>CM060393.1:67115828-68365828 GCA_030545235.1 Helianthus tuberosus | reverse complement strand
GCTTGATGAGGGAGCGGATCAAACAAATCAAGAAGGAAAGGAAAAGCGTAGTTCGGATGCGAGGTAAGTATAGCTTACACTAGTCATATAGTTTAGAATGTCCTTTTGTTGTTTTGATTTCGAACAAGACAAATGGAAAGTTGAGATATGGTGTTTCCGGCGTGTAGTCGTACGGAACAAGATAACCAATAAGGGTAAAATTGAAATTTGGACACTTGTTGACAAAAATTATTGGTTTTGAAAGATACATATTTCGTAAGCCTTATTAGGCCAAAAAGCGTTAAGAGGTGAATTATAGTTAAAACGACCGTGCTGTGTAAATCGGAACGAGTCGTGTAGACGAGATGGCAATAAGCTTTATCTCGCCAATATTATCGGTCATTTAGACCAACGGGTCAAAAGGTGAAAATATCACTTTTTGACAATATCGACTAATAGTTTGATGAGTTGCTTGATTTCAGAAATAAATATCGAGTGGATATTTACATCGCTATTACTTAGTAGATATTGAGGCAAGGTACTTAAATGGGTCAATGTAATGATCCGAGCCAGGTACGCATAATAAGATAACTCTCATTTAAATGTAAGGCTAATGAGAGTTAAACGAAGTCTAAAATAAGTTTTTGGTTACCTTAATAGGTAAACCAAATGTTACGGACGATGATCATTATATTTGAAAGGCCTAGTGCCCTTTCAAATAAAATCATAGTTAAAAGATCGGAGTTTGGATTAAACAAGTAACTAAAAGTCATTCATCGTAAATGAAGGACTAAAATTGACTAAAACGCCCTTGTAAGTGAAATTGAGCAAACGAACCATAAAGGTTGTTTGGAAATAAGCGATATGATGAAATAAATACTTTGAATAAGTATGAAAAGCAAAAGACGTAAAATATTGGTCAAAAGTCTCTATAAAGAGTCTTTGCCGTAAAATAATGATTTGAAGTGTGTAATTTGGAATATATAAATCACCACATTGAATCCACCACAAATATAGTTGTGGTGGATTGTCATTTGATAAGAAATGTGGGCGTATGTATTTAGAAACGAATGAAAGAGATTGGTGCTTAAAATATGCATAAATACCCTTAACGGGTCAAAATGAGCATATGGGTGAAAATGAGTTTAAGAAGGTATATAAATCTGTAATTTGAAACCTATTATGTTAAACATTTTTGAACTTGATAGGTTTATGGGAAATAAAGGTCAAACAAACTCGTTTGTTTAATAAAAATAGAACGGGTCAAAATTTGGTAAAAAGGGAAATAGCCGAAGACTTAAGAGTCTAAAATTTTCTAAAACCGGAGGTTGGATTTTAACTCCATAAGGTGGAGAATCAAATTACAATCACGTAGGAAGAAACGGTAGGTCAAACGGACAAGCGGTTTGAAAGATACGAAAGTTTTCGTGTCGTTAAACGGCAAAATAGAAAGATGGAATGCAGGGACCACCGTAACTTACGGTTCCACCGTAAGTTACGGTGGAGCTGATATGATTACGATGGTTACATACTGAGTTACGGTGGAAGGATAGACTTTCAGGGGCTACCATAACTTACGGTGTCACCGTAAGTTACGGTGGACCCAGTAACAAAATATATTTAGTTTAAATTCCCGGATTCGTTTAGACACGTTTTAAACCCCGTATGACTAAAGTATTTTATGTTTATGAAATATAGGTACTTTTGGATGCCGGAAGACGATCAAGCTCAGTGAAGAACCGAACACGATAAAGATACACGCTTCCGCACTTTGCCACGTTGTAAATTTTAAACAACGAATTCGATCACGTTATGTAGAATAACTTATGATTTGTAAAAGTTTTAGTAAACCCGTATTTCCGATGTATATGTAATCGTAATTACATGATTGTTTTCGTAAAAGATTCATTAAACCTTAAATTATAAGAACGGGTGTTACAAAAATTCACGAAACAAAGAGCGTGAGGATGTTCATCCTCAGGGGGAGTCTACATCAGGCGCTGCTCATGATGAATCTGTGAATGTATTCTCTACCACTCCCAAGGTAATATACCTAAGTCATGATGTTGAAGAAGGGGAGTTGGTCGAAAACTAGACGAGAGAGACTATGATGGAAGCATTGGGTATACATGATGAAAATTTCAACTTCGATTTTGAGAAGGATGTTGAAAATGCTCCTGACAGTGAATACGTCTTCAAAATGGTAGATGAAGCGGATAATTTCAACGATGTAGTCGTGGAAGATGATTCAGAATCTGATCAAGATGTGTCGTTTCACTACTCTAGCAAAGATTCTGAAGATTTCCCTGCATTCGCTGAATTATTCAGAACGCACAACGAGGACGAGTTGAGAAGAAAGGTTGCAGAGAAGATAAGTACAGATGGTGTCCCCAGTACATTATCGAAAGAAGAACTCCGAGAAGAGAGAAAGAAGTGGTTCAAACTGTGACACCTGTGCCTCCGCGGCCATTAAACAGATGCTAAACCAATAAAATATTGTATTTCATACTTGGGATTTGTATAAATATGTGTATCATTTGCACATATCAATTCTCGTTCGATTTCGAGCTCTAAATCGCTTTCTAGGAAGTTATACGCGCACTGATGCGTAAAAGTAATCAGATTAATGCGACAAACACTCCGGAATAGTGACATGGGCTTAACATACCTTAAATAACCTTTACATAACTTAGAAATAAGTTTTGGAAGGTTTGGTGTGTCGAAATCAAGTTTATTCGCTTACAGGGACTAATTTCGACAAACTGCGAAAGTATGCCGATTTGTACTGTAACGAACATTCTGGAACATGATCATAAGTTAAACATACCCTAAATATCCTTTACATAGCTTAGAAATAGGCTTTGAGGGGTTCAGTGTGCTAAAATAAACTTTTTGGTCATTCAGGGACTAAAAGCGTCAAAAAGTGCATAAGTTTGCATTCTCGCGCATAACTTACGTTCTGAATACATCCGGACATCCAAAAATTTATGTAATCATTAAGATATTATATTTTAGTGATTGGCATGAGAAAAATCCATTCGTCGCGTAATTTGGATCGTTTTTCGCGTTCATTCGTGTTTCGTTGTAATTAACCGAATAACGTGATCGTACGACCAAACGAACCAAAATCCGACATATTTTTTAGCATGTTTCATGTCCCCTATGCTTAGGCAACATTGTAGAGCCTTGAAAATGGCTTAACGGGCCTCAAACGCATCAAAAAGGGCCTTATATGCATGCAGGGACCAAAACTGCAATTATTAAAACTTGTTGCTGAACTGGAGATCTCAGGCGGCCAGCGTAAGCCCCCCCCTGAACCTTACGCGGCCGGTGTAAAACTGCCAGACCTGCAAAAATGAATTTCCAGCTATTTACAGCCTGTTACAGCCATTTCCAGCTATTTACTACTTTTAGGTATCAAGACCCTTTGTTTTGATACCAAACCTGTTTTCAAACTTCATTAAACATGTTTTAACATGTTTAGCTCATCACTTTAGGTTTAGTGCTTATATAGGGTCGTAAAGGTAAGCGGTCTAAACAACCGCTTAGACTTTCGAACCCGACCTGTTTGGTCGATCATTAGGATCCGACCAAACATATTTAGGTGACCATAGTCGTATAGGGAATAACCTTCTGAGGTTATACCTTATGGTCACAACGTTTAGTTAGTTGTATGATAGGTAGTTTATATGCCTTAGGAAAATGACCAAAACGCCCTTTTTTCGCATAAATTCATTTTAAGCATATGTAACATAAATTTTGATATCTAAACTGATTAGGTAACATTATTAGACATGTTAAGGCATATAATACTTGTCATAGGACTAGTTAGGCGGTCCGAACGCGTTTTACGCGAACGACGCGTTAAAGTAGCGTAAGCTACCTAAACGGGTCGTAATGGGTCATAAGCACTTAGGATAGGTTTCGATTTAGGATGTAGGCATTGTTAAACCATATTACATGAGTTCCAATACTCATTTGGTTTACGAAACCTCATTCTATCCGATCTTCCGATTTAGGTCCGGTTATTTACATAGTTACCTATATTAGATGCCGTTTGATTCCATGATCCCTCTAGCTTTCCTTGGTTGTTGTTCAAGACTTCTAAGCACCCTCAAGTGAGTATATAGTCTCCTCTTTTACTGTTTTCAAACTGTTTTGGGGTGGAACACATGTGCCTACTTGTTACTTTCGTGCTTTCCATGTTTTCATATCATATGCTTGCTATGTTCATTAGTACACTTATAGTACATGATTTCATTGTGTTTTTGCTATGTATGTCCTTTGTTGCATACTTAGTACATCGTTTTACATTACATTACATTTTATGCTATGTATATCCATTTAGTTCATACTTAGTACATCATTTTACATTACATTTTATGCTATGTATGTCCATTTAGTTCATACTTAGTACATTGTTTTACATTACATTTTATGCTATGTATGTCCATTTAGTTCATACCTAGTACATTTGTTTTTCATCACATGCTTACATTTGGTATGATATTTGGTTTGTTTAAATGGGACCAAAATACATTCATTAACATTAGCTACGCCGTTCGTTAGTAGGTAGTGGTACCATAGGAATTGACAACTCCCGTTCCTGACATCCTAGGTATGTTTGGATGAAAGGAATGACCGAATTCGATATACATAACTCAGATAAACCTTTAAATTCGTTTAAGGGTTTATCGCCACAGTCTCAAGGCTTGAATGTATGCATTTTAACATTACCGCATAAATGTTTGTATCAGTAAAGCATGCATTATTTTACAAAGCATAACTTTTGATTTATTTAAATACTTTGTTTTGTACATTTTTACATATGATTAAGTAGTCACTTTTTGCTTATCATACATGACATTTGTTTACACATTTCATGATTTAAATTTGACATTAGACATGGTTTTCACACAAACATTTTGACATTTGATTATACATAAACATTTTTACATTGGTGGTTTGTTTGGTAAGTGATTTAAGTAACGAGGCGTGTGTAATATGATACAAGCATGGTGGATACGATGCTGGTACTTCCTATATATAAGTGCTTGTATGATATTACATATCGTAGCATTTTTTAAATCATTTCAATTTTGACATATTACATTTTACACAAATTAACATATCTTTACAAAACATTGTTTTACAAACAACACATTTTATACAAATTCATTTTACTTGGTTATTTATTTAACCATACATATTTCCTTTATATCATCTGTTTCCTTATCGATTTTTATATGATTTATAAAACAAAAACATTTTACAAGGATCATGACTAACTTTTGTTAAACAACTTTTTCTAAACTTATAAGTCATGAATCCTAAATCAATAAAACCTATGTATCTCACAGGCATTTTTATGCTGACGTATCTATTTTCACATGTGTTTCAGGAAATGATGCATAGGATTGATCAAGTTACACATAGGCAGACTCGGGCCTTAGTGACAATAAAAGATGCAAGACTAGTTAATTATGTTATGCTTCCTTGTTGTTAAGACATTATAATTTCTTTTAATCAATAAAACAACATTTAAATTTCCATGTGTTATGATTCAATGATTCTGTTACAACACTCCCCGATGATTCTGCCATGATTTGTTGTTTTACGTGGTCGGGGTGTGACACAAACCAATGGTTGAGGAAAGAAAGTTCAAGCGACCACTGAAATTCTTTACGAGGCATTCAGATCAATCACTTAGAGACATTCTGTTTTGGGGATATCTAGAAGATTTAAAAGTCTATGCTATCAAGAGAGAGTTTGGAGTCCAATACTTCGAATTCATCAAAGACTTGAAAAAGCTGCCATGGTGGGATGTTGAAGAACTGGTAAAGACAATGAACATCCAGTAGTGTTTGTGGGGTCTAGAGGTGAGATTACATGAACGAAAGCTTTGGTATTACATTCGTGCTCAAGCAAATGCAAACTTTCCAGAGTGGAAGCCTCACTATCCAAAGCGAGTTATAAAAGTGGATCTGGTGACTTGTGAGAAAGATATCACTCTACATGTCAAGAGGCCGAGATGTATGAAGAATATGCCCTTGCAGGAGATGGAACAAGATTTCTATAAAGATTTCAAAGGGTGGATTTATGATCCTATGACATGTCAAGCGGCGATTACTTTGCAAGATAAAGATTTTGTTTGGAGGTATATACGGGTGCTCGACCCTATGTGGCTTGTGAACTATTCGAAGAATGATATCGAGTGCTTGTTCTTCAATAAGATCATGTACTATGAAGTAGATAAAGAACAAGCCTTGCTATATCAGAAGCTGGTTGGGGTATGCTTTGAAAAAGAAATCGACTCTGGTCACTACTGGGAAGACCAATTGGCGAGACCTTAAACGTCAAGAGTTTTTGATAAAGGAAAGACATGATGCGATGATGAACGAAAGGTTGAAGAAAGCTACATTCTTGGCAAGCTTTAAACTTCCTAACTACAAGTCTATTCCAACATATCAAACTCCGATCGAGAAAGAAGAAAAGAAAAAGATAAGGCTCACCAAATTCTTCGAATATACGGATGTGGGTAGAGAGTGGTGGTTGACCAAGGGTCGGTTCGAGAGAAAAGCACAATGTGAAGAGCCGGAGCAGAAGAAGAAGGAAAAGAGGAAGTATGGAGAAGAGCTTAATGAAAACTATACGAGACGACTACAGCTACATCCAAGGGGGGAGTCTGTGAGTACATATGTCTGTAGCTTCCGTCTTGTATCGAGTCTTAGTTTATCATGTATTGTATGTAATGGTATGTTATCCATGACGAACCAAATGGTAGTTTGATGTAAAGTCCATTCGCACGGATGGAGTTCATCCGCGTGGATGGACAATAGTTGTTGGTTCGCGCGGATCTAGTAGATCCGCTCCTAGGATTAGCACGGATGGGCAATGTCTATATATTGGAGTGTTGGGGTCTTCATTTGTACAACTTTTGACACAGTGGGGAAACTATGTCATAATCTTTTCTTGGCATTGTAAAGCTGTTTAATCAATGAAAAGATCATTCAACGGTATCTCTATGATTATGTCTACCTACTACACGGATTCCGCACGTGATACTAGGATCTAGGAAGCCGGATGGAGCATCGAACCGAAAACGGTCCTCACAAATCGAATTCTTGATAGTAACCGGATTATGGTTAGATGTCAAGGACTTATGTTAGATTATCTTCGTTTCTAGACTCCTCGTTTGTGATTCTAATGGGCAAGTTAGGACCCATGAAAACATCTGAAAACTTAGTGTCCAAACGAGTATCTAGATAAGATATACTTTCATGCACATATACTTTTCATATTAATTCCGAATCCAAACTCTCTACGAACTCCATATACTCACACACCTTCGTTTCCATAATGTAGGGTAACTTTGGTGCTCCACACTCAATGACTCATCAACTCATTTTAACTTTGGAAAGCTTTGCAAATCATGAGTGTACATGCCCCCCTTTTATTTTTCTACACTTTTGGGTGCAATACTTATGATTTATTAAACTCACACAACCACATACAAACATGCTCGACACAAACAAACAAACAATCCATTATACATGCTTAATAAGTGTTGCCTAGAAATTCATACATGCTAGAATCTTTACTTGCTCGATACTATAATTAACGTCGTATAAGCCTCCCTTAACATGTATAGCGCTATAGGAGTAACACACCGCTTGTATTCTTGAGGTCATCTTAAGTCATACAAAAACGGTCTTTTCATTGCGACGACAAGATTACGCTAGTGGGAAACTTTGGGTTGACAAATATGAGATGCATGCTAGTAATGTAATATTATGCCATGTAGATTTGTTTAAACCGTTTTATATACTTATGATAGTAATCAAACTTGTATGCTCGTCAATACTATATGTGTTGACCTGTACTTTAATATGTATTGTAGGAACTTGATGATGATACGTTGAAAGAAAACTAGTAGGACGACTAGAAACGCACCTTAAATTTTGTTTATGTATTGTACTTTGTTTCCTATTACATGATGTTGTACTTTGCTTCCAAACTTTGTAATTCCGATTTATAAATGAAATGAAATTTTGATTATTAAATACTTGTCACAGATAATCGTTATGAAGTCTCTTGCAATCTCGTTTTCGTTTCACTTCGATGTTTCTGCCATCTGTTGGGGTGTGACAGTGCGCCTGCCATCGCCGAAAAAGTGACCTGCCACTCTGACGTAACCCCTACAAAAGTGACTGATGCACTGCCCAATGTGACAACCATCTCACCCTGTAGTGCTATAGTGACAGGGGTCGCTATCAATCTCACAAACCATGAGCCCACGTGCTTAGCAGAAACTTCACTTAAAAGAAATCTAAATCACTGTTCCCATGCGCCGTTTTAACTCAGTTAAGTAGGCCATGCTCCCATGCGTTGTTTCAATTCATTTGAGTACGCTGTGCTCCCATACGCCGATATGGCTCATCTCAGTACATCGTACTCCTGTATGCTGATATGGCTCATCTCAGTACGCCGTACTCCCGTACGCTGATATGGCTCATCTCAGTACGCCGTACTCCTGTACGCCGATATGGCCCACCTCAACATGCCACTTTCGATACGTGACATGGTGTCATATTCTCACGCAAATTTAATCCAATTACAACTAATTAGCTAGCGGTAAGTGGGTATAGAACATAGGGAGTCTGTAGAATGTATGTTGATTATGCAGCTTTGTAAATTAACTAAAATTAAACTAAATTGCAAAAATAAAGGTTCAGGAGTTTGATTGTTTGGTTTTAAGGACTAAAGTTAACTAAACTAATTGCAAATCAAAGGTTGGTTGTTAAAATAGATTAGGAGAAAGCGACCATCTTAGGTTTCCGGTTTCAATTGACAATCGTGCTTAAATCCAACTAGAAAGAGTCACATAGACATGACTCATGCATAATTGTTTGTTGGGATGAAAGGGAACTAAGTACTCAGATTATGAAAAGGCGAGGTTGTTACCCGATGACCAATTAACTAATATCCAACCCTAACCCCTCCCGTGATATCTTGATTATTAACGACACCAAGAATGTACGGTTTAGATTATGATCAAAACATCAATCAACAATTTACAAACAAACATTCATGCATCATAATAAACTAAACAAACATTGCAAGTTCATTATTCTAGAAATACGGATAAAAACATAAGAGTCATAGAGAAACCTTTAACCTAAGATGATCATTGAAAGTTTAGCCGCACATCGCTTGTTGAATGATCATTCCAACAAGTTTAGCGTTCATACAAATCAAAACACAAACCGAAATGTTTAGAAATGTTCACAAGTACTAGCACAAGACAAAATTCGCCCTAGAACTGCTACAAAACATCCCCAATGATAAGATATGTCAAAAGACACTTGAAAACGGACTTTTAATGGGCAGTTACACATTTTTCATCAGAGGCTACCGTAAATTATGGTAGCTACCGTAATTTACGGTAGCAATTAACTCCTTACACTGCTACTCTACTGCCTTACGGTGGGGGCATGTGACTTCAGGGGCTACCGTAAATTACGGTACCTATCGTAATTTATGGTAGGGTCCTAGCCTTCTTTCTTTGTTCTTCCTTCAATTCCTTAGGAAACTCGCTTTAACCCTTTTTCATCCCAAGCTACGTTTCCACTCCTTTTTAGCCCCGGACACACCTGAAACACGAGCAACTAGAATTATCCAATTCAAGACAATTACATGATCAAATGGGGGATTAACATATCTTTTAACACACTTAAGGGTTATTTAACCGTTGCTTTCCCCCAAGCAACCCATTAAAAATCATTTCCAAGTTCACAAGCGATCAAACATAAACCAAGCAAAAACATGTCGTCCTTTTACTAACCTTTTCCTAATACCCGTTCAACACACCCCTCACTATATCTATCCTCTCGGTAACAATCAACAACTAGCACATACAAGATAGACACACACAAGGCAAATGGGTGATTGCACAACTATATGCTTGTACCCAAATCGGTCCTCCGCCTAAAAATTGCCAAAACATGAATGCGAATCAAAGGGACTTGACGGTTGTAATGTGGCTAGGCATACGGGAAGGAAATGGAAATATATATGTATAGTAGCGCATGATTTAACCCGGTCTTGTTATTACACACTAAGCAAACACAAACATAACATAAACATAAACCTTTATATACAAGATGATACATCCACTTTTTTTACAAGCATTGCATTAATAAACACATACTAAAACAAACTACTAACACTACAAGACTGGGTCAAATACGGGTAAATTTTAGGGAACTAGGCATGGGTTAACAATTAATCGGCTCTAGGCTCAAAATGGGCAACTAAATGTCCAAACCCCCGCCCCTCTCGCTACCAAACTCATATATATAACTTATAAGGTCCAACCGCCCAAAACCACTCACTTGCACTCACCAAGACGAGGCTACCTAATTGCCCTAATCCTTTTCACATGCATATCAAGCTAAGGCCTCAAACCGCATTCAAGCACAAGTTCTAATGCACCACCATCCATTGCCACTCTCATCAAAGATAGAAAATGTTTACTCAAAGTCAAAGATGTGGCTTAAACTCTCACCAAGAAAAAGGGTGAATGGGGTTGCCGGTGTGTCACACGAGGTTAGTACAAAGTGTTCAAATTTCGACCATGTTTCACTTGATTTAAAACTTTTCAAAATCATCAAAATTTTCCTCCATCCCCACACTTGGGATACATTGACCCCAATGTATGGCTTTGGAAGGGAATGATCGCTAAAAACCAACTCAACATCAATTTCTGCTTAACCACTCAAACCCCAAATTTCTTTTTGTTCTTTTCTCTTTTTTTAGATTTTTTTATATATAAAAACACACTAACACCGCCAAAACTATCACAACCCAAAACATAAACATTATAAATCAATACACCACCCTTCCACCCAACCATAAACATAAACACAAGAATATTTACAATAATATACAAGAAGGAACACCACCTGATTAATAATATCGCGGCTGAGGAGGCCCGAAGATAGATGTCATCATCTCCGATAATTCTCCAAAAGCAAATGAGCCGCTCCCGCTACCTCCTTCACTTCCTCCTTGCTGTATGGCATCATGCTGCTGGCCATGTCGGGGATCCACCCACTGTGAGTGATGCAGCGGTGGTGTTGGGTATGAAACACTACCATCAAAAGGTGGCAATGTCGAATAATCCACCGGTGGCGGGTCAACAATAACTGGTCGCCCCGCATGCCAATCATCATGCATGCGTCGGTTCTGATCATCAAGATACCTATTATTCATTTCTTGTTCAAAAGCGTAGGCATGAGTGTGATTCCATGCTTCTTGTCGATCAAAATTATGTTTCAAAGCCCGCTCCATGCTTGATCCCATCCAAGTTTGATGATCAAAAAATGCCCGCTCGGGCCCGGACCATCTGTCGAATACGGATGATGGCGGACGTTGGTTTTCAATAACTTCTTTCATTGTTCCTTGATAAGCCCAATTCGACTCATAAGAAAGCTCCGCATAATCAAAGAATCCCCCTCCATGCACATGACTCCTACTCGGATCCCCTTGGTCCACATCCATGTGTTCGGGATTCGGCTCATCGGCATAATCCTCATCCCCACTTAGGGGCTCCTCATCACTCTCGGGCTCATCCGCCACGCCCGGTTGCAGCGCTCTTGCATCCACCTTCAACGCACGCCAGTTTTGACCTTCAGATTTCAACTTATGATATCTCTCAGATTCATCATAAGTCCACCCCGTTCCCATCCTTCGAATATCAAACGGCTTATGTCTTTTCAAAGCACCCTTATCCTCCTGCCCAAAAGCTTTGTATATCTTGAGCAATGTCGTGATTAATCGGCAATAGGGAATAATATCCTTCCAACCTTGTTCCGACATATCCATACATTATTAATCACCAAGAACCGGAATGGAAAACGGGGTGACCCATGAAGCAACGAATAAAGAACGGGCACCTCAGGGAATCTAATTTCTTATTTATCCCCCCTCCTCGGGATCACATTACAAACACAAATCATGAGCAACAACTTGGCTTCAATATTCAAAATTTTCCTATAGAGTGTGCCATGGTAAGTACCCGGAAGAAATAGAGCTTCCAACATATCATTCCATCGTGGGTGGGCTTCCGGTTTATGTAACAAATTGTCGAGAGTTGGGAACATATATTCTCTTTCGGGCCGACTGTCAACTTGGCCAACCTTCTCAAACTTTCAAAAGACATCTCAACCTCTATACCATTCATTGTGCCTATTAGTTTCATTTGTTGTGGTTTGCTATACGTGGGACATGTGAGAGTGGCCATCCCCTCTTGGATTTCATCTTTAAACAAATTCTTGTTATCCCGATCTTAGCAATTCAATGCTGCCTCCCAACCCAATGCTCGAAATCGATCAATGATATTAAAGGGTCCAAACTCTACTTCCTTCACTTCTCTTTCACATATAAATGTTGCCACTTTATCTTTCAACCGGTTCATGCGGTCATTAAACAAAGTTGCTTGCCATTCTATTGGCTGGTCATCCAATGGACCCGCCTCACATACTGGCTTATCCGCCGGATCCATTTGTTGCTCGTCTTCCTCATCACTATCTTGATCCGCGAGACGATATAACCTCCGTTTCCACTGCGGATTCTCCTCTGGATTGCTAGATGATCCGGCATGTTCTTTTCCCTTTCGACCCATTCTCCTGCAAGTCACAATCACAACACACACACAAACAAACAAAATAAGTTTTCCCTTCATCCAAACATCCCCACACTTGCCTGAAACTATGGATGTAGATGTAAGACACAACATTTTATCTTTTCAAACAAAATTCGGGCATGATTTCTATACAATGTAAAGATCTCCCAAAAGTTTCAACTTAACATCATCTACATCTACACCCATATCCTTAACAAACAACATTATTCACATTATCAAGCATATTCAAGCAAGTGTATATAAGAACAAATAACATCAATAACCTTTAATCCATAATGCACCAACAAAAATAGTGAGAAATCACATAACTTGAGTTAGTAGATGCAAAAGACACAAGAAAACAAGAAACCTCCAAAAACCCCAAAATTTTCAGAACCTGGGGCTTTAAAATCGGCCAAGAAAATGACGTTTACTTCCAAATATCTACCCAAAATCAGATAGCTTGTGAAATTATAGTCAAGTTAGACCCAAGAATCACTCGATTTGGTCAATATTTGAGAGAGATATGAAGGATTGAAGGTTTGGGAGAAGTGGGGTTCTTGAATGTATGGTGGGGATAAAGAAAAGTGATAGATGAGAGTTATGGATGGGAATGTATGAAGAAATCGAGTGGCTAGGGTTAACTTCATGTGATTAAGTATTATTTTTTTTATAAGTCCCATGACCTGCAGCGTCTCTTAGCCTGCCAGCGGCTACCGTAAGTTACGACAGCTACCGTAGCCTACGGTAGCTTCTGGCAACAAAAACCTGGCGTAAGGCAGTAGCTTTTTAGTGTACGGGTTTTAATTTCCCAAGCCTACCGTAAATTACGGTACCTACCATAAATTACGGTAGGACCTGGGCATCTGCACTTTGACAAAAACTTGTGTTATTTGTTTTTTTTATAATTTTTATAATTTTTATGGTTTTTGTATTTTTCAAAAAAAAAACATGGAAATTACCCTACCCCCTATGAAAAACACGTGTTGTCCTCAGCACTATGCTAGAAAAATTCGTACGAACTTCCCCACACTTGTCTTGAACACAAGTTTACGCGGATACGGCGATCATTCTAAACAAAACAAAGAAACTAAACTACACTACATATTTACACTACCAAAACTTGGCCTCTAATGCTTGTTCCTCATTTACCGGGCGTAGGATGTAGCCCACCTTGTCGAGCTCGAGATTGTTGATGTCATTTCCTTCCAAATACGGCTTGAGCCGATGTCCATTCACAGTTTGCTTCACATTAGTATGAATATCTTCAATATCAACATCACCAAATCTACCCACCCGCGTAATTATATATGGACCATCCATTTACTTTTTAGCTTGCCCGCGAATAACTTCAATCTCGAGTTATACAACCACACTTCCTGGCCCACTTCAAAGGTTCGATTCTTAATCTTCGCATCATGAACCTTTTTGAGCTTATCTTTGTACGCCGATGCACACTCATAATCTTCATCTCGGATCTCTTCTATCTTGCTCAACTGTAACTTCCGAATCTTACCCGCTTCATCGTAATCCACGTTCACCATTTTAATTTCCCAATGTGCCCAATGAGCTAACTCCATTGGTAAGTGGCATCCCTTCCCATACACCAACCGGTAAGGAGTTGTACCAATAGGAGTTTTATAGGCCGTCCTATATGCCCACAACGCATCGTCCAACTTACTTGACCAATCTTTTCTATCCGTTCGCACCGTTTTCATGAGAATGTCTTTGATTTGATGGTTGGACATTTCGACTTGTCCACTTGTTTGCAGATGATACGGCGTAGCAATTCGGTGGTTCACAATGTACCGCTTCAACAATTTTCCGAAGTTAAAATTTTTAAAATGCGAACCACCATCGCTAATTATAACTCTTGGAATACCGAAACGAGCAAAGATGTTTAATTGAACGAACTTACACACAACCGAATGATCGTTGGTTCTTGTAGGAATAGCTTCAATCCATTTTGAGACGTAATCCACCGCCACTAGAATATACAAAAACCCATTCGAACTCGGAAAGGGACCCATAAAATCTATGCCCCACACATCAAATATCTCAACCACCAAAATCGGTTGCAAAGGCATCTCATCCCTCTTCGAAATACTCTCCATCTTTTGGCAATTTACACAGTTCTGGGCAAATTCACATGCATCCTTGAAAATTGTAGGCCAATAAAACCCACATGTAAGCACCCGGTAACCCATTTTGTGGCCACTAAAATGACCCCCACAAGCGGATGAATGAGCATGTGTCAAAATTTCTAACACCTCCGTCTCGGGCACACAATTTCGAATTACTTGATCGGGCCCAATCTTGAAGAGGTTCGGTTCATCCCATATGTATTGTTTGACTTGGACCATGAATTGTTGCCTTCTTTTCTTGGTCCAATGGCTTGGGATTTGACCCGTGGCTAAGTAATTCACGCAATGAACATACCACAGTGCAACAAAGGTAGATACGGCTAACAGTTGTTCATCGGGAAACCGTTCATTAATTTCACTTAAATCATCAACTCCTTCCACCGGAATTCGGGATAAGTGATCTGCCACTACATTTTCACTTCCTTTTTATCCCGATTCTAAATCAAACTCTTGCAATAAAAGCACCCAACGAATCAAGTGGGGCTTCGCATATTTCTTCTCCATTAAATACCGAACCGCACTATGGTCCGAATATACAATCACCTTGCTTCCCCATATATATGACCGAAACTTGTCCAAGGCATCCACCACCGCTAACAACTCCTTTTCGGTTGTGGTGTAATTCAGTTGCGCCTCGAACAGTGTCTTGCTTGCGTAGTAAATTGCCACCGGCTTTTTATCAATCCGTTGACCCAAAACTGCCCCAATTGTTGTGTCACTTGCATCACACAAAATCTCGAACGGCTTTGACCAATCCGGCGGTTGCAAGATGGGAGCTTTTACCAATTGTTCCTTCAAAACATTGAAAGCTTGCAAACATTCATTAGTAAAATCAAAGGGGACATCTTTTAACAACAAATTACATAAAGGTTTGGTAATAACACTAAAACCTTTAATAAATCGTCGATAAAAACCCGCATGTCCCAAAAATGACCTCACCCCTTTAACATTCTTTGGTGGAGGCAAAGATGATATTACCCGAATTTTTGCCTTATCCACCTCCATCCCCCTTTCCGAAATGACATGACCCAACACAATACCCTCTTGCACCATGAAATGACTTTTCTCCCAACTTAGCACCAAGTTTTTCTTGACACATCTTTTTAAAACTTTTTGCAACTCGTCGAGACAAGATTCAAAACTGTGCCAAACATGGAGAAATCATCCATGAATACCTCAAGCGACTCCCCAACCATGTCCGAGAAAATACTCATCATACATTGTTGGAAAGTTTCCGGTGCATTACACAAGCCAAATGGCATTCGCCGAAAAGCAAAGGTGCCATATGGACAAGTAAAGGTGGTCTTGTGTTGGTTATCCGGGTGAATTACGATTTGATTATATCCCGAGTATCCATCTAAAATGCAGTAATATTTTTGACCCGATAATTTTTCAATAATTTGGTCAATGAAAGGTAACGGGAAATGGTCCTTAGAAGTGGCGGCATTCAACTTTCGGTAATCGATACAAACACGCCACCCGGTGACCGGTCGGGCGGCAATTTGTTCACCATTTTCATCTTTAATAACTTGAATGTCGGCCTTCTTAGGCACTACTTGGGTAGGACTTACCCAAGCACAATCCGAAATTGGATAGATAATACCTGCATCTAACCATTTAATTACCTCCTTTTTACCACTTCTCGTAAATTCGGGTTCAGTCTCCTTTGCGCCTCTCTAGTTGGTTTTGCATCCTCGGTTGTGATGATTTTGTGCATGACAATTGATGGACTAATTCCTTTCAAGTCGGCAATCTTCCACCCAATAGCCCTTTTATTTGCCTTGAATACTTTCAACAACGTTTTCTCTTGAGCCATCTCCAAATTAGAGGGAATAATGACCGGTAAAGTGTCATTATCCCCTAAAAATGCATATTTCAAGTGGCTTGGCAAGTCTTTCAATTCCAAAGTCGGTGGCTCCTCTAAACACGGCTTCATACCCGAATTAATTTCCACCGGTAAGCTCTCAAACTGATGGGTCCATGGTGGTCGACCCTCTTTAAGTGCCATAGCATCTTGTTCTTTCTCCTCAACCCTCAATGCACAAGCATGTACCAGTTCAGAAAAATCACAAACACAAGTGTCCACACTATCTTCCTCATACTCATGCGGGTCACATCCGTCAACTAAACTGCCATAAAACACTCATATACACCAATAGAATTAGAATTGTTAGTGTAAACATTCAATCTCATTTTCGTAACTGCCGAATGTCATGTCAACCGTACCAAATCGACAATCAATCACGGCATGAGCGGTGCTAAAAAATGGCCGACCCAAAATAACATTTTGTTGTTGTTTTGGGTTCGCGGATGAATAATCTAAGACTAAAAAGTCAACAGGATAGTAAAACTCATCAACTTTGACTATGACATCTTACACCATCCCTCGGGGTAGTTATGAGACAAATATGCTAGAACCACCGTTGTCTCAACCCGTGCTAATGGACCAAAATCATATTGGTCGTATAAGTCCCCTGGTAAAATACTTACTCCGACTCCAAGATCTAACAACGCCTTTGACATTTGAAAATTTCCAACTTGAATATTTATTAATGGCATTCCCGGATCTTGGAGCTTAGGAGGAAGATCCCCTTTAAGCACCGCACTAACTTGTCCGGTCAAGTCAACCCGCTTAGGCATCTTTTTCTTTTGTTGCCTCTTTTGTGTGCATAATTCTTTTAAAAATTTTGCATAAGCGGGCACTTGTTTAATTGCATCAAGGAAAGGGAGGTTAACTTTTACTTGCTTGAAAACATCCCACAATTCCTCTTTTTGAGGTCCCCTTGTTGAAATAAAGTTTTTCTTACCCAGGTCAATTAAAGCCGATGGAAATGGGACTTGGCTTGGTCCCCCTTCCTCATTTTTATCTTTTAAAATTTCACCCAACCCTGGTTTTTGAATTACCTTTTCAACATTAGAGTCCTGAGACACCATTGAGGGTGAGACTTCATCCTCATCACTTTCATTTCCCGTAATGTCCTCAACCACCCCATCAACCAATCCCGATTACAAATTTGCTTTAAATTCCTTTCCACTTCTTAAAACACTAACATGGTTAATAGGAATATTACGTGATGAGTTATGAGAAGGATTTACCTTAGTGTCACTAGGAAGTTGACCATTACCTTTTTTTTCAACTCCGCCACCTCCGTTGCTAGTTGATCCATTTGAGTTGTCAAAGTTTGAATGCTCTTATCACGAACTTCATCCTTTTGCATTCGGACCTCATCAAGTTGATTCCTCTTTTGCATATCTTGTTGCATCACCCGAAGCATATCCATAACTTCATTTCCACTTGATGAAATTTGACCCGAAGAACCACCTTGACCACCCGATTATTGAAATTGACCTTGGTAACCAAAATTGTTTCCACCTCGGTAATTACCCTGGTTGTATTGTTGTTGACGAAATTTCCTTGAGTTCCTTGGATATTTGGGTTGGCTTGGTTCATCGGGTTCCCATAACAAAAATTGGGATGATTCCTTAACCCGGGGTGGTATGTGTTCAAGTTCATGTTGAAATTACGACCACCCCCTTGAATAGCATTCACCTCCTCCACTTGATCTTCAACCACCCCTACCAAACATACTTCCGTCATATGACCTATTTCATTGCAATTAGTGCACACATTGTACACTTGATTCGTAGTTTGCACACCTCCATTCTCTACCGCATGAACTGGTGGCCTTGTAATAACATGCCTCGCCCTTCTCGAAGATTGAGCCTTCCTTTTCGACGTAACCGCCATTTGCTCTAAAAATGCCCAATCATCATGCTCAAAACTGGTACCAAATGTACCGTTAGTAATTGACATTAGATCACGAGCATCCTCCGAACTCAACCCCTCATGAAAAGCATTCAACAACTCCCAAAATTGTATACCATGATGAGGACAATTTTTCAACATCATATTGAACCGTTCAAACACCTCCTGAAACATTTTCCCCAATTGTTGTTGGAAGCTCCTCAAACTCCGTCTAGCTTCATTAGTCTTTTGAGCTGTGAAAAACTCTTGCAAAAACCGTTGTTGCATGTCGGCCCATGTATAAATTGATGCGGAAGGCAACTTATGAAACCACCTTTTGCCTTTATCTCACAAGGAAAATTGGAAAAGAACCAACTTAACATCATCCGAAGAAAAACCTTGCCCTCCAATAGTATTGCAAATGGAGTCATATGTCTCCTAATGAAAGTACGGTTCTTCCGTTGCTAACCCCTTGAACTTTGATAAACTTTGTAATACGGTCATTCTAACCTAAAAAGTCCTTCCATCCGGGTGATGAGGAATCACTACCGAAGAAGGGTTGTTAGTGATAACCGGTCTAAAATGAGCTTCAATCCCCCGCACCACCTCTCGGTGATGTCTTCGTGGAGCACCCAGCGGTACTCTTGGGCCCATTTGCCCTTGCATCGGCCCTTGAGGTGCAAACTATTGTTGATATTGAGGTTGTTGCATTGGCTGCTGCTGCACCGGCCTTTGAAATTGAGGTTGTTTATATTGAGGATGAGCTTGTTGTAAAGGCATTGGCCGTTGAAACTGTGGCTATAACAACCCTCCTTAAAATATTTTGGACACCCCTAAAAGTCCTAAAATACACCCTGAATACGAAAAACGGCCCCGAAATACCATTATATTATTTAAAATCAAATAAAACATGATTTTAGGGCCGCTCGCGGACCGCGACCCTGATGAGGGAGTTCTTCGCGGGGCGCGACAGCTCAACACCAAGCGTAACCACGAGCCGCCACGTGTCCCTGCCTCGTGTTGACCCTACCTTTGACTCAACCAAGCTATAGACGACACGCGTTAGCTCTCGGGCCGCGAAGGGCGTAGTTAACTCTCTCTCGGGGCGCGAGAGAGTGTCTGATCAGCACTATAAATAGAGAGCTTCGGCTCTCATTTGAAATCGTTCACAAATCTCGAAACTCTCTCTCTCATTCTGAAATATTAGAATTATACCGGGTATAATACCCACTAAAATAGCGAAGCTTTGCCTCGATGTAAGTATTTTAACCCCCGGTTAGGTATTAGATACGTTGCCCGATTAATCTAGTGCTCCGTAACGTCCGTCGAGGCTCCACCCGATGTAGTCGTTGGAGTTCTGTCTCGGGGAGGGTATAACTAATGTAAATTGGGTTATCATACTAATGCGTGTGCATTGTTTAATTAATAGATTATAACCAAGAAGTCACAAGGAAATACCTAAAATAGCAATGTGAGTAATCTCCTTTTTGTTAAACCTTTTTGTTAACTGTTTTTACAAAACCTCAAATGTTTTAACTTATATTTAACTGTGATTGAGTATTTGTAATTCTACAATTATCGTTGGTATGTTGGGGTTTTGTATACAAAATTTGTTACTACACTGTGAGTAGTAACATGACCATAAGTCCGGTTGACAGTACCGTGGGTGGTAATTAAAGTAAGAATTGGAAACAAATGTAATTGAGCCATCGCCCTCAATGCTGTAAAATGATAAAACCTGTTTTGATTAAACTAGGATTCACTCACCAGTATTTCTTGCTGATAAAATATTGTAAACACGTGTTTCAGGTAACTTAGTATGAAGCTAATAAAAGCCAGCTGGAGAGCACTAAACACTTAAGAAAAGTGCCTATATAAGTTACCTAATTAAAAAGGAGAATTGTTTTCAACAATTAGGGTTATCCCTATAAATATATTACAAATGAAAAGTCGGATTTTGTCCCACTGGTTATTATAAATGTATTATCAGAAAAACTTGGGTTTTATCCCATTTTTTTTGAAACATTATGGTGTTTAACTCTGATAAAAATATTTTCTAACTACGGTCCTGATGAAAATTTCCGCTGCCAAAATAATAAAACACCTATACCACCGAATGTGCGAAGCTCGCAGCCGCCCGCCTCCCGGGGTAAGGGGTCGGAGGCTGTGACAGAAGGTGGTATCAGAGCTATGCCACTGGTTTAAGCCATTTAGGTGTTCTTCTAATACCTAAACCGTAAACATTTGCGTTAGGAAATTAATATCATATGTGTTATCCTGCGAACATAAAATCTTAATATGTTTATTATGATTTCTATATCATCTAAAGAATTTTAAATTCCCAATATGTATTACCCATATATGTATCTTACAGTTATTATATGCTTAATATTACTTATATATAATTAAGGTATTAATAATATTATACCTTATTAATGATATATATTATCTATATATATATAATATATTTGTATGAAAATAATTTAGTGTATATTTTACATCTTAATATTAATATAAGATAACACAATTCAGGTGTGATACTTCGAAAAATATCATAATATAAATATTAGAATAATATGTAATATACCTAAAATGATTTTATGTCATTTAAATTTCCCGGATGTGTAACCCCTATTTGTATCTTACAGTATGTTATATAAAAGTGATATATTCATAAATATAGTAATATTAAATTTTTGTAATATAGCATGCCCATATATGTATGTAAATGCAATTCAAAATAAATTATAATAATATTATGATATTGATATTAATCAAAGATATAAGATAACACCCGTAAGTATGATATCTCTAAAATATCATAATATAAAATATTATTCGAGACAAGCAGAATATTTTATAATTTATGATATGATCCAAAAGTTTTATTCGATTTAAAAATATGTATTTGTCAAGGTTTTGATAAAACATATAATTATACTAATTTTGTTAAAAATATAATGTTTCAGCATTATTTAGATACTATCACTTTATAATTCTTTAGTACTTCTTATTGTATTATTAATTATGTAAAATTTTCATCAAAATTTGATAAGTTACATTCAGAAATTATGGTCAATATTGATAATAATTAACATGCTAAAGAAAATTTTTACACAAACGCTCTCTAAGAAAAGTTTAAATATATACTGTTATTATTTATCATCATTATTATTAATATAATATACTAAACTAAATATTATTAAATTATGTTTTAAATTAAAAATTAATAATAATAATAACTTTGGAAGAGTAAAATATTTTCAAAAACAAAATAGAATTTTTGACTCTTGAATAAAGTTATGTTAAAAAGAGTTTTATAAAACATAAATATTAATCTAAATTATAATGAACAAGAATTATTACAGTTCATAATTCATAGTTTCACGATTTTAAGATTTAAACACATATACATATACAATGGAAGATATAAAATATTTTATAAAATTGTATCTATGAAGTAGGAATAGATACAACAAATTGGTATTGTGCAATTAATTGATTTTAATACATAATACCTATATATCAACAGGAAATAGCTTAAACTTATTTTTTTAAGTCAGATGTACGTATATTTTAAGAGGAAACAATTTTTATCATTTGATAAGCTTAAACAATATTTAGAATCATACGTATATATATTTTGATATAAGAATAATATTCCATTACTTAATATATTAAGGATCGAATTTAGAAACGTGAGACTTTATAAATAAATATAATAAATTGAGAATTAGAATCAAGTCCTAAATACGTTATCACCAAAAATGGGTCAACATGTCGCTTAAAGACTAAATTGTTCTAAAAAAAATCCAGAAAATTTATGCCTTTATAAAAAGTCTTGTATGTATATGCAGGAGCAAATTTCCTTGATAATATATATACAATATAACAATCCAATATCTTCTGTAGAAGAATAATCTTTTATATAAAAGAAGAAACAAACCTACATGTTTCCCCCAAAATCTATTTTGATATCCAGCTTTAATTCAAAAGATAACTTAAGGATATCTGTACTAGCACCACTTCTTGAAAACGATAGTGGGTCAATAACAGAGAATTTCAGAATGTCATATAAAACCCTTACCTTTAGTTTCGAACACCTATCCCGCCATAAGCTTTGGGAATATATTTAAATTAAGGTAATATAGAGAAAAGATGTTACAACAAAGAAAGAAACGGCACATAATATACACTTTCCTTATATTTTGATAAAATATATAGTGAAAGAAAATGATAAGATACAATGCTGATAGGTATGACTATATTTGTGCTAAACATGATATGAGCAACAAAATATGCCTGTATAATCATTTAATTTGGTGATAATTATATCTGAACATGTTTGTAATTCAGATGTCAAAGGAAATAGCATGTGATCAAGAAATTCAGACCAGTAATGAAAATACTTTGGATAAAAATACTATAGAAAATATAATAGCTCAAGGAATATCGAATGCCATACCTTCTGTGAAAACTCGTAACTTCGAGGTAAGAACTGTTCGTTTCGCTTTTACAAAATAAATATACACTTATCTTATCCGACGAATTAAATTTATACTTATTTAATTTGTAGTGTACAAACGTGTATTTGAAACCAAATCCATATGGTGTTGAACCGACCCGAACCGTTTGAACCAAAGCTTATGTCTCGCATGTCGATTCAACCCATTCGCATAGCTCGGAACTTACGAAGCCCGAACCATAACATGAATATTAGTAATAATAATGATAAGAAGAATAACCATATCAAAACATGTAACTTCAAATGCTATTTCAAAATTCTTGTGTCCCCAAGTGCACGACCTACAAAACTAAACCCAAACACCCTCATTCCATGTTATACTTTATGTTTTCATTATTATTATAAAATCCAAACATGCATATTATTTATGTATGCATGTTTTGTAGTATTTACGCCACCTTCTTTTTCTTTTCCTTTGGTTACGGCCCAAGGGTTAAAAGCCCACATTTATGGTTGTAATTCTTCTGTTCGGTCCATGAGGCATCACAAATCCTTAAAAGGTTACGTAATGTGCATATGCTAATAAAAGAATCTCATAACTTCCCAAACCCTACAACTCAACTTGTGACTTCTCCTGCCTCTCCTCCACTGTTGACGCTAGCAAGGGGATCTAGGAACTTCGATATCTCTTTTTTTAGGCAACCGAACTCTCTTGATCGCTAGGTTAGTAAGTGTTGAGTTTTAATGTTTAGTTCTTTTAGTTTATACAAGTTTTTGTTGTTAAATCTATTGAATCTTGGCTGCGTTTTATATAGATGATGTTTTTTCTTGATGTTGGGTTGATCGCGGGTCCGGGTATGTCTCTCGGGTGTGGTTTATGGGTCTAACCAGGTGATTAGTGATAAATTAGTTACTATATGATCCTATTTATGCTTTAAACCTGCTGTGAATGATTGATTTTGGTCGTATGATCGTAAAAACTATATGTGTATGATGATATACATGAAACTATATGTGTAGGAAATGGGAGCAAATTTCCATGGACTTTGTTACCAGGCTACCCAGAACTCAAAAAGGAAACGACACCATCTGGGTGATCGAGGATCGACTGACTAAGTCTGCACACTTTCTAGCAATCAAGGAAATCGATAAGTTTTCTACACTCGCAGACATCTATTTGAGGGAAGTAGTTGCTAAGCACGGAGTGCCAACTTCCATCATTTCCGATCGTGACCCGCGTTTAGCATCTGATTTGTGGCAGGCGATGCACAAATCCTTTGGCTCACGCCTAGACATGAGCACAACTTATCACCCACAGACGGATGGGCAGACTGAATGCACCATCCAGACTCCTGAAGACATGCTTCGAGCAAGTGTGATCGACTTTGGTAACGGCTGGGAAAGGCACCTACCTCTGGAGGAGTTTTCGTATAACAACAGTTACCACACCAGCATCAAGGCTGCTCCGTTCGAGGCTTTGTATGGACAGAAATGTCGATCACCCTTATGCTGGGCAGAAGTTGGTGGCAGCCAAATTACTTGCCCAGAACTCGTTCTTTGTACGGACAGAAATGCCGATCACCCTTTGTACGGACATAGAAGATTGCTCAGATACGACAATGAATGGCGGCAGCTCGTGACCGTCAGAAAAGTTATGCTGACAAGCGCAGGAAACCACTCGAGTTACAGGTTGGGGATCGAGTGCTACTTAAAGTCTCACCTTGGAAAGGTGTGGTTCGCTTTGGTAAACGGGGCAAGCTTAATCCGTGTTATGTCGGACCTTTCAAGATCACTGAGAAAATCGGCAAAGTGGAGTACACACTGAATCTGCCCGAAGAGCTCAGTGGTGTCCACAACGTATTCCACGTGTCGAATCTGAAGAAATGTTTATCAGACGAGACCCTCATCATTCCTTTTAAAGAACTCAAGATTGATAACCAACTCCGTTTCATTGAAGAACCAGTTGAAATCATGGATCGGGAGGTCAAAACCCTCAAGCACAGCAAAATTCCCATTGTTCGAGTTTGTTGGAACTCAAAACGTGGACCAGAGTTCACCTGGGAACGAGAAGATCAGATGACGCGTAAGTATCCCCAACTATTAAAAAATAATGCATCAAGTGCTGAAGTTGCTCTTGAATTTCGGGACGAAATTCCAAACCAACTGAGGGATGATGTAACACCCCACGAAAACGCTCAACCGCACTAGCTTCTTCAGCGACTGTTTGCAAATTTCGGGACGAAATTTCTTTCAACTTGGGGAAGATGTGACAACCTGTAACTTCGAGGTAAGAACTGTTCATTTCGCTTTTACAAAATAAATATACACTTATCTTATCCGACGAATTAAATTTATACTTATTTAATTTGTAGTGTGCAAACGTGTATTTGAAACCAAATCCATATGGTGTTGAACCGACCCGAACCGTTTGAACCAAAGCTTATGTCTTGCATGTCGATTCAACCCATTCGCATAGCTCAGAACTTACGAAGCCCGAACCATAACATGAATATTAGTAATAATAATAAGAAGAAGAAGAAGAATAATAACCATATCAAAACATGTAGCTTCAAATGCTATTTCTAAATTCTTATGTCCCCAAGTGCACGACCTACAAAACTAAACCCAAACACCCTCATTCCATGTTATACTTTCTGTTTTCATTATTATTATAAAATCCAAACATGCATATTATTTATGTATGCATGTTTTGTAGTATTTATGCCACCTTCTTTTTCTTTTCCTTTGGTTACAGCCCAAGGGTTAAAAGCCCACATTTTTTGTTGTAATTCTTTTGTTCGGTCCATGAGGCATCACAAATCCTTAAAAGGTTACGTAATGTGCCTATGCTAATAAAAGAATCTCATAACTTCCCAAACCCTACAACTCAACTTGCGACTTCTCCTGCCTCTCCTCCACTGTTGACGCTAGCAAGGGGATCTAGGAACTTCGAGATCTCTTTTTTTAGGCAACCGAACTCTCTTGATCGCTAGGTTAGTAAGTATTGAGTTTTAATGTTTAGTTCTTTTAGTTTATACAAGTTTTTGATGTTAAATCTATTGAATCTTGGCAGCGTTTTATATAGATGATGATTTTTCTTGATGTTGGGTTGATCGCGGGTTCGGGTATGTCTCTTGGGTGTGGTTTAAGGGTTTAACCGGGTGAGTAGTGATAAATTAGTTACTATATGATCCTATTTATGCTTGAAACCTGCTGGGAATGATTGATTTTGGTCGTATGATCGTAAAAACTATATGTGTACGATGATATACATGAAACTATATGTGTAGGAATATGTGATTGTGATTTTATGTAAAGTTCCGATGTGCTAGCTGCCATGATAGGTGTGACAACCCGAGATTTCAAGGTCTTTCCTCTATGCATCACTTGTTTCGCAATCCCGTTTTAATAATTCATTTTACGTTGTATTGTGTGTGCGATATTTGAATGATTAGAGTATTGTTACGTTTGAGTGTTATATGAAAAACTTAAGATTTGCTTAATGTTTTATTCCACAACACACTTGTTTATGAAACACACTTGACGAAGAATTACACTTGACAAAGAATTGCACTTGGCGAAGAGTTACATTTGACGAAGAACTAGAGTTCTTCGTCATATAGTTCTTCGTCATACGCCGCCCCGACGAAGGAGGATTCTTCGCCGCACAACTATATTCTTCGCCAAAAGGGGCCTCGGCCCAGGTTTGTCCGTGGCACAGATTGGGCCTGACTGCCATTTAGTCTGTATAATCCCTCATAAACTGTCACCGCAAACACAAAACCCTAATACTCTCTCCTTCTCTCTTGGACCTACGGCAACTTGCATTGATTGAAGCTCTTCCCTACGGATCCCCTCATCTCTTTTGTGCTAGAAATCGGTTAGTATATTAATGATTGATTTTAACTTGCATTTATGAGTGTGCTGTTGTGTGTTTATGTGTATCGGTGGGTAGAGATCAAAGCATAAACTAGGGTTTTGATGATCTATGAATACATGATGCATAAATGAATGGTTAATGTTATACAAGTGTGATTCGATTTGTGTTGAATGTCGTTTGCATTGTGATTCACTGTCAATAACTAAATGGTGATTAGGGATATGTTAATTAATAAAGACTAGGCATGATTTCAGATCAATGACCATGATTGGGATTTTTGTTTAACATGAACGGTGATAATTATGGGATTTTTGTTTAACATGAACGGTGACAATTATGGGATTTTTGTTTAACATGAACGGTGACAATTAGGGTTGGTTTGATTATGTAAAATAACTGCTGTTTGATCTGATGAAACATACCAAAATATGATAACTGATGTTACGAGAATGTTGGGAATCACAGAAAGAAATTGTAACTGATAAGGGTTCTTCGCCAAAACCAATATCGACGAAGAATAGTCCTTCGTCACATTCACTCCCGATGAAGAATGATACTTCGCCATAATCATTTTCGGCGAAGAATAGTTCTTCGCCGCGAGGGTTCTTCGCCGCGAGGGTTCTTCGCCGTGCAAATGGACAGAACAGTAAACAGTAACAGTTTGAAATGTATGAGATGATGGATACTTGTGTTTATAAAATACTATTTGTTGCATGATAACCATGCTGATTAAGAATGAGAAATCTGACTTGACTTGTGTAAGTAGAACACTCACCTGTTATCTGTTGTTATGTGACAATCACATGGGATGTGGGCTTGTATAAGAACTGGGTATTTGCTACGTGTGTACGGTGATCTTTGTGATGAATACAATCTGTGAATAATACGTGATTTAATGGGTTATGATACTGATTATATTGGTAACCACGGTAGGGTTTGGTTGACCAACTTGGAACGGGTAACTTAACATACAGAGCAAATCTAAGGTGGGTTCACTTCTCTTGAGCATGCGTCCCAGTGGGTGGGACAATCAAACAGGTATTCCTAAGAGGAATAAGTCTTTGGGTAAATCAGTGGGTATTCCTGAGAGGAATAAGTCTTTTGGGTAAAAACTGGAATGTTAGATGATACACTCATTTCCTATCACCTTAAGTCCCATCTTCTACCGAATAATTACCTGAGAGGTAACGGGGTATTAGTTGATAGCGCTATTAGGCTTGGCAACCTCACACCATACTTGAGAGGACGGGAGTGAACTAATGACCTTAATCATGACCAATGCTTAGATAGGGGGCATTGGGGATGGGCAAAACAATCTGGAAGCCATCTTGTATGGTACTCGAGTTATTATCAACATTATTATCAATGAACTGAACTAAATACTTGGCAATTAACGTTTTCGTAAAACTATGAACTCACCAGCGTTGTCTGATACACTTGTTGCATGCTCGCAGGTCGTTAGATGGTATAGACAAGGAACTTGCTGTCTGGGATTGCTGGAGTGGTCATGGGTCGCACTGCTAGGAAACACATGATGGCCTTACTGTTTTTACATACATTTGGTTTTGAAACATATAAACAATGATTTACTAATTGCTTCCGCTAAACCTGTTAAACTTTTGATATGATTTGGAATGTTTGATTTAATTAATGGGAGTTTATTTTAAATACTTGGTGAATAGTTCAATGTGATTGGTGGCTGGATCCTGGTACATCACACGCCTAGTAAGGTTTCCTGCATGTGGTATTTTGGGGGTGTGACAGTTTGGTATCAGAGCCACTGATTATAGTGAACTAGGTTTTAAAACGTTTTTATAAAACCAGACTATAACCAAACGGTTCAGAAAATCGACCATGACACTCAGCTCCAGATTACGAGGTTCATATCTCGTTTATTTATTGCACATCATATTTAGTGAACACTTGAGTATGACATTGCATGTGAATGCACAGTTAGCACTACAGTATGAGTACCTGTGTTACTAGCCTATGTTATGTGTTTGATAGTGTGACACTTCTCTAAACGTTCATGATCTATGTTACGGTGCCATTTGTTTTGTTACTCGAATTTGAGGAACCTTTTAGCGCGAGTTGGGAAGAGCTGAGATGAACATGCAAATCGCATTTTTATCATGGGTGCACACATAATAATGTGGGGTGCATGTGAGTCCAAGTGAGGCTTAACGAGTGTGAAAGGGGTTCTGCTCTGTTGTTTGATGTAATGATAGAACTTAGTAATCTTTAGAAGTCATCGTGATGTTTGACTCCTACTCAATCCCGACTTCTAATCTTTTCCACTTTTCATATAGAATCATGAACGGATGAAATGGTGGACATGGTGGAGGTTGCGGCAGTGGATGTGGCAACATCGTTATGTCCCAAGCTGAATTAACTGACCTAATCAACACTCGAGTGGCTGAAGCCCTAGCGGCTTAGCAGGCTGGTACGATGTGTGCAAAATACTCTTTATCCTTGTGTCGCGTACTCGGATTTTAACCGTGTGTTGTATTTTCTTTCATCCTAGGACAACACGTGAATCAGAACAATCCACCTGTGTGCATGTTTAAGACATTCATGGATTGTAAGCCACAGACATTCAGTGGGACTGAAGGAGCTGTGGGACTACTGCGTTGGTTTGAGAAGGCGAAATCGGTGTTCGCAATGTGTAACTGTACTGCTGGGGACAGAGTGAAGTATGCTTCAGGCACACTTGAGGATGGTGCCTTGACTTGGGGGAATGCCCAGGTCCAGATGCTGGGTATTGAAATGGCAAATGCAACCACTTGGGAGGATTTTAAAGAGCTGATGAGAGAGGAATATTGTCCTCGTGATGAAGTGCAGAAACTGGAAAATGAGTATTATGATCTGAAAATGGTGGGGTCTGAGATTGAGGCATGCATGAAACGGTCTCATGAATTAGCTAATATATGCCCAAACTTATCACGACCTCCACACCGAAGAATCAAACTTTACATCAAAGGATTAGCACTGTAGGTCAAGGGCTTGGTTACTGTAGTGAATCTCAACAACTTACCTCAAATAATTCGGTTGGCCCACAAGATCACCGACCAGGAGATGGAGCATGGCTCGCTACCACCACGCGTTTCTACTACTGCTACTACTCCTGCTACTGATAGCAAACGAAAGTGGTATGAAGTGGACAAGGTGTCCAACTAGAATCAGTCACAGAAGAAGCCAGACAACGGCAGCAACCGCAGTTTTAGTCAGTCGTCCTCAGTTAATCAAAATCAGACCAACTGCTCTAATCAGGGTTCTTACGCAGGGAAGCAGCCAAAGTGTAACTTTCATCATCGTGGGCCATGCACCCGGGTCTATCACAGGTGTAACAAGGTGGGCCATATGGCTAGAGATTGCAGGGCTCAATTCCCAAAACAGCAACAACAGCAACCCCCTCAGCATAATCAGGGTAACCATAAGGGGTGTTTTCAGTGTGGAGATGAGGGTCATTTTAGGCGGGATTTCCCACAACTGAATCAGAATACTGGTAATAATAACAACACTGGGAACAACAATAACAGGAACAGTGGTGGGAATGGGGCACGTGGAAGAGTGTTTACTATTGGTGCTGGGGAAGCTAGGAATGATGGCAACATTGTAACTGGTACGTTTTCCATGAACAATCTATTTGCTTCTGTTTTATTCGACTCTGGTGCCGATTGGAGTTATGTGTCTTTGGGGTTTATTCGTCAGTTAGGGTTAACTCCTACACCTCTTGTAACCAAACACGTAGTAGAATTAGCTGATGGCAAATCGATTGAAGCCTTGCATGTTCTTTTCGGGTGTAAACTCGATCTTATGGGTCAAGTGTTCGATATTGACCTACTTCCCGTTACTCTTGGAAGTTTTGATGTAGTCTTTGGTATGGACTGTTGTCTAAGCACCAAGCGGAAATCCTTTGTAAGGAGAAAGTTGTACGTATCCCTCACCCCAGTGGAGAACCCCTGTCAGTTCAAGGCCATTATAGTGGTGTAATGGTTGGCATCATCCAGCCATGAAAGCCCAGAAGTGTCTACGAAAGGGCTGCCCTGCTATTTTAGCACTTATTACTGATACTCAGCCTGAAGAAAAGAAAATTGAAGACCTGCCAGTTGTCAGTGAGTTTACCGATGTATTTCCTGAAGAACTTCATGGTCTACCTCCATACCATCAGGTGGAATTCCAGATTGACCTTACGCCAGGGGCAGCCCCGATTGCTCGTGCTCTTTATCATCTTGCACCAGGATAGTTGCAAGAACTACCAAATCAACTCCAAGAACTGTTGGATAGAGGTTTTATCCGACCCAGTTCTTTGCCTTGGGGAGCCCCAGTTCTGTTTGTGAAGAAGAAAGACGGGTCTTTTCGTATGTGTATAGATTACCGTGAGCTTAACAAGATGACCGTCAAGAACCGTAATCCTTTACCACGTATCGACGACCTGTTTGACCAGTTACAAGGGTCAAGTTTCTACTCGAAGATCGACTTGAGATCGGGCTATCATCAGATGAGAGTCTGAGATGAGGATGTGCCAAAAATAGCTTTTCGAACGGGTATGGCCATTATGAGTTTCTAGTTATGCCATTCAGGTTGACAAACGCACCAGCGGTTTTCATGGGCCTCATGAATTGTGTGTAAATCGTATCTTGATGACTTTATCATTGTCTTTATCGATGACATTTTGATCTATTCTAAGAGCAAGGAGGACCACGAGCAACACTTGCGTCTTATCTTGGAGCTCCTGAGGAAGGAACGACTCTAGGCGAAATTCTCTAAGTGTGACTTCTGGATTTGAGAGGTACACTTCCTCATCCACATTGTTAACGAAATGGGGATACACGTGGATCCTGCTAAGATTGATGCCATCAGAAATTGGGCGGCACCGAAGAATCCTTCGGAGGTGCGACAATTTCTCACTCTCACTAGGTACTATCACAGATTTATTAAGGATTTCTCAAAGATCGCTCAACCTCTTACCTCATTGACACAGAAAGGCGTTGTATATTCTTGGGGAACGAAGCAGGAAGATGCCTTCCAACTCCTGAAACAAAAACTCTGCAGTGCACCATTCTTGTCATTACCTGAAGGTACCGAGGATTTTGTGGTATATTGTGATGCTTCTATTCAGGGTCTCGCGTGTGTACTGATGCAACGTGAGAAGGTGATAGCGTACGCTTCTCGACAGTTGAAGGTTCACGAGAAAAATTACATGACTTACAACTTGGAGTTGGGGGCCGTGGTCTTCGCGTTAAAGATTTGGAGGCACTATCTATACGGTACTAAATGCACTATCTATACCGATCACAGGAGCCTCCAGCATATTTTCTATCAGAAGGAGTTGAACATGAGACAGCGTAGGTGGGTAGAACTCTTAATTAATTACGACTGTGCCATCAAGTATCATCCAGGTAAGGATAACGTTGTAGCTAATGCCCTTAGTCGAAAGGAAACGAAACCCAAACGTGTCCGCGCCTTGCAGCTCACCATCCATTCTAATTTACCTGACCAGATCCGTTCTGCTCAAACTGAAGCGTTGAAAGAGGAAAACATTAAAGCGTTGAGTACTGCTTATCACCCACAGACGGATGGTCAAAGTGAACGAACCATTCAGACACTTGAAGACATGCCGCGAGCATATGTGATTGATTTTGGTAAGGGTTGAGAGAAACACTTGCCTTTGATAGAGTTTTCTTATAACAACAGTTATCATTCCAGCATTCAGGCAGCTCCGTTTGAAACATTGTACGGACGGAAATGTCATTCTCCTCTTTGTTGGGCTAAGGTGGGTGACAGCCAGATCACATGTCCGGAACTTGTGCTTGAAACCTCAGAGAAGATTGTCTAGATTAGAAATCATATGGCGGCAGCGCGCGCTGACAGAAAAGCTACACTGACAAGCGTCGGAAACCCTTGGAGTTCGCTGTAGGCGATCGTGTTATGTTGAAAGTCTCACCCTGGAAGGGTATGGTGTGCTTTGGGAAGCGCGGCAAGCTTAATCCACGCTATGTTGGGCCATTCAAAATCCTGGAGCGAATCAGTAAAGTAGCCTATAAGTTTGAGTTACCTGCTGAGTTGGGTAACGTTCATGATGTCTTCCATGTTTTGCAATTAAAGAAGTGTTTTTCCAATGAAACACTTGTGGTACCACTTCAAGAACTGAAATCGATGACAAATTGCAGTTTGTCGAAGAACCAATTGAAATTATGGACCGGGAAGTTAAGGTTCGTAAGCACAGTCGGATTCCAATCGTAAGAGTTTGTTGGAACTCAAGACGTGGACCGGAGTTCATGTGGGAACGTGAGGATCAAATGAAGCTCAAGTATCCTCAACTATTCCCAATTAACCAACCTAATTCTGATACAACTGGTGAATTTTGGGCGAAATTCCCTTTCAAGTTGGGGATGATGTGATACCTGCGGAAAATCCACAGTGACCCTGATCTAACACCTTACTAACACCTTGCGGCTTTGAGTTACTTATCAAATTTCGAGACGAAATTTGTTTCAAGTTGGGGATGATGTGACAACCCAAGATTTCAAGGTCTTTCCTCTACGCATCACTTGTTTCGCAATCCCATTTTAATAATTCATTTTACGTTGTATTGTGTGTGCGATATTTGAATGATTAGAGTATTGTTACATTTGAGTGTTATATGAAAAACTTAAGAGTTGCTTAATGTTTTATTCCACAACACACTTGTTTATTAAACACACTTGACGAAGAATTACACTTGACGAAGAATTACACTTGGCGAAGAGTTACATTTGACGAAGAACTAGAGTTCTTCGTCATACGCCGCCCTGACGAAGGAGGATTCTTCGCCGCACAGCTATATTCTTCGCCAAAAGGGGCCTCGGCCCAGGTTTGTCCGTGGCACAGATTGGGCCTGACTGCCATTTAGTCTGTATAATCCCTCATAAACTGTCACCGCAAACACAAAAACCCTAATACTCTCTCATTCTCTCTTGGACCTACGGCAACTTGCATTGATCGAAGCTCTTCCCTACGGATCCCCTCATCTCTTTTGTGCTAGAAATCGGTTAGTCATTCATGATTGATTTTAACTTGCCTTTATGAGTGTGCTATTGTGTGTTTATGTGTATCAGTGGGTAGAGATCAAAGCATAAACTAGGGTTTTGATGATCTGTGAATACATGATGCATAAATGAATGGTTGATGTTATACAAGTGTGGTTCGATTTGTGTTGAATGTCGTTTGCATTGTGATTCACTGTCAATAACTAAATGGTGATTAGGGATATGTTAATTAATAAAGACTAGGCTTGATTTCAGATCAATGACCATGATTGGGATTTTTGTTTAACATGAACGGTGACAATTATGGGATTTTTGTTTAACATGAACGGTGAAAATTAGGGTTGGTTTGATTATGTAAAATAACTGTTGTTTAATCTGATGAAACATGCCAAAATATGATAACTGATGTTACGAGAATGTTGGGAATCACAGAAAGAAATTGTAACTGATAAGGGTTCTTCGCCAAAACCAATATCGACGAAGAATAGTCCTTCGTCACATTCACTCCCGACGAAGAATGATACTTCGCCATAATCATTTTCGGAGAAGAATAGTTCTTCGCCGCGAGGGTTCTTCGCCGTGCAAATGGACAGAACAGTAAACAGTAACAGTTTGAAATGTATGAGATGATGGATACTTGTGTTTATAAAATACTATTTGTTGCATGATAACCATGCTGATTAAGAATGAGAAATCTGACTTGACTAGTGTAAGTAGAACACTCACCTGTTATGTGTTGTTATGTGACAATCACATGGGATGTGGGCTTGTATAAGAACTGGGTATTTGCTACATGTGTACGGTGATCTTTGTGATGAATAAAATCTGTGAATTATACGTGATTTAATGGGTTATGATACTGATTATATTGGTAACCACGGTAGGGTTTGGTTGACCAACTTGGAATGGGTAGCTTAACATACCGAGCAAATCTATGGTGAATTCACTTCTCTTGAGCATGCGTCCCGGTGGGTGGGACAATCAAACGGGTATTCCTGAGAGGAATAAGTCTTTGGGTAAATCAGTGGGTATTCCTGAGAGGAATAAGTCTTTTGGCTAAAAACTGGAATGTTAGATAATACACTCATTTCCTATCACCTTAAGTACCATCTTCTACCGAATAGTTACCTGAGAGGTAACGAGGTATTAGTTGATAGCGCTATTAGGCTTGGCAACCTCACACCATACCTGAGAAGACGGGCGTGAACTAATGACCTTAATCATGACCAATGCTTAGATAGGGGGCATTGGGGATGGGCAAAACAATCTGGAAGCCATCTTGTACGGTACTCGAGTTATTATCAACATTATTATCAATGAACTGAACTAAACACTTGGCAATTAACGTTTTCCTAAAACTATGAACTCACCAGCGTTGTCTGATACTTTTGTTGCATGCTCGCAGGTCGTTAAATGTTATGGACAAGGAACTTGTTGTCTGGGATTGCTGGAGTGGTCATGGGCCGCACTGCTAGGAAACACATGATGGGCTTACTATTTTTACATACATTTGTTTTTCAAACATATAAACAATGATTTACTAATTGCTTCCGCTGAACCTGTTAAACTTGTGATATGATTTGGAATGTTTGATTTAATTAATGGGAGTTTATTTTAAATACTTGGTGAATAGTTCAATGTGATTAGTGGCTGGATCCTGGTACGTCACACGCCTAGCAGGGTTTCCTGCATGTTGTATTTTGGGGGTGTGACAATAGGGCTATGTATGGGTTATCTCTAGCGATAAAGTCAAATTTATTGAATGTTGATTTTCTATTGAGTACTGATTTTGTGATAACGACACTTAGAACCATCGTAGGATACATGAAAAATAATTTAAAATAAGTAATGTTTCGTTCAACGATTTTCTGCAGAAAATATGCCAGCTTCCGCAGTCCTTTTCGGGACTTAAACTTATTGAAACTCTTAACTCTATGTTTTCGGAGCCTAAAATCAAGTATCCAGAAGTAGCTTTCAAACCGCAGTGATTTCATATTTTTTAGACTGGTCTAAGTATTTTTAACGGATTAAATCGTAAAACTGCTCTAAGCTGTCATTTTCTATAGAAAATGCAGCTCACGTTTTGTGTCATAACTTGGTATGTGTTTAGATTTAGATCATGAAATTTATGTTGTAGACAGCCTCAGGCTTCCGTGCAAACATCCAATTAGAACTACATCAATCGGATAAACAAAGATTTTTAAATAAATAATTCAGCAAACAGGGTCAAATTACGACGAATCTGATCACTATTTGGCGCAAGATTTGTAACGGAAAATCCGTAAAGAGTTTGGTCACCAAATTTATACACAATAGTCGATGCTTTGATTGACACGTCCTATAATTTTTTAGAAATTTTTCTGTACACAAACTATTCCGAATAACACTCCGAAAACTGTCTGAAATGCACTATATTGCTGAATTTTATTGAAGAGTATTTTAAACATTTTGTGACACTTGTGTTGTCGCTAAGCTATGTCTGTGACAACTGGCACCAAACCGGTAATTTTCGTACACTTTAATTATTATTTAATGATTGCAATTATGTGCTTAAATTTTAACATTTTCTGATTACGTACTAAGCAAGTGAATTCATGCACGTTTTGTACTACAAATATTGCCTTATGCTTTAACAAGAGCGTTGCGTCAGAAATACTAGTAAACTCACCGGTAAAACACAATATGCCAACAACTCTGCAGAAAGCAGTCAGACAATAGAATTGAAGCCTAGGTGTAGGTTCAACGTCAAGAATACATTAAAACCCAAGAGTACATTCAAGGGTTTACATATATACCATCCGGAGGCTAAAATAAGCACTAAAAAGCACCCGAAACGCACTTTAAGTGCAGAATTTTATTAAATTCAGCTATAATTAGCATTATGACACTGAAATATTATGCAAAAATTATGATTTATCATCCAGAATATTTCCCTAAGTGTCGGGAATTGAAAGTGTCACAAAAGAATACTTAAAGGACACTAAACGGTGCAATTTAGCACTTTAACGATCCGGTATTTAACCAAACAACCGGACATTACCCGGAACATCCAAATATCACTTGAAGCATTGTTTAATTATTTCTGAGCTAGTTATGATCCCCGAACACCTTAACACCCACTAAAATATATTGTAACTATCATAACTAACTATATGTTTGGAATTGAACTATCATCTAACTATATGGTTAATATTTACATTTAGAACCCCCCCCCCCCCCCATATGCTAGTAATCAATTCCCCCACATGCCTAATTACAAGATTTTGTTGAGATGTTTAATGGATTGTGTCTTGTACTTTGAGGGACATAACATCCAAGAGATATTGAGGTAAGATGGTTATAAAGCAAACCTAATGGTTCTAATCCTTCATTCAACAACACACACCCCCACCTTCACTTCTCATCTTCTTTCCTCCCTACCCCTCGACCGAGAACCATCCACACACCACCACCATATTCAAGTCTTGGTCAATCATTTCAAGTTAATTACAAGGTGTAAGAAGGTCACCAACGAAGCTCGGTGCTCACGGAACTTGAAGGACCTCACTCGTTTGCTTTTAACCACCACTTTTCTCCTCTTGAACATCCTTAGCCTTGAGCTAGTGGTAAGAACTTGAATCCCTTCATATTTCATCTTATCTTAGTGGTTGAAGTAGGATACAAGATGATAATCTTAAAGAACACTAAGAAACTTGAGGATGAAACTTAAACATAAGCTTTAAATATGAAGAAATCATGTTATAGTGTTGATATACTTGTTGATTATTGTTTGTTTGTAGAAATGCTGTTGATCATCATGTCATCTTGCTAGATCATGATTAAAAACATAATCTAGCAAGATGGGAGGATGAACATGTTAAAGGTTATGAATCATCCTCACTAAAGTCATGAACTTGAAAGAACATGATGTTTTCTTGTAAAATAATGATTAAAGTGAGTTGTAAGACATGTAAATCTAATATTTCAAGTATGATTTACCAAGAAACCAAGTTAAAAATACAAGTTTCACTAAACCTTGGTTCTTACATAGATACACATCATTTTTAGTGGTTAACAAAGTAAAGAAACACATGTGTAACAAGAAAAATACATGAAGAAGTATTTTTAGAAAACATGAACATAAGTTCTAAAGAATCATATTCTTTAAAAATGGGTAACAAACCACACTTTAAAGGGTAACAAGACTTACTAAGTACACTAGTAAGTTACTACACATTTTTATAAATTTTCAAGTTCATGAAATAGAGAAATTAATGTATATTGTTGATGATTGTTGTTGAAACTGATTGATGATGATTTTAAAAGAAAATAAACACATGTTTTGAAAACATGGGAAACCTCCATTTTTAGGGGAAACTCTGTCAAAATTTTTATAAATTTTGACACTTAGAAAAATATAAGTTTTTGAGAAACTTATTCCCTAAAAATGTGTCAAAATATTTACCAAGGTTTCCCCAATTTTTGTGTTAAGAAATAAGGATTTCTTCAAGATTAAAAGTGATATTAAGTATGTATATTTTTGAGAAAATATATATTTACTGATCACCAAATTTTGTGCTAAGTGTATGTAGTATGTATTATACTTGATAGTGTATTAGGACTTAAAAATACACTAAATACTCTTGAGAAGTAAAAACACAAAAATACACATACAACATACAAGATACATAATTCGGGTGCAAAATACAAGATACTTATATTTATTTTTGAGAAAATAATATAAGTAAGATACATAGTTAAAAATATAAATTATTTTTAACACAAGAAAACATATACAAAAGATAGTGACCGTACTTGTGCGATACAAGTCCAGTGGCTAACGTTAAGAAAACACGTATAGGTCACGACGTTAGTTAAGCAAATCCGGTGAAGTTTACGACGCCAGGAACGCAAAGTTGTGAGTTCATGCTCCCCCTTTTCTTTTAACTGTTTTCAGTTTTATAACTTCGGGGGTGAAGTACATGTTACAATGTTTTTAAATGGTATGATACAAAAACAAGAAGCACTCTTGGTGAGAACGAGTACCAAGTATGATGCGTTTTGAGAATACAAAAATACAAGAAGCACTCTTGGTGAAAACTAGTACCAAGTATGATGCGTTTTGAGGAATGATACGTGAAATCGTGTCACGAATAGGATACCATAAGCACCATTAATCAACAATATACCTAGACCGCAGAACAAAAGGTTAGATCTAACGGGTTTCGGGTAGCCACACTCTTGGTGAGAACGAGTACCAAGTAGTGCTTTTGTGTCTCAGAAAAACTTGATAAATGCCTATGGTTTGGTGACTTCCTATGTCGTGTCACATGTTAATGGCCTTGCAACCCATTAACAACCCTAATACATACAAGAACATCCTATTTATACAAGATTCGTATCACAAGAATACTTGATTTATACATGAGTACGTGGTGTACACAAGAATACTTGATTCATACATGAATATTGGTTTTATACATGGATACTTGATTTATACAAGATACATACCATGTTTTTCATACAAAGTATACAAACATTCAATACAAGAACTGCATGAATTCACACCAATATTATGTTGACGTTTTTCCAAAACTCACATGTATTTCAGGTAACTAAAAGTGGATGTGCGTGCGGTCTTACTCATGCTCATGGATGTCGTTTATGTTTGTCTTAAATAAGTTGTAAACTTTCAGACAATATGTTGTTTCGTGATGCAAACACTTAAACTATGTTTCCGTTATGTAATGGTAATGACGTTTGAAGTTATTTTTATTAGCATGTAGTATGTTTACCAATCGTATGCAATGAAAACCTTTCATGATCACACCTCGTGCTTCCGCCGCAGAAAGGGGTGTGACAATGTCCTGATAATTAGCATTGTATGATAAAAGGTGCTACGTGTTAGATACGTGTAGGATTCGTGTTTCCGCATGAGCACACCCACTAACCCTTAAACGGTAATCATGTTAGGACGTGATTGACCAACCCTGACAGTTAGCTATTTTTAAGAGTCCAACCGAGCATTCAAAGGTGAGTTCACACTTTCTACAAAGCATGGGATTTTCGGTGGTTTGGGAATGGATTAAGGAATAATATTGAAACCCGCGTATCGTCCTTGGGTAGGATACGTACCTCCATCCTCCTTGGGAAGGATGACAACATTGAAACCTGCGTATTCTCCTTGGATAGAATTCGTACCTCCATCCTCCTTGGGAAGGATGACAAGATAAAACTTACTAGACAAAAGTCTATCATGAAGTCCCTCATTTTTATATCGACTTAATCGTCGGGCCATTGGCGAACGGGTCATTAGTTAAATAGTTCTATTAGGCCTGACAAGCCTCACACTATGCTGCAGAGGATGAGAGTGGACTAATGTACTTGGGCACTTAGTCAATGATGATAGACATTGACGCAGGGCACATAAACATGACTCCAGTCAGTAGTCGATATGGTAACGGGTCTAGTGGTTTACAACATGGGGTAGCCCCCACGGTATATGGTTTAGGAAACAAGGAACTGGTTAACTTATGGTTTTCGAAACAACTTATGGTTTTTTTTTTTTTGGAACAACTTTAAAACATACAACCAACTGTGAACTCGCTCAACATTGTTGTTGATTTATTTCTACATGCTTTGCAGGCGATAGGTACTTAGCTGGAGCTTGCATGGGGAAGGAGTCGTTGTGGGACATGGACTGTTGTGTGCCATGTTAAACTTATGAACTTTAAACTTATATTTTGGGTTTTGAATTTAATGCTTCCGCTGATAACTTAGACTTTGTCAAATTGTGTTGACACCAATTATATTGTTTGGTTTGGGTTTGTATTTATCTATTTATATTGTTCAATATGATTGGTGGCTGGATCCTGGTCAGTCACGCTCCCTGCGATGATATTCCGCTTGTGGATTTTGGGGGTGTGACACCTTCGATCATTGAAGCCATTAAGATCTCAATGCCTATAAACGAGATTCCTACTACCCATCACTTCAAACCTAACCCTAGTAACAATGGAGGTCATGATATTCACATCAAAACTCCATCTTTCAAACGAAAGAAAACCACAACCTATGGTTACTCCTATAAGGAATTCTACTCTAACAAATCCTCCAAGAACAAAGGAATAGAACCATAAATCGCACAACCCACTGCAACAACAAAAAGCACGCAAGGAAACGCCATTCTAAGAAGACACTCCATTGTAACTACTGCAAAAAGGTTGGGCATACAGAGGAAGAATGTAGAATGAGAAGGAAAACTAATGTATGTTATAAATGCGGAGACCCAAGCCACATCCGTCTCTACTGCCTGAAACTATCTAAGGCACCCGACGACGAGGATAGAAACCCAGATGAAGCTAAGGAGAACGCATAAACACCGCAAACCACAGTAACTTTTAATATAAGCACCCTTACGTTTTGTCTGTACTAAAGTATTAAGTTGACTTTTGATTCCGATCAAAGTTTTACAATAAAGGTCTTTATTTCTCTTTCATAAAGCCAACACTCGTTTGTCTCATCTTTTGAAAAATTCATATGCTACTCGTGCATTGCTTGTTATGCCTATGATGTTACTTCCAAAAGATCAATTATTCGCAAGTTCAAATAAAATATTTCGTTATACTCATTCTGATAATCTATAAGATTACACAATGCCTACTTTTGATATCAAGTCAACAGATTTATTGGAAACTCCTGTCCTTTTCAAAGTTACTTACCAGACTTTTATTTCTTGTCAACACGTATATCCATTGTTGGAATATGTCCAAACCAAGCACAATTGTTTGAACTTGTTCACAATATACATTCAATTCAAAATCCCATATGATGAATTGAGATCATCATATTCGAAGTAATCTCATTGTTGGAATCATAGTAAACCTGTTTAAAGTCTCCAAGTTCTATGTATCATTTGTTAAAACACGACACCTTGCAGTGGCAATTTCTTTGAAACTTGGACTCATTTCATTTCACATCTGAGGTACGAATTTATCTAGTTATTGATTCATTATCCTAAACCAGTCTTAATACAATTTTGTATTAAGATAAAGGTACCTATATTCTTATTCCAATGTACCTCTAACATTTCTTTCATCCTTAAATTTAATCTTGCAATATTCATTTCTTCTTTCACATGGATATCCTATCTTTTGAATATCCAGATTCACTTTATTAAAACTTTTAGTAAAAAGGTGAAATCATTCGGTCACCGTAATCATTGAATTCTTTCAATCACTACAAACACCTTGCGGTGTCTGTATACATTTGTAGCTTGTGCTAATAGTAAACCCTAATCACATCAATTCATACATCATTTGTTTGACTCATCATTCAAAGTAATCTTGATACAACTATGTATTAAGACAATGACACACTAAATTCCATTATATTGTCCGGTGTATCTCTTCCATTTGAACCGATGTCACTGATTTCTAACAAATCATTTTTCATACTTCTATTTTCAAATTGAGATTATTGATCAGAGTCTTTCTCAAATGAACGATCAAAATAAGTTCCCTTTTTGCATTTAATCCTATGATTTCTAAAAATCATTTACATTTGATTCTTATGTCCCGATTAATTTATGAAACTCAGTCACCTTGATGATTGTATCATTTTATCTCGTGCAGTTAACATCAATTCCTGGAACTAATCAACACGTTTATGTTTCTCACTTTCCCTTAGAAAAAAAAAACACTAAGGATTCACCTGCTAAGTACTTTCATACATACATCATTCCTGTTAATTCCTCTGGCAGTTATAACTAATAAGCTACGGATCCTATTCTTTTAATAAGTAATCCAACATACCTGGAACTTAACCTTCCTCTTTTAACGAAGCTGGTTATTCTTTTAACGAAACCTTATCTCCCACTAGAATGATTTTCATCTGTTATCTACATGACTCTTTTAATAACCTCGCATTGCTTTAACTTGAGTTATCTTGTCTGATTGTTTCTTGCATTATCTCTTGAATCCAGAAAAGTTGTTTCTCTCCAAATTCCTACCCAACAGACTGGTGTTCGAAACTATCATCCATAAAATGCTTCCAAAGACACTTTAACATTGTTTTTACTAAACTACAAGACTTGATCTAACTCCGGGGAAATATCATAACCCAAATCTCAAGGACGAGATCTAAAACAAGGTGGGGAGGATATAATAACCCTCCTTAAAATATTTTGGACACCCCTAAAAGTCCTAAAATACACCCCGAATACGAAAAACGGCCCTGAAATACCATTATATTATTTAAAATCAAATAAAACAAGATTTTAGGGCCGCTCGCGGGCCGCGACCCTGATGGGGGAGTTCTTCGCGGGGCGCGACAGCTTAACACTAGGCGTAACCACGAGCCACCATGTGTCCCTGCCTCGTGTCGACCCTACCTTTGACTCAGCCAAGCTATAAACGACACGCGTTAGCTCGCGGACCGCGAAGGCCGTAGTTAACTCTCTCGAGGGGCGCGAGAGAGTGTCTGATCAGCACTATAAATAGAAAGCTTCGGCTCTCATTTGAAATCGTTCACAAATCTCGAAACTCTCTCTCTATCTTTCATTCTGAAATATTAGAAATATACCGGGTATAATGCCCACTAAAATAGCGAAGCTTTGCCTCGATGTAAGTATTTTAACCCCTGGTTACGTATTAGATACGCTGCCCGATTAATCTAGTGCTCTGTAATGTCTGTCGAGGCTCCGCCCGACGTAGTCGTTGGAGTTCTGTCTCGGGGAGGGTATAACTAATGTAAATTAGGTTATTATACTAACGCGGGTGCATTGTTTAATTAATAGATTATTACCAAGAAGTCACAAGGAAATACCTAAAATAGCAATGTGAGTAATCTCCTTTTTGTTAGACCTTTTTGTAAACTGTTTTTACAAAACCTCAAATGTTTTAACTTATATTTAACAGTGATTGAGTATTTTTAATTCTACAATTATCGTCGGTATGTTGGTGTTTTGTATACAAAATTTGTTACTACACTGTGAGTAGTAACATGACCACAAGTCGGGTTGACAGTACCTTGGGTGGTAATTAAAGTAAGAATTGGAAACAAATGTAATTGCGCGATCGCCCTCAATGCTGTAAAATGATAAAACCTGTTTTGATTAAACTGGGATTCACTCACCAGTATTTCTTGCTGATAAAATATTTTAAACACGTGTTTCAGGTAACTTAGTATGAAGCCAATAAAAGCCAGCTCTAGAGCACTAAAGACTTAAGAAAAGTGGCTATAAAAGTTACCTAATTGAAAAGGAGAATTGTTTTCAACAATTAGGGTTATACCTATAAATATATTACAAATGAAAAGTCGGATTTTGTCCCACTGGTTATTATAAATGTATTATCAGAAAAACTTGGGTTTTATCCCATTTATTTATTTTAAACATTATGGTGTTTAACTCTGATAAAAATATTTCCTAACTACGGTCCTGATGAACATTTCCGCTGCCAAAATAATAAAACACCGATACCACCGAATGTGCGAAGCTCACGGTCGCCCGCCTCCCGGGGCAAGGGGTCGGGGGCTGTGACAGTGGCCCATGCGGCTGAATTTGTTGTACCCCCGTTGGTGACCTACCCATCTCTTGAACTTGTTGCAATTGTTGTCCTTGTTGATAAATCGTTCCTTCTTGAGGTCCCAAATTGCCTCCATCACCTCCATAATTATACCCCTCTTCTTCGTATCCTCTAAATTCTTCGTCATACCCGTCATCAAATCCATCTCCTCCTACACCCGAAGATTGCACAAACTGAGGAGATGAATAGTGAATACCCGGTTGATTCGGCGGTCGATATGTAGAAGTAGTATGAATAATAGTTGAACTTGGTTGTATTGGGTAAGTAGAAGACGATTGACCGGAAGCTGGGAAAAAGTATGATAATGGTGGAACCATTGAGGAAGGGATATAGGTGAGAGTAGGCTCAGTTTGGGTAGTGGCATGTGATGTGGTGTTGGTTGGGTTAACTTCATGTGTTGAGCCAAGCACTCCTATTTATAGCCTGAACAGAAGCTCGGGCACGGCCCCGTGTCCATTGGGCATGGCCCCGTGTCCATCCTCTTCTCTGTCTTCATTAATTGCTTTTGTCTGCATTAGTTGACCACGGCCCCGTGTCCGCTGGGCACGACCCCGTGTGCAGAAGCATATCTGTACTATCAAGATTTGCCTGGATTCTGCGAATCTTATAGTTGACCACGGCCCCGTGCCCGCTGAGCACGGCCCCGTGGTGGGCGATGGAAGCTTCTACAACTTTGTCTTTTATGCTAACACTTGGGCACGCCCCCGTGCTCACTGAGCACGGGGCGTGTTCAGTCTTCTGCCTTCTTGTTTTGCTTGGGAAGATGTTGTCGTGGGGTCGGGCATGTCACGTTTGTTCCTTTTCTTGTATTTGTGCTAGATTTAGCTGCCTTTTTGCTTCTTTTGTTAATTTGAGCTCATTTAATCCTGAAAATACAAAAGGAAGACAAAAGCACACTTTTTCCAACATTAGTAGTAAAAAAGGGTTAGTTTTATGCCACAATTGATGTAATTTATATGTTGCATTTTGCACACATCAAATACCCCCACACTTGAATCTTTGCTTGTCCTCAAGCAAAACTCTTTATAATGTGGCTTTACACTCCCAAATGGAATGGGTAGAAGAGAAGGTTTTTGGGCTTGTTATAGAGTGTCGGGATTTCCAAAATTCTTTACTATGTTTTATTTTTATTTATTTACAATCCTATTCGTCATGATTTATTTAAAACTTTTCATAAGATAAATTACTTATTAGGGCATAACATGCTTCTTTAAAATTCCATTTATATACAAGTTCACATACCTCACGGGGGATCACTCAACACTCGGCCGAAGATTTATTTTTTTGTGAATCACTCGAGAGCGGCATAGAACTTACTCCTACTATAAGCTTACCAAGCAATCAATCCTCCTCCTTTTTAACTATATATCTTTGCAAATATCAAGTGGACTTTTGGGTGAAGGGTTAGGCTTGGGTTAAAGGTAGGTGGTTGGGTTAGTGGCTAGTGAAAGGGCGAAAAGCGTAATAAGCGTCGGTTTTCGTAGGACTTTTTAATTTTATATTTTTTTTAACTTTTAATTTTTTTTTATGAAGCTTTTATTCAAACAAAGTTATTTTTGATAAATTTGTTTGTTTATTTCTCTTTTGCTTCATCATCAACAATTTTTTTTTTTTTTTTTGAAAACTCATATGAAAAACCGAGTTTGTCACTAAAACAAAGGGTTAAAAATAAAAAGGTTTTGGTGGGTAAAAGGGTGTTTGGTTTGGGTTAAGAAATGAAAAGGTTTAGGCTCAAAGGGGTTAACTAGGGGGATTTTTGGTAGGTGGTAAAAAAAAAAGAAAAATAATGGTGTAGAAATAAAAAGGTTTTGTCCTAATGCGTCCATCATTACTTACTCGGGTTTAAGTTGGTAAGGACTGGGAATGCATCGTCGTGGCAAGTTCTAGAGTCGTAAGAACCAAGCGGCTATTCACACAAGAAACGAAAAATGAGCATTTAATTTAAAGATATATATTTGTATGCTCAATAAAGGCTCAAAACTCCCTTTTGTGGGAATGAGTTTTTATGTGATCAAGTATATATAATTAAATTTTAACTAAGCTTGTCATGCCTTTTCATAATTTTCTTATGTTGGTTCTTTTTATCACGACGCTATCGGTTGTAAATTTGTAAAAATATAACCTTTTTAGAATTTTGAAATTCCCAAATTAAACCTAGACAAGTAAAAAAAATGAAAATTTTTGAAAAAAAATTGGGGTGATTAGCGGTTCCAATAGAGTTTTGTGTAAGGCTTGTATTTAGAACTTGCAAGATTCAAGGTTTTAGCATTCCCCCCCCCCCCCCCACACACTTAAATTACACATTGTCCTCAATGTGTCCAAAAAATAAGTTTTTAGGTTGATTGAATGTGTAAAAAGGTGTGAAAAAGCAAAACTTTTGTGTTACTGGGCGCTGGACACGGCCCCGTGGTGTCCGGGCACGGCCCCGTGTTCAGGTGCCAGTAACAAAATTGAAAAGAGAAACAGAAGCCTGGACACGGGGGCGTGTTGGGTAAACACGGCCCGTGTCCAGTTTACCTGAACTGGGCAATTCTGCAGACTGTGCAGCACGGGGCCGTGTTGGGCGGACACGGCCCATGCTGAACTTACTGTAATGAAGAAATCTTGTCGGATGGCCCTGTTTTTCTGCATGGGGTGCTGGTTCAAGTTTCCCTTGTTTCCTTTGCCATCCCGAGGGTGTTTTATTCATTTCAACACCATCCAAACACCAAATTAACTAAAACCATCATTCATTAAGTCATAGAGAATTACATAATAATCCTAAAAAATGAAAAACAAAGTAGAAAATAAAAATCCTAATTTAGATAGGCCAAGTGATACGTAAAATCATCCTAAAGAGTTCTACTTCTACAATAAGAACCAAAATTCCGGAAATAGTTTTCCGGTATCTAAAAATCTTGTAGAACTCCAAGCCGAGCGGTGCCCTTTAGATGTTGCTAGAGCCATTCTTCTATCTCTCTCGGGAGAAGGGAGGCGGCTTCATGTTCCTCAACATCTTGTGGAGGGGGAGTAACACCAATCGGAACCCCTTGTAGTATGTCTCGAGGGGAATCCGGATGTAAGGTGTACCATTCGGCCGGAATGATGACTTCCGGTACCACGTTCCATGCCCTTTGGGTGATAATTGGCACCAAAGGAGGAGAGGCGAGAATGTTCAACCTTTGGTGCAAAAGGTTGACTTCCCGGAGACACCCTTCTAGTCCCACCGTTAGATGATTAATACAGTCGACCAATGCTTCTTCCACTCCCGTTATCTCATCAATGGCCTCTCTCAGAGCGTAAACGTAGTTTACGAGAGAGTCTTCAACCGTTGATGATCTTCTCCCCTGTCGGTTGTTTCTGGAGTGCGATGAAGAGGTTCCGTTCGTTCTACTTGCCATTCTGAGAAAACAAACCGAAAAGAGTTCAACTTTTATGGGACCAGTACCTCAGACACGGCCACGTGTTCAATGAACACGGCCCCGTGTTCAGGTATCTGCAGGATTTTGGACCAAGGAATCTTGAGGTTTTAATTTGTTTTCATGATTTTTAAAACGTTTTTGAACAGAAACAACTTAAAACATTGTTGTAAAACTTATTTTTAACAAGATTCCATGAACAAAAATCTAACAAACACCTCATTAAAGCTTGAAATTATGGAGGCCTCAAGCTTTAATGGAAGTATAGGAAAAAAAAATTGAAGAAGATGAGAGTGGATAAAAGAGGAAAGGACAAGAAGGTAGTTGAGAAACTTCTTTTAGAAAATACCTAGGATGGTATGTGAGAAGATTCCCCAAATCTCTGTCCCTGGAATGGTTCAAATGTGCAGGATTCTTGGCTGCATTTATAGAAAACGACAGTACGTTGCGCACGGCCCCGTGTCGGCTGGACACGGCCCCGTGTGCAGGCAGAATCCTGACACAATTTTGTCCGTCTTCTGATGAAATCAGAAGGGAATCTTTCGGTGGACACGGGGGCGTGTTGACCTGGACACGGCCCCGTGTCTAGAAGCTGTCACATGGAATTCATCTATTTTTTTAAGGAACTTTCCTGGATCGGGCGGTTCCTTACTGGATGGAACAACCCCAAAGTGCCTAAGATACCTTAATTGTTCTAGATTGAGACGAGAACGCAAGAGGTTGTCGGTGAGGGTGATTCCTATGCTATATGTAGGTGGACAAGTCCAACCCTTTTCCGGGCTCTCGTTAAAGAAGGTATATGTCGAATCGCTCAGGTCTATGTATGCATCGAACGAAGTCGATGGGGAGTCCTTCACGGAATAATCGACACAGGGACGACTATCGTTCAAGTCCTCACTAAAGTTAGAAGTATCGTCGGGAACAACGAAGTTGTTTGAATGCGATCCCAACACTTCTTCTTGGTTATCGTCTTGAGATAAATTATTGAAATCTATCCTAAGTTCTTTTAACCAATTAAGAATTAGATCTTCTAATTGAAATTGTTCGTCAAGAAGCATTTCTCCTAGAAAATCTGGCTGAGAGCATTCGAGGGAGAGATAGGGATTATTTTTACTTTCGCCCCTCTTAAGGATACAGGAAAATGATGGGTCTATATGGTGGGGCTTATAATTTAGAAAATAACATTCGAATTCCTTATGGGAACCACCACATATTTGACACCACGTACCATAAGAGTCCCGAAAGTAAAAAGTATCAGTATCACTCATGTTTGTGTCAGAAATTACCAACCGTCGGGATCTTACGGTTCTGTTTTCAGTAACTGAATCTTGGGCACGGGGCATGTTGAGTGGGCACGGCCCCGTGTTCAGCTTACTGTCTGACTTAAAACAGGATTGCCAGTTCCAATGATTGGGCACGGGGCGTGTTCAGCAGGCACGGCCCATGCTGAGTTCTGCAGAAGCTGAAAAACTAAGAAAATTCCTAAAAAAAAAAAAGAAAAATAAGAAAAATGATTAGGCCGTTGATTCCTAACTTTCTTAAAATCCTTGTGTCCCCGGCAACGGCGCCAAAAACTTGATGCGTGTGAAGTGTATATATAAGTTTAAGTATATTTTAAGCCCTTTTACACTTTTTTAGCCAAGTTTTAAATTTATAAAACACGATATTTACTAACACTAAACATACATATGGGCAAGTGCACCCATCGTGAGCGTAGTATAGTGTTGGTAAGATACCGAGGTCGTCCAAGGACACAAGAGCTTTTAGTACCGGTTTATCCTCAACGTCTAATCAAATCAAAAAGTTAGAAAAAGGTTTTAAACTAAAAAAATAAAAACTAACTATAATGCTGAAAATAAAAATAAAATAAAACAGATAGACAAGATGAATCACTTGGTTCCGACTCGTGTATAGTGTAACCTTTGATTATTTCCGCACTTTTGCACTTTTTAAGAGATTATCTTAGTTATTGTAGTATGCCCCTCTTTTGAAGGCGACGTTACCCTCAACCCAGTAGTTTGAGTCAGCAAGGATACAATCCTAAAGGGTCGGATTATTGAAAGATAATTAATTAAGTTATTAATGCATATTATGGTAGGCCCCTCTTTTGAAGGCGACGTTACCCTCGGCTAAGTAGTCTGAGTCAGCAGGGATACAGTCCTAAATAGCCGGGTTATTGTATTAATAGTAGCTTACATATAAGGAGGTCAAAGAGTTTGGACCCCCGCCATCCAATACCGTTAAGTATTGAAGGAGGTCTTACTAAATTTGACCCAGGTCCTTGCAGGATCTATACACTGAATAAGGCAAGACTCTTACCAAACCGTTCCCTTAACCCCCGACCAGGTAGTCAACATACCTCCATATAGACCGTGGAGATATGAATGGTGAAAATCTTTTATTTTATATAGATAGTAAAATAATGCCAAGACACCACAGACAAACGATAAGGAAAAATCACCTTCAACATAAGAAACTAGTTATTAAAGTCATTAATACATAACCAAGTAAAAAGTGCGAAAAGATTAAAAATAAAAAGTATTACACTAGACACTTTGTCTTCACCAAGTGATGTAAGAGACTTAGGTAAACATGGCCTTGATTGTCAAGAACTCTTACGATCAATCTTGGATCCCGAGATGACTCACACACTCTATGATGGACAATGGATGATGGTGGTGGATGATGGTGTTATGGTGGTGGTGGGTGGTGGGTGAAGTGTGAGAGAGGTGATGTGCCAAGGGATGGTTTGAGCTTGAGCCAAGTTGTCACGGCCCCAGCCCCGGTTTGACCCGGTTTAGGAGTCGCGGAACAGAAAACCCCATGGTATTATTTAATTAAGTTGACAGCGGAAGATTTCAACAGGATCTTTTTAAAGCTCAAAATGCCTGATTATTTTATTTCATAAGTCAGGATGAAACCCTGGGTAATTTACAATCAGGTGATTTCACTGGGAAATCTTTATTTCATAAAACATGTTTCTTTATTTACATTGAGCCACTTTCTTAAGCTTGTAGTGCGTCACGGCACTTTTCCTGGATCACAACAGATTACCTGAAACATGTTTGAAAAAGGTTTTGTCAGCAGGGAAATAAAATTGAAAGTAATTTCGACTTTGGAGCAGTCTAACTTCGTTTTTTATATTTGATTTCGACAACAGTGGACTGCTCAGGTGCCTAGCTATTTATAGCCGAAATTGAGGCATCACGCGGCCTGCGTAAACCTTCGGTTTACCTTTACGCGGCCCGCCTAGCCGCCTACTCTACGCGTAGGTTTGATGGGTCATGGGTTAGGGTTGCCAGATGGGTTATACGTGGCCCGGATACTTATCTGGTCAAACCTCGTCTTGACGCGGCCCGTGTAAGCTTTCCTTAAGGCTTACGCGGCCCGCCTAAAACCCATAGTTCTTGTTTTCTTGATTTTTAGTGCACAGTATGGTTTCAGGGGTACGGGTTTTCACTTGTGGGTCAGTTTAGGACATTTTTTAGAGTCCTTACATCCTCCCCACCTTATTTAAAATCTCGTCCTCGAGATTTACTGGAATAAGTGAGGATATTTTCGCTTCATCTCCGATTCCAGCTCCCAAGTGTATTCGGATCCTCTCTTTGAATCCCACTTGACTTTAACCGGCACTAGCCACTTATGCTTGAGAAACTTGATCTTCCGATCTTCTATTTGAAGCGGTTTCTCTACGAATTTTAACTTTTTATTTACCTCTATATCTTGAAGAGGTACTACCAGGGACTCGTCAGATAGACATTTCTTGAGATTGGATACATGAAATACGTCATGTACTCCGGCTAGCTCTTCTTGTAGTTGTAGACGATAGGCAACTGGTCCTATACGTTGGATTACTGAAAATGGTCCTACGTATCTTGGACTTAGCTTTCCTTTCTTACCGAACCGAACTACTCCTTTCCAAGGAGAAACTTTCAAGAGTACTTTGTCACCAACTTAAAATTCCAATGGCCTCCTTCTAATGTCTGCATAACTCTTCTGGTGATCTCGAGCCGTCTTTAACCTTTCCTTGATTTGAGTGATTTTATCAGTGGTTTCTTGTACTATTTCAGGACCGGATAATTGACTTTCTCCTATTTCTGCCCAACAACTGGAGTTCTGCATTTGCGTCCATACAGTGCTTCGAATGGGGCAGCTTCGATGCTTGCATGATAACTATTGTTATAGGAGAATTCGATCAAAGGTAAGTGATCGTCCCAATTTCCACTAAAATCGATTACACATGCTCGGAGCATGTCTTCTAGAGTTTGTATTGTCCTTTCACTTTGCCCGTCTGTTTGTGGATGATATGCAGTACTCAAATTTAGTCGAGTTCCCATTGCTTGCTGGAAACTTGTCCAGAAATGAGAAGTGAAACGACTATCTCTATCCGATACAATGGAGAGTGGAACTCCATGTAAAGATACAACTTCGTCTACATACAATTTGGCTAACCTTTGCATGCTAAAGGTTTCCTTCATATGTAGAAAATGAGTTGACTTGGTTAATCGATCCACAATTACCCAAATCGCATCATTACCTTTTCTGGTTTTAGGTAACTTAGTAACAAAGTCCATTGTTATGAGTTCCCATTTCCATACAGGCATTTCTAATTGTTGTAGTAGACCTGAAGGTTTCTGGTGTTCTGCCTTAACTTGTGAACAAGTAAGACACTTAGAAACATATCTAGCTATGTCCTTTTTCATTCCTATCCACCAGAAATTATTTCTTAAATCTTGGTACATTTTATTATTTCCTGGATGCATGGTATACCTAGATTTATGAGCTTCTTCTAATATCTTATATCTTAAATCTCCTTGCTTAGGTACCCAAATCCTTTTCTTATGGAATCTCCAAATTCCATCACTTCCTTGTTCTAATTCTTTTATTTGTCCCTTCATTCCTTCAACATCATCCTTGATTGTTGTTTCCTGAATATTCTTCAGTTGTTCCATTAAATCTAACTGTAGATTTAATCTAAGAGCACGAACTCGTCTTTGCTTTTCATGATACTTACGACTTAAGGCATCTGCAACTACATTCGCCTTTCCTTCGTGATACTGAATATCACAGTCGTAGTCACTTAGGATTTCCATCCATCTCCTTTGTCTCATGTTTAACTCTTTTTGCCCAAATATGTACCTTAAACTTTTATGATTTGTATAGACAGTAAACTTACTTCCGTACAGATAATGTCTCCAACTTTTAAGGGCAAAAATTATGGCTCCTAACTCTAAATCATGAGTCTTATAATTTTCCTCGTGATTTTTCAATTGTCTTGAAGCATACGCAATTACCTTCTTGCGTTGCATTAGCACACATCCTAATCCTAATTTAGAAGCATCACAATATACTTCAAAATCTTCAGTTCCTTCTGGTAAAGCTAGAATTGGGGCATTGGTTAACTTTTGTTTTAAAATTCTAAACGCCTCTTCTTGCCTAGGTCCCCATTCAAACTTAACCGCTTTACAAGTTAGCTTAGTTAATGGTACTGTTATTTTGGAAAAATCCTTAATAAACCGTCTATAATATCCGGCTAACCCTAAGAAACTTCTAATTTCCATGGCTGTTTGTGGAACCTTCCATTTGATAATTGCTTCTATCTTAGCAGGATCTACGTGAATGCCTTCGTGATTCACCATATGTCCTAAGAATTGCACTTCTTGTAGCCAAAATTCACACTTCGAGAATTTGGCATAAAGCTTTTCTTTTCTTAACAAAGTTAGAGTGCATGCAAGTGCTGACAGTGTTCTTCCTGACTTTTGGAATAAATAAGTATATCGTCTATGAAGACAATTATGAATTTATCCAAGTACGGTTTACAGATCCTATTCATCATGTCCATGAATGCTGCAGGCTCGTTCGTCAATCCGAAGGGCATGACTGTAAACTCGTAATGACCATACCTAGTCCTGAAAGCAGTTTTAGGTATGTCTTCTTCTTGTACCTTCAATTGATGATATCCGGAGCGTAAATCTATCTTAGAAAAACATCTAGCTCCTTGAAGTTGATCGAATAGGTCATCAATCCTAGGTAATGGGTATCGATTCTTAATTGTAACTTTATTTAATTCCCTATAATCGATATACATCCGCATTGAACCATCCTTTTTCTTTACAAACAACACTGGTGCTCCCCAAGGGAATGAACTAGGTTGTATGAATCCTTTACTTAACAATTCATCTAATTGTTTCTTTAGTTCTAACATTTCAGTGGGTGCTAACCGATAAGGTGCCTTGGCTATCGGTGAAGTTCCAGGAATTAGATGAATTCTAAATTCTACTTCCTTATCGGGTGGTAATCCCGGGAGTTCTTCTGGGAATACATCTGGGTATTCTGAGACTACAAGAATCTCCTTAAGTTCTTTATCCTTAGTACTAATGATTACGGGAATCATATATACTATTCCTTGCTTTCGTTCATAACTAGCAACTTTCATTACTGAAATGAACTTCATGGGCTTACGTGGCTTATCTCCTGTAATCATGATTACTTCTCCGGTGGGTGCATGAATTTCTATGGAATTCTTATCACAAAGGATTCGAGCATGGTTGGCTACTAACCAATCCATTCCTAACACAATATCGAATTCGGCTAATTTCATAGGTAACAGGTTTGCAGAGAATTTATGACCTGAAAGTTCTATATTTCCTTCCCGCAAAACCTTATCTATTTTAACAGAATTCCCATCTGTCGTTTCGACTGTACAAATCTGCCTAAGGTTGGTTAAGGATAAATTAAGAGCTTGGCAGAATGAAGTATTGATAAAACTTTGGTTTGCACTAGAGTCAAATAATACTTTTGCATACACGTTGTGAACTAGGAACGTACCAGCTATCACATCTGGAATGAGTTATGCTTCTTGAGTGGTCAGCTGGAATGCTCTGGCATTCTTTTTAGTAGCTCCGTCAGCCGTCTTGACTTTATTGTCTGCTGGTTTGACCAATTTAGGACATTTTGTTTTGAAATGTCCTGCTTCTCCACAGTTAAAGCAGATTCTTGTTTTCTTTCTGCAGTCTTCTTCACGATGTCCTACCATTTTGCAAAAGTTGCAGGTTATATTGCATTTTCCATAATGTTTCTTTCTGCAATTCCTGCAGAACAGCGAAGTTGAGGATTGCCCTGTTCCTCTTTTCTTGAAGTTGCTACTATTACCCATACGAACTCCTTGGGTAATTTTCTGAGCCAGTTTCTTTTTCCTATTTTCATCTCTTGTGCGTACCAGCTCGTCAGTTAGGGTGTTAGCTAATTCTACCGCATCGTCAATAGTGTGAGGTCTCGCAACTTTAACAATATTACGGATTTCGCTAATCAATCCCCAAATATAGCGAGAAATGAGCACCGGCTCTAGCGAAGCCAGGGTTGGTACTACTCTCGCATACTCGAAAAATGTCGAAGTATACCCTCGACAGTCTACATTCACCATTCGGTGGTTTAGAGATTTATTTGCCATTTGTTCCTTTTCATACTCGGGACAGAATTTTCTCTCCATCAAACTTTTAAATTCTTCCCAGTTCATGGCATAAGCCACATTTCTTCCTTTGGCTTGAAGTACCATGTTCCACCATTCTAGCACCCCTTCTTTAAACAAATGTGATGTGTACATCACTTTGTCTTCCTTGGCACATTTACTTACTGCAATTACTGCCTCGGTTTTCTTTAACCAATGCAGTGCCGCAGTCGCTCCTTCATTACATGCAAACTCAGCTGGTTTACAGGCAAGAAATTCTTTGTAAGTGCAACCAGGTGTTGCTACTTTCATTTTCGTAGGGAGCGGGGTCTGTCGTGGGTCGTTATTGTTATTAGTATGATTACCGCCTCCATTTACGCTATTACTGAAGTTATATTCAGAAGTATGTTTGCTAGGAATGATTTGTTGAGGTTCAACTGGATTTCTAGCGGCAGCAAGAATTGCTGGAATAGCATTGGCTATCCCTTGAGTAACGGTATTTTCTATATCTTGCTTAGTCATAAATTGCTCTTCCTGGTGATGCTCAGATTGGTTAACCTCGTTAACTTGTTCATTATTAGCGTTTTCCATCTGATAATTTATTTATATATAAGTGATTAGTATAAAATAAGAGATAACCAAGTATAACAAACAATCGCACATAATCATGTAAACAAATATATAACCAAAATTGTCAATTTCTCAACTTTCATATTTTATATATAATATGCTTCCGTACACACTGATTATTTTACACCAGTTTTATTGTTTATTTTACATGTTTTATTTCGATTATTATATTATTATACAATCATAACTTCATAACCATATTATCCCTAATCTTTTGGCATTTCAAAAGTGATGTTCCCTCTCATCATACTTCCAGGAGATTTGTCCTCCTATTTCCCGGATCCTATTCCCAACATCCATCAGCTCTTCGCCAAAATGGCGGAGTTCAGCTAAATTTTCATTGCTCATTGGTGGGTTTGATATAGGTTCTGGGTCAAACTGAGGGAAAAACGTATAAGGATTATTAAGTAGGTTTTGAAACTGCCAATCATTAGTCCACCACTCATCCATTCCTAAAGGTTGGGTATGGATTAAAGGTTCTGGAATGGCTGGTTCCAAATTTATTGGAAGTTGAGTTTCAGCAGAATAAGGGTAAAGGTTGTTATTGATGGGTCTAACGATATCACAGCTTGCTAATATCTGATCCAACTCTTCTTGTAATGGCAACTCCTCGACTTGCCTTGAACTTTCCCTAATTTCCATTTCTACTTGACTAGAACCTTCCCCGATCACAATTCCTTTTCCTTTATCTATGGGATACTCTATTTTGGGAATTCTCCTAGTTGCGGGTTTCCTCCTGCGTACACGTCTCCAACTGATGTGCTCTAAATTATACCATATTTTTATATCATATTCCCTATACTTTTGAGTAGCTCTTGTGTTGTTTTTATTAAATTTCACTCCTACTTAGTTCATATTCGAATTTTAAAGGTTTTAAGAGATAGCGAACTAAAATGGAGTATTTTCACTAAATTTGAGACCAACGAGTAAACTTCTTTATTTATTATTATTTTCAATCTTCTTAATGGTTAATAATTATTTATACTTTTACAAAAAGGAGGGTTGATTATAATAAAAATGAATTAGTTGAAATAATTCTAGAATGAATACTTGAGATATTATTATTTTGGCTAAGGTTTACATGTCATAATACACAGGAGGTTCGGATGAATTTCTTTTGATGGAATCTTTGGAAGTAAAGGAATTAATATACATAAGATTCATGGTGGCAATTAATGGGCTCGAGACATTGTATGATAAAATATTTTGTGGACTAAATAGATTATATCATTGGGCTAAAGAGGTGAATGAGGCTACGACAAAAGAAGTGAGACGCAACATTAGAGGAAAAAAAAGAAAAGAGCTTGCAGCATTGGGCTTGGCCACCTGCCCTTTTGCAATTCGTTTGAAGCCCAAATATTCTCATACGGCAGCAAGGATTATTAAAAAGGAGGGCATTCACGCAAACAGAAAAACAACATCAGGGACGCAGAAGGCATAGGTGACGCACGAAGTCAGTCGGGACAAATCTTTTAGAAAATATTGACAAGGGTTCAAGGCTACGGAATCATTGGGGTTGAAAGAGGGAAGCTTGGAAGTCAAAGAATTTACGGGTTCTACCTTACGGATTCTTTATTTTCTAGTTTCTTTTATTCTATGTCAATGAATTCTTGTTTGAAACTTTGTTTATTTGTTTTTAAAACCATGCTTGGCTAAACTTTTAAGCCACCTAGACTTGATGAATGGATTGATATGAAGTTTTTATCTTTTTTCGTTATTTGCATGAATATTATGGGTTGATTGTGTTTAGTAAGCGGTTTGATTTAATGATTTGATGTGTATGCGTGCTTTGAATTGGTTTATTGTTATTACTTGCTTCATATGATTCTTAGTGACGGTCTATATCACAACATAGAGTCATATTAGGGTTTAGGGTTTCGGTGAGTATCTATATCACGTTAGAAAACCTTCACTCTTTAGGGAGAATCGGCCGATAACCTCTAGAAGTAACTGATAATAATTTGCTAAGTCTTAGTATTCTACTAGTCCTAATACCTGGGAAGTGAGGGGCTATTGGTAGGTCTTACCCGACGAATTGCTTTAGATAGGCCTTGGGAAAGGTTATGTCTTGGTTTACCTGTCGGTCTTATTAGTCTATCAAGTCAAATTAATTACTTCAAACTACCCTAGATCTAGGATTGGGAAAGAATAGGTCAACATTAGGGTACTTACACAATAATTAGACAACTTGGAAGGCGTCTAATAACCGATAGAATTAACGGCCTAGGTAGCTCCACAGGTTTTTCCTTGAGAAGGGTCGAGGGGCCTCGATGGTTCTTAATAGGTTTAGTACTTTAAGATCCCGGTTCCATAACTCGTGCATTTAACTTAATCGGTAATCTCTTAAAAACAATTCAGGATTCTTGTCTAGGTGGTCCCGTTCTCATATAAGTAAAGTCCACAGTTTTCATTCGTATTTAGTCTAGCTCTAGTTTACTTTAGTAGTTTAATATAGATTTTCTAGTTTTTCAGTAACCCCCCCTAAAAACAATTAAACAAGTTAAGTCGTGTCTGTCAGTGTCTAGTCAGAGTCTAGTTTACGTGATACATAGAGTCTCGTGGTTCGATATCCGGACTTCCTAGGGTTATACTACATTGATCGGTACACTTGCCGATTGTGTGGTTTTAGGTCGAGTCTAGAATTAAAGCTTTTTAGTGTCTAGCTTAGAGAGTCTAATATAGTTAATTTTTATAGTCGGTTTAGCACACATCACCAACCTACCAATCTTCTTCTTTTCTTAGGTTTGGCTTTCTCCAAAGGTGGAGCATTGAATTCCATAGGTTCTTCTATATCGGGTATGTAACCAGTAAAATCTTTGGAAACTTCTATGTTTACAGGGTAGAGGTTGAGATTCTCTAGGGCTCCAGATAATTCATTCATGCTGTTTGGCATATATGCAAAAATACTAAGTTAAAATTTTATAACAAAATTTCACAGATAAACATTCAAGTATTATTGCATACCGTGTGGCTAATTTAATACAAAGGGCAACTGAAAATTAAACATACTAGGATTTATTGTAATTTATTTATTTACTGGGTAAAATTTCTGACTTGTATATGGTAAGGGGGCTAATACTGAGTCAGGGTATTTTAAAGATTTGCATTTACTGCTACAGTGGCTAACATATAAAGATCTGCCCATTTTTCATCTAACTTGTCTTCCCATGGTGGGTTACTGCCTAGTTTCTGGTTTTCCTGATTAACTCTCATTTCTTTTGATTGAGATTTCTTTATTTTCTCCTGACTTTTCCTAATAATCAAACTTCTTTTATTAGGAGAAAGTGGTTCCTCATAATGGGCTTTACGAACAAATATTCCCTCCTCAGTATCTACTGAGTATCTTGAGGATTTTGATTGGGATGAACTTCCCTTCTCTTTTTGTGAACTATCTAATTTAAGAAAGATGTTCAAAAGCTTTTGCTTACTCATACTGTAATTAACAAATAGTCAGTTAATAAAACACATAATCATAAAATGGCAATCAGGAAAATTAAGTATTTCTAAATACTTAATTAGCTTAACTCAGTGGCTCTGATACCACCTTTTTCTGTCACGGCCCCAGCCCCGGTTTGACCTGGTTTAGGAGTCGTGGAATAGAAAACCCCGTGGTATTATTTAATTAAGTTAACAGCGGAAGATTTCAACAGGATCTTTTTAAAGCTCAAAATGCCTGATTATTTTATTTCATAATTCAGGATGAAACCCTGGGTAATTTACAATCAGGTGATTTCACTGGGAAATCTTTATTTCATAAAACATGTTTCTTTATTTACATTGAGCCACTTTCTTAAGCTTGTAGTGCTTCACGGCACTTTTCCTGGATCACAACAGATTACCTGAAACATGTTTGAAAAAGGTTTTGTCAGCAGGGAAATACTGGTGAATCATTCTTTTTACTAAAATGACACTTTGTTATAATTTACAGTATTAAGAGCGATTACAATGTTTCCATATATCAACCAACTACCCACAGTATTTGTCACTCGACCATCCATTGGTAACCTCATTGTCCAATGGTGTCTGTGACTATGGTCATATCACCCCTTGGCTAACTCGTTGTCCAATGGTGACAGTTATCAAGTATTGTATACAAAACCCCACATACCGGCTGTAAATTGGAGACTACAAAGACTTAATCCCTGTAATTATAACTTTGAAAACATTTAAGAATTTATAAAGCAATTTGGTAAAAAGAGAATGACTCACATTGCAGATTTAATGGCAGAGTTTAAGCCTACTGTTTAGCCTTGTAACCTAAATTAATAACATGCACACGAACTAGGTTAGTAACTAATACAGCATTTACGATAACTCACGAGATTAAAACCTTCACAACGAATGACAAAGTGCGATACTTAAACATCCATCATATTCACGACGAATGACAAAGCATAAACCCTAATGTGGGCAGCACTTAAACATCCATTGGATAGTTTAATCGATCGGACATTGAATCGTAGCAGCGATCGAGTTAATACCCGGTATCGTAGCAGTACCCCACTAAAATTGAAAGTAATTTCGACTTTGGAGCAGCCTAACTTCGTTTTTGATATTTGATTTTGACAACAGTGGACTGCTCAAGTGCCTAGCTATTTATAGCTGAAATTGAGGCCTCACGCGGCCCGCGTAAACCTTCGGCTTACCTTTAAGCGGCCCGCCTAGCCGCCTACTCTACGCGTAGGTTTGATGGGTCATGGGTTAGGGTTGCCAGATGGGTTATACGTGGCCGGGATACTTATCCGGTCAAACCTCATCTTGACGCGGCCCGCGTAAGCTTTCCTTAAGGCTTACGCGGCCCGCCTGAAACCCATAATTCTTGTTTTCTTGATTTTTAGTGCACAGTATGGTTTCAGGGGTCTGGGTTTTCACTTGTGGGTCAGTTTAGGACATTTTTGAGAGTCCTTACACAAGCACTCCTATTTATAGGCTGAACAGAAGCTCGGGCACGTCCCCGTGTCCATTGGGCATGGCCCCGTGTCCATCCTCTTCTCTGTCTTCATTAATTGCTTTTGTCTACATTAATTGACCACGGCCCCGTGTCCGCTGGGCACGACCCCGTGTGCAGAAGCATATCTGTACTATCAAGATTTGCTTGGATTCTGCGAATCTTATAGTTGACCAGGGCCCCGTGCCTGCTGAGCACGGCCCCGTGGTGGGCGATGGAAGCTTCTACAACTTTGTCTTTTATGCTGACACTTGGGCACTCCCCCGTGCTCATTGAGCACGGGGCGTGTTCAGTCTTCTGCCTTCTTGTTTTGCTTGGGAAGATGCTGTCGTGGGGTCGGGCATGTCACGTTTGTTCCTTTTCTTGTATTTGTGCTAGATTTAGCTGTCTTTTTGCTTCTTTTTGTTGGGATTGAACCCTACCAGAGGAACAGATAATATAAAGCCAAAACCAGGTCACAATAGAGGATTCACAATAAGCAGTAGTTTACACTTGCTTTCCCCTTGACAGTGGATATCTATCAGCTGATGAACCTTAAGTACTGCTCAAAAGAACAACTTGTGATCCAAACGCGGATGTAATCCTAAAGACTGCTGAAGACAAACTCTGTCGCTCTATCTACTGCTGTCTCTTAAGTGCTGCTGAAGACACAAACACTGCTCATTCAAGGACTGATCACCTTTGAAGAAAGCACTGATGTTGTTGTTGAGCATCAGTGCTTAGGCTACAACAGTGGAACGAGAAGCAGTTGTTTCCTCCTGTTTTGTATTTTATTTACAATCAGTTGTTTAGACATCAGTGTTTGTGTAAGGTCAGTAGATACAGGTTGTTAGGCTGTTAGACGTCGCTTTCATGGTGACGTCAGCTGAGATACCTCAGTGGTTTGGTTTGCCTATAAATGTAACAGTACCCTGTACTGTTACATTTGATTGACTGAGTGGGATCTTCTCCTCATGTCTAATCCTTTCATCTTGTGTGCAACCATCCTTGGGGTATCAGGCTGAGGGGGAGTATAGTTTGTAAGCTTATCTGTAATCTTTTGCTTTGATTTGTAAATCATTCAACTCTATGAGAAGCAATTGTTTATCAAACTACTTTCTCCTTTGATTGTGCTTACAAAGTTTGTTTTCATTTCCGCTGCACTTTACATTTTCATATTCACAAATTGTTCAAAACATACAAACAAACACAATCATGAGAGCCTCCGATCCTAACAATTGGTATCAGAGCCTGGACAGTCAAATTCGATCTAACAATCAATTTGACATAACAGTTCGGCTCAAAATTCATTGATACTAAGGTTGGTTGTATTCAGTTGAAAAACAGAGTAACGAGTAGATCATGTTCAAAGTGGTTATTCAAAAACTCTGTAAATCAACCAAGATGTCATATGACACACAAATTTCACACAACAAGTGATTTCATGCACAAGTCACTCATAGTTTTCAGATCTGAAAACATATCTGTTAAATTAATGGATTGATCTATATTTTTCAATATTGATTTCAACTGTTGTTTTGATATTTGTGATGTTTTCATTAAATACTAAAGTATGAACCTCAGATTAACAAAACCTATGTTCATAAAAACATTGTTGTTTTGTTAACACAAAAAGAGGGAAATTAAAACTTTAGTTATTTAGATCTTATGTGTTGAAAACAGGTTGAGTTCCTAAAAAAAAAAAGGACAAAATCAACTATGTTCAAATACATTAAGAAAACAGGGGTCAATATAGTCCGTATCATATGTAATGTGAGATTGGGTGAAAAACTTGTGAAAACCTGACCAAGTCTCTCAAAACATTACTGCAAAATGATTTTGGACTAATATTCACAAAAACTCTGAAGTGTGTTTATCTCAATACTTTTGAACTCAGAAGAAAAGGGAATAAACTTAAAACACTTAAGAGTCAAAGTTTAGGGTAATAATGGTCATTAAGCAACCATGTGCATTCATCTGTTCAGGAAAAGGTTTTGACTCCAGTGAATGAACTCTAAAAAGGACTAGACAAATTTTTAAAATCATCACATAGAAATTAGATCTACAACAGGATCTTCAAAATTTATGTGTCCATGTGTCCTCATGTTTGCAATCAACTGACAAAGAAAATGGCACCAAACAGTGGTCAAAATGTTGTCAAAATATTCTACCACTGCTGACAAATCACTGACCATTTTCATAAAACTTGAGAATGATATGATTATGGTTTCTATTGAATATAAACCAGATCCTTTTTGATACTGTTCTCAGAAAATTCTTTAACCATTTTTTCAAAGGATTTTCTCAAATAACCAGGATATATTATTCATTTTTTTGAATAATATATTTGGAACTCTTGCTTGTTTTTGTTGGCAATAGTTCCAGCTCCTGTCAGGATATAATACCTTATTTTTGGTGGTATCTGTGTCCTCATAAATGGGTCAAAAGGAAATGATACATATGTCATGATCATGTCATACTCAGGCTTGCTCCTAAATTTTCATCATATATTGATTGCAAACTGTGCTTGAATTACTAGGGTACTCATGTTTTAATTGAATATTAAACGAAAATGAGTTGCCTTAGCAAAAAGTTTTCATCATCTGGGGTACTAAACCACTGTCTTTCAAAATTAACAAGTGGCAAAACCTTGAATGAAAATTCTCAAAACTGTTGCTGAAACACCTGTCCTTCAAGATCTGTACCATTTACCCTAACAACTGCCTTGTTTCAATGTCTGATCTCTAAACACTGTCCACTGCTGAAAGTTAACCACTGATCCCTCATTTTTCTGAAAAGCACTGATGCTCAAAATCAGTGTCTCATCCACTGATATGCTATCCACTGATAGTAAAAATCATCCACTGCCCATAATTTTTACCGTTGTAACCACTGATGCTTGATACATCAGTGGTTCTTAAAACAACTGTTCTCCATACTTCATCCGTCTCATCAGTGTTTGACACGTGGTCAGTTTTTAGCCCTCAGATCGAAATAACCGCTGCCACATCAGCGATCATATTTTAAATAAAACACTGCCCTAAACCCCCAAACAGGGTTTTACACTGTCGAATTGAATTCCAAAATTCTCTTCTCATAGCAGTTTTCAACCCTTCTTCTCAAAACCCTCAAAATCATTCTCCGATTCTTCTTCATCAAAATGACGAAGTCAAAAGGAAAATCAAAATCAAAACCTACATCACCACCACCTTCAACTGAGGTCGCTCAAACGGCTGAAGAACCCATCGAAATACCATTCAAACAATCTCACAACTATTTGGGTTTATTCACAAAACCTACTGATAATCACACCTTTGACACCATCATTGATGTATTATCTGCATCAAAGTACAAAACTTTGTTGACAGCAAATGCTCCTATCTATCTGCAAACCCAGAGAGAGTTTTGGAAAAAGGCGTCGCTTGAAAAACAAGACGGAAAAGTCGTAGCCATTAACTCCTCGATACAGGGAAAAGCAATCAAAATCACACCAAAATCGATATCAGAAGTCTTCATACTCGACGATCAGAACGGTAAAACCTATTTTGACAAAAACGAGTTAAAAGCTGATTTTCTGAAAAGGGGTTATGCAGAAGAACCAAAGGTAGATACCCTACAAAAGGGTTATTTTCCATCTGCACCCAGGTTTTTATTTCACACACTCTTGATGTGTGCTTCAAATAAAACAACATCTTTCAACGAAATACCATTGAAAATTCAAAGCCTGGGTTACGCTATTTTGAATAACAAAGACTATAACTACTCCCAGGAGATTTTCAATGACATGGTGAAAAACGTTGAAAGTAAAGCATTTTTACTTTTTCCAAGATTTTTGAGTTATTATTTTGAACAAAAATTTGAAAAGAAAGATGTAAATTTGCTCAAACAAGGTGTTCATTGTCAAATAAAAAGCATAACAAAAGAAACATTTTCAAGGATGATGGCACCAATAAAAACAAAAGCAGGGGTACCTGAGCAGACTTTAGCGGTTATAACTGCTCCTCAGGTATCAGCTGCTGAGCCCACTGCTCCAGGTGATTATAGCAGCACTCCCACTGCTTTGAAACCCACACCTGTCACCACTAAAAAGACCAAAAAGAAAATATCCAGAAAACCCACCAACCCCAAAACAAAGGCAACTCTGGAAGATGAGATCCCAGAGGAAATGCCTGTGACAACACAAAAGTCACCACAAACCACTGCTGCTACTTCCTCACAGCAGTTGGAAGAAAGATCTCAGCCCATGCCTAAAACTCCTCCTGCATCCTCACAAAAGGATCAGGTTGTAAGCACAGGGACACCACAATATGAAGCTCTGAATCCACTCGGATCCATCTTCCTCAGTCCTGATCCCAAGGACATGTCTCTTTCAACCCCCATCCCCTCACCAATAATAATGCCACAATCCATGTTACCTTTGTTGCATGCAGCTGCTATTGCACAGACACAAACCAGTTCCTCTCTATCACCTATCACTGAGAGTATACATCCACAAGTGACTGGGTCTGATGCTTATACCTCTGCTATCCCAGCAACAGTTGAGGAGGTTACACTACAGGAGTTACAAGTAACTCCTGTCAGTAGTTCAAGTGGAGCAGCAACTACAACTGGTGGATCAACAGATCCCCAGTTGGACAGTTGTTTCATAAGTAAGACTCCCTTGAAGGCAATTTCTTCATTGGCAACTTCGATAACCACCAGTGAGTTGGATCAAACCACTGGCACCATCGAAGGTTTATCAAGTGCTGAAGAAAGAAGTCCCCAGTACCAAGAACAAGGGGCATCAATGGGTGACTTTTGGGACTCAGTTCCTAAGTCAAACATTGATATAACCACTGCTAGTGGGGATTCAGATGATCCTACTAAAGTAGGTGATGATTCACGATATCAGGAATTGACGGGCAGAGTTGACAAACTTGAAGAATCAGTTGCTGAAATAAAGGAGATGGTGCAAGAGATTTTAAAAGCTCAAAAAACACAATCCACTGCTGCCCCATCACAATCTGCTGTTCCTGCTCAAGCACCTGCACAACAGGCATTTGCTGCAAATGAGCTATGGAATATATTTCAACCCATGCTTGAAACACAGCAACAAATGGCTGATAAAAAGCATGCTATTCAAGTACAAATGCTGACCAACATGGTTGAATCAAGGTTCAAGGACACTCAAGCAGATATCAAGTCTATAAAGGCAAGTATTCAAAGTGTCTCTGGCAAAGCTCCTTCTTCCATATCATTCCTTGATAACCCCCCTACAGATAATGCCAAAAAGGGGGAGAATATCAAGTTGTTGAAAAAACTGAATACGAAGGGAATAGAGCATGGCCTCCATATTGAGCCTGAAAAAGCAAAAGAAAAGCAGGTCTCAAAACCTATTAGCCAAACAGCTGATACAGCAGCAGTTACAAAAATTGCTGCAGCAGCAGTTACAAAAACTGTTGTCAGTAGCCAAACAGCTGCCATGTCATCAACATCTTCAACACACACCACTCTACCACACACCACTACAACTACTGCTCCACCATCATCATCTACAATCACACCATCACCACTGCCTCCTGTCATAAAACAGAAGACAACAGATGTTACAACATCTGTTGTAATGACAACAGTGATTGAAACATAAGTTGTCTCAACCACTGTTAGTCAATCACTGCCACAAACCACTGCTATCCAATCTACCACCACTGATCCACCCAAAACATCATCTGCTTCTTCTTCATTAAAAAGGAGAAGAAATCTCATATCAGATGATGATTCACCACCATCACCACCAACATCACCACCTCCATCCCCTGCTCAAAAGCAGAAGACAACTGCTGACATATCAGCAGTTGTAATGACAGCAGATGTTGAGACACCAGTTGTTTCAACAGCTGTTAGTCAGCCATCCACCACTGCTCTCACTTCTTCTACTTCACAGCCAAGGCTTTTCAACAGAATAAGAAAACCAATACCTGCTGATGAGGGTACATATGATCCTAATGCTGCACGACATCCACTGGAACTTGAAGCTATCAAAAATGAGATGAGGCAATTCTATACAGAAGAAGATCCTACAAAAAGGAGATTCTCCTCACTCATACGCTATTTGCCACCAGAAGATATGGATGATTACCTCAAACTCAAGGCAAAGCAGGCTAAAGTAAAAGCCAAGGTTGATAGTGAAAAAGAAAAGTTAAGCGAAGATGGCATTGCTAAAAGACTGGAGTTCTACTTCACAAAAGTAAAGCAGATAGAAGGGTTTGCACAAGACCTAGACAAAGAAAAGGCTGATCAAAAGAAAGAATTAAGAAAACAATATCTAGCCTACATCATGAAAGAAAAATTATATCCTGCTGAAGAACAACAGTTCAGAGAATGGCCAGTAGTAGCTCTTAAGCGTGAGGCAGAAAGGATTGAAAGGATTAAGAATGATCCTACGAAGAAGAAGAATGCTCCTAACTGGAGAAAATATGAAAAGCTCATTGCTGACTTAACTGCTGAATATAAGAGAAAGAAAAGGGAGCTGGTGGATGCAAAAATGGATACTGCTGAAGCCATATCAAAATGGTCTAAACAGCAGACTGATGAAGCCTATGAAAGGCTAAAGAAAAGAAAGATAACTGTTTCAGGCACTTCTAAGAAGCAAGAACAAATGATGAAGCTTGAACAGAAGATGGGAAACCTCGACACACTGTTCCGGTCTACCTTTGTAACAAATCAAGAAGAGGGAGAACAGCTGACTGAAGAAGAGGTAATGGAAAAGGAAGTAGAGTACTTCAAAGATACCATTACGAAAATGGGTCTAAAAGAAGAAACTTCAACAAAGCTTCAAAGCCTTTTTAAGGCATTTAACAAACCTGCGTCTCCAAACACTGCTAAAGACAAGACAGAAGCTGTAAGACAAGAACTTATTGAACAAGAAACTGCAGAAGATATAGCTGCAGCTGACAAAGTCTTTGAAGAAGCTTTCAAAAGAATGTCTGAAAGTCTGCAGTTGTTTTCAAGGCCATTATCCCTCAACTCATCTTCGAATAAGTCTCTCCCAAGAAACCCACTTGGCTTAAAAATACTAAAGTGGATGTCTGATCAAAAGACTCACGTATTGACCTTGGTCAGAGCCAATGGCGATGTGAAGCATATATCAAGGAAAGAAGCACTAGGCCTTAGTGTTCAAGATTTGCAGGATCTCCTTGGGCTTTCACTGTGTAGGGATGAGGATGACCAGAGTGCAAAGGAATTTGAAGCTGAATTCAAAGAACAAGCTAAGGCACTCTTGATGAGTAATAAAGGTCCTGAATAATGAAAGGTTTTGGCATTATCTGTTCCAGGGGGAGATTGTTGGGATTGAACCCTACCAGAGGAACAGATAATATAAAGCCAAAACCAGGTCACAACATAGGATTCACAATAAGCAGTAGTTTACACTTGTTTTCCCCTTGACAGTGGATATCTATCAGCTGATGAACCTTAAGTACTGCTCAAAAGAACAACTTGTGATCCAAACGCTGATGTAATCCTAAAGACTGCTGAAGACAAACTTTGTCGCTCTATCTACTGGTGTCTCTTAAGTGCTGCTGAAGACACAAACACTGCTCATTCAAGGACTGATCACCTTTGAAGAAAGCACTGATGTTGTTGTTGAGCATCAGTGCTTAGGCTACAACAGTGGAACGAGAAGCAGTTGTTTCCTCCTGTTTTGTATTTTATTTACAATCAGTTGTTTAGACATCAGTGTTTGTGTAAGGTCAGTAGATACAGGTTGTTAGGCTGTTAGACGTCGCTTTCATGGTGACGTCAGCTGAGATACCTCAGTGGTTTGGTTTGCCTATAAATGTAACAGTACCTTGTACTGTTACATTTGATTGACTGAGTGGGATCTTCTCCTCATGTCTAATCCTTTCATCTTGTGTGTAACCATCCTTGGGGTATCAGGCTGAGGGGGAGTATAGTTTGTAAGCTTATCTGTAATCTTTTGCTTTGATTTGTAAATCATTCGACTCTATGAGAAGCAATTGTTTATCAAACTACTTTCTCCTTTGATTGTGCTTACAAAGTTTGTTTTCATTTCCGCTGCACTTTACATTTTCATATTCACAAATTGTTCAAAACATACAAACAAACACAATCATGAGAGCCTCCGATCCTAACACTTTTATTAATTTGAGCTCATTTAATCCTGAAAATACAAAAGGATGACAAAAGCACACTTTTTCCAACATTAGTACTAAAAAATGGTTAGTTTTATGCCACAATTGATGTAATTTATATGTTGCATTTTACACACATCAGTTGGTTGTTAAAACAGATTAGGAGAAAGCGACCATCTTAGGTTTCCGGTTTCAATTGACAATCGTGCTCAAATCCAACTAGAAAGAGTCACATAGACATGACTCATGCATAATTGTTTGTTACCCGATGACCAATTAACTAATATCCAACCCTAACCCCTCCCGTGATATCTTGATTATCAACGACACCAAGAACGTACGGTTTAGATTATGATCAAAACATCAATCAACAATATACAAACAAACATTCATGCATAATAATAAACTAAACAAACATTGCAAGTTCATTATTCTAGAAATACGGATAAAAACATAGGAGTCATAGAGAAACCTTCAACCTAAGATGATCACCGAAAGTTTAGCCACACATCACTTGGTGAATCATCATTCCAACAAGTTTAGCATTCATATGAATCAAAACACAAAACAAAATGTTTAGAAATGTTCACAAGTACTAGCACAAGCCAAAATTCGTCCTAGAACTGCTGCAAAACGTCCCCAATGATAAGATATGTCAAAAGACACTTGAAAACGGACTTTTAATGGGCAGTTACACATTTTGCGTCAGAGCCTACCGTAAATTACGGTAGCTACCGTAATTTACGGTGGCAATTAACTCCTTACGCTGCTTCTCTACTGCCTTACGGTGGGGGCAGGTGACTTCAGGGGCTACCATAAATTACGGTACCTACCGTCATTTACGGAAGGGTCTTGGCCTTCTTCCTTTGTTCTTCCTTCAATTCCTTAGGAAACTCGCTTTAACCCTTTTTCATCCCAAGCTACGTTTCACTCCTTTTTAGCCCCGGACACACCTGAAACACTAGCAACTGTATTTATCCAATTCAAGACAATTACATTATCAAATGGGGGATTAACATATCCTTTAACACACTTAAGGGTTGTCCCGTGGACCACCCGTCAATATGATGATTTTATAACTTATTTAAAATGTTTTTACAATAGGTACATGATATAAACTCAAATTCCCAAATTAGCTTTTAAACTATGTGTGAAATGACCAAAATGCCCCTACGGTGCATAGTTTGGTCTTAAACTTTAAAACACACATATGTTTGATATCCTACTGATATTATATCATAAATAAAGTGTTTTCACGGAATGTTTATGGTCGTAACATCAGATTATACGCAAGTTCCTTTTATACGTCGCTAAATGAACAAAACGCCCTTATGAGGCATTGTTTGATTTTAAAACCTTAACGAGCATACAAGTTGATATCCTACTGATATTGTAACTTGTTTAAAGTATATTGGCATATGGAACTTGTTCATGACTCATCCGGTTACCCGTTATCGCTTATACGCGTACGATTAGACTTACGTAACTAGTTTACGTAAGTTTACCGAAACGGATTTAATCTTATCATTTTTACCTCAATATTCAGAATGTTAATAGTTTACCCATATTATACAAGTCTTAGTACTTGTTGGGTTTAAACTACATTCTATTCCGGTCATCGCTTAATCTAACGTATTGTACCGTTTTTGATATTTTAAGCTAGTCGGTCTAAGTCTATGACTTGCATAAGACCCGTTAGCATTCTAATTGGTTATTTATACCATCATTCCAGACTAGAGCCTTCCGCTAAATTGTTACCTACGCTTACTTAATTGAATACAGCTGAGTTATTATAAACCTTGCATTTTATCAAGTCTTAGCTCAGGTAAATACTCTTAACCTATTTTCCCTATACGGACTTGGGATACGGTAAATTATTACCGCATGGTCAGGTATATGATTCGAAGACCAATGTGTCGGGAAATTCAAATAACCCGTTTTAATTCGTATTTCTTGACTTAAACATCGGGGTTAATACGACCGTGTCCTGGATATCCTCGGCTCATTTAATTGTAAGTGGCCACGGCCTATGCGTGGGGTATAGGCATACACCTGACAGACGCTAAATGGTTTATTAAAATGATTTTATAACCCAATACGGGTTTTGCCCAATATGGGTATTCCCAATAAGGGAATAAGTGGTGTGTCGGTTAATCATGAACCAGCATAGTTTCCGGGCCCTATATGTATTGTCAAGTATTGTAAAACTGATAACATGAGATATAGTTTATCCCAAGTTATAAAATATTTTCGTGTGCCTTGTGCACTTAAATCAATTTTGAAAATGTTTTCAAAATGTGTCGGTTGATTGTATTTACCAGTGAAAACTGTCGTATTTTCAAAATACTAAGTTACAGGTACAAATACGTAAATAGGCTGGAAGCTGCTAGGTAATGCTAGATGAGGAATTTGCAACTCCTTTGCATAAGCTTATTAGTCTGTTGGACTCCTTTTGTATATATTGATCTGCCTGTGGATTATTATTACAAGCTCGTCTGTAATTATTACTTTGGTATTTTCAGACAATTGAGTTTGTAATAATATTTTGTATTCCAAGACTTCCGTTATGCTATTCTGTGTATGTTTGACTATGACGATACCAATCTTACGTCACGATACTCCCCACCGGGCCCACTGGGTTGTGCTGTAAATATCGGGGTGTAACATTATTAAACTCACACAATCACATACAAACATGCTCAACACAAACAAACAATCCATTATACATGCTTAATACGTGTTGCTTAGAAATTCATACATGCTAGAATCTTTACTTGTTCGATACTTTGTCATTAACTTCGTACAAGCCTCCCTTAACATGTATAGCGCTATAGGAGTAACACACCACCCGTATTTTCGAGGTCATGTTAAGTCATACAAAAACGGTCTTGTCGTTTTGACGACAAGATTACGCTAGTGGGAAACTTTGGGTTGACAAATATGAGATGCATGCTAGTAATGTAATGATATGTCTTAGTTTACAATTTTGCCATGTGGATTTGTTTAAACCATTTTTTATACTTATGATAGTAATTCAAACTTGTATGCTCGTCAATACTTTATAGGTTGACATGCACTTTAATATTTATTGCAGGAACTTGATGATGATAAGTTGAAAGAAATCTAGTAGGACGACTAAAAACGCACCTTAAATTTTGTTTATGTATTGTACTTTGTTTCCTTATTACATGATGTTGTACTTTTCTTCCAAACTTTGTAATTCCGATTTAGAAATGAAATGAAATTTTGATTATTAAATACTTGTCACAAATAGTCGTTATAAAGTCTCTTGCAATCTTATTTTAGTCTCACTCCGATGTTTCCGCCATTGGTTAGGTTGTGACAACGAGCCTGTCATCACCGAAAAAGTGACCTGCCACACTGACGTAACCCCCTGCAAAAGTGACTGATGCATTGCCCAATGCGACAACCACCTCACCTTGTCGTGCTACAATGACAGTGGTCGCTATCAATCTCACCAACCATGAGCCCACGTGCTTAGCAGAAACTTCACTTAGATAAAACCTAAATCACTGTTCCCATGCGCCGTTTTAACTCAGTTGAGTACGCCATGCGCCGTTTCAACTCATTTGAGTACGTCGTGTTCCCATACGCCAATATGGCTCATCTCTGTACGTCGTACTCCCGTATGTCAATATGGCTCATCTTAGTACGTTGTACTCCCGTACGCTGATATGGCCCACCTCAACATGCCACTTTTGATACGATGATTTTGGATTGTTTGAACACGCTTTCCCAAATGCGATAAAACTAAAAGGCATGTCTCACCTAGTCCTATTATGAGAATGTCTTATAAGTCCAGAGCTCCGTCCAACCGACACACTTGTCTAGAACCAGCACTGGACTGGGGGGACTTGAAGGGGTATGGTCCTAAATAGCATGCGCGGGCACGCATACGTGAGACCATACCACTCTTGAGACCTGACCTCGTCATCCAGAAGGATCTAGAAGGACGAACGCACCTGGAGACAGAAGTGAGTCGTCTCTGACGACGACAAGGAGAATATTCCCAACAGGTAAAGAAAAGAACAACACATGATACCAATCAATGGATGTCAGAGCCTGTCGCAAGATCTCCAAAGGACAGACAAGAACAATCCGACATAGAGTACTAAAGGATGCCGAGGTGGGACGAATAACCGTGTGCCACGTCAGCCATAGTACATAATAAGGGTCTAGTCATGTCATAGGGGACATAATGGATATTCTCCATGATTGGACAGCTGGCGAATGACCAACCGGCATCTCCCTCTTCTTCACAAATCTTCGGCTATAAATAGAGGGTTTCACCTCTAGGTTTAAGGATCGCTTCTCTTACTCTCTCACTACATACACACACTTTCACTCCTCAAAGCGAATACTTATTCTCACGCCGGAGGGTGGTTACAAGGAGAACCCTCAACCTCTCCTTCTTGTAACGAGTTTACCGGTGTTGCTTTCATTTTGCAGGATTACTGAACAAGAACACACTAGTTTGGCAAGAAAGAAATAGAGATTGACCACCGTTATAAGACGAATCGAGTGAGTCCGACCTAATGTTGACTTAGTGTTTCTTCAACCCCACTTGTTACAAAATGAAATTTAGATACATTGCCTCTACTCCTAGAACATCATTGATCCTATTGCACTTTGAAGTGACATATGTGCATTTCACTTTTAGTGATACTTTTACCTTGGAAGATCTTGGGCAACTCCTGCTTTCTCATTGAGATTAAACGTTTGTAGTTATTTAGTCTACTAAACGCAGTATTATAGTAATCACTAGTTGGGCGGTAGGGTGGGGATTAATCCGGATTACTCGGGGATTAATCGATGCCTAGTCGGGATTTCTACAACCATAATTTAAACGTTCATTATAATCGTTATTCAACAATAAAATACAATTAATTTGTTGGCTACCCAAACAATTTGGCCTATTTAGTTTCCTGTTTTGTGAAGTTGAGGTTATCATTTTGGCAGAATATTTACTCTCTAGGTTGAACCGGTCAATCCCCCTAAATCTTCCTCTTCCTATACTAAGATCACCCGTAGTGAAAGCCAAAAAAACACCCCCACTCCCATTACATAGGGCGTTTTGGGGGGTTATTTTTGAAAAAAAATTGTGTTAGCGTTATTATTAAAACGCCAAGAAGGGAGTGTGATGGGTTGACTGATCTTTGACTGGCCAATAAGAAATTAGTTAGCTTTTTTTTTTTTTAATTATTGGATGGGCATTATCCCCACTACACCACTTTATGCTATAATGCCTCATGCTGACTGGGTTGTCACGTGTCGGATAATGCCCCATGGTGGGGGCATTATAACAATTTACCACTACACATGGTCTAATAAACGAAAATCTTTTTGTACACGTGTCATTCTCTGGTGCCTCCTCCCTTTTAATAATAGTATTACATATTAATTAATTTTATACACAAAATATAATATAATATTAATTAATTAATATAGTTAGAGATAAACGTTTAAATTCAAATTTAATTAATAATTATCTATAACAAATATAAATGTATCAAATAATATAATAAGTATAATTTTATTTAATATAGTTAGAGATCAAACGTATAATTTCAAATTTAATTAATAGTAAATTACTTTTTGAGTCCCTATGTTTTAGTGGTTTTAACCACTTGAATCCAAAATCAAAAAGTTTAACGTCCTAAGTCTCTAACCGTGCATTCACACCCTCTGTAAAAAATTCAAAAAACCTTTTGTAAGGTTGAGTTCTCTAAGTTCTCACACATCGTATAAGTTTTCATTTTACCCTAACCATATATATTTGTTAAGATAAAATATATTATTTGGATATAAACAATAATTACTAATAAAGTATAAATCACATGTACAAGTAACGAAAATATAACTGTTTTGTTTTACTAATTTATCTAAATAAGTCATTTCATTAATAAGGATTATATACAAGTTTATAATTTACATTTTTCGTCATTCAACCCGTGTAATACACGGGGTTGTAAGCTAGTTTACATTATATCCTGACATGTCGGTAGAATTGATAACTTTATTTTTTTTAACGGCCAACAAACTCAATCCCGAGCACTCTTGGGGCACCCACTGGACAAACGGAGTACTCCGAGAGTAACCCGAGTCCACCACCAATTCCGGGGAAAACCCAGTAACCCACCCGCCCGTAGGCACGACGGTGAAATTTATCGGTAAAACCCGTTTGGCTAAAGGATCCAACCCAGGTTTCCCTGGATCTCCTATCATTGCCCATCAGCGCCTCGCTCTGCATCAAGTGGGAGTCGAACCTGCATCTCTCAAGAGAAATGCAAGCCCTCCACCATTTGAGATCATTGGCAATTGATAACTTTATTAAACTTTCAAATTTATACATTATATCTTCAATGTTTTTTTTTCATTAATAGATGAGTTCCCACTTCCCAGTATTATTACTTTTCAAATGTAAAACAAAGTCTACAGTATACGAAAACATTAAGATTTTATTTGATTTAAATTTTTAGTAGATTCAAAATTTAAGATCACTTTGAGGACTCATATCTTCTTACTTTCATCAAAGTAAGTTAAAATAATTGTATTTACTTTTTTAAAGGGCATTGAACATAATTTAAATAACTTTTCTAAAAGTTAAATTTGACTATAGAAAGTCAAAGTCAAAATTATGATTATAGTTTTTTTTTTTTTTTTTTTGTACATTTGTCAATGTAAGAATCTTTTGTATTATAATAATTTGTTGGAGGATATATAATCTTTCTTTTTTATGAAATATTTTAGTTTATTTAAATATATAAAACATTGGCCATTGTATTGAATTTTTGAAAGAGCGTCTAGCAAAATATCCAAATAATGAATAATTAGAAAGCTAATACGTATTAAATATTATTTTATTGTGATTGAAATACAAATAAAATTACTTTAGTTTGCAAATTTATTTGCCATACTATTGCAATTTGTAAATTTGTGATAATGATTACCAATTACATAATGATATTGATTGCTTTATGCATAGAGGAGCACAACTGCCTTTGCAAATCACATGAAAAGGGGCCAAAAGAAAAGCATGTGTTTAGCAATCTTTTCAAGATCAACAATTACATTAATACCCATCAACTCTTCAAATCCACATAACAATAAAACATTATGCACGAATTAAACCCATAACATCTAGGAGTTGAGTTGATGAACTATAATATTAGTCCCATAGAAGTCGTTCAAATGCACTTCTAGGAGAACACACATTACATCCCTAAATTAACAACGATAGAAGAGCTAGGGAGAGCGTAGAGCTCTTGTTTTCATATACAAAGTCAAACGTTCGAGGTGAGTTTGAAATGACGTCATGGAAACGGGTGTTGACGAAACTCATTTGTCAATCCACAACCCTGATCCACCACAAAGATGTCAAAAGGTGTCATACCAAATTCACCATCCAACATGGAGAATGGTGAAGTAGAGGAACAAGAAGCATAAGATGTTCTAGTAGAGTATCTAGCTAGCCGAGCTTTAGCCACGGCTAGATCATGTTGTAGCTGGAACATCTTATCTTGCAAAGACGCTATTGCCCCAATACATCCATATACTGGGTCTTTGAGCCGCTCCTCGGCCTCAAACACCAAGGAATTGACCGCATCTTGTCTTTGTGGCTCGGGGACCTCGTTTAGGATCTTGGTGACATTGCTAGCTCCGAAAACCTTATGGACCTTGGCGAACTTTTTTGGCTCATCGGCTCGAAAATAAGGTGCAAAGAGGCAGTTAAGTGTGCACCTCCTTTTCATGAATTTGCAAGCTGCACAAGAAGAACTTGCTCGTGGCTCTTGGCTTCTCATGAATTGGCTTTTTTACCTCCCCTTTTGCAAAATATACATATAGCGTTTGATAGTGGTTGAGCACTATTTATTGAACCCTCCATGAAAGATATATTTATTTTATTATTAATTTGTTAGCTATTCTAGACCGGCTTGATAAAATCTTAAATATACGAGCTTAAACGAACTTTAACCTTGAAATATATTTAATAATGAAATCTTTATCCTGATGAGGGCTTTGGCCCGGGCTCAAACCCGGGTTCGAGTCTGAGGGACACCGGTGCCCAGCTTCGGTTTGGTAATTTAACCGCCAAGCAGCGATCCGGTAAGGTAGTTTGCGAGGGGGATCCCCTCCGCGGTCAGAGGTACCGTGCATCTACTCTTTGTTTTAATCTGAGTTCGATTACAAGTCTGTTAGCTATATAAATATAATAGTATTCTACATAACAAATAGTATTATATACATAATTTTAATAAAAATAATAATATATATTATTATATAGGCTGGGGATCAAATAGTAAGTTTATTTTGGCTAGGAATGATAGGAAGCAATAAGATTATGACATGTGACAAAATTTAAAATAAAGAGGAAGGGTATTTTAGTCAATTTTATCCAATATTCTTCCTTCTTCTCCTCCAGTAACTTCAAAAACCACCATTTTCAAAACTCACCATCTTCAACCTTTTCTTCACTTTCCATCTCAATAATCACTACATTATAGTGCGTTTTTCGTCACCAATCAATGATTCAAACACCCAATCAACGTGTTCTTCAACTTTTTTGAATAAACCCAGTTTAACTTAATACAATATCTCATTTTTTTCTTATGATTTTGAAGCCAATCACTCGATCCGTTCGATTCGATCGCTGATAAGTGTTTCTATCATTCAAATTTCGTCAATCTTTGAAGAAATCGGCTTCGATCTATGTAATAAATTCTTGAATTGCATTTTTACGATCTGAGTTTTTGAATTGAGTCATTGCGTTTTACGGGGGTTCCAAGGGGGCAACGCCCCCTTGGCGGGGGTCCGGGCTGCGGAGCAGGGTCCAAGGGGCAGAGCCCCTGGCTGGGGTCGAGCTGCATCAGAAAATTTAATTTTCTAGAAGTTGTCTCATTTCCTAGACAAAAATTCGTAGACAGTTTTTGAGAGAACACTGGTTCAATGCGTTTTAGAGAGAACACTTTCTTTTGTGTTTTTAGGTCATTGCGTTTTAGAAAAAAGACATTTTTAAGTGTTTTTTGGTCCATTGCGTTTTAGAAAAACACATTTTGAAGTGTTTTTAGTCCACTGCGTTTTAAGTAAACACATTTTTATGTGTTTTCAGTCCATTGCGTTTTAGAAAGAACACATTATTTTGTGTTTTTAGGCCATTGCGTTTTAGAAAAACACATTTTTGAAGTGTTTTTAGTCTATTGCGTTTTAGGTAAACACATTTTTATGTGTTTTCAGTCCATTGCATTTTAGAAAAAGCATTTTCTTTTGTGTTTTAAGCGATTGCGTTTTAGAAAAAATACATTTTTAAGTGTTTTTTGGTCCATTGCGTTTTAGAAAAACACATTTTGAAGTGTTTTTAGTCCATTGCGTTTTAGGTAAAACACATTTTTATGTGTTTTCAATCCATTGCGTTTTAGAAAGAACACTTTCTTTTGTGTTTTAAGCTATTGCGTTTTAGAAAGAAAAAAAGTATTTTTAAGTGTTTTTTGGTGCATTGCGTTTTAGAAAAACACATTTTGAAGTGTTTTTAGTCCATTGCGTTTTAGGTAAAACACATTTTTATGTGTTTTCAGTCCATTGTGTTTTAGAAAGAACACTTTCTTTTGTGTTTTCTGGCCATTGCGTTTTAGGTTAAACACCTTCTTTTGTGTTTTTAGGCCAATGTGTTTTAGAAATAAGACATTTATTTGTGTTTTCTGGCCATTGCGTTTTAGAAATAAGACATTTTCTTTGTGTTTTTTGTGCATTACGTTTTAGAAAAAAAAAATCATTTTTTTTTACGTTTTTTGTCCAGTGCGTTTTACGCAACTGGGTTTTCGAAAAAAAGCGAAAATATAGCAATAGTATACTCGTTTTAAAGATAAAAAACCCTCGTTTTTTGTGCAATCTTTATAAAAAATAATGTCGTATGAAAAAGTTATTAACGTTTAAAAAATGGGGGGGGGGGGGGGAATTGGAGGAGAGGGAAACTATTGTCCTTGATTGACTAGAATGCCCTTACACAAACCCACGCGCATGTTTTCTTCTCTTCAATTTCGCTCATTTAATCTTAGCCATTGATTAAATCAATTGATGGTCAAGATTACTTCCAGCCTTCTAGCAAAAAAAAAAAACTTCCTATTATATCCTAACCCTTATTATATATAGAAAATAGTTATATCATAATGACATAAATATAAATAGATAACTAATAAATAATAAACGATCTGAACACAAGCCGAAATTGAGCTGAGTTAAGCTTTAGTTTTATACATAGAGCTTGAAATGAGCAAAGCTCGAATTGTATTAAGTTAAATAAACAAAGCTCGAGCTTAGTCGAACTCAGACTTGACTCAACAACCCACCTTATGAGACATCATTTTTATTAGCTTTTTAAAGATAAATCATAACTTTTTGCCTAGCTTGGGTGTAGTGGAGAGCGGTAAGGGTACCCGTGGGTACACCGTGGTCGGCCATGGGTTACCTTAAGAGGGTAGTAATTTGAGGGTAGTTGTCATCGTTGGGATAAGAGGAGAGATATAGAGATGGTGTGTGTGCAAGTGGATCCTCAATTTTGATCTACACATTCATCCATCATCTTTATAACTTCTTTAAAAAGAATGATTTTAGGGTACTTAAGAGGAGTCCTGCTAGTGAATAAGGGGTTTTAAGGTAGTTGAGGGTAAAAGTGAGACGACAACACAGGATTGGTGGAATCTGGTGTATATGAGAGGAGCACCCTTCCCACCCTAACAAAAGTCATTAGGGTTTATCCTATAGAGGGGAAGACAGGAGCCACGCTCTCTCCTTGATGTCAGTTTCTCTCCTCCCATTCTCATGAATATGCCATAACAACCCCCAACCCCCCCCCCCCCAATACACACACACAAAATTCACCCTTCCTCTCTCCTCCCCAAGTCTTCCGAACCAATCTCTCTTCTACATCGGTACAAGGATGCCTATTGTCACGTCCAGCCTAAAAATCAGATCTTTTCATCGCGATTCCGAAACCTTCCAGGCTATTCAAGGCACGTTAGGGGCTACTGGAACATTTCGGAGAATGCTACACAATTCTGGTCTCAAAGACCAAGCTACAAAGTTACAGAACACTCTAGAAATATCTGGAAATTCAGCTCTAAAGATACCAGCTATGAAGGATCTAGATCACTCTTGAAACATCATGAAATCACCAAGATATTATCAAGGAAGACACTAGAAAATGCTGGTTATAAGGGCTGCCAAAGAAGTCTCTAGATTAGCCCTTAATCATCATAAAGCTAGATATTTGCATGGAAGTCTCTAGAATTCAGCAACTAGATATTATGTAAGGAATTATCTAGATTAGGAACCATCTAGACATGAGGCACTAGTATAAATAGGCATAAGTGGCCTCATTTGTAATCACCCAACTTGTTGTAATCACTCTCACTTGTAATACTTATTCAAGTAATATAAACACCATCTTTCTTGTAGTATTGCACTACAAAACTTGCTCTGGTGTTTACTCAAACAAAGACTTCCGCTGCGACAAACCCAACCACAAGGCTTAACTTAGGAGCATTCTAAGTGCCGCATGAGAGTCAAACAATCACTCCGTGACACTATGGACATCTACTTGTAATACTCTTAGGATCGGTTTTTCTAGTAATTACATTACTCCTCTGCTTTGTTGTTAAATTATATTTGTTCGATAAAACCTCAACAAAAATTTAAGCTATTAAAATTTATGAAGATAATTTTTTTTATATATTTATATGATACCGATCATGAAAGACAAGTACCCAAAAATATCTTCTTTATTTTCGTCGTCATATTTTTTTATAGTACAATATCCGGTCCACTTTAATATATTTATTTTTGAGTATCCATTTTTCATTTATCTACTTGTCCCACATTTTCTATATATTTTCTATATATTAATTAACAATTTTACTTTATGAGGTAAAGTTACTATTCAATTTTTTACAATCTAATAATTCAATAATAATAATTTATCTAGTCTAAAAAATATTTTTTCTTCATAAAATTATATGATCGTTTTTTGTACTTCTATCAAATCTTTATCTATTTAAAGAATTTTTATTTTCTTTTAGTTTATTAAAGTTATGGTTATCCATTAAGGTGAATTATATTGCCAATCAGTACCTATATATTAATTAACAATTTTACTTTACGAGATAAAGTTACTTTTCAATTCTTTTACAAGTACTAATAGCTTAATTTACAAGTTGACAATGCACAGTTTGGTAAGAAATCAAGAATTTACAAGTTGGTAATGCACACTTGGGTAAGAAGTCATGATAGAGTGGTAGAGAATAAATAGTGGAGGGGTCATCATTATTTTAGTCATGGTAGAGTAGCGAAGAGCTTGATATCGGTACCTGTATCTTTATCGGAAGTATCGGTACTGAAAAAGCGCCAAATATAGGTACTGGTATATATATAAATTTTTATTAATACATAACATCTTGAATAATAAATTACCTATTTTTATAGAAACTTTTTCATAAAAATTTATATATATACCGGTACCTATATTTGGCAATTTTTCAGTACCGGTATTGAGGTCTTCCCTACTCTACCATGACAAAAATAATGATGGCCCCTCCACTATTTGTTCTCTACCACAACTTCTTACCCAACTGTGTATCACCAACTTGTATACCTTTAATTATAAACTTAAATTTCACGTATTTGCTTTATATTCTTAAAACCATGTCATTTTCTGACGATATGCGGATGATTGCATGTATGTCATGGTACTCAATGCGGTATATATACACCCAAAAGATAAATATTTTGTTGTTTCCTTAATTTTTTGAGGGTTCATTTCCACAAAGGAATGGACTAGACAATTGTGGCCTAACAAGATTAGATGGGTCATGATAGTTGTTCATCATAAAAATAAAAGCAGATTCACATTGAGATTGTGATTGTGATATTTGAATTGATTGAAGATAAGAGTTTTCATAACTAAAGAAGAAACCCACAATGTATAAAGTTCAATATAAAGTTCAATACATCCACAATAAGTAAGCCTATAATACCTACACAAAACATTGGTTTGGAAACCTACTAGCACTTATTGGACCCAACCAAACCACTACCGTCTTCATATATTTAAAATACTAATAATATAACATATATATTATCATGAATTATATAACTTTTATATTCCTAAGCAAGCCTAATACATTTTTTTCTATGTACATTTAATTTAGTTTCTCACATGTTATTTTGATCATGACTTTATTAAAAGTGAGTGGTAAAACTATGTTGGATAACATACTAACATAGATATCTTGCTAGAACTTGATTAAACATAATAAAAAACTTGTAATTCAAAATCTTGCTATATATTTAAATAATCAATAATTAATATTCTTAGAAAATTAATCGAATGTAAAAGTGATTTTGTTACTTGGATGTCGTCTTATCGATTTTCAAGTGTATCCACGAGTATATGACTAAAAGTATTGCATTCGTGAACATTGTCTCCCTGGTGTCTCTCAAAAGTTAATTATTTCCTTTAGTAAGAAAAAAATCCGACTAAACTTACGTGGTTAATAAGGTTAAATGCACATAATAGAAAAATATTTTAGATATATATTTGTTTTACATAATATAATAATATAAGTTATGATATAATTTCTGAATGGTTACACATTTCAATTTTTGGTTATTTTAAAAATATTTTTTTAATCAATGTGCTTAATTATTTGTCATAAACAAATCACATGTCAAAAGTGGGGATTCTTTACCTTTTAAACATCGATTGCTCCATTAACTGAAAAGTGAATGGCCTTTTTCAGCTCTTCTAAATTAATATTAAATTAAAAACGGATCACTTATTGTGACTTATTAATGCTAACTAGGATTGTGACCCGCCACAATGCGGCGGGGATTATTTAGTTATTACTAAATCGATTTAGGACCCGTACGTTATGTTAAACCTGTCAAACGGGGAAAAAATAGACGATGTAAAACGTTCACCCACACACGCATGTTGCATTGTGTTAACTCGCAAAATTTAGAACGAAAAGTAAAAACGTTAAGCCAAAGACACACGTTGTGATGTGTGAAGTCACAAAATTTAGAACCAAGCATAAAGCAAAAAATTTGCGGAAAATGAAAACTATAAAGGACTAAAGTTGAAAGTAAAAAAAATTATGAGGATAGATTGCAAAAAATAAAAAGTTTTGGGTTAAAAGTAAAATAAAAAACACATAGTTTTGGGTTAAAAGTAATTTATGAAATACTTTTGGGTTAAAAATAAAAAAAATCATTTTGTTTTGGAAAACCCCCAAAGCCAACGTTACGACAACCATATGCATAACCATTTTTTCTTTGAAAAAACCCCAAAGCACACCTCGCGTTGCAGCGGGGCGTAAAACGGTGTCAAATAGTACTAATGTCACACAACCGATCATCGACCACCAACACTGACTCGACCTAGGATATGTGTGTTGTGATGAACATGTCAAACATGGAAAAATAGAGGAAAAAACGTTGAATCACACATGCACGTTGCGTCGTATTAACTCGAAAAAATTTAGAACTATACGTAAAACGAAAATCTGCGAAAGATGAAAAGTATAAGTGACAAAAGTTGTGAAGTTAAATTGCAAATAATGAAAAGTTTTTGGTTAAAGTTAAAAAAAATTATATCGGGTTAAAATTGCAAAAGGTAAAAACCTTTGGGTTAAAAGTAAAAAATCAAGTTTTTTTTTAAATGTCCAAAACACAACGTACAACTTGTTATCACAAAAAACTTGCTAATTTATAATATATAATATACATATTTTTTTTAATGGCTAACGTTGCACACCATGGAGATTAAACCCCTAACCTCTCATATCCTAAGCTATATCTAAAGTCACCAACACCATATACATTTGCAAGTTGAAGTTCTACGATAACTCTTTTTTATTGGTCCATTGCTAAGTTTCAAATACATTTTTTTTTCTGCACATGGATTGGGCTATATTTAATTTTTTTTAACGGTCAACGAATCCTTCAAACGGGCTACTAGCGAAATTCATCACATCGGGATACACTCGCCTCCAAACCGGAGAAAACATTCACCTAGGGCCGAAGCCCGTGAACACTCGCCCAAAGGCACGACAGTGCGGTGAGGTAAAACCCGCTCGTTCAAGGATCGAACTAGTGATCTTCACCTATTCACCTAGTCTCCCATCATCACCAAGTGCCGCAGAAAATAATGGGGAGGGCAGGAATCGAACCTGAGTCCCTTAAAACACCAATTCTCCCTTACCACTTCACCACTACCTCATTGACTGGGCTATACTTTATTAATTGAAATATATTTTACATCTATATATTATTAATTTTCATAATAAATTTGTATATATTTGATAGTAGTATAATATAACAAACATCCTAAAATATTTCCGACACCACTAATATATATATATAACATCCCTATACGTTTTCAAATACACCCCGTATAAGAAACTTGACCCTATATACCTTTAATTTAACAAAGATAAAATAAAAACAAAATTCTGGAGTCTTTAGCGGGCCGTGAAGGCTTGCTCTTCGTCTTACGCGGGCCGCGACAGATGGTCACCAAGGTGCAGCCCGGTGTTGCCACGTGTCATGTCATCCGTCAAAGCTACACTTGTGATTCGACATAGCTAGGCCCTACATAGTCTACGTCGCGGGCCGCGAAGGCCTTCTCCTTAGCTTACGCGAGCCGCGAGGAAGTGAAAGTTCAGCACTATAAATAGATGGCATCGGCCGTCATTTGAAATCGTTCACAAATCGCAAATTCTCTCTAAATTCTGTAGTGTAGGCAATATAATCGAGCATTATACCCCCTAATTAACGAAGTTCTGCCTCGTTGTAAGTATTATAACCCCCGATTACGTATTAGATACGTTGCCCGATTGATCTAGTGCTCCGTAACGGCTGTCGTGGTTCTGCCCGACGTAGTCGTTGGAGTTCTGTCTCGGGGAGGGTATAACTAATGTAAATATTTGGTTATTATACTAACGCGTGTGCATTGTTTAATTAAATAGATTGTAACCAGGAAAAAACACCAGGAAAAGTCTAAACTAGCAATGTGAGTAATCCTTCTTTTTGTGTAAACCTTTTTGTGAGTTTATCCTCTTTTTGTAAATTCTTTTTGTAAACTGTTTTTACAAAACCTCAAATTGTTTTACCTTATAATCAGCAGTGATTGAGTATTTGTAATTCTACAATCATCGTCGGTATGTTGGGGTTTTGTATACAAAATTTGTTACTACACTGTGAGTAGTAACATGACCACAAGTCGGGTTGACAGTACCGTGGGTGGTAATTAAGGTAGAATAATAAACAAATGTAATTGATGGATTGCCCTCAATACTGTACAAGGATAAAACCTGTCTTGATTAAATTGGGATTCAGTCACCAGTATTTCCCACTGACAAAATATTTTTAAACCGCGTTTCAGGTAACAAAATGTGAAAGCTAAAATAGTAGCCAGCTGGAGAGCACTGAATGCTTGGAAAATTGTAGCTATAAAAGCTACCTAAATAAAGAAAGATGTTTTATTCAATAAATTAGGGTTTATCCCTATAAACATGGTTGTAATGAAAACTTGGGTGTTATCCCAATATGTTTATTATAAAAGTATGGTGTTTTACTCTGATAAAATATTTCCTAACTACGGTCCTGATAAAATTTCTGCTGCCAAATAATGATAAACACCGATACCACCATCTCTGAGTAGGCCGCGACCGCCCGCCTCCCGAGGCAGGGGTCGAGGGTTGCGACATATAACTTAACTCCCATTCTTTTTTTTTCACTCTAATTACGACTCACGTTTTATATCAAGTCCTAATCGATAATCAAACAAACAAAAACGTTAAAGAAAAGAACTAAGATTAAATAACTCTCAATCTTATTAATTGATGTCGTTGTCGTGAGCTAATAAAAACAAGTATTTTTTACTTAAATACCTTGGATACTAAGGTCATATCCACAAGGAATTTGTGGTCACTGTTTAAGAGTTTAACTATTTGATCATTAGGAACTAAGATTGGGGGCATGTTTGATTGATTGAAAGAACTCAAAAATTGGTTACGAAAGTGTTATCAGATTTAGAAAAGTAACCCTTACCAGAATCCTTATTGCAAGTTTAACCCAAAAAACATTACATAGACATAGCCTCGGAATTAATGGACTTGAATAATGATTAAACTCAGTTTTTAATAATAGCCGTACAACCTAATGATCCGTTAAGATATGCCAACTACCTGCCAAATTAGCAACCCACTAACGATGCAAGAAAACCGCCAATACGTTTGATAAAAGATAAATAGTTCAAATATAAATAGTGTTTATCAAATCCAACACGAGTGATCAAGATGTATCAGTTACAATAATCAGAAAAATAGAGTAATTGTGCAAAACCTAATAATCGTTCATCCAGGGGAAGTCAGAAGGGTTTTAGCCGCGCATGCTCGTCATCACAGCTTCAGATCTCAATTCAGATTGAACAAACATGAAGAACATGGATGATTCTCATGAAAGGATGCCCAACATCACTTTTCTTCTGCTCTGGATTCGTAATTGCATGATAGACACTAAATGAATGGGGCGATACACGATTTTAGGTCAAAACCACAAAATCTTGCCTCAGACCTTGTGATACGCGAAGGGGTCTTATTCACCCATCGGGTAGCGCGACGGGTACAACTTTGACCTTTTGACTTTTTGTCGCTCATGCAATACGCGACATGCCTATTGCTCCCCCACGTGGCGCGGGGGATGCCTGTTTCTAGCACATTGTTTTCTAGTCCTCATTCAACCAAAAGCATTGGGCCGCCCTGTACATATGTTGGGCCGCCTTGTACATATGTTTATCTAACCTATCTATTACAAATTAAATATAACTCATTCAATTTATCCCTAATAACTTAACCAAATAACCATACTAATCCATAACTCGGTTTAGTTTGGTCCAACCCGCCTTATACGCTGGAGTACAGGAATTACGTCCAACAATCACCCCCCTAATTTCAACTCGAAATAGATGGGCTCCAACATGTCTTCTTTGCCTTGATTCTCATGAAACTCCTATTGATCTCTAGTTGTGTTTTTTTACTCCCTCTTAGCTCGAAGATTCTTGCGACCTTGTACCTGACTAGTCCTTTGTCCGTGACTCGTCGTTTGGTCATAAGAACCTACACAACCATTTACTCAGTTATGATCATGAACAAACACTAGCTTTCTTGGATCATAACACGTTCCCTTGGACATTTCCGATTCAAACCTCAACCAAAACCGTACTCATTTAACCCAAAGATCAAACCCAGCAATAGTGGTCACACCCACTTTTTTTAACCAATAAAAAACACAAATTTGTTTTTCTTTTTTTCTTTTGAGACTCGCTACAACAACCCAAAAAAAAAAAAAACCAAACAAAATCAAACAACCGTGTTTAAACAACCACTTTTCTTGTGGATCACAATAGCAGTTTTTAATTAAGTTGTATGCTATTTTGTTTGCTTCTTATTCTTTAATCACGAAAAAAAAACAAAGACTAGTTAGACTCGTGCAAAACAATCGAAATCTGCTTTTGCACAAAATCATCGATCGAAAGAAACAAACAGAAAAGACGAAGAGAAGACTTAAAATTAAATAACTCTCATTCTTATTAATCAAAAAATAACTTAAAACTGATTACTCTTCTATTAACCTTAATCACAACTTTGATCAGGTTAGATAGGACATAACTTGGTTACAATTAGAATATCACTCAACTTGCTAACTAGATAATAATAGAATAAACCCACGTGTTTATCTAACCTATCAATTATAAATTAAATATAACTCATTTGGTTTATCACTAAGTTTATCACTAATTAACTTAACCAAATAACTGTACTAATCCATAACTCGGTTTAGTTCGGTCCAACCCGCCTCATACGCTCGAGTACTGGAATTACGTTCAACATTATCCATTTAAATCGTGCAAGTCTTAATCATGTTTTATAGGTTGTGTTCTATTTAATAAAGGAAAATTGGTTTTTAATAAACCATCCTTTGTCCTGTTGGTAAATAATAATCTTACCTACGTAATTGGTATACAATAATCCTACCTATCAACATGTTGGTACTCAATGAATTTCCGTTAATTTTTTTTAACTGAAGTTAATTTTTAAGTTTTATTTATTACACAAAACGTCATTGTAGTTGTAATTTACTAGTTTTAACTATTTTATAAAACAAAAAAACCTCAAGGGACTGTAATTTACTAGTTTTAAAATAGTTAAAACTAGTAAATTACAACTACAGTGACTGTTTGTGTAATAAATAAAACTTAAAAACTAACTTCAGTTAAAAAAGTTAACGGAAGTTCATTGAGTACCAACATGTTGATAGGTAGGATTATTGTATACCAATTACGTAGGTAAGATTATTATTTACCAACGGGACAAATGTTGGTTTATTAAAAACCAATTTTCCTTTAACAAAATATTTAACAACCTTTTATTGTCTTAATTATTAAACTATCTTATTATATGCTAAAAGTATATATTATAAAACTAGGTACGTTCTATCTCCATATGAAACAAGAAACATGTTCTTTGCACACACACAAGCTAATTTAAGAACACAATACAAGAGGTATTTTATTGTTGGTTAAATCACGGATTGATGAGTAAATCGCGAAAAATAGCCTTTTGATTGTGATTTTGCATAAAATGACCAAATTGTTTAGAATGGTTAATGTTAAAAATGAACAAATTGTTTTTAGCAGGGGCGGAGCTAAGTAGGAAGTTCCGGGTTCCCACCCATTAGGTTTCGAAATTTTAGTAGTATGACAATATAAATGATTAAAAGTGAACCCATTAATAAGAGTAAATTGCCATTTTAGTCCCTGAGTTTTGTCTAAATTTGTCAGTTTATTCCAAAGAGTTTTTTTTTTGCATCTAGGTCCCTGACTTTTACATTTTGTTGCCATTTTGATCATTTTGCCTAACTCCATCCATAAACCCCATCTGTAACCAGGGGTATTTTGGGGATTTCCTTAAAATATGTTTTCAGTTGCCATTTTGATCCAATTACAAAAAATCAAAAAAATCCCAAAAAAATCTAAAAATAAAAAAAATTCTAAAAAATCATAAAAATTCTAAAAAATTCAAAAAAATCTAAAAATCAAAAAAATTCTAAAAAATCATAAAAATTCAAAAATATCAAAAAAATTCTAAAAAAATCCAAAAATCATTAAATGTTTCGGCACGAACCGTTTCGACCCGTACCGTATCGAACCGAACCGTTTTGACGCGAATCGTTTTGAACCCGTACCGTATCGAACCGAACCGTTTCGACGCGAACCGTTTCAAACCCGTACCGTATCGAACCGAACCGTTTCGACCCGAACCGTTTCTAGCCGAACCGTATCGGGTTCGAAACGGTTCGGGTTCGAAACGGTACGGGTCGAAACGGTACGGGTTCGACCCGAATCGTTTCTAGCCGTACCGTATCGGGTTCGAAACGGTTCGGGTCGAAACGGTTCGGTTCGAAACGGTTCACGTCAAAACGGTTCGGTTCGATACGGTACGGGTCGAAACGGTTCGGTTCGAAACGGTTCGCGTCGAAACGGTTCGGGTCGAAACGGTTCGGTTCGATACGGTACGGGTTCGAAACGGTTCGCGTCGAAACGGTTCGGTTCGATACGGTACGGTTCGATACGGTACGGATTCAAAACGATTCGCGTCAAAACGATTCGGTTCGATACGGTACGGGTCGAAACGGTTCGGTTCGAAACGGTACGAGTCGAAACGGTTCGGTTCGAAACGGTACGGGTTGAAACGGTTCGTGCCGAAACATTTAATGATTTTTGGATTTTTTTAGAATTTTTTTGATTTTTTTGAATTTTTTTGATTTTTTAGAATTTTTTTGATTTTTAGATTTTTTTGAATTTTTTAGAATTTTTTTGATTTTTTATAATTTTTTTGATTTTTAGATTTTTTTGAATTTTTTTGGATTTTTTGGAATTTTTTGTAATTAGATCAAAATGGCAACTGAAAACATATTTTAAGGAAATCCCCAAAATACCCCTGGTTTATGGATGGAGTTAGGCAAAATGATCAAAATGGCAACAAAATGTAAAAATCAGAGACACAGATGCAAAAAAAACTATTTGGACTAAACTGGTAAATTTGAACAAAACTCAGGGACTAAAATGGCAATTTACTCCATTAATAAAATTTAAAGTAAACCCATAAACAAAGTGGACAAAAATTCTAATTTTAAACCACACGTTGGGTGTTCAAGCCCCGCTTATCACCAACTTTACAATTATTTTTATTAAATTATTAAATGAAGGAAGGTATGGACTAGATAATAATTATCAAACAAGCAGTGTGGTATGTGTTTTAATTTCCCTCCTGAAGATCTTGAAACTCATTGCCTCTGTTTGAATTTTTCCATGCTGCTTCATTTTTTTTCCAAAATACCTTTTCCAACCACCCGGTTCTTTAAATTATAACACCCATGCTAGTTCATATTTTTTCCATAATAATTTTCTATGGTAATAACACCCATGCGAGCAATAGTCGAGGAGCGATTGACTTATTTGGAGTGGAGGGCGGTCCCGAGTATAAACGAACAAATTAATCAGCTGCAACAATTATTAACCTTGAGACAAAGGATAAGTTTTGAGAACCGAGCTGATAAATGCTCGTGGGTTCCTTCCAGTGATGGGTCGTTCTTGGTTTCGTCAACCCGGGCAGTTCTAAACAGGTTTGTTGTCCCTTACCGTCCTTATGAATGGGTCAAGTGGTGCCAAAAAAGATTAATACTTTTGGGTGGCGTAGAGTACAAGATCGATTGACAACAATAATCGGGTTAAAGAAAAGGGGTATGCTCTAAGATGCGCCAATTTGTAAGCTATGCGGAGATCAAGAAGAAGATGCAGATCATCTGTTTACGGGGTGTTATGTAGCAGCAGTATTGTGGCATAAGGTGAGTTTGTGGTGCAAAATCCAGCCGATCTTTGCCTTCTCTATGATAGATTTGCTGGAATTTTATAAAACACAGCCTATTGAAGAACCGAAGAGGAAATATGTTCAAACCATCATACTAGTGACTTGTTGGAGCCTATGGAAAGCAATGAATGAAGGAAATTTTAATGGGAAGAGAGCAAATATAGATGGGATCTTTGGAGAAATGCAGGCAAATACGTTCCTGTGGATTAAATGCAGAGCAAAGAGAACGGATTTGGACCAGAGGAAGTGGGTGAATTTCGAGTTTTATAATGGAGTATGATACAGTGTTTATTGTTATGTTTTTATGGTTTCGAATTTTCGACTTCATATGGTGATTATGTAATAGGGGGTTGGCTTAGTAGCTTACTAACCATTTGTATTTTTGAATCTTTTGGGTGTTTGAATAAAAGTTGTTGTTTGTCGTTCAAAAAAATAACACCCATGCTAGTTCTTATTTTTTTCCATAATAATTTTCTATGAAGATAGATAGTGGGATAAGAAATGCTTTGAAGCATCACAGGAAAAAAAGTGACTTTAGTGATGATGAAGCCCTACCGACCCGAAAATTCTAACGTTGAGTTGACCGAAATTTGAGCACCTACAAAAGTGAACCCTGTGAAAAATAATCCTGGATCCGCCACTGGCTAAACGGGTCGTGTTCGCGGGTTGGCGGGTTCAACCCGACCCGAACCCAAAATTTTTATATGAACCCGAACCCAAAAATTCTGTCATACATATCAACCCGAACCCGGCCCAAATATTCGTGGGTTGACCCGAACACGACCCGTTCAACCCGATTTTTTTAATTATTTCCACAAATTAATATATTAAATTTAAATTTTACTTAAAAAAACACAAATTTATATAATACAATTACATTTAAATTATAAAATCTTATGTGAATTTCTATTTTTAAGTTATAATTATAGCATAGAAATGCACACTCAATTTAATTTATAACATAAAAAAATTAAAAAAAAATATAACATAATATAAAGGGGTTAAACGGGTCAACCCGACTGGGTTGACCCAAACCCGACCGACCCATTTAGCTAAACGGGTTCATTGGTTCAACCTGAAACTGACCCGAACCCGTTTAGACTAAACCTGAACCAACGAATTTCGTGTTAGGTTCGTGTCATGTTCTTGTGTCGTGTCAGAAATTCACGCCCCAAAGAAGTACAGTAAATAAGATTATTATTAAATAATTAAAAGATTACATCTAGAACTTGTGTTGTGTTATTAAACCAAGAAAAAGAAATAAAAAAGAAAATAAAAATGGTCATTTCAAAGGGGAAGTGGGGGTGAGAGTGGGGATGGTGGAACAGAAAGAAAAAGATAATGGGCTTTGCGTTGGGTCCGGGGGCCTGTGGGACGTTAAGCTCCCCTATATTTGGCTACTGTTTTATCACCACGCGCCACCCATTTAGATTCTAATATCAAATCACCAAGATAGTTGTGGCCCCCCTTATATTATATAATGTCTCATGTCATATCATCCATCACTGTCTCTCAAGCTTGTTAAACGGCCCAACCCCTAAAAATCTAGCCTTGTAAGCCCACAACGACAAAAGCCCATAACAAAATTGTAAATAATATAGCTTCCTATGTTACATAGCTTGTCCTAACCTTAAACAACCTAGGTTCCTATGTTACATAGCTTGTCCTAACGTGTGATGGCGTCAATTGTGTTGGGTTAATAGGTTGAAATGTTCGATCTTAACTTGCACACACTTAAATCATGTAATCTAAACATGTCTACTGGTTGATGGATGATTATTAAATTGTAAAGGTGATAATTGGGTTAATATGGAGTAAAGAAAAATGGGTTGGAAGCGCTAAAAACGTGTTGGTAGGTTGATCTTTTAATTAAACAAGTCATACAAAGAGACCCATAGATGATCCATTTAATTAAAGTGGTAAACCCAAACATAACCACTTTATTAAACATTAAATATCACCACCCAAACCTTTATTATTTTCTTGTCGTGTCAGTAATTACCACCCATACAGTCCTACACCAAGTTACAAAATCTCATAAGATCTAACTCCGCCTCTACAATATCCAGACAAGCAATATCAGCATACCTAGTTACATACTTGGGCAGTGGCGGAACTAGCCCATTAAATCAGGGGTATCCCAGAAAAAAAATTACCGTGCAATCATACAATATTAAAAAACGACAATAAATAAATAAAATAAAACAAATACCTAATAGATTTGTCCTTTTTTTATAGCTTAAAATTGTTGCATCATATCGTCGTCTTTTACTTTATGAAAAAAATCCTTATCGACCGCACAAACATGGCAGTGTTCAAAATTCCGGGCCCATTCGATTGTGTAAATCCGTCTTGACAAGCTTTAATTTCGAAAAACATCTTTCAACGGTTGCGGTTGCAACCGGTAAAACCAAAGCTAGCTTCATTACCCGATAAACCAAAGGACAAGAACTATGTATTCTCATTTCAACCATAAGACGCGCAAGATCACTTATTCTATTATTTGGGCTTTATTAGTTATTACAATTTGGGCTTAATTATCATAATAAAACTAATCATTTGGGCTTTATTACCAAACAAGTTTTACGCTTAATGAATAATATCAAGTTTCATAATTTTCTCTTAAGGGTAGCCTCCTATATGTTTTGGGGTATGCTATGTATAAAGATGAGAGATATTCACTCTAAGAAATGTCTCTAATGATCAAATTAGAGTTAGATAAAAAAAATACGTATGTAACAAAGAAGACATGCAAGAAGATCATACCGGATTGACAATTGAATCTACATGTGTGTGTGTGTGTATATCTTGTTATGATTGAAAGGAAAGTGTATCCGATGTGCGAATCACATGAGCGAGGGCATAAATGGTTTTTTGATCTAAAGCATAAGGCATTGCATCTTCTTTAACTAATCCGTAACGACAGACAAATCAACTAACTTTGCTCTTTGTTTTATAACAAAGAATCAAGCTAAACCTTAAAAAATGGGTCTAGTCACTGAGCATAGATAAAACCAACTTCAAGGTTGGTTGATTTTTCCATCGATTTGAATTTGTTAATGTTAATGCAGTGCCCCTATACTTCATACCAAAAAACCGAATATGATACTAATTCAAGGGATTTGTGAACTAAGATGCTTGCTCTAGTAACACCTTGAAAAACAATAGCTTCACTAATGTTTTAAGAAATATTTTATTTCATGTATGATATTTGGCTTATGACATGTATGAAAGAAACTAAAGGAAAAATAAAATGAACATAAAGGGTTGAGGTTTATGGGGGGAGTTGTCTCCCGATATATAGATGTCCAATGACATGGTTTGTTTTTCGATTTTGCTATTATAATTAACTAGGTTAGAATCCCGTGTATTACACGGGTTGTATAAATATAATTTTATATAATAAATAATAAAAAAGATATATCTTTAAAAAAAACTCGTGTATTGCACGTTTCGAATAAAATATAGTGTGAATATATACAGTGGTCAAGATTTATCTTTTAAAAATGAACTTTGATATACTATTTACTTATTATAACCTTTTACTTTATTTTTTTATTATTATTAGGTTAAAAACACATGTATTACATGGGGTTGAATCTCGTTTTTATATTATACATTCAAATTATGAGATACAATGATTTTAGTTAGTTTTATGCACCTTTATGCTTATTTGTTTATTTCATTCATAAAACACTCGTCTCATATTTATATTCAAGAGAGTTTACGGTATAAAAAGGTGGAGATCGATCCAAATGTTTTTGTATATTCATCATTTTTTATGAATTATACGTAAAATCGAGAATTAAACTCTCTTTGAATGGAGAATTGTTATATTAAAAATTTGTGTTCTTTCTATAGGTTGATGCAGTGTGTTCCAAACGATGGTTTAAACCAAATTATAACAGTACGCCTAACATTACAAAGGTGGAACTAAGCTGTATAGATTTGACATTTGAAAGAACTGTGTGACTATAATGGTGAGTCCAAACCACTATAGCGATGCGTCTAAAAACACTTATAATTTGATAGAACCTAGAACAATTATTTAATTCTAGTGAAAATAAAAACAATAATACAATTATTAAGTATATATATTCCTATTATTTAATTTTAGTGAAAAAAAAACAACCATACAATTATTAAGTATATATCAAATAGAAACCTTTGATTCCTAATTTACCATAATTTCAATCACCGAACTCCAAAGTATATACATCTACTCATAACACTTACTAAGCGGATCTTGTCCTTTTATTTATCATATGTTATGAATTTACATCGAGATTTGCCGCTTCGCTACCTCTTTTTGAATAGCAAAACTAAGTCTTTTAAAAAATACGTCCATAGATCTCGGGGTCATAACATTACTATGCATGACCCTTTGAACTCGACTAAGTAGGTACATAGCCTCTGGCGCCAGGAAACCAAAAGTATCAAAAGCAAATGGGATAAACACGTGCTAGTTGTCAAGGCACGCTTTCTCGTGTTTGGTCACTTTGCTCGAAGCAGCCTTTAAAGTAGCATGACCCACCGTGAAAGCACTACCCCCTAAGTCCACAAGCGGGGAACTCCAGTTAGATCCACACATGCATGTTTTCCTCCTACCAATCAAAAGACCAAAATGTCGGCTGGTCTAAGGGTAAATCTTTCTTCTAATGGGTTAGTTAAGAAATTAACGGGTGCCTCTTTCTTAACAGAAATACCAGCGTGCCTGAATATGTCAAAAAGGACATCTCTAACCAAATCATGTCGGTACTTAAACCCTGGGAGCTCTCTACAATGAACTGAATGCTCCCCAAAAGAATCCAAACACACCATATGAAAAAGCAGGGCATATCTCATCAACCGGAAATAAAGGAATCATGAGGCGATACTTAAGGATAGTACGGTACTCCACTGGCGACATATACTGGCCTAACTCATCTATAGGTATAGCAAGAAGAAAATCTTGTGCATGTGATGCTCGTAAACACTCAAAAATGGCTTTTTGTCTAGCGGTCAAGTTAAACTGTACTTCAATGTCGTGGACAATTTTACTAAAAAGAGCACCCGCCAATGCGTGTTGGGCTTTAGAGGGGTCGGTGTCCTTATTAGTGAAACCGCTGAATTCAAAGCTTGGAATCGTATCATGAAGACAAGCCAAAGCGCATACATAATCATAATCCATACCATATATGCCACTGTCTCTTAAGATGTGGTCCTGTAGTACCCAATATTGGGCCCTCGAGGCCACAAAAGCAAAGGATGAAGCTTCTACAGCCGAATATAGCCCCAAACCCCCAAACCTACTAAGCAAGGAAGCAAGTCGCCACTGGAAGTCTCCAAAGAAAGGACCTCCATAAACAATCAATTCCTCAATCGCCTCACGTAAACCTTTGTCGAAGAACAACACCGCATCTTCCATGTATACAGGTTGGCATGCCCTCATGCAAAAGAAAAGTTTGGCAATGCCCATACAGGATCGAAGCAAGAGTAGTTCACTCTGCGGGTATAACAACCCCCCCCCCCCCCCCAAAAAAAAAAATTATTTCTGACACCCCTAATCTAGTTAGAGTATCCTTATATGTCTTAAAAATACACTTATATATGTATACATGTTTAAAGATAACTAAACATAGGTAGGCAACTAGATATGACAACAAATCTAACATAAAATTTAAAGTCATGTATTTCATTACCTCCACAAATATAGCAGCTCTCCCGGAACCTTTAAAGTGACCCTAAACGCTCCTAAATACACCCCGTATACGTAAACGGGTCCCGAATACCTCTATTTTATTAAAAATTAAATAAAAAACAAATTTTATGGGTCTCTCGCGGGGCGCGTAGCCTTTGGCTACTGCTTACGCGGGCCACGACAACTATGAGATCAGGCGACACCCGGTGCTGCCACGTGTCATCATCGTGGCGGAGCTAGTGTGATGACTGGGCCAGGCTAGGGCCTACCCAGTCTACTACGTGAGTCGCGTAGACCTTGGTCTCATCTTACGCGGGCCGTGAGGAAACCAAAATCAGGCACTATAAATAGCAGGCATCGGGCCTTCAGTCAATTCGTTCATCTCTCGACTTTCTCTCTCGAAATTCTTAATAGTAGGCATAATATCGGGTATAATATTCCCCTAAATAACGAAGTTCTACTCCGTTGTAAGTATTATAACCCCGGTTACGTATTAGATACGCTGCCCAATTGATCCAGGGTTCCGTAATGCCTGTCGTGGTTCTGCCCGACGTAGTCATTGGAATGCCGTCTCTGGAAGGGTATTACTAATGTAAATATTGGGTTATTATACTAACACGTGTGCGTTTGTGTAAATTATAGATAATTACCAGGAAACCCTTAAAGGAAACCTAAGACAGCAATGTGAGTAATCTCCTTTTTGTAAACTGTTTTTACAAAACCTTAAATATTTTACAATGTGATTAAGCAGTGATTGAGTCTTTGTAATTCTTCAATTACTGCTGGTATGTTGGGGTTTTGTATACAAAATGTGGAACACATTACCATTGGACAAAGAGTTAGCCAATGGGTAATATGACCTGCCAGTCAGGATTGACAGTACTGAATGAGTAATTGTGTAGATATAAACATTGTAATCGCTCTCAATATTGTGTTAATTGATAAAACTCTTCTTGATTAAACTGGGATTCACTCACCAGTATTTCCCACTGACCAATGTTTTTAAACATGTTTCAGGTAACAAAATGTAAGAGCCAACTAAAAGCCAGCTGGACAGCGCTGAAGGCTTGGAAAAGTGGCTATAAAAGTTACCTAAATAAAAGAAGATATTTTATTCAATAAAATAGGGATTTTCCCTATGAAATTGTTTGTAATGAAAACTTGGGTTTTATCCTAATACATTTAATATTATAAAAGTGTGGTATTTACTCTGATAAAATATTTCCTAACTACGGTCCTGATGTAATTTCCACTGCCAAAAATGATAAACAAATTATACCACCAATACTGGTCTCGCGGCCGCCCGTTCCCAGGACAGATAAGGGGGCGGGGGTTGCGACAGAAGGTGGTATCAGAGTTAAGCCACTGATTCAGCCACAGAAGTGTTCTGCTGACATCTAGATATTATTCAAATTGTTAGGAAATAAATTACGGAAATACGTGCATATCTGTATTTTATTGCTATGTGTTATTTGACTATTTGTTAGTTTACAATAAGAGTGATCAAGGACCATCCGACGTGTATCGTCAATTGTCCAGCTCACCTAAGAGCGAAGGTACCTCTTCACAGCCTGCCCTCTCAGGGTATTCTGCTGATGATAAAGAAGGGATATTCGTATTTAAGGCTCAGTCTGAAGAGCCATTCCCTCAGAAAAAAGAGAGGATGGTTCAGTAAAGGAGCACACGAGCGTAGGAAGAGAATGAAAAAGTTACAAGAACAACGAGTGCTAGCAGCAGCTAAAAGAGAAACTGATGCCCACACCCAAGACACGCTTAATAGGAGTTTAGCAAACTTCCATATCCTAGCAACCACAGCTGCCGACCCAAACCTGGAACAACTAGTAGCCCCCTCAACCATTACCCTTGTTTCCGATCAGCCAATGGAAATAGAAAACAACCCAGAAAATCAAGTAGAAATGCATGGTTTTAATCCTGAGGAGATACCTAGGGTACCATCACCCAATCCCTTAGACCCAGACTATGATCCGTGGTTTGATGATCATAGGGATTATGTGCAACGCTACCAGCTAACAGACCTACCCATGCCAAACCTAGCAGCTTACCCAGGTCTGGACCCTCTAGATCCCTACTATGAAAATGATGAATACTGATGCGTGCGAAGTGTTACTTATTTTAGGTGTATATTTTAAGCCCTTTTTAACACTTATTTTAGCCAAGTTTTAAATTTATAAAACACGATATTTCACTAACACTAAACACACATATGGGCAAGTGCACCCATCGTTGAGTGTAGTATAGCGTTGGTAAGATACCGAGGTCGTCCAAGGACACAAGAGCTTTTAGTACCGGTTTATCCTCAACGTCTAACCAAAATAAAAGTTTAGAAAAATGTTTTAAACTAAGAAAATTAAAAACTAACTAAAATGCTGAAAATAAAAATAAAAGAAAAACAGATAGACAAGATGAATCACTTGGTTCCGACTCGTATCTAGTATAACCTTTGATTATTTCCGCACTTTTGCACATAATTAAGAGATTATCTTAGTTATTGTAGTAGGCCCCTCTTTTGAAGGTGACGTTACCCTCACCCCAGTAGTTTGAGTCAGCAGGGATACAATCCTAAAATGGTGGATTATTGGAAGATAATGAATTAAGTTATTAATGCAGTATTGTGGTAGGCCCCGCTTTTGGCGGTGACGTTACCCTCGGCTAAGTAGTCTGAGTCAGCAGGGATACAGTCCTAAATAGCCGGGTTATATTATTAATAGTAGTTAACTTATGAGGGGATCAAAGAGTTTGGACCCCCGCCATCCAATACCGTGAAGTATTGAAGGAGGTCCTACTAAATTTGACCCAGGTCCATTGCAGGACCTCTAAACGCTGAACAATGGCAAGACCTTTACCAAACCGTTCCCTTAACCCCCGACCAGGTAGCCAACATATCTCCATATAGACCGTGGAGATATGAATGGTGAAAATCCTTTATTTTATATAGACAGTAAAATAATGCCAAGACACCACGGACAAACGATAAGGAAAGATCACCTTCAACATAAGTAACTAGTTATTAAAGTCATTAATACAAAACCAAATAAAAAGTGCAAAAGATTAGAAATAAAAAGTATTATACTAGACACTTTGTCTTCACCAAGTGATGTAAGAGACTTAGGCAATTGTCAAGAACTCTTACGATCAATCTTGGATCCCGAGACGACTCACACACTCTACGATGGACAATGGATGATGGTGGTGGGTGGTGGATGAAGTGTGAGAGAGGTGGTGTGCCAAGGGATGAGATGAAATGAATCCAAGCACTCCTATTTATAGGCTGAACAGAGAGCTGGGCACGGCCCCGTGTCCGTCTGACAATCTCTCTCCTCATTAATTGTAATTCGCAATTACAATAAATGCGCCTGCTGTACTTTCGACACGCCCCTGTGTCCGCTGAGCACGGCCCGTGGTGGGCAATAGAAGCTTCTATAGGTTTGTCTTTTCTGCTGCTTCTTGGGCACGGCCCCGTGCTGGCTGAGCACGGGGCGTGTTCAGTCTTCTGATTTCTCTACTTTGCTTTGGAAGGTGCCGTTGAGGGGTCGGGCAGTCCACTAATATTCCTTTTCTTGTGTTTATGTTGGATTTAGCTGTCTTTTTGCTTCTTTTGCGTTTTTGAGCTCATTTAATCCTGAAAATACAAAAGGAAGACAAAAACACTCTTTTTCCAATATTAGTACTTAAAAAGGGTTAGTTTTATGCCTCATTTGATGTAATTTATATGTTGCATTTTACATACATCAAATACCCCCACACTTGAACTTTTGCTTGTCCTCAAGCAAAACTCTTTAATATGTGGCTTACACTCCCAAATGGAATAGGTAGAAGAGAAGGTTTTGGGCTTGTCGTAGAGTGTCGGGATTTCCAAGATCTTTTTGGGTTTTATTTTTATTTATTTACACTCCTATTCGTAATGATTTATTTAGAACTTTTCATAAAAGAAATTACTTATTTGGGCATAACATGCCTTTTTTAAAAATTTTATTTATATACAAGTTCACATATCTCACGGGGAAATCACTCACACTCGGCCGAAGGTGTATTTTTAGTGAATCACTCGAGAGCGGCATGGAACTTATTCCTACCATAGGCTTGCCAAGAAATCAATCCTCCTCCTTTTTAACTTTTATACCTTTGTAGATATCAAGAGGACTTTGTGGGTTAAGGGTTAGGCTAGGGTTAAAGGTAGGTGGTTGGGTTAGTGGTTAATAGAAAAAGGGCTAAAAGCGTAACAAGTGTCGGTTTTCGTATTTTTGCAACTTTTTATTTTGATGAAGCTTTTATTCAAACTAAGTTATTTTTGATTAACTTGTTTGTTTATTTTCTTTTTGCTTCATCATTGTCACAAATTTTTTTTATTTATTTATTTTTTTTTTTTTACGAAGAACTGAACTTGTTACTAAAATAAAGGGTTAAAAATGAAAAAGGTTTTGGTGGGTAAAAGGGTTTTTGTTTGGGTGATGAAACGAAAAGGTTTAGGCTCAAAGGGGCTAACTAGGGGGATTTTTGGGTAGGTGGTAAAAGAAAAAGAAAAATAATGGTGTAGAAATAAAAAGGGTTAGTCCTAATGCCTACATCATTTAGTTACTCGGGTTTAAGTTGATAAGGACCGGGAATGTATTGTCATGGCAAGTTCTAGAGTCGTAAGAACCAAGCGGCTATTCACACAAGAAACGAAAAATGAGCATTTAGTCAAATGATATGTAATTGTGTGCTCAATAAAGGCTCAAAACTCACTTTTGTGGGAATGGGTTTTTATGTGATCAAGTATATATAATCAAATTTTAAATAAGTTTGCTATGCCTTTTCATAATTTTCTTATGTTGGTTCTTTTTATCACTACGCTATCGGTTGTAAATTTGTAAAAATATAACCTTTTTGAGAACTTGAATTTTCCGAGTTAAACCTAGACAAGTAAAAAAAATGAAATTTTTGAAAATTTTTGGGGTGATTAGCGGTTCCAATAGAGTTTTGTGTAAGGCTTGTATTTAGGACTTGCAAAATTCAAGGTTTTAGCATCCCCCCCACATTTAAATTACACATTGTCCTCAATGTGTCCCAAAAATAAATTTTTAGGTTGATTAGATGTGTAAAATAGTGTTTAAAAAGCAAAAATTTGTGTTACTGGGCACTGAACACGGCCCCGTGTTGTCCGGGCACGGCCCCGTGTTCAAGTGCCAGTAACAGAATTAAAACAAGAGAAACAGAAGCCTGGACACGGGGGCGTGTTGGGTGAACACGGCCCGTGTCCAGTTACCTGAACTGGGCGTTTTCTGCAGGGTGCTCAGCACGGGGCCGTGTTGGTTGGGCACGGCCCGTGTTGAACCTTCTGAAATTGTCGGGTTGCCTTGTTCTTGTGCATGGGTTCATTTTTCTCGTTCCCCTTTTCATCCTTTACTACCATGAGTGTGTTTTATTCATGAAAGTTAAACTAACTAAAAAAAAACATAAAAATTAATCTAAATAAAACTAAGGATAGTTTCGTGGAATGCCTCCATGGTGCGCCACGTTTATAAGGGTCCTTGGCTAGACCCAAAGCCTGGTCATATGTTACCCAAGTGGGATGTGTTGCATCCCATGTTACACCGTCGGAGAGCGTCATCCAAGCTTGAGTCTATGACCTTCATGTAGTTGACCGGATCTTCTTCCTCTACTCGCTTTCCACATTCAAATTTCACTTCCTCATCCCCAAACTTCAATGTAAGAGTTCCGTCATTCATATCTACCAACGCTTGGGCGGTGGCTAGAAATGGCCTCCCGAGGATGAGAGGGACATCGGTGTCTTCCTCCATGTCTAGGATGACAAAGTCGGTTGGAAAGACGAATTTGTCAACCTTAACGAGCAGATTTTCGGCGACACCTTGTGGGAATTTGACGGACCTGTCGGCGAGTTGTATGCTCATCTTTGTAGGGCTTGTTGTTCCTAGGCCGAGTCGCTTGAACATTGATGTGGGCATGAGGTTGATGCTAGCCCCAAGATCGGCTAAAGCATTTCTGACGGGGGACTTTCCAATCGAACAAGGGATTGTGAAGCTCCCGGGGTCGATTTTCTTTTGTGGAAGTTTGTTGAGTACTAGAGCTGAGCATTCTTCGCCTAAGTTAACTAATTGCAATGATTCAATTTTCCTTTTGTGAGTGAGGAAATCCCTCATGAATTTTGCATATTTAGGCATTTGGGTTAGGACCTCAATAAAAGGAATATTAACATGCAATTGTTTTAGTAAACTTTCGAACTTCGCGAATTGCTCATCAGTCTTTTGACGATTTAACCTACCGGGGTATGGAATTTGGGGAGTCTTGGTGGCCTCTTGATTTGTTGTAGAAGCTTTTTCTGGCGCAGGAGGAGTCATAGGCTGGCCAGAATGGCTTCTTTCAGTTGGCGGTAATGGAGCATCCTCGGGTCCCACGGTTCGATTTCTTAATGTGATGAGATATACTTGTGCCTTCGGGTTCGTTTCGGTATTACTAGGTAATGCGCCTTGTGGTCTCTCGGAGAAATTTTGAGCTAGTTGATTTAATTGTTTTTCAACGTTTTGAATGCTAGCTTGTTGATTTCTGAAATTCGATTCCAATTGTTGAAATCGATCCGAGTTTTTCTTTTCAGTGTCAGAGATGAGGCGAGATACAGTATCTTCAAGCCTTTCTCTTCCACCTTGTTGTTGAGAAAATTTTTGCGGTTGTTGAAAATTAGTTCGTTGGTTTTGTTGGTTACTACTATTGCCGGGATCTCTCCAACCAAGATTTGGGTGGTTACGCCATCCTTGGTTGTAGGTACCCGTTGGAGGACCCGACGGCCTAGGTCTATTATCCATGTAGTTTACCGTTTCAGTTTGTTCATCTAATTCTTTCATACAACTCCAATTTTCATGTGACCCACCACACCCTTCACAAGCCATAACCGAGGCCGTTTTTGTCATTTCTAGCTTTTTGATTTTTGACGAGAGGGCCTCGATTTGGGCTTGTAAAGAGGTGCTTTCATCAACCTTATGGGCGCCCGGGGCAATGGATTTATTACCTCGGGGAGTGTGCCATTGAAAATTGGTTTGAGCAATTTCCTCAATTTGGTTATATATTTCATTTGGACGACGATTACCTAAAAGTCCCCCGGAGCTTGAATCTAGTGTTTGTCTTGTGTGTGGAAACAATCCATTGTAGAAAGTGGATACTTGTTGCCATACCGCTAGACCGTGGTGAGGACACTTTCTTAGAAGCTCCTTGAACCTTTCCTAAGTTTCATATAAGGATTCCCCATCCTCTTGTGAGTATGTATTAATTTCAGTCATTAATTTAGCCGTTTTAGCAGGAGGGAAATACTTATACAAAAACTTTTGGGCTAGTTCATCCCAGGTGTTTACTGATCCAACTGGGAGGGTGTTAAGCCAAGCCTTAGCTCGGTCTTTTAGTGAAAAAGGAAACATTCGAAGGCGGATGGCGTCATTTGATGCTCCATTGATCCGAAAGGTATCACATATTTCTAAGAAGTTAGTAATATGTAGATGGGGATCCTCGTCCGCAAGCCCGTGGAAGGTTAAGGAGTTTTGGAGCATTTGTATCAAATGCGGCCGAAGTTCGAAGTTCTTGGCCTCGACATTTGGTGCATTGATAGCGGCGCCGAGATTGCCTACGGTAGGCCGTAGGTAATCCATGAGGGTACGTTGGTCCGCCATTGGAATTGGGTCCCCCGAAGCTTTCTCTTGATTTTTAGCTTTAAGTCTTTTTCTAAGAAAGCGTTCGGGTTCTTCTAAGGGTTCTTTTATATCTCTACTAGAACTGGAGTTCATGCACTACGTAGGAGGGTCAAATGTGGCACCTGGGTTCCAAGTCCTGCAATAAAAACAGAAAAGAACGTGGTCAGAAAGTTCACCACGGCCCCGTGCTCAGTGAACACGGCCCGTGGTCAGAGATACAGTAATTGTTTTCTGGATTCCCAGTTACTGGGAGTTGGACACGACCCCGTGTTGCACCGACACGGCCCCGTGTTCAGCTCTCTGTAACTCAGAAAATAAAAACTGCCAGTGATGATGCTGGGCACGGCCCGTGTCTGACCGGGCACGGCCCGTGCTGAGCTCTGCAGAAGCTGAAAAACTAAGAAAAAAAAACTAAAAAATAAATAAATAAATAAATAATGATTAGGCCGTTGATTCCTAACTTTCTTAAAATCCTTGTGTCCCCGGCAACGGCGCCAAAAACTTGATGCGTGCGAAGTGTTACTTATTTTAGGTGTATATTTTAAGCCCTTTTTAACACTTATTTTAGCCAAGTTTTAAATTTATAAAACACGATATTTCACTAACACTAAACACACATATGGGCAAGTGCACCCATCGTTGAGTGTAGTATAGCGTTGGTAAGATACCGAGGTCGTCCAAGGACACAAGAGCTTTTAGTACCGGTTTATCCTTAACGTCTAACCAAAATAAAAGTTTAGAAAAATGTTTTAAACTAAGAAAATTAAAAACTAACTAAAATGCTGAAAATAAAAATAAAAGAAAAACAGATAGACAAGATGAATCACTTGGTTCCGACTCGTATCTAGTATAACCTTTGATTATTTCCGCACTTTTGCACATAATTAAGAGATTATCTTAGTTATTGTAGTAGGCCCCTCTTTTGAAGGTGACGTTACCCTCACCCCAGTAGTTTGAGTCAGCAGGGATACAATCCTAAAAGGGTGGATTATTGGAAGATAATGAATTAAGTTATTAATGCAGTATTGTGGTAGGCCCCGCTTTTGGCGGTGACGTTACCCTCGGCTAAGTAGTCTGAGTCAGCAGGGATACAGTCCTAAATAGCCGGGTTATAGTATTAATAGTAGTTAACTTATGAGGGGATCAAAGAGTTTGGACCCCCGCCATCCAATACCGTGAAGTATTGAAGGAGGTCCTACTAAATTTGACCCAGGTCCATTGCAGGACCTCTAAACGCTGAACAATGGCAAGACCTTTACCAAACCGTTCCCTTAACCCCCGACCAGGTAGCCAACATATCTCCATATAGACCGTGGAGATATGAATGGTGAAAATCCTTTATTTTATATAGACAGTAAAATAATGCCAAGACACCACGGATAAACGATAAGGAAAGATCACCTTCAACATAAGTAACTAGTTATTAAAGTCATTAATACAAAACCAAATAAAAAGTGCAAAAGATTAGAAATAAAAAGTATTATACTAGACACTTTGTCATCACCAAGTGATGTAAGAGACTTAGGCAAACATGGCCTTGATTTTCAAGAACTCTTACGATCAATCTTGGATCCCGAGATGACTCACACACTCTACGATGGACAATGGATGATGGTGGTGGATGATGGTGTTGTGATGGTGGTGGGTGGTGGATGAAGTGTGAGAGAGGTGGTGTGCCAAGGGATGAGATGAAATGAATCCAAGCACTCCTATTTATAGGCTGAACAGAGAGCTGGGCACAGCCCCGTGTCCGTCTGACAATCTCTCTCCTCATTAATTGTAATTCGCAATTACAATAAATGCGCCTGCTGTACTTTCGACACGCCCCCGTGTCCGCTGAGCACGGCCCGTGGTGGGCAATAGAAGCTTCTATAGGTTTGTCTTTTCTGCTGCTTCTTGGGCACGGCCCCGTGCTAGCTGAGCACGGGGCGTGTTCAGTCTTCTGATTTCTCTACTTTGCTTTGGAAGGTGCCGTTGAGGGGTCGGGCAGTCCACTAATATTCCTTTTCTTGTATTTATGTTGGATTTAGCTGTCTTTTTGCTTCTTTTGCGTTTTTGAGCTCATTTAATCCTGAAAATACAAAAGGAAGACAAAAACACTCTTTTTCCAATATTAGTACTTAAAAAGGGTTAGTTTTATGCCTCATTTGATGTAATTTATATGTTGCATTTTACATACATCAAATACATTAGGGAAATTTTAGAGAATCCATATCCTCAGGAAGAACCCATGCCACAGTACCCAGATCCCGTACCAGCACCTGCACCCCCGAACTTTCGGAGAAGAAATCTTAGAAAGTATTGAAAGAATGAGGCAGGTAGGAGAACGACTCGTCTGGAAGTACGACGAGCGTCATATGGATTTCTGGATGAATCCATATCCGTGCAGGTGATGGTGAAGGTAGTAATAATAATAATAATAACAATAATATATATATATATATATAATATGTGTGTATGAAAAAAATATCGTAGTATAGACCACTTCGTGGTTAGTGATGCATAGTAGTATTGTAATTTTAATTTCAGTATCGGTTTGTATTAGATGCATACTATAAGAAAAAGTAAGTCGCATTGTTCGATGTTTTTGATCAAAATGCGTGTCATGTGATTGATCATATTAAGATATTATCTTGTGATATTAATATGTGGTAAATGTTTAAAATTCAGATGGCCGACCAAGTGAATCAAGAGAACCCGGATAATAACCCGGAAAACCAGAATAACGATAACCAGAGTAACAATAACCCTGGTAACGAAAACCCAAACAACAACAATAATGGAAACCAAGTGGATAACAGTGTCATCCAACACATAGTGGCACAAGGAATAATAGATGCGATGCCATTTATTATTCAAACTGTTAAGGAAGCTGATAATAAAAGTAAGCATAGCAGTAAGCGACCAACTGAACCTGAAAACAGGTTGAACAATGGATCTATACTTCAAGCGCCCATTCCCAAAAGAAGAAGAACCATGCCTTATGGTTGTTCTTATAAAGAATTCTGGTCTTGTAAACCAATGGAATTCTCGGGAAATGAAAGGGCGGTTGCAGTTTTACGCTGGATAGAAAAGACTGAGGCAGTCTTGAAAATAAGCAAGTGTGCGGAAGAGGATAAGATAATGTTTGCTTCCAATCTGTTTAAGAATTCAGCCTTAGAGTGGTGGAACACTATCCTCCAGTCTAGGGGAAGTGACAGGGTTTACAATATGGAATGGGAGGAATTTAAAAACATGGTAGAAAGGAAATTATGCCCTCCCAATGAAAAAGAACAGATAGCAAATAAATTCCTAAACCTTAGGATGACTAGAGTGGATAGTAAGGGGTACACTACGTTATTCTTCGAAAATGCTAGAATAGTACCAACCCTTGCATCACCTGAACCAATATTAATCTCCCGTTACATCTGGGGATTAATTGGAGAGATTAGACATGTAGTCAAGACAGCTAGGCCTCAAACCATAGAAGAAGCTGTAGAACTAGCAAATACCTTGACATATGAGTTAGTTCGTACACGAGAAGAGGATCAGAGAATGAACCTAACCCAGAAGCTTACCCAAGAATTTCGTTCTGGAAATTTTAACCGTGGGAAAAATGTAGGTTCTACCTCTGCACCCTATTGCAAGTATTGCAAAAGGAAGCATTCTGGAAGATGCTCCATATACTGTAACTTCTGCAAAATATCTGGACATAAGGAGGAAGACTGCAGGAAGAAACATAACAACAGGATATGCTACAACTGTGGAGAACAAGGCCATATCAAGCCAAAGTGTCCAAAATTAGCTCTAGCTACGAACAACAAGAACACTAAAAATGCTAGAGCATTTGTTCTAACTGCAGAAGAAGCCAAGATGATCCCGGATGTGATTGCTGGTATGTTTTTAGTTAATGATGTTTTTGCTAAAGTATTATTTGACTCTGGTGCGAACCAAAGTTTTATTAATACTTCATTTTGCAAACTTCTCAATCAACCATTAACTAAACTCCCACAAGAATGTTTAGTAGAGACAGCAAATGGGGAAACCGTTAGGATTTCTGAAATCTTGCAGGGAGCAAGAATAGAAATTCTAAATCAAAAGTTTAGTGCAAACCTTTATCCAATGAATCTGGCAGGATTTGATGTTGTGTTAGGAATGGATTGGTTAATAGCCAATAAAGCCAGTATTTTATGTGACCAAAAGTCAATCCAAGTAAATTCACCAAAAGGTGAAAATATCACAATTAAAGGAAATAAACCCTCTAGATCTACAAAATTCATCTATGTGATGAAAACAACAAGTTATATAAGAAAATGATCATTAGTGTATTTGATTTCTATAATCACTAACACTAAAGGGAAAGAATTGAAGGATATTCCAGTAGTATCCCAGTTTGCAGATGTATTTCCCGGAGAATTACCAGGACAACCTCCAGACCGAGAAGTTGAATTTAGAATCCATTTGATACCAGGGACAACACCAATTGCCAAAGCACCTTACCGTTTGGTACCCACAGAAATGCAAGAACTGAAGAAACAATTAGATGAATTGTTGGAGAAAGAGTTCATACAGCCAAGTTCATCGCCATGGGGAGCGCCAATCCTATTTGTTAAAAAGAAGGACGGATCAATGCGTATGTGCATTGACTACCGTGAATTGAACAAGCTCACGATTAAGTATCGGTATCCATTACCAAGAATCGATGATCTGTTCAATCAGTTACAAGGAGCTCGATTTTTCTCAAAAATCGATTTACGGTCAGGATATCATCAATTAAATGTACATGAAGAGGACATTCCTAAGACCGCCTTCAGAACGAGGTATGGTCATTATGAATTTACCGTCATGCCATTTGGTTTAACCAGTGCCCCAGCTGCATTTATGGACATGATGAATCGAATATGTAAGCCATATTTGGATAAATTCATAATTGTCTTTATAGATGATATTCCCATTTACTCTAAGAGTAAAGAGGAATATGCAAAGCATTTGCACGCACTTTTAAGTTTATTAAGAAAGGAAAAGCTCTATGCTAAGTTTTCAAAGTGCGAATTCTGGTTAGAACAGGTACAGTTTCTTGGACACTTAGTCAATCATGAAGGAATTCATGTAGATCCCACCAAGATCGAGGCAATTACCAAATGGAAAACCCCTGAGTCACTAACTGAGGTTAGAAGTTTCTTAGGACTAGCCGGGTATTATAGAAGATTTATTCGAGATTTTCTAAAATAGTCATTCCCTTAACTAAGTTAACTTGTAAATCCGTTAAGTTTGAATGGGGACTAAAGCAAGAAGAAGCCTTTAGAATTCTTAAGGAAAGATTAACCCATGCACCCATACTAGCGTTACCAGAAGGAACTGAATACTTTGTAGTCTATTGTGACGCTTCTAAGTTAGGTTATGGATGTGTATTAATGCAACGTCAAAAGGTTATAGCATATGCATCCAGACAACTTAAGAATCATGAAGAGAATTATTCAACCCATGATCTAGAATTAGGAGCCATAATTTTTGCCCTGAAAATTTGAAGACATTACCTTTATGGTAGTAAGTTTACTATTTTCACGGACCATAAGAGTTTAAGATATGTTTTCGGGCAAAAAGAATTGAATATGAGACAAAGACGCTGGATGGAATTACTTAGTGATTATGATTGTAATATCCAGTATCATGCAGGAAAAAGCAAACGTAGTTGCTGATGCTTTAACTCGAAAGTATCATGAAAAGCCAAAAAGAGTACGTTCACTCAACCTAAATCTGCAAGTAGATTTAAATGAACAGATTAAAAAGGCACAAGAATCAGTAATCAAGGATGATACTGAAAAATTGAAAGAATGATTAAGGAATTAGAACAAGGAACATATGGAATTTGGAGATTCCATAAGAAAAGGATGTGGATACCTAAATTAGGAAACCTACGTCACTGTATATTAGAAGAAGCCCATAAGTCTAAGTATACGATGCATCCTGGAAGTGACAAAATGTATCAGGACTTAAGAAAGAATTTTTGGTGGATAGGAATGAAAAAGGATATAACAGCATATGTTGCCAAGTGTCTAACTTGCTCACAAGTTAAAGCTGAACATCAGAAACCCTCAGGTTTATTGCAGCAATTAGAAATGCCAGTGTGGAAATGGGAATTGATAAAAATGGATTTTGTTACCAAATTACCCAAAACAAGAAAAGGTAATGATACAATCTGGGTGATTGTAGACAGACTAACCAAATCAGCTCATTTCCTACCAATGAAGGAAACTTTTAGTATGGAACAATTAGCTAAATTATATGTAAATGAAATAGTTTCTTTACATGGAATTCCTCTATCAATTGTTTCTGACAGAGATAGTCGTTTTACCTCTCATTTTTGGACAATTTTCCAAAAAGCAATGGGAACCAAGTTAAATCTAAGCACCGCTTATCATATCCTCAAACGGACGGACAAAGTGAAAGGACAATTCAGACACTGGAGGACATGCTTAGAGCTTGTGTAATTGATTTCGGAGGTAATTGGGACGATCATTTACCATTGATAGAATTTTCTTATAATAACAGTTATCACGCAAGTATCAATGCTGCACCATTCGAAGCACTTTATGGACGAAAGTGCTGAACGCCAGTCTGTTGGGCAGAAATTGGAGAAAAGCAACTATCTGGACCTGAGATAGTACAAGAAACAACAGACAAAATCATTCAAGTCAAGGAACGACTGAAAGCAGCACGTGATCTACAAAAGAGTTATGCTGATAACAGACGAAAGCCGTTGGAATTTCAACTAGGAGATAAAGTGTTATAAAAAGTCTCTCCTTGGAAAGGAGTGGTAAGATTCATCAAAAGATGAAAGCTAAGTCCCAGGTATGTTGGACCTTTTGAGATTATTAGAAGAATAGAACCTGTAGCCTATCAGCTACAACTGCCAGAGGAAATGGCAGGAATACATGATGTATTTTATGTATCTAATCTCAAGAAATGCTTAGCTGACGAATCACTGATAGTACCTCTTAAGGATATAGAGGTAAATGAGCAGTTAAAATTTGTAAAACACTCATATCATATTTATATTCAAGAGAGTTTATGGTATAAAAAGGTGGAGATCGATCCAAATGTTTTTGCATATTTCATCATTTTTTTATGAATTATACGAAAAATCGAGAATTAAATTCTCTTTGAATGGAGAATTGTTAAATTTAAAAATTGTGTTCTTTCTATAGGTTGATGCAGTGTGTTCCAAACGATGGTTTAAACCAATTATAAGAGTACGCCTAACATTACAAAGGTGAAACTAAGTTGTATAGATTTGACATTTGAAAGAACTGTGTGACTATAATGGTGAGTCCAAACCACTATAGCGATGCGTCTAAAAACACTTATAATTTGATAGAACCTAGAACAATTATTTAATTCTAGTGAAAATAAAAACAATAATACAATTATTAAGTATATATCTAACGAAAACTTTTGATTCCAATTATTTAATTTTAGTGAAAAAAAAACAACAATACAATTATTAAGTATATATCAAATAGAAACCTTTGATTCCTAATTTACCATAATTTCAATCAACGAACTCCAAAGCATATACATCTACTCATAACACTTACTAAGCGGATCTTGTCCTTTTATTTATCATATGTTATGAATTTACATCGAGATTTGCCGCTTCGCTACCCCTTTTTGAATAGCAAAACTAAGTCTTTTAAAAAATACGTCCATAGATCTCGGGGTCATAACATTACTATGCATGACCCTTTGAACTCGACTAAGTAGGTCTATAGCCTCTAGCGCCAGGAAACCAAAAGTATCAAAAACAAATGGGATAAACACGTGCTGGTTGTCAAGGCACGCTTTCTCGTGTTTGGTTACTTTGCTCGAAGCAACCTTTAAAGTAGCATGACCCACCGTGAAAGCACTACCCCCTAAGTCCACAAGCGGGGAAACTCCAGTTAGATCCACACATGCATGTTTTCCTCCTACCCATCAAAAGACCAAAATGTCGGCTGGCCTAAGGGTAAATCTCTTTTCTAATGGGTCAGTTAAGAAATTAACGGGTACCTCTTTCTTAACAGAAATACCAGCGTGCCTGAATATGTCAAAAAGGACATCTCTAACCAAAGGTACTTGAACCCCGGGAGCTCTCTACAATGAACTGAATGCTCCCAAAAGAATCCAAACACACCTTAAGAAAAAGCAGGGCATATCTCATCAACCAGAAATAAAGGAATCATGAGGCGATACTTAAGGATAGTACGGTACTCCACTGGCGACATATACTGGCCTAACTCATCTATAGGTATAGCAAGAAGAAAATCTTGTGCATGTGGTGCTCGTAAACACTCAAAAACGGCTTTTTGTCTAGCGGTCAAGTTAAACTGTACTTCAATGTCGTGGACAATTTTACTAAAAAGAGCACCCGCAAATGCATGTTGGGCTTTAGAGGGGTCGGTGTCCTTATTAGTGAAACCGCTGAATTCAAAGCTTGGAATCGTATCATGAAGACAAGCCAAAGCGCATACATAATCATAATCCATACCATATATGCCACTGTCTCTTAAGATGTGGTCCTGTAGTACCCAATATTGGGCCCTCGAGGCCACAAAAGCATAGGATGAAGCCTCTACAGCCGAATACAGCCCCAAACCCCCAAACCTACTAAGCAAGGAAGCAAGTCGCCACTGGAAGTCTCCAAAGAAAGGACCTCCATAAACAATCAATTCCTCAATCGCCTCACGTAAACCTTTGTCGAAGAACAACACCGCATCTTCCATGTATACAGGTTGGCATGCCCTCATGCCAAAGAAAAGTTTGGCAATGCCCATACAGGATCAAAGCAAGAGTAGTTCACTCTGCGGGTATAACAACCCCACCCCCCCCCCCAAAATATTTCTGACACCCCTAATCTAGTTAGAGTATCCTTATATGTCTTAAAAATACACTTATATATGTATACATGTTTAAAGAGAACTAAACATAGGTAGGAAACTAGATATGACAACAAATCTAACATAAAATTTAAAGTCATGTATTTCATTACCTCCACAGATATAACAGCTCTCCCGGAACCTTTAAAGTGACCCTAAACGCTCCTAAATACACCCCGTATACGTAAACGGGTCCCGAATACCTCTATTTTATTAAAAATTAAATAAAAAACAAAATTTATGGGTCTCTCGCGGGGCGCGTAGCCTTTGGCTGCCGCTTACACGGGCCACGACAGCTATGAGATCAGGCGACACCCGGTGCTGCCACGTGTCATCATCGTGGCGGAGCTAGTGCGATGACTGGGCCAGGCTAAGGCCTACCCAATCTACTACGCGGGCCGCGTAGCCCTTGGTCTCATCTTACGCGGGCCGCAAGGAAACCAAAATCAGGCACTATAAATAGCAGGCATCGGGCCTTCAGTCAATTCGTTCATCTCTCGACTTTCTCTCTCGAAATTCTTAATAGTAGGCATAATCTCGGGTATAATATTCCCCTAAATAACGAAGTTCTGCTCCGTTGTAAGTATTATAACCCCGGTTACGTATTAGATACGCTGCCCGATTGATCCAGGGTTCCGTAAAGGCTGTCGTGGTTCTGCCCGACGTAGTCATTGGAATGCCGTCTCGGGAAGGGTATTACTAATGTAAATATTGGGTTATTATACTAACACGTGTGCATTTGTGTAAATTATAGATAATTACCAGGAAACCCTTAAAGGAAACCTAAGACAGCAATGTGAGTAATCTCCTTTTTGTAAACTGTTTTTACAAAACCTTAAATATTTTATAATGTGATTAAGCAGTGATTGAGTATTTGTAATTCTTCAATTCCTGCGGGTATGTTGGGGTTTTGTATACAAAATGTGGAACACGTTACCATTGGACAAATAGTTAGCCAATGGGTAATATGACCCACCAGTCAGGATTGACAGTACTGAATGAGTAATTGTGTAGATGTAAACATTGTAATCGCTCTCAATACTGTGTTAATTGATAAAACTCTTCTTGATTAAACTGGGATTCACTCACCAGTTTTCCCACTGACCAATGTTTTTAAACATGTTTCAGGTAACAAAATGTAAGAGCCAACTAAAAGCCAGCTGGACAGCGCTGAAGGCTTGGAAAAATGACTATAAAAGCTACCTAAATAAAAGAAGATATTTTATTCAATAAAATAGGGATTTTCCCTATGAAAATGTTTGTAATAAAAACTTGGGTTTTATCCCAATACATTTAGTATTATAAAAGTGTGGTATTTACTCTGATAAAATATTTCCTAACTACGGTTCTGATGTAATTTCCGATGCCAAAAATGATAAACAAATGATACCACCACTACTGGTCTCCCGGTCGTCCGTTCCCAGGACAGATAAGGGGGCGGGGGTTGCGACAGCGGGTCAACTATTTTGGGTAGAAGACGCATCAAATCTACCACATTAGCAGCTCTCTTCTTTGCCAACCTACTAATAAAGCTTGCGTCTCTACTAACGCCCCACCCCCACCCCAAGAAGCTTCATCCCCACTAATGACCTCCCGATGTCCGTAGGAAATAACCCCTCATGAAACTTGCTACCATCACAAGAAGGCCAAAATAGCTAAGTTTTCTTAATATTTAGTTCAAGACCCAATGTTGGACCCCTCACCTTAATGATGTCCAACACTCTAGCCACCTCTTCTGAATCTCCAATGACAGTCTCATCGTCAAGATACCAAGCATGAAGAAGAAGCTTGTATTTGTCTCTAATATGATGCACAAGGGGGTGCAACACAAGAGCGAAAATAAGTGGTTTCAATGGGTCCCCTTGCTGAACTCCCGTGGTAGACCAAATGTGTACATCTCCAAGATACAATCTTGCTAGTTGCCCGTATAGAAATTCTACCCACAAAGAAATAGAAGGGCACCTCATTCTGACCTCACGAAGTAAGGCTGATCTATCCACCTGATTAAAAACATTAGAAAAATCTACCATAAGCATTGCAAGAGACCCATCAATGTGACGTTCATTTAAAACCATATTGACGCCGTGTAAAATAACCTTAGCGGCACCTGACACACCGACCCCAAACTGAAATCATTAAGGTACATGGTCATTTCTTTACCAACACCCTTCATAACAACCTTGGAAACCAAACGCCTCCATATAGTACCCACAACAATAGGTCTAATCCAGTTGTGGGGTTTTAAGAGCGTTGTAAGGGGAGTAGACGCAAACGAACACTAATAAACTATCAAACACAAACGAACACTTTACCTAACGTTCATGAACATAAATGAACGAATGCGACCTCTATTCATGTCCGTTCATTTAACTACGTTCATTTAACTAAACGAATTTTCCACTAAATAGTTTATGAACTGTTTGCCGAACATTTAGTTAGTTTGCGGCACTACTTACTACCATACCTGTTAGTGCACTACGTCTATTGACTTCGTCTTGTATCATGTAATAGGATATTGTGTGCACGAGGTTCGAGAAACTGAGATATGAGGTGTTAGTGAAGATTTCGCTTCAAGTGAACTTTAGATCAGTTCAAGCGAAATCACACCATTAGATTTCGCTTCAACCAGTTTAGGTTCCCTTCAAGCGAAATCTTAACATCTATAAATAGTGCACTTGTCATTTCATTTGGTACGCAACTTCTGAAGGTGTAACGAAGTGCTGCCGGATTTCTGTCAGGTTGTAAACACTGTTATTATCAATCAAAGCAACAGATTAAAGAGTATAAGCTGTATCTGTGTCCGGTTTACTGATTCCGCCTTTAAACTGGATATAAAACTCTTCGGAACGACTCAGTCGGGTCAAACGACGATCCAACAAGTGGTATCAGAGCTCAGGACGAGGAGTTCATACTACTACAGCTTGATTCTACCGATTTCTCTCATTTCTACTCATTCTTTTTCGTATTTTTCAGATCTGAGCTAGTTCCAGCGGTTAAAATGGACTGATTTTCGAGTATAACGTGTAAAACTAAGTATTAACAAAACCTACAAAGTTTCGGACTCAAATTCAGATTAAAACTCATTAAAAATTACCTAAAACATGGTTTCGCTTGAAAGGTTTCGAAGATAATTGACTGATTTCGCTTCAGATCTACTTTTTAGTCGTTTTCGCTTGAAGACTTCCTGAAGCGAAATAGTTTATGTTGGATTTCGCTTGAAAGCTTCCTGAAGCGAAATAATGGATTTCGCTTGTATCAGATTGGTTCGCTTGAAGTTGAAGCGAAATAGATTGCTAGTTGATTTCGCTAGAATTAAGTGGTGTTATCTGATTTCGCTTGAAGCTGTATATACTTCAAGGATTTCGCTTGAAGTTGCTGAATTTTCAAAATTTAAAATTTTCTAAGTGTTTGACTGATCTGTCAGGTATTTAAAGATGTCAAGCAGTAAGGTTGATCCTGATAGATATTGGAAAACAGATTATGCAAGATGGGAAATTGGAAAATTAAATGAACCATTCAAAGAAGCTCAGAGAGCTAAAAGATGGAATGAAGAGTTGGAATGTTACATGGATCCACGGGGTAATCCAGTTGTTGACCCATCAAAAGTGGATTTTGAAGCTGTAATAAATTTGGTTCCAAGGCAGGCTACTTTCAACACACGAAGGTTATCTGATAAAGCATATCTGCCTGATTTGGAAAAGAAGATTAGAGAAGTTTGTGAAGCAAGTCTACCGAAGGTGGTAGAGATGAAGAAGAGAAAAGAAGAGGAATTGAAGAAGATGATTGATGAAGTAAAAACTGTTGTGAAGATTGCTGCTGAAGAGGAAAAGAAAGCTGAAGAAGAACAGAAGAATGAAGAAGCTTAAAAAGAAGAAAAGAAGGAAGATCAGAAAGTTGAAACAGAAGAATCGGTGCTGAATGAGACTGAGGTTAGAAAATCTTCTGATCTATCGAATGTTGATTTGGTTGATGAAAAAGAACAAAAGTGCAGGAATTGCATAGAAATGTGCAAAGCCTGTACTGAAAAAGATGACATTATAAAAACAAAAGAAAATGATTTAAACAAACTTGAAAATGGTTTCACGATAAAATTTCAAGAAATGATTGAAAAAGAAGAAAATTTGAAATTAAAAGTTGAAAATTTGACACAGAAATGTCAAGGTCTTGAAAAGGATAATGATGTTTATAGACAACTGTGTTCTACAAAATGTGTTGATTGTGTTGAAAAAGAATCTAAATTTCAAGATTTACAAAAACAGTATGATTCTTTAAAGTGGTCGAGTCAGAGAGTACAAGAAGCTTATGATACTTTGAAGAGCCAAGTCAAAAGTTTTGATCAAAGATTGTCTGAAACTTTAATAACTAAAGAAATGTATGAAAGAAGGTTTAAAGAAAAGCAAATTGAATTGAACAAATGTGTTGATGAAATTGCTAATCTTAAGCAAGTCTTGGCTGAAAAAGAAAAGATTGTTACAAAACTTCAAAGTTATCATAACTCTTCGTACATTCTCGAACGTATTTTCAACATCACACCAGAGGACAAAGATACTGAAAATTGCAAAAAGGGTATTGGTTCAGAATTTCATCAGGTACTACCACCATTGAGAAACAACTATACTTTTTATGATGAGGAAAAGGTGGCAAAGGGTTTGAACATAGCTGACCAGTTACCTGAAAGTATCGATGTGACTTACTTCAAATCTGATGATGCTAATGATTCAGAGGTGGTAAGTAAGGTTGTTGAAAGCGTTTTGAAAGATGAGTCTACAAAAGGTAAGTCTGAATCACAGGATGGAGATGAAGGAAATCTTTATGATGGTTATCTGAAAAACATAAAATCCGAGAAAAATTTGAATGATGATTCAAAAGGATTGGTTTATACCATGATTGGATCGGACAAACTATTCTTAGATGTTGTTTTCCCGATTCAGAATGTGATTTCAGAAAAGGTCGACAAAGTTTTCAAAATGGTTGAAATTGAGAAATCCGAGATTTCAAAGTTTGCTGGTAAGAGTCATAGAGGTTCGTATAACAAACCTGGTTACAAAAAGAAGAACATGAAGGCTGGGTTGGGTTTTAAGAAGAAACAGAATCGAAATAAACATGAAATGCCGAAGTTTCAAGAAAAAATGAGTTTTGTTGAAGGAGGTAGTTTAGAAGAAGAAAAAGAACTCAAAATGAAACAGTCTAATGATGAGTTTGATGCTATGAAAAAGAAACAACAACAGGCCAAGGATGTTTCAAAGAAAGTGTGTTTTAAATGTGATCAAATTGGACATGTTGCACGAAAGTGTCCAAATCCAAAGCCTGTTGATGTTGAAAAACAAAAATCTGAGGATGTGAAATCTAGGTCAACCAGATTTGATTAGAAACAAACTTGGAGGTACAATACAAACAAGTTTGCTTCAAATCAAACTTGGAAACCAAAACAGACTAGGTCTGATTCAAGACAGACCTGAAATTCTCACACACCCAGATTGAGAACTACACAGAGTTGGAGAACATCTGTTGATATGACAAAACCTCAAGAGTTTTGGAAACCTAAAAATGTTGTTCAAAATCAAAAGGTTCAAAAAGAGACAAATTTTTACAAAAGAGGTACTCCGGAAGGCCAAATGTGGAGTGTTAAGAAACAAGTGAAGTTGGTAAAAGATGAGAAAGTTGAAGTCAAAGTTGAACAAGTTTTAAATGACAAAGAGTTTCCAAAATTGAATGAACATTATTGCATTGAAATGCCTAAGGTCCAACAGACCTGGGCTAAATTGTTCAAATGATTGATAAAGTTTGAATGTGCAGGTGCTCAATGAAGCTGAAGATTGTGAGAATGGCAGTTGGAGCAACCTGGCACAGGAAGAGGTTGCAGGACCCTGGTTTGGTTGAACAGGGAGTTTAGTTTGATTGTTTTCTGTATATAAATAATCAATATTTTCAAAACCCTAAAAACTTGAAAATTTGAAAAACCAAAAATATGTTTGTTTTTAATTTTGTTTGAATGTATGTTGATTGAATACGCCGAAACCCTCACGGCTGAACAAACATGATTACTTTTATCAGATTGAAAAACGGTTTTCAAACTGTTAAACTCAATGGGTTGTAAATCATGGGGGTATGTTATATTTTCTGCAAATCAGTGCATGAGAAGCAGAAAATGGATGGCGAGACAAAGCTATCAGTGTTGGTTGTCAAATTTTCTTTATATGATTTTGCATTTTAGGGGGAGAAAAATTGTCATTAGAAAATACAAAAACATTTGAAAATTTGAAAAAGTCAAAAACATGATAAAATTCAAAAATTTGAGTTTTGCGTAAAAAGAGGAAATGATAGTACATCAGTAGACAGTTACAGTATGCTAAAGAAATGGAAAGTATAAAAGAGTTAAACAATCTTACTGATGATGTGTCGATAGGTTTTTGCACATTTAGTAGATTTATTCGGGATATAAACCTAAATTCAAACTTGTGAATTCGTGGGGAACACTACTTGGATATATAGGTAACCCCTGAAATCTCGTTTGAAAGGTCTCTTAATCTGATATACTAGGTCTTTATACTCTATGATATCTGGGGTATTATTCCGGGACTTCTGCTGAACGGTAGTTCTGACCTAGTCCCTGGCTAATACTTGCTTAAATGCTTGAAACACAGCATTAAACCCTCAGCATGCTGAAACAATTAAATTGATATATGCTGCTGTTGTAAACAAAAAGATCCTCTAAAGGGGACACACCGAAAAGTCGAAGCTGATATCTCTCTGCGTATACGGAAGTATCGATCTGAGATCCCTTGGCCCTCGCATACCTAAATTATATACAGATATCATTGTAGTATTCTCACCTGTAAGACTGATTATTGAGATTCTGGATACGGGAGTATATTCAAGAAGTGGGACACATGAATGATCTAAGTTCTTAATTCATCTAATTCGTATCCTGAGTAAATTGAAATTTGTGTGAGAATTTAAGATGGATCAGTATATCGACAATCGAGGTAAATTGTTTAAGTCTGAGTATGAAATGTAGCTCAACGGTACTTGTGACTTGTCATAAACTGATATGATCCTCTGACGCATACTCAAAACAAAAATATTGTATGTAAATATGTTTGTACATATTTTTTATTGCTTTACATTTTCAGAAAATACAAAAAGATTTTGATTTTTGCTTTATTTTCGACAACTGATGTCTGAGTGCTGAGTTTCAAAATCTAAGTAAGCTGATTGCGTTTCTGAAAATAAAACAAGTTCATTAATTTGATACTTGAATTTTAAAATCAAAAATTTCAAAAACAGTTTGTGATATCTCCAAGGTCATTAGTTTGGACTTGGATGATAAACTGTGAGGGAGTTGGATTCTTTAACACTGCTATATCTATACAGTATGTTGATAGGGAGAGTGAATTAGAGAGTTTGATTGAAAATTCAAAATGTTGTTACTTATAAATGGATGAGAAATTGCAGATGTTAGTCCAGATTATGATCCCGAGAGCAGAGTCTAAGGGGGAGTCTGAAGACAAGCTGAAAGTTAGGAGGAGCTTGTAGCTGAAAAGAGAGGTGTCGATCCCTAAAAGCACGGAAGCTTGACGAAAGGGGGAGCCTGCTGATGATAAAGTTGTTGATAATAGAAAAGAGAAGTGATGGATGCTTAAAATGTTACAATCTGAATGAGAAGGCAGAATGATCAAGACTGAAGAAGGTGTCATAACAGAGATTAGTCACTAAAGACTGCGTCAATATCCGAGGGGGAGTCTGTTAGTGCACTACGTCTATTGACTTCGTCTTGTATCATGTAATAGGATATTGTGTGCACGAGGTTCGAGAAACTGAGATATGAGGTGTTAGTGAAGATTTCGCTTCAAGTGAACTTTAGATCAGTTCAAGCGAAATCACACCATTAGATTTCGCTTCAACCAGTTTAGGTTCCCTTCAAGCGAAATCTTAACATCTATAAATAGTGCACTTGTCATTTCATTTGGTACGCAACTTCTGAAGGTGTAACGAAGTGCTGCCGGATTTCTGTCAGGTTGTAAACACTGTTATTATCAATCAAAGCAACAGATTAAAGAGTATAAGCTGTATCTGTGTCCGGTTTACTGATTCCGCCTTTAAACTGGATATAAAACTCTTCGGAACGACTCAGTCGGGTCAAACGACGATCCAACAATACCACGTCACAAACCCACATTTTTTTAATTTAATCTTATACCTTAAAAAAAGGAAAAATTACAAGAAATGTCCTTTATCTTATTACCATATATCAGCCGGTGTCCTTTTCAACGAATTTTGACTGGTTTTGCACTTTACATGGAATTTTGTTGCACGTTTTGTCCTTTATACCCAACTCAGTTAAAAAAGTCTGTTACGTCTAGTCATGTGATACGCACATGAGGGTAATTTTGTCAATTTACTCTCATCTCTCTATCTCTCTCTAAAACATCTCACCCTTATCACCACCACAACACCCACCTTCACTGCCACCACCCCACCTTAGCCTTCACCGCCACCCCACCCACCACCACCTCAGCCTTCTCCGCCACCACAACAACCACCTTACTCCCCGGCCATCCCCCTCTTTCAGTTCACCACCACAACAACCACCTTACCACCCGTCCATCCCCCTCTTTCAGTTCAACACCACAACCACCTTACCCCCAATTTCAAACCGCAATCGAAACCACAACCCTTATTTCAGTCCACAACTAACCCCAAATCGGCCACCATAACCCACCCTCCTTGGTTTGTCCCCAAAACGACCACCAAATCGGAACCCTAACCCTAAATTGGCCACCATAACCTTTATTTCAGACCAAACCTAACCCCAAATCCGAACCCTAACCCCAAATCGGCCACCATAACCCACTCTCTGTCTGATTTATCTCTCTATCTCACTCACACACTCTCTCTGGATTTTAATTTGAAGACTGTGGCGGTGGGCGGTTGTGACTCGGATTTGACATGAGTGTGGTGGTCGGATATATTGACATTGACGAGTGGGTGGAGTTTGAAGGTTAAGCCGCTGCTTTATGACGCCATTGGTGGTGGTTGTTTAGGTGGTGATTGAGGTTGATTGGGGTTTTGTTCGGTGGTGATTTGGTGAGTAAAGAAGGGGCCTGAAATTTTCCGTCGATTGGATTATAGTTTTTTGTTGCGGTGCTGGATGGTGGTTGTGTTGCTGGATGGTGGTTGAGGACATGGTGGATGGTGGTGTTGATCGTGGATTTTAAAGAGAGAGAGAGAGAGAGAGATAGTGAGGGTATCTGGGTTTTTAGATAGGGAGAGAGAATAGAGTGAGTGGGTGGGAAGGGAAGAGTGTATTTTACATATTTTATTAAAAAAAAGGTTTATTTATATATTAAGATGTGAAAAGACAACAATACCCTTATATGTTGTCCACATGATCAGATTTAACAAGAAAAACTAACTGGTTTAGTGCAAAAGGACGTAACTTACAAGGATTTTTCCTATAAAGGACAAAACATCGCCTAAAAATGTTGTTAAGAGAAAGCACAAAACACGTAACTTGTCCTAAGAAAAAAATTAAGCCACATATCTATACGATATACATAATTAGATCCCCGAAGCCACATATCTATACGATATACATAATTATACAAATGAACTGATCGGATCAGTTTCGGATTGATGTGTTCAAATAACTACACACTGATACGCTTTATCAATTTCCATCATTTGTTTCTTCGATTTTGATTCAGAAACGAAAACCCACAAGTATCATAGTTTCAATAAACAACCTAGATCTGTACTGTAATTGTTTTTAGAGAAAAACACACAAGAATCAGCCAAATGATCACATGAGATCTGAAACTATAGAAATCAATGATACATTTTGAACAATATACTCAGTTGATACCCGAGACAAAAACCCACAAGAATCAAAACCAAAACACAGTTGATCTCATATGAGGAACCGAAAACACATTCAAAACCTCTGTTTTGCTACCCGAGACAAAAACCCACAATAATCAAACAAAACCTCTGTTTTGATACCCGAGACAAAAACCCACAAGAATCAAACAATATTTTCATATAAAACCTGAAACAAACCTTCATAATAACCAAACCCAAACCTCTGTTTTGATACCCGAGATAAAAACCCACAAGAATCAAACAATATTTTCACACAAAACCTGTTACATTCTAGCATATCAAAAACATAGTGTCGATCATGTTTTAGGTATGTGATATTACCTTCGATTGTTATAGAAGATGAAGATGATGAAGATGAAGCTGATGATCGGTGGAGATTACAGAAGAGGAAGATGATTCCAATGAAGACGATTTCGATGAAGATGAAGATGATCCGATGAAGATGATTGAAGATGAAGATGAAGATCTGTGTTTTGGGACTTGAGAGAAGATGAAAATGATTTTATTGAGAAGTGTGAATGTTCTAATCATACATATATGTTTATCATTAAGATTTGAGGGTATAAAAGACATTTCACAATTGTGAAACAGTCAAACAGGGTGATGTTTTTCACATACCACAGAGACGCAAATTGCGTTTTCTCTAATTTTTTTGTAACATGGTAATGAAATTTTTATGTCCTAACACATACTGTCTTAATATTTGTTTTCGATCTTTACTAAACATACCCGTGTGTTCACCATTGCGTCACAACTAACAATGTGTCAAAAAAATTAGTTCATGTTTTCATTTTAGACAACATATTAGTTCATGTTTTCATTTTAGACAACATATTACCAAGTACTTAGCTTATTTGTATATCAACCATGTACACTAACACATAATTTCATTAACATTGTTTTATAAAGATATGTAACTAAATGCAAAGAATTTAAATCATATATTATAATCTGTTTTGAGTATTATTGAATTATACAATAACAATGGACCTTTACTGAATTTTACACTAACAACGTGTCAAAAAAAAATTATATCATATATAAGAAGTTATTAGACAACATAAAATTAGGTCATGCTTTCATTTTCGACAAAATATTATCAATTACTTACCTTATTTCTATATCAAGCATGTACACTAAAACAAATTGTCTTTAACATTGTTTTATAAAGATATGTAACTAAACATAAAGAATTTAAATAATATATTATAATATGTTTTTTAGTATTTGCTTCCGATCGTTATTAAAACAAACCCGTGTGTTCACACGGGTGTACACCTAGTTAAGATGTGAAAAGACAACAATACTCTTATATGTTGTCCACATGATGAGATTTAACAAGAAAAACTAACTGGTTTAATGCAAAGGGACGTAACTTACAAGGATTTTTCCTATAAAGGACAAAACATCTCCTAAAAAATGCTGTTAAGAGAAAGCACAAAACACGTAACTTGTCCTAAGAAAAAAATTAAGCCACATATCTATACGATATACATAATTAGATCCCCGAAGTTTTGTTGACGAATAAGTAGGCCGGACGGCCACAATCAACCACCGTGAAATGGCGGAGAAACTGGCACCTGAAAAGCGGCACAGCTTTTTCCACGGAAGTATGTCTTCAAACATTTGCAATTGATCGATTAATAATAATATCAGTTAGGTTATTCACCCAAATAAACTTGTTTTTCAGGTCAGAAAGTTTTCGAATGGGATCAAACCCTAGATGAGGTCAATATGTACATCAATTTGCCCACAGGAGTCCCCACCAAGCTCTTTTACTGCAAAATTCTCTCCAAACATGTTGAAGTTGGAATCAAAGGCAATCCTCCCTATATGAATGTATGTATCTGTTTCTTTCTTTCTTTAACCTCTTTCATTTCAGATTATTTTTATACAACTGCTTGCTAGAGCAATATGAACCTACCTGCATACTATTTATTATATTAGAAACCCGTGTATTACATGCTTTGTTTGGATAGGATAAAGAAAATAATAAATAGCTTATTTAGGGGCCGTTTGGCAACATCTGAATGGTTAAGTGCTGAACTAGTAAGAGGTCTAAACCATTAAGAGCTTGTATAATGCTTAACCGTTCAGATGCAAATGTCTGACCAAATCAGATTAGAGGTCTTAACCATTCAGACTCTGTATAAGGCTTAACCATTCAGAGACAAATGTCTGAACCATTCAGACATCTGCTCGTGAAACAAACAGTCTGAACCATTAAGTGCTGAACCAGTAAGAGGTTTGAATTATTAAGAGGCTCATTAAGAGGTAAACAAACAGCCCATTAGACAACTGTTGATGTATTGTATTGCTTATCGGGTACACCTTTTGCAGCATGATTTATCTTCGCCTGTGAAGACAGATTCTTCATTTTGGACTATAGGTATGCAATTTGATTATGTTGTTCCTGCTCAGTGACAGTTTGTGATGTTATTTTGAACTGTGCTGTATGGCAGAGGATGATGTATTGCACATTACTCTGCAAAAAAGGGATAAAGGTCAAACATGGTCGTTTCCTATACAAGGTCAGGGTCAGCTTGATCCGTATGCTGCAGATCTCGAACAGAAACGTCTCATGCTTCAGAGGTTTCAGGAGGAGGTAAGCTTGCAACATGGTGGTTCCATAGTTATAGTTTTTGTTTTAATGAGGATAATTGATGATTCAAATTTGCATGGTAACTTTCTGCCTTCATTTGTTTAGTACATTGTTTGTGTGTGTTCGTTTTTAGTTGAAGTTAAACAAACAAACACGCCCTCATTCGTGTTCGTTCGCACCCTTCATGGTCGTCACCTTAATTCATAGTAGCCCTATATATGATCGAAGTCATCTATACTGTAAATGTGTTAAATTATGTACCTTTATGCAATTTATCATTTATAAGTCATCAAATACATAACATCTATGATATTCATTAGTGTGGTGTCCTTTCAGCTTAAATATTACAAATAAAGTTGAATTTATAATGTTGAACAGATCCTGGAGATATCTAAAATTGACCACATATATGATATATGTACTCAAAAGATGTTTCTTATTGCGTGCATGAGACATCTCAGCAGCGCCTGTTTATTTTTCTATTTCAAATTAATACCAAATTGTCCGTGCTAAATAAACACGTCAGTTAATCATCTATGAGATATATAAGGATTATGATTGAACAATGTATATGCGTATCACACAACCGATTAACATGTTTCTTTCTTTTGCTACTTCCACAGAACCCGGGTTTCGACTTCTCTCAGGCCCAGTTTTCAGGGAACTGCCCTGATCCAAGAACATTCATGGGTGGCATAAGATCTGATTAGGAATCATTGGTTTCTTCCTCGTGTGAACATGTACATTAATTCACTCAAACCTTGTATCTTAACTAAATAGTATTGTGTTTGCTCGCATATTTATAATTTAGAGATGCTCTACTTATGCCCAGTTGCTTATAAATTGTTCTTGATTTTAGCCATGTCATGTATGCACATAATGCCTATATTGAATACTTGTGCTCACTGCTCACATTGTGTGATACTTGTGTCCTAAAAGTTAAATACGATATCTAGTGATTGACTCGACAGATCACCGAGAGTCTAAATAAAGTTATCTATTTTAGGTCTTCGGTGATAATAAGGTAAGATTAAATATGTTACTGAGTTATATTTAATGTATAGACTTGTGATCACTTGGTGTATATGAATCGCATTAGGTATCTAACTTAATGTAAATATGATTTTTTAAATCTAATCAACCTAACAGTTATGACTAATGAGCTTCCTAGTTAACAAACACTGCATATTGATGAAATAATAATTGAAGTCCTAACACGTGCGGCTATTAAACTTTGAAAACCTCGACACGAAGCCACAAATATACAGATAATGATTCAGGCAAAATCACATGGTTTCAGTTTCATGATATAGGTCTAGCTTCATACCATAAATGAGTTATCACACAGGAGCAGATTCATACCATAATTAGCTACCCATTATGGTAATTCACCGCAACAGTTAACGCATGAAATGAGTTGCACCGCTCTCCGTATAAAGCAATTGATTTTCAGTGGTATCCAGCTAATCCAAGTATGTGTGGTATTAACCTATTAGCAATCTTCATTTGTAGTTGCACAGGAATACCACTCATACTTGGATAAACAATTGATATGATCATGTTCTCGGTCCAAAACAATGAAAGAAGATCAAACTGAATGCCGTGTATGTTCGTCCTCCTTGGTCGTCAAAACTCGACTTCCAAAACCCTGCAACCGCGTGTGTCACATGACTCAAGACTCGGTGACACTGCTCCATTGTTTGATCAGGTATCACCGTATAGGGACTTTGGGTTTGTGTTTTTCCGGTTTTCACAATCAAACCTCCATAAGATAGCAAGTGACTTATCATTTGTTTGTTGTCATGTTTGATAATCGCATAGTGAAATTCATGCAACTACCTTCATTAAAATTTTTGAAAAAGATCACGATGTTCCTTTGACCAACACTATTGACTTGTCGATGTTGACCTTCTTGAACTTTGTTAAAACACTAACATTTTACAATTTACACCAACTCAACATATAATCTGAATTTTGAAACTATATTCTATATGAAGGATGCGGTTCCAAATAACGGTCACATTATGTATAATTTCAAACTACTTATCCATACGTGTATTATGTAAATATGTATAACTTCAAACTACCAATCCATATCCGTATTATGAATAAAATTCAAACTACTAATCCATACTTGGATATTGCAAATAATAAGAAAAGCCATTAGTGATTATATTAACCGGGAAACTACTTAGATAAACTACAAATTAAGCAACGGATGGATATCCTTGCATGTCTTCCTCATTAACTAGTTCATTAGTTGATGTATGGTGCACTGTTTCTTTCTTTCTATCTGGCGGTCACATTTTTGCACCTCGAGAAATAACAATATTTCCGTAAGGTTCTTTCTGATGTACCTTTATGATATCACGAGTCGCCAAAACTGCACGTTCAATAATATTTGTCTGTTTTAACATTAAAACCAATATGCATAACACTAGTACCATGTTTATAAGAAACATACCAAGAGTCTGATAAAATAGACACGCAGCCTTTTTTCTGTCCAATCCCAATGCAAGCTGGTTTAGTGATTCGGTTTGAGCACATCCCGGTGTATCAAAATGCGCCTTCAGTTGCCTGTACATCAAACATTTTGTTAGTTGTTACTTCAATCAAAACTATGTGTATAAGATTGATCTCCATTACAAATAATCTTACATTCGGATAGAATCAGTTAACTGCTCCATTGGTTGATCAGGTGGTGGGACTTTTTGGGTCTGTGTTGGTCCACTTTCGACAATCAACTCTGAACACGTAAACATAAATAACCGGTTTTAAGTGCAGCATATTATGTAAAAGTAAGACAATTGGTAACTAATTGATTAATGCACCATTACTTTCTGGTGACAACACGTTTTCTGAAAGTTGAGCCAACTTGAAATTGAGATCGGTCTGATTGAATGCGAACTCCTCTGCCACTGGTTCAAGGCCACTCCCACTTTTTCTACCCGACGAGAAAAGTCTCTTCTTGTTGGACCTGAACAAATATTAACCACATAAGCATAATATAAGATAACTTTTAATATGGGTCAACACAAATCGGGTCGGGTTAGGTGGGCAACATTAAATACTGTTCACTAACCTTCCGGAGTTGTTATCTGAGACTTCAGGCACAAACCCGGGTCCAGATCCTGAGCTCATAGATTTAACTCCGCCATCTGTTGGTTAAAAATATGCATTGATATATCATATATGCCCTCTTTTATCAAAAGTGTGACTTTTGAACAATGATTTATATACATATAGAAACAAAAATGGATCAAACCAGAATTTGCAGGTGTAACTGCCACGTCAGCATCAGCTATGGGCCCACCATTGGCCCCGCTTACGTTGAGTCCATTGTTCATAAGGGTGCTGATGATTTCAGGAATCTCATGCCTTTGCTTCTCTATGGATACCCCCAATGATCCAGAACCAACTCCACTATGGTGATCTTCAAAAGGCTGAAGATTAAAATACCTTATGAGAAATTGCAAGTGTTTATTCTTTACTGTGTAGATGAATGCAAATCAGCAAACCACTTTTCTTACAAATGTTGTCGGGTCATGATAATTAGTTGCTTCTGGTGGTGATGTTGATGATGGCGCTGGTGGATGTGGTGGCGAGGTTTCTACTGAATGCAACAAATGACATTGGTAAGTATATTATTATAATTGTTAAAAATAATATTAGTATTCTACCTGAAGGTGAATCATGCACAGGTTGAGTTAATTTGGTCCATTGTTTTAACAGAGGAAGAGGATAATAGATATCTCTATTTTCATTTGTAAACAAGCCTTCAACTAGCGCAACTGGCGGTAGATCCATTAGTCTTTCAGTCTTCATGGACCGAATGCTGCTCAAATGCTGAAAAGTATAACGTTCAACAATATAGGTTGTTCGACAATAATTTTATAGTTTAATCCTGTTCAGAAATTTACCTTTATCTTTCTTCCTCTTCTTGAGACGAGATCAGAAGCGTCCTGAAGCCAAGACTGATACATATTACCAGCAATCATAGTTTGTTCGTAATCCATGATAACAGATGGGACCCTTCTTGCTCTTTTTCTAGATGGTTTTTGCCTGTTTGGAACATGTTGGGCCTGCATTATTTGATTTTTATTTCAATAAACGTATAATTATAAAATTTGTGATGGAAGTGTGGAACCGCTTGACTAGCAAGTTACCTTATCCTCATCAGATTGATGATTGGTTTTGTATTCTGGATGCTGCTCGTGTATCTCATCAGCTGCAAGAACCTAACAGTTAGTAACTATCCAATAAGAAGATTAACTGAAACTTACGTTTTTTAGGCTCGTCTTGTAAAGGTGGAGAGGGTATTAGAGTGTTTGGCAGGTCTATGGAATGGTTATGTGAAGGATCTTTCTCTAGCGTCACGTCATCCCCGTCGATGCCATCCCCTTCAATGTCAAACCTGTTATGTTCACCATTAAGTTATACATGAATAAAGTTCGCAATTACGTTCAGTGGATTTATGATCACAAGTTAATTTATGAAACCAGTTAAAAGCAAGGATAGTTTATCATGTAAAACTGTGAACAAATAAACTCAGCTTTAATGTATGTAGAAAATGCAGTTGTTAAAGTGATACAATGATACAGTTAACCTGCAGTATTTACATGCGCAAGTATTTGCCATCACAGCTAAGAATACCTACCTCTCAAACTGTTTGAAGCGACCTGCATCGGTCTGGTGTGAATCAAATCGATCAAATAGGGTGATATTTTCAATGTCAGCTGAAAAACAAAAAGTATACACCATCAGGAACATTTGACAGAATCATAAAACCTGTGTCTGCAAGTGGATATATCCATAAATTATAATAGATGTAGTTTGTACCTTGATGATGATCATGAGGTAGATCAGCATCCCCCTGGTTATGGCTGATGTAAGAATCATCTATGTTGTCGAGATTCTGTAAACAAAAAAACAGGCATAGCTTTGAATTTTTAGCCTTTACTGCTGAAAAGAACATTGAATGAGACACTGACTTTTATCCGTTTGTTGCACTAACTTACCATGTCAATGTAAGCACTTTTGTTCATCCCCATTAGCGTGTCCGAGTTAGAAAATTGAAGATGTTGCTCAAAGTCTCCTAGGTCTGCTGGTTGGTTAGCAGGGAGTGTAACATCTTCATATCTACCATAACATATTAATCAATATAATAACTTAGATAAACCATGAAATCAAAGTCCATTGACTCTACAAATGACCCTTAGCCAATATGTATCAATAAGCATGTGGTGCACAGAACTATGAAGCATAAACAGAACATTTAACAATAATTTGCCATAAATAACTTGACATAATAGGCTTAATTATGTCATCAGTTGCTTTTCTGATAGTAACAATAATTCTACCTAAATGGGATCTTCTTAGCAAATTTCAAAAGCAAAACAAACCATAACGAAAAACTCAACATATGGAATGTATTTGAAGACTTACTTCGCCTGAGACTTGCCTTTAGGAAGTACGGTAGGATCTCGCTTAGCTTTAACCCTCCATGCTTCATTGATTTCCACCTATAAAATACATTTACCCAATTTTCACAATGCAGAAGAAACTACACAACAACATAGAGTGTACGGGATTTGAGATCGCACCAGAAGACGAGTGACATCCTCTGTGAATAACAACAATTCTAGTTAGTAAGTGAGAGTAAATTGAATATGTTGCAAAACATAACACAAATAATGAACAAAGCAAATAGAAGAATCACCGTAGAGTAACTTTACTTTCCGCTCGTATACAATGACAACTCCACCTGAGATTTGCATCGAAAAAATAAATTCCAATTCCAATTCCTATTCCTATTATGTCTAACAAATTCGATGAAATATATCGATACGGAATGACGAAATTACCCATGAGGATTCCAGATAGTCGGAGAGCCATTGGAACTGAGGGATTCAGAATTTCTTCACTGCAACGGAGGAGCACAAGTTAATTTATCGAAATAGAAAACAGAATAAACGCTAATAAAATTATAAAATGAAACCAGATGTTGATGATGTTAAGCTTGTTGAGATTCCTCCTGTTAATTTTCGCATGCAGTGTCGCCGCTCTCCTACATAACAAAACGAAAATCATTCCACACATATTCGAAACAATTATGAATGCATGTATCTGTATTATCTACGAATAACAAAAATCAGATCTCAATACTGACGCAATTGCACAATAACACAGAGATTAAAACCTAATCAATACATACACGAATTGACAAACTGAAATACGTGTACTAAAACTTCGTTCGTTTAATGGATAACACACAGTAGTACGGACATGATTTCTCTTATAGTAGAATGAATATCAACATACATAAGTTGGAGATTATGTTTAAATTGGATCGAATAACACGTTGATTGGAGTGTTACGTACCAGATTTGTCCGAGAGGAGCTTTGCGAGCAAGTAGCTGGTGAGAGTAGAACATTTTGTGTGTAAAATTTGGAGAAAAGGTGTGTTGGTGTGTTGTTAATGGCGGAATATGTGTGTGTTTGAGTGTGTGTTTATGCAGATGACTATGTGTAAACTTTGGAGAAAAGGTGTGTTGTTAATGGCGGACTGTGTGTGTTTATACGAGAGAGAGAGAGAGAGAGAGAGAGAGAGAGAGAGATTCGCAATAACAGAATTGAGGCGGGACGAGAGAAGCATGTAAGAGGAATGTTGTTATTTGCTGACGTCACACACTCACACACTTGGCATCGTGACTATCCCATGCTCGTACTTATTGTGTAGTTTGTGTCATGACATCAAATTATTCAATAATCTTTTTAATATTACATTACATTCAAGTATTGAACTATTAATGTTATATATATGTTACTAGGGTAGAATCTCGTGTTTACACGGGTTGAATAAATGAAATTTTATATAGTTAATAAAAAAAATCTTTAAAAAAAACTTGTGTGTTACACGAGTTGTTTAACAATAATGTAATCTCGTAACACATACAATCGTCTTGATATGTTTTTAGAAAATGAACTTTGATATACAATTTACTTATTATAACATTCTACTTTGTTTTTTATTCATTATAAAGTTAGAAACTTGCGTATTACACGAGATTATAAGGTTATAAACTTGTGTATTACATGAGGTTATGAGGTTGGATCAAAGGTGGAAACATAAGAAATAAGCGGAAAAAAAAGGTTATTAATAAACGAAAAAATTAAGGAAATAGTTAAAAAAAGAAATAGAGTTAAATGTTTGGTTGGTCCCTGTGGTTTTCAAAAATTGCAGACTTGGTCCCAATGGTTTACTAATTACACGCGTGGTCCCTGTGGTTTTCAAAAATGCACTCGGTTGGTCCCCAGCCCTAACATCAGTTAAATTTCTCAGTTAAGTCCATGTTAAATGACCAAATTACCCTTACTTATTAACAAAATCCACTGCATCATCTTCATCACCATATCATCTTCATCACCATCATCATCTGCATCCTTAAACCCTAAAGACATCACCAACACACCGGCCACCAATAGGGCCGACCACCACCGCACCTGCCACCACAGCACTTGCCACCACCGCACCATCCACCAATAGAACAGGCCACCATCGCACCTGCCACCAACAGAACCACCATCAGGGCCGACCACAATAACACACATCGATAAACTCACGAACCCTAAAATTAGTTAGCAGAGGATTGAACCCGACATCCGTTTCTGGGCAATTAATCCCACCAAACCTTTAATCTGAACACCTCCATTTTTACCTTGAAGCCGCCGCCATCAGTGCCAGCCACCACCATCAGCGCCGACCACCATACTTAAGGAACAATGAGTGATGATTCAACCTATGATAGGCTCAGTCTGACTAAAATGGTAGTGATTATGTTTTGCCTCTTTTTAATTTGAAATTTCTGTTTGCTCTCTGTTCTTCGTTCGCAATATCACGAATTCACGATCAAGCTACTTTTTTTGTTTATGACTTACAAAAGTATATGAAGTAGGAAAGCTATGCTAATAGTCATTGTCATATTGTGGTTTTAGTAATCTGATGACTGTGATGTAATTTACAACAGTTATTGTGATTTAGTTATCTTTGGATCCGATGATCTTAACCGGTGGTGTAAATGTAACCGGAAGAGTGGAGCTGTTTCGCCCGGAGTTACGATCGGAAGGTGAGTTTGTAACAGATTGCATCGCTCGGACTTACGATTGGGGTGGTCTCCGGTGGAGGGATGGTCGCCGGTGGAAACGAAGGGGTTGGGATGGGAAGCGGGTGGAGGGGCAGATGATGAAGAAGATGATGGGGTGGGCCCTTTGTTTTATTTTTTCCTTTTTAATTGCTTTATTTTAATCTCAGGGGTAATTTGGTCATTTAACATGGACTTAACTGAGAAATTTAACTGATGTTAGGGCTAGGGACCAACCGAGTGCATTTTTGAAAACCACAGGGACCACGCGTGTAATTAGTAAACCATTGGGACCAAGTCTGCAATTTTTGAAAACCACAGGGACCAACCAAGCATTTAACTCAAAGAAATATTAAAAAAATAATAGATAAATTGGAAATTATGATTCAATAATAATATTTCATAGGAGAGAGAAATGGGATAATTATCATTTAATAGGAGAGACAAACGAGATAATTATTATTTAGTAGGAGAGAGATCCGCCAACATGATATAGCCCAGTTGGTCAAGGTTTTTCCACAAAGTGTTTTCCTCCTAGGGGTCTCAAGTTCGAATCCAACAAGTATATCTCTATAATCCGGGAGAACACCACTATTCAAAGATTCGAACTTGGGTAAGGTGTCGGCATGTATAACCCTATCATGTTGCAAGCCAATTACACTGAACCCGTTCAAAAAATAGTAGGAGAGAGATAAAAAAAAATATGTGAGAAAACACCTGAATATAACATGTCCTTAAAGATTTTTCATTTAATAATAATAATAATAAGTAAACAATACTAAAAAAATTATATGGCTTATCGAAAATAATATAAATAACAATATCATCAATAATATAAATAAATAAATACACAACAATAATTAATAATATTCACAGTAATAGAGATAAAGATAAATATTATATATTAATAATATTAGTTAGATATAATTAATCTAATATATTAATATTAATAACATTATTATTAAATTAAATGAGAGAGTGTCACGTGACATTATTTGGAGTTATTTATTAGAATTTAGATGTTCTATTGATGTTTAATTTTAATAAAGAGTAAGATTGTTCAAAACTCAACTAATACAATAAAAGCTATCTTATGAGTTTAAGTTGGAACGTAACACGTATGAACATAAAAACTATATATAACCAGTTATTAAGTTGGTCCAGTATTAGGTCTCGCACTTTGCGGTGAGACTATTACACCGCACAAAAAGTAGACGTAAAAATGTTGAATCACGCACAACTGTTGTAGCGTGTTAACACACAAAAATTAGACCGAAATGTAAAATATAGAAAAGAATAACTAAGTTGAAAATTAGTAATAAAGTGTATAGGTAGATAGTATAAATTTAAAAAAAGAAAAACCTTATGTTGAGGGTTAAACATGTCATCACCAAAGTTGATGAGTCAAAGAAGAAGAAAAAAGGATAAATAATGAAAACTAAAAACACCTTTAACTAAATTAAGGGGTTAAGTATGTCATTATCAAAATTAAGGGATTAAAAAAAGAAAAAAAAATATAAAGGATTAGCAAAACATGTCATCACCAAAGTAAGGTTTTAAATATGATACAAAAAATTAATAAAAAAAAAATAAGAAAGCTTGTGATATAAATTGACGCAAAAACTGGAGAAAAAAAAAACAGAAAGCCACTTATTAAAGGTTTTTTTTTTTTTTTTTTGCCTCCACCGTTTCCAAAACGTTGATGTAGAAATTTGGATGATGGAAAAACAATCAATCCTTCAAAATCCCACATTTAAACAAGCAATCCTTCCACTTTCAGTTAATACAGTTAAACACTTGCAAATGAAAATTCCACATTTAAAGAAGCAATTCTTGAAATTTAGTTAATTCTGCATTTATTGAAGTATGTTAGTTTGTCCTTAAAGACCATGTGTACTCGCAGCTGGTATAGCGTCGCACCCCCCATGGCGTCTCTGTCTCATAGAGCCGACGAACACCGCCCCGGGGTCGCTATGTGGTGGGTTTGGTCGATGGTTGCGAAAATTATAATAGCTCTTTTTTGTTTTCTTTCGAGATTATACCGTTGATAAACGGTTAGTTTAATAAAAAAAATTATTTCTTAAATTTCTTAAATCTCTATATATACACAAACCATTCTACCATCCTACATCCAACAAACCTAATATAAAAACCATTCTTAAATTATTTCTTTGCAGTGGCTTCGCCTCCGTCAGTTGATTCGTTCATCGATCTCTACCAAAGATTTTTTTTCCTACGACGACGAGGGTGAGGAAGCGGTTATGAGTGTGTGTGCACTAGCGGTTCAAGCAATGCATCAAGTTAACCGTTCTTCTCCGCACCCGATATTGAGGACAACATACGTTAAATTATTGTAATGTTTATTAAATTTAATGAAATGTTATTTGTTTCTAATTTTTATAAATTTAGAGATTAATTGAAATTTTTTAAAAATTAATAATTGAGTAATGATTATATATATTTGGTGTTATATGGTTTTACCACTACACACTTTAGTAATATAATCCCCCATAACCTTACTCTTGTCACATAACCCCTACCAAAAAAGTTATGTAATGTTACCACCACATATGGTCTAAAAGAAAAGACTAGTTTGACACTTTTAACACCCATTCACACCTCATATAAATCAACCAACCACCATTTCTTACACATTTTATTTGGTACTCCACACTTTTAACAAATTATTTTGATTCATCTTTCACAATTTATTTTTAAACAATTTTAACTCCAGTCATAAAATTTTACTTGAAAAAAGAAATTAAAATCTATATCAACAATGTATGGTTTAGATTAACTACAACTAAAATATTATATAGGTTGTTTTGTGGTGAGGTGACGGTAAGTGGTGTAAGCACCGATGGTGGCAGTTGTGTTTCCTAAGGCCAGGGGTGTGGTATACCGCCCCTAGTCACATCAGCTCCTTTAACGCCCCCACTCCATCTCCTGGGTGCCAAAGTGTGGGGGGGGGGGGGGCATTCATGCTCCGCCAGCCCACTAACGAGTGTTAATGCGTTGTGATTGAGAAAGTTGGTTAAATATGACCGTTGGCAACTGTCGATTTATAAAAAAAATTAAGTTTTAGTTTATAAATTTAACATTATAAATATCCTACCTATTTTACTCAAATATCCATCCATTCTCCATCTAAAAACTTTATCATATTCACACAATGTTTCCCAACAATCAAAACCAGTGGGATCCCAACAATCCGTTTTAGGGTAATTTAGCAAACGAGCAAGAAGAACGATACCGAAGAGACCCGCGAACGGGTGAGGTTGGGTCTTATCCGATGCCACCTACCTACCGGAGGAGGACCGAGTCATTTTAGAGGCTCACAAAGCAAAAATCCGAGCCAAATATATGTAGTTTTTTTATTTCAAGTAGGTTATTTTTTTAAGTAACTTTGTAGTTTTTTTTATTTTTTAAGTACTTTCTAATGTTTTATTTATTTTATTGAAATTATGTTTTTTCTATTTTGTTTTAAATAAAACTAGTGGGTTTCCCCCACGCTATGCGGTGGTAACTCAGTTAGTATCAGTTCAGTTGGGTTCGTTTTAATACCGGCATTCGCTACAGTAACTGAAAATGAAAAATAAAGAAATACAGTCGTGATATGCTCAAAAGGATATCGACGCATCTTTTACACCAATCAAAAAACTTAAAAACAAATGCCGGTTTCTGATATTGCCGATATCGGTATCGATGTTATTTGGTCAAAATTGATTAGATTCGTCACATATCGAGACTCGTATAGTTTACAATAAAAAATGCATTTTAATATTGTTATCGGCACTCATATAATATACAATTAAAAAAACGTTGTTTTGAATACAAAAATAATGTAAATACTATACATCGTCGGTTCTGGTTCTATTTGGTATGATAGCGACACAATATCTATTTCATGAAAATTAATATCACAATGTTTAAAAAGTATAGTTACAGAGTTGGATTAAAAAAACTAATATGAGCAAGTTATTAAGAAAATAAACTAAATGATAAATAATCTTTTATTAAAAAAAAATTAAAAAGAATATTTAAAAAACTCAAAACACTATTCATCGACAATTCAAATTAATATGTATAACTAGTGGGGCTTCCCCCGCGCTATACGGCGGGAACTCAGTTGGAATCGGTTCGTTCGCTCTAATATCGGCACTCGTTTTATTAACTGAAAGAGAAAACTAAAAAATAAAGTTGTGATATGCTCAAATGGATATCGACACATGTTTTACATCAATAAAAAACATAATAACAAACGTCGGGGTTCTGATACCACCGATATCAGTACGATGTTGTTCAATCGAAATCAGTTAGATTCGTCACGTATCAAAACTCATATAATTTACAAAAAAAATACGTTTTTTTTAATATTGTTACGAACACTCGTATAGTTTACAATTCGAAAAAATACGTTGTTTTGGATACAAAAAAATAAACATAGATGCGGAGTTAGATTTAAAAGAAAACGTTAACATAAGAAAGTTATTAAAAATCAAACTAAATGATGAATAACATATTTTTAAAAAAATTAAAAAGAACACTTAAAAAATTCTAATCACTATTCATCACCAATTCAAATTAATATGTGTAATTTGCATATAAATTAAAAAAATACAAAATATAATAAAAATTAATAATTAGGTAATGATGATGGGGGCTTTAAACCATTGCATGCGAGTTAAAAGAATGGACTTTAAAGCTCTCTATGTGACATGACGCTGATTTGAATCTGATGTGACGCTATAAAACCCCTAAGGACTTTAAATCACACCCCCAAGCCTAAGACTATGGGGTATGGGGCGGGGGTTGGAGAGAAACGCCCAAGTCACCACCCCGGGTGGTCTTGGGTTTGGGCGTGGCCCCTTGGGCGTGAGTTTAAGGCCGGGCGTGGGGCATGCTAGCGATCCTATGTGGCCGGCTCTTATTGGCTTGTTGGCTAGGGCATAGCAAGCTATTTTAAATTTTAAAAAAATGATGTGGCTTGGCCACGTCAGCCCAGCCACGCCCACCATACCCCTATGAAACTTGGGTTTGTGTATTGAGTGCCCCATATCCACGTGTCAACCCATGCCCCTGTGACAACCGTAAAAAATCCAGGTATCCGTACAATTAATTAATCATGATTAGTGCTTAATGACTGTGCTGAATTTACAATTAACTGCATTCTGATTACTGTCATACACAAACATGTGCATCATACATTGTTAAATGTCATACCAATATTGCATGAAAGCTATATTGCCTCAAATGATGCATTAAGTACAGTTAGCACAGTTATCTGATAAATCAGGAAAATGCTGATAGAACTCAGCACATAGACAGACAGTGCATTGAGACACAGAATGAGCCAGAAACCAAGTACTACACTAGTATAGTGTGTAGAAAAGTAAGGATCACAAAACTGCATTGCTAGTGATAGTTTAAGTGCCGGAAAGTGCCTAAAACTCACCCAAAGTGTTGAATTCAGCATAAATAAGCATTTTAACAATCTAATTTCATGCAGAAATATGCTTAAATGGTCCTGAATGCTTTCCTAAGTGTCGGGAATTAAAAGTTTCACAAAAGGGTACATAAAGCACACTAAACTGCAAGTTTAGCACCTTAACGAACCAGTATCTAACCGAACAAGAAAAGACTAAAATACCTTTGGGTAACCAAATTTAACAATATTAAATAAAGGGGTAAAAAAACTAAAATACCTTTGGGTAACCAAATTTAACAAGAAAATCTAACTAGGTTAGCGCTAAAGGACAAGACGTGCAACAATTTTCCCTATAATAAGCAAAACCTGTCAACATTCGTTGAAAAGAATGACACCGTCTTAAAAAAATATCAAGATAAAGGACAAAACTTGTAATATTTCCTTTGATTAATTAGGATAATAATATGTTAATAGATTTTTACTAGCCTTAAAAAAATAGATTCTTGCTTACTATAAATAAATAAACTGCAATACATATAGCTTTTTACTCAACTAAACCATACCGATACCGCGATAGAAACATCAATAACGGTATTAGTTATCATTTAGTTTTATGTATTTTGGTTTTGATACGAGTCGGTTTTTATATTTTTTCAGTAATTTTTTACCACCCGCAACTAAACATTGTAACTTGCAACCTTTTGTTTTTAGCTGATTTTTACTAAGTCGATGATATTGTAAACGTCATTTTATGTTTTGCACATGTATCGAAGTACCGTCTCACCGCGCGAGGAAAACCTACTAGTTAATAACATCATAAAAATGATTAGAATTTATGCCCCCACTATCCGACCCGACCCAACCCATCCTGACCGAAAAAAATAAAATATAACAATAGAGAAACAACTCTTAAATAATTTCCACCCCCAAAGCAAGATCTACAATCGAATGCCATATTGAACCCAAATATGTGACGCTGGCAGAAGAGGGAGTTCACAGTGGAGAAGTGACAATGGGTGACATTTTTTTTTAGATGCTCTGTTGTCTTTAAAAAGAAAACAAATTTGAAGGGGTATGGTCTCAAATCTCGCGTCTGTATAACCGCGAATGACCATTACCCTTATCAAAAACCCCCACCAGCAATAACTCACCTATGTCTGCGTGGGCACACGCGAACACAGCGGTCCAATCTGTCCAGTGATGAGAAGACTTACCTTAAGGACGGAAACCAATGTTACGCATAGCGATGCGGCCCCGCACCGCATCCTATGAACATTTTCGTCACGACAAGGGATCTGGACAACAGTAACAGTCATTAAGCGGCGATGCGGCATGACACCGCATCCCGCATAAATCATGGATGGAACAACCAACGCGGGAACAACATCAAATGACCGCAAGCAGCGATGCGGCCCGGCACCGCATCCTGCCTACAAGGCAAGTGGGTCTGACACCACAGTGCAAGTGGCACTGGGAACAGTCACCTACCGGCCCACGTGTATACAACAGTCTGACACCACAGCAGGACGTGGCATCACCACCGTAACCGACAGGTCTGACATACCTGCAAATAGCTGTGCGATGTCAGGCTAGCTACTCAACTACCCTCCTTCACTCCTCGGCTATAAATACTCACCCCAAACCAGGTTTGAGGGATCACTTCTCAACTCTCTCACTACTACTACTACTACTATCACACTTTGCTTCCCAAGCAAACTACTGATTCTCACGCCGGAGAGTGGTAACAAGGAGCACCCCCACCCCATCCTCCTTGTTACGAGTCACGGCTTGTTTCCTTGTGCAGGAAACCCACCACCAGAAGATCCAGCCAGCGATCCTCGGAAAGAAGGGATTAACCCTCTTGACGAGACCAGTGAGTTAACCCACCTGGTTAACCATTGTTTCATCATTGGCGCCCACCGCTACTCTTAGCACTTTTTCCAACCATCCCTCTCTCCAAAGACCATGTCTGATCGTCAAAACAACACTACCGGGGATAACCTAAACCCCGTAAACACAGGGCCTACGGGGACCGCCCCTCCAGCCCCAAACATTGAACATATTGGCACATCAACGCAAGGGGGTGCATCCCTTACGTTCGGCCATGATCTATCACAGTACGCTTCTGTGATACCTCCAGGCATGAACCTCCATACCTGGTACGACCAGCAACAAGCTTTGCTGGCCGCAGCATACAACAGGGCCTGCACAGATGCGCAAGTATCTGCGGGGCCTACCCCAGCACCACATACCCCTGCGAGTCGTACTCTACAATACGACGGCAGGGCCCCAACACATCCGGCCTCCAGAAGCAGGCACGAAGACCGCGATGTCCGCACGCTGGATGCGGACGATTCCACATATGGGTCCCGCCGCAGGGACCCTATACATAGCCGCCTTGGCCCCCATGGCGAGGATAGGCGACAGTCTACAGCCCACCACGGCCTAGGCATTCATAGCCGACTGGGACCCCAGTCCCACCGTGAAGGGCAAGGCCATACCGATCCGGACGATGGTACATACCGTGCGGAATCCCATGCCACCAGCAGTAGACCGGGAGGACGCAACTACGTTCCTCCCACTCACCCCCGCACTACATACCTCCGCGCTGCAAAGCATCACCGCGGCCAACCCTACTGGCCGAAATCTGCGGCCGAAAACTCCAAGTTCGTCCCGGAAATCGCCCACGCCGATGTCACTGATGCGTGCGAAGTGTTACTTATTTTAGGTGTATATTTTAAGCCCTTTTTAACACTTATTTTAGCCAAGTTTTAAATTTATAAAACACGATATTTCACTAACACTAAACACACATATGGGCAAGTGCACCCATCGTTGAGTGTAGTATAGCGTTGGTAAGATACCGAGGTCGTCCAAGGACACAAGAGCTTTTAGTACCGGTTTATCCTCAACGTCTAACCAAAATAAAAGTTTAGAAAAATGTTTTAAACTAAGAAAATTAAAAAACTAACTAAAATGCTGAAAATAAAAATAAAAGAAAAACAGATAGACAAGATGAATCACTTGGTTCCGACTCGTATCTAGTATAACCTTTGATTATTTCCGCACTTTTGCACATAATTAAGAGATTATCTTAGTTATTGTAGTAGGCCCCTCTTTTGAAGGTGACGTTACCCTCACCCCAGTAGTTTGAGTCAGCAGGGATACAATCCTAAAAGGGTGGATTATTGGAAGATAATGAATTAAGTTATTAATGCAGTATTGTGGTAGGCCCCGCTTTTGGCGGTGACGTTACCCTCGGCTAAGTAGTCTGAGTCAGCAGGGATACAGTCCTAAATAGCCGGGTTATAGTATTAATAGTAGTTAACTTATGAGGGGATCAAAGAGTTTGGACCCCCGCCATCCAATACCGTGAAGTATTGAAGGAGGTCCTACTAAATTTGACCCAGGTCCATTGCAGGACCTCTAAACGCTGAACAATGGCAAGACCTTTACCAAACCGTTCCCTTAACCCCCGACCAGGTAGCTAACATATCTCCATATAGACCGTGGAGATATGAATGGTGAAAATCCTTTATTTTATATAGACAGTAAAATAATGCCAAGACACCACGGACAAACGATAAGGAAAGATCACCTTCAACATAAGTAACTAGTTATTAAAGTCATTAATACAAAACCAAATAAAAAGTGCAAAAGATTAGAAATAAAAAGTATTATACTAGACACTTTGTCTTCACCAAGTGATGTAAGAGACTTAGGCAAACATGGCCTTGATTGTCAAGAGCTCTTACGATCAATCTTGGATCCCGAGACGACTCACACACTCTACGATGGACAATGGATGATGGTGGTGGATGATGGTGTTGTGATGGTGGTGGGTGGTGGATGAAGTGTGAGAGAGGTGGTGTGCCAAGGGATGAGATGAAATGAATCCAAGCACTCCTATTTATAGGCTGAACAGAGAGCTGGGCACGGCCCCGTGTCCGTCTGACAATCTCTCTCCTCATTAATTGTAATTCGCAATTACATAAATGCGCCTGCTGTACTTTCGACACGCCCCCGTGTCCGCTGAGCACGGCCCGTGGTGGGCAATAGAAGCTTCTATAGGTTTGTCTTTTCTGCTGCTTCTTGGGCACGGCCCCGTGCTGGCTGAGCACGGGGCGTGTTCAGTCTTCTGATTTCTCTACTTTGCTTTGGAAGGTGCCGTTGAGGGGTCGGGCAGTCCACTAATATTCATTTTCTTGTATTTATGTTGGATTTAGCTGTCTTTTTGCTTCTTTTGCGTTTTTGAGCTCATTTAATCCTGAAAATACAAAAGGAAGACAAAAACACTCTTTTTCCAATATTAATACTTAAAAAGGGTTAGTTTTATGCCTCATTTGATGTAATTTATATGTTGCATTTTACATACATCAAATACCCCCACACTTGAACTTTTGCTTGTCCTCAAGCAAAACTCTTTAATATGTGGCTTACACTCCCAAATGGAATAGGTAGAAGAGAAGGTTTTGGGCTTGTCGTAGAGTGTCGGGATTTCCAAGATCTTTTTGGGTTTTATTTTTATTTATTTACACTCCTATTCGTAATGATTTATTTAGAACTTTTCATAAAAGAAATTACTTATTTGGGCATAACATGACTTTTTAAAATTCTATTTATATACAAGTTCACATACCTCACGGGGAAATCACTCACACTCGGCCGAAGGTGTATTTTTAGTGAATCACTCGAGAGCGGCATGGAACTTATTCCTACCATAGGCTTGCCAAGAAATCAATTCTCCTCCTTTTTAACTTTTATACCTTTGTAGATATTAAGAGGACTTTGTGGGTTAAGGGTTAGGCTAGGGTTAAAGGTAGGTGGTTGGGTTAGTGGTTAGTAGAAAAAGGGCTAAAAGCGTAACAAGTGTCGGTTTTCGTATTTTTGCAACTTTTTATTTTGATGAAGCTTTTATTCAAACTAAGTTATTTTTTATTAACTTGTTTGTTTATTTTCTTTTTGCTTCATCATTATCACACATATTTTTTTTTTTTACGAAGAACCGAACTTGTTACTAAAATAAAGGGTTAAAAATGAAAAAGGTTTTGGTGGGTAAAAGGGTTTTTGTTTGGGTGATGAAACGAAAAGGTTTAGGCTCAAAGGGGCTAACTAGGGAGATTTTTTGGTAGGTGGTAAAAGAAAAAGAAAAATAATGGTGTAGAAATAAAAAGGGTTAGTCCTAATGCCTCCATCATTTACTTACTCGGGTTTAAGTTGATAAGGACCGGGAATGTATTGTCATGGCAAGTTCTAGAGTCGTAAGAACCAAGCGGCTATTCACACAAGAAACGAAAAATGAGCATTTAGTCAAATGATATGTAATTGTGTGCTCAATAAAGGCTCAAAACTCACTTTTGTGGGAATGAGTTTTTATGTGATCAAGTATATATAATCAAATTTTAAATAAGTTTGCTATGCCTTTTCATAATTTTCTTATGTTGGTTCTTTTTATCACTACGCTATCAGTTGTAAATTTGTAAAAATATAACATTTTTGAGAACTTGAATTTTCCGAATTAAACCTAGACAAAAAAAATGAAAATTTTTGAAAAAAAATTTGGGGTGATTAGCGGTTCCAATAGAGTTTTGTGTAAGGCTTGTATTTAGGACTTGCAAAATTCAAGGTTTTAGCATCCCCCCCCCCCCCCCCCACACTTAAATTACACATTGTCCTCAATGTGTCCCAAAAATAAATTTTTAGGTTGATTAGATGTGTAAAATAGTGTTTAAAAAGCAAAAATTTGTGTTACTGGGCACTGAACACGGCCCCGTGTTGTCCGGGCACGGCCCCGTGTTCAAGTGCCAGTAACAGAATTAAAACAAGAGAAACAGAAGCCTGGACACGGGGGTGTGTTGGGTGAACGCGGCCCGTGTCCAGTTACCTGAACTGGGCGTTTTCTGCAGGGTGCTCAGCACGGGGCCGTGTTGGTTGGGAACGGCCCGTGTTGAACCTTCTGAAATGGTGAGAATTGTCGGGTTGCCTTGTTCTTGTGCATGGGTTCATTTTTCTCGTTCCCCTTTTCATCCTTTACTACCATGAGTGTGTTTTATTCATTACAAACCATCCAAACCTTAAAACCATCATTTCATTTCATCATAGAGAGAACTTACATAGTCCTAAATTAAGATAAAATTAAAACTTAACTAAATAGGTCAGCAGGTGCACGAGGTTATCATAAGAAGTTCTACTTATTTTAAGAAAATTTCGAGAATAGTTTCCCGATATAGTAGGACTTTTAGCCGAATGATTTCTTCCCTAAATGTTATTTAAAGCCATTCTTCGATTTCCCTAGGAAGGAAGAATGCGGCTTCATTTTCCTCCGCAGCTGGTGGTTGAGGGGGAACATTCACCGGGAATCCTTGCACCACTCTTCGCGGAGGTTCTTGGTGCATGGAGTATCATTCGGCTGGAATGACAACTTCGGGTACCATGTTCCACGCCCTTTGGGTTATTATAGGTACCAAAGGCGGGGAGGCGAGAAGGTTCAACCTCTGGTGCAAGAGGTTTACTTCATGGAGACAGCCCTCCAGCCCCACTGTAAGATGGTTGATACGGTCGACCAATGTTTCCTCCACTCCCGAAATTTAACTGAGAAATTTAACTGATGTTAGGGCTAGGGACCAACCGAGTGCATTTTTGAAAACCACAGGGACCACGCGTGTAATTAGTAAACCATTGGGACCAAGTCTGCAATTTTTGAAAACCACGGGGACCAACCAAGCATTTAACTCAAAGAAATATTAAAAAAATAAGAGATAAATTAGAAATTATGATTCAATAATAATATTTCATAGGAGAGAGAAATGGGATAATTATCATTTAATAGGAGAGACAAACGAGATAATTATTATTTAGTAGGAGAGAGATCCGCCAACATGATATAGCCCAGTTGGTCAAGGGTTTTTCCACAAAGTGCTTTCCTCCTAGGGGTCTCAAGTTCGAATCCAACAAGTATATCTCTATAATCCGGGAGAACACCACTATTCAAAGATTCGAACTTGGGTAAGGTGTCGGCATGTATAACCCTATCATGTTGCAAGCCAATTACACTGAACCCGTTCAAAAAATAGTAGGAGAGAGATAAAAAAATATGTGAGAAAACACCTGAAAATAATATGTCCTTAAAGATTTTTCATTTAATAATAATAATAAGTAAACAATACTAAAAAAATTATACGGCTTATCGAAAATAATATAAATAACAATATCATCAATAATATAAATAAATAAATACACAACAATAAATAATAATATTCACAGTAATAGAGATAAAGATAAATATTATATATTAATAATATTAGTTAGATATAATTAATCTAATATATTAATATTAATAACATTATTATTAAATTAAATGAGAGAGTGTCACGTGACATTATTTGGAGTTATTTATTAGAATTTAGATGTTCTGTTGATGTTTAATTTTAATAAAAAGTAAGATTGTTCAAAACTCAACTAATACAATAAAAGCTATCTTATGAGTTTAAGTTGGAACGTAACACGTATGAACATAAAAACTATATATAACCAGTTATTAAGTTGGTCCAGTATTAGGTCTCGCACTTTGCGGTGAGACTATTAAACCGCACAAAAAGTAGACGTAAAAACGTTGAACCACGCACATCTGTTGTAGCTTGTTAACACGCAAAAAATAGACCGAAATGTAAAATATAGAAAAGAATAACTAATTTGAAAATTAGTAATAAAGTGTATAGGTAGATAGTATAAATTTAAAAAAGGAAAAACCTTATGTTGAGGGTTAAACATGTCATCACCAAAGTTGATGGGTGAAAGAAGAAGAAAAAAGGATAAATAATGAAAACTAAAAACACCTTTAACTAAATTAAGGGGTTAAGTATGTTATTATCAAAATTAAGGGATTAAAAAAAGAAAAAAAATATAAAGGATTAGCAAAACATGTCATCACCAAAGTAATGTTTTAAATATGATACAAAAAATTAATAAAAAAAAATAAGAAAGCTTGTGATATAAATTGACGCAAAAACCGGAGAAAAAAAAAAAAAAAAAAAACAGAAAGCCACTTATTAAAGGTTTTTTTTTTTTTTTTGCCTCCACCGTTTCCAAAACGTTGATGGAGAAATTTAGATGATGGAAAAACAATCAATCCATCAAAATCCCACATTTAAACAAGCAATCCTTCCACTTTCAGTTAATACAGTTAAACACTTGCAAATGAAAATTCCACATTTAAAGAAGCAATTCTTGAAATTTAGTTAATTCTGCATTTATTGAAGTATGTTCGTTTGTCCTTAAAGACCATGTGTACTCGCAGCTGGTATAGCGTCGCACCCCCATGGCGTCTCTGTCTTATAGAGCCGACGAACACCGCCCCGGGGTCGCTATGTGGTGGGTTTGGTCGATGGTTGCGAAAATTATAATAGCTCTTTTTTGTTTTCTTTCGATATTATACCGTTGGTAAACGGTTAGTTTAATAAAAAAATTATTTCTTAAATTTCTTAAATCTCTATATATACACAAACCATTCTACCATCCTACATCCAACAAACCTAATATAAAAACCAATCTTAAATTATTTCTTTGCAATGGCTTCGCCTCCTTCAGTTGATTCATTCATCGATCTCTACCAAAGATTTTTTTTTCCTACGACAACGAGGGTGAGGAAGCGGTTATGAGTGTGTGTGCACTAGCGGTTCAAGCAATGCATCAAGTTAACCGTTCTTCTCCGCGCCCGATATTGAGGACAAAATACGTTAAATTATTGTAATGTTTATTAAATTTAATGAAATGTTATTTGTTTCTAATTTTTATAAATTTAGAGATTAATTGAAAATTTTTAAAAATTAATAATTGAGTAATGATTATATATATTTGGTGTTATATGGTTTTACCACTACACACTTTAGTGATATAATCCCTCATAACCTTACTCTTGTCGATTGTTACATAACCCCCACCAAAAAAAGTTATGTAATGTTACCACCACATATGGTCTAAAGAAAAGACTAGTTGACACTTTTAACACCCATTCACACCTCATATAAATCAACCAACCACCATTTCTTAAACATTTTATTTGGTACTCCACACTTTTAACAAATTATTTTGATTCATCTTTCACAATTTATTTTTAAACAATTTTAACTCCACGAGTTAATAGCCAAAATGGTTCCTGAGGTTTGCTCACTTTTACCACTTTAGTCCAAAATCCAAAATTTTAAATCTGGGTCCCAGAGGTTTGCATTTTGTTGACATTTTGGTCCAAAAACGAAATCAGGTCAGATTTTCAAAAAAGAACCTGCTATTTTGTCTTTATGCTCAGGGGTATTTTAGTCATTCTGCCTCTCTCTCTTGAATAAAAACCCCTCTGTCAGTTTACTCTATATTATATATATATATATAGGGTAGGGCTATATAGAAAACCCTATCTATATAAAAAACCCTAGAAAACCCAACCTCCCGACATTTTTTTTTTTTTTTGAAAAAAATAACACATGTAATATACATGTTTTTAAGAGTTTTGGGCCAAAAAAATCAAAAAAGCGCCGAAGGGATAATTTAAAAAAAAAATTTCAGCAATTTCTGTCTTTTGTGCCTAACACATGTTAGGCAACCGGACATTGCTGAAATTTGTTTATTTTTTTTTTAAATCCCTTCGGCGCTTTTTTGTTTTTTTTTTGTTTTTTTTTTTTTTTGCCCAAAACACTCTAAAACATGTATATTACATGTGTTATTTTTTTCAAAAAAAAAAATATCGGGAAGTTGGGTAAAAATGGGGGGAGATTTGGGTTTCCAGAGTTTTCTAAGAAAATGAGGGTTTTCTGTCTAGCATTGCCCTATATATATATATATGGGGACCACTAGAATGAGAACCACCTCGAGTTATGAGAACCGTGAGAACTCTTGATCCGGGGCGAGTTGGACCAAAATTTTTTTCATGAACGTAGATGAGTGTATCACAAACACATATGTAAAAAAAATTCAAAAAAAAATGTTGTGTGTGTAGTTTTTTACACCACAAGTTTGGTGTTTACGGGCACCGTAAATTTACGGTACCCGTAAACACCAAACTTGTGGTGTAAAAAACTACACACACGACATTTTTTTTTTGAATTTTTTTTTACATATGTGTTTGTGATACACTCATCTACGTTTATGAAAAAAAATTTTGGTCCAACTTGCCCCGTACGGTGTAGTTCTCACGGTTCTCATAACTCGAGGTGGTTCTCATTCTAGCGGTCCCCTATATATATATATATATATATATATATATATATAGGGGAAGGTTCATTTGAGAAGAAAATTTTATTGAGAAGAAAAAGAATAAAATGGTATAATTGTAAAACATTAAATAGTTTTTTTTTTCATCCCATTTATTATTATGTTTGACTAATTAATTAGTCATTAAGACAATAATCCTTCACACTAAATATTTTTGCCAACACACATCAAAAGTTATCCTACACATTTCGAAATTTATCCTACACATATTGAAATTTATCCTACACAACTCGTTATTTATCCTACACGCCTCGTATTTATCCTACACTTTAAATGAATTTTTATTTTTATTTTTTGTGAAAAATATATATCTTAAAAATAAGTTACAAATTTAATATAGTTAGTTATTAAAGATGAAACTACCAATTAATGATGTATGTAAGTTTACTAATATACCCTTATAGTTACATTAAGTACAAATATTAAATGAAGTCTAATAAAGCATTCCTATTGGTTGAAATTTCTTCTTTTTTCTTCTTACAAAGAATTTCTTCTCATTTGAACCCTCCACTATATATATATATATATATATATATATATATATGGAGAAGATCATGCGAGAACCACCTCTTATTGCGAGAACCGCGAGAACCAATGTGAACACAACCAAAAATGCCTAAAAATAGCTAAAAATCTCACAAATTTTTTTTTTTAATATTTTTTATGAAAAAATCGCTACTTTTCGAAGCAAAATTTTTTTTTTTTTTTTGGCTTCTAAAAGTAGCGATTTTAACATAAAAAATATTTAAAAAAAAATTAGATTTTTTTTAGGTTTTTTGGGGGTTTAGTTTTTAGCATTTTAGCTTGGGGGTGGGTGGGGGGGGGGGTTTAGGTTTTTTTTTTTTTGGGGGGGGGGGGAGGTTTAGGTTTTTGGGGGGTGGGGGGGGGGGTTAGGTTTTTTGGGGGTTTTAGTTTTTAGCATTTAGCTTGATGGGGGGGGGGGGGTTAGGTTTTTTTTTTTGGGGGGGGGGGGGGGTGGGGGTTAGGTTTTTTTAGCTATTTTAGGTTGTGTTCACATTGGTTCTCGCGGTTCTCACAATAAGGGTGGTTCTCGCATGAGCTCCTCCCTATATATATATATATATATATGGTGGAGGGTTCAAATAAGAAGAATTTTTTTGTAAGAATAAAAAAGAAGAAATTTCAACCAATAAGAATCCATTATTTTACTTCATTTAATTTTTTTATTTAATATTAGTGTAAGGGTATATTGGGTAAATTTAGATGGATTATTAATTGTTAGTCTTCCTTTTTAATAGCTAACTACATTAAATTTGTAACTTATTTTCAAAAAAATATATTTTTCAAAGAAGAAAAAAAATTAATTTAAAATGTAGGATAAATTACAAGATGTGTAGGAGAAAATTTCAATATGTGTAGAATAAATTTCAATATGTGTATGATAAATTTCAAAATGTGTAGGATAAATTTTTATGTGTGTAGGCAAAAATTTTAGGGTGGAGGTTGATAGTCTTTATGCCTAATTAATTAGTCAAAGATAATAATAAATGAGATAAGAAAAACTATTTAATGTTTTTACAATTGTACCATTTGTTCTTTTTATTCTCAATTTAATTTTCTTCTCAATGAACCTCCCCCTATATATATATATATATAACTCTCTCTCTCTCTCTCACTAAAACACAGATTATTCAAGTCTCTCTCTCTCAGTTCTTTCTCTCTCTACACAGATCTGCCGCCCCACAGAACCACCTGTTCTTATCACCAGCTTCAAGTTCAACAAACCAAACTAACTGATACAACAAAACACATGGGTTGTTGAAATATAAAGAGAATCACCGGGCCATGAAGATGAATCTCGACTTAAAATCCCTGATTTCTTCTCAACAACACTCGTCGGTCAAATTTTTTGAAACAGAGGCTCGTCGGTCAAATTTTTGAAACAGAGGAAGCCATAGCTCCGGCGAGAAGCTGCGAAAACGACCGGCAATCAACATCTGAGTATTGATCAGAGAAGTAATTCGAAACAAGAGTCAAGGGTGCCAGACTAAACCCTGGTATTTGTCCGCTGGTGAACAGGGTTTCGAACAATGATTGCGATGGCAGAGCAATCGGTGGAATGGGAACTCACCGTTGCGGAGGCGGCGGCGGTGATTCGGCTGAGAGAGATGATGGCAATGGGATGGTGGTGGTGGGGATGATGCGGTGGTGGGGGTGGTGGTGGTAGTTCAGAGAGGAGAGAGAAGAGTGAGAGAGGCAGAGGGGTGTAAATTCTGACCTGATTTCGTTTAAGAGAGAGAGGCAGAATGACTAAAATACCCCTGAGCATAAAGACAAAATAGCAGGTTCTTTTTTGAAAATCTGACCTGATTTCGTTTTTAGACCAAAATGGCAACAAAATGCAAACCTCAGTGACCCAGATTTAAAAATTTTTTGATTTTGGACTAAAGTGGCAAAAGTGAGCAAACATGACCATTTTGGCTATTAACTCTAACTCCAGTCATAAAATTTTTCTTGAAAAAAGAAATTAAAATCTATATCAACAATGTTTGGTTTAGATTAATTACAACTAAAATATTATATAGGTTGTTTTGTGGTGAGGTGACGGTAAGTGGTGTAACCACCGATGGTGGCAGTTGTGTTTACTAAGGCTAGGGGTGTGTTAACGCCCCCACTCCATCTCCTGGGTGCCAAAGAGGGGGGGGGCATTCATGCTCCGCCAGCCCACTAACGAGCGTTAATGCGTTGTGATTGAGAAAGTTGATTAAATATGACCGTTGGCAACTGTCGATTTATAAAAAAAATTAAGTTTTAGTTTATAAATTTAACACTATAAATATCCTACCTATTTTACTCAAATATCCATCCATTATCCATCTAAAAACTTTATCATATTCACACAATGTTTCCCAACAATCAAAACCCGTGGGATCCCAACAATCCGTTTTGGGGTAATTTAGCAAACGAGCAAGAAGAACGATACCGAAGAGACCCGCGAACGGGTGAGGTTGGGTCTTATCCGATGCCACCTACCTACCGGAGGAGGACCGAGTCATTTTAGAGGCTCGCAAAGCAAAAATCCGAGCCAAATATATGTAGTTTTTTATTTCAAGTAGGTTATTTTTTTAAGTAACTTTGTAGTTTTTTTTATTTTTTACGTACTTTCTAATGTTTTATTTATTTTATTGAAATTATGTTTTTTTTTATTTTGTTTTAAATAAAACTAGTGGGTTCCCCCCGCGCTATGCGGCGGTAACTCAGTTAGTATCAGTTCAGTTGGGTTCGTTTTAATACCGGCATTCGCTACAGTAACTGAAAATGAAAAATGAAGAAATACAGTCTTGATATGCTCAAAAGGATATCGACGCACCTTTTACACCAATCAAAAAACTTAAAAACAAATGCCGGTTTCTGATATTGCCGATATCGGTATCGATGTTATTTGGCCAAAATCGATTAGATTCGTCACATATCGAGACTCGTATAGTTTACAATAAAAAATGCATTTTAATATTGTTATCGGCACTCATATAATATACAATTAAAAAAACGTTGTTTTGAATACAAAAACAATGTAAATACTATACATCGTCGGTTCCGATTCTATTTGGTATGATAGCGACACGATATCTATTTCATGAAAATTAATATCACAATGTTTAAAAAGCATAGTTACAGAGTTAGATTAAAAAAACTAACATGAGCAAGTTATTAAGAAAATAAACTAAATGATAAATAATCTTTTATTAAAAAAATTAAAAAGAATATTTAAAAAACTCAAAACACTGTTCATCGACAATTCAAATTAATATGTATAATTTGCATATAAATTAAAAAAATACAAAATATAATAAAAATTAATAATTAGGTAATGATGATGGGGGCTTTAAACCATTGCATGCGAGTTAAAAGAAGGGACTTTAAAGCTCTCTATGTGACATGGCGCTGATTTGAATCTGGTGTGGCGCTATAAAACCCCTAAGGACTTTAAATCACACCCCCCAAGCCTAAGACTATGGGGTATGGGGCGGGGGTTTGGGCGTGGGTTGGAGAGAAACGCCCAAGTCACCACCCCGGGTGGTCTTGGGTTTGGGCGTGGCCCCTTGGGCGTGAGTTTAAGGTCGGGCGTGGGGCATGCTAGCGATCCTATGTAGCAGGCTCTTATTGGCTTGTTAGCTAGGGCATAGCAGACTATTTTAAATTTAAAAAAAAATGATGTGGCTTGGCCACGTCAGCCCAGCCACGCCCACCATACCCCTATGAAACTTGGGTTTGTGTATTGAGTGCCCCATATCCACGTGTCAACCCATGCCCCTGTGACAACCGTAAAAAATCCAGGTATCCGTACAATTAATTAATCATGATTAGTGCTTAATGACTGTGCTGAATTTACAATTAACTGCATTCTGATTACTGTCATACACAAACATGTGCATCATACATTGTTAAATGTCATACCAATATTGCATGAAAGCTATATTGCCTCAAATGATGCATTAAGTACAGTTAGCACAGTTATCTGATAAATCAGGAAAATGCTGATAGAACTCAGCACATAGACAGACAGTGCATTGAGACACAGAATGAGCCAGAAACCAAGTACTACACTAGTATAGTGTGTAGGAAAGTAAAGATCACAAAACTGCCTTGCTAGTGATAGTTTAAGTGCCGGAAAGTGCCTAAAACTCACCCAAAGTGCTGAATTCAGCATAAATCAGCATTTTAACAATCTAATTTCATGCAGAAATATGCTTAAATGGTCCTGAATGCTTTTCTAAGTGTTGGGAATTAAAAGTGTCACAAAAGGGTACATAAAGCACACTAAACTGCAAGTTTAGCACCTTAATGAACCAGTATCGAACCGAACAACCGGACACTACCTGAAACATCAAATTTACACTAGAAGCACTGTTTTACATTAACAAGCTAGTTATGGTCCCCGAACATCAAAACACCCCATACAAAATATCTACTAACTAAAGCATGTAACTTACACTTAGATTTCAACTATTAATCAACTAAGTTAAAACCTATGCTAGACCCCCCCCCCCCCCCACCTATTCTCGGCTCCAACAAGGGCCCCACACCAAGATTTGTTTTAATACAATATTGGATCATGTTTGTGCTTTCTAAGACATATTACGCAAGAGTTTATTTGGTTAAATGGTTATAAGAAGAACTTGAGAGGAACTAGAGCTCATTACTAGGGGTGTTCAGAAAAAAACCGTAACCAAATAAAAATCGTAAACCGAACCATAACCGTAACCAAATAAACCGACCCGAATAACGAATTCGGTTTTTGGTTTGGTTTCTAACCGAAACCGAATTAGGAATACGGTTTTTGGTTCGGTTTATGGATCCGCATTTTATTTTATTTGGTTTATTCGGTTTATTTGGATAACCGAATAAACCATTTAACTTAATTAATATTTTATTAAATAAAAATAATAATATTTTATAAATCATATAAAATTTATTAGCCCAAAATAGTTATTTTTTATGCAGCCCAAAATACCAAATGTAAATCTAAAAGCTTAACTCAAAACCACTCTTTAAGTCATCCAATAGTTTCTATGATCTATATTTTGAAACTTTAACTAGGGGTGAGCAAGAAAACCAAAATAACCGAACCGTAACCGAATAACCGAACCAAAAAAACCGAACCGAAACAAAAACCGACGGTTCGGTTTTCGGATTTTTAATAACCGAAAATTTCAGTTCGGTTTTCGGATAAACTTTTTCAATAACCGAAAAAAACCGAACCGAACCGATAAGTTACAATCCATATATTTTTATGTTTAAGTTTAAATTGTTTAAGTGTTTAACCCAATGCTTGTAGAAAATGTTAATTTTATTCTTGAATGTTAAGTGTTTATAATAAAAACATTATAACTGAAATGATTTATTATTACCTATAAGATATAACAAAATTTAATATAAAAATTAAATTTAATAAAAACTTTGAAGAAACATAAAAAAAGATTAGAAGGTTAGGTTTATATATAAACAATATTAATTAAGAGTTAAATGCTTGGTTGGTCCCTGTGGTTTGCAAAAATTGCAGACTTGGTCCCAAAACTTTACTAATTACACTCGTGGTCCCTGTGGTTTTCAAAAATGCACTCGGTTGGTCCCTAGCCCTAACATCAGTTAAATTTCTCAGTTAAGTCCATGTTAAATGACCAAAATACCCTTGCCTATTTACCCTCTTTATAATCATCTTCATCACCACCATCATCTTCATCAATCATCACCATCATCATCCCCATGTGTCTGCTCTCTCTCTCTCTCTCTAAACCCACATCCACCGTCTCCCCTCCGCCACCATATACCCACCACCACCGGACACCTAACCGGTCACGGCTTCATCCACCCACAGCCTTCACGGCTTCATCCACCCACCACCGACCCAACACCTCCCACCTTAGAAACCCAACCTCATCATCATCGCATAACCCTCACCCATTGAAACCCAACCTCCGTCGCCATCGAAACCCCACCACCACCACCTTAGAAACCCAACCCCTCCTCTCCTCAGATCGGTGCTCATAAGGTACAGCGGCGCTAGGGTTTTACCCTAAGGCCCACCGGCTCAGATCGGTGCTCATAAGGTACAGCGTGGCTAGGGTTGATGACGGCTACCAATCACTAGCGATTCTTCACTCCAATTTCCTATGGCTACCAATCTCTCTGGTGACGGCGCTAGGTCTCTGCTCCACCTCCACACTTTCCTCTGGCCACCGCACCATCCAATCACTAGCGATTCTTCACTCCAATTTCATCAACAGAAGTCTCATGTGCAATCACCTAGTAATTGAGTAATTGCTTGAGATAAAAAAGCCCCTAATTTCAAATCGATTGCTTCTGGATATCGAAGGTTAAATTTACAGGTTAAAGTTGCTATTCTGAGTTATAGCAGTTCATTTTGTTGTGTAATTTATAGGTATTTGTTTTGTTGTTTTGACTTGGTTTGATTTTTTTGGGCTAGTAATTGGGTTTGGAGGAATCTATAAAGTTGTTTGCAATTTACGATAAACATTCGCCGGAGAAACCGGACTGCCGACAGGTCGTCGGAGAAATAATCTGGTGACCAGATTTTTAGAGGGAGAGAGAGCAGAGACCTGACCTGGGGTGGGCTGGGTTGGAGTGCGATTGTTAATTGAAGGGTGGGGGTTGGCTGGGTTGAAGGTGATGGTGGAGGTGGAGGTGGTGGTGATGGATTGAAGGTGGAGACGGTGGATTGAAGGTGGAAGAACAGGGGATGGGATGAAGAAGATGGTGGGTTTTATTTTTTTAATTGTTCAGGGGTAATATAGTCATTTCACATATAGTTAACTGAGAAATTTAACTGATGTTAGGGCTAGGGACCAACCGAGTGCATTTTTGAAAACCACAGGGACCACGAGTGTAATTAGTAAAGTTTTGGGACCAAGTCTGCAATTTTTGCAAACCACAGGGACCAACCAAGCATTTAACTCATTAATTAAAGAGGTTAACTATAATAACTTAAATATAAATATATAAAAAGATTGTTATAATATAAATTATACTTTTTATTTTTTGAATCTTATATAATTTTGTTCCAAAAACCGAAATAACCGAAAAACCGAACCGAACCGACGTAAAAACCGAAAAACCGAAACCGAAAAAAACCGAAACCGAACGGTTTTTAAAACCCGAAAACCGACATTTCGGTTTCGGTTTTGATTTTACCCAAAAACCGAACCGAACAGTGCACACCCCTAACTTTAACTTTGTGGTTGTGTCTACTATTACTTTATGGATGTGTTTATTTTATTTCGCAATGAAACTTTCTTGTATTCATATATTCTTATGTGTTAATTAGTTGTGATGTTCGGAAGTTGGAACACAAAACATAAATATAAATTAGGAAAAAAAAAGTACTTAAGTACAATTTGGTTAGATTTGGTTTATTTGGCTTATTTGGTTTCTAACCGAAACCAAACCGGATTGAATTTGGTTTGGTTTGGATCGGTTTGCATATTCCTTATTTGATTTGGTTTGGTTTTTGGTTTGGGATACAAAATTTTGAAAACCGAATAAACCGAACCGAATAAACCAAATAAATCATAAACCGAACCGATGAACACCCCTACTCATTACTTCACACACTAACACACACTACTCTCATCTCTTCTCCTCCCTTACTCTCGGCCGAACCTCATCCCCCACACAACCATCTTCATTCATCCATCCTCATATATTCTACATACTCACAAAGGTGTTAAAGATCATACAAGGGAGCTTGGTGGCCTTGAAGCTTGAAGGACCTCTCTTGTTTGCTTTTATCCACTTGTTTTCTACCCTTGAATCATCTCTAGACTTGTGCTAGTGGTAAGAGTCTTGATCTTGCTATCTTACTTCCATTTTTAGTGGTTAAAGATGAATCATAATCAAAAACTTAAAGAAACACTAAAGAGCATAAGCATGAAACATGAACATAAGCTTGTTTAATAAAGTAATCTTGATGAATATGAGTTGTTATACTTGTTGATCATTGATTGTTTGTAGAAATGATGTTGATCATCATAAGATCTTGCTAGATCATGATTAAAAACATAATCTAGCAAGATGTAAGAATAGAAATTGTTGTAGGATGATGGATCATCCACTCATAAAACATGAACTTGAAGGAACATAATGTTTTCTTGAAAAATCATGATCAAGTAAGTTGTTAATCATATAGATCTAAGAATTTCATGAAGGATTTCTAAAGAAACCAAGTTAAAAATAAAAGTTTCATTTGATCTTGGTTCTCACACAAACAAATCTTATTTTTAGTGGTTAAACAAATGTATAAACACTTGTGTAACAAGAAGAATGCATAAATAAATATTTTTAGAAAATACGACAAGAAGTTATAAACATCTAACTTCTTTAAAAATGAAGTTTTTAAAGAACTAATCACATTTTAAAGGGTAACAAGGCTTACTAAGAACACTAGTAAGTTACTGCAAATTTTTACAAAAATTCAAGTTCATGAAGTAGTAGAATATGCATGATTTTGGCAAGATTGATAAGTAAAGGTTGTTTGTTGATGATTGTGAATTGATTATGTTGATTTTTACAAAAGAAAATGATATGCTTGAAAGCATGGAAACCTCCATTTTTAGGGGAAACTATGACAAAATTTTCTAAAAATATAAACACTTAGAAATATATTTTTAAACAAATATTTACAAGTGTGTTTTAAACCATAAATTGTTACAAAAACCTTGCCATAATTTTTGGTTACAAAAATACAAGTATTGGAGGTTGATTTTCATAAATAAAAGTGACTAAATATGTATTTAGGAAATATATATTTAGAAGACACATATGTGTGATTATTTGTATACTTTGTGTATTAGTTATATTATTTTAGGACTTGAAGTAATATAACTCACAAAAATACCAAGAATTATCATCCAAAATATTACCAAAATTCAAAGGAATAAATATGCACACTTACACAAGATATTGGTGAAACCGAACTATGTAATATAGGACTTACGAAATATTCCGAAAAATTTATTCACAAAGAATATTTTGGTAAATAATATTTTGGACACCAAGGAAGTAAAATATGATTTTTACAATTACTACAAGGATATATCATATTTTTGACAAGAGAAAAATATATTTTTTTTGACAAGTATGAAATATATATTTTTCTTGAAATTTTTGGAAGATATATTATTTTAAGAAATATATATTTTCTTACACAAACACAGGAAATACAATATTTTTGGTAGAAATATATTTTCTCAAATAAATATGAAACATATCATTTTTGGGAAAAATGAGTTTATATATATATTTTCCAAGTGGACTTGAAAATATATTATTTTTGAACTTATGAGAAAATACGAATATCTTTGTCAACGAAAAATTATAAATAATTTTTCTAAGTAATATTCCTTAAAATATATTTTTTTGGAAATATATATTGGATATTTATTAAAGATATTATTCCGGAATAATTAATATGAAATTAAGTATAAGGATACTTAATGAATACAATAAAAATACGTATTCTCGTATGTATAAATACACACCGGAATACGGCCCCAAAATATGGCAAAAATACACATGTATAAGATACCTCCATCATTGGGAAGGAAATGCAAGTATAAATACTTGGGAAGTATTATTACAATAATATTGTTTAACAATTATTCCAAAATTTATAAATATAATTTAAGTTAAAATATTAATTATTTTAACAAATAATTATATAACTTGGAATAATAGCGAACACACAAAGGAAACGTAACTCATAAACATTAGTACTAAGTTAAGGCACGGCCCGCTCGTCTGATAGACATTAGTACGTTGTAGGTAGCCGTGTACACCGGAAGAAGCTTGAGTTACTGTGACTGAAGACGCAAGATTGTGAGTTCATGTCCCCCTTTTCTTTAAACTGTTTTGTTTTATAACTTCGGGGGTGAAGTACATGTTACAAAATGATTACATACAATTACAATTGGTATGGTTAGCTTTGGAAAGTACAGTAAATCATGTGAATGGGTAGGCGCACTCATAAGACCATTAATCCTCGTGTTAGGACCGATGGGCATGAGTGATAGATCTATTTGGGTGTAGCGAGCCCACACCCATGTGGACCGGGGTTTGGCCCATGAGGTGACTATGTCTTACAGCCAGAAGCCCGATACAAAATCTGCTAGGTTTGAGCCTTCCTACGTCGTTGCACGCATGTTAATGGCCTTGCAAACCATTAATCGATCTGTTTCCTTGTTTTGCTTTCATACCGGGATTTACAAACATACATACATACAATGATTACAAGGTTTTATTCATACACACAAACAAACACATGAACTCGCTCAACTTTTGTTGATGTTTTCAAAATACATGTATTTCAGGGAATTAAAAGTGGATCTGGCGGGCGTTGGATGTATCAAGTTGCGTTAAGAATAAAAGATGTCATCCATGGTCTTGAGGCTTGGTTTGGGTGTCCTATCCTGGACAAGACACCACTTCTAAATCTTGGTTTTATTTAGAGTCTTTTGATGAGTCCTTGTGAACTCTTAAACAATTCGTATGGTTTGTAAAACTTGAATTTGGAGTCTTGTTTAAACAATGACGTTTGTGATGTTTTAAAATCTATTTAATGGATGACGATCTATGGTTTTATCATATAGTTGTTGTTACGATTGAATGCAATGGTATTAAGAAAGTCACACCATAATCATGCTTTCGCAAAAGTCAGGGTGTGACAGCCCCAAACCCCCGCCCCACCTGTGACAACTTTCAAATTTCATGTATCCGTACGATTCATTAATGTTAATTAAAGTGCTTGATGACTGTGCTGAATTACTTAACTGCTTTCGGATTACTGCGTCATACTTACATGTGCTTGTTAACATACTAGTCTTGTGCAGAAAATTGACTAAATAGTCTTGTATGCTTTACTAAGTGTTGGGAATTAAAGGTGTTACAAAAGATACATAAAAGACACTATATGGAATAACTTAGCACTTTAACGGAACGGTATCTAACCGAATAACCGGACATTACCCGGAACACTAAAATATTGCAAGAAACATTGTTTTTATTTTTCTGAGCTAGTTATGACTCCCGAGCACTATAACACACTACACAATACATATAACACACAACACTAGGCTTTTACCACATAACCTCCCACTAACAAATTACTTACCATTTGAATTTTCATTTAACCCCCCCCCCCCCCTAATTGTAACCGTCCCCATGAAGGGACCCGACACCAAGTTTGAAAATCTTCTCATATCTCCTAAATCCTTTTCTTGGAACTCATGAGATCTTGGATTAGACATGTATGTACTTGAGGGGACCATGGAACCAATGGGTAAAGAGTGTAGTGGGATTATAATTAACTTAAACACTTAACTTCTTCATCAACACAAAAACCTCTTCCTCCCTTACAAGAAGCTCGGCCGAACACCCCTATCATCACCACCATCTCTTTGTTGCAATTTCAACCATTCCAAGTGTACTCCAATGTGCTACAAGGTGTTCAACGAAGCTTGGTGTTATCGGAAGTTGAAGGACCTCTTGCAAGTGCTTTTATCCACTCATTTTTCATCTTGATCTTCCCTAGCTTAAAAGCTAGTAGTAAGCTTCTTTGATCCTCATTTACTTCATGTTTATGGTGGTTAATAGTTAGATTATGATGAAAACATAAGAACACTAAAATATTATAAACAAAAGTCTTGAACATAAAGCTAATATGATGATGAAATAAGATGAAATCTTGATGAAATGAAGTTGTTTTGTCATGTTGTTGATTACTTGATGTTTATTTGATGATTACTAGTAATATGATGTTGAACATCATGGTTGAACTTGTTAAAGTATGATTAAAGACATGGCTTAACAAGTTAGAGATGATTATGTGCTTTTATAAAATAATCATCTTCTTATTTAAAACATGAACTTGATAATAAAAATGATTTTCTTACAAAGTAATAAACCAAGTGAACTAGTAAACTTGTAAACCCAAGACTTGTGAATGATTTTCCTAAATAAACCAAGTTTAAAAGGATGATTTTTAGAAGAACATGGTTTTTATTAAACCAACACTATTTTAAATAACAACATAAGTATAGAAATACTTTTAACACAAAAAGATGTTATAAGTAAACATTTTTGTAAATTATATTTACAAGTTGTGAACATCTAAAAATCCCGAGAATGAGATCTTAAATAAAGTAGACACACTTTGGAGGGTAACTAAACCCACTAAACGCAATACCAAGTTACTACGCGTTTTTATGAAACATCAAGTTCATGTTGGTTTGTAAATAGAATAGTTTGCTCTTGGTAAATTGTTGTTGATTGTTGAATGATTTTTGGAAAAGAAAATGATATGCTTATTAGCATGGACGCCTCCGTTTACCAAGGAGACTCTGGAGAAATTTTCTAAAAACTCCAACACTTAGACAATATTTTTCTACAACAAGCGTCACAAGTATATTTTATAACTTGTGTTCGAATATAAACTTCGCCATAATTTTTGTAACAAAATGCAAAGTGTCGGAGGTTGATTTTTGTAAATAAAAATGGGTAAATATATATTTAGAATATATATCTTATACTAGAACATTTGTGTGGAAACTTGTTTATTTTGTGAGATAGTTATATTATTTTAGGGTAAAATAATGTAACTTAACAATACAATTTGACATTTGAATTGTGGTGCGTGATAGAAGTAATGAGTAGATAAACCGTACGTAGGATACGTGTTATGCATGAGAATCTGATTTTTATATGCACCTTATTAGGACGTGCTTGATTTCCTGATTATTAGAGTACTTTATCTAACCGAGCAAACCAAGGTGAGTTCACACACTTTCTAAGGCATGGGATTCTCGGTGGTTGGGAATGGATTAAAGAATTAAAACGGAACATACATATCCTCCTTGGGTAGGATATGTACCGCCATCCTCCATAGGTAGGATGCCAATATTAATCCTGCGTATTCTCCTTGGGTAGAATATGTACGTTCGTCCTCCTTGGGTATGACAACAACCTTAAAACCTACTAGACAAAACTCTATCATTAAGTCCCTCATTTTATATCGACTTAATCGCCGAGGCCAATGGCGAGCGGGTCATTAGTTAATAGCGCTATTAGGTTTAACAAACCTCACACCGTGCCGTTCGGACGGGCGTGTACTAATGGACTATGGCAAACTGTCAATGATGATAGACATTGACGTAGGGCACACCTATTGTTCGTCAGTTGTCGATATCTTATCGGTCTAGTGGTTCACATGGGGAAGCCCCCACTGAATATGAATATGGTTTGGGTAATAAAGAATGAACTGGTTAATCATACTTTCAACTATGGGGTAACCCCCACGGTAAATAAGCTGTAACGCACGGCTCTTTTGTACCTTCCATTTATAGAAAGTTTTGTTCTTATTTCTATTTTTGGAAACTTTGTATTCTCGTAATCGTTCTTTCTTTGTAATCATTGTAAAACCGAGACTTGGATCATTAATGAAACTCGTATTTTGTTACAAATATGTTATACACACTCTATATATGCTCGTATGTTCGATTTTGTAAATCAATTGATGATTAATCATTATTCTTGGAAACTAAGTGCTAAACTTGCAATTATTTAAACTCGTGTCATACATACTCTATACATGTTTGTACGCTTAAATTGAGAAACAATTTGGTATTTATTCGGGATGTTCGCGAACTTATGTTAAACTATTGAACACGTGGTATTCATGTATTATACGAAACTTATGCTTAGTCATACTCAATTTACACTTGCGCAACCTTTAGGACATGTTACATATGCCTAGTAACACTAATCTAATCATAAAATCCGTATTAGGTGACATGGGAATAAGTTGCAATTCATAAAACATAAAATAAAAATTTTTGTGTTTCTGACCTTTGCTTACGGACCGTAAGCCACAACCCTTACGGTCCGTAAGGGGTGTCTGGGCGGGCAGAATGTGTTTCTTCCGCGTTTTTGCACGAAATCCCACTTTCTTAACCCCTCCAATCACCTCTAATCCACCTCTAAACACCTCCAATCATACTCAACCTCTTCCCCTATAAATAAACACCTTCTCCACACCATTTTACACTTTCACAACTCTCTACACCTCACAAATTCACTCTCAAATCTCTTGCAATTCAGGATTTTGGCAGATTCATACTCTTGCACTAAAGTGAGTGTAACTTGCTCATTTCTCAACCAAATCACTTGGTTCTTCTTCCTACTTCTTTGGACAATCCTTGGGTTTGATTCCTTGGTTTCTCCTTGGAGAAATCAGACTTGGAATTGCCCTAAAAAGGACCTAAACTTTCTGTTTCGTTTTATGTTATTCAAAAACTTGTTTATACTTATCATTCTTGTGTCTAACACATCTCAAACTTATGTGCTAATGCTTACAACCTATCCTATGGTTGATTAAGTGTTAGAAACATGATTGGGACATACAAATAAGAGGTTAAACCTCAAATATTTCTCTGTTTTGTTTAGGGTATTTTACCCACAAGTCATGTTCGAGCTTAGATCTTGATGTAGAGTGATTGTGGAACAACTTGGGTTGTTCCAACATAAAATCCTCACATGATTTGATGATTTCTCTTAGTTTAGATTATTTACATACTTGTATTAATCATAGTTCTTGACCCTCCTTGGTTGTTTTTACATCAAGTGAAGTGGTGAACTTTCAAGGGGTTCCTAAATGGAAGCTTGTCCTTCCTACCCCATACATGACATCCATGATACTAGAGGTGCCTAAACGAAGATTTAATCTTCTACCTCCTACATGAATTATTGGACTAAATAATATGTAACCTAGATATATATATATATATATACTCATTCAAACCTTTAATGTTGAACTTGTGTTTATATGTTAAAGTAGTAGAATATCATCTAAGACTTTAAAACCTTGATATGATTCTAATGGGTGTACTACCCATGAAATACAATATAACCCTAGTGGTTACATAGTGTCATATAAGAGTTATAAGTTAAAGATGATTATTTTAATATTATACTTTATGTTATGTTAAACTCCAAATTTATAATCTTCCGTTAAACGCCAAACTCACACACCTATGTTTCCTCGTGTAGAAGGACTAGGTGCTCCAAACTAATCCATCCACCAACTCACTCGCGGGATTTCAAGTAGGAAAGCTTGCAACCACCGTGAGTATACTCGGTCCCTTTTTCCCCTTTACACTTTGGGATGCAACATGTATAACTATGCAAACAACTTTTAAACTCAATTAAACTTACTCTATCCATGTTTAAACATGAAACTAATGTGACTTACTTGTTATTCTCGTATGCTATGTGAACGATTTGGAACGTTATATGCTCATTAACTTTGCTCGCCCACCTTAACAATTATAGCGCTATAGGATTAACGCCCCGCCCGTTATACTTTTGGGTATTGTTAAGTTAAACATTACCACCCCGCTAAACTTTTGGGATTAGGCTCTTTTATGCGTTGTATTCTCGGGTTTGATCATATTGTACGCCAAAATTGCATACTAGTAATCACATATCATGAATCATGTTGGATTTGAGTTTTTATCCTATTATGCTATGTAGTTAAACTTGTATACTCGCCTTTGCCTTTGCATTGAAACTCTATTTTAATACATGTTGCAGGTTGATTATTGAAGTATGGATGAATGATGAAACAAGTTTAGGGTGGACTAGATACACACCTTTAATTCATTTATCTTTTGATGTTATGTTGAAATTTGAACAATGTTGTTATTTCTATTTTAAATGTTGTATGACAATTTAGCACTTGCAATGAAATTTGAATTTAATTAAATATTGTCACATAGTGTTATGAAGTCTCTAGCAATCTATACACACTTCCTCTCATCCCGATGTTTCCGCCATCGGTTGGGGTGTGACATAAGCCAACGAAAGACAAACCATGTTTTCAGAAATAACGTAAAACTAAACAACCAACCGTGAACTCACTCAACTTTGTTGTTGACTCATTGTTACATGCCTTACAGGTCGTTAGATGCTTATGGAGCTTGCACGAGGAGGGGGTCGTTGTGGGATACAGACTGTTATGTTCCGTGCTTAATATTTAAATCCTTATGAACTTATTAAACTTACGCTTTGGACTTTAAACTTATGAACTATGAACTTATGTTTTGGGTTTTTACCTTCAATGCTTCCGATGTTTAATTTGAACTTGGTTAACTAGCTTTGGTCACCAATTGTATTGTGGTTGGTTTTATTTACTTAATTACGTTGTTCAATATGATTGGTGGCTCGATCCTGTTCATGTCACGCCTCCAAGCGGTGATACTCCGCATGGTGGATTTTGGGGGTGTGACAGATTGGTATCAGAGCCATTGGTTATAGTGAACTTGGTTTTAAAAAGGGAAAAACTTTTTAACAAAACCAGACTATAACTTGTACAGTGCTCAACGATCCACAATGACGCTTCGCTCCACGTGCAAGACTCAACACAATAGGTGGTATGATTTATGTTATATTGTCGGTTAGATAGTTCACACTGTGCATTAGTTAACGTGATAACTGCTATTTGAACCTTGTGTGCTTACTCTCTCCTGTTATCCCATGCTTACGCACTTTCGCGACACTTTTCTCACTTACGTTGCTTCGTTGTGAAGATCATGAACGGACGCGGATGACGTATCAACCTAACTCAAGCCCAGTTGACGACTTTGATCAATGAACGGGTTGCTGAGGCACTCGCAGCTGTCCCTGCAGGAGGTATAACCTGCCATATCAACCCACCTTAGGACGTTTAGATCCTACCTTCGCAAACCAAACCTCGTGCTTAACCTTGTCTTTTATTCTTGCGAAACAGGTCAACATGCTCAGCCTCCCGTATGTACGTTCAAAACGTTCATGGATTGCCGACCTAGTACTTTCAGCGGCACAGAAGGAGCTGTAGGTCTTCTTCACTGGTTCGAGAAGCTTGAGTATGTTTTCGAGATGTGTGAATGCCCTGAAGATCGTAGGGTGAAATATGCTACTGGAACACTCGAAGGTGCTGCGTTAACCTGGTGGAAAGCATAGGTTCAACTGCTAGGGCTGGCGGTTGCTAATGCCACCCCATGGAACGGTTTCAAAGAACTGATCAAAGAAGAGTACTGTAGTCGTGACGACATCCGCAAGCTAGAGGTGGAATTTTTCAATCTGAAGATGACGGGGTCTGAAATTGAGGCATACACAAAGAGATCGAACGAATTAGCTATCATGTGTCCCACTATGGTGGATCATCCTATCAAGCATATCGAGCTGTACCTTAAGGGTTTGGTGCCAGAAATTCAAAGCCATGTGACCTCAGCTAGTCTTGGCACCATTCAGCAAATCATCAAGTTGGCTCATCGTCTCACTGATCAGGCAGTTGAGCAGAACAAGCTGCCCAAGCGTATTAGCGTTACTACTACTGATGCTCCCAGTAATAACAAGCGCAAGTGGGATGGAAATTCGGGCAAGGGTTCTACTTCAGCTTAGTCCCAGCAGCGAAAGACAGATGAGTACAATAGCCCCGGTCAACAGTCTTTTGGGAATCAAGGTCAGGGTGGGTACAAAGGAAATCACCCTAAGTGCAATCGACGTAATTTGCACCACAGCGGGCAGTGCCACAAGGGTCGTTGTCTGAGGTGTAACAAGTTTGGTCATGAAGCAAAGGATTGCAGGGGCGCACGACCAGCAAATCAGAATCGCCAACAACAACAAGCTCCACAGAACCACCAGCAGTAGCAGCAACAGCAGGGCAATAAAGGATGCTTTCAGTGTGGCGTTGAAGGCCACTTTAAGAGGAACTGTCCTCAGCTGAACCAGAATCAGAACAACAACAACCAAGGAAACGGGAACAACAATGGAGGCAACAACGGGGGTAACAATAATGGCAATGGTGCCAGGGGACGTGTTTTCGTGCTGGGTCAGGGCGACGCGAGGAACGATCCCAACGTTGTGATGGGTAAGTTTCTTCTGGATGATTTCTTTGTTACTGTTTTATTCGATTCGGGTGCCGATACTAGTTATGTGTCCTTAAAAGTTAGTCAAATTCTTAAGCGCACCCCAACACTTTTGACCACCAAACACACGGTAGAGCTAGCAAACGGTAAAAGTCTCGAGGCCACACACATATTTAAGGGTTGTAACCTCGTCTTAGCTGGTCAGACCTTCTCCATCGATCTCATTCCTATCGTTCTGGGTAGTTTCGACGTTATTATTGGGATGGATTGGCTATCCCAACAGCAAACGAAAATTCTTTGCAATGAGAAGATTGTCCGCATCCCTCGTTCTGGTAAAGAACCCCTCGTGATTCATGGCGACAAGAGTGGTGCTGTCGTAGGCATTATCTCTTTTCTTAAGGCCCAGAAGTGTTTGCGAAAGGGCCATACTGCCATTCTAGCACTCGTTACTGACACATCAACGGAAGAGAAGAGAATTGAAGACATTCCTATTGTGCGCGATTTTCCTGAGGTATTTCCTGAGGAATTACCTGGTCTTCCGCCTCATCGTCAAGTCGAGTTTCAAATCGAGCTAGCTCCTGGAGCAGCGCCCATAGCTCGAGCACCTTATCGTCTAGCTCCATCCGAACTTGAAGAACTGTCCACGCAACTACAAGAACTCTTGGAAAAGGGTTTCATACGTCCTAGCTCTTCGCCTTGGGGAGCTCCAGTGTTATTCGTGAAGAAGAAAGACGGTACCTTTAGAATGTGTATAGACTACCGCGAACTCAACAAGGTGACCGTGAAGAATCGTTATCCTCTTCCACGTATTGACGACTTGTTCGACCAGCTGCAAGGGTCGAGCTTTTACTCTAAAATTGATTTGAGATTGGGATACCATCAGCTGAGAGTCCGAGATGAGGACGTCTCCAAAACAGCATTCAGAACTCGTTACGGCCATTACGAGTTTCTGGTCATGCCTTTCGGATTGACAAACGCACCTGCGGTCTTCATGGATCTCATGAACCGAGTATGCAAACCTTACCTGGATAAGTTGGTTATTGTTTTCATCGACGACACCCTGATCTATTCTAAGAGTCAGGAGGAACACGAGCAGCATCTACGACTTATGCTGGAACTTCTTCGAGCAGAGCAACTGTATGCTAAATTTTCGAAATGTGACTTCTGGCTTCGCGAAGTCCACTTTCTAGGCCATGTGGTAAACAAGGATGGGATTCATGTGGATCCATCCAAGGTAGACTCGATCAAGAACTGGCCTGCACCCCGTACACCAATAGAAATCCGCCAATTCTTGGGTTTGGCGGGCTACTACAGAAGATTCATCAAGGATTTCTCTAAGATTACGCAACCACTCACCTCACTGACTCAAAAAGGTGTCACCTATCATTGGGGTGATGTACAGGAGTCCGCATTTCAGCACTTAAAAGATAGACTTTGTAGCGCGCCTATCCTCTCATTGCCTGAAGGCACAAATGATTTTGTGGTTTATTGTGACGCTTCCATCCAAGGAATTGGTTGCGTATTGATGCAACATGACAAGGTCATTTCCTACGCATCGCGCCAACTTAAAGTTCACGAAAGGAACTACTCTACGCACGATCTGGAACTGGGAGCAGTTGTTTTCGCACTTAGGATATGGAGGCATTACCTGTACGGTACCAAGTGCACCATTTACACCGATCACATAAGTCTCGAGCATATCTTCAAGCAAAAGGAGTTAAACACGCGACAACGCCGATGGGTCGAGCTCTTGAACGATTACGAATGTGCAATCAAGTATCATCCGGGTAAAGCCAATGTTGTGGCTGACGCCCTCAGTCGAAAGGATACTATACCTAAGCGAGTACGTGTGTTACAACATACCATTCACTCTAACCTTCCCGCTCAAATTCGAGATGCCCAGGTCGAAGCATTGAAAGTAGAAAACATCAGGGCTGAGTCCCTACGAGGATCAAGGAAACGGTTAGTACAAAAGGAAGACGACGCCTACTATGTAAACGGGCGCATCTGGGTTCCACTTTATGGAAACTTACGCGAGCTTGTGATGGATGAAGCACATAAGTCTCGTTATTCGGTACATCCTGGTTCGGATAAGATGTACCACGACCTAAAGGCTACATACTGGTGGCCTAGCATGAAAGCCCACATAGCAACCTACGTCAGTAAATGCTTGACTTGTGCTAGGGTCAAGGTCGAGTACCAGAAACCATCAGGCCTACTTCAACAACCAGAGATCCCGAAATGGAAATGGGAGCAAATTTCCATGGATTTCGTTACTGGCTTGCCGAGATCTCAACGCGGAAATGACACTATTTGGGTGATAGTGGATCAATTGACTAAGTCTGCACACTTCTTGCCTATCAAGGAAACCGACAAGTTTTCTACTCTAGCAGACATCTACCTAAAGGAAGTAGTATCAAGGCACGGAGTGCCAACCTCCATCATTTCGGATCGTGACTCACGTTTTACATCGGAATTGTGGCAAGCTATGCACAAGTCTTTTGGCTAACAACTAGACATGAGCACGGCATATCATCCACAGACGGATGGGCAATCTGAACGCACCATCCAAACCCTTGAAGACATGCTTAGGGCATGTGTAATCGACTTCGGTAATGGCTGGAAAAAACATCTCCCGTTAGTGGAGTTTTCGTATAACAACAGCTACCACACCAGTATCCAGGCCGCTCTGTTTGAGGCATTATACGGATGAAAGTGCCGATCACCTCTTTGTTGGGCAGAAGTTGGCGACAGTCAAATCACTGGCCCAGAACTTGTAGTGGATACAACCGAAAGGATTGCTTAGATACGACAACGAATGGAGGCAGCTCGTGACCGTCAGAAAAGCTATGCGGATAAGCGCAGGAAACCACTCGAGTTCCAGGTTGGGGATCGAGTGCTACTCAAAGTCTCACCTTGGAAAGGTGTAGTTCGTTTTGGCAAACGAGGCAAACTCAATCTGCGTTATGTCGGACCGTTCGAAATTATTGAGAAAATTGGCAAAATCGCTTACAAGTTGAATCTACCGGCAGAACTCAGCGGAGTTCACAATGTTTTCCATGTGTCGAATCTGAAGAAGTGTCTGTCAGATGAGACCCTCATAGTTCCTCTCAAGGAACTCACTATCGACGACCAGCTGCGATTCATCGAGGAACCAGTAGAGATTACTGATCAAGATGTTAAGGTTATCAAGCGTACCAGAATACCTCTTGTTCGAGTTCGTTGGAATTCCCATCATGGCCCAGAGTATACCTGGGAACGAGAAGACCAAATGAAACTCAAGTATCCCCAGTTGTTTAAGAAAAGTGCAACCACTACTGAGGCTGAAGCTACTGCAGAATTTCGGGACGAAATTCCAAATCAACGGGGGGATGATGTGACACCCCAGGAAAACCAGGAAACCACGCAACTTAACTAGCTTCCTCAGTAACCACGTGCTAAATTTCGGGACGAAATTCTCTTAACAGGGGGAGAATGTGACAACTCTCAAATTTCATGTATCCGTATGATTTATTAATGTTAATTAAACTGCTTGATGACTGTGCTGAATTACTTAACTGCTTTCTGATTATTGCGTCATACTTACATGTGCTTGTTAACACACTAGTCTTGTGCAGAAAATTGACTAAATAGTCTTGTATGCTTTCCTAAGTGTTGGGAATTAAAGGTGTTACAAAAGATACATAAAAGACACTATATGGAATAACTTAGCACTTTAACGGAACGGTATCTAACCGAACAACTGGACATTACCCGGAACACTAAAATATTGCAAGAAACATTGTTTTTATTTTTCTGAGCTAGTAATGACTCCCGAGCACTATAACACACTACACAATACATATAACACACAACACTAGGATTTTACCACATAACCTCCCACTAACAAATTACTTACCATTTGAATTTTCATTTAACCCCCCCCCCCCTAATTGTAACCGTCCCCATGAAGGGACCCGATACCAAGTTTGAAAATCTTCTCATATCTCCTAAATCCTTTTCTTGGAACTCATGAGATCTTGGATTAGACATGTATGTACTTGAGGGGACCATGGAACCAATGGGTAAAGAGTGTAGTGGGATTATAATTAACTTAAACACTTAACTTCTTCATCAACACAAAAACCTCTTCCTCCCTTACAAGAAGCTCGGCCGAACACCCCTATCATCACCACCATCTCTTTGTTGCAATTTCAACCATTCCAAGTGTACTCCAAGGTGCTACAAGGTGTTCAACGAAGCTTGGTGTTATCGGAAGTTGAAGGACCTCTTGCAAGTGCTTTTATCCACTCATTTTTCATCCTGATCTTCCCTAGCTTAAAAGCTAGTAGTAAGCTTCTTTGATCCTCATTTACTTCATGTTTATGGTGGTTAATAGTTAGATTATGATGAAAACATAAGAACACTAAAAGATTATAAACAAAAGTCTTGAACATAAAGCTAATATGATGATGAAATAAGATGAAATCTAGATGAAATGAAGTTGTTTTGTCATGTTGTTGATTACTTGATGTTTATTTGATGATTATTAGTAATATGATGTTGAACTTGTTAAAGTATGATTAAAGACATGGCTTAACAAGTTAGAGATGATTATGTGCTTTTATAAAATAATCATCTTCTTATTTAAAACATGAACTTGATAATAAAAATGATTTTCTTACAAAGTAATAAACCTAGTGAACTAGTAAACTTGTAAACCCAAGACTTGTGAATGATTTTCCTAAATAAACCAACTTTAAAAGGATGATTTTTAGAAGAACATGGTTTTTATTAACCCAACACTATTTTAAATAACAACATAAGTATAGAAATACTTTTAACACAAAAAGATGTTATAAGTAAACATTTTTGTAAATTATATTTACAAGTTGTGAACATCTAAAAATCCCGAGAATGAGATCTTAAATAAAGTAGACACACTTTGGAGGGTAACTAAACCCACTAAACGCAATACCAAGTTACTACGCGTTTTTATGAAACATCAAGTTCATGTTGGTTTGTAAATAGAATAATTTGCTCTTGGTAAATTGTTGTTGATTGTTGAATGATTTTTGGAAAAGAAAATGATATGCTTATTAGCATGGACACCTCCATTTACAAAGGAGACTCTGGGGAAATTTTCTAAAAACTCCAACACTGAGACAATATTTTTCTACAACAAGCGTCACAGGTATATTTTATAACTTGTGTTCGAATATAAACTTCGTCATAATTTTTGTAACAAAATGCAAAGTGTCGGAGGTTGATTTTTGTAAATAAAAATGGGTAAATATATATTTAGAATATATATCTTATACTAGAACATTTGTGTGGATACTTGTTTATTTTGTGAGATAGTTATATTATTTTAGGGTAAAATAATGTAACTTAACAATATAACTTGACATTTGAATTGTGGTGCGTGATAGAAGTAATGAGTAGATGAACCGTACGTAGGATACGTGTTATGCATGAGAATCTGATTGTTATATGTACCTTATTAGGACGTGCTTGATTTCCTGATTATTAGAGTACTTAATCTAACCGAGCAAACCAAGGTGAGTTCACACACTTTCTAAGGCATGGGATTCCCGGTGGTTGGGAATGGGTTAAAGAATTAAAACGGAACCTACATATCCTCCTTGTGTAGGATATGTACCGCCATCCTCCATAGGTAGGATGCCAATATTAATCCTGCGTATTCTCCTTGGGTAGAATACGTACGTTCGTCCTCCTTGGGTAGGACAACAACCTTAAAACCTACTAGACAAAACTCTATCATTAAGTCCCTCATTTTATATCGACTTAATCGCCGAGGCCAATGGCGAGCGGGTCATTAGTTAATAGCGCTATTAGGTTTAACAAACCTCACACCGTGCCATTCGGACGGGCGTGTACTAATGGACTATGGCAAACTGTCAATGATGATAGACATTGACGTAGGGCACAACTATTGTTCGTCAGTTGTCGATATCTTATCGGTCTAGTGGTTCACATAGGGAAACCCCACTGAATATGGATATGGTTTGGGTAATAAAGAATGAACTGGTTAATCATACTTTCAACTATGGGGTAACCCCCACGGAAAATAAGCCAACGAAAGACAAACCATGTTTTCAGAAATAACGTAAAACTAAACAACCAACCGTGAACTCACTCAACTTTGTTGTTGACTCGTTGTTACATGCCTTACATGTCGTTAGATGCTTATGGAGCTTGCACGAGGAGGAGGTCGTTGTGGGATACGGACTGTTATGTTCCGTGCTTAATATTTAAATCCTTATGAACTTATTAAACTTACGCTTTGGACTTTAAACTTATGAACTATGAACTTATGTTTTGGGTTTTTACCTTCAATGCTTCCGCTGTTTAATTTGAACTTGGTTAACTAGCTTTGGTCACCAATTGTATTGTGGTTGGTTTTATTTACTTAATTACGTTGTTCAATATGATTGGTGGCTCGATCCTGGTCATGTCACGCCTCCAAGCGGTGATACTACGCATGGTAGATTTTGGGGGTGTGACACCACCATACCCCATGGTCTAAGACTGTGTTATGTTTCACGCCCCCATAGGGTGTGAGTGGAGGATAGGGTAGAGGTACGGTTCGGTCATGAACATGGGGAGCTTCCTGATGCACATTTTTTTAGCCAATCATTAACAACTTTTCTGCTTACGTGACAATCACGTTTTTTAAAGTCATTACACGTAGTCTTATCTAATGTTAATTATAGTTTAGGGAAGGTTTAAGCAATTCTTTATGTAAACTACCTTGAGAGGGTTTCTTGGTAACAAACTTAGAATAGGAACATAGATCCAGGGGCGGACCTACCCCACCCGGTAGGTAGCGGGCACACCCCTTCAAGAAAAGAAATTTAGTGTTAATTTTGACTGGAAATCTCGACTACACCCTTTAAAATTTTTCCTTTACCCCCTTGAACTTTGTTGTAAACCAAGAAACAAGTTTATGTTGTCTGCAATGAAAAAGAATTAATGAAAATTGTGACAAGATCGTGAAAAGGATTTTAGGGTTATGAGTGTGTAACATTGAAAGTAGCAAGGAATAAGGTTGTAATGAAAGAAGAAAAAAGGCAATTAGTTTATTATTATTTTTTTTTGTAATAAGGAAAGCCTGAATCTCGTAAATTATTAAAAAAATTGCAACCTGATGAAAATGAATTAATATTTCATTAAATTTTTTTTGAAGGGCTAATATTTCATTAAATATTATATTGTATTTACACATTCCACAAATAATTAATTAATTTATGCATGAAAAATAAAAATTATTCATTCTCTTTTAATTAAGGATAAATTACACATTTTGTTCTTCATCTTAACACTACTTTCAGACGATGTTCTTTTCAATGAATTTTGACAGGTTTTGCCCTTTATAGGGAATTTTGTTATACGTTTTGTCCTTTAACTCTAACTCTGTTAGCTTTTTTGATTAAATTGGTCATGTGCCTTGCACATGAGTATGTTTGTCATTTCACTATCCCAAGGACTATTGTATAAATAATTTATATTGAGGGACTATTTTGTATAAAAATCTATACTATATAATAAAAGAAACCAATAAAGGGACACTTGTCATGATTCTAGACCATTTATATAATTATTATTTAATTTAAATTATTAAATTTAATATGTTTAAAACATTTAAGAAATTATGGATAAAGTTCCATAAAATATATTATTATTTATTTATATTAATTACTAGGTTAGAAATTATATCTTAATTCCTTAATTGTAGATAATTATTATTTAAATTAAATTATTAAGTTTAGAGTAAAATGCACAGATAGTCCCTGTGATTTTGTAAAATAACATCTATAGTTCCCAACTTTTGGAAATTACACCGGAGCTCCCTATGGTTTGACAGTTTATTACTCGGATAGTCCCTGGAGTGGATAAGGGTTAGTTTTCTCAGTTAAATGGGTGTGAAATGACCTTAATGCCCTTACTGTATTAAAAATATTAAAATATTAAAAGATAAAGTTAACTCAAGTGGCCCCACCCCACCCTCACCACCTGCAACTCCCTCATCGATACACGCCTTCTTCGTGCATTTTACAAAAGTTGGGGACTATAGGTGTTATTTTACAAAATCACAGGGACTATCCGTGCATTTTACTCTTAAATTTAATGTGGTTTGACAGTTTGTTACTCGGATAGTCCCTGGAGTGGATGGGGGTTAGTTTTCTCAGTTAAGTGGGTACATTTTTTTAGAACTAATAATTTATGATCACTATTATTTAAATAAAACTTGGGTTATTAAATGTATGTTCTCATGACTGTTAAAACTCGTGAGAAAGTCGATGATACAGTCTGTCTTCTAATCGATGGTTCAAATGCTTACATATTTATAAACTTGACAAACATCACAAGATTTGATCATACATGACACAAATTTTTGTTTGGATGTCAGAAAAGCGTCTTAAGAATATCGTTTTATAATTGTTAAATTTTCGTTATTAACTATTTGATTTTTTATTTACTTAACCCGTGTAATACACGGGGTTATAACCTAGTATATAGATAAAAGAAATAGATCCACTCTCTCTCTAAAGTCTCCCCCCTCTATCTTTTCTCTCTCTCTTTACGATATGCTCCCCCTTTAGAGCATTCACATCCTAACCATCAAATTATGTGAGGAGAGGTTTTTATATTATAAAGGGTATAAAAAGTGGTTGTGAGTAGAGGAGAGAGAAAATGTTACTGTTCATCTGTATATTTGGGGGGACACTGTTCACCCGTTATAATTTTTTAATATATTTTGAAAGTGATTGTGAGTGGAAGTGAGAGAAAAATGTAATGATAATATTATTTAATTGAAAGGAGAGAGAAAAAATATTTGTTTTTAGTGAAAATATATTGATATAAAAGTTGTTTTTTAGTGGAATGTATGTATAATTTGATGGATTGGATGTGAATGCTCTTACTCTCTCTACGATTGGCTTTCCCAAACAAGAGTGATATAATAACCAAACAAGATTGAGTAATAAAGAGGTTGCAAGATGCAAGATCAAGATGAATTGATCAAAGATTGATTAACACAACCACACCAGACTGCCACCAACAACCACACGACACCACCACAACCACCAGATCTGCCGTGAACTCAAATCTCCGGTGGAATCGGAAGGCGGCGGTTAAGGTTCAATGACGGAGGCCCTGAGGTGGAGTGGGTGTTTGGATGATGATGATGGTGGTGGGGGTGCGGGTGGGGGCTGTGCGATGGGATTAGGGTTCCGACATGTGCTTACTCAAAACCACCTGAATTTGTAAACGTTGGTGTTCTTTTTTCTTTTGATTCTGTCATTGGTAAAGCTGCAAAGGCGGCTATGGAGACTATTGTAATTGATGTCAACAAGGATTCAAAGATTCTTAATGGAACTCAAATGAGGTTGATCATGGAGGACACTAATTGCAGCGTCTCTAAAAGTTCAGTTGGAGGTATATATAACATATTTATCATATGGATAAGGATCATGTGAGAAGTAGTAGGCTAATTGAGAAACTTGAGAAGCATTCTGGACCACACATTTTCCCTAAGCAAAAAAATGCAAAAAAAAAGGTAAAAAAAATGCAATTTTTTTTTTGGAAAAATCGCAGCTTTTTCTTTAAGGATTTAATTTATTATTATTTTTTTTTTAAAATAACATGTGTATAATGTTAATCTTTTAACTATACATATATGTATATTGTCAATTATACATATATGTATATACATGTTTAAAATTGAAAAATAAGTGTTATTTAGGGTTTAGCATTAGGGTTTAGGGTTTAGCTTTATGGTTTAGGGTTTAGCTTTAGCGTTTAGCATTAGGGTTTAACAATAGTATTTAGGGTTTAGCATTAGGGTTTAGCTTTAACTTTTGGGTTTAGCTTTATCTTTATGGTTTGCATTAGGGTTTAGCATTAAGGGTTTAGCTTTAGGGTTTAGTTTTAGCTTTAGGGTTTAGCTTTAGGGTTTAGTTTTAGCTTTAGGGTTTAGCATTAGGGTTTAGCATTAAGGTTTAGCTTTAGTGTTTATGGTTTAAGGTTTAGGATTTATAACACATATTTTTTCAATTTTAAACATGTATATACATATATGTATAATTGACAATATACATATATGTATAGTTAAAATATTAACAATATACACATGTATATAAATAAATTTTTTTTTTTAAATTAAAACATTTAATCCTTAAAGAAAAAGCTGCGATTTTTCCAAAAAAAAAAATTTGCATTTTTTTCACCTTTTTTTTGCATTTTTTGCTTAGGGAAAATGTGTGGTCCAGATTGCTTCTCAAGTTTCTCAAATAGGGTGGACTTCTCTTAGGATCCCTACCCTTTATCATATTTATCTTCTTATAATAACATAGATTATTTGTTAATTTGTTTTGTTGGTTTTAGGGATTTCGTGATACTTAATATCAATACTGTTTTGGATGGTTTGGGTGATGGTGGTCGGCAGGTGGTGATGGTGGTCCGCAGGTGGACGGTGGTGGTGGAAGTGTCTGAGCAAGGTAGTGGTGGGTTGATGGCAGATTTGTTTTGTGTTATTTTTTAACGAATATTAAATAGAGAGGTAAAAAGACTAAAATACCTTTGGGTAACCAGGTTTAACAAGAAAATCTAACTAGGTTAACGCTAAAGAACAAGACGTGCAATAATTTTCCATATAATGAGCAAAACCTGTCAACATTCGTTGAAAAGAATGACACCTCCTTAAAAAAGATATGAAGATAAAAGACAAAACTTGTAATCTTTCCTTTAATTAATTAGGATAATAATATGTTAATAGATTTTTACTAGCCTTAAAAAAATAGATTCTTGCTTACTATAAATAAATAAACTGCAATACATATAACTTTTTACTCAACTAAACCATGCCGATACCGCGATAGAAACAACAATAACGGAATTAGTTATCATTTAGTTTTATGTATTTTGGTTTCAACACGAGTCGGTGTTTATATTTTTCGGTATTTTTTTTTACCACCCGCAACTAAACATTGTAACTTGCAACCTTTTGTTTTTAACTGATTTTTATTAAGTCAATACTATTGTAAACGCCATTTTATGTTTTGCACATGTACCGAAGTACCGTCTCAACGCGCGAGGAAAACCTACTAGTTAATAACATCATAAAAATGATTAGAATTTATGCCCCCACTGTCCGACCCAACGACCCATCCTGACCGAAAAAAATAAAATATAACAATAGACAAACAACTCTTAAATAATTTCCGCCCCCCAAAGCAAGATCTACAATCGATTGCCATATTGAACCCAAATATGTGACGCTGGCAGAAGACGGAGTTCACAGTGGAGAAGTGACAATGGGTGACATTTTTTTTTTAGATGCTCTGTTGTCTTTAAAAAGAAAACAAATTAACAATAAATTTGGTTGTCGATAATGAGCCCAAACTGCAGTGGATGCAAAGCAGAAGTAAATCAGGAGCCGTTGATCGTTTCTCTTTCGCTTCCGTTAACGAATTGGTGAGGAACCCAATGTATCCTCCTCATCAACAAGACATGGAAGCTGCTTTCCTTAACGAACTCTTTTTCAAAAAAAATTTTAAAAAAAATTCGTAATTTTTTTAGTCATCAAACACACATCTTGCAATGCAACTAACATTAAAAAAAAAAAAGATTAAAAGATTTTATTCACAAATTTCAAAGTATTAACACAAAAAAACACACGAGAAAATGACACTTGTTAGACGATTTAGAAATGAAATTCATCCTCATAAACAATACAGATGAGATTACGTACGGATCTAAAACAGGATTTGTGTTCATGTTTCGATTAAAACTGAATTTCCACACAGATCATGTGACAAATCTTTACGATCATAAGTTTCCAAAACTTTAGGAATTAAGATCAAACAAATCTGGTTTAGTTTACCCTTCAAAAAACTAGAAAATAGGAAAACACAGAGAGAGGATGATTGAACATAAAAAAATAGCAAGAAAAGTTAAGATGAATAGGAGGAAGACAACACGATGGTGAGGAGAGGCTAATTTGATTTGAGGGTTTTCATCGGATGGGAAGAAGATTGTACCAGAAAGAAAGATCATACAAATAGGAGTAGCGTACCAGTACACTTGCCACGTTTCAACCGTTTGTTGGATACTATTTTCCCTATTTTATTTTATTTTAATGAGTAAAATACTAAAATAATCTTCGAGTTTAAGTCACTTTTTCTAGTTGAAACATTTCGTATCTAAGTCTATAAGGTTTTATTTTTTTGTCATTTTCATTCAATTTGCAAACGGGGTTAACTTCTTTTTTTGTTGTTTTTCTCATTTAAATAAAATATATTATGGCATAAAATGACGATTATATCCTTCATTTAAATGAGGAAAACGACAAAAAGGGGAAAAGTTAACAAAAAATTGTAAGTCAATTTATCAATTGGATGAAAATGACAACAAAAATAAAACATCAGAGATCCAAATACAAAAGGTTTCATTTTTAACAGATACAAAAAGTTTTATTTTTGAACTAATTTGACAAAAGTTGCCTAAACTCAGAGACCATTTACGGATCCCTACATAATTAATAATTAATTATGTATTCAACATTCTATAACCTAACAAATTCAAAGGGGATGTACAGTAGCTTTTTTTTTTTTTTTTTTTGCTTTTTGACTTTTCTTCTTTTGTCTTTATTATTAGTTTTAGTTTTTTTTTTTTTTTACTTTTTGACTTTTTTTTTCTTTATTATTTTTCTTTAAACTTTTACCCCTTTAACTTTCAATGTTAACAATTTCAACCTCTTAACTTTCTAAAAATTTTGTAATCAAGTTTTACGTATTTATTTTTATGTACACGTTTCTATAAATTTAAATTGATTTACGTTTAGACGTATATTTTTCCCGTTAATAAGTTGGGTCAAATATAATATATTCCTTATGCTTATTATTATGTACATTTTCTGTTTGTTTATGTTTTGATGTAATTTTTTTCTATAAATGAGTCGGTTAAAATATAATATGTTTTCATGCTTATTTTTATGTACGTGTTCAAATGGTCTACATTTTGACGTAAATTTTGTTCGGAAACACGTCGAGTAAAATATAATACGTTTTCATTAAATGCTATAAATTCGAGTCACTCTACCTTTCGACACGCCACAACACGTCGTACCTATTTTCTTACGTGTTTATTTTTATGCACGCGTCGGTATAAATTTAAGTTGGTTTATGATTCGACGTAAATTTTCTTCAGAAATATGTGTCAAATATAATTCATTTTCATGCTTATTTTTATGTATGTTTTCAGTTGGTCTACACTTTAACGCAAATTCCAATTAGCAAATTGTGTGGATAGTGCTTTTATCCTATTAACTTTTTTGTTTCTTTCTTGATTTATTTATGGACTTTATTATTTTTATTTTTTAGTTTTCTTATGTTTAGTGTTTTAGTCTTAGGTTTGTTTTCATTAAAGCTATATTTAAGATAACATTTACGTTTCCATTTACAATTAATTTAAAATCAATTCGTCCTGCTGTCCAATTTAAATTTATTTTTATGGTTTTTGGTCGATGTAAAACATGTGTCGATATTCTTTTGAGCATATTTCTTTCGATTGGTATATTGAACCAAAATAGATATCGACCGAAACCCCGCAGCGTAGCGCGGGTATTCCTTCTAGTTACTCTATACAAATACAACTAAAACTAAAAACAAACAAATGACCAAGTTCTAGTAGTATAGTGTTTGTCCTTTATAAAAATTCTGTGAGTTTAAATTCTTGTAAGTGCAAGATTTGATAGTATTTAAGTGACAAAAGTTATTAAAAAAACTAAGACCAAAAAAGTTTGATAAATGGCGCTTTACTTTTAAGATAATTATATACACAACATGTGATATTTCATATTTATTTTTTCTTGTAACTCAATTCATATATTAATCAAATTTCAACTTAATTGCATGCACGAACAATTTATTTATTTGTTACTATTAATTAGGAATGTAAAGAAGATTAAATAATACTTTTACTTTTCTTATTATACATGCTATTCTAAACTTTTAAAAAGCCATTGTAAGACTAGTGGGTATGGAGAGCCTCATCCCCAAAGAAATGGGCCGCCACGTCAGCGCCACGTAGGCTCGGCTTGGAGGGGATGGACCTAGGGGGTGGGGGATGAACCCCTTTATATATATATATATATGTATGTATGTATAGGAGTGTGTGAGGGAAGGAGGGGCGTCGAGATCGGCTACCAGCGACCGATTATCACGGGCCTGGCCCGGCGCCGGAGCAAGGGGTGGGAAGATGGGGCGGCGACATGGGGACGGGCCGGAGGACAAGCCCCATTCCCTCCGGTCTAATAGTTACATGTTAAAAAAGAAAATTTACAGATCACCTCAAAAGTTAATGATTAAAGCACAGTGATGATTCAACTTTGGTGAAAAAAAATGTGGCCTAAGATGTATAAAGAAAGTAATCTTTTTATGATTAAGGATTCAATTAATTCCTATAGTGAATAATGTATAGCTTTAAAATTAATATTAGAGGTATGTTCGCAATTTCCATACTATAAATTTTCAACAATTATATACATAGAGTGGGTGTACCCAATGCTAAGGTGATTTTCAAAAAAAAAAAAAATAAAAAATAAAAAACACACTTAATTTTTCACTTTTAACCCAAACTTATTTGATTTTTTTACTTTTAACCCAAAAGTTTTCGTCTTTCACAATTAAACCTCACAATTTTTTACTTTCAACTTTGGTCCTTTATATTTTACATCTTACGCAAATTTTTCGTTTTACGTTCCGTTTTAAATTCTGCGAGTTAACACGGGCCAACGTGTGTGCGGTTCAACATTTTTACGTTGTCTATTTTTTCCAGTTTGATAGGTTCGTTGCAACGCACGAGTCCTATGTCAACTTAGTTATTCTTTTCTATGTTTTACGTTTCGGTCTAAATTATTCGCATTAATACGCCACAAGTTCAGTGTTGATGGCCCCGCCGCAACGCGAGAGGGCTTAATACTTTTTTTTGAAAAGTAAACTTCATTAACACACAAACAGCTGCCTCAAACCGAGGCAACCCCACCAAAAAAAACCGCTACAAATTTACAAATTTACACCAATCCGACCAAAGGACAGACCCTTTTTTGGATCTCGAATTATACCACAAAAAACCAACACTTTTAACCTCTCTAATTAAAGACTCTAAATTCACCTGTTTATTATTGAACCTTGGCAAATTGTAGCGTTTATACGAAAATGAACATAAAACTTCTTTCCCACATGTCCGTGCTTGGCAAATTGTAAAGGATCATCCAAAATGGGCGGCAACTCCAAATGAGGTTGCAAGCGCGAAACGAGCAACCAAACGGTCTAAAACTTCCAAGTCAGGAAGTTATAGCGTTGGAGGCTCAACCGGTCGTTGCCAAATAAACATCAACGATGATCCCGAGTATGACGAGGAGCCGATTGGAGAGGAAGAACGTCCCCCAGGAAAGGACAAAAGTAAAAAAGATAGCGGTTGAAAAAAGGAAACAAGCCGCATCAGGAAGTGGTGGTGGTTCGAAGTTGGAAGGTATTATGGCCGAGTTGAAAGTATTCAACCAAACCTTTACCGAGACGCAAACCGAGAAGGTAAAGGTGAAGAAACGACAAGCCGAGGAGAAGCAAAGAAGGCAAGAAGAAGCGCAGCAGTTGGAGGAATGGAAAATAATGACCACCGACCTTAGCGAGTATCCCGAGGAAGACCGTCACATCTTACAAATGATGAAGGAAAAATTGAGTGGGGGAGTGTAGTTTTTTTTAAATGTAACTTTAGGTTTTTTTTAAGTGTGTTTTTTTTTAGTTTTTATTTAAATGTAACTTTAGGTTTTTTTAAGGGGGAAATGGACTGTATCACCCTAAACTATGCAAAATTGGCCAATACCATGCCCAACTTTCAAGTTGGCTCCCACCACCCTCTACTCGACAACTTGGTGTCACTGTCACCCCTTCGTTAAAAAAACACTAACTGAGTTAGTTTTTTAAGCCTATGTGGCATGCAGATGATGACTTGGATTTTTATTATGTTTTGTATCTGATTAAAAATAAAAATATAAAATTAAAAGATTTATTTTATAAAACCTTACATCAGTCATCAACCCCCCCAATTCTCTCTCTCCCTAGCTGCAACACTACCGCCACCATCATCATCATCTTCACCAACCACCCACCACCGCCCTTTCCCCACCACCCTCTGCCGCCTCCCCTCCTACGCCCTTCTCAACACCGCCACCATCAACTCAGCCACCACCTCCTTCCTATGGCGGAAGCCAACCGGCCGATCACTTTTCCGGCGAAATGGCGGAAGCCAACTGGCCGGAGATTCAACTCAAAATCAACTCCAGACGCGGTATCGGAACCGGAAACATCATCCACCTGGTCGAACTCGAGTCATCACCGACACCTTTTCTGGCGGCAACAACCGCCGGAAATCAAACGCAAACACCATCACCGTTTTGAGAAATTAAGCATGAATGTATCCAGATCTGTTTAAATGTGATGAAAAATTGAAAGATCTGATCTTAACTTTTGCTCCAAACATTACAGCATGACTCAAATGATAGACAAGTAATTGAAAGCAACTGGATCTCGTATTACTCATCAAAACAACCAGGTAAGACCTAGAGACCTAGAGTACAAAGACTTCACTTCTCAACAACCTAAATTTTACCAAAAGTTGAAGAGTTTTTTTAACTTTGTTGTTGAATAATTTTGTGATGAGAAATTAAAGGAACAAATGCATAGTGAGTTGACAAGAATGAAGGAGACACTGAGGGCATGTTTGGCTAAGCTTTTTGAAACAACTTATTGACTTATTGGCTTTTTGAAAAGTCATAAGCTTCAAAATGATGTTTGGCAATGAGGGTGTATGTGAGGGGGGAAAAGCCAATAAGTCAATAAGTCACTCATACTGACTTTTCCAAAAAGCTAATAAGTCAATAAGTTGTTTTGAAAAGCTTACCCAAACATGCCCTGAACCTTCAATTAAGTCTCCAACGATACAAAGGTGATGGTTGGTGAGTGTAAAAACAGAGGAATACAACAGATGGTGTTGATGATTTTGTCTAGGTTTGTGGCAGTGGTTTGAGACTTTGAGAGAGAGTGATCTGGTGGTGGTTGATTGAGTGCAAGTGATTTATTCTATATTGTTTTAGTCTTTTAGGTTTTTATAATTTTGAATTTATTTTATGATTGAATCTTTGAGTTCTCTCTGATTAGTAACAAATTCTGCCATGTCATAAAAAACTAGCCACGTAGGCTGTCCACCTATTCATCCCCTTGCCACGTAGGATTAAAAACCTAACTGAGTTAGTGTTTTTTTAACGAATGGGTGACAGTGACACCAAGTTGTCGAGTAGAGGGTGGTGGGAACCAACTTGAAAGTTGGGCGTGGTATTGGCCAATTTTGCATAGTTTAGGGTGATACAGTCCATTTCCCCCTTTTTAAGTGTGTTGTTTTTTTTAGGTTTTATTTAAATGTAACTTTAGGTTTTTATTTAAATGTAAGTTTTTTATTTTTATTTACTTTGTTTTAATTAATTAATTAAATAAAAAAATAATAATAAAAAGATGGGGGAGGACCATCCACCACATCCTTGGTTAGTCCCCAAAGGGATGGTCCTCCACCTTTGCTTAGTTGGCACCTACGTGGCGGATGGTCCCTTTGGGGACTGTCCATTCCATACCCCATGGTCTCATGCAATAAAAGCTTATTAAGATAGTTGACTGAAAATAAAAGGAGTTATTCGTATCTATAAATTATAATAAAGCAAAACCAATTTTGATCATATGTCCTTTAATTAGGCTATTATGTGTTACGTGGCAATTATACACTTCATCCTTTTTTGTTTGAGCGACAAAACCAGATACTTTTATCGCTATTTATGGCATGAGTATAATATTTTCGTTTTCCTCTTACACAGCTTTCTCTCACAATATTGTTTCAAAATATGAACACATTTCCTTTCTACATCATTAATATGTTGAAAATTACTTGCAGAATATGTTGAACATTATTTTCTTTGTTAAAGATTACTTTTGTAACAGTATTTCTTCATTGAAAAATTACTTGCAGAATCTTGCATATGATTAGTTATTTTACACCGATTTTTTAACAGGTATTGTTGATTCGTTAATTTTTTCAATATTTAATTACTTAATATTTCAAATGAAAACTTCGATGCTACTTTAAGGGTTAAAATATACACTTTGATCATATCTTTTTGTTTATTGACATTTAATAATATTCTTTTAATTCAGCATAGAATTATCAATAGTTTATTCATGATTACATATGTATTTTTTTGAATATTAAATCAAATAATTAAAAATGGTTTTGATTATTTTGATGTACCATTTCTTTTTTAGTTACGTTCCTTTGTAAGATTAATCAAATCTTTTTTATTATGACATTTTACTTTAATTTCGAGAGGGTGTTCTACTTTATGTAAAGTTGTTTCTGTAACTAAATTGTAAATGTAATTTCGTTATAATTGTATTAAGTTTTAATTTCCTTTTTAAGTCGTCATTCTTAAAACACTTAACAAATACAATAACCTTTGAAAATATAATCTATAACTGTAACTGATATAAGTTATAACTGACTTCTAAAAATTACAATATATATTTTACTCATTCAATTTATAAAATAATTACAATTTTTTAATTAGAGTAAATTTCCATTTTAGTCCCTAATGTTTGGTTCAAATTGGCATTTTAGTCCAAATAGTTTTTTTCTCTTCTGGGTCCCTGACTTTTCTATTTTCTTGCCATTTTGATCACATTGTCTAACTCAGTCTAAAAATCTGGTTATAACCAGGGGTATTTTACAACATAATTTATAAACGTCATAATATTTTAATGCCAAAAATACCCCTGATTATAACTTGGTTTTTAGACTAAGTTAGGCAATGTGATCAAAATGGCAAGAAAAAGGAAAAGTCAGAGACCCAGAAGAGAAAAAAAAAACTATTTGGACTAAAATGACAATTTGGACAAAAACTCAAAGACTAAAATGGCAATTTACTCTTTTAGTTATGTTTAAGGATGGTAATAGTTTAAATTGCCTTTGTTTGTTGTTGAAATAAATCAATATAATAACTACTAATGAAATCTTGAATGATATCTGAAAATCATTTCCATATTTAAAATGTTGCACTTATAAATAAACAATAATTTGACGTTTAGCAAATGACATTAATAAAATTCAAACACACAATCATTATCAAAGATTGGTTTGTACTTAAAAGAATTGGTTTTTGCTCATGAGCGCTATATGTGACACTATTAAGAATAAAAAGTAGACATAAAGTCAAGTTACTAATATTAGACAAAGATGAAAAATATTACAAATAGACGACAAATGTAATGTACAAAGAAATACTTAGATATTTATAGATTGCTTATATGTTTGTTATTGTAATTACCAATGAGGTTGGTGACATATTGGCAAAGACAAAAACCTTTTGATACACTTAGAGATTTGAAGGTCTTTGGTTCAAGACTTCAAGTCCCACATACAACAGAAGAAGTAAAGAACAAAAAAAACTTGTATATTGTAATTTAACTTTTTCCATATTTGATGCATCATTTCGTAGTATTATAAAATGAATATTATATATTATATAAAGTATAATATATTATGCATCATTTTGTTAATGAGAAGTCACTTTATGTTGAACAGTATGGGTTGTTAAAATATGTTAATAATCATAACACGGGAACCAATTGTGAGTATAGTAGCATCTAAATCTCTGTATAATTTATTAAATCAATATATTTATAAGAAGTAATTTCTTTATGCAGCCAGTGTAACACACGGGATCTTAAACTAGTTTTAATATAAATAAAAAATAGAAGTTAGAATTGAACCGCCATGAACCCAACTAAAAAAAGAGTTTAATCATGCAAAAACCATAAATCATAAGACTTGCTATAGTAAAATCCATCATACAGTCACTTATTCATCGACGAAGATATTAGTTGTCAGAAAAATTCGATAAAACGTATTGTATATGATAGATTAAAATTTCACTGATGGATTATTGATGACTACTACTATTGGACTCCATCTCCGACTATAGTAGCAAGATGCTCATATTAAAGTGTGTAATGTTACCCTTAATTATCGTCATGCCATTTTTATGTAACTTTTCTATCGTTAATAATCATATTTTCTCACAATCTCATATTAAATTAACAATCATCTATTTGTTTTCCATTCATTCTTGTTCAAAATAATATTAGATGGTCGATCAAAACTTGTTCCTTTTAAGAGTTTGTAAAATACGCAAAATAACTACTTTGTAACAACATAGATACGTTGTAAATAACATATACTATACTTAAAATAAATCAGAATATTTCAATCTTAACAATCTAGCATTGTGTTGAGATCTTTCTAAGCTTCCATGTGACACCCATCTCAACATCACGCTAATCGGAAGTTGAGGCCACCAGTCTTATGAGTCCAAGGCAGGACGAACCCAGTAAACAATATGAATGAAAAGTTGGTCCTTTGAAAATGGACTTACACTCATGCAATCATTTAATGATGACATGTAACTCATGCAATACAAGTTGTAGAATACATCAAATTCATCTCACAGTGATACCATACCAGTAAACCACAAAATCAGAAATTTTAAACTCAGTCAATAAGAAAAATGACAACTAACAGTTGAAGCTCAAAAACCCAACTTGAGGACTCCAATTCAACACAACTATAACTGTTGTTAATCAGAGTATAACCAAATCAACACCTTGTGGTGTTCTTGGTTCAAGCTGCTTTTTCGCACAAGATCTAGCGGCTTTCTCCTTCTTCAACTGGTCGTTTCCAATTGGGGTTCTTTCCAAAACCTGATAACGAGGATCGATTATGATCTTTTGGAGCGAACTCGCGTTTTCAATGAAGTAAACAGCAAGTTCAACGTCACTAGTACGACCATAATAGCCCACTATTTCGACCAATTGAAGGTGTTTATGGGGATGCTTAGCCACCTGTCTTATCTTTCGTCTTCTCTTGGCTGGTGACATCCAGATTAGCTGAAAAATACAATACAAAGATGCATAATATTTTTCTTCGGTCTCCTTTATGTGGGACTATAGGTTTTAAATGGGTCGTGTTGAAGAGTTGACGGGTTGAACCCGACATGAAAGCGAATATTTGAAACACTAACAAAAAATCGTTACGTAAGTTTTCAGAGTTAGCAAGCACGGCCTGCTTAACCCGAAATTGTTTTTTTAACTTTTTTTTGCTTATTAATACTCTAGAAGTACAAATTTTAAACCAAATATACAAATGTATGTAAACTAATTATGTTTGAAATATAAAACCTGATGTTCATTCTGTTTCATCTTTGAAATTATGGCATAAAATAACCAATCAGTTTAAGTAATAGCATAATAATAATCTTTTAAGAGTTAAAAATATATACGGGTCACCCGACAAACCTCACACGAAATCTACATATTTAGCTAAATGTGTTTGCATGTTAGGCCCGAACCTGTTTAGACTAAACCAAACCCCGCGAAATTATTTTAGGTTCTTGTCAGCTCAGAAATTCACACCCCTATGTGGGACCCATTATGCATGATAATCGCATTTACAAGTAAAACATTATATTATAACTATTAAGTTGCAAACCAACCATAGTAACCAACATGACAAAATATGGAAGATATTACTGTGATAGACCAGGGTTTTGATACGCGGAAACAAATAATAACTGTGTCCCATGTAAAAAGCAACTTTAAATAGACACATAGCTTGAGGAGAGTGTTTTCACTAAAAGTTAAAAGTCTAAAACAAAATCTTAAGAATGATTATTTAGCATAATCTTGAGTACCTAATTCACTATCATCAATTTTTTTTTTTGTAACAATGATTATGAGTAAATAAATAATTTCATCTTAAAACCCTGGAAGTTTCATTAAATGGTAAGAGTAAACAATTTCTTTGGTATTTTAACATCCCCGAACAATCTAAGGTTATTTCAAGAATCATCATTGCGGTTAGGTTCATTTGTGAACAACCCCCTTGATAGTGAACTGTGTGAACTAATCCTAGCCCTTGATTATCAATACACAAGTGTAAATCAGTGGCTAGGATTTGATGATGAAAATACACTAGTGTATTTTACGATTTGATGATGTAAATCAATGGCTAGGATTTGTTCACTCAGTTCATAAATATACACACTAGTGTTCACTCTAAAACCCCTCCATATAAGGGTCAGGATCATTTCAGAACCATAAATATTTACAGAACTCGCGGAACTCCTAATAAACAATCTTTTTATTTATATATTTTTATGTTTAGGATAATTTTATCATTTATTATGTGTATTTTTACGATTACATACATGTTAAGAGTAATTTTATCATTTTTTATATGTATTTTTATAATTACACATATGTAAACTAGTTTTTTTTACATATATGTAATTAGTTATGACACATATATATAATTTTGGCAATTAAACATATGTAAACTGCTTTTAACATGTATGTAATCAAAGAAATACATATAATAGATGACAAAAAGATCCTAAATACAAAAACTTATATATAAAATGATTGTTTATTAGGAGTTCTGAAAGTTCTGTAGTTATTTAGAGTCCTAAATACAAAAACTTATATATATACACACACATATAAAAAATATTTTTTGGTTAGATTATCTCCATTAACAGGAAGTAAAGCAAGAACCTGTATCACAAATCTCTGCAACTTTGGGCACGCCTTTGCCAACGAAGTGAACTCAAGGAGACTATCATCATCCCATGCGCCGACTTTCAATATTAATTGCTTGAGTTTTGGCAGTTCAGGGAAAGAAAGAAACTTGATATTTTCCTGCAAAACACAAAAATATTTATATGCAAACATAAAAGATACTCATCATACAGATGTGCGATAGAAACAGCTTAACTAACCTCTGGACGGTAAATGTCGAGTGTAAGAATCTGAAGGTGAGATATACAACACGATATCTGCCCAAACACGTTATTTTCAAACCCTGAATACCCTTCACCGATCGAAATTTCTTCAAGCCTTGGAAGATTATTGAGTTTTATAGTAATCCCGGGACCTAGATAGCTAAACGACTCAAGATTTGAATCCGCTATCTCGATGGACTTAACTCCAAAACAAAAAACTATCTCAAAGTATTTCAACACAAGAGATTTTCCACTAATTTTCACATTTACCAAATCCCCTGACCCGTGAATCGATAGCTGTTGTAGAGCCGGACAATTGGTTAAAAGTTTCGCAATCGTATCTTCACTCACATTAACACATTTCAAAAATAAGGATTTAAGAGACTTTATTTCGGTCTCTTTACAAACCATTTTGGGCAAAGTCAAAGCGTGTCGTTTAACGCTCAACCCTAAACTTCTATCGAAAACCTTGATCGGGAAAACGTAGTTTCGCGGAGTCTGACGAAGCATTTCACCGTTTTCTAAAAAATCCAGTTCTAACTTCTGAACTCTTTTGGACACTGCAAACTCGACCCATTTATCAATGGCCCCTTTCGAAGTCTTATCAAGATCAAAACAAATCCTTAAATCATCAATCGTTGGACCCTTATGTTGGCGGGTCACACGGTTGACCCAATTGATATACTTTGGTCTCTCTACAACACGCAACTTGGAATCAACCGCTATTTTATCCAACTTCTCATTGGCATCGAAATCCAAACAATATGTTTGACACCATAAGTATCTCCATCTTGATGACAAGTTACTAGTGGTCACCGCTTCTTTAAGCGGCAGTCGCGAGAGTATAGATATAAGTATATCATCCGGCATTCGGCTGATGAAATCATTCGGATTTAATCCATGATTCCCCCCCTTAACACACACAATAATAACAATAAAAACATTAGCTTCATTTCAAGTTTCCAACACTATCAATGAACATATTCAATTCACATAAAAAAATTAAATGTTTAAAAATATTCAAAAGTTCAAATCACTTGAATAATAATAATAATAATAATAATAATAATAATAATAATAATAATAATAATAATTACACACCATTAACAAGTAACAATCACATGACAAATAATAATTAGGGTCAAATCACAAGAATTAACCAACAAAATTGAATTAAAAACACAATCAATTGGTTAATAATAATAATCAAGAAAAGACCTTATGTCGTGCAAGACGAGCCCTTTTCCTCATCTGGGGGAAAAACCGATCGATTAAGGTTGTGAAGTAATAAGTGAAGATGTTTTTTGGGGGTTTTGTGTATGATAGTACGATGAAGAGTGAAGAAGATGATGGATGGGTTGGTAATAATAATCAAAGGTGGATGAAAAAGAAGAGACAGATTGCAACCCCAGATGTAGGAAGGATGGATTTCGTATTTGGGAAAATCTTTGTGAGAGTTTTCAATCCTTGTATTTCGACATTGGGCCCAACTATTATCATATGCATATTTCACTTTGTTTCCTTTTGGATTTTTTACGTTAGGTTGGTTAATCATGTATCATGTGGTGGCGTTGATAGTCGAACGATAGGGGAATACATGTACTAATTTGCCTTTGTCTTAATTGCCGAGTGTTATGTTCCTTATGTCCAAGGTTTGATGCAAAACTACCATCGAGTCGGGGTCTCACTGGAAGCAGTCTCTCTATTTCTACGGGGTAGAGGTAAGGCTGTCTACATCTTACCCTCCTCAGACCCTACCTTAGTTTTGCTATTCATAGGATTTACTGAGTATGATGATGACGACGCCGCCGCCGCTAGGAAAACAAATATTTTTGGAATGTTGTTTCATGTGTTAAACTACTTTTAATAATGATTAAGTGTGAGTATTTGTTGGATCGTAGTGTTGTTTTGTAGACTTAGTTAGAACTGAAAATATAATGTGGTAAGTTGGTATATAACTGACTTATGTATGATAAATAGAGGAAAATGTATAAGTGTTTATAGAGGGGTTTTTTTTTTTTTTTTTTGTATTGAACGACGCTATAGACAAGTAAACGTAACATTATTATGTAATAGCATATCTATGGTAAAATAAAACCCGGATGTTGTATTGTAAGAACCTATAGGGATTTATTTAGGTTTAACACAACTTTCATTTTGCTCTTGGACATGACATCAAGCAAATATGTAAAGAGAATATTTGATGTATAGTGGGTTTTAAGTAGGGTGTACCTATTTGCACACTCATTTGCCTATTGGCACACTAAAAAGGTGTTTTTGTCCTATATGCACACACCCTGCAGTGTCGAGCTGTGGCCAAAGCGCGGCGTTTTGGTCCAGTCAACCAGACAGACTGACGGGTGTCTGGCGGGTCTGTTGACCAGACCAAAACGCCAAGCTTTGGCCGCCTTTTGGTCCTGTCAACCAGACAAAAGACTGACACCCGGTCTGGTTGACAAGACCAAAACGCGGCCAAAGCTCGGCGTTTTGATCCGGTCAACAGACCCGTCAGACATCCGTCAGTCTTTGTCTGGTTGACCGGACCAAAACGCCACGCTTTGCCCACAGTTCGACACTGCAGAGTATGTACATAGGACAAAAAACACCTTTTTAGGTTGGCTATCTACACAATTGGTGTGTAGATAGTTTGAGACTTTAAGTATTTGTTAACAAATCCATTGTACATTCACTCAATGGCCTTCCACCAATGGTTTATTTTTTTCTTTATCGTCTCTCCAACCCAGTAAAAATCATCATACACAAATCATCCTTTTAAGGTGATAGAGATCATCAAATGTTCTCTCTAGAGGTATAGACCACATATGTTTCTCCCTTATGTATGTAGGTAATATTCTCCCTTGTATAGATAATCAAATATTCTCTCTACAAGTTAGAATTGATCACCAATAATTTTCTCACCGGTGTAGGTAATAACCACTTCTATGTTTTGTTAATACTAGGGTGGTAATCAACACTCACAAGTTACACATATAAAGTAGTTAATAAGAGTTTATGCTAAGAATCACACAAACTTTTTAGTGCAACACTCACAAGTTACACATATATGTATATACTGTTAGGGTCAAATATTATCAACTTTTAACATGCGAAACGTACGAATAAGTGGTGTAGTTATATTTGTGTTGGAGTAATTATTATTACGGTACTTCAAAAGTGTATCATAATAGTATATATTATAGTTCAAGCATAATTAGTCTAGTTATGTGTACGCTTCACAGCTCACATGTTACCCTTGTTCGTATTGGATCTAACACGTATATTTATACAACTAAAAATAGCTGAGACACATAGAATCAACAAATATACATCGTTCACATACTTGAAACAACGTCTTTTTCCCATTTAAATTCAATTTGTTTGAATGTATCGAATAAGAGTATAACTGTTTTGTGAGTTAAATTGTCAATCATAAGTTAGATTTAGGTTGCTTACCAGCGGGCTGAACCGAACTCGGATTGGTTTTGAACATGAACTAGGGATGTTTACGTCATTACATGCTTTAAGTCTTTCAACAGTTGGACTGGTTAAAAAGAGTAAATTGCGAAAATCGTCACTAAGGTTTGGGTATGTTTGTCATTTTCATCCAAAACAACTTTTTTGTACCATATAGTCCTTCACTTTTGGGAATTTTTGTCATTTTCATCCAAACGTCTGACTTTTTTTGCCAAAGTCGTCCCTGAGATTTGAGAATTTTTGCCATTTTCATCCAAATATTTGATAGAAAAAATAAAACAAATTATATGTTTGGGTGAAAATGGCAAAAAATCACAAAATTGAAGGACTATATGGTACAAAAAAATTGTTTTGGATGAAAATGGCAAACATGCCTAAACCTCAGGGACGATTTTGGCAATTTACTTGGTTAAAAATAATGAAACAAGGACTATTGAAGAATTTGGACTAAAGTATTAGGCTGTCATATTATGGGCTTAGATAGTGGACCATTTATAGGTTATTTAGTACTAAAACTTTAGGTTTAACTTAAACCAGCCTAAACGAGTGAGTCAAACTAGACAAACCGATCAGATTTTGAGCGTGCAAGAGCTAACCAGGCCGTTTTTCACGAGCAGATTGTGAGCGTGCTCGAGCTAACCAGGCCGTTTTCGGACGAGCTTTTTTCAAGTTTCTTTTTAAACGAGCTTCGAGCTTTCAGTTGAACATCACTTAGATACTTAAAATATTGTCATGTTGATTTTCTCTCATGTAGTTCTAGTAAGACATAAAATGTATTTTTGTGAGAATCAAATGGATACATAAGCCAAAATAGATGGAAAACAATTATTTAAAAGTAACCTATGAGTATAAATATAGATTATCAATTAACTTATGACAACATAGACACAAGAATATTTACTTTTATCTTTATTTTATATGAAAAAGTAGCTGGTTTTGCACCACTCTTTTCAAAGTTTAAAAATGTCAAATAACCACATAAAAAATTAAATATTATATTAATTCATTTTTTTAAACAAAACGCCAGCTTTTCTTGATGCTTTCTATATGAAAGTAAAGTATATTATTAATATATAATAATAAATAAAAAAACAAATACCATCACCTTAAAATATATAATGTTTCACAAAAAGAACACCCAAGACATCAAATAAAATTCTAAAACAATTAAAAGAAAAAAATAATTCACATTACATATGAGCTCCTCACAATTTGTTCCGATATCTATCCAAAGGGTCTTTAAGAGGGACTCTTTCATGGTAAACTCTCCAAGCATAATCTTCAAAAGAAAATGAACTAAACAATCTCTCTTCGCTACATTCTTCATGAACATCCTTGTTTTCGTCTTCGTGGTGGTCAGTGCCACCATTGTCGCTAATCAACTCCCTCGGAATGAGAGGAGAGACGGTGCTCTCTAGCGGCAATGTTACTAAGAGCGACATCGATAAGGACGAGGCGTCGCTCCCTTCTTCCATGCTTAAAGTCGGTTTTCCCCTCACTTTCTTCAATTTTCCATTGCTCCATACCTATCAAATTATAAGATAGATTAGATGAGTTGTGGTTTAATATGTTAAAGCGTCATTGGGATTTAACTAACACACCATTTAACTGTCACGTTGTGGTTTAACTAATATTTTAAAAAATAAAAAAAATACAAATGCGTGTTTGAATATGATTGGCTAACGCCCTTTGCCTTTGGTGGCGATAATGTTGCACCCATTCTTAAGAATAAGAAAAAACTAGAAATTATGACATAGTATAGTTTAATATACTAGCATTTGTCTCTCATTTAAATGAGATGGGTTCAAATCATTACAAATGCAAGGTTATGTGGTATCTAGGTGTAAAAATTGTTGTTAAAAAACTCGAATAAATTACAAACATAAGGCTATGTGGTATCCATATGTAAAATAAAAAAATGTTGTTAGGAAGAATATCATATGTACATTGAAAAAATTTACAATATAGTATAGATTATTTTTATATTTATAATACAATACAATATCATATAGATTACTTTTATATTTTTTTTAAAAATACACGTCTTTTATTTTTAGAAGTTATTTTATTTTATAAGACTTTTAGGGTATAAGGAGTGTTTAGACATTTAAGAGTGGCAAACTAAAAAAATCAACTAATGAGAGTGTGTCATGTCAAAGTGGTAAACTATGCTGAAAAGTGTTAGCAATGGTTAGACACTTGATGAAGTGGTAAACTATTTAAAAAAAAAGTGTGATTAGTTGAAATGGCATGGACCCTACCCCACACACCCCCTCTCTCTTCTCCCCTCCCTCTTCCCGCTCGGTGTTTCTTCACCGATTTCTTCCCCATTTTCGGCAACACATGTGCGGCAAAAGAGTTGGCGGTGGTTGCCGCTCGGTGCCGATGTGTCTTACCGCTGCCACTCCGGACAGCTTTAAAATGCAAGTAAATTTATAATTTTCAAGTGTTGTGGTTAGATACGTTTCTTTTAGATTGTTTCAAGTATAATATGAAAGTACCTCGTGTGGTTATGATGGTAACAACCTACCAAAAGTAGGGTGATGTATTTTATAATTTTATAAATTTATAAATAAGTTTATACATACATAATTAAACACCGAATTGTCACATCCGATAAATGACAAATAAACAAGAAAGGTGAAGTCCATGTCAATATGATGGCACACCTAGAAATAATCTCATACATAATAACGTGTTTCGTGTCAAACAGCAAAAATTAAGGACTTTAGAGCCCCATTAATTGATATTTCATCTACACACAATCTGTATTTAAAATTAAAAATTAATTAAAAACTAAATAAAAATCAAACTAAACTAATTAATCAATTTGATCATATCCGATAGATGGGTCCATTGGAGTACATTTGGCAGCCATCACGGTTGACAAAACCCTCAAGGCCTTAAGTGCTGGGTTTTTTTATTTAAATACGGCAAAACAATGTCACAAAAAATATAATATAACATTTTTTTTCTAAATTTTTATATAACATTAAATACTTTTTTTGTAAAAAAAAACCTCTTAAAAACAAAAATATAAGAAAACACAAGTAAATGATTTTAGACATATATACTTAGTTAAAAATTGAAGTCAATGTTATTAAAAATAATTAATTTAAAAAAAATTAAGAAATTAATTCTCACCTGAGCAATGTCACCAAGTGTGATCAAAATAGAATCCATTTCAGGCAAAACGGATACCAAACCCGTATCCGTCAACAAAGAACAACTCCGGCTCCGAATCTGATAATGCAACCCGACAACATACGGGTAAAACCGACCCGACCCGAACATCTTACCCCCAAAATCACCACAACTTTCAGATATCCACATCAACGTGGAAACAGAACCCGGATCATCCAAACCCGGGTTCCGTAAACCCACGGCGCACGTTAGCGCATCCACAACAGCCAAACCAACTTTCTCCATTTCCCGAGTAAACTCGCGCAGAGAACTCAGACCCAACTCAGATGATGACTCGGTTGAGCAAGCCGAGTCAAGAAACAACGAGTGTTGAGTTTCATCGTCGTCGTCATCATCGTCAACGTCGAAACCTAGTGGCCATGTTATAGGAAAGTGTTGGTGTTTTTGGTGACTAGATAGGTTGAAAATAGTGGCTGAGTCTGACTCGGCTGAGCGAGCGAGTTCGGATGGGATTGGGTGGTTGGTGAGTTGGAAATATCCGAGTTCGGAGATGGTGGGTAGGGTGGAGGATAGGGTGGAGGTGAGGTCGGTGAATGGGATGATGGGGGGTGAGGTGGTGGTGGAGAGGGAAGAACGGCGGCGGAGGAGTAAAGGGGTGGTTCCGGTGGTGGTGGAGAGAGAGGGTGGGAGGCGGTGAAGGAGGCGAGAGAGGAGGTCGGTGGCGGATGAGGTGGAGGTGGTGGTGGTGGTGGTGGAAGGTGTTGGTGGTGGTGCGGAGGTGGTGGCGATTGATGTGGGGAAGTGTTGGTGGTGGTGATCTTGAGTTGATGAAGCCATGGGTTTTTGTTTTTGTTTTGGGTTGAAAGATGAAACTGTTGTGGTCTTCTGCTTTGTTTAAATAGTGAATGAAAGAGTCGGAGATAATCAACAGCCGATTAGTGACGTTATAAATTCTAGAATTAGTAATATTTTATTTTGAATAAAAAACCAAAATGAGCTCTAAGTACCACATGAGTCCAAAATTAAAAAAAATTCTATTCGGGTTCATAAGATTTCATTTTTTTAGTAAACTTTCGTTTTGCTCCCTATGGTTTGGTCACTTTAACGGTTTTGCCCCAAACCTTTAAAAATAGTCATTTTACTCCCTGATGTTTTGGTTTTGTTGCCAGTTTGCTCCCTGCGGGGAGCAAAATGGAAAAACAAACAATTTGGATGGAGTTAGAGGCGGGGAGCAAACTGGCAAAAAAACCGAAACATCAGGGAGTAAAATGGTTATTTTTAAAGGTTTGGAGCAAAACCATTAAAGTGACCAAACCACAGGGAGCAAAACGGAAGTTTACTCTTTTTTTTATACAATTAACTAATTAGGTTATAGAATTTTCTATTAACTTCTCTCATTTTCGTTTTTCTTATTTAAATGAAGGATATAATCATCATGTTATGCCATGATATATTTTAGCTAAATGTGGAAAACAAAAAAAAAGAGAAATTAACAGAAAATTATAACTCAATCTACCAATTCGATGAAAATAGCAACAAAATGAAAGCTCATTAACCCAAATACAAAAAGTTTCATTTTTGAACTGAAGTGACAAAAGTGACATAAACTCAATGACCATTTTGGCATTTTACTCTTATATTTTTTTGACATCATAGAAAAATATTTCTTTTGGAATCGGTGACGGACAAAACCATCAGCGTTGTCAGTGATTTCGAACGTGGATGATCTTTTGCCTATGAGTGTACCCGGGTGGCCAAATTTGTTAAACGTTTAATAAAAATGTTGACCTAACAATTTATTTAGAAAAGCCACTTACAATTCTTATACTCAATTTAAAATCCATATAAATACTCATAAAGAAGTTTGAACTTTTATCACTTGGTTAAGATGAATTGGTCAATGTTATTGGGTTAAAAATCTATTGGTACATTTACCTTCATTCCCATCACCACCACCTAATCTGCAACCAACCACCGTTGATCCACCCGTGACTCCACCACCACAAGATTGTATGTCCATGATACATCTAATAGTTTAATTAGTCACCAAGCAGGGTATGTTTTTTTATACTTGTCGTTAAGGTTTTATACACTAATGATATCTTGTTCACAAATGAAGATCTTGTCAGTTAAAGACAATATATTGTTCAAAACAAATACACTAATAATATATTGTCGAGTGGCAAACAAAAGCCCTTTCAAAACATAGGTGGCAAATTTACTTGGTTGACATGATATAGAATGTAACCTTGTCACAATAACAAATTAGAGCATTTCAAAAGTTTGGTGAATAGTGTGTTCCTTTTTCTATTTTTTTATAGCAAATATACTTTTTTTAACTTTATATGGTTAACTAAGATAGCAACTCTTTTTAGGCTAATTAAGATGATGGCAACTCTTTTTTAGGGTTCAATGCAAGTTTAGCAACTCTTTTTTAGGGTTCAATGCAAGTTTAGCAACTCTTTTTTTAGGGTTCAAGTTAAGTTTACAATGACTTCAAGTTTAATCTAACTAAAATGTAACCCCTTTTGTATGATATATTAACATATCTATATATAATGTAGGTGTGTTTGGAAGTCAAGTTGGATCTTTGAATTGGCATAACTATGCCTTCGATTTAAATTTGGCGAGTTTCATGCGAATTTTACATTTAAATATTTAGAGATTGAAGGGGTATGGTCCAAAAAATGCCGCGCAAGCCCTCGATCAGGTCGCGCACAGGACCATACTCCTTATTCAAAAGATGTCTTATTGCCAACCTCGCGCGAGATACAACGACCTTCAATGATCCGACGCGATGTCTGGACAGTAGGAAGCTCCACTTTCAATACTTAGCATTCTGAAGAAGCATGCAGTAGCCATACCCCGCGCGTGGTAGTCACGCCTTCAGCAAGAATCAAGCATGACTACGGCGCAAGGCTATGACAGATAGTACATCAGGTACAAGTGGTAGAAGGAAAGAACCAATCGGCGTCCTTCTGGTCCCGTTCAATCGTGCTCCACGATCCTCTGACATGCAGGAGACAGAAGGTACGCAAGGACGCCTACGTGGCACCAATCACAGGGCAGAGACAACTGCCCCACGATCTCCACTTACCTGCTGATGGCAGAAGGGCGGCCAGGCCGACAACCATGACACGTGGCACCAATCATGATGCGCCAGCACCGAGGAACTACCAGAGGCCACTAACGGTCGACACCAGCGAGACAAATAGCATATCCTCTAGGTTGTCGCCTTTCGGCCCAAGGCCCATCAGCCCACATCCTCTTACACCTCTCCGGCTATAAATAGAGACCTCACTCCATAGGTTAAAACATTCCATCCCCTCTACTCTCACTCTTAATACTTAATTATCTCCCCAAAGCAGTCGCTTATTCTCACGTCGGAGCCCGGTTAAGAGGGAAACCCCCACATTCACCTCTTAACGAGTAACGGTGTTCTGTTTTGCAGGACTTAGACGATCATTACGAAGCTCGGAAAGCCTTTAGAAGATTAACCATTATGGTAGGAACATAAACCAAGCTGATTAGTACCCTAATTAGTTCTGTGTTTCTTCATTGGCGCCCACCGGTTTTCTACAAATCACTTTCATCTTCTTTTTCTGAGTTTTCGTGGTTTTTTCCTCCTTCGATCATGGCTGGTCAAGGAATCGTTCCTGAGTTTGTTGGTTTCGGAGCAAACTCTAACGCAGCGTTGGGGGAGGGTAATCAAAACGCCCAACCTCAACACATCGAAGAAATTGGCGAAATCGAAGTAACCAATACTAGGGGACCGCGCGGGAGCATCACCCGCATCACTCAAACGGTAACCCCAGGAAACAACGGCGCTGGACCTTCAAACCCAGCTCCACCTCATAACATTTCGGCGCTACTCGGGCTACCAGAGGGCGAAACCCCAGCCTCATGGTACGCCAAGCAACTTGCCACCATTAACGAGGCATATCAATCTTTGAGCGCACATCAAGCAGTCTTAACGGCAGAACCGTCCTTGGTTACACCAAACGGCCCCAGTCACGGGGCGCGCCAGATACCACCACCGCAAAACATCCAAGGAAGAGCTAACAGACCTCCCCCTACCCGAAGACTAAGCGTGCAGGACACGCGCGATACACGGGGAGAAACAGAAAGCTATTATGACTATCCGTCAAACGTCCAAAGAGGTCCAGTTCATATCCGGCTCACGCCGCGCAACATGAACAATGAATGGGAAGATACCGACCCGAACGATCCAACTTGGCAAGACGATGAAGAATCTTCAGTCTTCAATCGCTTACAAAGGAACCATGAATACTACAAACCAAGACAACATGTTGGGTACACCGAGGAGGCAGAGCAAGACTTTCGTCTCGCCTATCGACCAGCTGAAGCTGTAGAACATTCAAAGTTCATTCCAAAAATCGCACTGGCGCCGCTTAAAAGAGAGAAGTTACCTCCGACAGTCGGAAAGTTTAACGGATTTACTGATCCCGATGATCACGTCAGAGTTTTCACAAGCGTGGGCTGCATGGGAGGATGGAATATGCCCATGTGGTGCCATCTGTTTATTCAAACGCTTACCGGGGCTGCTTGCGCCTGGTTCAACAGCCTTCATCCGGGAAAAATTAAATCATGGGTGGATTTCAGGACACAGTTTTTGAGTCACTTCAGTCAACAGAGACGTTACCAGCGCGACACAGTCGATGTAGAGGACATCTGGCGCAGAGATAACGAGGGTTTGGAGGATTTCATCACTCGTTTCAACAAAGAATGCTTGGAAATCGGTGGCGTAAGTGAACAACTCATGCGATGCCACTTCAAGAAAGCCATTCGCTGCGATAGTCTCATCAGAACCATCACTGGGAAGGATGGAATGCCCAAAGAATGGGACAAGCTCATGGAAGCCGCGAAGATAGTCGCGCAAACTGAAGAGTCACTCGCCAGAAACAAGAGCTATCATACTGAAGATCGATTTTCTAAAGGGGGTCACTCGCGCGACGACAACAAACGAAACAAAGGCAAAAACCCTGGGTGGAAAGCCAACCACTCCAGCGGTTATGGTGAACGATCTCGTTATGAAGAACGGTCGCGCTACAGAGAAGATGCGCGAGACACTATTGATCGAATTGGGTATCGAAAGGCAGTCAGGGATGACAATCGAGAAAAGCATTGGACTCCGCTCAAAAAAACACCGAAGGAGGTGCTGATGACGGAGAACCACGATTTCAAGGCTCCAAGGCCTATGACAAACAAGAAGGGGTAAGACCCCAACCTATACTGCGACTTCCATAAAGATACGGGACACCTGACAGACGACTATTACAGTTTACGTCAGGAGATCGAAAGAGCGCTAAAAAGCGGGAAGCTAAGCCACCTGGTGAAAAACGTGCGCAAAGAAACTCGACAGCTCCAACGCAACGATGAGGGGAATCACAAGAAAGTCAGACGCCTAGAAACACATATGGTCAACGGGCCAAGGTACAGCGCAAAAGAGAAAGGAAAGCGCCCTTACGAACCCTCATGGCAAGAGCAACAGGTCATTTTCCCGGTAGTGCGCGGCGGTCCTCGCGCCACTCGACCCGTTGTCATTACCGGTATTATCGGCCATTATGAAACGGAGTACGTATTCATTGACCCAGGAAGCACAGCTGACATCATCTATGAGTAATGTTTTAATCAGTTTGATGAGGATGATAAAGCAAGACTTGAGCCAGTTGATTATCCACTGTCTGGATTTTGCAATGAAATGGTCTTCCCGCTAGGCCAAATCAGCTTCCCCGTCACGCTCTCTGACGGAAAGCACTCAAGAACAACAAATGTAAACTTCATGGTGATGCCTGTCAAATCAAGGCATGATGTGTTGATTGGAAGAGAAACTCAAGGCAAACTAAACATGGTAACTTCCACACCCCACTCAGCGATAGGGTTTCCAAACAAAACGGGGGTGGCGATCATCTATGCTAAGAAAGAAGTAATGGCGGCAGAAGAGATGCGCCCAACAAAAGCGGCCAATGTTTCAACAACCGAGCCAGAAAAATGGGTTTTAAACCGAAAGTACCCGGAGCAAACGGTGACGATAGGCCACGCAATCTCACCAAACATCAAAACTCATCTCAAGCAGCTCCTGTTCAAGAATATGGATATCTTCGCCTGGACCCCGGCTGACATGACCGGTGTCCCGCGCGACATCACCGAGCATCGTTTAAACACATACCCCTCTGTTGAGCCGAAAGTTCAAAGAAGGCGCACCTTAGGGGCAGAGAAAACCAAAGCAATGAACGAGCAAGTATGTGAACTACTCAAAGCGGGAATCTTGCGGGAGGTCCGTTATCAAAGTTGGGTTGCGAACCCCGTGATGGTAGAGAAGTCTAGTGGAGGATGGCGAATGTGTGTTGACTACACCGATCTCAACAAGGCATGCCCTAAAGATTGCTACTCTTTGCCTGAGATCGATAAAAAGATAGACTCTCTCGCGCCATACAGATGGAAATGCTTCTTAGATTGTTATAAAGGGTACCATCAGGTTCAAATGAAGCTAGAAGATGAAGACAAGACAGCTTTTCGAACCGATCTAGGGATCTTCTGCTACACAAAGATGCCTTTCGGCTTAAAAAATGCTGGCGCAACGTATCAACGCCCGATGGATAAGACCTTCGCTGGAGATATCGGGAAGCATATCGAGGTTTACATCGATGATCTGGTGATCAAAAGTCCCGAAGAGGACCAAATGTTGAAGGACATCGAAAAAACATTCAATTCATTGCGCAGCGTGAATATGAAGTTGAATCCAGCCAAGTGTTCTTTTGGCATGGAAGAAGGGAAGTTCTTAGGCTTCATAGTCACAAATGGCGGCTTTAAAGTAAATCCAGAAAAGGTCCAGGCAATAGAGCGAATGCCATCGCCACGAACAATCAAAGAGATGTAACGATTGGCCGGCCGCCTAGCCGCGCTTAACCGCTTTCTATCAAATCACGCCGCGAAGTCATACCCTTTTATCAGCACTCTGCGCAACTGTGTGAAGAAACAAGAGTTCAGGTGGACCCCTGAAGCAGAGAAGGCTTTTCAGCAAATGAAGGAGTGTTTGATCGAACTCCCTACCCTGACTGCACCATTCGAAAAGGAGCCGCTCATCTTGTACTTGTCATCATCGGACAAGGCAGTGGGATCGGTATTGCTTGTAGAAAGAAACGGAGTTCAGACTCCTATCTATTACGTCAGCAGAGTGCTAACGGATCCAGAAACGAGATATTCCACGATGGAGAAGTTGGTGCTTGCGCTGCTACACGCCTCTCGGAGGCTGCGCAGATACTTTACAGGGCATGTGATCACCGTACTTACCAATTTCCACATCGGCACGATATTACAAAAGCCAGAAACATCTGGGCGGTTAGCAAAATGGGCAATCGAGCTGGGAGGCCACAACATCCTGTACAGGCCGCGCCCAGCCATCAAGGGTCAAGTTCTAGCGGACTTCATCACAGAAGTCCCAATTGATAAAATCAAGGATTGTGAGCTTGTTGAGACTCCTGTGAAAGAATCGACGGATGATTTATGGATGTTGTACACTGATGGGGCTTCAAACGAGGATGGCGCGGGAGCGGGATTGCGCCTTGTGAGCCCCAAAAATCATGAATTTACTTACGCCATCAAGTTGGATTTTAAAAACACCAACAACGAGGCGGAGTACGAGGCATTTCTGGCAGGCTTACGCCTCGCCATAAAAATGGGAGCCAAGAATCTTCAAGCGCACGTTGACTCACTTTTGATCGCCAGTCAAATCAACGGAATCTATGATGCAAGGGGCGAAGTTATGGCCTTATATCTGGATGAGGCGAAAGAGTTGCTCCAAAAATTCAAGTCCTACAAGGTAGCACACATCAACCGTTCCGAAAACAAACCAACCGACACCTTGAGCAAGCTTGCCTCAAATTCATTCCAACATCTTGCCAAAGATGTAAGGATTGAAGTACTTAAAAATCCATCAGTCCTGCTGCGCCAGGTAAATGTGATCGAGGTAGGGCAGCCATCTTGGATGACCCCTATAATTCAGTATCTGCAGGAAGGGGTACTCCCGGAGAGCAAAACAGAGGCAAGGAAGATTCAAAACAAGGCCCTTCATTACGAGATGAACGGTGGTATCCTATACCAAAAGTCCTTCTTGGGGCCCTTATTGCGCTGCGTGGACCCCCAGGATGTCAATTACTTGATAAGAGAGATTCACGAAGGAATCTGTGGCATCCATGCAGGAACGCGCATGGTTGTCGCGAAAATTATGAACACTGGATATTATTGGCCAGGGATGCATGTCGACGCCCTGAAGGAGCTGCGCAAATGCGACTCCTGTCAGCGGCACTCTCCAAAAATCCTGCGCCCAAAGAATGATCTCATTCCCGTATCCACTGCCTGCCCTTTTCAGCAGTGGGGGATTGATATGGTGGGACCCTTCCCGGACGCTCCTGGAGCCGTGAAGTTCATAATCGTGGCCGTTGATTACTTCACTAAGTGGGTGGAGGCCAAAGCTCTCGCTTCAACCACTGCAATGATGGTGCGCAAGTTTATTTGGGAACACATCATTTGCAGATTTGGTCTGCCACTCAAAATTGTCACAGACAACGGTACTAACTTTGCTTCTGAAGACCTCCAGAAGTGGATGAAGGAAATGAAGATTGAACATACCTTCTCCTCCGTTGCGCACCCTCAAGGCAACGGCCAAGTGGAAAGCGTCAACAAAAGTATCGTCGAGGGGATAAAAGCCCGACTGGGCACAAAGAGAAGAGGTTGGGTAGATGAGCTCCCAAGCATCCTGTGGGCGCCTAGTATATGGCTCGGAGGCAGTTATCCCGGTGGAAGTTGGACTCCCCTCACCGCGCTTGACTGCAGTCAACACGGTTGATAATGAAGCAGAGCGCCGTCTCGATTTGGATTTGCTGGAAGAACGACGCGAGATTGCGCGCATCAAAGAAGCGAATTACAAGACACAATTAGAAAGGTACTACAATGCGAGAGTCCGCATTTGTACCTTCACTCCAGGAGAATACGTCTTTCGAGACAACGAAGCTTCAAACGCCGAGCGCCCAGGAAAACTAGCACCCAAATGGGAAGGCCCATACTTGGTTCACGAAGTGCTAGGAAAAGGGGAATACAAATTGCGCACCCTCGATGGACACATCATACCCCGCACATGGAATGCGCAACAACTGCGCAAGTGCTATATGTAACTACTCTAGGCCGTGAGGCATTTAGTTCATGCTGGCCACGCGCCACTTTAATTTCCTATATTGGCTAAACGCCCCTATGTTACTTATCTGCAGTGTATGATTGGCCTATGCGCCTGTTTCCCAATTAATGAAAGCATACGACATGTTTTCCTTTTATCATATTGCTTCTTGAGTTACAAATGCATGTCAAACTTTTGATTAGCACGAAAACACTTCAGTGAATTATACGCTCTTGAGTAAAGGTCCTCCGCGAACATAGCGCGAGACCGGGTAGTTACACTCACGAAAGAGCCACACTTACATTTATTCGCGCTAACTTAACCAAAGTTTCTAGCAACAGTGCAATAATTGTAACGGGAAAGAATAAGCAAGCATTAAATTTAATAAGCGCAACCGCGCAACAGTTATATAGAAAACAAACAGCATTCATTCAGTCTAAAACAAGCGCGACCACGCAAAGATTTACATTCAAAACTCCAAGGATTACAAGGCACAAAGCCCGAAAACACTATCTATTCGAAACCATCGCCATCATCATCGTCGTGCTTGTTGCCTCCACCACCGCCATCATCGCCAGCAATCTCCTCTTCATCTGATAATTCAACCGTTTCTGGTGGATCAAGGATGGCCTTTTGTTGGTGCATGAGATGTCTGTTGACTACGTTTACATCAAGTCTTAGGTCAAGATAGTCGAGATTGGAACTTGAAAGTTAAGATAGGTTTTAACTTGTTAATTTCGCTCATATGTACATATAGATAGGTGATTTCGCTTATTGGGTCTTTAGGTGATTTCGCTTATAGGGTTGGCAGGGGATTTCGCTCATGTGTCATGACATTGGAGCGAAATCAGTTAGACTATAAATAGTCATCTTGAGCGAAATCAGTTATCAGTTAGTCAGAACTTGGAGCAAAATCAGGTCATGCTTGTGGTGTCGAAACTTTGTCAAAATCGATTCAAAAAGCATCAATAAAGAAGGAAATTGAAAGGAAAAGCTGTTGTAACTTCGTGTACATTGATTCCGCCTTTATACGCGAAGATGAACGTTCTCTACTGACTTTTCGGGGTCGCAAACCGGTCCAACAAGTGGTATCAGAGCTTCAGGACGAGGAGTTCATGCTACTACAGCTGATTCGACCAAATTCTCTTATTTCTACTCACTTTCTCTCATACTTTTCGATTTAAACTGTTTCTTACGGTTGAAATGGTCTGATTTTTTAGTATAACGTGTAAAATACAGTAACAACAAACCCTAGAAAGAATCAGGTTAAAATACGGCTTAAAAATGGTAAAAACTACCTAAAAACTAGGTTTCGCTTTGACGGTAATCAAAGGGTTTCGCTCCAAGGGCCATTAAAATTTGATTTCGCTCATTTGAACATTGCTATTTCGCTCATAGAGACAATCAGATTTCGTTCATAGGGTTTCGCTGATAAGGACACTGATTTCGCTTATCAGTCAATTTCTGATTTCACTTTTTGTGACAGGTTGTTGATTTCGCTTTTGTGTCATCACATCTAATTTTGATTGAATGTGAACATAATATTTGTTGGAATATTTGTTGTCGGTTGCATGTGATCACTTTCAATCAGTTGTATACTCAATTAATACTTGTCGGATAAGTGATTTTGTCGACATACAAAGTAATTGGCTGTTTGTCTTGACCCAAGAGTTGCATGTGAATTCAGATTTAGCGGCCCAATCATAGTTTGTTATAACTAATTGTTGTCAGGATAGTGGATTAAATCGGTTCAATCAACAGTTAAAGCAAATCGTTCTCGGCCCAATGAATATTAAAACTGATTAAAGTAGTGAGGCCCAATCAGTAATTGTACACGTTTAAAACAACCCATTAATTGTTTGATTTCATCGAGTTGTGTTAAAAGTGTTGTCAGCCCATTTATTTGTCCAAGTAATTTGCACCTCCAATACAAGTTAAGGCCTAATACTTAGTTGTTTGTTTATTTGCAGGAGATTTGAGGTGTTTTACAAGGCACAAATACCAAGAAATCAAAATGTTTGACGAAAAGGAAAACAAGAATCTTGAAAATTTAAATGATTGGCCTTGTGAATCTTGGTGTGGGAGATTAAGTGATAAGGATGTTTATGTTAAAAGATTCGAAAATTTGTTATGTATGAAGAATGAATCATTGGAGAAGTTGGAAAAACGGTTTAACGAGTTAATTTACAAGTTAGAAAGACATGGGATATATTTTTCAAAGGATGAACAAATTTCAAGATTCATTGATGCATTACCTTTGGAATGGGATAAATTTTTGCATGAACGGAAACAGAATTCTAGTCTATCACATTATGGTTTAAGAGATTTCATCAATAGAATTAAATCACACAGGGATGATGAAGAATCAAGAAAAAGGAAGTTAATAGATGAAATAAGAGGAGAATTAGAAAAGATAAATTTGGATGTAATCATTGAAATGAGAAAAAGAATCTCTGTGTGTCTTGCTGCAAAAAATGTTATGAAATACGATATTAAGAGGGGTTGTTATATTGATGAATATTTGAATCCTCTTGATTTTGTTAAAATTTTTTGTGCAGGTACATACAAGACAGAGACACAGGATATTTCAAAGATTGAAGAATCCAAGAAGGATAAAACTTCAAAATATGAAGTTGTATGCTCAAAATGCGAAAAATATGAAGCAGAAAATGTCAATTTCTTGAAAGATGTGGAGAATTTGACATTGGAAAACAAAGCTATGAAAGACGAAAAGAAAGATGATGATGAACAGATTTTGGAGTTGCGCTTGAACTGCGAAAAACTAAAATCTGAAAATGACAAATTTTTTAAGAATGTTGAGAGTTTGTCATTAGATAACAAAAATTTTAAAGAAAAAGAAAAAGATTTTCAAAGTCAAATGAAGGTTTTAGAAGATGAAAAATCTGTTATTTTTAAAAATAATCTTGAAAAACAGATTGAAATAAATTCTCATCTTCAGAAAACCATTCGACTTGAAAATGAAGCTGAGAATTCAAGGAACAAAATTGATGAGCTTGAAAAGAAATTGAAAGGTTTTGTGAATTCTACATCACATGTCTGTCCAAAACCGATCAATTCTGTTCCAATAAGTGACAATGTCACAAATTTTGACAAAGTCAAAATTGAAGATTGTGATGACAAAGCTGATGATGAAATAGAAAAAGAAAAGAAAAGAAAAATATTTTTAGAATTACAAGAAAATTTTCAAAATACTGTTTTGCAGTCTACTGAAATAGGTGAATGCTCTAAGCAAAAACCTGTTAAGAAGATTGAAGAACAGAAACAAAAAGTTAAAAATTTGAAAATTTTTCAAAATGAAAATAAAAGCTCATCAGTTCAGTCATCCAATCATTATGAAAAATTACAAAAATTTAAAAATCAAAACTCAAAAATAGTTGGTAATAAGTGGTGCAGGTTTGAACACAGTGCTCAAAAGCCAAATCCAGCATTGAAGAGGAGAAATGACTATAACCAAGCCAAACAATGTTATGACCTGAAGGTTTGGACTGACAGAAGTGGATGGTACGATAACAGAGTGTGCTACACCTGTGGTGTGAGAGGACACATTGCTGTTAACTGCCAGAATTGGAATTATGAAACAAGAAGATGCTATAATTGTCATATCAGAGGACATATTGCCAGAGATTGCCCAAGGAGATCAATGGGAAGATCGAGGGTTGAATCTCAAAGAATGGCAAAGAAACCAGTCAACGTCAAGCCCAAAGAACAGAAGGTTCAAGAACCTAAAGTTCAAGAAAAGAAAGTGAAGCTTTCTCAGGGGCAAAAAGACAGACTGAGGAAGAAGAGGAAGAAGGCAAGAGAATATCTGGAGAAAATTTTGTCTTCAGGTTCACCAGACAGATTGAATAAGAGTTCTGATGAATCAACTAACTCGAGTGCAAAGTCAAGCAAGAAGAATTCATCGGATACAAATCTGAGGACGAAAGAAGAAAAGAAGAAGAAGAAAATGGTAGGCGATGAATCTGATGTGTCAAAGTCAGACAAGCCACCATCAGAAAATGAATCTGACAGGTTAAAGTCAGACAAGCCATGTGCAGGCAATGATTCTGGTTCACCAAAGCCAGAGGAGCCTAGTGTTGAGGTAAAAAAGGAGAATTCGGGTTTAACAAGGGATGATGCAAATTATCCACCATTGTTGAACAAGAATTCAAAATCACCCAAGGCTGGTCAGGCTTGGGTGAATCTTTTCAAATAGAAAAACCTGACTTGCCGGAGTTCCCAGGTTGGTAAGCGTGGAACATGAATCGGCACATTTCTTGAGAAATTTCACTCTGGTGATTTTTCGCCCTACATGTGATAAATCAGGGACATTAAGTTGTTCTTGATTTTCTACTAGTGATGTTTGAGTTTTAAAACTGAAATTGTAAAATCTGTCATGTGTATGAAGAAAACAATGTGATGAAGTGACCCCGAACCTACAAATGGATTGATAAACAAACTAAATTTTTCCGGAAAAACCATTTTGATTAAAACAAACTTAAGTGTTTTGAAATCATAATGGGGAAATAGTTTGTTGTAAGGGGGAGTTCTGATTGTTTATGCCAGGTGGATAGAGAATTGAAGTGATTCTCATCATGTTGTCAAGTTTGTACAGTTTGTTTCAAATTTTTCCTGAAAATCAAAATTGAAACATATTTTGATTTTAGGGGGAGAAAAATACAAAAACATTAGAAAATTTGAAAAAGCCAAAAACATGATAAAATTAAAAAAATTTGAGTTTTGCGTAAAACGAGGAAATGATAGTACATCAGTAGACAGTTACAGTATGCTAAAGAATTGTAATGATTATATGGTGTTAAACAGTCTCACTGATGATATGTCGATGGGTTTTTATACACTTAGTAAACTTTTTCGGGATATAAACCTAAATTCAAACACTTTCTTATTTCGTGGGGAACACTACTTGGATATATAGGTAACCCCTGAAATCTTGTTTGAAAGGTCCCTTTTTCTGATATACTAGGTCTTTATACTCAGTGATATCTGGGGTATTATTCCGGGACTTCTGCTGAATGGAAGTTCTGACCTAGTCCTCGAATAATACTTTTCACAAATGCTTGAAACATAGCATCACCCTCAGCATATATGACAAGACAATAAAATTGCTTAGCAATGCTGTTGTAAAAAAGATCCTCTAAAGGGGACACACCCAAGTTGAGTCATGATCTCTCTGCTGAACGGTAGTTCTGACCTGAGCTCTCATGGTTCTTCATAATTTATTAACCCCTTACAGATATCATTTGTGTTATAACTACCTGTAAGACTGAATATTGGGATCTGGATACGGGAGTATATTCAAGAGGTGGGACACATGAATGAGTTTAAGTTCTTAATACATCTAATCTGTATCCTGAATCAGTTGAAATTTGTATGAAAATTTAAGTGGATCAGTATATCGACAATCTAAGTGAATTGTTTAAGTCTTAAAGTGAAATTAAGCTCAACGGTACTTGTGACTTGTCAAAACTGATATGATCCTCTGTCACATACTCAAAACAAAAATATTGTTTGTATATATTTCTTTACTGTATTTCATTCAAAATCAAAAATCCAAAAAGATTTTCAGAGTGTTTTAGCATAAAATTTTGAAAATTCAAAAAGATTTTCGACAACTGATGTTGAAGAGCTGATATTCAAAATTCGAGTGCTAAATATGATGAACTACATTGGTTTGGAAGAATATGTTGAAAATTTTGAATGTCATATACAAATGTTTTGAAAGATTGTGTGTTTAGTTAATCAAGGTCATTCATTTGAACTTGATGTAACTAGTATGTTTGTTGAATAAATTATGTCTACCAGTAAGTTACTTAAATACAACTGTTATAAATTTGTGAAACTTATGTTGAAGTAGAGGAAGTGCAGGTTAAACAGGTTTTGGACTTCATTATTCCCACGGAAGCTAATTGTCAAAGTTTGAACCAGATTAAGACCTCAGATTCTAGCATAACTGAGAGGGGGAGTCTCTGAAAGGGGGAGTCTGGATCAACAGTTAAAGGGGAAGACTGAAGATGAAGCCAGGACAAGATTTTGAACCTGAGTAGATAGAGTTTTTACGATGTGAAGACAGAGTTGGAGATAAGACCAAGACTGAAGACTCAGAGCCGAAAACTTCGTCAACATCCAAGGGGGAGTCTGTTGGTGCATGAGATGTCTGTTGACTACGTTTACATCAAGTCTTAGGTCAAGATAGTCGAGATTGGAACTTGAAAGTAAAATTAGGGTTTAATGATGTTAATTTCGCTCATAATGACATGTTAGTCATTAAAAGCGAAATCAGATCTTAGTATTTCACTTATATGTACATTTGTTAGTTAGTGATTTCGCTTTTAGGGTAATTAGGGATTTCGCTCATAGGTCATAGGGGGTTTCGCTTATTTGAACACATGGGGTTTCGCTCATAAGGTCTGTCTTATGAGCGAAATCAGTCAACTATATATACCTATCATGTGTTTTTAGTTGTAACCTTTGGAGCGAAATCATCTCATGTGCTAGGCAACGAAATTCTGTCAAATTGTAATAAAAAAGCATCAATAGAGAAGGAAATTGAAAGGAAAAGTTGTTGTTACTTTGTATACACTGATTCCGCCTTTGTAAACAAAGATGAACTACCTTGACTGACTTTTCAGGGTCGCAAACCGGTCCAACACCTTTAACCGATGACACCAGTCATCATGCTTCAGCGCTTCAGTAACCAAGTCCATCACGGGCAGTGATAAGTGATCATAAGCATTTTCAGCACGTGTCAACTCGGCACTAGCCTGGTCGGTCACTGAGCAATGACTAGTGTCAAACTCCTGTCCGAATACCTCTTCAACGTGCTGCGCACATTCAAGATACCCTCCACGATGACCAACTGCACGCGCGACATCTGTCAGAGCAGCAACAGCGCGATCCAGTTCTCCAGCGTTAAGGACAGAGTTTGCAACCTACAGCGAAGATTGTATTAAAAACAACTCTTAGCAAATAAAACTTTGAAGGGAAAAGAATATCACACCAGCACTACTCCGCGACTGCGCATCCACTCGGCCTCAGAGACAAGAGTATCAACGATGCCCTGAGCCTCAGAATAGTTAGTCTGCGCTACATTGAGGGCCGCGGTACTAACATCACGCGCTTCTTCAGATCGCTGCTTGGCCTCCTCAGCAGTTGCGGCCTTAACTTTCTCCGCCTCAAGATCGATTTCCAAGGATTCGCATTTGTCAACCTGCTCGTTCAGGCGGCGTTTCAGTTCAGCGATCTCGACATCCTTGGCCTTCAGATCCTTGTCTTTGCTTGACAGCTGCACCTTCACCTCAACCAGCTCAACCTGCAAGGGATAAAAGATTCACTTAACTCTGCTAGCAAGAGCATAAATTGAAAAGAGAAGTCTCTCGAACCTCAGCTTGCTCCTTAGCAGCACCCACAGCCTGCGCATCCTCAACTTGCGTAGTCAACTCAGCAACCTTGCCTTCGAGCTCAGTAATTTTAGTGCGAGCAGCATAAGCGCGTTGGTTATCTTTCTCGCAGATCTTCTTCCATTCAGCTTTCTCCTTTGCCAACAGATCCTCGACAGCTCGAAGCTTGCCCTTCAGGCCCTCGCGCCCCCACTCCTTCGCTTTCCTATCAGCCTCAAACTTGGATCTCTCTTCCTCAAACTTGGCATTAGCCTTCTCAAACTCCTTAACTTGCCGCACAAGGCGCTCGCGGTATTTCTCCCAATCGACCCGCTCCCTAACCATTGTTCGCCATTCGCGAACGATTTGGTGGTTGGCGGCACGAGTATTGGCCTCCCCGATCACATAAGTGCGATACAGCCCATCGTGAGTCTTAGCCCTCTGCCGATTACCCTCACCAGGAGGGAAGGAATTTAAGAACCAATTGCGGCAAGGGCCGAACTCTTGAAAAGTGTCTTTCTGCTTCAAACCCCAGGGAGCTTGGTGGGGGGCATTACCACGCTCCTCTTCAGTATAACTTTTATAATAGATGTCACCAAGCGTATCCTTCGCCCCGATAGCTTGTGGGTTATAACCCCCAGCGCCACCAGAGCTCGCGCCACCAGAAACGTATGGGCCTGACCCCCCAATAGTTCCCTTGGAGCGATGGGAGGCATCAGGCCGCGCAGGGTGGGTAGGCTTATTCACCCCAGGTTCCTTCCTCGTCTCTTCCTGAGCAAGGATAGAGGCAACACTGGTATATTTCAGAGCATCACCAATAGGCTCTTCAGGAGCCTTTTTCTTTTCCTTCTCCTTCTCAACATCAGTAATAGGCTTTTCAACAGCCCGTTTCTCTCTCTCCTGCTCAGCCCACCTCTTCTTCTCCTCGTCAGCTCTTCTGTTCTTATCCTCCTCAGTTTTCTTGCGCTCCTCAGCAGCCTTCTTCTTCTTGTCTTCCTCGGCTTTCTTCTCCTCAGCCTTTTTCTCCTCTTCAGCAACTTTCTCCTTCTCCCCCTCAGCAGCTTTTTTACCCTTCTCAGACTCCACTCCAGCCGTCTGGGAAGCTTTGATAGTAATCTTAGGCCTTTTATGCGCTGGCTCTGAGGGCTCTGTAAACGCAACACCCTTCTTTTCAGGGGTTGTCTTCTTGGCCTCTGCAGAAGATAAAAGAGTTGTCAAAAAGAGGAAACAAAGAATGAGAAGCAAAGGAAAACTAACCAGGAGAAAACCGATAAAGGGAGCGCAAGTTGCTCGTTTTCCCGATCAAGGGAACCGCACCAGCTTTCGGCGCAGCAAGCACACCAGCTGTGGTCTCGCTTCTATTTCTTTTTCTGCTGATCAACTTTTCAGCAGCCTCTTCTTCCTCTTCTTCTTCTTCTTCCTCTTCCTCATGCGCAACAGAGGAAGGAGTAGCACCAGCATCCGGGTTGCGAGAACCCGCGCTTCCAGAGCTCTTCGAACCAGCTCCTCCAGCTTTCTTCTCGCCTATACGCGACACACCTTCAAATGAATCACTGATAATTATGTAATCCTCCAAGTTACTTTGACGAAGTCGGAGAGTACCTTGGTCAGCAGCGCTAGCGGTTGCGCGACTACTCCCAGCTCCCTTGCTGGTCACCTCAGGATCCAAGGTGATAACCTTCTTCTTTCTCACAGGCTTTTTCTTCTTATCTTCGGGGTCAATTCCCAAGTCGCGCAACACACCTGCAAAGATGTTAGACAACGAACTTAGCTCTCCATTTGATGATCCCACAGACTCCTCGCTGGAAAGATAGACAACCTCTTTCCCAGCAGAAGTCACAGAGCGCAAGGGACGAGGGTTAGGTATATGCGCACCTTCAGTTGCAGTAGGCGGAGCGGAAAATGCATCAGCAACGGGGTACATGAAGTTACCCTTGATCTGGTCATACCAGTATTCTTCTCCAGCCTGGAGCGGGCGCACGCCCATGGAACCACCAAAGGTGGGGAAGGCAGCTTGATAAAGCCGCACCTCTACACGACAAATTATGAAATAAACACAAGCACGAAATAGGAAGTGAACAAAACTAAGAGAATTACTACCCTCTATCGTTGATCATCAAAATGGGAACTTCCTCGCTGTCAGGCAACCATTGATCACTCATCCGCGCCGCCACCAAGACGTTCTCACCAAACACTCGGTTTGGGGTGGCAATAAGCGTCCTATACCAAGCCTCAGTTTTGGGGATTGCCAAATCTTCTTTAACAATCACTTCAGTCTAGGCGCGAAACATCATGGCGATCGGAATCACCTCCTCGCGAATATAAAAGAATTTTGGTTTCCAGTCATGGAAACTCTTGGGAGGGTTAAGAAGGATCTTCTTTGCAGCTCCTCGGCTGGCAAACGAATGAAACCCCATGTTTCGAATCAACTGATAAAACGCTCTAAATCTCTTCACAGTTGGCTCTATGCCATGGGATCGACAGAGAAACTCGAAGTGCCGAACCCTAACCATCCCAGGAGGACTCAACTGGGAGATGTGAAACCCATAGAATTGCAAAATATGTGCCATAAAATTCGTCGCCGGCAACCGGAAATTGCCCTGATGAAAGAAATCTTCGAATAACGTAATACACCCCGGTGGTGCGTCGGCGGCTGTCTGGCCCTGACCGGGGTACCTGGCATCCCATTCCGGTGGGAACCGGAAACCCCGTACTATTTGCTCAAAGAGGCCCAAGTCCCACCTGAGAACGGGAACAGGGCCTTCTTCTCCGGGATTTCCTTCTTGACGTTCTTCAGCCATGAATGTCAAAGAGTTTTGAATATTTCTTCAGAAAACTTGAAGATCTGCTACAAATCGCTTGAAGATTTGAAGATTCGAAGAGGGTGAGTAGAGAGAAAAAGATAAAGAACAGTAGAAGACGTGAGGTTTCTCTCCACTTCATCGGAGATATATACCCATCGCATTTAATGCGATGGGTAAACGTGCCGGGATCGCCGCGCACGTGACCAATCAGAAGACGACACGTAAGGCGAGAATCCCGGAGTGACAGTTACCACGCGCGCGTGGAGCTCACTCTCCTGACGAGATGACCAACCCTCAGAGACAACTTGATGACAGCCGTGTTAGTGGTCAACTCAAACGTCACCATCAACGACGTTTCTAACCAACTTGTCAGATTTCAAATTTCAAAGGTTTTCCCGCCAAAAATTACTACCAACTTCATGCAGAAGCTACTTAGGTCGCGCAGTATTAACAATGACTCTATAACCCTGCGCGCTTACACCCAAAGACAGTGACCCACCTGGAACCAAACCTGGAAGTCGTGCCGTAATAACCAATAAGAGTTTACACGCGCCCCATCTTCCAACCCCAAGGAAGCATTTTCTACAACTTTTATTTTTTCTAAGTCCAGAGCTCCAACCACTTGCCTCGCGCATGGTGCAACACTGGACTGGGGGGACTTGAAGGGGTATGGTCCCAAAAATGCCGCGCAAGCCCTCGATCAGGTCGCGCACAGGACCATACTCCTTATTCAAAAGATGTCTTATTGCCAACCTCGCGTGAGATACAACGACCTTCAATGATCCGGCGCGATGTCTGGAGAGTAGGAAGCTCCACTTTCAAAACTTAGCATTCTGAAGAAGCATGCAGTAGCCATACCCCGCGCGTGGTAGTCACGCCTTCAGCAAGAATCAAGCGTGACTACGGCGCAAGGCTATGACAGATAGTACATCAGGTACAAGTGGCAGAAGGAAAGAACCAATCGGCGTCCTTCTGGTCCCGTTCAATCGTGCTCCACGATCCTCTGACATGCAGGAGACAGAAGGTACGCAAGGACGCCTACGTGGCACCAATCACAGGGCAGAGACAACTGCCCCACGATCTCCACTTACCTGCTGATGGCAGAAGGGCGGCCAGGCCGACAACCATGACACGTGACACCAATCATGATGCGCCAGCACCGAGGAACTACCAGAGGCCACTAACGGTCGACACCAGCGAGACAAATAGCATATCCTCTAGGTTGTCGCCTTCCGGCCCAAGGCCCATCAGCCCACATCCTCTTACACCTATCCGGCTATAAATAAAGACCTCACTCCACAGGTTAAAACATTCCATCCCCTCTACTATCACTCTTAATACTTAATTATCTCCCCAAAGCAGTCGCTTATTCTCACGCCGGAGCCCGGTTAAGAGGGAAACCCCCACATTCCCCTCTTAACGAGTAACGGTGTTCTGTTTTGCAGGACTTAGACGATCATTACGAAGCTCAGAAAGCCTTTAGAAGATTAACCATTATGGTAGGAACATAAACCAAGCTGATTAGTACCCTAATTAGTTCTGTGTTTCTTCATTGGCGCCCACCGGTTTTCTACAAATCACTTTCATCATCTTTTTCTGAGTTTTCGTGGTTTTTTCCTCCTTCGATCATGGCTGGTCAAGGAATCGTTCCTGAGTTTGTTGGTTTCGGAGCAAACTCTAACGCAGCGTTGGGGGAGGGTAATCAAAACGCCCAACCTCAACACATCGAAGAAATTGGCGAAATCGAAGTAACCAATACTGGGGGACCGCGCGGGAGCATCACCCGCATCACTCAAACGGTAACCCCAGGAAACAACGGCGCTGGACCTTCAAACTGTCACACCCTGTCTTTTGCGGAAGCGTATGATGTGTGACTAGCTTGTTATCATTGCATTCAATCGTAATAAACAACTACATGATCAAAACGATGTTCATCCATTTATGAAACTTTGAGTATTACAAACACTTGTTATTTAAGTTTTCAAAACACGACCTTTGACAAGGTTACGATTCAACAAAAGTGGATGACATCTAAACTTGTAGTCTACTTCTAGTTACGACACTTGCGCCCAAGATCCATCCTGTCACCTGAAATACATGTAATTTTGGAAAAACATCAACATAAAGTTGAGCGAGTTCATGCGTTTTTGTATTTCACGTTTTTATACTTTGTATGAAAACATAGTATGTGTCATGTATAATTTAAGTCTTTCTTGAGTACCCCACGTACTCAAGTATAATTCCCGTTTTCTTGAGTACCCCACGTACTCAAGTATCATTCAAGTTTTCTTGTGTACCCCACGTTTTAAATGATTGTTTATACAAGGACATTAAGGCATGTGAGGACATATGGAGCATTAGTGTTGGCTCCTTTAAGGCATGTGAGCATATGGAGCATTAGTGTTGGCTCCTTTACTGTGTCGATTACCCTCGACTGTGTCGATTAACCTCGACTGCGTCAATTTCCCTTGACTGTGTCGATTACCCTCGACTGTGTCGATTAACCTCGACTGTGTCGATTTCCCTCGACTGGGACACCGAAGCACTCAAGAGGTCACATAAGGACCATGAGTGGGGCTCGGCCGTACCCGTTAGATCTAACCCTCGTCCTTAATTAAGTATTAATGGCATCTCAATATCTAGTTTAAGCTCACATGATCTAGTATTTTCTAGGCTTTTCTTAAAGCTCATCATATTGCACTCACCACGAGTGCTTCTCGTATTCTCAAATCATATTGCACTCGGTTCTCGTTCTCACCAAGAGTGCTTCTTGTATTTTTACCCTTTGTAAAAATTATAATATTTGTAACATGTATTTCACCCCCGAGAGTTATAAAAACTGAAAACAGTTAAAGAAAAGGGGGAGCTTGAACTCACAACTTTGCGTTCCTGCGTCGTAAACTTCACCGGATTTGCTTAATTAACGTCGTAACCTATACGCGTTTTCTTAATTTTAGTTACTAGACTTGTGTCGCACAAGTACAGTCACTCTCTTTTGTGCATATAATCTTGTGTTAAAAATATTTTATATTTTTAACTAAGTATCTTACTTATATTATTTTCACAAAAATTAATATAAGTATCTCGTGTTTTGCACTTTGCACCCGAATTATGTATCTTGTATGTTGTATGTGTATTATTTTGTATTTTTACTCGTTACAAGTATCTCCAAGTCATATTATTTTTACTCTAAAAATAATATATACCTAGTTCACAAAATAATCACATAATCACACAAGCGGTAAATATATATATTCTAAATATATATTTAACAAGTTTTATTTATGAAAATCCACCTCCGGTATTTGGAAATTTTGTAATAAAAATCATGGCGAAGTTTGTATGGAAAACAAGTCGAAAATATATTCATAACACTTGTTACCAAAAATATTCTAAGTGTTATTTTCTGGAAAAATTTCGCCAGAGTTTCCTCTGTAACTGGAGATGGCCACGCTTACTAGCGTATCATTTTCTTTTAAAATCCAAATCAACAATTTCCTCAATCAACAATAAACAAAATTCAACTAGTTAAAATAGATATAATCGCAAAAATACATGAACTTGTGGTTTTTCCAAAATATGTAGTATCTTTCCATTATTTTTAGTGGATCTTTGTATAGATCAATTCGGTTACTTGAAAGTCTCGTTTTTAAAGAAGTTACATCTTTACAACTTCTTGTCAATATTTACAAAAATAGTTCTTTTGTCAAAACTTTGTGTTACACAAGTGTCTACACACTTGTGTGTTTACAAAAATCACTCTTGTTCAAGTAAAATCCGGTTTTAGAAAATAAGATTTCCTTGACACTTGGTCCTTTGAAAATACCGCTTGTAGATCCGTAGATCTACTAGTTTACAACTCTATTTCATAAGAAATATTGATTTTACACAAGTTCATGCTTAATGTGTAGTAGTGTTCATCATTTAACCCCTTTGTACACTTGAACAAACTCTATGCCATGATCCTTGATCATGACTAATCCGGGTTAGATGATGATCCGAGCTACCACAATCATAGATCAACACTAAATAATCACAACAAAACAAGTCTTACAAGTTTTACACAACTCTATAGCTTTTATCCATCATTTTTAACATTTTAGTAGACTTTTAACACTTCATCTTGCAACCTCACGAGTTTTAACCGTCATATCTTATTTTAACCACTTTAAAATAGACCGAGAGTGTGTTTCAAGCAACTTACTACTAGCTCGAGGCTAGGGAAGAAACTAGTCGAAGAATGAGTGGATAAAAGCAATGAGAAGAGGTCCTTCACGTTCCGAATGCACCAAGCCTCCTCGTATGTGATCCTTAACACTTGTATGCACTTGAAATGGCAAGATCAAAATTGGAAAATGATGGATGGATGTGGGTGTGTTCGGCCGAGAGTTCAAAGAGAGGGAGAGAGATGTGTTGTGATGTTAAGTGTGGTGAAATGAACATGATGGATCTTGGTGGTTACTTATAGACAAACTCAAGCACAATTAACCAAAGGATTATATGTCTACTTGATATTAGACATAGTTGATTTAAATAATCAACAAGTACAAAGGGTGTCCCCTTGGGGACGAGTTCGGTTGGGGGGGGGGTTATCCGGTTCCGTTTCAACTACTTAGTTAGGCTTTAATTAAGTTAAGTTGGAGGTTAACTCAGTTACTAGCATGTAGTGAGTTGTAACGGGTGTTAGGGTAGTCGGGGACCCTAACTGGCTTAGAAAAATAAAAACAATGCTTCTAGCATTATTTTGGTGTTCCGGGTATTGTCCGGTTGTTCGGTTAGATACCGATTCGTTAAAGTGCTAAATTACACTTTTTAGTGTCTTTTAAGTACATTTCTTGTACTCTTTCAATTCCCAACACTTAGGGAAATATTCTGGATAATAAAACGACATTTCTGCAAAATATTCATATGTTTAAATGCTGAATTATTGCTGAATTATATAAATTCTGCACTTAAAGTGCGTTTCGGGTGCTTTTTAGTGCTTATTTTTGCTTTCGCAATGTATATATATATATTAACCCTTGTATGTATTCTTGGGGTTTAATGCATTCTTGACGTTGGACCTACACCTAGGCTCCATTTCTAATGTCTGACTGCTTTCTGCAGTTCTGTTGACACGATGTGTCTTACCGGTGAGTTTACTAATATTTTTGACGCAACGCTATCATAACGAAATTCTTGTAGCATATATCATGCATGAATTCACTTGTATGGAATTCAGAAATTTATTTGTCTGGTAAACCAGATCATGCACAGTCATTTAAGCACAAATTACTGCTCATTTCATGTACGGAATGTACGGAAAAGTGACGGTTGTCACAGTCTCCCCCCGTTAAAAGAATTTCGTCCCGAAATTCAAGCGATGCCATCGGTCGCAGGGGAGTTGTGAAACCAATATGGTAACTTAGATTCATGATTTGCCTTCATGTTCCCATGAAATCTCTGGGTCATGACATGAATTCTATCATACTCAAGTAGATCAATCATGTCTTTTTCTGTATCTTGTGGACTCTTGGTCCATAACCTCAACAGGTTTCTATAGTCTCACGGACTGTTGGTCCAAAACCTCAACAGGTTTCTATAGTATCACGGACTCTTGGTCCAAAACCTCAACAGGTTTCTATAGTAATATGTACTCTTGGTCCAGAACCTTAACAGGTTTCTATAGTAATACGGACTCTTGGTCTAAAACCTCAACAGGTTTCTATAGTAATACGGAATCTTGGTCCAAAACCTCAACAGGTTTCTATAGTAATACGGACTCTTACTCTTGGTCCAGAACCACAACAGGTTTCTATAGTAATACGGACTCTTGGTCCAAAACCTCAACAGGTTTCTATAGTAATTCTTGTCGTTTGTCATTGACGTGAATCTTATTTGTGGGAACAACGACTGTTCCTTAAGTCAGACTCCTCTAACGATTAGACACATGAATGTGTCGCGATCACTACTGATCTTTTTCTGGGAGTTTCATCTTGTGAACAATGGTTCTGATCCCTACACCGGGGATTCAACCTTTTCGTTTTTCAACTCACACTACGCCTTCTCTAGGCGAGGCTCTCATTTAAGTCATACTTCTTGTCTCATATTCTTACGATTTCTGCCGCTCATCGGCGTAATCTTTCTGTATTATACGGGCTGTCCTGATATGATTACATATCTGAAGGATCTGGCCTCTAGTTTTCCTGGGCCATCTCGGGCCAGTTGATTGTTTATTTCTCGTCTCCGTTCAACATGACGGGAATTTACTCAATATGTTCCGTCTAAAGCTTTACACGAAGCGGTTTAGACGACGGTGTGATAGATACCGTTTTAGGAAAACTCCACTAAGGGCAAGTGAGTGTTCCGGCTTTTCATCAAAGTTTATCACACAAGAACGTATTGTGTTCATACCGTCTGCATTGTTCAGCAGCTCAGTTCATATTCGAGTTCTTACGATCATCGGTGTGTTGCAACCCTTGTGATCAATAAAGATCGTGCAACGTTTTCTTTCAGGTAATGACATCCAGTTGCGGCGCGCAATCACTGTATCTATCTCAAGATCTCTTCTCGTGATTCCTTAATCAATGTGCCGCGTGTGCAATGTCGTGGTCTCGTTGCATCGACGTACAATCGAGACTTGTCGAGAGACGTCACATAATTGCAACTCTAGCTCCTTAGCTCTTGGTTGTAGGGTTGGCGTGAATTTCGTTCTTATCCACCATGTATCTTAAAATTCTCCCTTCGCGAACTCGAAATCCGCTTTTCGTCATCATTGCACATAACTGTGCTTTCTCTAAGAGTTGCAAGGTAAATTGCAGCTGTTGCTCACGACCTTCCTTGGTCGTTGGCCATATAAGAATGTAGTCAATAAGTATATGACTTATTGATGTGTGTAAAATGCAACATATAAATTACATCAAATGAGGCATAAAACTAACCCTTTTTTAGTACTAATATTGGAAAAATAGTGTTTTTGTCTTCCTTTTGTATTTTCAGGATTAAATGAGCTCAAAAACGCAAAAGAAGCAAAAAGACAGCTAAATCCAACATAAATACAAGAAAAGGAACATTAGTGGACTGCCCGAACCCTCAACGGCACCTTCCAAAGCAAAATAGAGAAAACAGAAGGCTGAACACGCCCCGTGCTCAGCCAGCACGGGGCCGTGCCCAAGAAGCAGCAGAAAAGACAAATCTATAGAAGCTTCTATTGCCCACCACGGGCCGTGCTCAGCGGACACGGGGGCGTGTCGAAAGTACAGCAGGCGCATTTATTGTAATTGCGAATTACAATTAATGAGGAGAGAGAGTGTCAGACGGGCACGGGGCCGTGTCCAGCGGACACGGGGCCGTGTCCAGCTCTCTGTTCAGCCTATAAATAGGAGTGCTTGGATTCATTTCATCTCATCCCTTGGCACACCACCTCTCTCACACTTCATCCACCACCCACCACCATCACAACACCATCATCCACCACCATCATCCATTGTCCATCATAGAGTGTGTGAGTCGTCTCGGGATCCAAGATTGATCGTAAGAGTTCTTGACAATCAAGGCCATGTTTGCCTAAGTCTCTTACATCACTTGGTGAAGACAAAGTGTCTAGTATAATACTTTTTATTTCTAATCTTTTGCACTTTTTTACTTGGTTTTGTATTAATGACTTTAATAACTAGTTACTTATGTTGAAGGTGATCTTTCCTTATCGTTTGTCCGTGGTGTCTTGGCATTATTTTACTGTCTATATAAAATAAAGGATTTTCACCATTCATATCTCCACGGTCTATATGGAGGTATGTTGGCTACCTGGTAGGGGGTTAAGGGAACGGTTTGGTAAAGGTCTTGCCATTGTTCAGCGTTTAGAGGTCCTGCAATGGACCTGGGTCAAATTTAGTAGGACCTCCTTCAATACTTCACGGTATTGGATGGCGGGGGTCCAAACTCTTTGATCCCCTCATAAGTTAACTACTATTAATACTATAACCCGGCTATTTAGGACTGTATCCCTGCTGACTCAGACTACTTAGCCGAGGGTAACGTCACCGCCAAAAGCGGGGCCTACCACAATACTGCATTAATAACTTAATTAATTATCTTCCAATAATCCACCCCTTTAGGATTGTATCCCTGCTGACTCAAACTACTGGGGTGAGGGTAACGTCACCTTCAAAAGAGGGGCCTACTACAATAACTAAGATAATCTCTTAATTATGTGCAAAAGTGCGGAAATAATCAAAGGTTATACTAGATACGAGTCGGAACCAAGTGATTCATCTTGTCTATCTGTTTTTATTTTTATTTTTATTTTCAGCATTTTAGTTAGTTTTATTTTTCTTAGTTTAAAACATTTTTTTCTAAACTTTTTATTTTGATTAGACGTTGAGGATAAACCGGTACTAAAAGCTCTTGTGTCCTTGGACGACCTCGGTATCTTACCAACGCTATATTACACTCAACGATGGGTGCACTTGCCCATATGTGTGTTTAGTGTTAGTGAAATATCGTGTTTTATAAATTTAAAACTTGGCTAAAATAAGTGTTAAAAAGGGCTTAAAATATACACCTAATATATATAACACTTCGCACGCATCAAGTTTTTGGCGCCGTTGCCGGGGACACAAGCATTTTAAGAAAGTTAGGAATCAACAGCCTAATCATCTTTTATTTTTCTTTTTATTTTTTTAGGATTTTCTTAGTTTTTCAGCTTCTGCAGAGCTCAGCACGGGCCGTGCCCGCTGAACACGCCCCCGTGCTCAATCATTGGAACTGGCAATCCTGTTTTACATCAGACAGTAAGCTGAACACGGGGCCGTGTCCACTCAACACGCCCCCGTGCCCAAGTTTCAGTTACTGAAAACAGAACCGTTAGATCCCGACGTTTGGTAATTTCTGATATAAACATGAGTGATAGTAATTATTTTTACTTTCGGCACTCTTATGGTACGTGGTGTCAATTATGTGGTGGCGAACATGAAGAAGTAAAATGCTACTTCCTAAATTATAGGCCCCACTACATGGACCCACAATCTTCTCACAACCTTAAGAGGGGCGAAAGTAAAAATAAGCACTATTTCTCCCTCGAATGCGCCCAGCCAGATATTCTAGGGGAAATGCTCCTTAGCGAATTATTTCAACTAGAAGAGCTAATTCTGAAATGGATAGAAGAGCTTGGGAAGGATTTTATTGATCCGCCCCAAGACGATACCCATGAAGAAATGTTGGAACCGCATTCCGACAACCTCGTTGCTCCTGAAAATACCTTCGTACCTAGCGAAGACTTGGACGATAGTCGTCCCTGTGTCGATTGTGCCGTGAAGGACTCTCCATCGACTTCGTTCGGTGCATACATAGACCTGAGCGATTCGGCATATACCTTCTTTAACAAGAGCCCGGAAAAGGGTTGGACTTGTCCACCTAGAATGAAAATAGGAATTACCCTCACCGACAACCTCTTGCGTTCTCGCCTTAGTCTAGGACAATTAAGGTATATTAGGCACTTTGGGGTTGTTCCAACCAGTAAGGAACCACCCGATATCGGGGAGATCCTTGAAATAGCAAAACTCCATAAAGCAGCCTCCAGACACGGGGCCGTGTCCAGGTCAACACGCCCCCGTGCTCACTAAAAAGATTCTCTGCTGATTTGGTCAGAATACGGACAAAATGTGTCAGGATTTTCTCTGAACACGGGGCCGTGTCCAGTCAACACGGGGCCGTTCCCAGGGCGCTGTCGTTTTCTTTAAATGCAGCCTGATTCCTGCTCATTTTGACCACTTCAATTGACAGAGATCCCTGGGATTTTCACTCATACCATCCTAGGTAAGTGTCAAAAGAAGGTTCCAAGGGACCCTCTTGTCCTTTCCACTTTTATTCATTTCCTCTTCTTTCAAAATTTTTCAAAAGTTCCTCCATGGAAGCTTGGAAATCCCTTGATTCCAATCCTCTATGTGAAGTTTGTAAGATTATTTGCTAAAGATTCTGGGCTAAAGTTAGTTGTATAACTTTATTTTAAATTATCCGAGCTTAAAACCCAGATGAAAATCATAAAAATAATTTAAAACTCCAAGATTCTTTAGCCAAAAATCCTGCAGACAAATGGACACGGGGCCGTGCTCAACGAGCACGAGGCCGTGTCCAGGGGCCCTGTTTTGTAAAAATTTAGCTTTCTTCGGTTTTCTTCACAGAAAATGGCAAGCAGAACAAGCGGATCATCTTCAAGGAATAACCGACAAGGGAGGAGATCTTCAACAGCAGAAGACTCTCTTGTAAACTATGTTTACGCTCTAAGGGAGGCTATTGATGAAATGACGGGAGTGGAAGAAGCATTGGTCGACCGTATCAACCATTTTACTGTGGGGCTGGAGGGCTGTCTCCATGAAGTAAATCTCTTGCACCAGAGGTTGAACCTTCTCGCTTCCCCACCTTTGGTACCCATAATAACCCAAAGGGCGTGGAACATGGTGCCCGAAGTTGTCATTCCAGCTGAATGGTACGCCATGCACCAAGAGCTTCCTCGAAGAGTGGTGCAAGGAGTCCCGGTGAATGTTCCCCCTCAACCACCAACAGCAGAAGAAAACGAAGCCGCATTCTTCCTCCCTAGGGAGATCGAAGAATGGCTTTAAACAAAGTTTAGGGAGGAACTCGTTCGGCTAAAAGTCCTACTCTATCGGGAAATCATTCTCGAAATTTTCCTAAATTAGTAGAACTCCTTATGATAACCTCGTGTACTTGCTGACCTATCTAGTTAAGTTTTAATTTTAGTTTAATTTAGGATTATGTAAGTTCTCTCTATGATGAAATGAAATGATGGTTTTAATGTTTGGATGGTTTGTAATGAATGAAACACACTCATGGTGGTAAAGGATGAAGAGGGGAACGAGAAAAATGATCCCATGCACAAGAACGAGGCAACCCGACAATTTTCTCCATTTCAGAAGGTTCAACACGGGCCGTGCCCAACCAACACGGCCCCGTGTCGAACCACCTGCAGAAAACGCCCAGTACAGGTAACTGGGCACGGGCCGTGTTCACCCAACACGCCCCCGTGTCCAGACTTCTGTTTCTCTTATTTCAATTTTGTTACTGGCACTTGAACACGGGGCCGTGCCCGGATAACACGGGGCCGTGTTCAGTGCCCAGTAACACAAATTTTTGCTTTCTAAACACAATTTTACACATCTAATCAACCTAAAAATTTATTTTTGGGACACATTGAGGACAATGTGTAATTTAAGTGTGGGGGGGTGCTAAAACCTTGAATCTTGCAAGTCCTAAATACAAGCCTTACACAAAACTCTATTGGAACCGCTAATCACCCCAAATTTTTTCAAAAATTTCATTTTTTTTACTTGTCTAGGTTTAACTCGGGAAATTCAAGTTCTCAAAAAGGTTGTATTTTTACAAATTTACAACCGATAGCGTAGTGATAAAAAGAACCAACATAAGAAAATTATGAAAAGGCATGACAAACTTATTTAAAATTTGATTATATATACTTGATCACATAAAAACCCATTCCCACAAAAGTGAGTTTTGAGCCTTTATTGAGCACACAATTACATATCATTTGACTAAATGCTCATTTTTCGTTTCTTGTGTGAATAGCTGCTTGGTTCTTACGACTCTAGAACTTGCCATGACAATACATTCCCGGTCCTTATCAACTTAAACCCGAGTAAGTAAATGATGGAGGCATTAGGACTAACCCTTTTTTTTCATTTCTACACCATTATTTTTCTTTTTCTTTTACCACCTACCCAAAAATCCCCCTAGTTAGCCCCTTTGAGCCTAAACCTTTTCGTTTCATCACCCAAAACAAAAACCCTTTCACCCACCAAAACCTTTTTCATTTTTAACCCTTTATTTTAGTAACAAGTTCGGTTCTTCGTGAAAAAAAAAATTATAATGAAGCAAAAAGAAAATAAACAAACAAAGTAATCAAAAATAACTTTGTTTGAATAAAAGCTTCATTAAAAATAAAAAGTTGCAAAAAAATACGAAAACCGACACTTGTTACGCTTTTAGCCCTTTTTCTACTAACCACTAACCCAACCACCTACCTTTAACCCTAGCCAACCCTTAACCCACAAAGTCCTCTTGATATCTACAAAGGTATAAAAGTTAAAAAGGAGGAGGATTGATTTCTTGGCAAGCCTATGGTAGGAATAAGTTCCGTGCCGCTCTCGAGTGATTCACTAAAAATACACCTTCGGCCGAGTGTGAGTGATTTCCCCGCGAGGTATGTGAACTTGTATATAAATAGAATTTTAAAAAGGCATGTTATGCCCAAATAAGTAATTTCTTTTATGAACAGTTCTAAATAAATCATTACGAATAGGAGTGTAAATAAATAAAAATAAAACCCAAAAAGATCTTGGAAATCCCGACACTCTATGACAAGCCCAAAACCTTCTCTTCTACCTATTCCATTTGGGAGTGTAAGCCACATATTAAAGAGTTTTGCTTGAGGACAAGCAAAAGTTCAAGTGTGGGGGTATTTGATGTGTGTAAAATGCAACATATAAATTACATCAAATGAGGCATAAAACTAACCCTTTTTTAGTACTAATATTGGAAAAAGAGTGTTTTTGTCTTCCTTTTGTATTTTCAGGATTAAATGAGCTCAAAAACGCAAAAGAAGCAAAAAGACAGCTAAATCCAACATAAATACAAGAAAAGGAACATTAGTGGACTGCCCGAACCCTCAACGGCACCTTCCAAAGCAAAATAGAGAAAACAGAAGGCTGAACACGCCCCGTGCTCAGCCAGCACGGGGCCGTGCCCAAGAAGCAGCAGAAAAGACAAATCTATAGAAGCTTCTATTGCCCACCACGGGCCGTGCTCAGCGGACACGGGGGCGTGTCGAAAGTACAGCAGGCGCATTTATTGTAATTGCGAATTACAATTAATGAGGAGAGAGAGTGTCAGACGGGCACGGGGCCGTGTCCAGCGGACACGGGGCCGTGTCCAGCTCTCTGTTCAGCCTATAAATAGGAGTGCTTGGATTCATTTCATCTTATCCCTTGGCACACCACCTCTCTCACACTTCATCCACCACCCACCACCATCACAACACCATCATCCACCACCATCATCCATTGTCCATCATAGAGTGTGTGAGTCGTCTCGGGATCCAAGATTGATCGTAAGAGTTCTTGACAATCAAGGCCATGTTTGCCTAAGTCTCTTACATCACTTGGTGAAGACAAAGTGTCTAGTATAATACTTTTTATTTCTAATCTTTTGCACTTTTTTACTTGGTTTTGTATTAATGACTTTAATAACTAGTTACTTATGTTGAAGGTGATCTTTCCTTATCGTTTGTCCGTGGTGTCTTGGCATTATTTTACTGTCTATATAAAATAAAGGATTTTCACCATTCATATCTCCACGGTCTATATGGAGGTATGTTGGCTACCTGGTAGGGGGTTAAGGGAACGGTTTGGTAAAGGTCTTGCCATTGTTCAGCGTTTAGAGGTCCTGCAATGGACCTGGGTCAAATTTAGTAGGACCTCCTTCAATACTTCACGGTATTGGATGGCGGGGGTCCAAACTCTTTGATCCCCTCATAAGTTAACTACTATTAATACTATAACCCGGCTATTTAGGACTGTATCCCTGCTGACTCAGACTACTTAGCCGAGGGTAACGTCACCGCCAAAAGCGGGGCCTACCACAATACTGCATTAATAACTTAATTAATTATCTTCCAATAATCCACCCCTTTAGGATTGTATCCCTGCTGACTCAAACTACTGGGGTGAGGGTAACGTCACCTTCAAAAGAGGGGCCTACTACAATAACTAAGATAATCTCTTAATTATGTGCAAAAGTGCGGAAATAATCAAAGGTTATACTAGATACGAGTCGGAACCAAGTGATTCATCTTGTCTATCTGTTTTTATTTTTATTTTTATTTTCAGCATTTTAGTTAGTTTTATTTTTCTTAGTTTAAAACATTTTTTTCTAAACTTTTTATTTTGATTAGACGTTGAGGATAAACCGGTACTAAAAGCTCTTGTGTCCTTGGACGACCTCGGTATCTTACCAACGCTATATTACACTCAACGATGGGTGCACTTGCCCATATGTGTGTTTAGTGTTAGTGAAATATCGTGTTTTATAAATTTAAAACTTGGCTAAAATAAGTGTTAAAAAGGGCTTAAAATATACACCTAATATATATAAAACTTCGCACGCATCACTTATCCAGGTATGGATCACACGTTCGATTCATGAGGTCCATGAACATTGTCGATGCATGTGTTAAGCCAAATGATACGACAAGGATCTCGTAATGCTCGAAGCAAGTCCTAAAGGTCGTTTTAGGGATGTTTCCTCTTGTATTCACAGTGGAGGACCTCTTGTCCTCAAGTTGATCCTTGGCAAAGGATTCTGATTCTCAATTTTCTGAAGTTTTATGTAAAGTGGAGACTACCAACTTTCTCGTCAAGTCCTTATCTAAGGATGTTATGTCCTTAATTTCCTCTGTCTAGCCGCTCTTGCGGTTATATCAGAGGTTTATGCTTCGCGGACGAAGCCAGTCGGTAAGGCGTCATTCGGCGCTGATGCCGCTTCCGGCACGAGGTTCATCACAAACTTCTGTTGTCGTTGTAGAGGTATTCCTGGAAGGTCTTCAGAAAAGGCTCCTGGAACCTCTTCCGTCACGGGGATGTTCTCAGGCTCTGTAGTCTACTCGGAGGCATTTCTATGCCTCTTCGACCAATGAGGAATGTCGTAGATCTGCCGCCTTGTGGGGTCTAGCATCCTTGCACCTATTGCAGGAACTTTGGGTTTCATCATTCGCAAGAGGGATGCGACTGATTTTCTCATATCAAACGACGTCAGCTGTATACTTAGATTTTCGATCCATGCTGACTATTATATTATGACTTCGCGAGTCAAGGGTAACAGAAGGTTCAGGCCTTCTGAGTCCTTAAAATATAATCCTTACTCGCTTTGACTGTTTAAACTAGCCTTCTATATGCCCATATCTAAAGAATACAGGACGTCTATTTTACTTGAAACTAGGTCAAGCAGTTTCTTAAGTTCTAAGCATGTAAGGTTAACTTTGATGCCAGTATTAATTAAAAGTAGATGCATAGGGTTGGGTAATAGGGGACGTACCCGTAACCGCATCTGGATCCTGGCGTGCTTCACGAGTTTCGATCGTGAAAACCCTTCCTTGCTTGTTTCTTCTTAGGGCAATCTTTCCTAAAGTGCCCTGCTTCACCACATCTGGAGCAACCCGGTATTCTCTTATTTCTCCCATCTGGGTCCTTTGCCCAACAGGCAACCTTGCTGTGCCCTTCTTTTCCACATTTTCCGCACTTAGGCCTCGGACATCGACCTTCATGGTGGAAATTGTATTCTCCGCACTTCGGTTTAGTCCCCGAGTATATTCTACCACCGGCCTTATTAGTGGCTCCATCAGTTTTCCTGTCACGTGGCGGATTCACTTTCTTTCTTTTGTTAGCTTTAGAGTTTCCATAGCTGACTAGTGTGCCCACCTTTAGGTTCGAAGACTTCCTTTTCTTATTGCCTGATAACTCCACATGAGTCTCTTTCTTGTTATCCTCAGATTCCGAAAATTTTCCAGCACGTAGAGCTTCTTCAGTAAGCATAACGCTTAAATCGATAGCCTCCGCGATAGTTGGAGGCCTTGAGGTAGTAACCAAGCTCCTGATCTGAGGTGCAAGTCCCCAAATGAATCGTTCAACCCTTTTGAATTCTGGCTTGACTAAGTAGGGGACGACCCTAGACAAGTCGTGAAATCGTTGGACGTATTCAGGAATCTTCGGTCCGTCCATTTTCAAGTTCCAGAACTCCACCTCAAGCTTCTGGATTTCAGCCCTAGAACAGTATTTCTTTTCCATCATTTCCTTGAGCTCATCCCAGCTCAGTGCATAAGCAGCATCCGCACCAAGGGTTTGAACCTGAAGGTTCCACCAGGAGAGTGCGCCATCTACGAATAACCCTGAGATATAAGTAACACTCTGTCGGGGCGAACAGTTACTCATTCTTAGAATGGATTCAGTCTTTTCTGCCCAACGAACAAATGCAACGGCACCTCCTGTGCCATCAAAATTTAATGGCTTGCAGTCTAGGAACTGCTTAAAGGTGCAGCTAGTTGGAGGGTTATTTTCGGTAGTGCCATCGCTGTGCTTAGAGCGGAGGGCTTCATGTCACGCAATTGCCTGTGAGATGCATTCTTGCAGCTCGGCTTCTGTTCTTGGTAGCGTACTGGTGTTTGTGTCTCGCCTGGGCGGCATTCTCTTCTGCCAAAATGGTATGGAGTAGGTTAGACAACATTTCAATTGTCTGTGAGATACATAGCACCATAAGCCATTATGTAATCACCCAATTTCACACGTATATATAATCAGTGTATAAGCGAGGAAACAGTTACTGAGCCCTCACATAGGCTTGCCAACTTGGCTTATTGTTTGTAATAAAATGAGCTCGAGGCTACATCGTCTCGGTCATTCAAGTTTTAGTTATTTCCTGCTACATTGGTTTTTCTTAGGTCTTTGGCTTTACTGGTGCGTATATTTCCCCTTTGATGGGGTTGTCCATGTCGAGGTGGTAGGGAGTGTATCGTCACTGATTCTTCCTGAATGTCATTCCACCTCTCTTGCTTAAATATCATTTTCTCAAACGTCTCGTATGCAGGTAGAAGTGTCAGTCACGAAGTAGGCTAAGACAGGCTTCCTACTTTCTATCGTGCTAAAGCACTGATCTATGTGTTGTTCTACCAGATGAAGGTGAGGACACCTATAGATAAATTTTGTGTGGTTTTCATTAGCTTGACCCGCAGAGTCCACCAGGATTTCTGTGCACTACAAGTCGTTATTACGTGGGCCCCCGTAATAATAAATTGTCTTGCACAGTTACCCCAAATTTTCTCTCGTCCAAGCAGATGATCAATCAAGGAGGGGACACTACTGTCCTTATACCTCTTGTCATGGAAAGGACCTTTGCGATGGTCCACGCGCTAACATTCGTTATCGTTACGCGCGTATAGACACGATGATTAGATGGAATAGGAATAGAGAGAATTCCTAGTAGTTGGACGGGCACCTTCAAGATGAATACTTCATCTTCCTTTTCTGGTTAAGTGTGTCGTCAATCTTGCTTCACATAAGCCGCAGGGATCTTGTCCCGTTGATTGAGAATTCGATCAAGGTTGCCGCCTCTGCCTCGTCATCATCACCGTAGTTAGGCACCTTCACGACCGAGAGGGAAGAGCAGCCATCTCCTACGGAAGCAAGCTCAGCATCTTGCTTGGTAATCACTCCCAGCCATGAGCTTTGCAAAGGATGCGAGGTCGGTAGCTTCATCGTGCGAGTCACGTATAGTAATAGGAGTCGGAGTCGAAAGTATCTTATTCACGTCAATAATCATTCCGTACACTTATTTGTATGTATGTATATCAATAACATATATGCTACTTAGCATAATCAAGCATTTTAATGCATTATATCACGTATAACTCTCGTTTTTGGGGGGTCATTTTGTTTTGGCAAGTCTAACTCGTGTAGACTATGCTTTGTTTGGCACCTTATTTTAAAGGCATTCCTCACTAATGTCCTTGCCTTGTCACTTTTTGAAAAGTGTCTGACTTGTGGATCTTGGCGCTTTCGTGAATGCAATGAAAACCTTTTTGTAAAATGTTTTCGTGAGAGAACTCTAGTGATTGTAGTCTAGACTCGAGAAGGAATCCTAGTTCACTACAATCGAAGCTCTGATACCAAACTGTCACACCCTGTCTTTTGCGGAAGCGTATGATGTATGACTAGCTTGTTATCATTGCATTCAATCGTAATAAACAACTACATGATCAAAACGATGTTCATCCATTTATGAAACTTTGAGTATTACAAACACTTGTTATTTAAGTTTTCAAAACACGACCTTTGACAAGGTTACGATTCAACAAAAGTGGATGACATCTAAACTTGTAGTCTACTTCTAGTTACGACACTTGCGCCCAAGATCCATCCTGTCACCTGAAATACATGTAATTTTGGAAAAACATCAACATAAAGTTGAGCGAGTTCATGCGTTTTTGTATTTCACGTTTTTATACTTTGTATGAAAACACAGTATGTGTCATGTATAATTCAAGTCTTTCTTGAGTACCCCACGTACTCAAGTATAATTCCCGTTTTCTTGAGTACCCCACGTACTCAAGTATCATTCAAGTTTTCTTGTGTACCCCACGTTTTAAATGATTGTTTATACAAGGACATTAAGGCATGTGAGGACATATGGAGCATTAGTGTTGGCTCCTTTAAGGCATGTGAGCATATGGAGCATTAGTGTTGGCTCCTTTACTGTGTCGATTACCCTCGACTGTGTCGATTAACCTCGACTGCGTCAATTTCCCTTGACTGTGTCGATTACCCTCGACTGTGTCGATTAACCTCGACTGTGTCGATTAACCTCGACTGTGTCGATTTCCCTCGACTGGGACACCGAAGCACTCAATAGGTCACATAAGGACCATGAGTGGGGCTCGGCCGTACCCGTTAGATCTAACCCTCGTCCCTAATTAAGTATTAATGGCATCTCAATATCTAGCTTAAGCTCACATGATCTAGTATTTTCTAGGCTTTTCTTAAAGCTCATCATATTGCACTCACCACGAGTGCTTCTCGTATTCTCAAATCATATTGCACTCGGTTCTCGTTCTCACCAAGAGTGCTTCTTGTATTTTTACCCTTTGTAAAAATTATAATATTTGTAACATGTATTTCACCCCCGAGAGTTATAAAAACTGAAAACAGTTAAAGAAAAGGGGGAGCATGAACTCACAACTTTGTGTTCCTGCGTCGTAAACTTCACCGGATTTGCTTAATTAACGTCGTAACCTATACGCGTTTTCTTAATGTTACTTACTAGACTTGTGTCGCACAAGTACAGTCACTCTCTTTTGTGCATATAATCTTGTGTTAAAAATATTTTATATTTTTAACTAAGTATCTTACTTATATTATTTTCACAAAAATTAATATAAGTATCTCGTGTTTTGCACTTTGCACCCGAATTATGTATCTTGTATGTTGTATGTGTATTATTTTGTATTTTTACTCGTTACAAGTATCTCCAAGTCATATTATTTTTACTCTAAAAATAATATATACCTAGTTCACAAAATAATCACATAATCACACAAGCGGTAAATATATATATTCTAAATATATATTTAACAAGTTTTATTTATGAAAATCCACCTCCGGTATTTGGAAATTTTGTAATAAAAATCATGGCGAAGTTTGTTTGGAAAACAAGTCGAAAATATATTCATAACACTTGTTACCAAAAATATTCTAAGTGTTATTTTCTGGAAAAATTTCGCCAGAGTTTCCTCTGTAACTGGAGATGGCCACGCTTACTAGCGTATCATTTTCTTTTAAAATCCAAATCAACAATTTCCTCAATCAACAATAAACAATATTCAACTAGTTAAAATAGATATAATCGCAAAAATACATGAACTTGTGGTTTTTCCAAAATATGTAGTATCTTTCCATTATTTTTAGTGGATCTTTGTATAGATCAATTCGGTTACTTGAAAGTCTCGTTTTTAAAGAAGTTACATCTTTACAACTTCTTGTCAATATTTACAAAAATAGTTCTTTTGTCAAAACTTTGTGTTACACAAGTGTCTAGACACTTGTGTGTTTACAAAAATCACTCTTGTTCAAGTAAAATCCGGTTTTAGAAAATAAGATTTCATTGACACTTGGTCCTTTGAAAATACCGCTTGTAAATCCGTAGATCTGCTAGTTTACAACTCTATTTCATAAGAAATATTGATTTTACACAAGTTCATGCTTAATGTGTAGTAGTGTTCATCATTTAACCCCTTTGTACACTTGAACAAACTCTATGCCATGATCCTTGATCCTGACAAATCCGGGTTAGATGATGATCCGAGCTACCACAATCATAGATCAACACTAAATAATCACAACAAAACAAGTCTTACAAGTTTTACACAACTCTATAGCTTTTATCCATCATTTTTAACATTTTAGTAGACTTTTAACACTTCATCTTGCAAGCTCACGAGTTTTAACCGTCATATCTTATTTTAACCACTTTAAAATAGACCGAGAGTGTGTTTCAAGCAACTTACTACTAGCTCGAGGCTAGGGAAGAAACTATTCGAAGAATGAGTGGATAAAAGCAATGAGAAGAGGTCCTTCACGTTCCGAATGCACCAAGCCTCCTCGTATGTGATCCTTAACACTTGTATGCACTTGAAATGGCAAGATCAAAATTGGAAAATGATGGATGGATGTGGGTGTGTTCGGCCGAGAGTTCAAAGAGAGGGAGAGAGATGTGTTGTGATGTTAAGTGTGGTGAAATGAACATGATGGATCTTGGTGGTTACTTATAGACAAACTCAAGCACAATTAACCAAAGGATTATATGTCTACTTGATATTAGACATAGTTGATTTAAATAATCAACAAGTACAAAGGGTGTCCCCTTGGGGACGAGTTCGGTTAGGGGGGGGGGGGGTTATCCGGTTCCGTTTCAACTACTTAGTTAGGCTTTAATTAAGTTAAGTTGGAGGTTAACTCAGTTACTAGCATGTAGTGAGTTGTAACGGGTGTTAGGGTAGTCGGGGACCCTAACTGGCTTAGAAAAATAAAAACAATGCTTCTAGCATTATTTTGGTGTTCCGGGTATTGTCCGGTTGTTCGGTTAGATACCGATTCGTTAAAGTGCTAAATTACACTTTTTAGTGTCTTTTAAGTACCTTTCTTGTACTCTTTCAATTCCCAACACTTAGGGAAATATTCTGGATAGTAAAACGACATTTCTTCGAAATATTCATATGTTTAAATGCTGAATTATATAAATTCTGCACTTAAAGTGCGTTTCGGGTGTTTTTAGTGCTTATTTTTGCTTTCGCAATGTATATATATAAATTAACCCTTGTATGTATTCTTGGGGTTTAATGCATTCTTGACGTTGGACCTACACCTAGGCTCCATTTCTAATGTCTGACTGCTTTCTGCAGTTCTGTTGACACGATGTGTCTTACCGGTGAGTTTACTAATATTTTTGACGCAACGCTATCATAACGAAATTCTTGTAGCATATATCATGCATGAATTCACTTGTATGGAATTCAGAAATTTATTTGTCTGGTAAACCAGATCATGCACAGTCATTTAAGCACAAATTACTGTTTATTTCGTGTACGGAATGTTCGGAAAAGTGACGGTTGTTACACAAACTCAGCTCCACCTCAGAACATTTCGGCGCTACTCGGGCTACCAGAGGGCGAAACCCCAGCCTCATGGTACGCCAAGCAACTTGCCACCCTTAATGAGGCATATCAATCTTTGAGCGCACAGCAAGCAGTCTTAACGGCAGAACCGTCCTTGGTTACACCAAACGGCCCCAGTCACGGGGCACGCCAGATACCACCACCGCAAAACATCCAAGGAAGAGCTAACAGACCTCCCCCTACCCGAAGACTAAGCGTGCAGGACACGCGCGATACACGGGGAGAAACAGAAAGCTATTATGACTATCTGTCAAACGTCCAAAGAGGCCTAGTTCATATCCGGCTCACGCCGCGCAACATGAACGATGACTGGGAAGATACCGACCCGAACGATCCAACTTGGCAAGACGATGAAGAATCTTCAGTCTTCAATCGCTTACAAAGGAACCATGAATACTACAAACCAAGACAACATGTTGGGTACACCGAGGAGGCAGAGCAAGACTTTCGTCTCGCCTATCGACCAGCTGAAGCTGTAGAACATTCAAAGTTCATTCCAAAAATCGCAGTGGCTCCGCTTAAAAGAGAGAAGTTACCTCCGACAGTCGGAAAGTTTAACGGATTAACTGATCCCGGTGATCACGTCAGAGTTTTCACAAGCGTGGGCTGCATGGGAGGATGGAATATGCCCATGTGGTGTCATCTGTTTATTCAAACGCTTACCGGGGCTGCTCGCGCCTGGTTCGACAGCCTTCCTCCGGGAAAAATTAAATCATGGGTGGATTTCAGAAAGCCTTTAAAAGATTAACCATTATGGTAGGAACATAAACCAAGCTGATTAATACCCTAATTAGTTCTGTGTTTCTTCAGAGATTCGAAAGAAACGATTGAGTATGTTTTGAATGTTCGAAGATTAAAAAAAATATGATATGTGTAATAAAAAAGGTTGAAGAAGAAAAGTTAAGTATGTAAATACTACAAAATATATCTGATGTGCAAACCACATTATGCTCAATCATAGGGATGAGCAAAAAATCGAAATAACCGAACCGTAACGAAACAAAAACCGACGGTTTAGTTTTCGGATTTTAATGTGAGTCTTAAGCTTTTTGCTAACTTTCAACTATTTATTATTATTATTTTTTATTTTATTTTTTGCTTTTTTCATATTTTTTCCTTTTAATTTAACGTTTTTAACGAACGCGTCGATGCCGTTTTGAACAAATTGTTCAACTTTTCTTTTTCTTTGCTATCATGAATGCGCCAAAGTTTATTTTTGGCTCCCCTTATTCCCACATACCCTATATCTTATTTTCACATCCCCTATTGTAAGTATACGGGCCGTATACAATTATACGGCTCGTATAGAATGTTTTTGAATAGGAAAATGCGCAGAGAATGTTTTTTTTGGTTTTATTATATACGGCCCGTATACAGTTATACGAGTCGTATACATGTGTATATGATTTGTAAAACGTATACGGCTCAATTGATTTATTTTTGTGGGTTTTTGATGTTAGCACATGTATACGGGCCGTATATATTGGCGTTTTTTCAAGTATCACGTTTTATTCCCGTAAAAACACAATCATTCTAGGGTTTCTAAACTCTTCATCACCTAAGGTTTTCATCAGTCCGTTGATGAAAACCTTAGCGATCGCAGAGATCTTCGTGTTGGTTATTTATCGATTCCGAGTAACTAGCAGAAGAACCTGACACAAACAAGTTCTCCACAGTTTTAATAAGCTGTCATAGTTGTCAAATTCGATTTCAACAAATATTTTCATTTTCCTTCAATTTCTAAAACATTCTCTGTTACATGAAGACGTGTCGGGTTCTTCTACTAGTGGTATTTTACTAAAGTATTGAAGATTGAGGCGGGCATTGTTTAAATCTTAATATAACTAGATGTTACGTGTATCAGCGTTGTTTATCACCCTGTGTGAGCATTGGAAACCCGACAAACAGTCTTGACAACTGTGACATTTTATCTATCTATGTGTGTCACATCCATCCTGTTATTGCAATCGATATGATTAATTTTTTCAGATTTTTTCTAATTAGCGTTGTTAACTACCAAAAGAATGCATACACAAATAGTTCTAGTGGACGAAGCAAAGAGACCGTTGTGTATCTGAATCAGGTTCTCAAACAAAACTACCAAAGATGGGTTGGTGAAAAATACCGGAGCTGTTATCTCGGTTGTTCAGTACTCTCCTATATCAACTTGAACGGTTGATGGTTACAAGGATCGTTCTAATAGATTAAAGAGAATAAACCATTTTTTACCAATTTTCACTCCAGTAGTTGAAACTTGAGCGCAGTAATCAATTCAAAACCCTCACCCTCAAAAATCAACCAGAAACCAAAGGAAAAAATGGCTGATAATGGCTGATGGTACTTCGTTGAGGAAACCAAACGTAGACGGAGATGATAGGCCTGGTAACCGGAAGAGAAATCAATTGTATTTTTTTAGTTGATTCTCTTGTTAAGTTTCTGAACCAACCGAAATCCACAAATTCCAACAGTTTCTTCATCACGACAAGGATCGTTCTAATAGATTAAAGAGAATAAGCCCTTTTTTACCATTTTTTACCCATAGTATACGAGCCGTATAATAATATACGGCCCGTATACAACCATCGTATACATTGTATACGATCGGTAAAAATATTTTTTACCAATGGTATACGGCCGTATAAACCGTATACGACTCGTATACATATGGTAAAAAATGGTAAAAACCTCTTTAATCTATTAGAACGATCCAATAAACGAAGAACAAAGCCTATTTTCAAAACGCAGGTTCATACAGTGTTGTAATAGGTTGTGGTTCAGTTTGTTACCGTATACTGTTACTGTAGTTGAGGAAACCAAACGTAGACGGAGATGATAGGCCTGGTAACCGGAAGAGAAATCAATTGTCTCAAACACTACTAAACATCTACTTTCTGAATCTGAATCAGAATGTTAACTTTTTAGTTACTTATCTTGTTAAGTTGTGTATTGACGAAGCTGACAAACACATTGGTATTTTCTCAAAATGTGCAAACTTGAAGAATCTCACATTAAAGGAGTTTGCAACAACGGGATCAGATGGTTTGAGTATCTTTCATCCTCGTTTGGCTAATCTCACACTTGAAAATGACAACATTGGTATTTTCACAAATTTTACAAACTTGAAAATGACAACTTGCGAGATCTGACCCAACCGAAATCCACAATTATTTTACTCATAAACCCTTGAATCCCAACGCTTCATTTGTAACCGTAACGATGATGCAAATTTGTACGTAAAGATCTCTACACAAACTCTTCTACATCTTTTAACCAGTTGTCCATCACTTAAGACCTTGAAAGATTTGTTGAAATCGAAGCATTCACGAACCACAATGGACTCAGACTCATGTTCAAGTAAGTGTCTAAAAATCTAAAAATTCAGGTTTACCTTGTAAATTTCTCAAAACAAACTCTCGTTTCTTCATCTTCATCTTCAAGAACAATGATGAACAGATGATGTCAGATAATACTTCATTTGTTGAGAAACCATTATCTTGTGATACATGAACGTTGTATTCTTGTCTTTCAGAAGAGTTTGTATTGAACCAAGAATACTACAAACATTCTATACCTTGCAACATATACAGGTGCAAGAGAATGGCGAGTTATTTTTAGTTATTTCTGTTGATTCACAAATTTCATTGTTTAAACCAGAATCAGGTTCTCAATACAAGGATCGTTCTAATAGATTAAAGAGAATAAACCATTTTTTTACCATTTTTTACCATAGTATACGAGCCGTATCAGAATATACGTCCCGTATACAATCATCGTATACATTGTATACGATCGGTAAATTTGTTTTTTACCGAGAGTATACGGCCGTATAAACGGTATACGGCCCGTATACATATGGTAAAAAATGGTAAAAAAATTTCTTTCTTTCCTTTTTTTAGTTGCTTCTCTTGTTAAGTTTCTGAACCAACCGAAATCCACAAATTCCAACAGTTTCTTCGTGGATTCCGTCCGGTTTCCAAACTCGGTCATTCCTTGTGATACATGAACGTTGTATTCTTGTCTTTCAGAAGAGTGTTGTAATAGAGAAATCATCCTATGTCTTTTATCAACCGAAGAGGCAGCAAGGACAAATAATACTTCATTTGTCGAGAAACCATACTGTCAAGAAACTAACATCTTTTAATACTTCATTGCGTATGTGCTTGTGCTGTAGAAACCGGTGATGAATTTGTGTATCTAAATCAGGTTCTCTGCCTTAGATCGGTCATTCCTTGTGATACATGAACGTTGTATTCTTGTCTTTCAAGACAAGGATCGTTGGAAGGATTGTAGTAGCAGGACATTGGTACCACTGTGAAAATTGCATCAGGAGGGGAGAGAGTCTGATACAATAAGGATGTTGGGAATTAAACGCATGTACGTGACAAAATAAGGATGTTCGCATAAACATATATTCGTTTCATAACCTCCTCCTATAAATCAACCACAACTGACAACACACGATAAGTTTAAACTTTTATAGTGTGTGATTTGACCAGGAAATGATTGGAGGTGAAGGTTCAGTGCACGAAAAGTTTCTTACGAAATGTACGTGACGAAACAAATATGTTGGGAATTAAACGCATGTCCGTAATCCCGCGTTGATAGCTCCCGTTTTATTCAGACTCCTTACAACTCTCATCAAATGCCTCACCCTTCCTTTTATTCTATAAATATTAAATAAAGAATAACACCATGCCCATAATCCCGCGTTGATAGCTTCCGTTTTATTACAGTCATACGACACGTTTTCTTGTTCTTCAATCTTTGTTACTTGTTAATGTTTTATTTTTTTCTACTTTTAGAAAGTTTTGAGCACCTCACCACTCTAAAATATTTGAAAAATCAAAATTTCGTTCCATACGGGCCGTATATTAGTATACGGCCCGTATACACGTTCGTATACATTGTATACGACCAGGAAAACTTATTTACACATGGTGTATACGGGCCGTATACGGTTATACGGCCCGTATACACCATGTGTAAATAAGTTTTCCCATGTGTTAATATTAGGACCCTTATTTTTTTAACGGACGCGTTAATGCACTTTTAAACATATTTTTTAACTTTTTTTCCTATATATAAAAGAAGAGAAGATAAATAGTGTGCTATGCTAATGTGAGCCTTGAGCTTTTTGCTAACTTGCAACTAATTTTTTTTTACTTTTAGTTTAGGGGCTGTTTGGCAACATCTGAACCAATAAGTGCTGAATTAATAAGAGGTCTGAATGGGTAAGAGGCTCTGAACCAGCAAGTGCTGAACCAGTAAAGTGTTGTTTGGTTGCACCTCTGAATAACTGTGTAAAATGACATTTTTACCCCTTTCAAAACCTCAAAATTTGTACAATTCAAAACCTCAAAACTACTGCATAAGTCACAAAATTTGTACAATTCAAAACCTACGAAATTTGTAATTCCAAAACTATCATAAGCCACAAATTTTCAATAAACAAACCTCAAAAACGATGAAAACCACAATAAACATAACCTTAAAAATGCTGCAAACATGAACCCTACAAAATTTCTAATTCTAAACTATCATAAAGCCACAAATTCTCAATAAACAAAACCTCAAAATTGATGAAACCCACAATAAACAAGAAAGACCCAAATTCAAAGAAAGGTCGGATCGAACTCGGGTTCTTCTTTAAAGCAAGTGGAATGGCGGATAAGTCTTCAATGCAACTCCGTCTCGTTTGATGATTAAACGACATAACCAAAACAGAAGTTGAAAACCCCGAACTAAACCCGAAAACCCGCTGAAACGGAACCGAAATCTGGTCCAAAACATCCCAAGCTGAACCCGAAACCACCAGAGGTTAATTAACTGAGGCGAAATCAAATCTAACCTGAGCCGATATGTAGCCTGAATCAGAGCTGAATCGAACCCAACCAGAGTGACGTCGTCTTCTTCGTAGCTCCGGTGGCTACGCCGCTGTCGCTCACCACCACATCATCCATTATCATCATCGTCAGCATCTAACATCATCAGCATCATTGTTGATGCAGATTTTGTGTCCGATGCTTGTCGAATAGATTAGTTTTATTTTACGCTGAATTTGTAATAGTTAGTGAAACGGTCTATCGAACGTGTATAGACCCGCTCGTTTGAAGTGGTCAAATGAGAGGGTTATTCGGTTGACCGTGTGTGTTTGCAAGACAAGGGGTGTGACTATAAATAGAAAACCCTTGCCATTTGCAACATAAGGAGAGTTTAGGAGGTTTGAGACCTCACCGGGAGATATCACCACTTGGTCTCTCCCCGGATGTGTACTCCTTTGGTATTAGTTCGGTTATCTTGTAATCGGGCCGATTTGTAATGTTATACTACCGGATTAATACAAAGAAGTTGTTTGTTTATATCTAATCTCTCCTGTCTTGAACCGATCTCACAAGAATCACGGTTTCGGTCACGAAACTCGGTCCTACAATTGGTATCAGAGCCATGGTGCCCGATTTAGTAAATCTAACCGTTTACTAAGTCACATGTGCTCTAGATCTGTGATTTTAGTGATTTTTGTTCAAGAAGAAAAGTTGGGTGAAAATGAGAAAAACTCAGATCTGGACCCAAATATTCAGATCTGTGCTGAAACAAGTGTTCCGTTTTATGTTTTTCACCTATATAATCAAGTTATTATCATCAAAAATCAAAAATACAATGTTTTCGTCAAATCTGCAAAATTAAACAGAGGCTGTGTTCTTGATGTTCTTGGCAGCTTCATATTTCGAAAGATGTAAGGGTGCTCGAAAGATCAAACAGATTTCGAAGGATCATCTTTACCCTCAACAACTTCGAAAGATCCAGCATATTTCGAAAGATCAGACAGTTTCGAAGGATCCAGAATCGAAAGATCAGACAGTTTCGAAGGATCCAGAATCGAAAGATCAGATTTCGAAGGATCACCCTCATCCTCAACAACTTCGAAAGATCAGACAGATGTTGGGTATCGAAGGATCCAGCATATATCTTATGTTTCGAAGGATCCAGATGTTTCGAAGGATCCACAGAAAAAAAAAATGATGCTGGATGTTTGATGTTTGTTAATCGAAGAGAGAGAGGATGAAGGCTGCTGATGTATGTTGCATCGAAGAAGAAGAGTTTGCTGGTATTGATTATTGATTGTTCATTCTCGGCTGGTCTTTGAGTTTGTTGGTATTGATGTTGTTTAAGTGGATTAGTGTGAAAGTTTTGATTTGGTGTTGCTGGGTAATCGATGAAGGAGGAGGATTTGGGGATTTTTAATTGTGAATGATGTTGTATCGCAGAAATATAGAGAGGATTGGGTCTGAATGAGCTGGTTATGTTGATGTCTGATGATGGTGGTTGGATAAGAATGTTCATTGTAGAAGAAAATGTTGAAGGGTGAGCTGTACAAGGATGATGTCGGCTGGGTAAAGGTAAATGTAAATTGGACATGTGCATTGGCAGCTAGGTTTTTATTTGGGCACACTTGGCTTGAGATGGTAGTTGGGCTCTATACTTGATTTTTTTTTCTTTTGGGCCATTATCATATTTGTTGACATTTAGATTTATGGGCCGTGATTTTTAGTGGATAAATTGCATGATGACAATTTTTTTTTGGGGCCAAATTCAAAGTAGCTTGGATTTATTTTCCAAGAGTACAAGACTATTTTAGTGGGCCAAGAATATTAAGCGTTGGGGTCGGGTATTTGCGGAGTTGAGTTAAACGGTGCTTCTAAATTTCAACGTCGATTTTGAACGGGTTTGGGCGCGTGCGGGATGATGCGGCATGTTGTTAAAAAAAAATGATGATGATACTTGATGGTTGAAAAATGTGGGGTAGTCACGGTTACCGATGCAAAATGTCAAAAATGGTGACGCGACTATTATGGGCCAAAAACAAAACGGTATGTTCACTTCCGCACGTCAATGTTTATGATTGTTATCGGTTATTCGAAAATGTTCGAAAGCATTTTGTTTATTGTCATATTCTCGCATTTGAAAACGAACGTATGAACCTAGAATGTCAATACCGGTCCTAACGAGTTCACAAAGTCTTTGGAGGGATAAAAGTCGGATCCTACGGGGTACTAGGCGAAATTTCTTTATCAACTAGAATATGCAACGAAGAAATCTTTTTGTTTATTGTCATATTCTCGCATTTGGTAACGAATGAATGAACCTAGAATGTCAATACCGGTCCTAACGAGTTCACAAAGTCTTTGGAGGGATACAAGTCGGATCCTACGGGGTACTAGGGGACGTTCTTATTCAACTAGATTATGCAAAGAAGAAAGTCGTTTTCGTGATTTTTCGGAACCGAGAACATTCAATGAAGATTGACGACAGTTCCGCTCAGTGGAGGGAATTGGTGAACATTTGACGACAGTTTCTTTGAAGTGGAGAGAATCTGTTAAGGTTTAGAAATCTTACCAAAGAAATAGGGGGAATAAAAATTTCGTATGTTGCATTTCTTCGGTAAATTTCTAAACGCAATCACAGGTGGTAGAGTTTGTGATTTTCTGGTGATACAAACGGTTCGGCGTGGAATGTTTTGCACAGACACATATTTGAGGATTTTAATTAATTCTCCAGCCAGCGTGAAGGGTTTTGCACGGAAAAATACAGGTTTCTAAAGTCTACAGTAGTTACAAAAGCGCTGTTCACTGAAGACCTGGGGAATCTTAATGAAAGCTGATAGTTCAAGGCTGAAGACCTGCAGGATTCGGTTTTGGGTTTGATGTTTCTTTGGGATTTTACAGGGATCTGGGGGTAACTCAATTCGTTGAGTTTGCAAACGATGTACTTGGTCTAGCTGACTTCCTGAGTACTGATGCTGAAGATCCGTAGTGCATTACGTGGTCAACTTCACAAAGGCGAGACCATGAGATCTGGATGTAGTTCAACTAAGCATGCTGGTTGAGCTTGCAAGGGATACACTTGGTCTAGCTGACTTTCCTGAGTGTTGATGCTGAAGATTAAAGTGCATTACTTGGTCGATTCCACAAAGACGGTTTACAGAAGACAGTTCACCAGAAATCTCTATCAATGTAGTATGCTTGAATGAAATGAAGTTCTTATGACAGATCAAGACTTGATGCAGTTCTTAAAGAATGGAACCCTTATCAAATGCCGGTTGGAGTATTGGAAGATCAGCGGAAGATCGGTCAATTAAGCCTTGTGAGGAAATTGCACAACACCCAACACGGATACGCGTACTTTAAGGGGGAAATATTATACAAGGAGCATCAAGATACTACTTACCTGGATCATCGGTCAAGGGGGAATTTTGTTAACACAGAGAAGATGAATACTTGACTGAAGATCGATTGCAGTTGCATTTTCAGCATTCGACAGCAACGGACAAGGGGGAATTTGTTGATGCAGATTTTGTGTCCGATGCTTGTCGAATAGATTAGTTTTATTTTACGCTGAATTTGTAATAGTTAGTGAAACGGTCTATCGAACGTGTATAGACCCGCTCGTTTGAAGTGGTCAAACGAGAGGGTTATTCGGTTGACCGTGTGTGTTTGCAAGACAAGGGGTGTGACTATAAATAGAAAACCCTTGCCATTTCAAACACAAGGAGTGTTTAGGAGGTTTGAGACCTCACCGGGAGAGATCACCACTTGGTCTCTCCCCGGATGTATACTTCTTTGGTATTAGTTCGGTTATCATGTAATCGGGCCGATTTGTAATGTTTTACTACCGGATTAATACAAAGTTGTTTGTTTATCATCTCTTATCTCTCCCGTCTTGAACCGATCTCACACGAATCACGGTTTCGGTCACGAAACTCGGTCCTACAATCATCTAACATCCTTAACCTCGTCCTCTACCATCATTGCCAGAAAAGAAACGAGGTAGAGGCCGCCGGTTCTATTTCGGGTCGTCGGTCCAGGAGAACGAGAGGGAGAGGAAGGAGGGGTGCGGCTGTGGATGAGGGCCGACGTGGGGAAGGCTGCGACGGTGGAGGAGGGCCGACGTGGTGGAAGGCGGCGGAGTGGTGGAGGAGAGGAGAGGAGGCATGATTCAGAGGGTAGATGTGTCTTCTTTTTCATTCAGACATCAAATATATCTGAACCATTCAGTCTGAATGGTTTCATTCAGATGTGCTTTTTTGGGTGAACCAAACACTTTAGCCTCTTACCGATTCAGAGGCTAGCCTCTTAATGAGGCCATTCAGACCCAAACAAACAGCCCCTTAGTGTTTGTAACGAACGCGCCAATATTGTTTTGAACAAATATTTTAACTTTTTTTTTCCTATAACGGGTGCACCAAAGCTTTTTTATTTTTTATTTTTTAATGAACGCATTTATACTCTTTTGAACGTATTTTTTATCTTTTTTTCTTTTGCTATTACGAGTGCACGAAATTCACCGAGTTCCTGTCGTTTTCCTTTTCATTTACCTTTTTTTACCTTTGTTATTTATCATATTTTTTACCTCTTCTTATAGTTTTGATGTTTAGAGCCGAGTTACGACGCAAATAGCAAAACACATTTAGATATAGTTTGTTTAATTTTATGAAATATATTAGGCTATTATATTCAAACTTGTTTGATAAATGAGATGTGTTTGAATTAGTATGTTTAATTTGTTTAATTAGAAAGATTGACCTATCAAACTATTTAATTAAACAAGTCGATTAATCAAAATTTATAGGACTCATTTAACTACTTTAGGACCACCCTTTAGTAAACTTACAACTTGATTATAGCTCATCAAACTTGTTTGACTCGTTCAGATAAATGTGTTAAACAAGTCATGTTCGGGTTAAACGAATTTAATTGTGTCCAAATTATTGTTGATGTCTATTCGTGTTAGTGACGTCAACAATAATTTGGACACAGTTAAATTCGTGTAACCCGAACATGACTTGTTTAACACATTTATCTGAACGAGCCAAACAAGGTTGATGAGCTATAATCAAGTTGTAAGTTTACTAAAGGGTGGTCCTAAAGTAGTTAAATGAGTCCTATAAATCTTGATAAGTCGACTTGTTTAATTAAGTAGTTTGATAGATCAATCTTTCTAATCAAACAAATTAAACATACTAATTCAAACACAGTTAATTTATCAAACAAGTTAGAATTAGAATATAATAGCCTAATATATTTCCTTCCCTCGGTCATGTTTGGTTCAACAATCCAACTCGCTAACCCAACAAAAATGACACCGGTGTTATACAATATATATTACTGAAGGGGTATGGTCCCAAAAAGCCGCGCAACACCCTGTAAGGTCGCGCGGGACCATACTCCTTAATCACCAATTTTCTTGATCGCCAACCTCGCGCGAGATACAACACACCTATGTAACATGGCGCGAGGTCCACAGTAGAGTAAACTTCGGTTAGCAACACTTAGCATTCTAAAAGGGACATATGGAAGCCCATGCCGCGCGCATGATAATAACGTGCTCAGCAAGACTCGTGAGTGACTACGGCGCAAGGCCTTTCCAGATAGTACACAAGGTACAAGTGGCAGAATAAAAGAGCCAATCAGGGTCCTTCTGTTCCTGCGCAATCGTGCTCCACGATCGTCTGACATGCAGGAGACAAAAAGTACTAAAGGACGCCTATGTGGCACCAATCATAGGGCAGAGACAACTGCCCCACGATCTCCACTTACCTGCTGATGGCAGAAGGGCGACCAGGCCGACAACAGTGACACGTGGCTCCAATCACGTTGCGCCAACACCACAAAGCTCCTAGAAGCCACTAACGGTCGACACCAGTGAGACAAGGAGCATATCCTCCATGTTGTCGCCTTCCGGCCCAAGGCCCATCAGCCCACACCCTCTTACACCTCTCCGGCTATAAATAGAGACCTTCACTTCACAGGTTAATTCATTCCACTCCCTCTACTCTCACTTAATACTTAATTATCTCCAAAGCACGGTCGCTTATTCTCACGCCGGAGCCCGGTTAAGAGGGAAACCCCCACATTCCCCTCTTAACGAGTAACGGTGTTTTGTTTTGCAGTTAACCATGGTCATTTAAGGAGCTCAGGAATCCAAGAGAAGATTAACCACTATGCAAGGAACATAAACCAAACTGATTACCCCCTAATTAGTTCCGTGTTTCTTCATTGGCGCCCACCGATTTTTTCTACAAACCTCTCATCTTCTTTCCTGAGTTTTTCGTTGTTTTTCTTCCTTCGATCCATGGCTGGTCAAGGAATCGTACCTGAGTTCGTTGGTTTCGGTGAAAACCCAAATGCAGCGTTGGGGGAAGGTAATCAAAATGGCCAACCCCAACACTTTGAAGAAGTTGGTGAAGTCGAAGTGGCCAACACCGGGGGTCCGCGCGGGAGCTTCACCCGCATCGCTCAAAACACCCCAGGAAACAACGGCGCTGGACCTTCAAACCCAGCTCCACCTCAGAACATATCCGCGCTATTAGGGCTACCAGAAGGCGAAACCCCAGCCTCATGGTACGCCAAGCAACTGGCCACTATTAACGAAGCGTATCAGTCCTTGAGCGCTCAGCAGGCAGTTTTAACGGCGGAACCATCCTTGGTCACACCAACCGGCCCCAGTCAAGGGCCGCGCCAGATGCCGGTCCCGCAATACACTCCAAGAAGAATTAACAGACCTCCCCCCACCCGAAGGTTAAGCGTGCAGGACACGCGAGATACACGAGGGGAGACAGAAAGCTACTATGACGAACCGTCAAATTCCCGAAGAGGCCCAGTTCACAGCCGGCTCACGCCGCGCAACATGAACGATGAGTGGGAAGAAACTGACCCGAACGATCCAACCTGGGAAAACGATGACGGATCTTCGGTCTTCAATCGTTTGCAAAGAAATCACGTGTATTACAAGCCAAGGCAACATGTTGGTTATACCGAGGAGGCGGAGCGCGACTTTCGCCTCGCCTACCGACCAGAAGAAGCTATAGAGCACTCAAAGTTCATCCCAAAGATAGCACTAGCGCCGCTCGAGAGAGAAAAGTTGCCTCCGACCGTCGGAAAGTTCAACGGATTGACTGATCCAGACGATCACGTCAGAGTGTTTACTAGCGTGGGCTGCATGGGAGGTTGGAACATGCCCATGTGGTGTCATTTGTTTATCCAAACATTAACGGGGGCTGCTCGCGCCTGGTTCGACAGCCTTCCTCCGGGAAAAATAAAATCATGGGTAGATTTCAGGACCCAGTTTCTGAGTCACTTCAGTCAGCAAAGGCGATACCAGCGCGACACAGCTGAAGTCGAAGATATCTGGCGAAGAGATAATGAGGGTTTGGAAGATTTCATTACGCGCTTTAACAAAGAATGTTTGTAGATTGGTGGCGTAAGTGAACAACTCATGCGCTGCCATTTCAAGAAAGCAATCCGTTGTGATAGCCTGATTAGAACCATCACTGGGAAAGATGGAATGCCAAAGGAGTGGGACAAACTCATGGAAGCCGCGAAGATAGTCGCGCAAACGGAAGAATCTCTCGCACGAAACAACAACTATCGTTCTGAAGACAGATTTTCCAAAGGGGGTCACCCGCGCGATGACAACAGGCGCAACAAAGGCAAAAACCCTGGGTGGAAGGCCAACCACTCCAGCGGTTATAGCGATCGACCCCGTTACGAAGAACGATCCCGTTATAAAGAAGACGCGCGTGACACCATTGACCGCATCGGTTATAGAAAGACAGTCCGAGACGATAATCGTGAAAAGCATTGGACTCCGCTCATAAAAACACCAAAAGAGGTGCTAATGACGGAGAACCATGACTTTAAGGCTCCCAGGCCTATGACGAACAAAAAGGGACAAGACCCCAATCTGTATTGTGATTTCCACAAAGATACAGGCCATTTGACAGATGATTGCTACAGCTTGCGACAAGAGATCGAGAGAGCACTGAAGAGTGGAAAGCTGAGCCACTTAGTGAAGAATGTGCGCAAAGAAACGAGACAGCTTTATCGCCACGATGAAGGAAATCACAAGAAGGTTCGACGCCTGGAAACACACATGGTCAATGGACCAAGGTACAGCGCAAGAGAAAAAGGCAAGAGACCTTATGAGCCTTCATGGCAAGAACAGCAAGTTATTTTCCCGGTGGTGCGCGGGGGTCCCCGAGCCACGCGACCCATCGTCATCACCGGTATCATCGGACATTATGAAACTGAATACGTCTTCATCGACCCGGGGAGTACAGCAGACATCATCTATGAACAATGCTTTAACCAGTTCGACGAAGAAGACAAAGCGAGACTCGAACCAGTTGACTACCCACTGTCTGGGTTCTGTAATGAAATGGACTTCCCGTTAGGCCAAATTAGCTTCCCCGTCACACTCTCTGACGGGAAGCATTCGAGGACAACAAACGTCAACTTCATGGTAATGCCGGTTAAGTCAAGACATGACGTGCTGATCGGGAGAGAGACGCAAGGTGAGCTGAATATGATTACTTCCACCCCTCACTCAGCGATTGGTTTCCCAACCAAGACGGGGGTGGCAATCGTTTATGCAAAGAAAGAAGTGATGTCAACTGAAGAGATGCGCCCAACAAAAGCGGCGAAGGTTTCAGCAACCGAGCCCGAAAAATGGGTTTTAAATCGCAAATATCCGGAGCAAACGGTGACGATAGGTCACGCCATCTCACCTAATATCAGAACTCGCCTCAAGCAGCTCTTATTCAAGAACATGGATATTTTCGCCTGGACCCCGGCTGACATGACCGGAGTCCCGCGCGACATCACAGAGCACTGTTTAAACACCTACCCCTCGGTTGAGCCGAAGGTCCAAAGAAGGCGCAGCCTAGGGGCAGACAAGACAAAAGCAATGAATGAGCAAGTTTGCGAGTTACTTAAAGCCGGCATCCTGCGAGAAGTACGTTATCAAAGTTGGGTTGCGAACCCCGTAATGGTAGAGAAGTCTAGTGGCGGATGGCGAATGTGCGTCGACTATACCGATCTCAACAAGGCATGCCCTAAGGATTGCTATTCCTTGCCTGAGATCGACAAAAAGATAGACTCTCTCGCGCCATACAGATGGAAGTGCTTCTTGGATTGCTACAAGGGGTACCATCAAGTACAAATGAAGCTCAAGGATGAAGACAAGACGGCTTTTCGCACGGATCTGGGGATTTTTTGTTATACGAAGATGCCATTCGGCCTAAAAAATGCTGGCGCCACATACCAGCGATTGATGGACAAGACCTTCGCGGACGACATCGGAAAGCATATTGAAGTTTACATCGACGATCTAGTGGTTAAAAGTCCTGAAGAGGACCAAATGTTGAAGGACGTCGAGAAAACGTTCAACTCATTGCGCAGTGTAAACATGAAGTTGAATCCAGCCAAGTGTTCTTTTGGCATGGAAGAAGGGAAGTTTCTAGGCTTCATAGTCACCAACGGCGGCTTTAAAGTAAACCCGGAGAAAGTCCAGGCAATAGAGCGGATGCCATCTCCGCGGACAATCAAAGAAATGCAACGGTTGGCCGGCCGCCTCGCCGCGCTTAATCGCTTTTTGTCAAATCACGCCGCGAAATCGTACCCTTTTATCACCACATTACGCAATTGTGTTAAGAAGCAAGAGTTCAGGTGGACCCCTGAAGCAGAAAAGGCTTTTCAACAAATGAAAGAGTGTTTGATCGAGCTCCCCACCCTGACTGCACCATTTGAAAAAGAACCACTCATACTGTACTTATCTTCTTCAGATAAGGCAGTAGGGTCGGTATTACTGGTAGAAAGAAACGGAGTCCAAACTCCAATTTATTATGTCAGCAGGGTACTCACTGACCCGGAAACGAGATATTCCACGATGGAAAAACTGGTACTAGCATTGTTACACGCCTCCAGAAGGCTGCGCAGGTATGTCACAGGACATGTGATCACTGTGCTTACCAACTTCCATATCGGCACGATACTTCAGAAACCAGAAACATCAGGAAGGCTCGCCAAATGGGCCATTGAGCTGGGGGGCCACAATATTCTGTATCGGCCGCGCCCAGCCATCAAGGGTCAGATTCTTGCGGACTTCATCACAGAAGTCCCAGTCGATAAGATTAAAGATTGTGAGCTGGTGGAAACTCCCGAAAAAGACACGACAAATGAGACTTGGATGCTTTATACTGATGGGGCCTCAAACGAGGATGGCGCGGGAGCTGGATTGCGCCAAGTAAGCCCCGAAAACCACGAATTCACTTACGCAATCAAGTTGGATTTCAAAAACACCAACAACGAGGCGGAATACGAGGCATTTCTGGCAGGCTTGCGCCTCGCCATCAAAATGGGAGCTAAAAATCTACAAGCACATGTTGATTCACTCTTGATAGCCAGCCAAGTCAACGGTATATACGATGCAAGGGGTGAAGTCATGGCCCTATATCTGGAACAAGCAAAAGAGTTGCTTCAACAGTTCAAGTCTCACAAGGTCATCCACATCAACCGCTCTGAAAACAAACCGGCTGACGCCTTGAGCAAGCTCGCTTCAACGTCCTTCCAACATCTCGCCAAAGATGTAAGGATTGAGGTACTCAAGAACCCGTCAGTTTTATTGCGACAAGTCAATGTGATCGAGATAGGGCAACCATCCGGGATGACCCCTATCATTCAATACATGAAAGAGGGAATACTCCCAGAGAATAAAGCAGAGGCAAGAAAAATCCAGAACAAAGCTCTGCAGTATGAAATGAATGGCGGTATCTTATACCGCAAGTCCTTCTTGGGACCACTCCTGCGCTGTGTGGACCCTCAAGACGCGAACTATCTGATAAGGGAGATCCATGAAGGAATTTGCGGCATCCATGCGGGACCACGCATGGTTGTTGCGAAGATCATGAACGCCGGGTATTACTGGCCAGGGATGCACATTGATGCCCTGAAGGAGCTGCGCAAGTGCGACTCCTGTCAGCGGCACTCCCCAAAAACCCTGCGCCCCAAGAACGATCTAATCCCCGTGTCAACTGCCTGGCCTTTTCAGCAGTGGGGAATCGACATGGTAGGACCCTTCCCAGACGCCCCCGGCGCCGTCAGGTTCATAATAGTGGCCGTCGATTACTTCACAAAATGGGTGGAGGCCAAAGCCCTTGCTTCAACTACAGCCATGATGGTGCGCAAGTTCATTTGGGAACACATCATCTGCAGATTCGGCCTCCCACTCAAGATCGTAACAGACAACGGCACCAATTTCGCGTCGGATGAGCTCCAGAACTGGATGAAGGAGATGAAAATCGAACACACTTTCTCCTCCGTTGCGCATCCTCAAGGCAACGGGCAGGTTGAAAGTGTGAACAAGTGTATTGTCGATGGGATTAAGGCCCGACTGGGTACTAAACGAAGAGGTTGGGTAGATGAGCTCCCAAGTATCTTGTGGGCTCACCGAACCATGCCAAAAACAAGTACCGGCGAAACCCCTTTTAGCCTAGTCTATGGCTCAGAAGCGGTTATCCCGGCAGAAGTTGGCCTGCCCTCCCCGCGTTTGACAGCAGTCAACGCAATCGACAACGAGGCAGAGCGTCGTCTGGACCTGGATTTGCTAGAAGAAAGGCGCGAAATCGCGCGTATCAAAGAAGCTAAGTACAAAACACAACTGGAGAGGTACTACAACGCGCGAGTCCGCATCTGTACCTTCACTCCAGGGGAATATGTCTTTCGAGACAACGAGGCCTCAAACGTCGAACGCCCAGGAAAGCTAGCACCTAAATGGGAAGGCCCATACTTGGTGCACGAGGTGCTAGGAAAAGGGGCTTACAAATTGCGCACCCTGGATGGACACATCATCCCGCGCACGTGGAATGCGCAACAACTGCGCAAATGCTATATATGACTATGTGGCCCTGCGCCTTTATCCACTAATGTCGGCCACATGCCCTTTACTTTCTTATGTTGGCTACACGCCTTTTAAGCTACAAGCAATGTATCTCGGCCTACGCGCCTACATAGTTAATGAAAGCATACGACATGCTCTTTTATCACTATCCGACTTATTTCGTTACAAATGCATGTTAAACTTCTGATTAACACGAAAACACTCCAGATACGCTCGCACATGAGCCTCTCTTACATTTATTCGCGCTAACTTAACCAAAGTTCCTAACAACAGTGCAATAATTGTAACGGAAAATAAGCAAACACACTATTTAAAAGGCGCAACCGCGCAACAGTTATAAAAACACAATGTCATTCATTAGCTAAAAGCGCAACAGCGCAACAAGTTACATCAGAGACCTACTGAAATTTTTTACAAGGCACAGCCTGTTGATAAACTTATTCGAATTCATCATCCCCACTGTCACCATGCTTATCGCCTTTATCGCCATCACCGCCAGGCTTACTACCATCATGCTTGTCGCCACCATCACCTTCACCATCGCCATCATTCCCAGCTGCCTCCTCATCTGATAACTCAACCGTTATAGGTGGATCAAGAATGCCCTTAAGGCGCTGGCACCAGTCATCATGTTCTAAAGCCTTGGCAACTAAATCCATCACAGGCAGTGACAAGTGGTCATAAGCATGTTCAGCGCGTGTCAGCGCGGCGCTAGCCTGGTCCGTAACCGAACAATGACTGACGTCAAACTCCTGTCCGAGTGCTTCTTCAACGTGTTGTGCACATTCTAGGTACCCTCTGCGGTGACCAACAGCGCGCGCAGCATCGGTCAAGGCAGCGACAGCACGGTCCAGCTCCCCAGCATTGAGAATGGAGTTGGCAACCTACAGCAGAGCTCGCGCACTATTAAAAAAAAAAAGTTCTAACAATATACCCTTTGGAAGGGAAAAAGGATAACATACCAGCACCACTCCACGGCCGCGCATCCATTCGGCCTCAGAAACGAGAGTGTCAACAATGCCCTGAGCTTCAGCATAATTAGTTTGCGCTACATTGAGGGCAGAAGTGCTAACATCACGCGCTTCTTCAGCTCGTTGCTTGGCCTCCTCAGCAGTTGCGGCTTTAACCTTCTCAGCCTCCAGATCAATCTCCAAGGACTCGCATTTATCAACTTGATCATTCAGGCGGCGTTTCAATTCCGCAATCTCGACATCCTTGGCATGCAGGTCCCTATCTTTGCTTGACAACTGAGCCTTCACCTCAGCCAACTCAACCTAAAAGGAATAAAGGGCCTTAGGCTATTTTATAAAGCAAAGTACAGAGAAACGTATAAGTTGCACAAACCTCAGCCTGCTCCTTAGCAACCTGTGCAGCTTGCGCATCCTCAACCTTGCCTGACAATTCAACAACCTTGGCTTCAAGGTTGACTATCTTGTTACGATCCGCAGCCGCGCGCTCGTTATCTTTCGCACATATGCGCTTGAACTCGGTTTTCTCCTTAGCCAGTTCCTGTTCAGCAGTATGAAGTTTATTTTTCAGGGCCTCGCGCCCCCACTCTTCAGACTTTCGGTCAGCCTCGAACTTCGCCTTCTGCTCATCAAACGCAGCTCTAGACTTCTCCAAGTCAGCAGCACGCCTCGTTATGCGATCGCGATATTTCTCCCAATCATCCCTCTCCCTAACCATGGTTCGCCATTCCCGGACAATTTCTTGGTTAGCGGCGCGGGTGTTGGCTTCACCAACAACATAGGCATGATAGAGCCCACTGTGAGTCCGCGCCCGTTGACGATCCATCTCCCCCGGAGGAATCGAATTCACCAACCAGTCACGACAAGGCGCGAACTCGAGGAAAGTATCCTTCTGCTTCAAACCCCAAGGCGGATTGTGCGGAGCGTCACCACGACTCTCTTCAGTGTAAGACTTGTAATAGATATCCCCCACTGTATCCCGAGGGCCTATCGGAGAGCGCGGCGGCACATCAGCTCTCATACCACCCCGACCAACAGATGAACCTGAACCCGCGCCTCTGGTAATAGAAATACCAGCAGGCCTGTCAGCAGCAGCTTTCTTCTTCTCAGCATCAGCAAGAGCCTTCTCAGCAGCTCTTCTATCCTGCTCAGCCTTTTTCTTCTCGTCATCAGATTTCTTCCTTTCCTGTTCTGCCTTCTTCCTCTTTTCTTCAGCGGCCTTGTTTTTGCGCGCCTCTTCAACCTGGCGCTGGTCTTCCTCAGCTTTCTTCTTCGCCTCAGCTTCCTTCCTCCTGTCTTCATCTATTTTCTTCCTACGCTCCTCGTCAGCCTTCTTCTTCTCTTCGGCAGCCTTTGCCTTATCGACCTCAGCAACATGTTTGCCCTTGTCATGCCCAGCCGCAGCAGTCTCGGAAGATTTGATGATAATCTTAGGCCTTTTTGGATCTGGCTCCGTAAAAACAACACCCTTCTCAGGGGTCTTCTTCTTGCCCTCTGCATAACTCAAAAGGGTCAAGACAAGGAAAGCCACAGGAAAAAGAACTAAAAACAAACTTTACCAGGAGAGAACTGATAGAGTGAGCGCAAATTGCTCTGTTTACCAAGCACCAGAGCTCCTCCAGCCTTCGACGCCACATTCACACCAGCAGTCGTCCCGCTCCTGGTCCTTTTTCGGCTGATCAACTTTCCAGCAGCTTCTTCTTCTTCCTCCTCTTCTTCCTCTTCAGCATGCTCAACAGAGGAAGGAGTAGCGCCAGCATCCGGGTTGCAAGAACCCGCGCCACCTTCATCTTTTGAGCGACCTGCTCCGCCTTTACCTTCGTCTACGCGCGACAAACCCTCTAATGAGTCACTAATTATCACATAATCTTTTAAGTCACTTTGACGAAGATGAAGACTACCTTTACCAGCAGCTGCGCGGCTACTCCCGCCCTTCTTGCTTATCACTTCGGTCTCACCCGTCTTCTTCTTCTTTGGGGGTTTCTTCTTCTTCTCTTCGGGGTCGATACCAAGGTCGCGCAACACACCTGCAAAGATGTTAGACCACGAACTTAACTCCCCGTTCGAAGATCCTACAGACTCCCCGCTGGAAAGATAGACAACCTCTTTCCCAGCAGAAGTCACAGAGCGCAGAGGACGAGGTTTAGGTATATGCGCACCTTCAGTTGCAGTAGGCGGCGAGGTGAATGCATCAGCAACAGGATACATAAAATTATCCCTTATTTGGTCATACCAATACTGTTCTCCGTCTTGAAGCGGACGTACACCCATCCTACCGCCGAAAGGGGCGAAGGCAGCTTGATACAAACGCACCTCTACAAGATAAATCGTACAATAAGGAAAAACGCAAGCCCAGAAAGGTAATTAAAAATAAGAATTCCTAACCTTGGTCACCAAGCATCAAGACAGGAACCTCTTTGCTATCAGGCTGCCACTGATCGCTCATCCGCGCCGCGACCAAGACATTCTCCCCAAACACTCGGTTTGGGGTGGCAGTAAGTTCCCGGTACCAACCCTCAGTCTTGGGGATCGCCAAGTCCTCCTTCTCGATTGGTTCAGTCCAGGCGCGAAACGTCATGGGTATTGGAACCACCTCTTCCCGTATATAGAAAAACTTTGGTTTCCAGTCATGGAAACTCTTGGGTGGATTTAGCAATATCTTCTTCGCCGCACCTCGGCTAGCGAAGGAATAGAAACCCATATTTCTCTGAAGTGTGTAGAAGACCCGGAACTTGTCAACAGTTGGCTCGATGCCATGAGCCCAGCACAGGAACTCGAAGTGTCGAACCCGAACCATCCCAGGTGGGCTCATCTGAGATATATGAAACCCATAATATTGGAGAATATGAGCCATGAAGTTAGTCGCCGGCAACCGGAAGTTGCCCTGATGGAAGAAGTCTTCGAATAAGGTGATGTAGCCCGGCGGTGCATCAGCGGCCGTTTGGTTTTGATCCGGGTACCGGGCATCCCACTCCGGTGGGAACCGGAAACTACGGGAAAGTTGTTCGAAAAGCCCTAAGTCCCACCGGAGAACAGGCACAGGACCTTCTTCTCCGGGGATATCCTCATGTTGTTCTTCATCCATCGATAAATAAAACAAAGGTTTCGAGTGTTCTGCTTGATGATCTGCTACAATGTTCTTCAAAAACTTGATGATCTGCTACAACGTTCTTCAAAAACTTGAAGATTCAAAGAAGCTTTGAGAGAGAAGAATAAGAGAAAGTGGGGAGCCTCAAATCTCTCCGGATATATATACCCATCGCATTTAATGCGATGGGTAACCGTGCCGAAATCGCCGCAAGCAAGGCCAACCAGAAAGCGCCACGTAGGGCGCGTTTCCCGGAGTGACGGTTACCACGCGCGCGTGGCCCTCACTCTCCTGACGAAAATCTGAACCGTCAGCGACAAGTTGATGACAACCGTCAGGGGTCAACTCAAACGTCACCAACCGAGACTTTTTCACCAACCTGTCAGAAAATTCAAACTTCGAGTTTTCTCCCGCCCAAAATCATTAGAAGCTTCATGTAAAAGCCAACAACAAGCCTTGTATCTCGCGCCGTAATAATTAAAAACTTACACGCGCGACGTCTACCAAAGCAAAAAACATCATTCTACTTTATTTTTCTTAAGTCCAGAGCTCCAACCACTTGCCTCGCGCATGGTGCAGCACTGGATTGGGGGGACTTGAAGGGGTATGGTCCCAAAAATCCGCGCAACACCCTGTAAGGTCGCGCAGGACCATACTCCTTAATCACCAATTTTCTTGATCGCCAACCTCGCGCGAGATACAACACACCTATGTAACACGGCGCGAGGTCCACAGTAGAGTAAACTTCGGTTAGCAACACTTAGCATTCTAAAAGGGACATCTGGAAGCCCATGTCGCGCGCATGATAATAACGTGCTCAGCAAGAATCGTGAGTGACTACGGCGCAAGGCCTTTCCAGATAGTACACAAGGTACAAGTGGCAGAATAAAAGAGCCAATCAGGGTCCTTCTGTTCCTGCGCAATCGTGCTCCACGATCGTCTGACATGCAGGAGACAAAAAGTACTAAAGGACGCCTATGTGGCACCAATCATAGGGCAGAGACAACTGCCCCACGATCTCCACTTACCTGCTGATGGCAGAAGGGCGACCAGGCCGACAACAGTGACACGTGGCTCCAATCACGTTGCGCCAACTCCACAAAGCTCCTAGAAGCCACTAACGGTCGACACCAGTGAGACCAGGAGCATATCCTCCATGTCGCCTTCCGGCCCAAGGCCCATCAGCCCACACCCTCTTACACCTCTCCGGCTATAAATAGAGACATTCACTTCACAGGTTAATTCATTCCACTCCCTCTACTCTCACTTAATACTTAATTATCTCCAAAGCACGGTCGCTTATTCTCACGCCGGAGCCCGGTTAAGAGGGAAACCCCCACATTCCCCTCTTAACGAGTAACGGTGTTTTGTTTTGCAGTTAACCATGGTCATTTAAGGAGCTCAGGAATCCAAGAGAAGATTAACCACTATGCAAGGAACATAAACCAAACTGATTACCCCCTAATTAGTTCCGTGTTTCTTCAATTACGTAAAGCAAAAACACCGATCATACAAGAGTTTAGCATAATGTGGCGATTTTGTATTGCGTATGTGCGCAACTAAGTGTCTGCTTCACAACTCTCACCTCCAGTTAGTCTATTGTAGCATCGCGAGAATTATACAAAAGGTAAGATGCCTAAAATATCACTACCAACTTCCTAAGTGATAGGGGGATTTACGTTATTTTAAACATCACTATATGGATATTTTCCCCTACATTCGTTTACCTACAAAACCAAGTAATTTAGTTACAAATACAATCTACGTTTAGGCAATGGCGAAACCAGTAATTATTTGTTGGGGTGCGGATAAGGCATTCAACGATATTTTCAAGGGGTGTGGTCGGGTTTTTTTTACCTAAAATATACACTATTTTTTTAAAGGGATACGCCCGTCCACCCACAACTATGAGTAGGTCCGTCCCTGCGTTTAGATCTGATGTTATGATGCTTAGGATTTGTCAAAGCATAAGCGGGTCAGTCACTTTTCATGTATTCAAATATTTAAAAAATATAAGGTCAGGGGATGTGGCTTCGCGTGACCTCGCCACATAAGCTCAATAGCGCCCTGCCCCGCCTCCGTTAAGGGGGGGGGGGGGGCTATTGATTGATTACGCCAAAGGGTTAGCGCGAGAGAGGATGAAATCAAGGGGCCCCACCTAAAGTCAACCAATCAGTTTTTTTTTTTTATTTATCTTTTTTTAATATAGTTAAAAACGGCTTTATAAGGGACGTTATCGACACCGTGTAAATTAACGATAAAGCCTCATGCTTATCGTCTACTTGACATAATAAGGCCCATAGGGCTTTAAACCACACCCTCTAGCCTAACCGCACATTTAGGTACGATTATCTATTTATGTTTTTTAAGCAATGATCACATTAAAACCCTATGTCACATTAAAAGTTAATTACATAGATGGATCCTATGGTTTATAGTTAGTTTCACCATTAGATACTAACTTTTTTTAACAGGTTCAGGTTTTATGGTTTCAATTTTGTAACACCTTTGGGTACTAACGCCATATAATGACTAAAATACCCTTCTATTTTTTTTTATAAATATAACACCTAATTTTATTATAGTTTAGAAAAATTTTACAAAATCTATTTATTTTTTTTATTTTCATCTTTTTATTATATCTCTTAATTAACATAAAATTTATTTATTTTATTTTTTCATCTTTTTATTAAATTTCTTATTTAACATAAAATCTACTAGTTACACCAGTATTTTTTTTGTTCATTTACATTTTACTATTTTAGAACTTATACAATTTCTATATTTATTATATTGATCTGTAACAACCCGCACTTTTGTGCGTTGATACTACTCGATATACTCGTTACGCCTAGCACCAGAGATTCGGATCGTAATGTAACTATATCGCATACATCGCTATATCACGGTATATTCGAATAATTACGCATATTCTATCACTATTACGAACTATTCTCACAAATACTAACGCTCACGATGACATTGAGTGAGGACCTATTCTACCCTCCTCGGTGGCCGTGATGAGTCGAAACGCATACAATTAACGCTAACAAAGACTCTCGGGTGAGTGCTATAGCTCTAGTCGTCGTGACGATGATGACTATACGAGTGAATGGTACCCCGTCAGTCATTGTGGCACAACACACAATAACGTTCACGATGACATCGAGAAAGGACCTGTACTACCCTCCTTGATGGCTGTGAAACGACGCTAATAATCGCATACTCGAAACGAAAACCGATTGTTATATCGAAACTTTGGAATATGAATACGTATATACGACCCTTTGGTGATTAATTATAATATATATCATAATATAAATATATGGAAATGTGGCCCAAACTATCGCAACGCAGCAAAAACGGGGATCGAGAGGCCTCCGGACGGATGGGCCAGCCGAACGGCTGGGCCAACAGATCGGATGGGTCAACCGATCGGACAGGCCGGCTGAACTGTCACACCCCAACCGATGGCGGAATCATCGGGGTGTGGCACTGAGCGAAACAGATTGTCCAGAAGTTTCCATAACAACTATCTTTACCATTCAATTAAAACAATACGTCCCATACCGTATCTCAAATAGTTAAATAATTATTACAGACAAGCATCAAGACAAGTATTCTGTTCCGACAACTCAGATTTAAACATAGCTAATTTATTTGTTGGTTTCTAGGACTCCTTCCTAGCCTCAATTTCATCACCAGCAAGTTAAGCACAGAAACAACCTAAGCACCTGTCACATACGTTAAAATAAAGTCAATACATATAATGTAAAGGTGAGCATACAAGTTTGATAATATCATATAGAGTTCGAATTCGTTTACGCATAACCAGCACGTACACATAGTGAAATGAAGCACGTTAGTTATCGACATAGACCCATCGATACCAATGACTGCGGATTGACATGATTACCACCGTAATCCATGCAAGTAAAAGATCCTTAACAACCCCCGTGTGAACGGGTGCTGAGTCCAAACTATAGTACTATCGTTGCTAAGGCAGGTAGACAGCATTCCATGTGTAAACATAACAAACAAGCATTCATAAGCCACGTATAACATGCATTAATGGTTTAGCGTTAAAATAGCTTGAGTAGTGTGATAGTTGTAGTTTGAATATTCGTAACGTATGTAACACCCAAAAGTGCTAAAAGCAAAAAGGGTTCGAGTATACTCACAGCGATTATGGATTGAAGGGAGCGCTTTTCAGCGAGTACGGTTAGCCTGAATAGATTCGATAACGTAACGATAAGTGGGGCGTAAAACAGTACAAAGCGAGAGCGGGTAGGATAGTTAATCGTGCGGATTAGCTATCCGTGCGAGTAGGTTATCCGTGCGAGTAAACTATCCGTGCGGATGGTAATTCGTGCGGATAAACTATCCGTGCGGATGGTAATCCGTGCGGATGGTAATCCATCCGGATTAGTCACTCGTGCGGATTGTTTATCCGTGCGGACAAGTAGTCCGTGTGGATTACTATTCGAGTGGATTGTTTCTTCCCAAGAATGTGTTTGTGTATGATGGCTTGTCCTTTGAAGTTTTCGTTGTAGCATTTAGAAAACATCTAAGTATCTCTACCCTTCAAGCCGGTCGCGCGGACCACAATCCGTCCGGATGGTAATCCGTGCGGACACGTCTCTAAGGCCAAGTCACTTGATGTAATTGGTGGAATCCGTCCGGATGGTTATCCGTGTGGACAGTGGTAATCCGTCTGTATAATGTGTTCGTGCGGACAAAGACAATCCGTCCGGATAGTCTGTCCGTGCGGATGAACATTGTTTGAAATTGTTTAAGGTCTAAGTATCTCATGATCCGACGAGTAATCCATTCAGAGGTCGTCCGTCCGGATTGTTCATTCGTCAATACTCAAACCTCGTTTTGAATGTGGGTCCCAAGTGTAGCTCGTCCGGGTGACAACTCGTGCAGACAACTTCCTCGTCCTGGTTGTTCCGTCCGGCTACCTTTGGTCGCCTTTGTCGTCTATCGAGACGTTCTGATTACGTGTCAACCATTTGGAATCGCATCCTTACCCGCATGACCAAGCCGGCCAGGAATCACCCTAACTCGGCCTGTCGGCGGTTTAGAACGGTCATCCTGGTCTAACCCGAAATCAGGTGTCTTGCGGGTAGAATCCAGATCTAAGACTAGTGCATCACTATCATTAAGTAGGAGACTAGAACGGATCCGATTCTTACCGCTTTTTGAGGGTAAAAGAAGGAGAAAACTTGTTTATTTCTTTCAACTCTCTTATCCTTTAGAAAAGTTTAGATTTAGGTGAAGTTGTTGTGAAATCTTGTGGAAATCGTTCAGATCCGAGTTATTCTTGGTGGAATGAGGTCACACTTGAAGTTCATGAGAACTTCATGATGACGTCACCCTAGAATACCTCAAATCTTGATGATTTCATGGTTAAAAGTTGAGATTTGAAAGATAGAAAGGTGTAGATGTGTGTATAGATCAAGAATGTACAAGATTTAGAGCAAGATCTTACCTGGATTGAGAGAAATCGGAGAAAAGGTGAAGAATGCGTGCTGGTCGGACGTCACTTGCCAAAAGTGGAAAGTTGGGAGAGTGACCCGGGTATTTATAGGATGCTAAAAGGGGAAAGGGTGATCCGTGCGGATTGCAGGTCACCCGGATTGTTTATCCGTGCGGACTGGTCATCCGTGCGGATTGGCAATCCGTGCGGATGGACCATCCGTCTGGATGTCGAATGAATGGTGCGTTCGGGTGCGATGACGCTTTGGTTTCGATTGCGAGCGATTCGATAGGGTTTCCTAGTCAAATTACTTTCAGTCCCGACTACTTCGTATATAACATGGTTCGATTCGAAATTCGGATTCGGGTTCGATTACATTCGAGTTAGACTTCGAGTTAGACTTCGAGTTCGATTGAGTTCGCTTGATTATCACAACAAAACATAAAATAAACATGCACAGGTAACACGTAAGGCACACACACACGTATAAAAGACAAGTAAAATACATAGCTTGAGTTACGATTTGATGTCGATTCGATTAGTATAACTTGATTATTAGTCGACTAACTTTATCGCATTGTTACTTCCTATAGTTCACAGTCGCGAGTCGATTAAAATATGATAAACGCGATTCGATTATTGTCATTAACAACACTTACTCCACATAATATAAATAAAATAAAGACAATTCTACCCGTCAAGTCGCGCGAAATCGGTCGTTGACTTTGACCTTGACTTTGACTTTCACTTATGAAAACACGGGGTGTTACATGAACGGCTGGGCCAACCGATCGGACAGGTCGTCCGATCCGGATGGGCCGGCCGATCGAACGGGCCGTCTGATCCAGGCCAACCTGCCCTCCTTTCCTTCCTCCTTGCCTATAAATACCCCTCATTCACCTCAAACACACTGGTTGTCACTGTTGCTGCTCGACCAGAAGTTCCAACCCCTTTTTCTCTCGATATCTCGTGATTCTTGTAAGTTTCCAACCTAATTCTTGTACATCCATGATCTATATTCAATTCTACACCTATCTACCTTTTAAATCTTCACTGTTAACCGTGAAATATCTGGATTTTGGGCATTCTAGGGTGATGTCACCATGGAGTTCTTATGAACTTCAAGAGTGATGTCATCCATGAACGAACAACTCGGATCTGGATGATTTCCATACGTTTTTGCATAAATCTAGTCTAAATCTACGTTTTCTAACCAAAGTGTGTGTGTTTTCGGGTTAAACACGGGAAAGACCATCAAGGACGGCCAGATCTGATAGAACGGGGTGGTTCCCGGCCGTTAGAACGGGTCGGATTTGATGGGGTTTCAGTAGTTTAACACAAGGACACCCCGTCTCAGTCAAATCGCCTGAAATCTTTCCAAAACCCATCAAGTGTGACACGATCAGGACGATGGAACGAATTGCCGTCCGATCGGACTGCTGTCCGATCGGACAGCAAACAAAATTCAACCGAACGATCGGAAAAGGTGTTAACCGATCGGACCACATGGTAACTGATCGGAGAACATGCAAACCGATCGGCCAACATGTTAACCGGTCGGACAACATGCAAACCGATCGGCCAACATGTTAACCGGTCGGACAACATGCAAACCGATCGGCCAACATGTTAACCGGTCGGACCACATGCAAACCGATCGGCCAACATGTTAACCGATCGGACAACATGCAAACCGATCGGCCAACAAGTTCACCGATCGGACAACATGCTAACCGATCGGACACCATGTTAACCGATCGGACAACATGCTAACCGATCGGACACCATGTTAACCGACCGGATAGCATGGTAACCGAACGAACCACATGTCCAGCCGACCGAACGGTCCCAAGCATCAATGTCCGAACCAAACCTTGGTCTTTACGCCACCACTTAACGCGCTATTCACCGTTTAACGATCTGTAACCAGGTTAACTCAGACGTACTCTCAATCGATCCAAAACAAGTTGTGTTTACTTGTCGATTACGCACTGTGAGTATACTTGAACCCTTTTTAATCGCATTTTGGGTGTAACATACGTTCCTAACAAATCGAACTTATCGAACGAATTATTCAATCAATCGAATTATCACTTGCGAATAACTGTTATGCATAGATATACGTGATGCTAGTTGCATATGTGCTAGGGTTTATACTCGCGACGTCCCACCATGACTAGTATAGTACTATTGCGCCCGACGGGGTCTAGTTTGCCATCGCATATTCGAGCATCGAGGACTTAGTTGGTAGTATCAGCTTTGTGAGTACATATGTCGTGTGTTACGTTTATGCATATGGAGTTTCGCTACACTTTTTAATCTATTACGCTATACTTATCAAACATGTATACTCGCCAATACTCTTGTATTGACAAATATTTTAACGTATGTTGCAGGTTAGATCGTAGGCTATTTCAAATCAAGCTAGGAAGTCTAGAAACTCAACTAAAATCTAGGTTGTCGGATTTGTATTGTTCGAGAGGACAAGAAATCTGTGATAAGTTATGTGATTGTATTATTTGTTAGTATGGGATAACGAATGTATTAAATATTATCGCAATGTAGTTGTTATGGATTCTCTTGAGCAATCTGATTCGCCTAGTGCCGCGCCCCGATGATTCCGCCATCGGTTGGGGTGTGACATGATCACTGAGATATAAAATACATATTAATATAAAACTAATTATATGCACAATTCCGTTCTAAAAAATTAAATACAATGTTGGAAAGTTTACTTGATACATGTTAGTTGAATCCAAAATTGAAAACGAGTAAGATTTATATTATTTAAAACTAACAGATTTATACATGTCTATTTTTTAATTTACAAGAAAAATATTTATTATTATCTATCATATCTATCCAAAATTGAAAACGAGTAAGGCGCATTTACATTATTTAAAACGGGTAAGATATTTAATTTACATAAAACTATATAGCTAGTAGATTTTATTTAAAAAAATCTATTTAAAAAAATACTGGTGTAACTAGTGGATTTTATGTTAAATAAGAAATTTAATAAAAAGCTGAAAATAAAAAAAAATAGATTTTGTGTTAATTAAGAGATATAATAAAAAGATGAAAATAAAAAAAAATTAAATAGATTTTGTAAAATTGATTTAAACTTAAATAAAATTATGTGTTAGTACCCAAAGGTGTTACATTGATAAAATTTAAAAAAATAGAAGGGTACTTTAGTCATTATACGGTGTTAGTACCCAAAGGTGTTACAAAATTGAAATCATAAAACATAATCATGTTAAAAAAAATTAGTACCCAAAGGTGAAACTAGCTATAAACTATAGGGTCCATATGTGTAATTAACTCTTAAAAGTACCTTATGCTGGCGTTTTGTATGCGAAAATTTTAGACGAAATAAAATGATCATTATTATCATTTATATTATAATTGATCATTGATCTTATTGTTTCTATTTATTAAATGATAAATATTTGATAGACGTATTTACCTTACGAAAGAATACGGTTTCCCTTTAGGTGTATATATAGAGATTACCAGAGAGGGTGGTTAGATTGATCACCACCATAACAACACCTCCACTGTTCACATCCCCTCTCTAAGATTCAAGATCATATTACCCCATCATAGCCATGCACCAAAACGGGAACCCGATCAGGAGTAACATCCTAATTTTCATAAGTACTGTACACATGTTCTAACTTTTTTGTTTCTATTGTGTTTATCCAAAGAATTGAACAACAAAATGATGTTTGGTTGGTCTATAGAGTGGAATCCATAATTAAGGAATCTGCCACCGCTGCCATTACGACCACCGCTGCCACTACCACCACCCTCCCACCAACACCAGCACCAACCACCAACACCCACTGTCGCCGATGCCACAACCACCTGCCACCATCATCGACCACTACCACTTCTACCCACCACCACCACCACCGATTTTATTCCTTTATTTTTTTCGTTTCTACCAAACAACACAAAATAATGATTCATTTTATTCTCACATAGTAACAACACAAGACAATGGAGTGGTAACCATCATTTAATTTTATTTATCTATTCCATTATCTCATCATTCTATTAACTCATATCAAACACACCCTATGTACTTTTTCTCACGGTTACTTCTCTTACATGATTCATTAAGTTCTTGTAGAATTTGTTTTTTCCCAAGCTCCTTGTTGGCTTGTTTGGTGAATGGTATATTGTAATGTTTTGTTTCTATATACATAGGGTATCCTAAATTTTTTTAGGATTAGGGGTATCCTTTATATAACGGAAACGGAGTTGAAGGGTATTTTTACACTACGAAAATGGAGTTAAGGGGTATTTTGACACTACGGAGACGGGGTTGAGGGGTAGCCCGTGCTACCCCTGTTAACACTCTAAGTCCGCCCCTGGCATATACAGAGAAAGAGATAGAGTGAAAAAATTACGCAAATAATCTTTAAAGGTGTACGCATAAGATGATCCTAATACAAACTTGTTTTCTCTCACACACACATGCATATATACATCATTCATATATACAGTGGCGGAGCTTGAGCAAAAGTTCCGAGGGAGCGGAAAGTCATGGGACCCATTGTATAAATATTTAGACAAAATAATTGGGGGGGCAATCTAATATAATTTTAAAATATTCGAACGAAAAATAGAAAATTTAACAATTCTGACCGAAACATTCAGGGGGCGGGTGCACCCTCCACTGTACACTAAGCTACGCCCATGGATATAAATGTAATATAAACTTAGGATTTTCATTAAAATCTTCACATTCAGAACACATACACAATTATTCTATAAAATTCTACAAGTGAATGACAGAGTTATGTAATCGTTATAAGCAATAACGACATGTTTTATGGATTTTTCATCAAAAATGTTATAAACTTTAGGAACATTATTGTAAAAGTACAGAGGTGGTCCGGTCACCGGTGGATAGTGTAATAAAATGGGACACCTTCGGAAAATATAAAAAAAATAGTACAGCTTTATTTATGGCAGGCTGGTAGCGTGTTGTGAGGAATCTTGTGTCCATGGTGGAGTGGGTGTGTTTAGACTAGAAGGAGTGGTTAGGCCCATCCCCACGGGGATGAGCCTCCTTCATAATTGAGGGGGATGGAGGATGGGGCTACCCCACCTCATTATTTTATAATTTTCTAAGTTTTACTTTATTAACTTAATAAAAACTTTATAAAAATTAACAAATACAACATAAATAAATTCATTTCATAACATAAAAAAAAATTACATTTCCTAAAAAATAGATTTCCGAAAAATAAAAAAAATATTACATTTCCTAAAAAAAAACTAAACTACTCGTACTCGTCTTCGTCTTCGGCACCGTCCGCTACGTTAACGTTGTTCCAAATATGTTCTACCAAATCCTGTTGAAGGTTTATATGCGTGAAGTCGTTGGTTAGCGCGAACGAGTTTAAATCCTGTTGCGTCGGATCTACCGGGACAGTATTCCCGTAAGATGCATTCTCATCATACTCACAAATCGCCCGACCTTCGTCTTCAATAATCATGTTATGGAGCAAAATGCAAGCGTACATAATCAGGCGCAACCGCTTCGGTGTGAACGCACGTGCCGGTTGATCAAGGACGGCCCATTTTTTTTTTAAAACACCAAAACAACGTTCGATGTCTTTTCTTGCACCTTCTTGACGCTTGGCGAATTTTTTCCTTTTTTCGTCTTCAGGATATGAAATAGTCTTGACAATTGTAGACCAAGACGGATATATTCCGTCAGCAAGATAATACCCGCGTCTATATTCAACCCCTGAAACTGTAAAACGGGTGTCCGGACCGATTCCATTAATGACATCGCTAAAGATCGTCGATTGGTACAGCACGTTGAGGTCGTTGAGTGAACCAGGGAGCCCAAAGAAAGAATGCCAGATCCACAAATCTTGTGACGCCACGGCCTCAAGTATTAAGGTTGGATAGCCGTGATCACCTCGCGTGTATTGGCCTCGCCACCCAGTCGGGCAGTTATGCCACGCCCAATGCATACAATCAATGCTACCAAGCATTCCCGGAAACCCGTGCCTTGCTTCATGAGCTTGGTACAACTGTTGAACATCATACGCGTTTGGTTTCCGCAAATATTTTTTGCTATACAGTTTCACCACATTATGGCAAAACCGATACAAACATTCCCGCGCGGTTCTTGAGGACATCTGTAAGTACTCGTCCAACGCATCGGCCACTGTCCCGTACGCCAGTTGGCGAATGGCCGCAGTAAACTTTTGTAACGTGGTGAACCCTTCATAATTCCGAGCATCGGGTCGTTGAGTGAAAAACGGGTCTAGCCCCGCCAAATCATCAGCAATCCGTGTGAATAAACGGCGACTCATTCGGAACCTTCGTTTGAAAGTGTCGGCGTTGTAAAGGGGTGCTTCCGAAAAATAATCGTTAACCAAGTTCTCGTGCGCTCCTTCGCGGTTTCTGTTAACATATATTCGTCTGGTAATAACCTTTTCAGACGAGTCCTCTTCCTCTTCCAAAAGAATCTGCGCCGCCTGTACCATAGCGCTTGCGAAAAACATCTCCTCTTCATCTGAAGAAGAGCCGGACCACCAAGGATTAGATGCCATTGTGGATGAAGAGATATTTTTTTATAAAAGATTGGTATAAAAATGGGAGTGTTTTTTTATAAAAATGGATGAGAATGGGAGAAGAATGGGTGAAATATTGAAGAAATGGTATAAAGAATGGGTATATATTTAAATTGAAAAAGGTTTTTTTTTTTTTTTTTTTTTTATAAAACTAGCCGTTATTAACGGCTATATCTTCAAAGGTGGCCCGGCAAGCCCGGCGTGGGTTTGCTGGTGAAGACGGTGGGGATGGAGGGGGGCGGTGTGGGGGACCGGCGCCGGTCCTAGCCGGGCCTCAGCCGGCCCCCACTCCTTCCAGTCTTACAATCTTCAATGGTGGAATAAAGGTCACTCTGCTCTTTCCAATAAAACACCAAAATGCACACACAATCACATTCATCATTCAGCAAAAGTCAAAACATCATTTATCATTTAGACTAAAGGGTATGGTGAGGCCCATCCCTACGAGGATGGGCTGCCACGTAGGCGCCACATCACCGGCTCGTGAGGGATGGGCCTCCTTCAACATTTGAGGGGGGTGGAGGATGGGGCTATCCCATCTCATTATTTTATAATTTTCTAAGTTTTTTTTATTAACTTAATAAAAACTTTATAAAAATTAAAAAAATACAACATAAATAAATTCATTTCATAACATAAAAAAAATTACATTTCCGAAAAATAATCGTTAATCAATTTCTCGTGCGCTCCTTCGCGGTCTCTGTTAACCCGTATTCGTCTGGTAATAACGTTTTCAGACGAGTCATCTTCCTCTTCCTCCTCCAAAAGAATCTGCGCTGCCTTTACCACAGCGTTTGCGAAAAACATCTCCTCTTCGTCCGAATAAGACGAGGACCACCATGAATTAGATGCCATTGGTATAAAAAATGGGAGTGTTTTTTATAAAAATGAATGAGAATGGGAGAAGAATGGAGAGAAATGGATGAGAATTGTATGAAAAATGGATAAAAGTGGTATTTATTTAAATTGAAAAAGTAAATTTTTTTTTATTTAGAAAATAGCCGTTATTAACGGCTAGTATTTGAAAATGGGCCCGTCGAGTTCGAGCGTGGGTCGCCGGGTACGACGGAAACGGGCGAGGGGGCGGTGTGGGGGACCGGCGCCGGCCTCGCCGGGCCTAAGCCGGCCCCCATACCGCTTAGTCTTAGGGAGTATTGCTCGACATGTGGAGGGTGAAATCCACAAGATAATACTCAAAAACTAGGGATGTGGTGTGGTGTGGCTTAGCTTGGCCAGCCATGTGGATTTTTTTTTTTAATTTTTTGTTGTTTAAACTATTTAAAATTTCAACGAGTCATGTCACCCAGCCCCCGACCCACACCAGGCTCAATACCCATGCCAAAGGGGCAACGCTATACCTAACGCCAACCCAGGATGGAGCAGCTAACGTTTAGGAGCCAAAACGTCCCCAAACCAATGCCCACACCCCAAAGCCTAAGGCTATGTGTAGTGGGCGGTATGTGAGGGGGCGGTATGCCTCATAGCGCCGACACACCGCCACAGAGGGCGCCATCGAGCGGAAAAAGGAAGGAGGCGCGATATGTATAGCGCTTTGATGAAATGGTTATTTAATAATTTGACCGTTACAAAACGGTCATATCCAATAAAAAAAAATCAATTTTTAATTCTCACACTATAAATAACTCCCACTCTTCTATTTTTTTTTTACAAATCATACTCAAATACCCTCATCTTCTCTATATATTTTTTTAAACGTTTTGAAGCTACTCCCATCCTATTAAAAAAAATGGGTTCCCCGTCGGAAGACTCGTTCACCGATATTTACCGAAGATTTTTTTTCACCCGAAGAAGATGCGGAGGAGGAAGAAGCGGTTACGAGTGTGTGTACTTTTATGATGGCATTTTATCAGAAATCCTTGTCGCATGTGGCATAAGGATAAAATACGAATGACCATGTATGCTTGCATCATTTTGCATAATATGATCATTGAGGATGATGGAAAAGCGATATGCCAAAACTACATTCCGGAAGATTTAGTCGAAGGAACCCAAGCAACAATGGAAGAGAGACTCGCAAATGCTCAACTATTGCGATCTAGGGACATACATAACACGTTGAAGGCAGATTTGGTTGAGCATGCTTGGGCGATTCGCCCAATTCGATACAACAATGAACACGAAGAAGATTCCGAGGAAGAAGGGGTTGAGGAATTCGAAGACGGGAACTTTGAAGACGTAGGTTTGGATGCTGGAGAAAACGAAGAGGAAGAAGGAGAGAACGAAGACGAAGAAGATTAATCTTTTTTTTTATGTGTAATGTTTTTTTTTATTTTAGTGTAATGTTTTTTAATTTAATGAAATGAATTTTAATTTTATAAAGTTAGAAAATAATTATAAAAAATTAGAAATTAATAATTGGGTAATGATTAGACAGGGGCTTTATGACTACGAGCTTAAAATGCATAAGGCCCCATAACGCCCCACGCTGACGTGGCGCGCCACGTGTCACATAACGCCCACAAAGGGGCGTTATGACTACACATGGCACAAGTGTAGTAAGGCGTTATTTCATAAATGATGAAAGATTCTAGTTTCATCATGAACTGTTGTGTAAACTTACGAGGCGTGTGGCTTTTTTATTCTAAAAAAATTACATCCCTCGTTCAGAAACTCACATAGATAGGTAGAGATATGTATATAAACGTCACGTTGGAGGGAAGTTTAAATTTTCAACTTTTAGTTATAATAATAATTATTATTCTATGATTAAGAAATGTAATAAGTTGGGTTTTTCTATGATTAAGAAATATAATAAGTTGGGATTTGTAAATACATGTCTTACTACTTTAGTTATTGTACTTTATAAATAAATTAAAAAATAAAATATAATGGATTAGTTGATTATCCTATTATCCCATAACAAATGAAAATGTTTATATGTACGGTTTGAATAAATCTATATATATTAATAAATGAGATGATTTGGGTCATTTGTCTTTGAATGGTGGAGTCAATTTGCTTATGTGGCATTCATTGGTTTAGTGGAGGTTGATTTTGAGAGGGAATCCATTTTAAATACAAATAACCTTTATTGGACGCGGGATCCGAAATAAAATGGGTCATACCATGCCTGTGATTTCGGATCATATAAAAGAATTATTGAGGCCACTATCTCTTTATTCTCTAAACCCTAACCAAATCCCTTCATCGCCGTCTTCATTCTTCTCTCATCATATTCAACTTCTTCAAATTCATTCACACAAGTTTCTCAAAATTCAGAACTCGAAGGTCATGATTCAGCCAACTGTTCAACATTTTAACCTCCAGAAATCACAACTGATTCTGTAAGTTTGTTGAAATTAGTTGAATTAAGAACTTGATCTGTTTATTTTGTGCGTGAAGAGTTAGGGTTTTACGAAGATAAAATACACACAGAAATGCCATTGGAATCGTCGATTAGATATTTTATGTTGTCAATAGGTTTATAAATTAATTTCATATACAATTTTCTATGTAATTAAATATTAGAATGTAAGGTTTTTAATGTTTCAAAATGAAATAGTTGCTGGAAAGATGGAGCCTTTTCTGTTCGAAAATGCAATATTTTGACTTATGGAAAAGTAGGTTGTGAAGCAATATTTTGTCCGGTCGTTACGGTCGGGATAGTGCGTTTAACTTTATTAATTTTGATGCATATTTGAGCATTATCTGTTAGATTTTGATATTCAGTTGTATAATTTGCAGTATAAAGAAGTCGTAGGGAAATGTGCTTTTAAAAAAGTGTATCCTTATATTGCATTATTGTTTTATTAGATATTTTATGTTGTCAATAGGTTTATAAATTAATTTCATATACAATTTTTTATGTAATTAAAGCTTAGAATGTAAGTTTTATGTTCCTTGATTATTGGGAATTTAGATACAAAGCATTAGATGAATTGGAAGGGACCAGATATTGATCATGAAGCAGTGGCTAATATGACAGATGGCTACTCAGGAAGTGATTTGAAGGTCTTTCTTATCTTTTCTCTCTTGGATTACACCTTTGTTTTTACATATTCTATGTTTTATTTGTTGATGTTTTATCTTTTGAAATTTCAGAATCTGTGTGTGGCAGCTGCACATTTTCCAATAAAAGAAATTCTGGACAAGCAAAAGAAGGTTTGTTTCTCTGATGATTGTTATTCATTGATATCAACTCTTGACGTAAATTGTATTGCTATTATAGAACTATTGAGAACGTGCCTTTTTTAATTTTAAATATATATGTTATACAGGAGAAGGCTACAGCATTGGCAGAAAATAGGTCATTGCCTTCTTTGCATAGCATTGCAGATGTCCGCCCTTTAAGTTTTGATGATTTCAAGAAGGCATATGAACAGGTACTGTGCATATGGTTCTTTTTAGATTTCTCACAAATATTCAGTGTCGCAAGCATGATAACTAAAACATATATGATTTTAAAAAGCAATCTTTTATATTATGCCATTAATAAGGATGCACTATTGTTGATTTCATCATTATTTTAATTTCTTCTTAAATATCTTTTTTGATTTCATCATTATTTTAATTTCTTGCAGCATCTATATTGGAGGTTAGACTTTCCTAATAAGTTTGCTTGATTTACGGGAAATTGGTACCATGTCGGTTGGTTTTTCTTGGCAAGTTTAGACTTTCCTAATAAGTTTGCTTGATCTACGGGATTGGATATTAGTGATTTGATTTTCAGATTTTAAATTTTAAATTTTGAAGTCAATCATTATTTTAAATTTAAATTTTGAAGTAAACCATTATTGTGTTTGATTTTAAATTTTCAATTTCGAAGTCAATTATTGTTTTAAATTTAAATTTGAAAGTTTGCCATTAATGTGTTTGATTTTAAATTTCGAAGTGAATTATTATTTTAATTTAAATTTGGAAGTAAACCATTAATGTGTTTGGGAGGGAATCCATCTCAATTCTCCGTACACAAACCAAAATTCTCAATACACAAACCAAATCAGAAGTTGGACGCGGGATCCGGAAACAACTGGGTCGGATTTGGGTATTTCTTCCACTTTATTCAATTGGATATTTTAAACTTTGCTATCTGAGCTTTATTTGGACTCAGTGACTTGAGATTTTGGGTTTTTAGGTCCGTTGGTTGGGTTACCTGGGGGATTACATTTGAGCTGTTGGTGAAATATGGTTTAAATCAAGATGATAGAACCTACCATAAATATAAAAAAAATTATAAATACCTTATGCCTCACGTATGTGATGCGTGCATGTTCACCTCTGGTCTCCGTTTCTCACCTCGGTTCCAGTGACTCTATTTCAGTATGCAGTTTTCTGATCTGATCGGAGGTCCAATTACCGACCAGATCGAGTGTCCATGTAAGCAGTTTCCATCTTAGCTCATTAACTCTATCTGATCTAAAATTTTAGGATTTTGGTGATGTTTAACGATTCAATGTGTATTGTTTCTTTGCTCTTTATTTACCAAGTTTGATTCATGTTTTTAGGATTTTGTGTTTTGATAGTTGCTAACAGCATACATTGATCTATTTCAGGTGTGGGAATGGATCATAACATGCTGACAGTTCGTCTTCGTGAAGCAGGATTTGATGAAGAATCGATTAAAGGAAGGGATTATGGTTCATTAATCGCTCATATTGCTAAACTTGAAGCTCAGGTTGTTATTCTTTTCCACGTTGTTGACAACTGTATGGTTTTGTTAATTGGATTCAGTTGTTAGGACTTATGATCAATTTTTTTACTTGCTAAAGATTTTATTTTTAAGAAACATATTGACTAATTAGCTCCTAAAAATGTTGACTGAAGGTGGAGATGATCAAATGAATGATTTAGTTTGGTGGTATTATCATTGGAACCGCGATTGGTTTAAACGTGGTAAATGGAGTTATTTGAGCCGGTCCTCAGAATGTTGTCATAACCGAAAGGTAACCTCAAACAGGTACGGTTATAATTTTTTATGATATTTTTTAGTTGTGAATTGTTTCAAATTTTGAAGAAATTGATCGGTAGAATTGATTGATTTACATCAAATGCTACTCAATTAAGAACATTAAAAGTCTGACCCAAATTAAGCAGACCAGCTAATTTTATTTGTTTTTTTTTGTTTTTTTTTTGCAGATTACTTCTTAGGTTGTGAAGATTGTGTGATTTTGGAATAAGAAGTCTGGGCTGAGATTCGTTTCGTTTGAGTCTCTCGACTGCGGCTTCTTCTGAGGTTTGTTTCGATTGTAATGGGTACATGCTAATGACGAATTTATTATAAAATTGTTAGGGTTCTATGATGTTTGGTTTAGAGTTTGGATTTGGGTGAACAAATATTTTTATCAAGAAGATTTTACTGTTTTATACCTTCATGGTGTCCCTTTGTTTGGAATATTTTATGTAGTATGATATATTAGAATAAAAAAATTACAAGCAAGAAATAGTGGTTGGATGCAACTTGGTCGATTTCATTTGGGTTTGTTTATAAAATTATATAAAAAGATTATCTTCTGGGTCGCATTGGGAAGGAGTGTCGTGAAAGGACATTGATTATCCTAAACCTATGTTTAAAGGACATTAATTCTCTTACACCTATGTTTAAAATTTGTTTCTTTGGTCTATGTTTATGTTGGTTTTAATGGCATCAGGTTAGGGTTAAGATTGCCTCGCTGATTACTGGATACTGTCAAGAAAGAAAAAAACCAAGTAGCTCGCCAACAAATCCCTAACAGAGTCTGCAATGATGATGATGATGATGTTGACCATGTTGAGGTTGCTCTTCTTAATTCTTTTTAAAACCATATAATTATGTTTAGGAATATGCATCCTTTTAATCATGTATACTGGTCTCCGATATTGGATATCGTATATTTCTGTCCCACTTTTGATCAAATATGTTCGTTGATATGGAGGTTACAGGTGGCGATGAAGGCCGCCAGTGGCAGAGAAGGCGTATGGCTACTTCTTTTAGTTGGTGTGGGAGTTAGACTATACTTTGGAGACTACAATTGCTACATAATTAATGGTATAATGTTTAAACATACCATTTGATCCTCATGGATATGATTTCAGATTTGCTAGAAATTTAGGGCATCCATTTTTTGGATTTATGATTTTACCTCTTATACACATCTATATATATATATATATATATATATATATATATATATAGGTAAAGAGTACTGTACAAATCTCCTTATCGTACATTACGTACGCTACAATCTCAGCCGCCCGATCATCTTCCCGCATTGAATTCGCATGTTGTTTTTTGTACCACATGCGAAATTGTTACAAAAAAACAACATGCTATTTCATCAAAATTAACACATGCGAAATTGGTACAAAAAACAACATGCGAATTCATAAAAAATTATCACATGCGAAATTGTTATAAAAAAACATGCTATTTTCATCAAAATTATCACATGCGAAATTGGTACAAAAAAACAACATGCGAATTCATAAAAAATTATCACATGCGAAATTGTTATAAAAAAACAACATGCGATTTTAAAATGCGGAAGATGATCTGACGGCTGAGATTGTAGCGTACGTAATGTACGATAAGGGCATTTGTATGATAACCGGCCTCTATATATATATATATATAAGATTTTGCCTGTTATACACATCTATATATATATATATATTAATCAAATACTTCAAGGAATATAAAATCATGAATTAAGTTTCAGATTATCAAATGGTTTACAATATTCGCTTGGGTGCCACTCTTTACAATATTCGCTCGGGTATATACACAGGTTGTTGTTAATGTGTCAGTTGAATTTTTAGTCAACTTGCAGATGACACTTCTTGGGGTCAGTTGGATATTTGGTCGGCTTGCGGCATTAGATCGCCGTTTGGAACTTCTATCAGCTTCCAGCTAACATTTCCTTTGCAATGGGATTGTTGGCGAAGGAAGTGGCGGCCGATGTGGTGGAAGAAGAGGAGTGGGTTTCAATGGTGAAGTCGCTGGGGATGGCGGTCCAATTTGCCCTGGATCACGAAGAATCTGATGCAAAACTTAAGTTTCTTGAGAAACATCTTCAAGAGGTAAGTTTTTTTATTAACTCAGGTTTGGGTTGTTAATGGATAACGATTTTAATGGATGGTTGTTGATGCAGGTGAACAAGAGCTTTCAGACACGCAAAAGGAATCGGCGGCAGTAAAAATCGCTAAAAAAACAGTTTTCGAGCCATAATTCGCAGCAGAATGATGGGTAGTCTTCAACACCTGAGACGCAAAAACCTATGTATGACTACCAGATTTGGAAATTTGGACCGTCTAAAGTAATCAGTTATCTGTGAAATTAAATTTGAGCCGTTTAAATTTGGTGTTCAATTGAATATCAACAGCTATTTTAGTGGTTGGGCCACGGTGACAACCAAATTTGTTTCCATAATAAGAAAGATTGCTCTGGTAACCACACAATTTTTGTTAAGATTGGTCCCTATGTGATATTTAGAAGCTAACGAGATCACTATGATTTTTCCAATTAAGTTTGGATTCCGGCAACTATACTTGGTCTCCAAGAGGAACTCTTGGCTATGGAATATTGAGGTGATGTTCTAAATAAATGACCACCTGTGCCACTGGAATCATAGCATTATAGGGTGTATGATGGTGAGAGGTGTTCACTTTTTAGATCTGTTCTGCATGTTACCGATCAGTTTTGTTATCGCGCTTTTGATCCAGGTTTGAGTATAACCGTTCGTTCATAGGTTTTATTTGGGGCTTTTGCTGAATTTAAATTGCCTTTGTTTTTGCAGTGTTTGATGGTTTCTTTTTAATGGTCGTCATATGTATTAGGTGCAGCTCGCCCGTTAATCCAGGTTTGGCTCTTGGCCTCCGTATCTTACTTATTTCGGGTGGATAACTCCTTCTAATTCAATGATGTTGATTACAAAAGCTCTTAATTGAGTTCTATACTTTGAAAATTTGTGGGTTTTTTGTTGTTTTTAAAGGGAGAATTATGGATTAGGGTTAATAGTCGATTAGAAACAAATCTAGAGTGTTATTGCTAAGTATCATTTGTATATGTTGTGTGTGTATAACCGTATACATTGTGCTTGGTAATCCTTTGTATATATAACGGTTAGTCGTAAGTGATTAAACGAACCACCGTAATGGTTAGTCTTAACTGATAATGAATTCAGTGTTGTTTTCGATTGTGGGGGATATTGATGACGTGTTGGTTTGTTTTTCTTTTAGCAAAAGCGAAGACGAAGATGATGAGGGCCATTTCTCCGATGATCCGTCGACGACCACTGTCTACTTGCGGTCTTCAAGTTTATAGTCGACCCAACTTCAAAAAAAAGGTATTTAATTTCTTCTTTTGGTCAATCTGTGTTAGGCCCTAAAGTGTGAGACTGACGCATCAAATTAACACAACGGATTATGGTTTCGAACTGGGCTTTACCGGGTTAGTTTATATTAGGTTTTGGACCTTTATAGGTCACTTGGGCCAAGCTTTAGGCCATGTGGGCCAAGCAGGCCCAAGGGGAGCCCATGTAGGGAATTGGGCTTGAGTTAGTATAAAAACAAGTTTCTAACTTGTTTTTAGGTTTGAACCTTTTCGAACCTTTGGAACCTTATTGTTACAATTTCTCTAGAGAGAGAGAGAGGCGATTAAGTTGGTGAAGAACACTTGTACTAGACGGTTTTGCTTTGATAGTAATAGAATCGTGTGCAAGTGTTGAAAGTGATTCGGTTTGTTCTTCGTTTTTCATATTTTTCGGTTTATCTTGAATCATCTTGTGTTTGGTTTCCGCACTCTCACAAGATTAGGTTTGATATCATTGAAAGATCCGTTTCACGGGACTTACAAGTGGTATCAGAGCCATTAGAACCTGTTTCTAGGCTCGGTGTGATATCAAATATTCAAGATTTTGAATTTTCGTTCATCGCGTTCTTCGTGTTCTTGGTTATGTTCATCGAATTTTGATCAAAATTAGTATATTTTGGTGTTTAAATTTTGAAAAAGTCTGTTTATAGAATAGACATAATCTCTTTATTTTCCCAAAAATATCTTGATTTAAAAATTCCCAAAGATTTCGGTGGAGAGTTGTTGAGTTATTAATACTTTCCATATATTATTATTATATACAACAGCTCATCAATTTTCATCATTATCTGTTTTCGAGTCTCATCTTTCTAGAAGGTTTAGAGTCATTATCTTCTGAGTCGCAACCAGAGCTCCATTTCATCTCCAATATTTACGTGTCCTTATCAACAACACGTGTTTCAACAACACGGTTTCGAGTCAATCTTCATTTGGTTTCGAGTCACGGTTTCGATTCATCTCTTAAGGTCTCGACTCGCAACCAGTAGTCAGTCTCCACTCGCAACCACAGCAGTTACGACTCGCATTCACCACGGTTTCGGTTCATCCTGTTTCAGTTGCGACTCGCAACCATCTCTGTTGCGGTTCATCACGTTCTAGTTACGACTCGCAACCATCATTGTTGCGGTTCATCACGTTTTGGTTTCGACTCGCAACCTCGATTACGAGTCGCAACCACCGTTTCGACTCGTCCGACTCGCAACCACGTTCCTTAGTCTGATTTTGAGTTGTGACCCTCATCATCGCCATCGACATCATATCTTGCCGGAAACCTGCAACTCCGGTCACTGTTCATCTCGACTTCATCACCATTTTCTTGGTTACCTTCAACTGTCACCGTCATCATCATCGTTCTCGTCGCCACTACACCTTCGGTCATCATCTCCGGTCACCACACCCATCATCCACGATAACCTTCGTCCGATCACGACTTCATCACCTGCAAGCGCTGTCACGTTCACCTCCTTCATACGCCGACCAAACCTTTCATCTTCGTCATCCTCCGACAATATTTTTCGGATAATCACTCTTGGCGGCTGAGGTTTAGAATTAGGTTTGGAATTGTGTTACGAAGAAGAAGACGTACAGTTTCAGTTTTTATTAATAATAATAATAATTATAAAAATCAACAATCATTATATAATTATTATTAATCATAAGGTAATCATTACCTAATCATTACATAATATATTAATATATTAATAATAATAATAAGTATTCTTTTAAAATAATAAAAAAAAAAACGGTGAAAAAAAAAAATTGTTTGTTTGGTTTGGTGTGATATCGGTTCTTGACAGGTTTTGAGGTGCGGTTTAGAAAGCGGGTTCGTTAATTAAATTGCTAAGTGTCTGAGTTAGCGAGTACACGGGTTCTCGCTTTGAGCTTGTGTTGAGGGAATTGTTAAAAACACACATTTTTGGGATATCTTCTTAAAAATGTCTTCTAAGAGAGAGGTGCTTGAGCAGGAATTCCAAGGATTTAGATACTTTTCTGGTGAATCTATAGAAGCATTGATTGGCCGGTTTGCTGAACTGCTCTCTAAAATGGAGAAGGCAGAGATGGTGGTGTCTACTCGCATGAGCAACAGAATGCTTCTGAATGCTATAAAAGAGATTCCAGATCAGGCAAACTGTAGTTGGTTTACCAATGTTAATCAGATAATAGTAACAACCGATTGTTACAAAATGAAGCTGGATGAGCTGATTTCACTCATAAAATCGTATGACAATGCTGACAAGCAGTCTACTCAAGGCAACACATCTGATGCAGTTTGCTCACCCACTCGTGAAGCAATTTGCTCACCCACTCGTGAAGATATACTTTCTGTCTTTTGCACTCCTAAGTGTAGAGAAAGAAATGAGGCATATCGGTTACACAACGCTGAGTTGATTCAAGACTACAACGACATAAAAAATAAAAATTTTACTTTATCAAAGAATGAAAAACTTTATAAAGATAAAATTGAAGCTCAGCGAAAAGACATCATCAAACTTAAGGATGATGTAAGTGTAAAAACAGCCCATTTCTTAGAGGCACAGGAGAAGATATGCATTTTGACTAAGGAACTGGAAGATATCAGAGATAGATATCAAATAAATGAACTTAACATTAAGAAATTTGATTCTTCCAGTAACTTAGTCAAAAACTTGTGTAATCAACAGCTCGCATACAAGGAAAACAAAGGGCGTGGTTTGGGATTCAATCAAGTTCCTCCTCCTTATAATGACAACTACACATATTTACCCATGACTGAGGAGGAATTGATGAATGAGAACAAGATGGCTTACGGTCCTAAAACTAATAAGTCATCAATCAACAGCAGACCTGTTGATAAAGAAGCGACTCCTTCGGTAAATCTTGTTTCAAAGGGTACTTTTGATCCTAATGCTTCGTCTTCCCTTGCAGATGAAGTTAAAGTTGAAGGTGTCGTTGGAGATGAACAAGCATCAAGTTCTCATGTGTGTGACATTTTTGGCTCATTTTTTCACTCTATGATTAATTTCAGGTCTGATGATTTGGGCAAAAACGTTGATGCTTGCGTAACAGAGACTGAATCGGCAAACGAAACAAATGAGCCAGTTAAATCATCTGATTCCAAATGTGAATCACCTGAAGCAGCTGATTCTGAGAAATTGGAATCAGTTGAGTCTAGTGAATTCAGTTCAAGAGTGTCATGTGCAGAATCGTCCTGTGCTGATAATTCATCTGATGATTCAGCTGAAGTTTCTACTGAAGTTTCTGGTGTTTTATCTGATGAACCAAAATTATCCGATTCTGTCAAAGCTGACGACATGAAGGAAGAAGTGAAGACTAACGTGAACAAGGCTCCTAGTACGCAAGCTAAAAAATCTGAACCTTCTGTTAGTGATGAAAGGGTTCAGATCAAGCAACAAGAGCCGAAGCGAGCAGGTAAAGGACGCGAAAAGAAGAAGTCTAAACATCAAAGACAAGCAGGCTCTCCACAGTCCTCAACGGGCAGCAATAGTCCTCAAAAGGCCCGTGTTGTGAAAAATACCTTTGTTAAGCCAGTCTGTAATGGCAAATGTGAGAAATATGCATTTGACTGTGCTAACAAGGGTTTCAGAAAGACTGGTGAGATTTCTGAACAAGACTTGCAGTCTAAGGAAAACAAGAAGAATCAAAGGAAATCTCCACCACAGAAGGCCCTGCAAACGACAAGTACAGGCACCCAAATTCATCTTCGTCTGCAGGAAATGTGCAACACAAACAAGCACAGAAAGGACCAGTTCATCCTTCGGGGCCTACAAGAGCAAATCCAACTGATCAGAATGCTTTCTACATGAAGAGACAGACATGCTTTAATTGCGGCATTGCTGGTCACATTGCTCGAAATTGCACACATCGTTCCTATGTACCCTATTATATGCAAAATCAGAGGGTTACACCAAAGGGTAACTACCATTCCAAGCCGATGAAGGTATCATCACCTAAGGCAATGAAGAATGTGAATCCCAAGGTTAAACCTTCTGATGGGGATTGGAATGCTGCCAAAAACAAACGCAAAGCTTCTCAGGAACAAAAACGTTTTTCTAAAACCAATAAACCTGAAACAGCTAAAGTTGCTCAATCGAAGGCAACAAACATGTTTGTTAAATCGAAACAGATTTGGAAACCCAAATCCAAAGCAGCAACGTCTCCAATCCTTGAAACGAAAGGGGACTTGTGTTTGAAGGAAGTGTCTTACTTTGATGCTTCAGGTAAACCCAGGACCACGATGGCCTGGGTACCCATGTCTTACTAACCTCCTTACTTTTCAGGAACAACCAAGGAGGAGCTGTTGACTATCTCTGGAATGTTGATAGCGGTTGTTCCAGAGATAGAACTCAAATTGAGTATAATTCCGTTAGGATCGGGTGAAATAAAACTCATTTGATTTTAAGTAGAGATGGTATAGTCTGAAATCAATTCCAGAGATAGACTATAGCATCAATTCCAGAGATAGACTATAGCATCAATTTCAGGAACAACCAAGTCTGATTCTGTATATTATACCGGAATTATCATGTTTTGAGAATGTTGAAAGAAACCCAAGAAACCTATATCAAATTGAGAAAAACTCATTTGATCTGTATATTATACCATCTCTACTTAAGATCTATTCTGTTCTCTTCTCAATCTATTCCCAGTTAAGATTTCAGAGTTCTGGATTGGACTTGTGAAATATGTGGTAGGGAAGATACTTGCATGATAGAGTGTGCTGTTTATATTTCCAGGATTTGACCTAGACACAGTCAAGATATCTTAAAGGATGACATCAGTATACTCACCTGCTACGATGAATCGTTGTGCTTACCTTGATCGCGGGGGTATGCCTTGGAATGGGACACACGGGTATGATAGTATAATATTACCTAAAGCATATCACAAAGTTGAAAAATTGAAAGTTGAGCGTTAAAGTTTAGGTGGACAAACATATTGGCAATCGCATAGACCAGTTTGATTAGGCTCGTACTGAAAAGTGTTCCTTAGTCTGCCTGAGAACGAATTTTGATCCCATTGCAATTGTAATTGTATATTATGGTAGTTGTTTATATTTTGAGTTTTTATTTGTTTTTAGTTCTTAAAAAATTCAAAAATACAAAAATAGTGTCTTGTTTTTCTATAAAAAAAAAAAACAAAAATAGAGTGCTTATTTGTTTTTCTTAAAATTAAAAAAAATATAACCGTTCTTGAAGATTTGACTGATCATCAAAAGTTAAAAGAATTTAAATTGTGAAATTTCATGTACCTAGTGTTCATGTGGTACTCTCCCTGTTGCATAAGAAATGTTTGCTTATAAGTTTGTGAGTATGTGCAGAACTTGATTTCAATCAAGAACAGGGGTTGTTGAAGACTAAGATGCTGTTAGCTGTTGACGAAGCATGGAGCAGCACAACAACAAGATGTACCTGAGTCAGAAGAATCGGATACGCAACGCCGTCTGACAGTGAAAGTACATTTGAAGAAGTACCATGAACCTGTTTGAAAGACAAAGATTGAAGAAGAAAAGAGCTGCTGAGAATCCTCCTCTCACATTCTTTTTAACAAAGATTTTCAAGCAAAGCTGATTGTGATCCTGATATGAAGCTAACCACAAAAGTTGAAGAAAGAGACCCGGTGCTGAGAGTTCAGAAGTCAAGAACTTCCACAACATCTGCAGCATAGCGACGACCATAGACTTCGTTGAAGACGTTGCTGAATTCAGGCTATGAAGACAATTTGATGGCATCAGTCTAGGGGGAGATTGTTAGGCCCTAAAGTGTGAGACTGACGCATCAAATTAACACAACGGATTATGGTTTCGAACTGGGCTTTACCGGGTTAGTTTATATTAGGTTTTGGACCTTTATAGGTCACTTGGGCCAAGCTTTAGGCCATGTGGGCCAAGCAGGCCCAAGGGGAGCCCATGTAGGGAATTGGGCTTGAGTTAGTATAAAAACAAGTTTCTAACTTGTTTTTAGGTTTGAACCTTTTCGAACCTTTGGAACCTTATTGTTACAATTTCTCTAGAGAGAGAGAGAGGCGATTAAGTTGGTGAAGAACACTTGTACTAGACGGTTTTGCTTTGATAGTAATAGAATCGTGTGCAAGTGTTGAAAGTGATTCGGTTTGTTCTTCGTTTTTCATATTTTTCGGTTTATCTTGAATCATCTTGTGTTTGGTTTCCGCACTCTCACAAGATTAGGTTTGATATCATTGAAAGATCCGTTTCACGGGACTTACAATCTGCATATGGGTTATTCTTATTTTTGGTATATGTTTGATTGTATGTGGTTTAGGCCATGGTGACAAACGCGAACCCCAACCGCGCCCTTCGATGATGACGACTATGGTTCTGGCGACTGTTCCGGAACCATTGAGTGTAACTTATAGGAAGTAGATATGAACAAAGGTAATGTTGTCTGATTACCTTTAAGACTACCAAATTTATGTTTGATTTAATATAAAAGAAAATAAAAATGAAGTTTTCAAAGTTAGTGTTCTTGGCAGGGGAGTGTTTGGTCTCTGTGTAACCGTTTTAGTTAAATTTTGTTTTGTCATCATCAAGTAGAAGTAGATTGTTAGGGCCCATACTAGACATATGAAATAGAAGTCTTTGTATTGTTGTAACTGGTTGATAACTTATAAGACCCTTTGTTTTTTTCTTTTGTTTTTAGTTTATAGTTTTCTTTTTTTTTTTTTCGGTTTGGAGGATGGAGGCAAGATTGCTGGTGAACTAAGGAGAGCTAATGCTGATTATGCTGTAGTGCTCACCTAAGCATGTTATTAGAGCATACGTAGTGGGGCGGTATAACCCCCCATAGCGCCGCCAAAACGCCGGCCACACCAAAACTCCGGGCGCTATGTTTCAAAAATGGGGGGAGGGCGCCAGATTTTTCGCGGCGTTATTTTTGTTTGGTTAATTCATTTGGCCAATCAAAAAATAGAAGAGTTTTTTATATTAATTAATAAAACTTAAAATTATTAAATAGGTAATGATGGTTAGGGGCTTTATGACTACGGGCTCTAGTGATATAACGCCCCATAAAGCCCCCGTGTGACGTGGCACGACACGTGTCGCATAACGCCCCACAAGGGGCTTTATGACTACGGATGGCCTTAGCCTTCAAGCTTTGAAAAGTGTATTAAAAATCTAGAAGAAACATTTCTATTTAATACATTTGCATTATTTAGTTATAATCTTTTACATGGCAATAATCTGTTTTGCATTATTAACTAAATTTGATTATTAAATTATAATTGAGTGGTTCCTGAAAAAATTGTCCGTTTTAACCAGAACTTAAAAGCTCAACCAGTTTTTGGAAAGAACCGTTATACATAACCTGCACAAACGCTGCGGGCCACCAACATTACGTGACATATGAAATTATTATAATTTATAATAAGTTGACAATTTTTTCAGGAACCACTCAATTATAATTTATAAACGAGCCCTACTATAAAGGACACCATGTAGTGTTGGTTCCATCTAAAAAAGTCGATCTCATAAAAAGATGTGTTTTTCTATATAGAAGTCATATCTATATTTTTATATTTTCTATTAACTTGACGAGTCCCGTACACATTATATTTGGGAACGAGAGGCAGCTGCAGTTCTCTGGTAAGCAAAGAAAAAAAAAAACGAATATGCACTATATTACACATTCACAATAACAATATAGAGGGTTAAATGTGACCCTATAGAATATAGAGGGTTGAATGTGACCCTATAAATATAGAGGTGTACTTTACATTTTTTAATTTTTTTTCTATTATAGATATTCAAATGTGATGGTATATTTGTTTTTTCCTCTATTATTTTCTCTATATAATATAGAATAGAGGCTCCAATGTAAATGCTCTAAATATAGATATGTACTTTACATTCTTGCTTTTGTATGTCTTTATGGCTCTTTACAGCAAGAAAAAGTTTAAAATACTGAATTAAAAATTTATGGTGGAGAAAAGGGAAAGAGGATATTTAGATATTAAAAGTGTTATTTTTATACTTTTATTTGTTTTAAATTAAATTTTCCTATCCGGAAAATTTCCGGGTTATAACCTAGTAAGTATGTATATTTTAGATAACCACGTCGGGCATCACTCGAATCTATACGCTTAGAGAGTTTTAAAGCTGATGACATACCCGATTCCGTGCCACAAGTACCCATCCGAATATATAGGATTTTAGGTTTACTCTCCAGGTTCGAAATCATTTGCCATCTCTACTAATAATCAGTTATCATTTTAAAAACAATCACAAAATCACTAATGGTTTTGGGAAATTTGGATTTGCAAACAATTATTAAATACATATTATTTTAATTATGTGATTTGACTTAAAATAAAAGAAGTTATGGTATAAAGAGTTTGTTGCCGTGAAAAAAAAAAGTTACGGTGGTAGATGGTGAGCATGGTTGGCATGCACATAAATTTAGAGAAGAGTAAATTAAGTTTTGGCCCCTATGGTTATATTACTTTTACTATATTAGCTTAAAATAATAATTTTTAACATATCTGCCCTAATGGTCTCTATAACTAACGATTTTAGCCCCTAAGTTTAACCATTTTAGCCCCATGGTCTCTATAACTAACCATTTTGACCCCCATGATCTCTAGACTTAGGGGCCAAAATGGTTAGTTATAGAAACCATAGGGGCGGATATGTTAAAAATTCTTTTTTGGGGCTAATATAGTAAAAGTGATGTAAACACAGGGGCCAAAAAAGTAATTTACTCTTTAGAGAAATTTAAGATCTTTCAAGTTCCAATCCCTGTCACTTGCATTTTAAATAATTTATTATTATTTCTTTTTGCAAATTAGACCATTCGTCCTTTATGTATGTATTGGATTACAATGGATATTATTTAATTTCAATAATTACAGTCAAAGTCCTTTTTTTCTTATAACCATTACACCCTTTGTCCTTCGACACTAACCTCATTTATTTTCAGCGTTAAGTGAAATCACATGCACCTCATGTGAGGGCAAAAATATCATTTTTCATCCCTCTTTTAGGGGGTGTTTGGGATTCCTTCTCAATAAGGACTTATTAACTTATATAAGTTATAAGTGAGAAGTTAGAATTTCTAACTTCTCAACACACAAAACCTTCTTAAATAAGTTAATCCAAACATTACAAAAACAACTTATTAACTTTTATAAGTCAACTAGTGGGGTGCCCGCGCGTTGCGGCGGGTAACATGTACATTAGTGATTTTAAGGGTGTGCACAGGGCATAATGCGACTTTGGTGAACTTCTTGCTGCGACTTTGGTAACATGTAAAAGATGAATTACAAAAACATTAAAACATATTAATACAATATATATCTTATGATTTGCATGTATCTCATCCCATAATGCGACTTTGGTGAACTTCTTGCTGCAAAAAAAAAGTTGAGTGTTACATAGCTACCATTGTCTATAAAGCAACTTATAATTCTATTGAAGTGATACATCCATATAAATCATTTGGTCAAGTTATTCTACAAAAGCTTCTAATTGTAAGAAGTGTAAGAAAGATTTATAGAGTGACAAGTGTCCAATAACCTAAAACTAAACCCACTACATCACCACCCCACCACTACCAAAAAACCCCCAAAAAAACCTAACCCCCACCCCTATCCCCCAAAAACCTAAAAAAAACTAAAAAAAACTAAACACCCACCCCCACCACCACCACCCAAAAACCTAAACCCCCACCCCCCAATCACCCACCCCCCAAAAAAAGTTATCCGTCGATTCATTACGATACCGATACGATAACGACACTCGGTATAGCAACCAAAAGATAAAACCCAAAGATCAAAGTCGCGATATGTCCAAAAGGATATGTGGTGTTTATTCATATGTATTGGATTACAATGGATATTATTTAATTTAAATAATTACAGTCAAATTACTTTTTTTCTTAAAACCATTACACCCTCTGTCCTTCGACACTAACCCCATTTATTTTCAGCGTTAAGTGAAATCACATGCACCTCATGTGAGGGCAAAAATATCATTTTTCATCCCTCTTTTAGGGGGTGTTTGGGATTCCTTCTCAATAAGGACTTATTAACTTATATAAGTTATAAGTGAGAAGTTAGAATTTCTAACTTCTCAACACACAAAACCTTCTTAAATAAGTTAATCCAAACATTACAAAAACAACTTATTAACTTTTATAAGTCAACTAGTGGGGTGCCCGCGCGTTGCAGCGGGTAACATGTACATTAGTGATTTTAAGGGTGTGCACAAGGCATAATGCGACTTTGGTGAACTTCTTGCTGCGACTTTGGTAACATGTAAAAGATGAATTACAAAAAACATTAAAACATATTAATACAATATATATCTTATGATTTGCATGTATCTCATCTCATAATGCGACTTTGGTGAACTTCTTGCTGCAAAAAAAAAGTTGAGTGTTACATAGTTACCATTGTCTATAAAGCAACTTATAATTCTATTGAAGTGATACATCCATATAAAGCATTGGGTCAAGTTATTCTACAAAAGCTTCTAATTGTAAGAAGTGTAAGAAAGATTTATAGAGTGACAAGTGTCCAATAACCTAAAACTAAACCCACTACATCACCACCAAAAACCTAAACACCCACCCCCACCCCACCACCAAAAAACCTAACCCCCCCACCCCCCAAAAACCTAAAAAAAATCTAAAAAAAACTAAACACCCACCCCTACCACCACCCAAAAACCTAAACCCCCACCCACAATCACCCACCCCCCAAAAAAGTTATCCGTCGATTCATTACGATATCGATACGATAACGACACTCGGTATAGCAACCAAAAGATAAAACCCAAAGATCAAAGTCGCGATATGACCAAAAGGATATGTGGTGTTTATTCATATGTATTGGATTACAATGGATATTATTTAATTTCAATAATTACAGTCAAAGTCCTTTTTTTCTTAAAACCATTACACCCTCTGTCCTTTGACACTAACCCCATTTATTTTCAGCGTTAAGTGAAATCACATGCACCTCATGTGAGGGCAAAAATACCATTTTTCATCCCTCTTTTAGGGGGTGTTTGGGATTCCTTCTCAATAAGGACTTATTAACTTATATAAGTTATAAGTGAGAAGTTAGAATTTCTAACTTCTCAACACACAAAACCTTCTTAAATAAGTTAATCCAAACACTACAAAAACAACTTATTAACTTTTATAAGTCAATAAGTCATAAGTTACTCCAAAATAAGCTATCCCAAACACCCCCTTATTGCCCCTGATCCTACACTCTCCTTCAAACCACCCACACCATTAACCGCTCACCACTGCCTACTCTCCACCACCTACAACCACCCCACAAAACAAAAAAAAATAATGATACAATCTTTAGGCATATGCCAATCTCAACTCAAGGATCTGCCATAACCAATCATTCCTTTTGTTCAAAATCTCAATGACTTTGATTCGTGAGTCTTATTTCTACCGGAGATAATCTATCTCGGGCGACAGAACCACCACCAACCACCGCCTTCGATCTTCCACCGGAGGGCGACCATCTGGCATATACAATCGTCGTTTTTAGTTGCTGAATCGACGGTATGATTGATTGCAGGTTAACGGCAGTTTCCGACAATCTTTCTGCAAATGGGTATTGCCGGAAAACAGAGGGCCGATATCCATGATTAGCTAATTTTTTTTGTGTGGATTAATGGGTATCACCGGAAAACAGAGGGCGCCGATATCCATCATTTTGTGTGGCTTAATTGAACATTGTTTTATTGAATTGTTGAGTATTGAATGAGGAATATGGAGGTATGGGTTACTGACCGTGAAAACTGGTTTGTTTAGTTAGTGAATTGTGAACAAACAACACAGAACGACCGAACTCGATGATGACGAAGAGCTTTTATATTCTTGAATATTAAATTAATTGTTTCATTTTTTAAAACCTGGTTTTGTTTATTTGTTTAAATATACTTTGGATATATTAATAAAATTACTAAACTACCCTCATGTGCAAAGCACATGCTATACTTAACTGAAATTTTTAACTGGGTTAGAGCCAAAGGACATAGAGTGTAACAGTTTTACTAAAAAAAAGATTGTGACTGTAATTATTAAAGTTAAAAGGTATCCATTGCAATTCGATATAAACATAAAGGGCGAAAAATGTAATTTACCCTATTTCTTTTTAGGCAAAAGAAAAATTCAAGGAATATTTGTTGTTTGTGAGGATTGAAGCCAGGTAACCAAGTGAACTTGATGTCAGTTTACTTTTTCACTACGAATTTATTTTACTTACAGTAAATTTTCATTTTAGTCCTTGAGGTTTGACGAAAATTGCCACTTTTGTCTAAATAGTTTTTTTTCTTGTCATTTTAGCTCAAATAGTTTTGTTTTCTGCCATTTTAGTCCCTAACTTTTGCCATTTTTTGTCATTTTCATCCAACTCAATAACTCCATTCAAAAAATTTAGTTAACTTAGGTGAATTTTGGTCAAACCACATTTTTCTTTCTTTTTTTGCAGGTGCGATGGTATGGGGATGGTGTTGTGACGGTTTACAGTGAAGATGATGGCGGTGGTTGTTGGTTTTACGATGATGGCGGTGGTGTTGGTTGATGACGTGGGTGGCCGAAAAGTGGCCGGTGGTGGTGGAAATGGTGGGTGGTGATGGTGGTGGTGGGGTGGGTGGGTGGTGATGGTGGTGGGGTGGGTGGTGACGGTGTAGGCAGATGGTGGCGAGATAGAAGGTTGTGATGGGGTGGTGTAAGGCACCAAACCGGGCACCTTACCGTCGGGGTCACATCACAGTGTACTGTTTAAAAAAATAAGACTTTATTAAAAATACATAGCGGAAATTTTCAATTAAAAATAGTACATAATTTATTTAAACAAAAAACTTTTTTTTTTGTCATTAACAAACCGAATGCCTTCCACCATAACACGAGTAATCTCATCCGCTAGCAAAGAGCAACCCCGACTCGAATCACACACCTGCAAGACAATCTAACATGCATGCAAAAGTCAGCTACGCTGAATGAGTTCAAATAGTTTAAGTTAAAAGCATTTTGAACACATCATGAATGCTTTATTTAAAAACCAAAACACCATCGTTGTAAAATCACCAATGTTTATTAAAATACGTTAACATCATTTTAACGACTCCAACTCGTCACCCAAAACTCCACCCATATCCTAGGTCCAATCATCCCACAAGTAATCTTTTTTTTTTCCGACGTGGATCAGATTACTTAAACATCAAAGGACAACCCGCAATGCATATTAATTCCTATGACCATTAACCAAACCGACTCATAGAACTTGTAACCAGCCAGGTAGACCAGAATTTTTGTTTAACGTATATCATTGTTAATATTTATGTGTATGTAGCTATATAATTTGTTGCCTTACATGTAGTAAAGAGCCTACAGCCTACCGACTCTTTGGAATTATGAAATTGGTGTTTTGTGTGAACATTAAAAAGTCATGTAATGCTGTAACTTACATCTATACTCTATATAAAAGAAGCAGATGTTGCTGAATCAGTGACACACCAAAATTTAAAACGACATCCTTCTCCCACACATTCTAAAAGTAAGGCATAAACTATGATTTTGAGAATCAAATTGACAAATTTCAATTGAAAAGTCAAATTTAAATGTATATAATCTTGTTAAATGGACTAAAGGCAGTACTCTCACTATTAAAAAATATCAAAAAGAAGAAAAGCAAACGTTGCAATTTCAGAATAAAATTAGTTGGTTTACTAAGTTCATTATAAATTTGAATGAGTTTACATTCCAAATCGTTAGAACTAATGCACGTCAAGTAATAAGTTAACTAATTAGGGGTGCCTCTAATTGTTTATTGAAAAAATCAACTCGTAATCCCAAACATCCTTTGTCATGAATAATTAAAAGAAAATGGCTACGGACTTACGTATAAGCTTCGATAATTTAGTTCTTTCTCTCGTCTCCTAATTATCTCATTTCTCTCAATCTGTAATCCCATTCATCGCCTCATTTTTCAACAAAAGGATTCTAAACCGAGCAACTGATTAGAAAATACAAACAAATATACATATATAATTATAATGATAGTGTAAAAGGAAAGTCATTCAAATCGCATCACTGTGCCTGAAATCACCAAGAATTCATTCAATTAATAAGAACCCTAATGAAGATGAAAGATATTCTCTGTGAGACTAAAGGGAGAGAAGTTTTATGGGTGTAAGGAATCATGAAGTTCCGAAAATACCAGGAAGAACAAAATCTATCGAGTTATTGAACACAAAATCTTTACTAACACAATGAAAAGTATGAATCGGAAGAACAAACTTTACCAAGAAGAGAATAAGCATAATCATTGCCGCGTGATGCTGTTAGGGTTTTAGAGATGTATACGGTGATAGGAAAGTTTATTTAATTAATAAATGGGCCGGGCCTAATTGAGGCTGAGGAGGATGAGCGGGAAAAGAAATTCCAGAAATCACGAGAGAAGGACACGTGGTTAAACATTGGTTTCTTTTATATAGAGTATAGATAGATTATACGTAAAGACTACGTCACCATCAATATCAAAAACTCCAATATCATCCCATTAGTAACCCAAAATTAAATGCCATGCAATCCATATTACACCAACTTCATCATCGTCAAAATCATGACCAATCCACAACTTTCGCTAAATTATCTTGACCACACTCCCACAAGAACCAATTTCATATGCAGCAACAAACACCCCAGGCAAACCCTTCCATCTCATCTCCTAAGAACAAAACAACAAACAAAGCCTCCTTATTGTCGTTATTGTTATTTAGACAACCCCTACTCTCAACACTAAAGGTAAAACAACTCAACAAGGAAGCCTTGCCATAACATCAACTGCATAGTGATCTTATCATGGTTCGGTTTTCTTGACGTAACACGGCTTCGAGTTTCAGTCGTGATAACCATCAATGTCATGCAACTCTAACCGGGCTTCTTTCAACCACCCAAGTCGTCTCTTAATCTAGCGCTGGTCGAGATCCCGACAAACCGATCACATCGCACACCACCTGCATCACCATCACTGTTGTCGCAAGGCACCACCGCCAAGAATCTTGCTACCCACCTCCATCACCGTTGCCATCACTGACCTGCTTCACCGTCACCACCAAACACCACCTTCGTCCAGGGGTGGACCTATGTACAACCTCGGGGGTGCGCCCGCTACCGCTAGGTCGGAAAATTTTTGACGTTTTTAGTGTAAATTTTGGAAAAATTTGACGTTTTTTCGATTTCGTTACCGCTTATTTATAAAACGCTCCCGCTTGGTCGGAATCCTAGATCCGCCACTGCCTTCGTCGTCACCACTAACTGTCATCATCCCCATAACTAGAAACTAAACCCGACCCTAGTCCCAAACCAAAGGATAACGAAGAAACTAACGCGAAAGAAACATTAGGGAGGTTACCTTGTTCCGATTCTCGGGTTCGATCACTATCGTCTCCGAGCCACCACCGTAACCGTCCACTTCTTCCCCGCACGTTCTCTCTGCCGTCGGACGCTCAAAAATTCGAATCCAAGGTATACGACTTATAGGGTTTTTATGAAGTAAATAATGTTACCAGTTTACACATAACACCCCTCAACATTCACCCTTTATATCTTATTCCCAAAGTAATAAAAAAAAAAACCCAAGTTTTATTGTTTACACAACATCCCCTGCAAGTTCTATTAAAGCAAAACCGTCGCGTCTAAAACCATACCTCTTCTCGTGCTCGCAAGACCGCTATTACTTGCAAAATAATATAGGGTAGGAAATTTCAGGATGTCACAGGTGGGTGGTGGGAGGTGGTGGTGGTGGTCGATGAAAATGACAAAAAATGACAAAAGTCAGGAACTAAAATGACAGAAAACAAAACTATCTGGACTAAAATGACAATAAAAAAACTATTTAGACTAAAGTGATAATTTTAGTCAAACCTCAAGACTAAAATGACAATTTACTAGAAATCTAATGGCAATGCCAACTGATTTAGTTTTATTGGATAAAGATCACAGATAAAAACAAAATTGAGATATTAATCACCCTTACAATATTACAAAATTGAGATAGTAATTACCCTACCCTTACTATATCGACTTTTAAGAAGCCCAAGCCCAAATCACAATACGCCCGACTTGTAGAAACCCAAGCCCAAACCAAGATAGATGAACACTGCTTTTGCAATGATCCTCTGTGACGCGATACACGCCGATCTGAAACGACTGCAGATTAACCGTAGATGATCAAAACGCATCCATCTCTCTATGAACATGCACACACGCTAGACGCCATTGAAGAATTATGAAGCAATAAGAGCCACGAAGCTCATCAAATATCAGATCTTGCGTTATGTTTACCAAATTATTTCACAGAGCTCCACAGGAATCTTCTCCTCGTAAGGTAATTTTCACAATTAGGTATATATGCCTTATGAGCTATGATCGAGTTTAATTCGTTCATCAATTGCATATTTTCGCCTGATTTAGTCTATAATTAGCTCTAGATTTGGTGTTTTATCTGTTACGGAGCTTGATATTGTTATGAATTGTTCCGTTGATAAGAAGAATCGAGAATTTTTGAAATGAAAGCAACGTGAATTGATGATCGCAGCTGTAAAATGAGGATAAGAACAGCACATATGCGCGTAATTAGATAGTGAAGAACGCTAGGGTTTAGGAGGAGATTGAATTAGGCGAAACTGTTCATCTAGCTCCATGATTTCGGTTAGCAGTGGGACCGTGTGTTTGTAGGTGCTATTACTGTTAAGAATACTGGTTATCTTATTGCATAGCCAGAAAATGATTGAAGGATGTGGTGGTGACATTGTTGTCGAAGGTGCAAGGCGCACTCAAGGCGTGAAGGGTTAGCCTTGGGCCTAGGCATAAGGTGTTTAGAAAGTGAGGGCCTTAGATAAGCGATGCACATAGCATAAACTTTAGGCCTAGTTTACGCTGGTTCCAGGCCATTTTTGGCTGTTTGGGAACAGTTTGGCCAGAATTTGTAGATTTTTACTGGAATTTACAGAACTTGGCCGGAACCTTACCAAAACCTCGTTGGAAAGTCATCGGAGCGCCTGGATGGCTGCAAGGTGCTTTCTTTACAACTCGCCTCACCCGAGGGCCTAGGCGTGCGCCTGAAGGGCTTTTGACTACATAGGGTGGTGATGTGATGATAATAGATATGAAAATGGAATAGGAATGGTAAGTTAGAAAATTTGTCATTAGATGGTCCCACATTTCGCCATCATGACTACCGTCATGGCATCTCTGAAAACATGTGTGGGCTGAATGATGATGGTTATGCTTTGCAGTTTGTTAAGATTGTTCAGATAACTTGTTAAGAGGTGGAAGCGTGAGTCATGATCTTGAATAATGGGAATGCAAGCCCCATAGAAATCGCAAGAAATTCCTACTTTTATAAGTATGTTTAAGATATTCTGTAATCAAGTACAGTTACAAAAACTATATTGGGGATTAGGAGGAGTAGTACCTAATATGTAGTTATGCTGGCGAATTATGGGGTATGGTTTTGTGTTATTTGTAGCAAAATAGCATATTTACCAGATTGTTAACTTGTTTTTTTTTGCCATACTACCCTGTCGAAATATGTTCTGTTTTTTGTATGTTTTTTTATAAATAATAGCTATAAATTTGAATGTTTACATGCTTCTTTTGCAGGATGCTCCACAATTGAAAGACTTTGAACCACACGTTGTTGTTCATTATGGGATCCCATCTACTGCATCAATTCTGGCCTTTGATCCCCTTCAGCATCTACTGGCTATAGGCACACTGTGAGTATAGTGTTCTTCTTTTCAATAGCTAATCAAAAAAAGCTATTTTGCGCAGCCTACTTCAAGTGAAGAATTTGTTCATGATATTAACCATATAATATCTTTAAACGAGAACCTCAGAAATTAGTCAGTGCCGCATAATGTTTTTCCTTCTCTTATTCAAGAGCAATTTATGTTTCTTTAAACCACCCATCCTGTTGCGTCTTTTGCCTTGCCTCTGCATCATACATTCTATCTGACTATCTTTGTGTTAAAAGTTCTTGTTATTTACTTGTTTTTTTTATTTGTTCTTTTGGTGTTGCAGCGATGGTCGGATTAAGTTGATTGGTGGTGATAATATTGAATGCCTTCTAATATCTCCAAACCCAGTACCCTTGAAATCTCTAGAGGTTTTTGAGCTTGACACTTTTGCCTTCTATACACCCCTTTCATGAACACACACACATATATATTATCACTGGGTTACAATCTTGTGTATTAAAAGGTTGATAAATGTAATGTTATATAATTAGTAATTAAAAACTTATGTTTAAAAAAAACATATGCCTTGCACGGTTGAATAAATAAACCCATGTATTATACTAAAATATAATGTAATTTGTTAACATATACAGTCGTCAAATATGTTTTTTTTAATGAACATTGACGTGACAATTATAAATATGGTTTTTTAATACCACTAATTTTTTTATTATTTAACATATTGTATTTTTACCATCCAACCACATTAAATATTTGAATTTTTTTTTTGAAATCACTCATATAAACAATTATTGTTCTTATTCTTTGTTTTTTTTTAATATTTTAACCAACATAACTTTGAACCGTAGAAGCTTTTAAGTAAAAAAATATAAGTATTAAAAAAATAATAATTAATTACATACTAAATTCATTTGGTTAATAATATAATATACTAACTATCTTTAATTAAAAATAATTAAGTATCCATAACTAAATAGGAGAGAGAAGCGGGAAAACCAAAAAGTAGATGGCTCCAATGGATGACATGTGCCACCCATGGTTTTCTTTTATTATATAGTATTGATAGATAGATAGATTGGTGCTTTGAAATTTTTGTTTAAGTGATCTGGTGCTTTATTTGTCACTAGCTTATTATCCATAAGCAGTGGCGAAGCTTGAGATTTCCGACCGGGGGTCGAAAACGTATATACCAAAAATTTCTATAAAACCGGGGGGTCAAAAACGTATATACCCGAAAATTTCTATACGAAAACTACATACTCTCCCCTAACGAGTGAAAAGTTCGGGGGGTCGGCCGCCCCCTCCCGCCCCCACAAAGCTACGCCCTTGTCCATAAGGCGTGCGCATGATTCTGAGAGTAATTAATCACATATACTTGCATGTTTTTGGTACTACACAAGAGCATGAAAGATGTCTGTTGTAGTATTGTCAAGTGAAGTATATATCATTCACTCTTTCATCTAAATCCATAATGAGCATTTTTGTTTTGTTTTACATGCAATATACCCTTTGAAGATAAGAGATTATGTCATCTCTTGTTTAACAAACATTTCTCTCTTTTTTATTTCTTCCAGTTCTTGCAAAACCAAGGTTATCTAGTCAGCGTCTCAAATGAAAATGTAGTGCAGGTATGTTGTGTGTGTGTATATAAATGTGTGTGTGTGTATGTATGTGCAATTGCGTCTCTTGCTGAAGAGGCTCTTTGCCTACTGTTTGTGCTTTTGACTTTGACAGGTGTGGGATCTAGAACAGAGGCGATTGGCTTCTAATTTACAATGGGGATCAAATATAAGTGCATTCTCTGTAGTTTGTGGTACTAATTACATGTAAGTCTCCCCAAAGTTGACTTCTTACGTTTCAAACTATATCATAAAAGGACATAGCTTTAAAGAGTTGACTATTGCAAGCAGGTATCTAGGAGACGAGTATGGCTATCTGTCTGTATTAAAGTTTGACTTTGAAGAAGGGAACATTCAACACATGCCTTATCAGATTCCTGCTGAACTCATAGCTGGTAATGCGGCTCTACTAGTTTGTACTTGATAAAGTTGATATAATTTTCATTTTCTTGTGTATTTTAGGTTTGCTTTTATTTTAGACTATTGGCATCTTTGTTTCTTCAGAAAATAGCAGTTAAATGATTTAGGATGTTCTTTAATTTTCTGTTACACCTTAAGTCTTTTAGGATGATCCTTGGATATACATTTAGGTACTGAGAAATAAAAGAAAAACATCAAAATGATTGGAAATAAAGCCTCCAAATGTACTATTTCCTTAGAAATCTTGCTCTTGAACAATATGTTATAAGCATGTGAAGTTTAAATGGGTGTGTGGTCACATAATTAAGGGCAAGATTATAAATGAAAATATAATTATTGATATTAGGGGCGAGCTTTGGTCGGTTCAGTTATGGGCTAAAAGCGAACATATAACCGATTCAGTTTTTAGATTTTTATAATTAGATCCTTTCGGTTATAAACGGGCCGCTTAGTTCGGTTATTCGAAAAAGTAGGTTAGTTAATTCGGTTTACAATCGGTTAACAGCCAACTTTGGAGGCGAGCAATTACAATTATATATTGAGTCAAATAAAATATTAGCAATCCTTTTAATTTATAAATGAGAGTAAATAGGCAACAACTAATTTGTTGTTTATCAAAAGGTATAACAAAAGTTTTCTGACATGTAATATATTATTTATACAGAAATAAGAAATATAAAGTTTAGTTCTATTGTTGGTTTGGTTAATTTGCCCATTTCTTCATGTATAACCAACCATAACTGATCCATAAAAAAACCATAACCATACAATGGGATCTTAATCGGTTTGGTTTTTGCAGATGAAGCTGGGATTCCAGTACCCGATCAACCGTCTATTGTGGGCCTACTTGCCCAACCTTGTTCCTCAGGAAAAAGGCATGGAAAATGTTCAGCTTTTAGTTCTTCTCTTGTGTAGGTCAACACATATTTACAGTCGTTTGTTTCATCTGCAGAGTGCTGATTGCATATCAAATCGGAGTGATAATTTTATGGGATATTTCTGAAGATAAGGCTATACTTGTTAGAGGCCATAATGATCTCCAACTAAAAGATGAAATAACTATTCATTCTACAACCGATATCAGGCACGATAAAGTAAACAATACATTAAGTGAAGAGCAGATAGAGAAAGAGATTAGTGCTCTTTGTTGGGTTTCTTCCGATGGGTCAATGCTTGCTGTTGGTTATGTAGACGGAGATATTATATTATGGAAGTTACCAACCGCAGTATCTGCCAATAATCAGAAAGGAAATAAGGCGTCCAATAATGCTGTTAAGTTAAAATTATCTTCAGGTGACCGTAGACTCCCGGTCATCGTTCTCCATTGGTCAAATAGTCCACTTAGTGGTTCTGCAGGTCAACTTTTTGTGTATGGAGGTGATGATATTGGATCCGAGGAAGTCCTAACGGTATCGTTCAAAACATCACTCAATTATGCTTTTTTCGAGTAGAGTACACGGACAGTCTCTATGGTTTTCCAAAATTTTGGATTTGGTCCCTAGCTTTCCAAGTACATGGATGGTCCCAATGGTTTGCACTTGTAACGTATTTAGTCCCCAACTTCTGTCAAAGGTACATGGATGGTCCCTGTGGTTTGCACTTTGTAATACATTTAGTCTCTAACTTGGACCTTCTAAAACCTTTAGGTTTGTTGGCTAGGGACTGAATGCGTTACAAAGTGCAAACCACAGGGACCATCTGTGTACTTTTGGAAAGCTAGGGACCAAATCCAAAATTTTGGAAAACCACAGGGACTATCCGTGTACTTTACTCGTTTTTTTCATTCTATACCCATCTGATGGAAGATAGTTCTTTGTTTCATTCTGTACTCATCAGCTGTTACCAAAGTTTATCATCTGCTTTTTGCAGATCTTGAATCTTGAATTTTCATCTGGACTAGAAGCCCTGAAGTGTGTTAAGCGCTTAGATCTTACACTTAATGGTTCTTATGCGGATATAGAATTGGTACGCGCGCCTGAGAGTAGTGATACCACGCTTTTTGTGCTGACCAATCCAGGTCAACTGCATGTCTATAATGACGAGTGCTTGACTGGATTAATATCTGCTCCAGACATGAAACATGCTGTAAATGCAGTTCAGTGTCCTGTAACTATACCAACAGTTGAACCTTATATGACCGTCTCAAAGCTCTGTTTGGTGGACAACAACGATGGTTTGCAAAGAGATCTCAAGGAGGTAAGAAATAGTGAAATACCTACTAATAGAGGTGGCTTGTCAGCCTGTCAGGCGGGTTGGGTAAAATCGGGTTTGGATTAAAACAAGTCAGTTTTAGTATGGGTTGAAGTGTAAACACATTTTTTTGTCCATTATAAAAGAATATTGAGTAAAGTACACAGATGGTCCCTGTGGTTAACCAAAATTTTGGATTTGGTCCCTAGCTTTTCAAAAGTACACGGATTTGCTTTTCAAAAGTACACGGATGGTCCCTGTGGTTTGCACTTTGTAACGCATTTAGTCCCCAGCTAACAAATCTAAAGGTTCCAGGAGGTCCAAGTTAAAGAATAAATGTGTTACAAAGTGCAAACTGCAAGAACCATCCATATACTTTTGGCAAAAGTTGGGGACTAAATGCGTTACAAAGTGCAAACCACAGGGACCATCCATGTACTTTTGGAAAGACAGGGACCAATCCAAAATTTTGGTCAACCACAAGGACCATCCGTGTACTTTACTCAAGAATATTTAATGCATTAGTTATGATGCAAAAAAATGATTAAAATAGTAATCTTAATTGTTGAATAAAACTAAGACATGATGTGACTTTTGACCCATTTGAACTGTTAACCATTTGACCCATTCTCCTTTTAGCTAGCTATATTAATTGACCCGTCTGGGAAATTTACTTGCTAGCATCAGCTTGCTTGGCATGCGCATTTCTTTTATTTCCTGCTAGTGCTCAGTTTCTCGCGTTGTTCATTCATGTTTGAAGATAGTGTTGGCTGCAAAACCTCAATCATCATCTCCTACATCCCTGGGAAATGCAAAGTGGCCCGTGAGTGGTGGCTTTCCGAGTCAACTATCGTCAGCCGAAAATATCGGAGTTGAGAGAATATATATTGCAGGGTATCAAGACGGCTATGTCCGAATATGGGATGCCACATTTCCCGTTTTCTCACTTATTTTCGTTCTAGGATTGCAGGTTAGTGTTAAGAAATTTATAAAGATGATATTCTATTACTTAAATGGCGTAAAAAGTCATTAATCTTTTCAATTAGGGTGTGATTAACAATGAATAGCAATCATTGGAGCTTAACCTATTTCCCCAGGTGGAAGGTACCGAAATTTCTGGTGCAAGCGAACCCGTATCAGCGTTGGATTTTAATTCTACAACGTCAAGTTTGGCTGTCGGCAATGATTGTGGTCTGGTACAAACTATTTTCTCAAACACTACTTCCTCTTATCCATGAACATTTGCAACAGATGACTTGAGGTTTGGTTTAAGTGTTTAACGGAAGTCCTGAACTATTTTTTTGAACATCCAAAAAATCATATGGGCCTAAATTAATGCAATTAATTGATTTGTGATGTTTATAATGAATAATTAGGTAATTTGAACTTAGGAACTACCAAGAAAAGGAAGTCGTTTCAATTTTGATCAGAATAAGGAACTGAAAAAATCGAAAAAACCTACACCGAAACCGAAAAACCGATTTAACCTAACTGAAAAAAACCGAACCGCACAAAAAAACCAAATTAAAACGAACTGAAGTTTATGGTTCGGTTATGGTTTTGCATTTTGTGAAAACCGAAAAAAACCAAACCGAACCGAATAATAAAAAAAATTATTTTTTTAATGTTTTTTATATATTGATTTAGGAATTATTAGTTTTATTCTTGAATGTGAAGTATTTATAATAAAAACATAAACATGTGTATTTATCTTTGAAATGATTTATCCATTGCCTACAAGAAATAACAAAATTTAACATATAAATTAAATGATTTTCAAAGTATTATAAGCGAAAATGTTGTAATAAAAACTTTGGAGAAACATAAAAGTAGATTAGAAGGTTAGGTTTATGTGAAAAATATGAACTAAAAATGTTAAATATAATATCTCAAATGTAAACATATAATAAAGATTCTTGAATCATGGATTATACTTTTTATTTCTGAATCTTACGTAATTTTGTTCCAAAAACCAAACTGAACCGTTGCTAAAACCGAAAAAACCAAAACTGAACGGTTTTCAATAACCGAAACCGAACATTTTGGTTACGGTTTCGGTTTTACCATAAAACCTAACCGAACTGTGCACACCCCTATAAGGAAGCATTAGCTGTTTAAAAGGTGAAAGATCCCTGGTTATGTCTGCATTCATATCTGATAAAGTATTTTATATTTATATATAGGTTCATCTATTTAAGCTAGTTGGAGAATCTGAAAAGTTAAACACACACCTTGTGACAGAAACCAAACGTGACGGTACGTTTTGTTAAACACAGTTGCCTTATGCTTCATTTCTTTGTACTTGAGTGTGCAAAAGCAACATAATAGCTTCCCTTCCTTTAAAATTTCATTTCATTTACTTGACTAGATACGACACATGTTTTACAGAAATTAATTTGCACCATGGGAAAGGGTGGCATTTGACAGCTGTCTTTTCTCTTATAAAATCTCCTGTACGAAGCCTACAATACGCATTTTCTGGAGCTAGAATAATCGTTGGACATGAATGTGGTAAGGTAGGCCGTAAGCATCACATTACAATTTTTTTTGAGTTGATTAACAATTCAAATTGTCAACACGTTAACACGTCATTAGTTCTTTACTAACTCACTTTTTGCATATTAGGCTGCTGTACTCGATGTTATATCGTCATCAGTACTGTTTCTTACAGATTGCTTAGTCAGCAATAGCTCTCCAATCGTTTCTATAACCGTAAAAACGTATTTACAAACTGATACTGATGATCCTAAGCAATCTGGAGACACATCATCAAAAGATCCAGAAAAGGAAGTGGCTTTCATATTGACTAAAGATGCACAAGTCATCCTAGTGGATATTAGTAGTGGTGACAAGATCTGCTGTCAGTCTGTAAGCCCTAAGGAATCAACTGCAATCTCAATATACCTGTTAGGCAAGTTGCATTCCTTATTCTAGTTAATGTATAAGTAATTATATATGTATTACAACCTCGTGAATGATGACATGGTAACCGATCTTGGCCATCAGTTCATGCCAAACCTAATTTGAACTGTTTAGTTTAAGCAGTTACAAAATCTCCCTTTTCTGAAATTCGTAGTATGCGGATTATAGTGTTTTACATATACATGCAAATTTAATGGATGTTGCGTATTTCAAAATATATACCATTTTTTCTTATTCATAGTGTGATTTATGTGTTAACTAAGAAACGTCTTTATTTATGTATAAACAAAAGTATAACTTATGTATTGATATAATTAAATTATTTTTTAAAATATATAATTTTGATGGGTTTTGTTATTGTTTGTTATGGTTTTCTATTATATATAAATCTTATATCTATTAGTTTGGTACACTTGTATATACTATTTTCTTAAAACAAAATTTAAAATATTTCAAACACACTTTTCAAACTATAAATGTCTGGTTAATCAAAACGCAGTTTACACTCGTTTTTTTATGTTTATGTCTGAACATGTTTGTTATTGCTAATGAAACATGTTTGCATGCAGATGAAAAGTTTGCTGTTCCAGAGTTGTCGGAACGGAATCCTGTGAACTCGCCACATGGCCCAACAGATGCAGAAAGTGATACAACTGTAGATGAAGTAAGTACCTCAAGTGAAGCAACTGAATTATGGAAGACGTTTGTTGACTCACTCATTTTAGTTTGTTGTGGGGATTCAGTACTTCTACATTCAACCAAGTCTCTAATACAGGTTCCTGCTTGGTTTTATGTTATCTTCACTTTTATTTAAATTTGTCGCACCAACAAATAGTGTTTCAGGGGCTGTCAAACTTCATCAGAAAAATTGATTTAGAGAAACAATGTTGCTGGGCTACAATCTTCAAGAGAAATGAACTAGAGTCTGGAGTGATTTTAGTATATTCTGACGGAGTTGTTGAGATCAGGTGAAGCATTTGTTCTCACTTTCTATAAAAATAATCTTACGGGTATTTTATAAGTTTGAGTAAAATGCCATTTTCGTCGCTAAGGTTTAGCCAGTTTTGTGACTTTTGTCCAAAGGTTTGTTTTTCCACATTTGGATCCAAAAGGTTTGAAATCTTGCCATTTTCATCCGGCTCGTTAACTCCATCCATTTTTCTCCGTTAATTCAGGGGTATTTCCTTCTTTTATGTTAACTTAAAGGACAATTCGGTCTTTTTCACTTTATGTACAAGCATTTCGCATAATGTACAAGTATTCAAAAGACCGAGTTGCCCTTTAAGTTAACAAAAAAGGCGAAAATACCCCTGACTTAACGGAGAAAGATGGATGGATTAAACGAGCCGGATGAAAATGGCAAGCTTTCAAACCTTTTGGATCGAGATGCGAAAAAACAAACCTTTGGACGAAAGTCACAAAACTGGCCAAACCTCATGGACGAAAATGGCATTTTACTATTTTAAATAAGTTTGTTTAAACACGTGTGGGAAGACTGATGAACTTATATTTGTGCAGGTCATTGCCAGATCTTATTGTACTGGCAGAAACTTCCATAATGTCTATTCTTAGATGGAATTTCAAGACCAATATGGAGAAGACAATGAGTTCTTTCGGTAATTCAAATATAACAATGGTTAGATTTTTTCTCACTTCTACGATTTTTTATGTTAAATCAACTTATCTTCAAATTGTTTATATTTGTTAACTTGATATTTTGGTTCTATATTAGGTGTATGGATGTGAATATGCTGTGATATCTCTTTTCACCTCTGAAAATGACTTCAGGTCTCTCTCTCTCTCTCTCACACACACACACCCACACCTACACCCACACCCTACTAATACATGACTTTTGGAATCATTTAGGATCCCGGAGGCTTTACCTCGTCTTCATGATAAAGTTGTTGCGGAAGCTGCAGAGGCTGCTCTTAAATTCTCTCTTAGCCAGAAGAATAAACAGGTTGCCCTGTGTTCTAGAACCTTCCTTTGCATTCTAGAATAGCAGTTAGTTTTGTTTGACGTCTCTTTCCACAGGTTGCACCCACAGGAATACTTGGTGGTATCATCAAGGGCATAAAAAGAGAGAAGGAAAACGAAAATACAAATGTTGAAGAAACTCGAGATGTTCTTGTTCCTAAGCTAGAAGCCTTGTTTTCAAGGTCCCCGTTTTCAGTAGCAGATTTGGATTTGGATTTGGATTTGGGAGATGATTTCGATGCACCCGTCAAATTAGGTTCTAGTTCTGTTTCTGTCCTTTTTCTCCACCGAGAGATGGCAATTCAACCCATATATTTATAAATGGGTCACAATTTGGGTTACGTTTTAGTAAAAGGTCAAATGGGTTAAATTATAAAGGAAACTGGTCAAATCCGAAGTGAAGCAAAATCTTTTACGTGTTAGCTATATGTGTCAACTAATTGGACGTGGTCCATTTTGACCATTGTTGTTAATGGCGAGTAGCGACTAATAGCGATAAGGTACCTATATGCTACATAGCGAATAGCGATAAATAGTGGGCACTATTTTATAAATACCAATACAATAGAAAAAAAATTTTATATGGATATTATATCAAAATACCTTGGTATATACGCTATTTTACATGTGTATTTAACAAATTCCTAAAATCCCACTATTTATACATACCCTGTAGCGACCTTCGTCCTATTCGCTATAGCGACCGCTATTGACAACTATGATTTTGACCTGTTATTTCAATGCGGTCCGTTTTGACCCGTTACCCAATGTGCCTATTTGGCCTCCTCTACCTCCACACTGTAGTTCCGTTTCTCTAACTTTTGAGTATTTTAATTTTCTGATTAGTTGTAGAAAAAATTGAGGCTGTCCGTTTTGACCCGTTACCCAATGTGCCTATTTGGCCTCCTCTACCTCCACACTGTAGTTCCGTTTCTCTAACTTTTGAGTATTTTAATTTTCTGATTAGTTGTAGAAAAAATTGAGGTCGAACCTAAGTCTCCGGAGCCACCAACCCCGAGTCAGAGTCAGACGAAGACAGAGAAAAGTATACTACACTACACTTTCTTAAACTTTTGCATAATTTTTTGTTTTGTTTTGTTTTGTTTTGGGGCATAGATTAACCAGTTTTGTTGCATGTAGACAAACAAAAGGAGAGGGAGCAATTATTTGAAGGGGGTTCAGAACCAAAAGCTAGGACGGCAGATGAAATCAAGGCCAAATACCGAAAGACGGGGACCGGGGTAATTTAATTCCACGAAATGCCTCTTTTTGTGCTTGGAAATAATGATTTATTTTATTCTTTAACCCTCTTGATTTTTTATCATCATTTAGGATACTGCGGCTGTAGCTCTGGAAGCAAAAGACAAGCTTCTCGAGCGCCAAATGAAACTTGAGGTATTGGACTACCCCAATCGTTTCTACGTTTTTTCTTAAATATTCATAATGTCAAGTAAGTAGAATCTAGGGTTTTTCATGGTCCGGAAAATGAAAAACCAAAACGGTCGGTTTTAGCGGTTTAATTTTCATTTTGAACTGATTTTTCTAGTTATTTTTTTTTCAAAAGCGTCAGTTTGTACTAAAGTTGTTAGAACCCATGAATTTGAAACTTAATACATAATTGCATATACCTAAAACGAAAAGAAATTATGTTAACAAATGTTAAACGTCAGGTTCGGTTAATATGGCTAATTTCAAGTTCCAGACCTTAAAACTGTCAAACCGGCAAAACTGAACTGTGAACCTAAACATATGCATTCAAACCGGCCAACTTGGTTCGAATTGGGCTGTTCGTTCAGTCATCAGCACCTCTATATTACTCTTTATAATTTATCTTCTAAAAACTCCACACATCTCGTTCTTAATTTTTATCTCCATCTTTACTTACAACCACTTATTTTATTATTTTTTCTTGGTTTTATACACTAATTTATTAGTTTTTCTTGGTTTTATACACTCACAACATTTAATATAGAGATGAATAGTAACATATTCAAATATAGAGATTGAATTTACTCTCTACTATATATTTTTGAGATAAAGAGTAAGGTAGAGAACCTAATGTAGATGTTAAATGAATGCAAACTCTATATTTTCTCTATAATTTTGAGAGAGAGTGAAATAAAGAAGCTATTGTGAATGCTCCAAGGGTTCCTTGAGCTACATTAGAGCTATGCATTACTAGTCCCCACTTGTAGCTAATGATTAATCTACTGACACCACCATTACTTATCTTAGTGCCTAGTGAAGGTGATGGTGATTGCATATATGTCAATCCACTGAATTTACTTTATGATTTTTCCATCTCTCTTGATTTGTTTTTACAAAACATGATAAAAATATGACAGAAACTAAAAGAAAACTCAGAAGAACTAGCAAGCGGGTCCGAGAACTTTGCATCATTGGCAGGTGAGCTTGTAAAGCAAATGGAGAATCGAAAATGGTGGCAACTATGACGTGGCTCGAACGGGTTGATCTTGAATGATTGCGCCTATTAATTTGGTAGTCCATAATCATTCTTTTACCTAATAATATGTCTACAAACCTCATAAAGCACATTGATAACGTGAATGCTTGTTTGCTTGTTCTTTCCATTTATACAAAGTTTGGTTGCTTCGTTTACTTTACTTTCTTTCTTTTGACCCTCACGAAACTCGAGTTGGATGTGAGGTGTGGTTTACGTGTCGTATCAAATATAGTCAAGCATCGCATATCGACCACAAGTTACAAGAGTTAAATCATCTTTACTATATCCTTTTGCTAGTAATAAATATGCAAGCTTTTGAAAGTTCTGATCCAATATGGCGTCTTTATTTGTTAGTAGTCCTTGAAAATACCGATTTTATATGATCAACTAGTTCTACCAGCCGCGTGTTGCGACGTAATAAATCATGGACTACAAACCGACTCTTTTTCGAATTAAATTTACGTTGAAACGTAGAGTAATCCGATTTCCAACCATTGAATGAAAATGTGTTATATTTGACCCGACTTGTTTTCAAATAATTTACGTCAAAATATAGACCAACTCAAAGCGTACATAAATAAACACGTGCGGTGGCGCCGTACGCGGAGTGATAAAATATAGGCCACAATTGACCCGACTCGTTTCCGAACTGAATTTATGCCAAAACGTATTGTAACTCAAATTTATACCGTTGAATGACAATGTATTATATTTGACCCGATTTGTTGCCAAAGAAAATTTACATCAAAACATAGTCCAACTCAAAACATACATAAAAATAAAACATTTTATAATTGACCCGACTCGTTTCCAAACAGTTATTACGTTAAAGCGTAGATGTACTCAAATTCATACTGACACGTATATAAAAATAAAAACATAAGAAATTAGTTTACAAAGTACAGGGTTAACTTTGACGTTACACCAAAGTTGGAGGTAAAATAAGTCATTTACAAAGTAAAGGGTTATTTTTGACATTGTACTATAGTTGGAGGGTAGAATGGTTCGATGGCAAAAGCCACCAACCATTGATTTTAAGGTTATAGTAATTTGCAATTTTGTTCACTTACCGTAACTAGCGGGTCGATAACGTAGATAAAGATAAGCAAGTTAGACCGTGGGGTATGGTGGGGCTTGGGTTGGGGCATGAGTTGACACCTGGAATTGGAGCCCCCCACCGCCTAGTGACGTGTCCGTGGGGTATGGCGGGGCGTGGGTTGGGCTTGGGTTGGGTGCACCGCGTGGCAGATTATTAAAAAAAAATTACAAAAAATTTATAAAATTCAATCAACATTTATAAAAAAAAAACCTACAATTTCATTAAAATTTTAAAAATTACATAATCCTAAAAATTACATAATTCCTAAAAATTACAAAATAAAAAACCTAGAGCGTTAGGTAAATTTCAAAAAAGGGAGATTTTGTCGAACGTCTTTCGCTCCTTGCCTCGAAACTCTATGTTCGCCACCGCCACCCGGTCCTCGTGGCTTAACTCGCCGCTCGGAACGGCTTCGTAGTAAGCCTTGAAACGATCGAGCTTGGGCCGTAGCTCGCGCCATTTATGTTGGCACGCGTTGAGGTTGTGGCGGTCGTTTCCGACGTTATGTCGGTAGGTTGCGAATGCTTCGGGCCAATATTTTGTTTGGCCCGGTTGCCGCCCCTTCATAGCGTCAACGACGCTTGTGACGAGAGCCAATTCTTCCTCGTGAGTCCAAGATGCCATGTTCTTCGGGTTGGGGTAGCGGGTTCGTGGAATGACGTGGGTAGCCGGTGGGGTAGCGGTGGATAGCGACGGTTTGGGATGGGGTAGCAGGTGGGGTTGGGGGTTACATTTATAGGGGATGTTTGGACTCGGGTGGCGGATTGGGGTAGCCAAGAGGTTTGAATTTAAAATTCAAACTTTCAAATGGCCCGCTATGTCACACCCCAACCGATGGCGGAATCATCGGGGCGCGGCACTGAGCGAAACAGATTGTCCAGAAGTTTCCATAACAACTATCATTACCATTCGATTTAAGTTAACATGTCCCATACCATGTCTCAAATAGCAAACAAGTTATTACAGACAAAACTAAACAAATATTCTGTTCCGACAACTCAGATTTAAACATAACAATTTTATTCGTTGGTTTCTAGGACCCCAGTTCCTAGCTTCAAGTTCATCATAGCACAAAGAGCATAAAAGCAACCTAAGCACCTGTCACATACGTTAAAATAAAGTCAATACATATAATGTAAAGGTGAGCATACAAGTTTGATAATAGCATATAGAGTTCGAATTCGTTTACGCATAACCAGCACGTACACATAGTGAAATGAAGCACGTTAGTTATCGACATAGATCCATCGATACCAATGACTGCGGGTTGACTGCCCGAGGCAGTTCGCAATACATGATTACCACCGTAATCCATGCAAGTAAAAGATCCTTAACAACCCCCGTGTGAACGGGTGCTGAGTCCAAACTATAGTACTATCGTTGCTAAGGCAGGTAGACAACATTCCGTGTGTAAACATAACAAACAAGCATTCATGAGCCACGTATAACATGCATTGACGGTTAGTGTTAAAATAGCTTGAGTAGTGTGATAATTGTAGTTTGAATATTCGTAACGTATGTAACACCCAAAAGTGCTAAAAGCAAAAAGGGTTCGAGTATACTCACAGCGATTATGGATTGAAGGGAGCGCTTTTCAGCGAGTACGGTTAGCCTGAATAGATTCGATAGCATAACGATAAGCGGCGCGTAAAACAGTACAAAGTGAAAGTGGGTAGGTGATGCGTGTGAAGTGTTATATATATTAGGTGTATATTTTAAGCCCTTTTTAACACTTATTTTAGCCAAGTTTTAAATTTATAAAACACGATATTTCACTAACACTAAACACACATATGGGCAAGTGCACCCATCGTTGAGTGTAGTATAGCGTTGGTAAGATACCGAGGTCGTCCAAGGACACAAGAGCTTTTAGTACCGGTTTATCCTCAACGTCTAACCAAAATAAAAGTTTAGAAAAATGTTTTAAACTAAGAAAAATAAAACTAACTAAAATGCTGAAAATAAAAATAAAAATAAAAAAAAACAGATAGACAAGATGAATCACTTGGTTCCGACTCGTATCTAGTATAACCTTTGATTATTTCCGCACTTTTGCACATAATTAAGAGATTATCTTAGTTATTGTAGTAGGCCCCTCTTTTGAAGGCGACGTTACCCTCACCCCAGTAGTTTGAGTCAGCAGGGATACAATCCTAAAAGGGTGGATTATTGGAAGATAATGAATTAAGTTATTAATGCAGTATTGTGGCAGGCCCCGCTTTTGGCGGTGACGTTACCCTCGGCTAAGTAGTCTGAGTCAGCAGGGATACAGTCCTAGGTAGCCGGGTTATAGTATTAATAGTAGTTAACTTATGAGGGGATCAAAGAGTTTGGACCCCCGCCATCCAATACCGTGAAGTATTGAAGGAGGTCCTACTAAATTTGACCCAGGTCCATTGCAGGACCTCTAAACGCTGAACAATGGCAAGACCTTTACCAAACCGTTCCCTTAACCCCCTACCAGGTAGCCAACATACCTCCATATAGACCGTGGAGATATGAATGGTGAAAATCCTTTATTTTATATAGACAGTAAAATAATGCCAAGACACCACGGACAAACGATAAGGAAAAATCACCTTCAACATAAGTAACTAGTTATTAAAGTCATTAATACAAAACCAAATAAAAAGTGCAAAAGATTAGAAATAAAAAGTATTATACTAGACACTTTGTCTTCACCAAGTGATGTAAGAGACTTAGGCAAACATGGCCTTGATTGTCAAGAACTCTTACGATCAATCTTGGATCCCGAGACGACTCACACACTCTATGATGGACAATGGATGATGGTGGTGGATGATGGTGTTGTGATGGTGGTGGGTGGTGGATGAAGTGTGAGAGAGGTGGTGTGCCAAGGGATGAGATGAAATGAATCCAAGCACCCCTATTTATAGGCTGAACAGAGAGCTGGACACGGCCCCGTGTCCGCTGGACACGGCCCCGTGTCCGTCTGACACTCTCTCTCCTCATTAATTGTAATTCGCAATTACAATAAATGCGCCTGCTGTACTTTCGACACGCCCCCGTGTCCGCTGAGCACGGCCCCGTGATGGGCAATAGAAGCTTCTATAGGTTTGTCTTTTCTGCTGCTTCTTGGGCACGGCCCCGTGCTGGCTGAGCACGGGGCGTGTTCAGCCTTCTGTTTTCTCTATTTTGCTTTGGAAGGTGCCGTTGAGGGTTCGGGCAGTCCACTAATGTTCCTTTTCTTGTATTTATGTTGGATTTAGCTGTCTTTTTGCTTCTTTTGCGTTTTTGAGCTCATTTAATCCTGAAAATACAAAAGGAAGACAAAAACACTCTTTTTCCAATATTAGTACTAAAAAAGGGTTAGTTTTATGCATCATTTGATGTAATTTATATGTTGCATTTTACACCTTGCTTGGAAGGTGGGTCCCAAGGGTAGCTCGTCCGGGTGACAACCCGTCCGGATAGCCTGTCCGTGCGGACAGCTTGTTCGTGCGGACAGCCTCTCGTTCTGGTTGTTCCATCTGTCTACTCTTGGTTGCTGTTGTCATTTTATCGAGACGTTCTGATTACGTGGCAACCACTTGGAATTGTATTCTCACCCGCATGACTAGACCGGTCAGGAACCACCCTAACTTGGCCTGTCGGCGACTCAGAACGGTCATTCCGGTTGACCCCGAAATCAGGTGTCTGGTGGGTAGAATCCAGATCTAGGACTAGTGTATCACTATTAACGAGTAGAATACTAGAACTGATCAAATTCGTACCGATTTTAAGGGTAAAAGAAGGAGAGAACTTAGGTTTATTTCTTTCAGCTCTTTTATCCTTAGAAAAGTTTAGATTTAGGTGAAGTTGTTGTGAAATCTTGTGGAAACCGTTCAGATCTGAGTTATTCTTGGTGGAATGAGGTCAAGCTTGAAGTTCATAAGAACTTCATGGTGACGTCACCCGAGAATACCTCAAATCTTGATGGTTTTACGGTTGAAAGTTGAGGTTTGAAAGATGGAAAGGTGTAGAATTGTGTAGTGATCAAGAATGTACAAGAATTAGAGCAAGATCTTACCTGGATTGAGAGAAATCTGAGAAAAGGTGAAGAATGCGTGCGGTTCGGACGTCACTTGCCAAAAGTGGAAAGGTTGGAGAGTGACCCGTGTATTTATAGGATGCTAAAAGGGGAAAGGGTGAGCCGTGCGGATGGCACGTAACCCGGATAGGCTATCTGTCCGGATTGGTCATCCGTCCGGATTGGCAATCCGTGCGGATTGGCAATCCGTGCGGATTGACCATCCGTGCGGATGTCGGCTGATTTGGTCCATTCGGTGCGATGACGCTTAGGCTTCGGTTTTCGAGCGATTAGATAGGGTTTCCTAGTCAAATTAGTTTTAGTCCCAACTACTTCGTTTATGACCCGGTTCGATTCAGAATTCGGGTTTGGGTTTGATTACCTTCGGGTTAGACTTCGAGTTTCGATTGAGTTCGCTTGATTATCACAACATAACATAAAATAAACATGCACAGGTAACACGTAAGGCACACAAACACGTATAAACAACAAGTAAAATACACAGTTCGAGTTACGGTCCGATGTCGATTTGATTATCATAGCTTGATTCTCGGTTGATTAACTTTATCGCATTGTTGCTTCCTATTGTTCACCGTCGTAGGTCGAATTGAGTATGATTAACACGATTTTATTATTGCAAGAACGACACTTACTCCACATAATATAATTAAAATAAAAACATTTCTACGAGTCGAGTCGCGCGAAATCGGTCGTTGGCTTTGACCTTGACTTTGACTTTCACTCGTGAAAACACGGGGTGTTACAGCCTCCTCTTGTTTAGGGAATTTCGTCCCGAAATTAAGCTGAAAGCTGTAACAAGGTTGTGAATCACGTGTGAGAGTTCTTCGTTTGGACCGATTTTGACTTGTAACGTGCGGAATCCGTGCACGATTGTGACCAATCATAATCGCAACGGAGTCGAATCGGGACCTACATGTGGTATCTGAGCAGGTGCTTGATTGCGAGGATCAAACACACTCAAATTTGTCGAATTCTCTTTACTTCTTTTATCTTTTCACGTTTCTAACTGAAAATCACCAAATTAAACGACTTTTTACGGATAGAAATTGCTAGAATTTGGATATGTTGTGCGAAAACACTTGACCTAAAAGCCTATAAAGTTTCAGATCTTAATTCATAATCATTTGCGAGAACTCTGATTATTGTACCTCTCCGATTCGATTGCGTAACAACACGTTCGACGTGCGGAATTCGCGATCGTGTGTGGATTGTGTAGGTTCTGGTTTTGACTCTGCTTTGATCGCAAACCGACCGTGCGATATGCGAAATCCGTACACTAGCAAGACCGAACACGAACAGTAATATCAACGTGATTCTATTAATCAGATCTGAAATCGTACAAGGACTTGAATCACGTGGAGCACTTTCTCCCTCTAGAACTTTCTCTCTCTAGTTTCACTCTCTAAACAACTGCGGGTACTTAGCCTTCATGTCGCTTTCGAGTTCCCAAGTGAACTCTGCGCCCCGTTTGCCTTCCCATCGGACCTTCACAATAGGGATGCGAGAGCGTCTGAGTTGCTTGGTTTGGCGATCCATGATTTCGACAGGTTTTTCCACGAAGTGTAATGTTTCGTTCACTTGTAGATCGTCTAGAGAGACATGTAAATCGTGGTCGGCGATGCACTTTCGGAGGTTCGAAACGTGGAAAGTCGGGTGGACATTGCTAAGTTCCTCCGGTAATTCGAGTCTGTAGGCGATCTTTTCGATCCTTTCGAGAATCTTAAAAGGTCCAACATATCGAGGCGCGAGTTTTCCCTTTTTGCCGAATCGGACTACACCCTTCCAAGGTGATACCTTTAGGAGTACGTAGTCACCAACGCCAAACTCCCCGGGCTTGCGCTTTTTATCGGCGTAAACTTTCTGTCTATCCCGAGCCTTCGCTAAGTTGTCTCGAATCTGGAAAATTTTGTCTGTCGTTTCTTGTAGCAGCTCCGGACCGGTTAGTTGCGAGTGACCGATCTCGTGCCACACAATAGGCGATCGACATCTTCTTCCATATAACGCCTCGAAAGGTGCCATCTGGATGCTAGCTTGGTAGCTGTTGTTATACGAGAATTCGACTAACGGCAGGTGTCTATCCCAATTACCACCGAAGTCTAGAACACACGAACGGAGCATGTCTTCCAGAGTACGAATCGTTCTTTCAGTCTGACCGTCGGTTTGTGGGTGGAACGCAGTACTTAGATTAAGCGTTGTACCGAGTGCTGTTTGGAATGTTTCCCACAATCGTGAAGTAAACCGAGCATCACGATCAGAGATGATGTCACGAGGCGTCCCATGTCTGCAAATGATCTCGTCGGTGTAGATTCGGGCTAATCGTTCCACCTTGTAGTCTTCCCGTACTGGCAGAAAGTGAGCTGATTTGGTCAAACGGTCAACAACAACCCAAATGCTGTCGTGACCTGATGACGTGGTTGGAAGCTTGGTTACGAAATCCATGGCTATGCTCTCCCATTTCCACATAGGAATTGGTGGTTGTTCGAGCAAGCCAGAGGGTCTTTGATGTTCAGCCTTGATTCTAGCACAAGTTAAGCATTTCCCGACGTAAAGAGTGATATCCCTTTTCATACCCGGCCACCAGTACCTATAGCGAAGATCCTGGTACATCTTGTTAGCACCGGGATGGATAGAGTATCGGGATTTGTGGGCTTCGTCCACGATAATCTGTCGTAAATCGGTTCGCTTGGGAATCCAAATTCGGTCTAAAAAGTGGAATGTCCCATTTGATTTGCTCACAAGCTGGGCTCCATCGTGGTAGATTCTTTCTTTCTTCAAGGTGCGTTCGTTGAAACATGCATGGTGGGCGTCGCGGATGAGAGTTTCGAGGTTGAGCTGGGCTTGAACATTACGAGTGCTAAGCAGATAGCTTCGTCTGCTAAGGGCGTCGGCTACAACATTTGCTTTGCCTGGGTGATAACGAATCTCACAGTCATAATCGTTGAGAAGTTCTACCCATCGGCGTTGACGCATATTTAGTTCCCTCTGATTAAAGATGTGTTGTAGGCTCCTATGATCGGTGAAGATCGTACACCTTGTACCGTATAGGTAGTGTCGCCAAATATTTAATGCAAAAACAACCGCGCCTAGCTCGAGATCATGGGTTGTATAGTTCTTCTCGTGGATTTTGAGCTGACGAGATGCGTAAGCTATGATGACCTTGTCTCGTTGCATGAGGACACAACCAAGACCAAGGTTAGAAGCATCACAGTAGACAATGAAATCGTTGTTTCCGTCGGGTAGTGTGAGAATAGGAGCATTGCAAAGCATATGTTTGAGGGTTCGAAATGCAGACTCTTGCTTGGTTCCCCAAACAAAAGGCTGGTCCTTATGTGTGAGAGAGGTAAGTGGTACAACAATCTTCGAAAATCCTTGGATGAATCGTCGATAATAACCCGCTAGTCCGAGAAAAGAGCGGACTTCAGACGGGTTCTTAGGCGTAACCCAGCTCTTAACAGCTTCAATCTTCGCAGGATCGACGTGAATACCTTGACTATTTACAATGTGACCCAGAAACTGAACCTCCCCCAACCAGAATTTGCACTTGCAGAATTTGGCGTAGAGTTGGTTCCCCTGGAGTAACTCGAGATCCAAACGTAGATGTTGTGCGTGCTCGGCTCTCGACTTGGAATAGATCAAGACATCGTCGATGAACACGATGACGAAACGGTCGAGGTATGGTTTACACACGCGATTCATCAGATCCATGAAAACTGCTGGCGCATTGGTTAGGCCAAAAGGCATGACAACGAATTCATAATGGCCGTAACGAGTACGAAACGCGGTTTTGGGTATATCCTCCTCTTGTATACGCAGTTGGTGGTACCCTGAACGTAGATCAATCTTCGAGAAACACGTAGCGCCTTGTAGTTGGTCAAACAAATCGTCGATTCGAGGCAGAGTATAGCGGTTCTTGATAGTCAGCTTATTCAATTCCCGGTAGTCGATGCACATCCGGAACGACCCGTCCTTCTTTTTGACGAAAAGGACTGGCGCGCCCCAAGTTCCTAGCTTCAAGTTCATCACAGCACAAAGAGCATAAAAGCAACCTAAGCACCTGTCACATACGTTAAAATAAAGTCAATACATATAATGTAAAGGTGAGCATACAAGTTTGATAATAGCATATAGAGTTCGAATTCGTTTACGCATAACCAGTACGTACACATAGTGAAATGAAGCACGTTAGTTATCGACATAGATCCATCGATACCAATGACTGCGGGTTGACTGCTCGAGGCAGTTCGCAATACATGATTACCACCGTAATCCATGCAAGTAAAAGATCCTTAACAACCCCCGTGTGAACGGGTGCTGAGTCCAAACTATAGTACTATCGTTGCTAAGGCAGGTAGACAGCATTCCGTGTGTAAACATAACAAACAAGCATTCATGAGCCACGTATAACATGCATTGACGGTTAGCGTTAAAATAGCTTGAGTAGTGTGATAATTGTAGTTTGAATATTCGTAACGTATGTAACACCCAAAAGTGCTAAAAGCAAAAAGGGTTCGAGTATACTCACAGCGATTATGGATTGAAGGGAGCGCTTTTCAGCGAGTACGGTTAGCCTGAATAGATTCGATAGCATAACGATAAGCGGCGCGTAAAACAGTACAAAGTGAAAGTGGGTAGGATAACTGATCGTGCGGATCAACTATCCGTGAGAGGAAGTTATCCGTGCGAGTGAACTACCCGTGCGGATGGTAATCCGTGCAGATGATGACCCATCCGGATAAACTATCCGTGCGAGTGAGCTGTCCGTGCGGATGGTAATCCGTGCGGATTAGTCGCTCGTGCGGATTGCTTATCCGTACGGACAAGTTGTTCGTGCGGATAAACGTTCGAGTGGATTGTTTCTTCCTAAGTGTGAGATGTGTTTGTGTATGATGGCTTGTGCTTTGAAGTTTTCGTTGTAGCATTTAGAAAACACCTAAGTATCTCTACCCTTCAAGCCGGTCACGCGGACAACAATCCGTCCGGATGGCAGTCCGTGCGGACAACGTCTTTAAGGCTGAGTCACTAAGTGGATTAGGTAATCCGCCCGGATGGTAATCCGTGCGGATAATGGTGATCCGTCCGGACAGTTGTTCGTGCGGACAGACAATCCGTCCGGATAGTCTGTCCGTGCGGACAGCTTGTCCGTGTGGATGAACATGTTGGAATTTGTCTTAAGGCCTTTGTATCTCATGATCCGAAGAGTAATCCATTCAGAGGTCGTCCGTCCGGATTGCTCATTCGTCGATACTCAAACCTTGCTTGGAAGGTGGGTCCCAAGGGTAGCTCGTCCGGGTGACAACCCGTCCGGATAGCCTGTCCGTGCGGACAGCTAGTCCGTGCGGACAACTTGTTCGTGCGGACAGCCTCTCGTTCTGGTTGTTCCATCCGTCTACTCTTGGTTGCTGTTGTCGTTTTATCGAGACGTTCTGATTACGTGGCAACCACTTGGAATTGTATTCTCACCCGCATGACTAGACCGGTCAGGAACCACCCTAACTTGGCCTGTCGGTGACTCAGAACGCTCATTCCGGTTGACCCCGAAATCAGGTGTCTGGTGGGTAGAATCCAGATCTAGGACTAGTGTATCACTATTAACGAGTAGAATACTAGAACTAATCAGATTCGTACCGATTTTAAGGGTAAAAGAAGGATAGAACTTAGGTTTATTTCTTTCAGCTCTTTTATCCTTAGAAAAGTTTAGATTTAGGTGAAGTTATTGTGAAATCTTGTGGAAACCGTTCAGATCTGAGTTATTCTTGGTGGAATGAGGTCAAGCTTGAAGTTCATAAGAACTTCATGGTGACGTCACCCGAGAATACCTCAAATCTTGATAGTTTTACGGTTGAAAGTTGAGGTTTGAAAGATGGAAAGGTGTAGAATTGTGTAGTGATCAAGAATGTACAAGAATTAGAGCAAGATCTTACCTGGATTGAGAGAAATCTGAGAAAAGGTGAAGAATGCGTGCGGTTCGGACGTCACTTGCCAAAAGTGGAAAGGTTGGAGAGTGACCCGTGTATTTATAGGATGCTAAAAGGGGAAAGGGTGAGCCGTGCGGATGGCACGTAACCCGGATAGGCTATCCGTCCGGATTGGCAATCCGTGCGGATGGTCGTCGCCTGATTTGGTCCATTCGGTGCGATGACGCTTCGGCTTCGGTTTTCGAGCGATTAGATAGGGTTTCCTAGTCAAATTACTTTTAGTCCCAACTACTTCGTTGTTTATGACCCGGTTCGATTCGGAATTCGGGTTTGAGTTTGATTACCTTCGGGTTAGACTTCGAGTTTCGATTGAGTTCGCTTGATTATCACAACATAACATAAAATAAACACGCACAGGTAACACGTAAGGCATACAAACACGTATAAACAGCAAGTAAAATACACAGTTCGAGTTACGGTCCGATGTCGATTTGATTATCATAGCTTGATTCTCGGTTGATTAACTTTATCGCATTGTTGCTTCCTATTGTTCACCGTCGTAGGTCGATTTGAGTATGATTAACACGATTTGATTATTGCAAGAACGACACTTACTCCATATAATATAATTAAAATAAAAACATTTCTACGAGTCGAGTCGCGCGAAATCGGTCGTTGGCTTTGACCTTGACTTTGACTTTTACTCGTGAAAACACGGGGTGTTACATGCTATGACATGGCGGGGTCAGCGAATAGGAGGCAACCAGCTAGGATGTCAAGACCGCCCCATGCCCGGCTTGAAACCCAAGCCCACCCGGGGTGGTGACTTGGGCGTTTTCCCCCAACCCAAGCCCCATAGTCTTATAAGGGTATATTCGGAACACGAAAAATAACTTAAAACAAATTATCACGATCTATTCTTAAATGTACCTGGTAATGAGTAAGATTAAGACCAAGTATGTGTAAAAATATGAGCACACAAACAAAATTAATACGTATCAAACATATTGGACTATTGTCTATTGGTATCTCTTATATGCATTCTGATTAATTTATATATTAATTCCAAATACAAAAACATTATATACATCATAAATATGCATGTGGGGAAGGTTCATTGGAGAACACTAAAAAAGTGGGGAACAGCGGGGAACCGACTCAAACGAACTCCAATTGGACTCATTCCAGTGGCGTTGAAACCGGCTCGTCGAACTCTAACTAAGATCTCTTAACCCTAAACCCTAACTCTTAAACTCTAAAGCCTAAAGCTAAAAAATAAGGCTAAAACCTAAGCTAAACCGTAAAATTTAAACTATAAACCCTAAAGGCTAAACCTAAAGCTAAATCCTAAAGCTAAACCCAAACCCTAAAGCTAAACCCTAAACCCTAAAGCTAAATCCTAAGGCTAAACCCAAAAGCTAAACCCTAAAAGCCAAACCCTAATATATTTAGGGTTTAGGGGTTATGATTTAGGGTTTAGGGTTAAGAGATCCTAGTTAGGGTTCGACGAGCCGGTTCCAACGCCGCTGGAATGAGTCCAATCGGAGTTCGTTTGAGTCGGTTCCCCACTGTTCCCTATTTTTTTAGTGTTCCCCAATGAACCTCACACTATGCACATATTACTATTACGTATACCTAGTAAAGTTTAGAGGTTAACTTTATGAAATACGTATACTTAGTGAGTTGTTAATCTTGTAAAGTTTAGAGGGTTCTTAATAAATCTTTAAAACCTAGTCAATTTTTAAAAATAAAATTTAAAGCTTATTTGAACAAAACGTGTTTGGTTGGGATTTTAGAGCGTAAGAAAACGATAGTTATAATGACTAGTTGTATTTAATAAGTTAAAACTCCACTTTAATAGGTAATAAATAAAATATTCGTACAAGTTTTTGTTATCTTTTATTCTCATATTGTTTAACCATCGTTTTTTTTAACCATTGTTTAACCATCGTATCGCGTTGACATCTTAAAAGTTTAAAAAAACCCAATATGTTGTTGACATCTTAAAAGTTAAAAAAAACCCAATGTTGTTGACATCTTAAAAGTTAAAAAAAACCCAATGTTGTTGACATCTTAAAAGTTAAAAAAAACCCAATATGTTATCAAACTAGCCTTTCTGACGGTTTATTGGTTGGATTTGACTAAAAAAACTGAAGCACATCATAAATAATCTAATGATTTAAAAATTGTGTAAATTAATGTGCTATAACTGAAGTGTACATGGAAGAAAAAAAGTGAAATATAGAAATTATATGTACGGATATTATTTAGTTAATTAAATTGTAATAGTCATTTAAAATATATATATAATACATAATCTATGATAATTTACTTGTAATAGTAGTTTATGTTTATAACATAGGTCCTAAGTTTAAATCTTGGGACTCACCTTTATAACTTTAAGCTAAACCTTTCTCTCTTTCTCCCCATCTAAATTATAAGTTTTCTTTCTCACATTGATCAAAGTAAAAAAAAAAAATCGTCGATTTCAGTTTATAAATACAGGACCATGAGTATATGTTGAACCTAGTCTAATCCTACATACTGGTTTGATGGTTCACCAAGAAAACAATAAAATCGACTAGTTTAACCAGCTGCAATCCATGACATCGATATCCCGCAAGTTTTTTCGAAACTTGGTCTGGCCGTCTGGTCTGATCCATTCACAACCTTGTCTTCGACTCCATTACTGTAGGTTTTCCTTTTTCAATGAGCAGAATATCAAGATATAATAAACAAATACAATACGACTCCATTACCATATGTTTTCCATTTTTCGATGCCCAAAATATCAAAAAAGATATAATAAGGAAATATAATACAAATTTAATTTTCGTTATTTATATTGTGTATCAAACAACCATACATTCATTCACGAACATACATACATACATGACATTGGGAGAAAAAAAAAACATGTGCTATATATAGTATCCGACATTTGTTTTATATGTTATTTATGAGTCTAACACTCAAGTGACATCGAATCATCAAACATTTTCGAACGGTAACACTGGTAAAAAAAACTCTTGAATATGTTACTAGATAACGTTATTTATGACAAATTAATTACCTTTCTAAACTATAAGTTTGTGACAAATTAAAAGTGACATGTTAGCATTAGTGGGCACAAAAGACATATTGTGCCTAATTTGGAACATCTTCGTTGTAATAATTGATTAATTTGTAATTAAAAATCTTTATTTTTGTGAAATCCCCTTTTTATGATCTATGTATCAAATTAACAAACAATATATCCATGAAACCCAAAAATAATAAATAAAATATATATGCTATAAAAATGCACACTCACCATGAAAACAAAAATAATAAATAAAAATATGTTTTTCATTGTAAATTTCCGTAGAATGGACGGTGAAACGGTGACGGCGTTGGACGGTGTGATGACGAACGGCAATGTGAAGCCATTCATTCAACGCAAACATCACTTTCCAACTTTTTGGGCCTTTTTTTGTTTGACCTTTTAATTAATGACAAGATTAATATCAAGTGAATAGTGGTTAATACCAAAAATAATTGTAAGAGTAAACTGCAATTTTGATCTCTCAGTGGTTTGGGCACTTTTGTTATTTTGGTCTAAATCTCAAACTTTTTAAATCTGGGTCCCTGTGGTTTCACTTTTATTGTCGTTTTAGTCCAAAATTCAAAAACCTCATTTTTTGACTGTTGCAACCTGCCTATTTTGTCTTTTTGTGAAGGGGCAATTTTGTCCATCTGATTTTAAATTAACATATTAAGAATTAATAAACTAAATTAAATATGTTATAAATACAGATATATTCCCTCCTAATTCTCCTCCTAAGTTATTAAGTTTCAGTTATATTTTGACTATATCACTTGTATATATATATATATGTGGTTGATAAATGAAAGATTTACACTTCTCATTTTACAATTATTTCTCTCACGTTATCAGCACGAGACTCTCGCTGAGATTACCGACCATCATATCAAATCATTGCTGTAACTTGCAACGGGTAGCAGTGCCACAATCCGCAGACCATAACACATCTTGAATAAATCTTCAGTCACTCATAATCCTGGTACACATCATCACAATCTTTAGTCTCACATATGTTGATTATATGTTATCCTCCTTGATATAGTACCTCGTATATATCTGCATCTCAAAAAGTAGATACACAAATTTCAAGTTTTTTTTGGAACATCTGCATATATACAAATCGTGGATACACAAAATTTCAATTTTTTTTCCAAGTGATTTTTTTTAGTAATAAAATATATATATATATATATATATATATATATATATATATATATATATATTTCCTTCTACGTTGCCTAATTTTTCCACACAGTAACGATGCCATTGATATTTGTATCCGCTTTTAGAATGCCTAAATTAGGATTTTTCTCTAAGAATTTTTAGAAACCAACATAGGGTTTTTCATTCTGTACTTACAAAAAAAAATAACAAATCACAAAATCGATTAAATGTTTTTCCATATCAAACAGCCGCTAAGAACAACAAACTGAAAAAAAAAAACAACTAAACGAGCGATAAGACACTATTAACTGACCTGAAAACTTTTCTCCGGCGATTGTCCTCAACCGCCAACCGTTAAAATAAAATCAAAGACGACAGTGCGGAAGTGAACGGTTTACCGGCGACGTGGTTCTGAACGTGTTTACCGGCGGCGTGGTTCTGAACGGTTTAACGGCGGCATGTTCGCCGGAAGGGAATCCGGTGGGTCGGAACAGTTTACCGGCGGTTGGTGTAACTGTTTGGTATTTTATTTCAACATAATTACTTCGTTTTGTAACCGATAACGGTTTACCGGCGGTTGATGTAACCTTCGTTGATTTTGAACGGTTGGTGTAACCTTCTCTCTCTCTTAATTGCAAACAATGGGAGTATGAGAGATGAATTTCTTATTGATATGATATCATACAAAATACATGAGCCACTATATATAGGCTATAACATTAATACACACATAATTGTGACATGGGAGTTAGAAATGTGGATAGTCACTAATAATTGATGCATTCATAACACTCACCCTTGACTATCCACATGATGATATACTATTCTTTAATACGCTTGGTGATGCTACCTCGTTAAAAACCTTGCTAGAAAAACCCAGTGGGACAAAACCTCAGCTAAGGGAAAAAGAGTGCAGCGCGTATTGTCTCCCCCTCAGACATTTAGAAATACACTTACACTGTTAACATTATACTACTAGATAATGTTTACACGATTCTTCAGGACCGATGTTAACTGATACTGCAGGACCAGTTATGTTGCCTCATTAAAACCTTACTAAGAAAAACCCAGTGGGACAAAACTTAGTCAAGGAAAAAGAATACATACACTGTGTATATTATGGGTACATTACTCCCCCTTAATTTTACTTGTATATCTTGATGATGTTGAATCCAATCTTCTGTGACAATTGCTTGACTTGATATTTGGCGTAGTCTTCTTTGATTTGAGGGTTGTTATCTACATTGTCTTCATACAATATGGCTTGAGCTTCTCTTGATCAACTCTAATCTACATACTTCTTAAATATGCTGAAATCTTCGACCTTCATAACTTGTATCTGGATTGAGATCGAACTCTATGCGAGTCTAATATATATCAATCATAACCCAGGACGCCATATTGTTCTTGTGGAACTATCCCGTGTCTCGAGTTTGTAAATATGTCAAATAATTATTTAATGCGCTTTATAATTCTGCCTCGTTAAAAACCATGCTAGGAAAACCCAATGGGACAAAACCGTAGCTAAGGAAAAAGGGTGCACTACGCATTATACATAATTAACAACATGATTTATGATGATGTTAAATTAGTACTTCGGGACCTATAAGATAAACTAATACTACTGGATCAGTTTTGTTGTCTTGTTAAAAACCAATACATCTAGCAAGAACGTAATATCAGATGTCGTCTTGTTTGCAAGATACGTCAATACTCTGATCGCAATTAAGTATGGTACTTCTTGACTAAGTAGTTCAACATCCCTTTCTTGGGGTTGATAAGAATATTTTTTTTCTATGTCAAGCGATCAGACAATCGTTCATGTACTAAACGAATGAGTTTTCTCTATATAACATCTTTTAGATGTAGTCAGATTGATGAGCAAAAATAGTGCATATATACTCGAACTACAGGTCGAGAATAACTACACTTTGTAAAGGTCATTCAATTTTTTTTTCTTTTTAGTTTGAGAGTTCCCTCTCGATGATGTTTACATTATCACTATAAGAGTGAAATCTTGTTAAATATATGTAGCTCATTTTATCAAAATTATACCTCTCTTTTCAGAGTATAGTCGACTGTACCACATACGAGTAGTTTCCTTTAAGATTCATATATATAACACCTATGGGGTTATTGTTTAATAATGCTTTGAGCATTTTTAATCCTTCAGGGGGTTTTCATACAGATGTCATTTGCAATTGTCTCATACATGTATACGGTGATGACATCCATAAGTTGTTTTATCTGAAGTCATTATGAGATTGCGAGGCCGCTTAAACATCTAAAGATTATCGCTTCCACTACAGGGGTATACGTTTCCTCGTAATCAACAGCTGGGATTTGGGAAAAATCTTTATGTTAAAATGCGTGCCTTACATCGCAAAAACTCATTATTTACGTTTCCTTTTATTTAAAGACACCCATTTATAACCTACTGGTTTGACGTCTATGGGTGTTCGAACTGCTGGTTCGAAAACGTTTAGTTTGTCGAGCAAATTTAGTTCAACCTTAAGTCATTTAGCCATTTTTGGCTATTTGGGTGCGTACACTCTTGCACACTTTCTATATACGTAATCTTTTTTTTTATCGATTACATCTATTGCTATAGCATAATCAAATATATCATTTTACACGTGTTTCATTATGGTTCCATATTGTACTTATTTTGTACATAATTCATCGCGATCTCATATTTGTTTGGTACTAGAGTTTCTTTTAGAACTCCATTAGCCTCTTTTGAGGTTTTGACAACAACCTTCTTTAAGGTTTAGTATGCAACCACTTCTGGGGTTTTGTATGCAACCACTTATGGTGTTTTATGTGCCACCTCTTTTGGGGTTACACCAACTGCGTTACTCTGCTCTTTTTGTGTTTGTGGGTTTTATCTTTTTGGAACCGATTTATCTCTCACAATTTATTAATATGATAATCATTTTGTGAGTACTTCCATTCGAGCAGATAAGTTTAAGCTGGTATATGTGACTTTGTCACCTTATTTGTGTTAGTGAATGCATCTTGTATTCCATTTGTTATTATTTGCAAATACACGCTCTTTCTTTTGGACTTCAGATTTGCATTGACCACTTCAGGGGTCGATATATAATATGATGCATTTTTTTTTATGTTACCAGTCTTTCATTTTTTTGTCTCCCCCTAAGACTGGGAATATGATGTACATATCCCATTTTATATATTATGGTGGTGCTATTGGTACATAGGCTGCACAACAAAATATAAAAAAAATGGAAACTTGGTTCTCTTCAGGAGACCAGTTGTAATGGGGAGTATTTGTGATAAGCAGTTGGTTTTGAATTGATATAATCAATCGGCGAATTTCGTCTCAACTACGTATGCCTCTCACTATATTTCACATTGTTGCCCAACAATGGTCCCAACAATTGGGTTGTCAAAGAACAGTGTTAAACCATGTAAAAAAAACAACGTTCCATAGTGTTGGGCATATGCTACATACGGGTAGCTAAAAACTCACATGTAACCATGTATGAATGCCACAATCCACACAACTGTACATTTCAGTGGTCCCATATAAGAGGGATTGTTTGTAGGAGTTTATTGTTTGGAAGGGCATAAAAATTTATTTGCCAAGAAAAAAAACTAACTAGACATATGATAAGGCATTTTGGGAGCAATGTTTTTAGATTACTTAGAGGTGCTAAGGTGCCGGTTAGCATGTTTGATTGTTTAGCATATCATGATGCTATCTTGATGACCTATTTGGTCATGCCATGTGGTGAACGTATAAATATTATAGTAACTTCTGGGTACTCACCATATTTGATTTAATGAAATATTGTGGAAAATTAGTATCATTTCTAGTAACTTCTAATATAGTCTTCTGGCCATATTTGCTATACTCACATACAACATTCATGGTGGCATCATTACAATTTTCTTAGTTGTGTATATGATCATAACCTTTGAATTGATCATCATCACATTCATATTAGGGAATGGATTAAAACCACAGAACTTTCATGCTTGTTGTTTCAAACTTTATATATATTCTTTAACAATTAATGATATTTGACGATGGAAATTGTTTTTTGCTCAATGGATTATGATATATACTTTTCTCATCGCATTCTCTTCAAGGAATGGAATAGAGTCAGACAACTTTCCTGGTGACTGTTTCAAACCTTATATATCAATAGCGCATTTGAGGTTTGACAAGTGGAAATTGTTTTATTCCACATGTATAACTAATCTTTTCACCACATAACATCAATTATATGACCGAATCATTAAGATTTATCAGTCCAAAATCTTACAAGCATCAATAATTTTACAATAAGCTTTAGTGAGTTTGAAACTTCGAATGTCATATTATAAATAAATCTTGATCACCATTCAGTCATGTTTATAACGTGTGGTCATATACACAACTTTAATTTAGCTGCTTCATTGAAGACTGTTTATATACATAAACAATGGCATATTAATGTACAAAGTCAAATTGTACAATATATAATTGATATAAGATGTCTTCTCATCAAATACAATATAATAAAATACATATAATTAATTTGCCTTACTGTCATGATTGAATATTAAAATATATCAAGAACACTATTAAAAAGGTTTATGGTAATATGTAAAGGTGATGATTATACAATGCATCACTTTATATTATGTCACTATAATTTAAAATATAAACAAATGCCACTATCAACTTTCTTGATCATATAATAACATATGAATCTTTATTACTTGTAAATAAGCTTTCTTATACTAATAAATTTTTGTTGCTCAATAAAATAATATCTTTTACCACACAAATATTTTATAGAATCAAATCACATATTTAAATATCTAATAGCAACTAAAGGGCTTATACAATTGCAATAACAATGATATACAACAAAGTTAACTAAGTAGTTGTCATATTATAACATATTATCATATAAACATGTGCATTATTGTAAATTCATTAACAGAATTGCACTAATGATTATTTTCAAATAGAACTATTAGACATCACCTTTTAATACCAATTGTATTTTGATAGTTCATCATAAATTGTCTAAATACTAATAACAAAAACTAATTAATGGATCAATCAAAACTCATAACCATAATAATAAAAGCACATAATGATTTAGAATTTGTAATGTCTCTTTAAAACCCAAAAAATAATAAAAACACATAATGATATCAAAACTCATAACCATAATAATAAAAGCACATAATGATTTAGAATTTGTAATGTCTCTTTGAAACCCCAAAAATAATAAAAACACATAATGATATCAAAACTCATAACCATAATAATAAAAGCACATAATGATTTAGAATTTGTAATGTCTCTTTGAAACCCCAACAACTAATTAATGGACCAATCAAAACTCATAACCATAATAATAAAAACACATAATGATATCAAAACTCATAACCATAATAATAAAAGCACATAATGATTTAAAATTTATAATATCTATTTGAAACCCCAAAAACTAATTAATGGACCAATCAAAACTCATAACCATAATAATATTATATTTAACATATAATATTACATAAATTTAATTTATATTTAATATGATGAAATGATATGGAATACAGCTGTTGGCACAAGTTTAATATAATTTAATATATTTCACATATCGAATCTAATAAAATTATATTGAAATGGACGTACATGCAAAGTTGGAAATCATATCCCAAAGCAAAACGCTTTAATATATTTTAATAATTTCGATTTCATAAAGTTTCATATATATTATTATATTTAAATTGTCAAAACAAAATTTATATTTACAATACGAAATCATACAAGAGTTTCTAATTTCATACCCTATTATTAAAATGGCGTAAAATATAGAACCTGTAGTTCTACCTCTAGAGAACCTGAAGTTCTCCAATAATATATAATTTATATTGCGGCTCGCTTTTAAATCCATGATTCTTTCATTTGTAGATAAAATGTCAAACTTATCAAAGCTTAAATTCACTGCACTTGAAATCTCGGGCAACAACTACCCCTCTTGGGCTTTTGATGCTAAAACTCATCTGGAAGCAATGAGTTTGGGGGAGACAATCATTGATGGGAATAAAACGTCCCTTCAAGAAAAAGCTAAAGCTATGGCATTCCTTCGCCTTCATCTTCATGAAGACCTAAAGAGGGAAAATTGTACTGTCGAGGACCCTCTCGAATTATGGAAAAACATTCAAGAAAGATTTGACCACCTGAAGTTGGTCTTACTGTCTAAAACTCGCTACAAGTGGGTTCATTTAAGGCTACGAGATCATAAGACTGTTAGTGAGTACAACTCTGCTTTTCTTCGCATCACCTCTGAGCTTAAATTATGTGGTGAACAAATCACCGACAAAGACATGATTGAGCAAACTATCTCAACGTTCCATTTATCAAACATGCTCCTGGCGCAGCAGTACAGGGAACGTAATTTTATAAAATATTCTGAGCTAATATCATGTTTGTTGGTCTCGGAACAAAACAACAAACTCATACTACAAAATCATTAAATGCGTGTTATGTGATGATTTTTTTTAGATTATGTTTTTTTTTCTTCTTCTTTGTTTGGTTTTTATTTCAACTATAGTGGTATTTTATGTTTTGAACTATTGTTATGGTTTCACTTAAAATCTTTGTGATGTTTGATTCATATTTGTGTGATGTGATTTTTTTTATCATACTCAAGCAAGTAGTTCGTTATATTAATTTATTTTATTATTCCCAGAGGAAATATGTTTACAAGCTCCAATAAAGCTATTATTGGTGATGAATGTCTCGTAGATAGTGGTACTACCAACACTATTCTCAAACATAAGAAATTTTTCTTTGAGTTGTCTCCTGCAGATACACTTGTTGGTACTATTTCTGGTGTATGTGATCTTATAGAAGGCTCTGGAAGAGCAAGCATCATATTACCATCGGGTACTAAACTAATTATAAATGATGCATTATACTCTAGTAAATCAAGATGAAATTTACTTAGTTTTAAAAGTATTTGACAAAATGGTTACCACCTCAAAACAACATCCGAAAATAATATTGAATACTTACAAATTACTTCAAATGAAAATGGCAAAGATACCATTGTAGAAAAGCTAAAAGCTTTATCTTCTGGATTATATTGTACAAATATTACTCCTATTGAAGCATACATGGTGGTGAGTAACCATATGTTACTAGATAAAGACACATTCACAATATGGCATGACCGACTAGGTCACCCAGGTAACATAATGATGAGGCGAATAATTAAAAACGCAAATGGGCACCCTCTTAAGAATTTAAAAGTCTTACAATCAAAAGATTTATCATGTGCGGCATGCTCTCTAGGCAAACTCATTACTCGGCCCTCACCAACTAAATTGACACAAGAAAACCCCTCATTTTTGGAAAGAATCCAAGGGGACATCTGTGGGCCTATACATCCTCCTTGTGGTCCATTTCGTTATTTCTTAGTATTAATTGATGCCTCATCGCGATGGTCACACGTGAGTCTTTTAGCTACCCGAAATGTAGCGTTTGCTCGACTATTAGCACAAATCATACAGTTGAGAGCTCATTTCCTTGAAAATCCAATTAAAACCATACGAGTGGATAATGCAGGAGAATTCACATCCCAAGCTTTTAATGATTATTGTATGTCAATTGGGATAAAGGTTGAACATCCAGTAGCTCATGTTCATACACAAAATGGTTTAGCTGAATCATTAATTAAACGATTACAAATAATCGCTAGACCTCTCCTGATGAGATGCAAATTGCCATCTTCTGCATGGGGACATGCTATTCTACATGCTGCTGCACTAATCCGATTAAGACCAACTGCCGATCATGAATACTCCCCATTACAACTGGTCTCTGGAAGAGAACCAAATCTGTCCCACCTCAAAATATTTGGTTGTGCGGTATATGTACCGATCTCGCCACCACAATGTACCATTATGGGACCACAAAGAAGACTGGGCATTTACATCGGTTATAACTCCCCGTCTATTATTAAATATTTAGAACCATTAACGGGTGACATGTTTACAGCACGCTTTGCTGACTGTCAGTTTAATGAGACAGTATTCCCAGTCTTAGGGGGAGATAAGACTAAAGAAAGACTGGTAACACAAGAGTTAACATGGAATGCATCATCATTATCGAATCTCGACCCCCGAAGTAGTCAATGTGAATATGAAGACCAAAAGATTATACATTTGCAAAGAATCGCAAATGAATTACCAGATGCATTCACAGACACAAATAGGGTGACAAAGTCACATATACCAGCATCAAATGCACCTGCTCGAATTGAAGTAATCCCAGAAGCGATTACCATACAAAGAAAACGTGGGAGACCAATAGGTTCCAAAGATAAAAACCCACGTAAGCGAAAAGAGCAGAATAAATCAGTTGGTGAAAATTTAGTAAATGAAACCCTAGAAGAGGTAAATGTCCCAGAAGAGACAAACATAACTCCAGAGGAAAATGAAAATCCAGAAGACACACTGGTACCAAACGAAACCGAGATCTCTATCAATTATGTACAAAATAGTACAATATGGAACCGAAATGAAACACGTGTTAATGATATATTTGCATATGCTATAGCAACGGATGTAATAAATGAAAATGATTACATACCTAAAACTCTAGAAGAGTGCATGCACAGAGTTGATTGGCCAAAATGGCAAGAAGCCATAAAGGCTGAGTTGGGTTCACTTGAAAAGTGAAATGTTTTCGGACCTGTAGTCCGAACACCCATAGACGTCAAACCAGTAGGTTATAAATGGGTGTTTGCTATAAAAAGAAATGAAAAGAATGAGATTGTACGATACAAGGCACGTCTTGTAGCACAAGGGTTTTCCCAAATCCCAGGAGTTGATTATGAGGAAACGTATTCCCCTGTAGTGGATGCGATAACCCTTAGATTTCTAATTGGCCTTGCAATCTCAGAAGGACTTAAAATGAGACTTATGGATGTCGTCACCGCATACTTGTACGGGACACTAGAAAATGACATCTACATGAAAATTCCTAAAGGATTAAAAATGCCCGAAGCATTAAAATCAATACCTCGAGACATGTGTGCTATAAAGCTAAAAAGATCTTTATATGGTCTTAAACAATCTGGCCGCATGTGGTACAATCGGCTCAGTGAATATCTCGAAAAAGAAGGATACAAGTCTGATGTAATCAGTCCATGTGTTTTTATAAAAAGATCACTCTCAAAATTCACTATAGTAGCAGTCTACGTTGATGATATAAACATCATCGGAGCTCCTGACGAGATAGAAAAAACTGCTAATATATTAAAGAGAGAATTTGAGATGAAAGACCTTGGTACAACAAAATTATGTCTCGGCCTGCAGTTTGAGCATTTACGAAACGGTACATTCGTCCATCAGTCAAACTACATCCAGAAGATGTTAGTACGTTTTAATATGGATAAAGCTCATCCATTTAGCATACCCATGGTTGTCCGACCGCTAGATCCTCAAAAGGATCCTTACCGCCCTCAAGAAGAAGGCGAAGAAGTACTTGGTCCAGAAGTACCGTACTTAAGTGCGATCGGTTCCCTTATGTATCTTGCAAATAACACGAGACCCGATATTGCATTCTCGGTACATGTACTAGCAAGATATAGTTCAAACCCAACACGTAGACACTGGAATGGAATAAAACACATATTCCGATATATTTGCGGGACACAAGACTTAGGTCTTTTCTACCCGAAAGATCAAATGTCCCAGCTTGTTGGGTATGCTGATGCTGGATATCTATCAGATCCACATAAAGCAAAATCTCAAACAGGTTATGTATTCACATATGGTGGCACAACAATTTCTTGGAAGTCAACTAAGCAAACACTTACAGCAACATCATCAAATCATGCCGAACTAATTGCACTATATGAAGCTGGTAGAGAATGCGTGTAGTTGAGATCAATGATTACTCACATACAAGAAGCATGTGGATTAGAACAGATCAAGAAGAAGCCGATGATTATTTATGAAGACAATGCTGCTTGCATAGCTCAGATCAAAGAAGGTTACATCAAGGGTGATCGAACAAAGCACATTTCACCAAAATTCTTCTCAACATATGACTTGCAGAAAGAAGGGGAAATTGATGTTTGCCAAATAAAGTCAAGTGAAAATTTAGCTGACCTATTCACAAAATCTTTACCAAGAAACAGTTTCGAGCAACTATCACACAAGTTCGGTCTCCGTAGATTGAAAGATGTTTGTTGAATTCAGGGGGAGAATTATACACACTGTACTCTTTTTCCCTTAACTAAGTTTTGTCCCAATGGGTTTTCTTAGTAAGGTTTTTAATGAGGCAGTACAACTGATCCAGTAGTATCAGTTTATTATATAGGTCCAGAAGTATCTATTTAATATCATCCTGAAGTATGTTATTAGCTGTGTATAATAAAATAATATATATCTGAGGGGGAGTGTTATAAATACAGATATATTCCCTCCTAATTCTCCTCCTAAGTTATTAAGTTTCAGTTATATTTTGACTATATCACTTGTATATATATATGTGGTTGATAAATGAAAAGATTTACACTTCTCATTTTACAATTATTTCTCTCAAAATATATATAATTCTTTTATACCCTTATTTAACCATCATCTTCCCCCATTTAACCATCATCTTCCTCAAAAAAACCCTAACCCACAAAATCGAAGCAGATCATCTTCCAAAAAAAAACCCTAATCCCACAACGAATCCCCTGCAACAAAACGGCTTCGATGAGTCTCACCCACAACGTATGACGGCTTCCACAGCTCACGCCCTTGTAAAATCATCACGCGACAGCACATTTTACCCAGAATTATGCTACTCCACCATCACTAGCCTGGGGTACCCGAAGTCACCAAAAAGGTGAAAAGCCAAAAGGACGTGATCGAGCTGGCTGTGGATATCGCAAAAACCGTGGTGGAGAGAAACTACTTCCAGATTAAGAAGCTGAGTACTCGAAAAGGTCTGACGCCACATGAGATTGGGGCGCTTCATGACTGTCTAGAGATGGTAGCCGAAACGTTGGAAGAGCTTACGGAAGTTGAGAAAGACCTGGAGGAGTACCACACCAAGAAATCCCTACAGCAACACGCTAACGATCTCAAGACGCTTATGAGCTCCACCATCACCGACCAGGAGACTTGTCTTGACGACTTCTCTCACAGCGGTTGATGCGTGTGAAGTGTTATATAAATTAGGTGTATATTTTAAGCCCTTTTTAACACTTATTTTAGCCAAGTTTTAAATTTATAAAACACGATATTTCACTAACACTAAACACACATATGGGCAAGTGCACCCATCGTTGAGTGTAGTATAGCGTTGGTAAGATACCGAGGTCGTCCAAGGACACAAGAGCTTTTAGTACCGGTTTATCCTCAACGTCTAACCAAAATAAAAGTTTAGAAAAATGTTTTAAACTAAGAAAAATAAAACTAACTAAAATGCTGAAAATAAAAATAAAAATAAAAAAAAACAGATAGACAAGATGAATCACTTGGTTCCGACTCGTATCTAGTATAACCTTTGATTATTTCCGCACTTTTGCACATAATTAAGAGATTATCTTAGTTATTGTAGTAGGCCCCTCTTTTGAAGGCGACGTTACCCTCACCCCAGTAGTTTGAGTCAGCAGGGATACAATCCTAAAAGGGTGGATTATTGGAAGATAATGAATTAAGTTATTAATGCAGTATTGTGGTAGGCCCCGCTTTTGGCGGTGACGTTACCCTCAGCTAAGTAGTCTGAGTCAGCAGGGATACAGTCCTAGGTAGCCGGGTTATAGTATTAATAGTAGTTAACTTATGAGGGGATCAAAGAGTTTGGACCCCCGCCATCCAATACCGTGAAGTATTGAAGGAGGTCCTACTAAATTTGACCCAGGTCCATTGCAGGACCTCTAAACGTTGAACAATGGCATGACCTTTACCAAACCGTTCCCTTAACCCCCTACCAGGTAGCCAACATACCTCCATATAGACCGTGGAGATATGAATGGTGAAAATCCTTTATTTTATATAGACAGTAAAATAATGCCAAGACACCACGGACAAACGATAAGGAAAAATCACCTTCAACATAAGTAACTAGTTATTAAAGTCATTAATACAAAACCAAATAAAAAGTGCAAAAGATTAGAAATAAAAAGTATTATACTAGACACTTTGTCTTCACCAAGTGATGTAAGAGACTTAGGCAAACATGGCCTTGATTGTCAAGAACTCTTACGATCAATCTTGGATCCCGAGACGACTCACACACTCTATGATGGACAATGGATGATGGTGGTGGATGATGGTGTTGTGATGGTGGTGGGTGGTGGATGAAGTGTGAGAGAGGTGGTGTGCCAAGGGATGAGATGAAATGAATCCAAGCACCCCTATTTATAGGCTGAACAGAGAGCTGGACACGGCCCCGTGTCCGCTGGACACGGCCCCGTGTCCGTCTGACACTCTCTCTCCTCATTAATTGTAATTCGCAATTACAATAAATGCGCCTGCTGTACTTTCGACACGCCCCCGTGTCCGCTGAGCATGGCCCCGTGATGGGCAATAGAAGCTTCTATAGGTTTGTCTTTTCTGCTGCTTCTTGGGCACGGCCCCGTGCTGGCTGAGCACGGGGCGTGTTCAGCCTTCTGTTTTCTCTATTTTGCTTTGGAAGGTGCCGTTGAGGGTTCGGGCAGTCCACTAATGTTCCTTTTCTTGTATTTATGTTGGATTTAGCTGTCTTTTTGCTTCTTTTGTGTTTTTGAGCTCATTTAATCCTGAAAATACAAAAGGAAGACAAAAACACTCTTTTTCCAATATTAGTACTAAAAAAGGGGTTAGTTTTATGCCTCATTTGATTTAATTTATATGTTGCATTTTACACACATCAGCGGTGCTTCGATTTTGTGGGTTAGGTTTTTTTTTTTTTTTTTTTTTTTTTTTTGGGAAGATGATGGTTAAATGGGGGAATATGATGGTTAACTAAGGATATAAAGGAATTATATATATATTTAATTTAGTTTATTAATTATTAATATGTTAAATTAAAATCAGATGGACAAAATTGCCCCTGCAAATAAAGACAAAATAGGCAGTTTGCAACAGTAAAAAAAGGGGATTTTAAAATTTGGACTAAAATAGCAATAAAAGTGAAACCACATGGACCCAGATTTAAAAAAGTTTGAGATTTGGACTAAAATGCCAAAAGTGCCCAAACCACAGGGACCAAAATGGCAGTTTACTCTAACAATTAAATACAAAATAAATAAACCCCTTATTTATTTTTTTTTTAATCGGAAACAATAATTTCATTCCAGCACCAAATTAGAAGGCAAAGGAAGCAAGCAAGGTCCTAACATGTCACACCCTCAAAAATCCACAAGCAGAGTAATACCGCGAGGCGTGTGACTGACCAGGATCATACCACCAATCATACTGAACATTAAGTAAAGTAATGTAAAACTATCGCAAACAAAACGTTTAGTGTTCACAAAACCAAAGTCCAAACCCAAATTTAACAGTTAGCGGAAGCATAGAGTCTAAAACCCATTAATAGTTTAAGACATGAAGTTTAATGTTAGGAACCCAACAATTGGTTCCTTGCCACAACGTCCACTCCTCGTGCAAGCTCCAGCCATGTACCTAACGACCTACAAAGCATGCAGTAGTGTGTCAACAAAAAGTTGACGAGTTCACTGTTGGTTGTTCGTTTTAATGTTGTTCCAAAAACCCTAAAGTTGTTAAGTTTCTTGTTCTTTATAAAAACATGCCATGGGGAGCTATCCCACTGTTTTAAACCACTAGACCCGTTACCGTACCGACTACTGACTGTAGTTATGTTTAGTGCCCCGTGTCAATGTCTATCGTCATTGACTAAGTGCCCAAGTATATTAGTCCACGCCCGTCCTCTGCGGCACGGTGTGAGGCTTGTCAAACCTAATAGCCCTATTTAACTAATAACCTGTTCGTCATTGACCCAGCTATTAAGTCGATACAAAAATGGAGGACTTAAGATAGAGTTGTTGTCTAGTAAGCTTAAGACATGTATTATAATGGTTGTCACCCTTCCCAAGGAAGGTGGAGGTACATATTCTACCCAAGGAGAATACGCAGGTTGTATCCCACCCAAGGGGGATTGTTGTTATTTTACCCATTCCCAAACCACCGGGAATCCCATGCTTTGATGAACAGTGTGAACTCACCTTTGATTGCTCGGTTGGTCTCTTAAAATGGTTAACAGTCAAGGTAGGTCAATCACGTCCTAATACGATTACCATTTAGTTCATTACTGTGTTCAAATAAGGCACGAAGCTCCTACACGCAATCTAACACATAACATGCACTCATTTTGATGGTTTATGCACATATACATATTCCACATATAACTACTCATGAACAAGCACACAATACTTCACATAACACTTTCTTGGACATTAAACAAGTTGGGTCATTATCAGATAGCATAATCGACATCTAGCCACGCAAATCACAACTTATAATGTTTCAGCTTTAACATCCAGAACTGGGCTGTTTTCAGGTATTTTTGTAAAACAGTTATCTTATTCCAAAAATTCTAAATAATTTACAGAACATTCTAAACGGTACACGTCACCTTGTGTAAAAATATCGGGACTGAATTCATTACCGATTATTTAATAAAAATCATTTACTAGGTTGCAGTCAGATTCGTCACTTTCTGACTACAGTCCACGGAAAAATTCATTTAAAATTCATCGTCAGCCCGATTGGTGAAATTCCAGTTGGAGATTTACGACGACACCCGTGCCCAGCTACTGTACGAACTTCTTGACCTAACTCTATCTAGATTACAAGTTATGACAAAAAACATAACATGAATTTTCTGCAGGAAAAACGCAGCTTTTGCTGCTGTGAAAAACGACTCTTTAAAAATAGCAAACGACTCAGAAAAATGTGATTCCAGCGCCATTTGAAGCATTTTTTGAAAACGTATAATTTAGACTTCAGAAAATCAATTTTTCGATCTAGACCCGTTTATAGCCAACTGAAGTTGGCTGTAAATGTTAACCAGCCTTATGTTTTCAGCTTTTAATAACACAAAACGACTCAAACACAAGCTCAATATAAACATCACTTACAATAGATTACCGTTCTAGTTCAGATTATTTATCACATAAAACTCCTAGAATATCGAAAGGTTCAACCCATAACAAAACCCTAATAACATACAAATGCAAGTATGATCACAGTATCCATCACGCATGAGTTCTATGTGCTAATACTACCCGACATCATCATAACATCACAAGTATCAAGCCAAACCAAAAGAAACGCAGCCAAGACACTTCACCTTATTTCAATGATCAAAACCCTAATGAACCCATACATGTCTATACATACATAAGTGTAACACTCTAAATTTTACCCTTGATTTTACCAATAGTTTATACTATTTCTAGTAAAATATTGTTTAAATAACCTAACTTTCATAACAAAGTTCATAAGTTACATCAAACTTAGTCAACTAATAACTAAGTTGAAAACATTTTAAAAGATGTTTAAAATATGTTTACAACCCATACACAAAAGCTTTAAAGATTCAAAACATAGCGGAAGCTTCAAAATGTAGTGTTCGGTTCTTCATTAATCACTTGATCGCCACCCGTAAGATCCATCAATTTACCTATGATCAAAACCGTTAAAACATTAGTTTTGACGTTGTTATATAATATAATCGCAAGGTTTAACCTCACATTTGAAAGTAATAAAAATATAAAAAACTATTCTGGTTCTACCGTAACTTACGGTATCACCGTAAGTTACGGTGAATCCTGGACAATTACTAGTCCACCGTAAAGCAGGAGATCCCCGCCGTAAACATCTAAACTCTACCGTAAATTACGGTACTACCGTAATTTACGGTAGTACCTGGAATTGCATGTTTTGTTTTGTTTTGTAAGATCATTACACCAAGATCCCAACTCTCGGATTTCGGTTTTTCTATGATACCGATACATTAAAACCTCGTATTTCTTATATGATATATATTTAGGCCCATCACTAAGAACAATCTATCGTATTCCGGAGCATTAATCATACCTTACTAGATAATTCGACCGTTTGGATGCCAAAATTTAGGCATCAAACAATGTATTACAAAAAATCCAATTTCTATCAATTGTTTTGACCCGTTTCTCTTGTTTAAGACGCAAAGTCACTTCCGTGACGTATTGATTTATCTTGTTTACCATGTTTTCAAAACTACAACATAAAACTAACAATTAATTTATAATGTAATGAAACGGTAATTTCGTACCTCTAGAGCACGCCTTTCCCCCGTGAATTCCCTCCGGCTTGTCCGCTTGATGATCCGGACTCTTTGCCTAGAAAATTCAGTTTTTACAACTTGTTTAGAACTCTTTTCATGACCATAATCGCATCATTATGAGTCATGACTAATTCTGCGTTTTCCTCCTATTCTAACATTTAAATCTTCAGTTAGGCATTTCAACGAACACCTAACGAGTCAGATTTTTCTACAATCATTACTAAGTTCATGACTTGCAATTTAACAACAAATTTCACTTTAATTAAGCCATTTGTACTCATTTAAACATTCAAATTGCTGAATTTCATCATACCATTCAGCTTTTCTCTAGATTAAAATTCATAATCCTAGTACTTGTCTAGTCTTTACAATATCATAAATCACCTAAAATGGTGATTGTAATTTCTTCAAGTAACATGCAATGATTTTCACAATTTATCATCTAGGGTTTAATCCTAAACAACATATTATTTCAAGATTCATTCATGCATGACATATCTAGGTTCAATTTCAGTTATTCACCATTAACCTAGAATTTATGGTGAATCAAAATATCAAAATTATACATACCTTTTGATCCCTATGACGAGGTGATCACTAATTCATGTTTAGAATTCGATTTGAAACAGATTTGAGGCTTCAATTTAGTAAATTTTGGTGTGAAGCTAGGGTTGGAGAATCCCCTGTGTCGCCCCCTTTCTCCTGATCAACCAGACACACAAGTTTTTGTGTGTTTGGTTTGGTTTTGTTATTATTTGTAATTATCTTTCACTTTTGACAAGTTTAAACCCTCAACTATGATTTTCCTTTAAGTTTAAGTATCTTAACCATGTTATGAATTATTTCAAGACTTGAATTTAACTAGGTTAAGTTCCTAGTTGGTAAATTCTTGTTTGTTATTTCATTAGAATTTCAATATAAGGATTTATATTTTCGGGGTGTTACAAGTTCACCCCCCTTAAAAAGGGTTTCGTCCCCGAAACCGAATTACGTACCAAATAAGGTAGGGTGAAGACGTCGCATCTCTTCTTCGGACTCCCACGTAGTGTCCGAACCTTTCCTATGCTCCCATTTGACTTTAACTTGGCCAATTTGTTTATTTCGTAAATGTTTGACCTTTCTATCTAAACTCTCCACCGGTCTCACCGCATAATTTAGACTATTATCCACTTCGATATCATCGTAATGGATATAGGTCGTTTCGTCTGCTAGGCACTTTCTTAATTGCGACACGTGGAACGTGCCATGGATTCCACTTAGCTCCTCCGGTAATTCAAGGCGGTAAGCTACCTTGCCAACTCTCCCGATAATTTTAAATGGTCCAATAAACCTTGGGCTTAGCTTCCCCCTTTTTCTGAACCTAATAACACCCTTCCATGGGGAGACTTTTAGCATGACCATGTCACCAACTTGGAATTCGATCGGCCTTTTCCTTTTATCAGCATACGCCTTTTGCCTGTCTTGAGCCGCTTTCAAGTGTGCCCGAACTTTATCGATCTTTTCATTCGTGGCTCGTACTATATCTTGGTGGGCGAGTTCACGTGGACCCACTTCACCCCAACATACCGGGGTTCGACACTTCCTACCGTAAAGCATTTCGTATGGTGCCATCTTAATACTAGATTGGTAACTGTTGTTATACGAAAACTCGACTAACGGTAAGTGAACATCCCAACTGCCTCCAAAGTCGATTATACACGCCCGTAGCATGTCCCCCAATGTTTGTATCATTCTTTCACTTTGTCCATCCGTTTGAGGATGGTACGCAGTGCTAATGAACAATTTGGTCCCCATTTGCTCTTGGAAATCTCGCCAGAAATTCGAAGTAAACCGGGTATCCCTATCAGACACAATGGACACTGGCACCCCATGACGTGCTATTATTTCATTCGTATAAAATTCTGACATCTTTTCTGACGTATAAGTCTCACGAATCGGAATGAAGTGAGCACTTTTCGTCAATCTATCCACCACTACCCATATGGCATCAAAACCACGATTCGTCTTAGGCAACTTGGTTAACAGGTCCATTGTAACGGTTGGAGTTTGCCATATGGTTTCTGATGCTCTGCCTTGACTTGTAAACATGTCAAGCATTTTTCCACGTACTTCGCCACATCTCTCTTCATTCCGGGCCACCAATAATTTTGCTTCAAATCATTGTACATCTTGGTCGCACCCGGATGAATTGAATAACGGGATTTGTGAGCTTCATTAAGTAGAAGCGCCTTCACTCCACAAGTATGTGGGACCCATATCCTTCCGGATCGAGTCTTCAACCCGTGATTCCCTTCCGATAAATCTTTCAATTGACCGATTATTCTTTCTTTCTTCCAATTTTCTTCTTTTACTGCTTCTAACTGCGCCTCTCGAATACGTTCAAGTATACCCGAGGTCACCACGAGTTGCATCGACCTCACTCGTATTGGGACATAGTCCGCTTTTCTGCTTAGAGCGTCCGCTACCACATTTGCCTTTCCAGGGTGATAATGTATCTCACAATCGTAGTCTTTCACCGTTTCCAGCCATCGCCTTTGTCGCATATTTAACTCCTTCTGATCAAAGAAGTATTTCAAGCTCTTGTGGTCGGTGAATATGGTGCAATTTACCCCATACAAGTAATGCCTCCATATTTTTAATGCAAATACTACCGCTGCCAACTCGAGATCGTGCGTGGGATATTTCTTCTCGTGTATCTTCAATTGTCTCGAGGCATAGGCTATTACCTTGCCCCGTTGCATCAACACGCAACCGAGCCCCGATAATGAAGCATCCGAATAAACCACCATGTCTTCGACTCCGTCCGACAATGTCAGTACTGGAGCTTGAGTTAGCTTTTCTTTTAGCGTTTGAAGCGCTTTTTCTTGATCGATTCCCCAAATAAACTTTGCTTTCTTTTGGGTTAGCTTTGTTAGCGATGACGCAATCTTGGAGAAATCTTGAATGAATCTCCTATAGTACCCTGCAAGCCCCAAAAAGCTTCTAACTTCTGAAGGGTTCTTCGGGGGATTCCATTTTGACACAGCCTCTATCTTTGACGAATCCACCAATACTCCGTCGGCATTTATGACATGGCCTAAAAATTGAACCTCTCGTAACCAAAAGGCACATTTAGAGAATTTTGCATATAACTTCTCTCGCCTAAGTGTCTCTAACACTTCTTGTAAGTGGTGTGCTTGTTCAGCTTCACTTTTCGAGTACACCAAGATATCATCGATAAACACGATGACCGACTTATCCAACATTGGCTTGCAAACCCGGTTCACGAGGTCCATGAAAGCCGCGGGTGCGTTTGTTAGCCCAAATGACATCACGAGGAATTCGTAATGTCCGTATCTCGTGCGGAAAGCCGTCTTCGGCACATCTTCTTCTTTGACCTTTAGTTGGTGATACCCCGATCTAAGGTCAATTTTGGAAAACTAGTTCGCACCTTGTAGTTGGTCGAATAAATCATCTATCCTCGGGAGCGGGTATAGGTTCTTTACCGTGAGTTTGTTTAACTCCCGGTAATCAATACACATGCACATGCTCCCGTCTTTCTTTCTCACGAACAATACCGGTGCGCCCCAAGGAGACACACTCGGCCTTATGAATCCCTTGTCAAGCAGGTCTTGGATTTGGGACATCAACTCTTGTAATTCCGACGGTGCAAGTCGGTACGGGGCTTTTGCTACGGGTTTCGCGCCCGGAATCAATTCGATCCCGAACTCTACTTCCCGTTCAGGCGGTATCCCCGGTAAATCTTCCGGAAAAACATCTTCATAATCTCGTACTACCGGTACATCTCCAATCTTTCGTGATTCTTTCTCGGGCTCATTAGCGTATATCATGAATGCCTTGCATCCTCGCTTCATTAGCTTGTGAGCTTTCAACATTGAGCATACTATGGGGTTGCCTCCTTTTTCGCCATAAATGGTGACGTGTTTCCCGCTCGGAGATGTTAGTTTTATCTCTTTACGGAAGCACACGACCTTTGCATGGTGTCGAGATAGCCAATCCATCCCAACGACTACTTGAAATTCTCCCATCGACATCGGGATTAGATTTATCAAATATTCTTCATTGTCGATGCTCAGTTTACAATTTTCACATACATCACAAACAATAAAGCTCTTGTTATTACCTATCTCTACTTCTAAGGGCACAGGTAATTTTGTTAGAACAAATGAAGGATGTCGAATAAATCCATATGAAACAAAGGATTTATTCGCACCCGTATCAAATAACACGTGTGCAGGAATTGAATTTACAGCAAATATACCTGAGACCACGTCAGGTTCAACCTTTGCTTCTGCGGTGGTTAGTTGAAAAGATCTTGCCTTTGCTTTCGGGGCTTCACCTTTCGATTCTTGCCCATCCTTCTTTCCAACCAGTTCCGGGCATTCCGACTTCTTGTGACCCGTTCGATAACAGTTGTAACAAACCGTCACTTTCTCCGGGCATGATATAGCCATATGTCCCGTCTTCTTGCATATGGGACAAGGCTTATCCTTGTAACGACATTCGCCTTTATGACCTTTCCCGCAGATTCTACAACTTGGCGACCCGCCTTTCGTATCAGATTTCTTTGCGCTTTTGTTTGTTCGTGCCTTCTTAGTAGGGCTTGGATTCACATCTTGTGCCCTTCGTTCACCCCGTTCTATGCTCTTCTTCAGTTCGATCTCCCTTTCCCGAGCAGCATTGACAATCTCGGTAAGGGTCTCGTATTTTGAAGGGGTTATGAACTCTCTATACTCCGCGCTTAGCATGTTATGGTAGTAATAGACCTTTTGTTCTTCATTTGTCACCAAATCATCACAGAACTTTATCTTGTCCATAAACATCCCCGTGATCTTGTCTATGGATTCACCCTTGTGTCTGAGTTGCATGAACTCTTCCTTGATTCTATTTATGACCGCTTTGGGACTATGGTGTTTAAGAAACGGCGTCTTAAACTCCTCTCATGTCATGGCCTTAGCCGCTTCACTTCCAATCTCCTTCTTTTTGTTATCCCACCAGTCCTTCGCTTGACCTCTTAATTGACCCGTACCATAAGCTACGTAGTCATTTTCATCACAATGAGTTCTCTCGAATACTCCTTCAATATCACTTAGCCATCGTTGGCATACAATTGGATCAACCTCCCCATTATATATTGGTGGTTTACAGGCCATGAATTCCTTGTATGAACAAGGCTTTCGTCCACCATGCTTTTCCTTTGTTGAACTGGAATCATCTTCCAATTTCTTGATTCTCTCTTCTACTATTGATAAAACTGTGTTTTGAATTTTATCAATAAAGCCTGACAAGCTGTTTTCGATCGCCTTTCCAACCTCTTCGGCAATCACTTCCTTCATTTGCTCGGTGACTCTTGGCACCGCATTATCATTACCTCCATCAGCCATCTCTATTTCTGAAATGTTTACATAGTTTGTTAAACATTCCATTTATAACACATGCTTTACTTGTTTTGATTTAATCAAGTTCATAACTTGATTTAATCATTCTTGTTTCAATTCAATCAAGTTCGTAACTTGATTTAATCATTCTTGTTTCAATTTAATCAAGTTCGTAACTTGATTTAATCATTCTTGTTTCAATTCAATCAAGTCCGTGACTTGATTTAATAATTCTTGTTTCAATTCAATCAAGTCCGTGACTTGATTTAATAATTCTTGTTTCATGCATTTCTTGTTTTTGAGCGAGCTTACACACTCTTTTCATGCATATTTGTTCATTTCTCATTTTCTACGTAGTACATAATTTATTAACAAAATAAGTTAGTTCTTACCGGACGATCGATCAAGCTTGAACCGAACACTTATTGACAACCTTGAGCTCTGATTACCAACTTGTAACACTCTAAATTTTACCCTTGATTTTACCAATAGTTTATACTATTTCTAGTAAAATATTGTTTAAATAACCTAACTTTCATAACAAAGTTCATAAGTTACATCAAACTTAGTCAACTAATAACTAAGTTGAAAACATTTTAAAAGATGTTTAAAATATGTTTACAACCCATACACAAAAGCTTTAAAGATTCAAAACATAGCGGAAGCTTCAAAATGTAGTGTTCGGTTCTTCATTAATCACTTGATCGCCACCCGTAAGATCCATCAATTTACCTATGATCAAAACCGTTAAAACATTACTTTTGACGTTGTTATATAATATAATCGCAAGGTTTAACCTCACATTTGAAAGTAATAAATATATAAAAACTATTCTGGTTCTACCGTAACTTACGGTATCACCGTAAGTTACGGTGAGTCCTGGACAATTACTAGTCCACCGTAAAGCAGGAGATCCCCGCCGTAAACATCTAAACTCTACCGTAAATTACGGTACTACCGTAATTTACGGTAGTACCTGGAATTGCATGTTTTGTTTTGTAAGATCATTACACCAAGATCCCAACTCTCGGATTTCGGTTTTTCTATGATACTGATACATTAAAACCTCGTATTTCTTATATGATATATATTTAGGCCCATCACTAAGAACAATCTATCGTATTCCGGAGCATTAATCATACCTTACTAGATAATTCGACCGTTTGGATGCCAAAATTTAGCGTAGCTTATCATACCTTACTAGATAATTCGACCTTTAAGTAGCACACGATCCCCAACCTGGAACTCGGGAGGTTTCCTACGCTTATCAGCGTAGCTTTTTTGACGGTCATGAGCTGCCGACATTCGTTGTCTGATTTGGGAAATCTTTTCCGTTGTGCGAATAACGAGTTTTGGGCCAGTGATTTGGTTGTCGCCAACTTCTGCCCAGCATAGAGATGATCGACATTTTCATCCATACAAAGCCTCGAACGGAGCAGCCTTGATGCTGATGTGGTAACTATTGTTGTACAAAAACTCCAACAAGGGTAGATGTCTTTCCCAGCCGTTACCAAAGTCGATAACAAACGCTCGAATCATGTCTTCTAGAGTCTGGATGGTGTGTTCAGTCTGCCCATCCATCTGAGGGTGGTAAGCCGTGCTCATATCTAGACGTGAGCCAAAGGATTTGTGCATCGCCTGCCACAAATCAGATGCAAAGCGTGGGTCTCGATCAAAAATGATGGGAGTTGGTACTCCGTGCCTGGCAACTACCTCTTTCAGATAAATGTCTGCGAGTGTAGAAAACTTGTCAGTTTCCTTGATTGCCAGAAAGTGTGCAGACCTGGTAAGTCGATCCACAATCACCCAGATGGTGTCGTTTCCTCGCTGAGATCTAGGTAAGCCAGTGACGAAATCCATGGAAATTTGCTCCCATTTCCATGTTGGGATCTCTGGTTGTTGGAGTAGTCATGATGGCTTCTGGTATTCAACCTTAACCCTAGCACAGGTCAAGCATTTACTAACATAAGTCGCTATGTTAGCTTTCATGTGGGGCCACCAGTACCAAGTTTTGAGATCTTGATACATCTTGTTAGAACCAGGATGCACAGAGTAACGAGACATGTGCGCTTCGTCCATCACAAGCTCTCGTAAGTTCCCATAAGATGGAACCCAGATACGTCCCGCTAAATAGTAAGCACCGTCTTCCTTTAGTTCTAGTCGTTTTTCCAATCCCCGCAGGGACTCAGCTTTGCAGTTCTCTTCTTTTAATGCTTCAACCTGAGCATCACGGATCTGGGTAGGAAGACTGGAGTGAATTGTAAGCTGCAACGCACGTACTCGCTTAGGTTTGGTTTCCTTACGACTGAGGGCATCGGCCACAACGTTGGCCTTGCCGGGATGATACTTGATCGCGCACTCATAATCATTCAGAAGTTCGACCCACCGACGTTGTCGCATGTTCGAATCCTCCCGATCAAACATATGCTAAAGACTCTTGTGATCGGTGTAGATGGTGCACTTGGTACCGTACAAGTAATATCTCCATATCTTGAGTGCAAACACTACTGCTCCCAACTCTAAATCGTGGGTAGTGAAGTTCTTTTCATGAGCCTTGAGTTGGCGTGATGCGTAAGCGATGACTTTCTCACGTTGCATCAACACACAACTAAGTCCTTGGATAGACGCGCCACAATAAACAACGAAATCTTATGTGCCTTCTAGTAACGAAAGAATGGCTGTACTGTAGAGTTTCACCTTCAATTGTTGAAACGCGGATTCTTGAGCAATCTTTCGAGTTAGAGTTGCGAGGGTTTGTGCCCACGATCAAGAAAAGCGGGCTTCGCAACGTCAAAAGTCGTTTGTTGGAAACTAAACATAAGGTTGTTTGTGTTGTAGGGGCTCCATGGTAAGGTGGAGGTATCGTTCGGATTCCTACCGGTTCTTGGAGTAGATTCGGATGTCGTCAAAGAAAACAAGTGGCATATCCGTCAAGGTAGGCTAAATTCGAATGTCGTGACTGAGAACCTACCTCGGTCGTAACGAGTTCTAAGGACAGTTCTCATGATACCTCCATATATGTGATATTCGTAGCCCTTGTGTCGCACCAGTGGATTGGGGTGGGGGTTGGGCCGGTTGGTGGCACGAAAGGAAAGGGGGTGGGTTTGGGTTTATAAAGTGGCGAACTTATAAAGTGGCGGTTTCGCGAGTTTCGCTACATAACTAAATGAGATGATTCATGTCGCAATTTAACCTACTACAATATCTCGTTTCACAAAAATAACGTATCACAATACTTCAGTTTCGGATTCCGGTTTCACGTAATACACTTTGCACATTTGTAACACCCTTGTTATTATTTTAAAGGTTTTCGTATAAATAACGAAAATAAACATGTAATTACGATTAAGTATCCTTAGAAAATACGAGTAATCTAAAACTTTTACAACTTAAAAGTTTTCAACATATTATAAACAAGTTCGTCGTTTAAAAGTTATGACATAACGCCGTGCGGAAGCTTTAATCTCGAGTGTTGAATTTTATCGTGTTCGGTTCCTCATCGAGCTTGATCTTCATCCGGGCACTCTTGGCGATCACCTATAATCAAAACCAACTTAAAAGTTAGTTTTGATAGTTAAATAAATAGTTTAAACAAGGTACACGGGTCAAACAATCAAAAAAATAAAGTCTTTCCGGAACTAGGGGGCGTCGCGTGACGCCTAGCCCCTGTTTTCACAGACTGTTGCTTAACAGTTGCTGTACATTCCCAACATGACCTGATTTCACGGAAACGGCCATAACTTCTTCGTTATTGGTCCGTTTTACCCGATTCGTTTTCCTACGCGTCCGTAATTAAATTCTCCATCTTATGGAGTTAAAATACAACATCTAACTTCACAAAATTTTAGACTTCAAGCTCTCGGCTTGAAGTTCAATTACGACACTTTTTCACCCGTTCGCGGTTTCATCTAACAAACTTGTTTGTGGCAATTGTTTCTTTTGTAAACATATTATTATGATTATTTCCTATTGTACAAGGTTCAATTCACGGGTTATTACACATTTTTAACCCGTTTCGCTATTACTTCTATTTTGACCCGTTAAGGGTATTTATGCACTAAGGTCCCATATCATCCCTTTTTTATACTTATCTTAAGGATTTAATATATCAAAACACTTATTTCCAACAACCTTTAAAGGTCGTTTGCCCGATTTACCCATCAAGGGCATTTTAGTCAACTTTAGCCCCCCATTTACGACGAAGGGCATTTGCTACTAATTTGACCCAAAAATGTATGTTTAAACACAATCGTATTTATACGTACCTGGCTCGAGTCAACCTAGTGACCCGTTTCGTCACCTTGCTTTTATTACCGATATTCTTATGGCGACGTAATTACCCAAACTACTATTCGCCCCTGTAAACACATGACTTGACAACCACATTAGTTGATTTTGTCAAATGGCGTTATTCCCACCATTTGGCCCGTTCGACCTACATAACCCAACATTTTCATATGTAACAAAACATTGGTTTTAATTACCAATCACACATCCGACCCATTTCGGATTTTCTCACTAGATCCTTTTTTTTTTCTAAAGTCATTTCTTTTTTTTTTAACCCATTTGGCTTACGCTATGGGTGTCCTTTGAACCTTAATTTACTTTAGTCGATACTTGACTAAATTTCCATTTTTACCCATTTTCCCATTACTAGTTACGCTATAAGGTAACTTTAAGAAAAACTCACTAATTCTTAACCAATTCGTGACTAATTTACCATTTTGCCTCTTTCACCATTAATCATGGTTTAAAACATTTTTATTGGTTCCGACCCATTTCGTTTCGTGTCGGAACCCATGATTCGAACCTAATCCTTTATCGTATTCATCACTTATAAAATAAACACATATACTACAAGTGGGTGTAAGTTTTACTTACCTCGCATCCGAAGTACGCTTTTCCTTCTTATTTGCTTCGTTTGACCCGCTTCCTTTCCAAGCCTCTACCTAGCTTGTCAAGCGTCAAACTATCATCATAATTCGTAAGACGGTTAGTTTAGTCATTATTACATACGACTATTCCATCTTACGAACTCTATGTCGGAACTACTATTCGACTTCAACGTTGGTTTATTTGACTTTCGATAGTCAACTAACTTCAATCATATTATACGCACAATAAGTTCAATCAACATCACGTTTAGAACCCATATTATTCCGTATTACACGTAGTTAGTCAAGTTAGCCAATTACGCGTTTCTTTCATAATTTCATTATGTCAACATTCATTCGGGCATTTTAACAAACACCTAATGTGCATAATTTTACATATTTACTAACTAGTTCATAACTAGTTATCTTTACCAAGATTTACATCAACACATTCAAACCTCTAAGTCTAGTGTTCATGAACTACATCAAGAACTTATATCATAACCTCAATATTCATCAATCTTACATTCTAATCTGAGTGTTCATCATATTAACATAAAACCCACTTAGCACATAATAGGGTAATTACCAAATCCCTAGTTTTGACAACAATTCATCAAATTTTCTACTAGGGTTTGTTTCTAAACCAAGATATAATCACAATAACACTCATAGATTCAACATTCATTCCAGAATTTCGATTATGATTGTTCATCATAATCTCAAAGTATCACCAAATAGCAAAATTTAACATACCTTGTGATCCCCATGACTAGGTGATCGTTTTTATGTGTTCATGCAGTGATTTGAGTCTTGATTCGAGCTTCGATTTAGTCATTTAGTGTGAACTAGGGTTTTGCTCCTTGGAGCACCCTCCTGGTCGATCAGAACACGCACACAATGTGTGTGTGTGTGTGTGTGTATTTTTTTTGTTTTAACAAAACAAGTTTCCCACTTGTCCATATTAGTCCCTCATGTTTTATTTTGATAAAATGAAGCTATATCTCACCATTAGCTACTTAATCACATGCTACTAACTAGGTTAATTACTCCTAGTTACTTTAACGGGTTCGGGAAGTTATAACCCGTTATGTTTTAAGTCCCGTTAATTTGGCCTTTTTATATACTTTGTTTTCTCAAAGTATTTATTCCCCTTTTTAATTAATATTAGGTTTATTTATTTGAGTCCTAATATTTACCGGGTTAATTTTTACCACTAACGGTATTTTACCCGTCTTTACTATTAACGTGGTTTGATTACCAAACCCGTTTTTGGGATGTTACAAGTCTACCCCCCTTAAAGAGGTTTCGTCCTCGAAACCTTGCTTACGTAGTTCATTGGTTTAAACCAAACGAAGTTGATTTCATTTTTAAAGCATTCATTCTTTTTGGTCACTATTTTATCATTCGTATTGGCACAAGTGTCTTTCATGTGTAAGTCCTCACGAACCATAACCTTCGTCTTGTATTTCTTATCTTGTCGCCTATTTGACCGAGTAATCACTCGACCATTTAGTCGCGTTAGTCCATCAACACATTTACTTTGCGTTTGTCTTATGTTGACAAGCGCTTTATATTGGTCATAACACTATCTTGACCTTGCATAGTTTTACCGACTAGACTAATTAGTCACCGTCGCTTCATACCCCGTCACCCGGGTATTCTATACTGCTATCTTCGTCCTTATGTGTGTTTACGATTTCTTAAACCTCTTCTTAATACTTATGTTAGCTAACACGTTGCTTTTGACTAAAAATAAAATTTTTGGTTTACGTTTTCCCCTTGTCCTACGTCTTTTCTCGTATCTAGGAGTTTTACGTTCAATGACTTATTCCTTTCTATTGTCATTTTGGCAATGCCTTCGCCCCTTTGTGAAAATAACACAATTTAAAAATCGTGAATTCTTTTGTCATTTTAGTCCATTTAGATGTTTTAGTGAAATCTTCCACTTTTGCCCACCAAACTTTTCACGATCTCTTCATTTTAACCCGTTCGGTTAACTTAGCGAAACTCATCGCTTTTATACAAATTTTACCTTCCGATATTACTTTACGCGGGGAGTTACAACCAGTTTCCTCGCTTTACATTATTGACCCGTAGGTTCTTTCACTTAGCCTCATAGGCCATTTCTTTATATTTTTCACATTTTTAAGGTGAGACCCAACAGTTCGTTTCCTTCTATTTTTTGACCCAAGGGTCTTCTTGGTCCCGTAGACCTTATCACTACGTTTAATCCCGTAGGTTGTGATGATCCTATAGATCATCTTTTATTCACGTCTATATTCAAATGTATATTTATACATATATAGCTTCAAAGCATCCCTTGTTATGTCTGGAATCATTTATTTCGCTTTTGAACTTTAGTTGACCTTGACCGTAGTCTAAGGTTTCATTTGTTTACGTTCGGACTAATCTTCCAACTTTATGCCTCCTTACGTCATTTACTCGTCAGTTTGTCCTATACTTACCGTTTCCCGGTTCGTACTTATACTTCTTTACGACCCATTACCCGGGTTCTTTTATTTAAATGTTTTTAACGCCTATAACTCATTTACATAGGTTTATTAATATTCCACACTTTTATTTATTCGATTCGCGCTTACTTACTTTAGCAAGTGTCATCCTTTATTAAATTTGTTTGACTTGTTCGTGTGAAAATTCATCACTTATGAATGTCAAACTTCAGTCTTTGTTTGACCCGTTTAGCTTTGAAATAGTTGAACGTAATTTATCAAAATTTCTATTTGCAGTATCTTATTGTCCTTTAGTCATGACCCAAAACCCAAGTCTTTTGTCTTTATATACGCGTTCCTGTTTCTCAGTCTACCCATGCGTTTAATTCCTTACCCATCAACCGGGTGTTTTACCAAAATCGTTATCATTACACCCCTTCCGGTATGCATTAAGAATTCATTTCGATTTACTTGGTCATCTTAGCGAAATCCGTCGCTTTTATTCGACCATGTCTTTTATTCTTTAAGTGACCACCATTGGCGGCCTTATTAATTATGAGTGACGATTATCATCGTTATCCTTTCTTTACTACGACTAAAGTTAACAACCTTGATTATCCTTTTCGCGTAGGCAACACCTTTGTTTTTATGACCCGGCAGATCATTTATACTTTGGTTTTACTTGCCCATTTTGTTCACCATGGCCCTTTCGTCCAAGATGACTTATTTTCGTGAATTTTCTTTTGATCATTTATTTATATCATCATTTACATTAATCCTTGTCCCTTCTCTCGGGCTCATTATCCTAATGTAATACGCTTCCATCACCCGGCTGTGCGTTTACATTATTATCAACTATTTTGTTCATTTGTTTCATTTGGGTACTTTTTAATTTGTCCCATTCACCCCGTCCTTACTACATCGGATGTAAATGTGTCCGCTATAAGAAGTTCATGGTATCATATGCCACTACTTACTTGGCCAGAGTAAGCGATTAACACATGACACGCATGACCTTTTTATAGTTTTCACATCACGCCCTATGTAAGTAATGCCTCTATTTGTTTCTCTTGGAAACAATATCCCGAATACATTTTCTATTCGGGTTTTTTCCAAGTTTTTAATCTACATATGCAACTTTCAATTTCTACTTATTTGTTGCATATTACTATTTGTGCAATTAAATTTAAAATGTGCACCTGGTAATGCTTGCCCTAACGGGCTTCTCTTGCCATTAGCCTTGTTCGCGACCATTACGCGATTTAGGTCCTTGATGAGCATACTCTTTGGACCGTTCTTCTGTTAAATCTGCGATTTGTTAAACTCTCGCTATCCTCATATGCGAGTGTCCTTCAACTAAAACATATACAACAGTTGGTAATGTCAACTTCAATAATCGCCTGTATTATAATACAAGGCTTTTTCTACTATACGCGTCAACGAGCGTATTTTCGTCAACTACATCAATCATTTTAATTGGGGTAACGTGTATCACACGATAGCCCTATGTGTTGTTTACAACACTTCAGCATGCTAAACTATTAACATACATGTACTTACCGGATTTGCGATCAAGCCACGAACCGAACACACTTTATTCTCTCACCATGAGCTCTGATTACCAACTTGTAACACCCTTGTTATTATTTTAAAGGTTTTCGTATAAATAACGAAAATAAACATGTAATTACGATTAAGTATCCTTAGAAAATACGAGTAATCTAAAACTTTTACAACTTAAAAGTTTTCAACATATTATAAACAAGTTCGTCGTTTAAAAGTTATGACGTAACGCCGTGCGGAAGCTTTAATCTCGAGTGTTGAATTTTATCGTGTTCGGTTCCTCATCGAGCTTGATCTTCATCCGGGCACTCTTGGCGATCACCTATAATCAAAACCAACTTAAAAGTTAGTTTTGATAGTTAAATAAATAGTTTAAACAAGGTACACGGGTCAAACAATCAAAGAAATAAAGTTTTTCCGGAACTAGGGGGCGTCGCGTGACGCCTAGTCCCTGTTTTCACAGACTGTTGCTTAACAGTTGCTGTACATTCCCAGCATGACCTGATTTCACGGAAACGGCCATAACTTCTTCGTTATTGGTCCGTTTTACCCGATTCTTTTTCCTACGCGTCCGTAATTAAATTCTCCATCTTATGGAGTTAAAATACAACATCTAACTTCACAAAATTTTAGACTTCAAGCTCTCGGCTTGAAGTTCAATTACGACACTTTTTCACCCGTTCGCGGTTTCATCTAACAAACTTGTTTGTGGCAATTGTTTCTTTTGTAAACATATTATTATGATTATTTCCTATTGTACAAGGTTCAATTCACGGGTTATTACACATTTTTAAACCCATTTCGATATTACTTCTATTTTGACCCGTTAAGGGTATTTATGCACTAAGGTCCCATATCATCCCTTTTTTATACTTATCTTAAGGATTTAATCTATCAAAACACTTATTTCCAACAACCTTTAAAGGTCGTTTGCCCGATTTACCCATCAAGGGCATTTTAGTCAACTTTAGCCCCTCATTTACGACGAAGGGCATTTGCTACTAATTTGACCCAAAAATGTATGTTTAAACACAATCGTATTTATACGTACCTGGCTCGAGTCAACCTAGTGACCCGTTTCGTCACCTTGCTTTTATTACCGATATTCTTATGGCGACGTAATTACCCAAACTACTATTCGCCCCTGTAAACACATGACTTGACAACCACATTAGTTGATTTTGTCAAATGGCGTTATTCCCACCATTTGGCCCGTTCGACCTACATAACCCAACATTTTCATATGTAACAAAACATTAGTTTTAATTACCAATCTCACATCCGACCCATTTCGGATTTTCTCACTAGATCCTTTTTTTTTCTAAAGTCATTTCTTATTTTTTTAACCCATTTGGCTTACGCTATGGGTGTCCTTTGAACCTTAATTTACTTTAGTCGATACTTGACTAAATTTCCATTTTTACCCATTTTCCCATTACTAGTTACGCTATAAGGTAACTTTAAGAAAAACTCACTAATTCTTAACCAATTCGTGACTAATTTACCATTTTGCCTCTTTCACCATTAATCATGGTTTAAAACATTTTTATTGGTTCCGACCCATTTCGTTTCGTGTCGGAACCCATGATTCGAACCTAATCCTTTATCGTATTCATCACTTATAAAATAAACACATATACTACAAGTGGGTGTAAGTTTTACTTACCTCGCATCCGAAGTACGCTTTTCCTTCTTATTTGCTTCGTTTGACCCGCTTCCTTTCCAAGCCTCTACTTAGCTTGTCAAGCGTCAAACTATCATCATAATTCGTAAGACGGTTAGTTTAGTCATTATCACATACGACTATTCCATCTTACGAACTCTATGTCGGAACTACTATTCGACTTCAACGTTGGTTTATTTGACTTTCGATAGTCAACTAACTTCAATCATATTATACGCACAATAAGTTCAATCAACATCACGTTTAGAACCCATATTATTCCGTATTACACGTAGTTAGTCAAGTTAGCCAATTACGCGTTTCTTTCATAATTTCATTATGTCAACATTCATTCGGGCATTTTAACAAACACCTAATGTGCATAATTTTACATATTTACTAACTAGTTCATAACTAGTTATCTTTACCAAGATTTACATCAACACATTCAAACCTCTAAGTCTAGTGTTCATGAACTACATCAAGAACTTATATCATAACCTCAATATTCATCAATCTTACATTCTAATCTGAGTGTTTATCATATTAACATAAAACCCACTTAGCACATAATAGGGTAATTACCAAATCCCTAGTTTTGACAACAATTCATCAAATTTTCTACTAGGGTTTGTTTCTAAACCAAGATATAATCACAATAACACTCATAGATTCAACATTCATTCCAGAATTTCGATTATGATTATTCATCATAATCTCAAAGTATCACCAAATAGCAAAATTTAACATACCTTGTGATCCCCATGACTAGGTGATCGTTTTTATGTGTTCATGCAGTGATTTGAGTCTTGATTCGAGCTTCGATTTAGTCATTTAGTGTGAACTAGGGTTTTGCTCCTTGGAGCACCCTCCTGGTCGATCAGAACACGCACACAATGTGTGTGTGTGTGTGTGTATTTTTTTTTGTTTTAACAAAACAAGTTTCCCACTTGTCCATATTAGTCCCTCATGTTTTATTTTGATAAAATGAAGCTATATCTCACCATTAGTTACTTAATCACATGCTACTAACTAGGTTAATTACTCCTAGTTACTTTAACGGGTTCGGGAAGTTATAACCCGTTATGTTTTAAGTCCCGTTAATTTGGCCTTTTTATATACTTTGTTTTCTCAAAGTATTTATTCCCCTTTTTAATTAATATTAGGTTTATTTATTTGAGTCCTAATATTTACCGGGTTAATTTTTACCACTAACGGTATTTTACCCGTCTTTACTATTAACGTGGTTTGATTACCAAACCCGTTTTTGGGATGTTACAAGTCTACCCCCCTTAAAGAGGTTTCGTCCTCGAAACCTTGCTTACGTAGTTCATTGGTTTAAACCAAACGAAGTTGGTTTCATTTTTAAAGCATTCATTCTTTTTGGTCACTATTTTATCATTCGTATTGGCACAAGTGTCTTTCATGTGTAAGTCCTCACGAACCATAACCTTCGTCTTGTATTTCTTATCTTGTCGCCTATTTGACCGAGTAATCACTCGACCATTTAGTCGCGTTAGTCCATCAACACATTTACTTTGCGTTTGTCTTATGTTGACAAGCGCTTTATATTGGTCATAACACTAACTTGACCTTGCATAGTTTTACCGACTAGACTAATTAGTCACCGTCGCTTCATACCCCGTCACCCGGGTATTCTATACTGCTATCTTCGTCCTTATGTGTGTTCACGATTTCTTAAACCTCTTCTTAATACTTATGTTAGCTAACACGTTGCTTTTGACTAAAAATAAAATTTTTGGTTTACGTTTTCCCCTTGTCTTACGTCTTTTCTCGTATCTAGGAGTTTTACGTTCAATGACTTATTCCTTTCTATTGTCATTTTGGCAATGCCTTCGCCCCTTTGTGAAAATAACACAATTTAAAAATCGTGAATTCTTTTGTCATTTTAGTCCATTTAGATGTTTTAGTGAAATCTTCCACTTTTGCCCACCAAACTTTTCACGATCTCTTCATTTTAACCCGTTCGGTTAACTTAGCGAAACTCATCGCTTTTATACAAATTTTACCTTCCGATATTACTTTACGCGGGGAGTTACAACCAGTTTCCTCGCTTTACATTATTGACCCGTAGGTTCTTTCACTTAGCCTCATAGGCCATTTCTTTATATTTTTCACATTTTTAAGGTGAGACCCAACAGTTCGTTTCCTTCTATTTTTTGACCCAAGGGTCTTCTTGGTCCCGTAGACCTTATCACTACGTTTAATCCCGTAGGTTATGATGATCCTATAGATCATCTTTTATTCACGTCTATATTCAAATGTATATTTATACATATATAGCTTCAAAGCATCCCTTGTTATGTCTGGAATCATTTATTTCGCTTTTGAACTTTAGTTGACCTTGACCGTAGTCTAAGGTTTCATTTGTTTACGTTCGGACTAATCTTCCAACTTTATGCCTCCTTACGTCATTTACTCGTCAGTTTGTCCTATACTTACCGTTTCCCGGTTCGTACTTATACTTCTTTACGACCCATTACCCGGGTTCTTTTATTTAAATGTTTTTAACGCCTATAACTCATTTACATAGGTTTATTAATATTCCACACTTTTATTTATTCGATTCGCGCTTACTTACTTTAGCAAGTGTCATCCTTTATTAAATTTGTTTGACTTGTTCGTGTGAAAATTCATCACTTATGAATGTCAAACTTCAGTCTTTGTTTGACCCGTTCAGCTTTGAAATAGTTGAACGTAATTTATCAAAATTTCTATTTGCAGTATCTTATTGTCCTTTAGTCATGACCCAAAACCCAAGTCTTTTGTCTTTATATACGCGTTCCTGTTTCTCAGTCTACCCATGCGTTTAATTCCTTACCCATCAACCGGGTGTTTTACCAAAATCGTTATCATTACACCCCTTCCGGTATGCATTAAGAATTCATTTCGATTTACTTGGTCATCTTAGCGAAATCCGTCGCTTTTATTCGACCATGTCTTTTATTCTTTAAGTAACCACCATTGGCGGCCTTATTAATTATGAGTGACGATTATCATCGTTATCCTTTCTTTACTACGACTAAAGTTAACAACCTTGATTATCCTTTTCGCGTAGGCAACACCTTTGTTTTTATGACCCGGCGGATCATTTATACTTTGGTTTTACTTGCCCATTTTGTTCACCATGGCCCTTTCGTCCAAGATGACTTATTTTCGTGAATTTTCTTTTGATCATTTATTTATATCATCATTTACATTAATCCTTGTCCCTTCTCTCGGGCTCATTATCCTAATGTAATACGCTTCCATCACCCGGCTGTGCGTTTACATTATTATCAACTATTTTGTTCATTTGTTTCATTTGGGTACTTTTTAATTTGTCCCATTCACCCCGTCCTTACTACATCGGATGTAAATGTGTCCGCTATAAGAAGTTCATGGTATCATATGCCACTACTTACTTGGCCAGAGTAAGCGATTAACACATGACACGCATGACCTTTTTATAGTTTTCACATCACGCCCTATGTAAGTAATGCCTCTATTTGTTTCTCTTGGAAACAATATCCCGAATACATTTTCTATTCGGGTTTTTCCAAGTTTTTAATCTACATATGCAACTTTCAATTTCTACTTATTTGTTGCATATTACTATTTGTGCAATTAAATTTAAAATGTGCACCTGGTAATGCTTGCCCTAACGGGCTTCTCTTGCCATTAGCCTTGTTCGCGACCATTACGCGATTTAGGTCCTTGATGAGCATACTCTTTGGACCGTTCTTCTGTTAAATCTGCGATTTGTTAAACTCTCGCTATCCTCATATGCGAGTGTCCTTCAACTAAAACATATACAACAGTTGGTAATGTCAACTTCAATAATCGCCTGTATTATAATACAAGGCTTTTTCTACTATACGCGTCAACGAGCGTATTTTCGTCAACTACATCAATCATTTTAATTGGGGTAACGTGTATCACACGATAGCCCTATGTGTTGTTTACAACACTTCAGCATGCTAAACTATTAACATACATGTACTTACCGGATTTGCGATCAAGCCACGAACCGAACACACTTTATTCTCTCACCATGAGCTCTGATTACCAACTTGTAACACCCTTGTTATTATTTTAAAGGTTTTCGTATAAATAACGAAAATAAACATGTAATTACGATTAAGTATCCTTAGAAAATACGAGTAATCTAAAACTTTTACAACTTAAAAGTTTTCAACATATTATAAACAAGTTCGTCGTTTAAAAGTTATGACGTAACGCCGTGCGGAAGCTTTAATCTCGAGTGTTGAATTTTATCGTGTTCGGTTCCTCATCGAGCTTGATCTTCATCCGGGCACTCTTGGCGATCACCTATAATCAAAACCAACTTAAAAGTTAGTTTTGATAGTTAAATAAATAGTTTAAACAAGGTACACGGGTCAAACAATCAAAGAAATAAAGTTTTTCCGAAACTAGGGGGCGTCGCGTGACGCCTAGTCCCTGTTTTCACAGACTGTTGCTTAACAGTTGCTGTACATTCCCAGCATGACCTGATTTCACGGAAACGGCCATAACTTCTTCGTTATTGGTCCGTTTTACCCGATTCTTTTTCCTACGCGTCCGTAATTAAATTCTCCATCTTATGGAGTTAAAATACAACATCTAACTTCACAAAATTTTAGACTTCAAGCTCTCGGCTTGAAGTTCAATTACGACACTTTTTCACCCGTTCGCGGTTTCATCTAACAAACTTGTTTGTGGCAATTGTTTCTTTTGTAAACATATTATTATGATTATTTCCTATTGTACAAGGTTCAATTCACGGGTTATTACACATTTTTAACCCATTTCGCTCTTACTTCTATTTTGACCCGTTAAGGGTATTTATGCACTAAGGTCCCATATCATCCCTTTTTTATACTTATCTTAAGGATTTAATCTATCAAAACACTTATTTCCAACAACCTTTAAAGGTCGTTTGCCCGATTTACCCATCAAGGGCATTTTAGTCAACTTTAGCCCCTCATTTACGACGAAGGGCATTTGCTACTAATTTGACCCAAAAATGTATGTTTAAACACAATCGTATTTATACGTACCTGGCTCGAGTCAACCTAGTGACCCGTTTTGTCACCTTGCTTTTATTACCGATATTCTTATGGCGACGTAATTACCCAAACTACTATTCGCCCCTGTAAACACATGACTTGACAACCACATTAGTTGATTTTGTCAAATGGCGTTATTCCCACCATTTGGCCCGTTCGACCTACATAACCCAACATTTTCATATGTAACAAAACATTGGTTTTAATTACCAATCACACATCCGACCCATTTCGGATTTTCTCACTAGATCCTTTTTTTTTTTCTAAAGTCATTTCTTATTTTTTAACCCATTTGGCTTACGCTATGGGTGTCCTTTGAACCTTAATTTACTTTAGTCGATACTTGACTAAATTTCCATTTTTACCCATTTTCCCATTACTAGTTACGCTATAAGGTAACTTTAAGAAAAACTCACTAATTCTTAACCAATTCGTGACTAATTTACCATTTTGCCTCTTTCACCATTAATCATGGTTTAAAACATTTTTATTGGTTCCGACCCATTTCGTTTCGTGTCGTGTCGGAACCCATGATTCGAACCTAATCCTTTATCGTATTCATCACTTATAAAATAAACACATATACTACAAGTGGGTGTAAGTTTTACTTACCTCGCATCCGAAGTACGCTTTTCCTTCTTATTTGCTTCGTTTGACCCGCTTCCTTTCCAAGCCTCTACCTAGCTTGGCAAGCGTCAAACTATCACCATAATTCGTAAGACGGTTAGTTTAGTCATTATCACATACGACTATTCCATCTTACGAACTCTATGTCGGAACTACTATTCGACTTCAACGTTGGTTTATTTGACTTTCGATAGTCAACTAACTTCAATCATATTATACGCATAATAAGTTCAATCAACATCACGTTTAGAACCCATATTATTCCGTATTACACGTAGTTAGTCAAGTTAGCCAATTACGCGTTTCTTTCATAATTTCATTATGTCAACATTCATTCGGGCATTTTAACAAACACCTAATGTGCATAATTTTACATATTTACTAACTAGTTCATAACTAGTTATCTTTACCAAGATTTACATCAACACATTCAAACCTCTAAGTCTAGTGTTCATGAACTACATCAAGAACTTATATCATAACCTCAATATTCATCAATCTTACATTCTAATCTGAGTGTTCATCATATTAACATAAAACCCACTTAGCACATAATAGGGTAATTACCAAATCCCTAGTTTTGACAACAATTCATCAAATTTTCTACTAGGGTTTGTTTCTAAACCAAGATATAATCAAATAACACTCATAGATTCAACATTCATTCCAGAATTTCGATTATGATTGTTCATCATAATCTCAAAGTATCACCAAATAGCAAAATTTAACATACCTTGTGATCCCCATGACTAGGTGATCGTTTTTATGTGTTCATGCAGTGATTTGAGTCTTGATTCGAGCTTCGATTTAGTCATTTAGTGTGAACTAGGGTTTTGCTCCTTGGAGCACCCTCCTGGTCGATCAGAACACGCACACAATGTGTGTGTGTGTGTGTATTTTTTTTGTTTTAACAAAACAAGTTTCCCACTTGTCCATATTAGTCCCTCATGTTTTATTTTGATCAAATGAAGCTATATCTCACCATTAGTTACTTAATCACATGCTACTAACTAGGTTAATTACTCCTAGTTACTTTAACGGGTTCGGGAAGTTATAACCCGTTATGTTTTAAGTCCCGTTAATTTGGGCCTTTTATATACTTTGTTTTCTCAAAGTATTTATTCCCCTTTTTAATTAATATTAGGTTTATTTATTTGAGTCCTAATATTTACCGGGTTAATTTTTACCACTAACGCTATTTTACCCGTCTTTACTATTAACGTGGTTTGATTACCAAACCCGTTTTTGGGATGTTACAACATTATCAAGCACACAATCGTTCAAATAAAAATTCAATTCACTTAACGTACATGTAATCACACAGTAAAACGAAACGTTCAGGGATTTATACGAGTTGTCACATAACACCCTACAGGTATCACCCAGAACAGAAACAAAAAAAAAACATACAAATTAAAAAAAAAATTCACCCAGTTCTCCTAATCTATATTCCTGGATTTTGATATGTGTTTGATTCATAAAAAAGCTAATGTTTGCATTTCGCCAAAAATCCTGTCGATAGAGACTCTTTTACCGGAGAATATTAGATCATTTCGTGCTTTCCAAATAGCCCAGCATGACACCAAAATTATCGCCAGAATTAAACGATTCTTGTGGTTAGTTGCCTTCACGCCTTTATATAACTGAAAAATTTCTCGGACCGTGAACGCATAGAGGAAGGGTATGTTGCACCACAAACTCACATTTTGCCATAACAAAGTTGCGACGTAACAAGACACAAAAAGATGATCTGCATCTTCTTCGCCACATAAACGACATAGAGTCGAACCCCTGAGCATATTCCGCTTATGCAGGTCTTTATTTGAAGTTGCAGGACCGAAGGATTGGAAAAAAGTTATTAGGGCGTTTTTTTACGTTCTTATGGCATATTTGGAAGGCGAAAAATGCAATAGAGTTTTAACAATAATTCCATCTCAGTTACAAAGACGACCGAAGAGATAAAAGAAGAGTGGTTTATTTGGGTCAAAGGTAGGTCTAAATATAATGTTATATATTGAGGTAGATTGTGTGACTTTAACATTCTTGATGTAATTCTTTAGTTGGGTTTTTCAGCTGCTTGTTAACCTGGTTTCTATATATATATATATATAAGGTAGGGTTCATGCGAGAACCACTCTTATTACGAGAACCGCAAAAACCACGAGAATCAATGTGAACACAACAAAATAAGCACCCCCATCACCACAAAAAAAAAAAAAACTATACCTCACCAAAATACCTAACCCCCTCATAGGGCTGGGAAATCGTGTATACCCCTACACGATAAGACACGACACGATAAGACACGATACACGAAATCCCATACACGAACACGACACGATATACACGAAAATTACATGTTAACACGAACACGACATGCTATCTGAGAGTTACAGAGTGAGTTTAGGGTTTTATTTTTCTTGAATTGAATGAGGAATGAAAATAGAAAGGAATTAAGGAACCTACACGCACATGGCTGATGAGTTTTATTTAATTTAATTTCTTATCGTGTACTAACATGTATTAACAGGTAAACATGTATTTAACCTGTTTATACACGAAAATTAACAGGTAATCTCGTGTCTACCTGTTTGGTACATGATACCTGTTAAGGCCATACACGATACCTGTTAACTTCGTGTAGGTTCGTGTCATGTATTCGTGTAAAATTGCCAGCCCTACCCCCTCCCCCTCCCCCCATCCCCACCCATACACACACCCCAAAAACCTAAAAAAAACTAATCCCCCACCCCCCAAAAACCTAAACTCCCCACCTAACTCACCCAAGTTAAATGCTAAAAACTAACCCATTAAATTAAACCTTACAACTAAATGCTATTTTTTTTTATTAAATCACGACTTTAACAAACAAACAAAAAAAAACTACGACACATGCACATGTGCAGCAGTAATTTTTGTTCTATTTTTTTTAAGTGACGAGATTTAGGGAGTTAAAAAAATTTAGGTATTCTTTTGTGTTTATACTGGTTCTCGCGGTTTTTTCCAATAATAAAGGGTCGTTCAATGTTTAATATACGACAAGAAAAAGTACAATGAAATAAAATTGAGTCGTTCACCTCCACACGGTTTGGACCCAATTTATCCGCAGCCGCAACACAAAGTTACATATGGTCTTGTTGATTTGGTGACTTCCTCGATAAACGACTAATTCTTGCTTTCTTTTTCTATATTTAATTAATATGTCTGCATCTTTTTATTTTTTTAATCACTTTTTATTATTTTCTTTTAGGTTTTTTTTTTTTTTTTTTTTTTTTTAACGGATACACACGTTACCTATTTCTACACCATATAAAAAACCACTTAAATATTTTAATGGTGTTTGAACTCTCACCATTTGATTGATAAAAAATCACCATTAACATTGAGCCAAAGGTCTGTTGACTTTTATCTTCGGGTATCAAATGAACCAAACGAATACGAAAAAGACCTTATTCGTGTTCGTTCGATAAGGATAATATGTGTTCACAAACGGTTTTTGAACGCTTACTGAACGGGATTTTATGTTCATGTTCGTTCATTAATTAATCGAGGGAACGTAAACGAATTTCCCGTCAAATAGTTCACGAAGTGTTCACTTAATATTCAGTTCGTTTACACCCTAATCAAACTTAAAAAGATAATTATAGAGAAATGCTATTTTTCATTGTATATACTACTATTAGATAACTAATGACATATTTGTAGGTTTCACAACTTAAGATTCAAATATCTCTTATGATTTGTGTATAGATTATGGTTGGATTGAAATATTTTGATTATACTCTTGAAAATTTAATTATATAATCTAGAGTAAAATGCACGGATAGTCCCTGTGGTTTGATGAAATTTCACCTTTAGTTCCCAACTTTTCAGAATTACACTCGTAGTCCCTGTGGTTTGACAAGTTGTTACTCGGATAGTCCCTAAAGCGGATGAAGGTTACTCGGATAGTCCCTGTGGTTTGACAAGTTGTTACTCGGATAGTCCTTGTTATTTCACACCCACTTAACCAGAAAAACTAACCTCCATCCGCTTTGGGAACTATCCGAGTAACAACTTGTCAAACCACAAGGACTAAGAGTGTAATTTTGAAAAGTTGGGGACTAAAGGTGAAATTTCACCAAACCACAGGGACTATCCGCGCATTTTACTCTATAATCTAAATAGAAAACAAGAAGGAAATATAAGTTTTGTTCTGAAAAGCGTGTATCAGAATCACACAAACGACTCTCCTTTTATACTTGGGGAACCGCTACAACGTTTTACTTAGTGGTTATAAGACCATCCGTAGTGGGGCGTGATTTTAAAAAAAAAATTGAAAAATAACGCCCCAAAACGCCCCCAATACCATTACATGGGGCGTTATAAAAAAAATCAAAAAAATGTAGTTTGGCGTGATTTTTAAAACGCCCAAGATGTTGCTTTGGTTTGACATCATGTTTGACTATTAATTATGAATACCAATGGGAAGGAGTATGGTGTCCAAGTGGGCTGACATTTTGACTTAAATAAGTTTTTTTTTTTAATCTTTTTTAATGATTGAATGGGGCATTATGGGGCATTATACCCACTACACCACTTTTGCTATAATACCCCCTTGCTGACTAGGACGTCACGTGTCGTATAATGCCCCATGGTGGGGGCATTATAACCTTCTACCACTACACATGGTCTAATTGTTAGTATAGTGTTACATAAATGGGAAAACAACCAGTAGAAACTCATGAGCAATAACTTAGTCATTGTTGATCCTTCAAGTTATCCTTGCTCTTAGTTGTTGTTGACGACTAAGTCGTTGGTCAGTAGGAACTTACAATTGACGACCGTTTGCTATTGATGAAACAAGTTGTTAATCTTAGATTCTTAGTTACTATTAATGATCAATTCATTCAACTTTCTAAAAACCATGCAAATCCAAAGTAACTTCAATAGCTTTTTATTAAGATAAAAGAAAATCACGTTGACAAGGCAAAGCGAACAACGCAAGGGGTGTTGCCACTTGAACCCCATCAGGGAGTTGAATCTGATCTTGCCAAGGGGTCAGTGCCCCATTGGAAACCGTGGTGTAAAAAGCTTTGCCTCTAGAACCCTGAGGTACTTAGGTCTCCAAAATTAGAGTATTATTAAGCAAACATGTATTGCATATCTCCTAACTCGTACCAATTATTAAGATTTGTTCTTTGATCTTAAAAAATCCTAATAAATGACTTGATTACACTAACTTTTAACAACAAATATGATAGTACACAATTTCTTTATCTCTATCTTTAATTTTATTATGCTGTAATGGCATTCATGGCTAGGTATTGTAGTATCTGCTGTACTTTGCCGATGCCATTCATTCTTATAAAGTACTTTCATTCTCTTGAATGTCTTACTATTTCTTTCACCTACACGTCCACCTACTACCTAATTCTAGATGACATACCTGAGATGATTATCATTGTCTCACGAATGTCATATGCTTCTTGCGTACTGGCCAGAGACACAATCCACATACTAGTTTCGTGCCTTCATGTAATCATCACCTTATGTCCGAAGAAGTGGGTTTCAGTTCGTGCAACATCTTTAAAACCTTAGCAAGACAATATCATTGTCTTTCGTTTAATATTAACCCTCCCCAAGGATATTTTTCCTTTTTCTTTTAACACTGGTACCCATATATATTAATATTGTGTACCTAGGGTCCATTTGTCTAATTACATGCTTTGGTATTCATCCTAGACCGCATCCTCCGATCATCCTCCTCAAACACTTAAGCTTACCTTGCATATACAATACAGTTAGTTTCTTTATATGAATATGTAACAACCCCCAAAAATACTCCCAACGACAACATGTGATCAAAACCAGGAGTGCTCGCAATGAAACTTGTATATTCATTCTGGAAAATTTAGCGGTTAAGGAATCTTGGCGTTCGACGAACTAAATCACATAAAAATAGTCTTATTAGATTCACAATTATAAACCGAACAATTTAGGATCAAGACCCAAACATACGCGATAAACACCAGCACGAAAATCGAGAAAAACACACGATTGGACGAGAAGGGCGGCCAAGGACACGCGTCAAGACACTGCGACACGTGTCAGGCCTACGTGTGACACGTGGCGACCAAAGCCAGGTCGACCATCCCCGCGACACGCGCCAGGGGAGGCCGACCCGTGCGCGATACGCGGGGGAGACCCAATTGACAAACTATCTCTTTCGTTCTCCGTTTTCTTTGCACTAAAACCCCTAAACCCCGAAACTCTGCTCGTTATCAGGGTAATAAATCTAATCACGGACACGGTACTATATCCGATTGATTGAAACTGATCCAATGGATGTTTAAGTGCTGCCAATATCTGGCTATACTTTGTCATTCGTTGTGAGGGTTGCGATCTCGTGATTATCGTTAAAGTTGAATTGAGTTAATACACTAATACGAGCTCCGTTCTATCTAGAAATTTAGAACTCATAACCAGAAGGCTGCTAAACCAGAATACTTAATGATTAAGTAAACTTAGTAATTAAGAAAACTTAATGATTAAGTAAACTTAGCAGTTAAGAAAACTTAGCAGTTAAGAAAACTTAGCAGTTAAGAAAACTTAGCGGTTAAGAAACTTAATAGCTAAGGAAACTTAACAGGAAAGGAAACTTAGCAGTTAAGCAAGCTAAGTAAGTTAATTAATCAGCTAATTACGTTATTTAATTAATCGGCTAAGTAAATTACTTGATTAAACCGTTAAGGAAAATTAATCAGCTAAGTAAGATTAATTAATCAGCTAAGTAAGATTAATTAACTAAGTAAATTAAACACCTAAATAGATATACATGAAAATAGATATATATGAGGAAGGTGCAAGGAAGGTGCAAAAGGATATATGTGGGTAGGAAGCTTCCTAGAAAATGTATAGGTAACCAGAGGCGAAGTATTGTGGGTGCCCGGGGGTGCACCTGCCCACCCTAATATTTCGGTTAGAAGTGTACAAGTTCCGATTTTTCGTCTGAAATTTTTAAAATTATATGGGATCGCCCCCCGATTATTTTTCCTAAATTGTATATCCTAAATATTTATAAACTTTGTATATAAATGATGGGTAGTTTGGTAAATATACACTTTGTTTTATTTGGAACTATTATTATTTGACCCGAATTGAATCGAATAGTCAACCCGACCCGGCTCGAAACATAACGATAGGAAAAAAATTTGGGTCCCGTCACTTTACGCCCCCTCGAAACTTTTGGTCAAGCTCCGCCACTGTAGGTAACTTACTAGAAAAATATATGTAATTTCTTAGAAAGTATATAGGAAATTTCCTATAAATTTCATGTTTCCTACATATAAATAAGAGCCTAGGATTTCATTCTTTCTTGCCCATTCGTTCTATTCTTCTCTCTATACGTTGGTGTTCTAACCAATAATCACCGATAAGATATTCTGTCCGATCACGTGACCATCGTTAGGTTTGATTGGGTTTAACACTAATACGTATTCCACTCTGTTAAACTAAATGTTTAACTATCAGAAAACTCCAAACTATACACTTACAATCAAACAAGATGTTTAATCATCAGAATATTCAGAACTATAAAGTAGATGCTTAGTTATCAGAAGGCATAGAATCATGAGGCTTGTTTAATCAAAGACTATATGCTAACAAGGTGAGTCATTCTCTTTTTACCAAATTGTTTGAAAAACCCTAAATGTTTTTCAGTTATACTTTGCAGTTATTACGTCTTTGCTAATCTTTAATTACTGGCAGTAAGTGAGGGTTTTGTGCACATTACTACTAATGATTTATCACTTTAGGTGGGCGAGCCTAATTAGTGATATGTCCACAGTCATAGATCCGGTCGAGTGACAACTGAACCAACTAATTATAAGATAGGGGCAAATATAAAAACTCTTAATGCTGTGAATTATAACAAATGTGTTTTTGTACAAAATGAATGAACTCACCAGTATTTTCTGTTGACCAAATGTTTTTAAAACGCGTTTCTGGTAACTACAGTAGATTGGAACAAGAGTGGCGAGACGGCACCGAAAGGCTTAAAGAAGTGGCTTATTTTATCAAATAAATTAAATTAAATTAAACGTTGTTTTACGTATTCGGGTATATCCCATATTAAAGCTACCTTTCAAAACATGATTTTATCCCATCTAATAAATAAAATCCGTTGTTTTCTAAACTCTGATATTTTTCCTAACTTACGGTCCTGATGAACATTTCCGCTGCAATGTTTTTAAAATAACCACCGGTACCACTTGACTGCTCGCGGCTCCCGTCCAGGGTGGGGTCGGGGGTCGTGACAGAATACATAAGTACATGCTTACATTCAGTTCTACCTTTGGATCTTGGTCGAGTCTTGGATTGTACGGTTTCCTTGTCACAAGAGCACACAGGTTTGAGTTCAAGTACTTACTTCCTCGTACTTGATTCTCTCAAACCAGGGCTCTGATACCAACTTGAAACACCCTCACATGAAGGCTCTGATAACTTAAAAACGACGCAGCGGAAAAAGAGCCTTAAAAATTTCTTTCTCTATTAGACACATTTCTTACATGAAGGCTTAAATACGGAATGTCAAACGTTAACTAAAAGAAATATACCACATTCACTTTCAATTAACACTTTAAGGCGTTACATAATTAAAGCTATGTGACCGTTCTTTTCCGTACAATCCTTACTCTCGACTCGATCTATATCCGCTTCTCTTCGTTTGTGGTAGAAGAAATTCGTGTAGTACCTGTGGACATCACATACAACTTAACCATTAGTCATTAACAACATCATACGACATTATTCTCATGTAATTTAATATCAAATATCATTCAACAATATAAACTTTGATTCATTAAACTATCCTCTCGTATTTTCTCATTCCGAGTTCGACTTCGATACCTCATGAACCTGATGTTCTTTTACCTGCATTACATTTCAACTTCAAGGCACACCATTAGCAAACATCAATTCCCAAACATAATGAAACCATTCCTTCATACATTTATAACATCTCGCATTCATATATGTATACTAATTCCTATGTGCATTCATAGCATATTACATCCATACATGCATACATTCATAAATCATACATGTACACAAACATATACACCTACATATATACGCACACATTCGTGCACGCACACATGCATACGCATACATACATACAAGCTCTTACATACCACTTACATTCCCATATAATTTTTACTAACATATCATAGTCACAAACATCCATATAAATAAGTCTCATACGTACAAACTTACGTGCATGTTCATTTCTCTTCATGCTTACCTATGGATTCTATCACTAACATGTAGGTAGATCTATACATATACATATCTCCAAACTTATTTCTTTCCCACACATACTTTGAGTGAACGTTCCTGCTTATGAGTGAACATTCTTGCTAATGAGTGAACGTTTCAACTGTTGAGTGAACATTCTTGCTGACGAGTGAACGTTTCAACTGTTGAGTGAACATTCTTGCTGACGAGTGAACGTTCCAACTATTGAGTGAACATTCTTGCTGACGAGTGAACGTTCCAACTGTTGAGTGAACATTCTTGATGACGAGTGAACATTCCAACTGTTGAGTGAACATTCTTGCTAATGAGTGAACGTTCCAACTGTTGAGTGAACATTCTTGCTGACGAGTGAACGTTCAAACTGTTGAGTGAACATTCTTGTTGACGAGTGAACGTACAAACTGTTGAGTGAACATTCTTGCCGACGAGTGAACGTTCCAACTATTGAGTGAACATTCTTGCTGATGAGTGAACGTTCCAACTGTTGAGTGAAGATTCTTGCCGATGAGTGAACATTTCCACTGTTAAGTGAACATGCCGTAGATTACGGCAGCTTGCTGCTGTTTCGCCTTGTCTGCTTGGCCGTAAGCTATGGCTGACCTGCCGTAGCTTACGACGGGTTCTTTCTGTCACACCCCAACCGATGGCGGAATCATCGGGGCGTGGCACTAGGCGAATCAGTTTGCTCAAGAGAATCCATAACAACTATATTGCGATAATATTTAATACGTTCGTTATCCCATACTAACAAATAATGCGATCACATAAGTTATCACAGATTTCTTGTCCTCTCGAACAATACAAATCCGACAACCTAGATTTTAGTTGAGTTTCTAGACCTCCTAGCTTGATTTGATATAGTCTGCGATCTTACCTGCAACATACGTTAAAAATATTTGTCAATACAAAAGTATTGGCGAGTATACAGGTTTGATATGTATAGCGTAATAGATAAAAAGTGTAGCGAATTTCCATATGCAAGAACGTAACACACGACATATATACTCACAAAGCTGATACTACCAACTAAGTCCTCGATGCTCGAATATGCGATGGCAAACTAGACCCCGTCGGGTGCAATAGTACTATACTAGTCATGGTGGGACGTCGCGAGTATAAGCCCTAGCACATATGCAACTAGCATCACGTATATCTATGCATAAAAGTTATTCGCAAGTGATAATTTGATTGATTGAATAATTCGTTTGATAAGTTCGATTCGTTAGAAACGTATGTTACACCCAAAATGGGATTAAAAAGGGTTCAAGTATACTCACAGTGCGTATTTAGCGGGAATACAGCTTGACAGGGTCGGTTGCGAGTATGTCAGCGTTAATCATTGAAGAATAGAGTAAACGATGTACGGTCAAGCGAGAATAGCATCGAAAAGTTAGTTATCTGGTCGGATGGTGCTCATCCGTTCGGATGGGCTCATCCGATCGAATATGTGTTGACTCGTTCGAATTGTCTCTCGTTCGAAATGTCATCCGATCGAATATGTGTTGACTCGTTCGAAATGTCATCCGATCGAATATGTGTTGACTCGTTCGAACTGTCATCCGATCGAATATGTGTTGACTCGTTCGAATTGTCATCCGATCGGATGACATGTTATCCGTTCGGATGACATGTTATCCGTTTGAATGGCATGTGACCCGTTCGGATGACATATCTGTTTAACGTTCCTGTCAGCTGTTTTCGAGTGTTTTCGGAAGAAATACGATGCGGTCTTGTTGGGACGGTGTAATCTCGCATTAACCATTGAAATTCTATCAGTTCCAACCTGTTCTAATGGCCGGGAACCACCCCGTTCCATCAGATCTGGCCGTTCTTGACGGTTTCTCATGGTTAACTCGAAATCGCACAGTTCCTTGGTTAAATACATAGAATTAGGTGAGATTTGTTATCAAAATGTGTGGAAATCGCTTAGATCTGAGTCGTTTATGGTGGGATGAGGTCACAACTTGAAGTTCATATGAACTCTTGGTGACATCACCTTAAAACACCTCAAACCAGTAGATTTCACGGTTGGAAATTGAGTTTTGAAAGATAGAATGGTGTAGAATTGAGTGTAGATCATAGAAGTACGAGTTTTAGGTTGAAATCTTACCGGAATCACGAGGAATCGAGTAGAATTGAGTGTAGATCATAGAAGTACGAGTTTTAGGTTGAAATCTTACCGGAATCATGAGGAATCGAGAGAAAAGGGTCTTGAAGCGTGTCTGGTCGAGTGGGAGCTGTCACATCACTTAAACAGTGGTGTGACAGGCTATTTATAGGCAACAGAGAGGAGAAGGGAGTGGCTGGGTCGAATGGCCATCCGTTCGGATGGCCATCCGTTCGGATGGCCCATCCGTTCGGATGAGGCCCATCCGTTCGGATGAGGCTGTCCATCCGGATGGCTACTCCGGCGCGGTGAGTTTCTTCGTTTTCGATCATTTTGGTAGTTTTGGAAGTACGTGCTTTTTATATCATTATTATATATTCATATATATATCACTAGGGGTCGTATTTACGTATCCATATTCCAAAGTTTCGATAATTAATCAATCGGTTTTCGATTCGAGTATGCGATTAGTAGCGATGTTTCACGACCATCAAGTAGGGTGGTATAGGTCCTTTCTCGATGTCATCGTGATCGTTATTGTGTGTTGTGCCACAATGGCTGACGGGGTACCACTCACTCGTGTTGTCATCGTCGTCACGACGACTGGAGCTATAGCACTCACCCGAGAGTCCTTGTTAGTGTTAGTTGTTTTACGTTCGACACATCACGGCCACTGGGGAGGGTAGAATAGGTCCTCACTCAATGCCTCCGTGAGTGTTAGCATTTGTGATAACAGTGTATTGCGAAGATATTCGATTTATCCTTCGAATAGCGAAGTATGCGATATAGTTACATTATGATCCGAATCTCTGGTGCTAGGCGTAACGAGTATATCGAGTAGTAACAACGCACAAAAATGCGGGTTGTTACAGTCTCCCCTGCTTTAGGAAATTTCGTCTCAAAATTAATCCAACAGGTAGACTTTTGAGAGTTGCTCCTGCATCAGTAGTGATACAGCGAGTGATTTGACTGTGAGTTGACCGGCGAGAGTGCTTCGAATAAGAGAGATCGATTGCGATGGTGAGAAGGCGACGTAAAGACAAAAGTAATATCCCACGAGTTGGCGTTCCGAAGTACCTCGAGTCATGAAGAAGTCGTTAGCTCGATGCGATTGAAATCTTGAAAGGTTTCTCATGACGTAGAATTAACTGAGCCGATCGTTAACCAACGTTGCAAGAAGCGTTCATTTTTAGATCATCAAAAGGTATCTTGGATGGAAATCTCGAGAGGTTTTCCTTTTAACGTATGGCCAACTGAGTTGGTGTTAACCAACGTTGCAAGGAAGTTTAAGTCGTACACATTCTAAGGAATTTGAAGATGAAAACCGGGGTTACGAAAACTCTCCTAAGGCATGGGTTCAAGCTGAACTTGATGTCGAACTGACGTCTCAATAAAGTCTCGTTTTCGATATTTGAAAAGGTTTTAAGGAAGAATTGAACTCGTGAAAGCTCCCCTTGGGCATGGAGTTAAGCTAGTTCGATGTCACCTCCACATTGTGAGGAATTTCACTTGTCCCATGGTTTAAACAAAAGTTTTATAAAATCAGGTTTAATAGTACAGAAAGTAGTTAATCACCGGGCCCCACTTGGCACTTTCCCACGAAAGTTTGTTAATATGTTTAAAACATTTATATATAGGAAGTACCAGCGGCGTATCCACCATGCTTTGCTCATATTACTTCCGTTTCGTGAGGCGGTATCAGGTATGCCGATATGACACGGATAGGATTTGCGCTTACTTGGCCCATTCGATAGGAAGTCGGATCGAGTATAAGGTAGAATCGAATAGGTTAAACCAGCGGGTTGAATTGCGAACATAGTTGTAGCAGCGTGCGTGAGTAGCCTGATGACACGAAACATTTATGTGTCGTGTCTGGGTAGGCGTCGAGCGACAAGCGATTAAGCGAATAACACAACACCAGTAATGACGGCGGTGATAACGAATTACGATAATCGGCAGATGTTGCGTTGCAATCGATGGAGGTATACGCGATTTATGCGGTTCGATTTGATCGATTAACACCACCGAGTTTACCCATCATCAGACCCCACATGGCCTTTTTCCACGAAAGGCCGCTGATATGACTAAAACGCCCTGCTTTAACCATATGAGCTTTGTCTCGTGAAGCGAGGTCATGTGTGCTAACTTCACACGAATATCACAGATAACGGTAGGCGATAGCGATAGATTGATACACAGCAAGCGATATAGATTCACGTAATAAGCGACAGAGATTGAGAGATACACATGATAAGGGATTACGATTAGCCGAGTTTTGTTTCGAATAAGCTTTACGTTACATTGGGACGCATCCCGGTTATCGAGGAGGGTAGAATAGGTCCTCACCCGACAATATCGTGAGCGTTAATGTGCTTGATGAGATTGATTGCTATAGACTTACGACTAGTCTTGCGTTGATGCAATTGTCCTGCGAGGCAGACTCTCCAGAGTCCATCAATGAGGCAATTGCATTGCGTTTGCAGACTTACGACAAATCTTGCGATGATGTAATTTCAGTTGTTACGCCTTGCGATTGAGTGCAGTGTGTTGAAAATAATCACAATAGTATATAGGTCTAATAGCGTTCAACTCCACGTGGCACTTTCTTCACGGAACTTTGGTAGTATGATAAAGCACACCTTGCTTGACCCCTACTACTTAGATCCAGTGATTTGGTGTCATACTTCGTCGTAACGCTTATGGCACCTTAGAATTTACTACGATCTCCGTGCACTGACCCAAATAATATCGTGTGCACCCGTGATTAGTTGTTCCTTGCACGATTATCGTACCTCGTTCTAAGAGTGTAGTGAGGGTAAAACACATTATTTCGTGATATAGTATATAGTATGTGCGTGATTCTAGTCTAAGTGCGACGACTAGAGTGTGATAGAGAAAACCAAAAACGAGAGTTAATGTTACGCATAGTGGCAACGTCGAGTAATAGGGTAGGTTCAAAACTTAGAAATTAACGTCGAAAATCGTATCATTACAACTTTATCCTACGCTTGCTAGATGTCTGATGCTGAAGGCTTTTGCTGGAGCTGTTGTTGTTGTACTCAACTTCACGGTTCGATGCGGCAGTTGTGGGTGAAGTGACCGTAACGATTGCAGTTATTGCAATAGTGACAGTCAGCCCCAACTGGATGATGATAGGTACATGAGTAACACTGAGGATGAGCTCCAGTGTAGGCTCGTTTTGGAAACATCGGAACTGTTCGAAGAGGTTTCGGTTGCAGTAGTTCGGTTATTGATGAGCTCGGGCTTGAAGTCTTTCGTTTGCGGCTGGGTTTGTCGGTGTCTTGCGAAGAGATGTCGTTGTTGGAGGATTCGTCTGAGGACTCACTTGCAGAGTCTTTGGCTGATTTGTCGGAAGATCCGTCGACAGATTTGTCAGAAGAATCGGCAGCAGATTCGTCCGAAGAATCGTTAGCAGATTCGTTAGAAGAATCGCCAGCAGATTTGTCAGAAGATTCGTCAGTAGATTCATCAGAAGATTCGTCAACATGTTCGCCTGAAGGATTAATGGTGATTGCTTGATGAGCTTGCTTGATAGGATTCCTTGAGAATAACCCTTCCACGAGTCGTTTATTGTTGATTTCTGCGGCCAAGCGGTAGGTTTCTTCGATAGTAGCAGGTCTTGCAGCTTCGACAAAATCACCCACACACTCAGGCAACCCGCGAATATACTTCGAAATGGATTTTTCTGAAGTGTTGACTTGGCTCGGGCAGATTATGCTAAGCTGTTTGAACCTTGCGGTGTAGCCAGCGTTGTCACCTTTTGTTTGCTTGATTTCCCAAAATTCGTTTTCTAGTTTCTGGATTTCGTGGGGAGAGCAGTACTCTTTCTTCATAAGCTCTTTCAGCTCAGCCCAAGAGAGAGTATATGCTGCAGGGATCCCACGTTTGTTACGTTCGGCGGTCCACCAGTCGAGTGCTCGCGATTGAAATACTTCGGTAGCGCAAGTAGTACGGAAACTATCGGGACACCCACTTTGACGAAGGGTAACTTCGATAGAATTGAACCACTGGAGTAGTTGAGTCACACCTCCTTCACCCGTGAATTCCATCGGGTCACAGGCTTTGAAGTGTTTGTAAAGAAAAGCAGATTGTGGCGCTTCCATCTTGGAGTCTTCCGAGGCTCGAGAGTTGCTGAGAGAGTGCACTCGAGCGGCAATTTGAGGAATAAGCTTAACCACTTCCTTAGTCACAAGTGATGCAATCCTCTTATCGGTGCTTCGTTTGGCTCTCCTCCTAGCTGTTCGTCTCGAGGTAGAATCGTTGGAAGGCATCTAGACAGGAAGAGACTAGGAATGAGATTCGATCATAATGATTTTTGAGTTTTGCGATGCGATTAAGCGCGTTCCAAAACTTGGTTCGATAGTATAGTAGTAATATGAATCACACAGGAGCCACATAGGAGACACAAAGTTCCTAAGTTCTCACACAATGACTTGTTGTTTATACGTATATATAGGTATTTATATAACTGAAATTTGTATTCATACATATACAGGTAGGTTTAGAATATGCGAGGACGCGTCGAAGTGGGAAAGCGAGCGCGAATGCGATAGATTATGCATTAGTTTTGTTGCAAACATTCGGATTGCGTTTTAGATTGCGATGGCTATGCGAATTGTGTGTTTATAAAGCAGGTAGTGAAAATCGTTAAATCGAGAAATCGATAACGCGTAAAGTTTCAACATGTAATTAAGTTTCAGCCAGTTGTAAAATTGGCGGATCATATACTAGAGTGCCTTGGGTGTTTAGGCGTCGACTAACCAAGGTAACCCAACTATATCTAACAAGTTCGAGCATGCGCGTTGACCTATAGGACTTCATGCTTCCACTGGGATGCAGCTCATGGCATTCGTCTTCCTAGTCATCACGTGGCTCGAGTTATCATGATAGTCGAGTCCTTGGTGAGAGCTTTTGAAAACCAATTAGAGAGTGAAACGGCTTATTAAGGTATGGGTTTCACCCCTGTCTTAACAGTTTCGTTCCTAATTGTGGTTATGCTCTTCGAATAAATTCGCGAGTTCCACTAGATTTCGAAATGGAGACTTTTGTCGAGATGTGGATGTCACTCCTAACTCGATGAAAGGTTCTCGTGCTAGAAAAATGCGCTGAGTGAGCAATCCTATCGAGAGTTCTTGGTTTTCACACCTGATCTCGACTGGATCGCTCGGTTTCGTTATGCGAGTATTTTCGAAAACATATGTATTGTGTCGGCCTTAGGAAAGGCTAAGTAGTATTTCAGCCTTAGGAAAGGCTTCTTCGTGTGAAATTGTAGTACGCGGTGTTCACACAAAGTTGTAGCTTTTAGCAATTTCGATCGAGAGTATCAAGTAGGCCCGGTACAACCCTACTAGGTTCGTACGAGTCGGCCTGTTAGTACTTAGACTATTGACTAGGTCAATTTCTAAGACGTCGACCCGGACTAGGTCGAGTCTGGCCTAATTCCCTATAGTTATGGCTCTGATACCAATCTGTCACACCCCAACCGATGGCGGAATCATCGGGGCGCGGCACTAGGCGAATCAGTTTGCTCAAGAGAATCCATAACAACTATATTGCGATAATATTTAATACGTTCGTTATCCCATACTAACAAATAATGCGATCACATAAGTTATCACAGATTTCTTGTCCTCTCGAACAATACAAATCCGACAACCTAGATTTTAGTTGAGTTTCTAGACCTCCTAGCTTGATTTGATATAGTCTGCGATCTTACTTGCAACATACGTTAAAAATATTTGTCAATACAAAAGTATTGGCGAGTATACAGGTTTGATATGTATAGCGTAATAGATAAAAAGTGTAGCGAATTTCCATATGCAAGAACGTAACACACGACCTATATACTCACAAAGCTGATACTACCAACTAAGTCCTCGATGCTCGAATATGCGATGGCAAACTAGACCCCGTCGGGCGCAATAGTACTATACTAGTCATGGTGGGACGTCGCGAGTATTAGCCCTAGCACATATGCAACTAGCATCACGTATATCTATGCATAACAGTTATTCGCAAGTGATAATTCGATTGATTGAATAATTCGTTTGATAAGTTTGATTCGTTAGAAACGTATGTTACACCCAAAATGCGATTAAAAAGGGTTCAAGTATACTCACAGTGCGTATTTAGCAGGAATACAGCTTGACAGGGTCGGTTGCGAGTATGTCTGCGTTAATCATTGAAGAATAGAGTAAACGATGTACGGTCAAGCGAGAATAGCATCGAAAAGTTAGTTATCTGGTCGGATGGTGCTTATCCGTTCGGATGGGCTCATCCGATCGAATATGTGTTGACTCGTTCGAATTGTCATCCGATCGAATATGTGTTGACTCGTTCGAATTGTCATCCGATCGAATATGTATTGACTCGTTCGAAATGTCATCCGATCGAATATGTGTTGACTCATTCGAATTGTCATCCGATTGGATGACATGTTATCCGTTCGGATGACATGTTATCCGTTTGAATGGCATGTGACCCGTTCGGATGGCATGTCTGTTTAACGTTCCGGTCAGCTGTTTTCGAGTGTTTTCGGAAGAAATACGATGCGGTCTTGTTGGGACGGTGTAATCTAACATTAACCATTGAAATTCTATCAGTTCCGACCCGTTCTAACGGCCGGGAACCACCCCGTTCCATCACATCTGGCCATTCTTGACGGTTTCTCATGGTTAACTCGAAATCGCACAGTTCCTTGGTTAAATACATAGAATTAGGTGAGATTTGTTTTCAAAATATGTGAAAATCGCTCAGATCTGAGTCGTTTATGGTGGGATGAGGTCACAACTTGAAGATCATATGAACTCTTGGTGATATCACCTTAAAACACCTCAAATCAGTAGATTTCACTGTTGGAAATTGAGTTTTGAAAGATAGAATGGTGTAGAATTGAGTGTAGATCATAGAAGTACGAGTTTTAGGTTGAAATCTTACCGGAATCGTGAGGAATCGAGAGAAAAGGCTCTTGAAGCGTGTCTGGTCGAGTGGGAGTTGTCACATCACTTAAATAGTGGTGTGACAGGCTATTTATAGGCAACAGAGAGGAGAAGGGAGTGGCTGGGTCGAATGGCCATCCGTTCGGATGGACATCCGTTCGGATGGCCCATCTGTTCGGATGAGGCTGTCCATCCGGATGGCTACTCCGGCGCGGTGAGTTTCTCCATTTTTGATCATTTTGGTAGCTTTGGAAGTACGTGCTTTTTATATCATTATTATATATTCCTATATATATCACTAGGGGTCGTATTTATGTATCCATATTCCAAAGTTTCGATAATTAATCAATCGGTTTTCGATTCGAGTATGCGATTAGTAGCGACGTTTCACGGCCATCAAGTAGGGTGGTATAGGTCCTTTCTTGATGTCATCGTGATCGTTATATTGTGTTGTGCCACAATGGCTGAAGGGGTACCACTCACTCGTGTTGTCATCGTCGTCACGACGACTGGAGCTATAGCACTCACCCGAGAGTCCTTGTTAGCGTTAGTTGTTTTACGTTCGTCACATCACGGCCACTGGGGAGGGTAGAATAGGTCCTCACTCAATGCCTCCGTGAGTGTTAGCGTTTGTGATAACAGTGTATTGCGAAGATATGCGATTTATCCTTCGAATAGCGAAGTATGTGATATAGTTACATTATGATCCGAATCTCTGGTGCTAGGCGTAACGAGTATATCGAGTAGTAACAACGCACAAAAATGCGGGTTGTTACACTTTCACTCTAACCTTTCTTCCTTTTTAATTTTCACAAGACAACCGTTAGATATCCGAACTTCCTTCTTCCACATTTTTCACGCTTCCAAGACGTACCATGACCATAATTCAAGCCCCCATATCCTTTTACTACTTAACCCCAAGATCAAACCATCTACCGCATCACGCTATGTTTCTTTCTACATTTGACCTGTTCACTTCCACCATGTAATTCCAAACATAGATGACCACCAACGACTTACCACCTTAACTTCATTTATAAATAAGAAGTGATTCCGGAAATCACTTACCTAATGCGTCCGTGTTCGTATCCGCTTCCTTGCCTCATCTTGGCCCGTTAGCCTTTCGTGCTTGATCCATCTCGACATGATCCCTATACTTTCATGTCATCGCAATCACATTCTTGTTAGCATACATGATTGTACATATTAACAATCATATCAAATGCATATCTCACATTTGACTTTCATTAGTCAATTCTAACAAGCATAAGGCATATTCCCACAATCATATCTTTTCAACTCATATAATTCATCCCGTCATCACATATAACACATATCGATATAACACGTACACAAGTGTGACAAAAGCCTAACCTTGCTACTTATGCACAGTTGACTTTCAGAAGTCAACGCTTTATCATATGAACTTTCTACTTAACCTCATATATTCGTGTTATCATATTAGCCTATACTAATGACATTATATACATTTCAAACTCATGATGTAATATGCTTACAACCACATGATCACCAAATTATATACACATTCACATACACATACTTTCACATGCTAATGCTTTCATTATCTCACATTTGACAATCACATTCAAGGTTAGTCTATTTAACATAATCACAACATCATTATTTACTAGCAAGTTCATATGTTATATACTTAGTGCACATTCATTTCTAAATTACCAATAGGCAAATGGTCCAACACATGTTGTTACGAAATCCTTCTACAATACATCTTCTCATGTCTAATTATCATCAATCATGTCATTATCAAACTCTACACATGTTCATCCATTGTTTAGCATATAATTTCACATACTAGCTTATACTATCAAACACTTGGTGTGCGTACACCATTTAATGCACAATGTATAACTAATTTACGCACGATCTTCCAAGTTCATACATAATTCATCAAATCTCCTTACTAATCAACAAGTATCATTCACACATAGACATCAACATAACAAAATCTCTAGTTCATCCAACTCATTCATATTAAACCATAAACCATCAAAACCCCAAGTTTTTGAACATGGGTTCTTCCATTAAAACTCCTAATTGAGATGATTAAATCATAATTGACACTAAATTAGTGCATGCATACACAAATCCAACCATCTAACATCCCCAATTTACCTAATTGGGGTTGATTCATCAAAACCCACCAAGTACTCCAATCAAGAAGGTTTAAGGGGTGAATTAGATACTTACTTGATGCTTAGGAGGTAATGAACACCCCTAAATTCATAGATTATCCATGTAAAATTTCAGATTTCTCCTCTCCTTCTTCTTCCTTTTATTCACACAAGAACACACACACATACTATGCGTGTGTGTCGACATATACATCTGCCCCAAAGGTTTTTCCCTTTTCTTTTTATGTTTTAGTTAAAACACTTTCCAACTTGTCCTCTTTTTGCCCTTGTAGTTTTGTTTGTTATTTGTTAGTCGCAAAATTCCATTCCTTACTATTTAACTGGCATATATAACTAAGTTAACTAACTAATTAGTTACCCCATATCACATTGTGTAAAATAAAACATGCTTGTAATTTAACATTCGGGTTTTGGGGCGTTACAGTTAAACCCTAATGCAGCCGCTACCACAGAAAACCGTCATTTGCATCTCATCGTAGCTACATCACCATTGACTCTCCCCGATCATCCAAGGGTTCGCAGAAATAACATGCAATTGGAATGCTAGCGATTGTTACCACAACACAATGTTTACAAGTGATAATTTAGACCAGTTATGTAACTAGTGATAATTTAGGGTACTAAAGTGTAATATGTTTAACTATATAGTTGTTATTAACATAGTATCTCGACTATCATAATATTTCTACACTCTTAGTCAATCTATTTTCTGATAAAGATAACATAATTTATTTATTTTTGGAATTTTATGTTTCCAACACCAAAACATTTGTTGAAGCGTAGGGTGCATAATTACATAAGTAGTAAGTGGATGATTTGAGTGGAATTTAGACTAACACTTATGTTTATTTTAATAATATTTTTAACATTTCACACTAAAACATCATGATCATTATTATTATTGGTCATTATTATTACTCATATATTTTGAAATGTGTCGCATAACACAAAATCCACTTTCATGCATAACTAGCCTTGATTTAATGGTATTATGTCAAATCTCTCTAATCAAGTAACCTTGGTTTGGGAACTAAGTCGTCAATATGGATGACTTCTTTTGCTTGTTATCATTTGCTTAATTTATCTATAAGAAATGAGGGTAAACTATAAATCAGAGTAAACCGTGTATTGAATTAATGATAACACCCGCACATTCATAATATTTGAGAAGTATTTCTAAGTTGAACGACTAAATAATTAGATTTAACATCAAACAAGTGGCTTATATTTTAGAAAAGAAAGTGCACCTATGAAGTCTATGATGAAAGTGTAAATATCTAAAAAGCAGATACACACCACTAGTGTTGTATCTTTTTACCATTAGTGTTGTATGTGTAACAATGTTTCTTTTCTTTCCTATCGTAAAATGTTGTAAGATCATCCGTAGTGGGGCATTTTTTTTAAAAAAAAATTGAAAAAAAACGCCCCAAAACGCCCCCCACCCCATTACACCCGGTGTTGTCCGGCGTTTTTTTTTGAAAAATTTGTTTTAGGCGTTTTATTTAAAACGCTGATTTGGTTTGTGGAATGGTTTGACCCACCAATGAGAGAGGAGCTTCACCCCCACATGTCTGACAAGTTAATTAATGCATGCCACTTTTGTTTTTTTTTTTTTTTTTTGATGATTGGAAGGGGCATTATTAGGCATTATTCCAACTACGCCACTTTTGCAATAACGTCCCATGCTAACTGTACCGACACGTGTCGAATAATGCCCCATGATGGGGGCATTATTTTGTTCCACCACTACACATGTTCTAATAACTTTCTCAATAGGAAGAAATATAATTTCAAATGCATTTGTCAAATCACTAAAATATCATCTTTTTCGACTTTCTAATTCTTCATTTTTCTCTCCAAATGCAATATACATCGGAGATGGTATAACAACATAAAATACACGTGGATTTCGTCTCTTCTCTATGAGTTAATAGAATAATAGCTCCATAATTTATGCATCTGACTTTATGGTTGGAAATCATGGCGTCTTTCATGTAAAATCGCGTATACACGGTAAACATGTAGAGGCAGACTTCTACTTTGTTAGGAAAAAAAGGACACCGAAGAACTATACGTTTAATTAGTAAATCTCAAGAGATTTATAACTTCTCAAAGTGTTCATCGAATGCCTTCCTCTTTGATTCACCGTGTCCTTACATTCCATGGCTCGTATCATTTTGATTCACCTTATACACCCTTGGCTTGTGGGTCTATGTAGTATAAATACCTCATCGTGCTAGGTTTAGTCCAAAAAGGCTTTTAAAGCTTAATTAATTTAGATATACAATGTCTATAGAGTGTTATACCTTCTAATTTGTCAAAATACACTTTTTTCATAATATTATATTCTACATATAAAATTACTATGACATACATACAGTGGCGTATCTGAGAATTCATATACCCTGTTCGAGCTCGAAAAAATATGCATTTCCGTAATGTTTTATTATTAGAGTAAATTACTTTTTGAGTCAATGTGTTTTAGTGGTTTTAACCACTTGAATCCAAAATAAAAAAGTTTAACGTCCCGACTCCCTAACCGCTCATTTTATAACGTTTTGAATCCATATTTTAAAATTTTAAATTGTCCACAAAAAGGGCACAATCATTGAAACATGTTAATGGCGAACAAGGGTAATTTACTACATATATTTCTTGAAATGTTAATACCACTAACCAATGTTTAGCTAAAAGCAAACGTTATGGAACATCAACCAAAATAATTAAAAGTTTATTACCAAACAATTTCTAATGCTAAAATCAATCATAACATATCCTATATAATACAAGAAATTTAACTAAAATAATAGTTCTTTTTATATAATTAAGAAGACAATATTTAAAAAAAATAATATAATAATTGCATTAGTAAGATTTAAGGATATCCTATCTTCGCCTTGATAGTCACACAATTGAGTAATTTAGGGTGTTAGGAGTGGTTAAACACCTTAGAGTGACAAACAAAAAAAAAAGACCAATCAGAGTGCGCCATGTCAATCAGTCAAAAGTGTTTAAACTTTGCTGAAAAGTGTTGGCAATGGTTTAAACACTTGCTGAAGTGGTAAACTTTTTTTATTATTTTTTTGTGCACTAGTTTATTTAATATTTAAATAAGTTAATATATGTAAAATATGTTGGAAAAATAGGTGAAAATAACATTTTTCACAAATATAGGAAAATGATTTTTTCCTATTTTGGACTAGAAATAAATATAATAAAATGAGCGGGTTTTATATATTTATTTGTGGGTTTGTGTTCTATGTTGGAAGAGCTTCGCAACGAACTAAACCACGTCTAAAACGGAGCTAAGATGAATGAGATATCGATGCTCAAAGTTGGGTGTTTAGAACATTCAATGCTGAAACAAAAGGGAAAGTAGCACCTTGTCCCACATCGGATGAGAGATGGAACTTAAAGGGGTATTTAAGTGGGAACTCTCCATCCTTATTGTTTCATGGGAGCACTCACTAGTGTACTCGCGAAGGGTGCGGAGCACCCTAACTCGCACACGCTCGCGCGCGCGCGTGGGCGATGAGGCGCAATGTGGCGCTTTGATGGCGCACTTTGCACTTCGCATCGCCGCGATGCCGCTTGAGAGCCGCCTTTGTATTTTTGACCACGTGCGCGTGGTGGATCTCATGGGCTGCAGGGACCAAGTGGAGTGCAGGTTCGAAGCGCGTGACGTGGCACGAAGGCGCGCGGTTGCGCATGGTGCATAGGTCCGGAGGTGTCGTGCGCGGCGCACCAAAGTGAGCCAAAACGACGCGACTGTGTGGCGTGCTCGTAGAGGCTCACAGGTGACGTGGCGCACACGCGCATGGACCTGAGTCAGTGAGGCGCACGCGCGCATGGGTGTGAGCCAAGAGGACGCACCGCGCATGGCGTGCACACCTGGGCGCGCGCGCACCAGTGTGGCTTGCGCGCGCGTGTGCAGAAGCTTCCAGCATTGAATGACAGAGCAGTTTCAGTCCAGCTTCGTAACTGACGAGTTAACGGGCTTTAACTGAGAATTAAATGACGTATTAAATTGCATTGAAGACGTTTAATGCAATTTAAACCTCTCTTTAATTCGTTTTTGACTGTTTCGACTTAGGAGCTGTATAAATACAGCTCCATACCCACTGCAGAAACTCACCAGCAACACAACAGCAAATACCACTTTCTCTCAAACAGCTTCCTGATCTTTTCTAGCAGTTTTCTAGGTAACCTTCGGGTTGTAGGCGAACTCCGGCAGTACTACTGCTCCGGCTGTTGTACCCTGGGGAACAAAACGAGTTCTCTTGGGAGACTCGGAATTTGTTTTAAGGGAAGCGTGTTGAACACGTGACTCAGCCACTCTTCTTCTTCATTTCTTGTATTTTGGTTTATTTCAGTTGTATTCGTACTAGTATTTTTAGCTTTCTCATTTCTGTATTGTAATCGTATTAATAAAATTTGTTTTATTTTATTTATTTATACGAACGGCTCCTACAATCTTAAAACAAATTTTTAAAACCGTTCGTGTAATCAAAACCATTCTGTTTGTGATTCAAACCAGTTTTGTTTTCATTCAGTCTGTGTTTTAAAAATAGATTTTTTTTAGTTTTCATCTTCAAAGGAGCGACTTTGGTTGAAAACTAATTCTGGTTACTTTCAGACTTGTCATAAAAATTTGCTAAAACTTTCTGATTTGGTCTTCAAAGTTGGACTTAGAAGCCAATCAGTAAGTTATAAAACTATTAAAATTTTCTGTTTTTGGTCTTCAAAGTTGGACTTAGAAGCCTAAACAGTCAATTTGTGGTAAAATTAAAATTAACTTGTTTACTTCTGGTTTTTGCGCAAATCAGAATTTTTGACTAAAAATTTTAATTTTAATTTTTTCAGCATGTCGAACGAAAATGTCAACGTTAACAACACCACAAATGTTGTGACGGGAACCCCTCTTAACGCCACCACTGTGGGAGCGTCCACAGTGGCCAATCACGCTGAACGACCCGAGAAGTTCTCGGGTCTACACTTCAAAAGGTGGCAGCAGAAGACGTTCTTCTACCTGACCACCATGAACCTTGCGAGGTTCTTGAAGGAAACCGCTCCCCAACCTGTGGAAGGGGAGACCGACGCACAAAGACAGTGCGCGGTAGATGCGTGGAAGCATTCGGATTTCATATGTCATGGCTATGTGTTAAACGGCCTGTCGGATGCGTTGTATAATGTGTACTACAACGTCAAGACTTCCAAAGACCTTTGGGATGCCTTGGACAAGAAGTACAAAACGGAGGATGCTGGCATAAAGAAATTTGTGGTAGCCCGTTTTTTTGGATTTCAAAATGGTTGATTCTAAAAGTGTTATGAATCAAGTCCAAGAATTCCAAATTATACTACATGACATCTTTGCGGAAGGCATGACACTTAGCGAGACATTTCAAGTGGCAGCGATGATTGAAAAGTTACCTCCTGGTTGGTTGGATTTTAAGAATTATCTTAAACACAAACGAAAGGAGATGACTTTAGAGGACCTTATTGTTCGTCTTCGGATTGAAGAGGGCAATAGAATTGCCCTAAAAGGCAGCCAGGCGCAAACTTCTGCTAGCGCAAATTTGGTTGAGCATGGGCAATCCTCTAAGGGCGCAAAGGGTAAGGGGAAGAAGGACAAGGAGAAAGCAAAGGCTAGCAAACTTGGACCGAAGAAAGGGGTTGTGAAAAAGAAACCTCCAACGTTCCAAGGGACTTGTTACAACTGTGACGAGCCGGGGCATCGGGCTAACCAATGCAAGAAACCAAAGCGTGAGCGTGCGCACATGGTGGATGAAGACGGAATGCCTTTGGTGGCAATGATTTCCGACAAAAGCGCAATGATGGATGAGGTCAATACTGTGACCAACACTCCAAAAGGATGGTGGGTTGATACGGGCGCGACCCGTCACGTTTGTGCAGACAAAAGCCTCTTTACCACCTTCAAGGCGCTTTCTGGAGAAGAGAAGCTGTATATGGGAAATGCAGCCACCGCTGACATCATGGGTGAAGGAACGGTGATCTTGAAGTGGACTTCGGGGAAGGAGCTCACTCTAAGCAACGTGTTGTATGTCCCGGACTTGCTCAAGAATCTAGTCTCGGGTTGGTTGCTTAACAAGTTTGGATTTCGTTTAGTTTTTGAGAGCGATCAATTTGTACTAACTAAACGAGGAATGTATGTGGGTAAGGGCTATGCCCAAAATGGTATGTTCAAATTGAATGTAATGGCTGTGACAAAGAACATGAATAAAATTGCTACTACTTCTACTTATATGCTTGAGTTTTCTGATTTGAATAAATGGCATGGTAGATTAGGTCACGTTAATTTTAATTCTATACGTCGTTTAATCAATTTAAATTGCATACCAACATTCCATATTGATTCACACTATAAATGTGAAACATGCGTTGAATCCAAACTTACAAGAACATCATCCAAATCGGTTGAACGAATAACCGAACCCCTGGATTTAATTCACACCGATATTTGTGATTTAAAAGCGGTACCCACAAGAGGTGGAAATAAGTACTTCATCACGTTTATTGATGATAGTACTAAATATTGCTATGTATATTTACTAAAAAGTAAAGATGAAGCAATAAGTAAATTTATCTTGTATAAGAATGAAGTTGAGAATCAACTTCAAAAGAAGATAAAAGCTTTGGGAAGCGACCGAGGAGGCGAATATGTTGCACCTTTTGCCGATTTATGCGCAAAAAGTGGCATTGTACATGAGTGTACACCTCCTTATTCTCCACAATCAAATGGCGTGGCGGAACGAAAGAACCGCACATTGAAAGAAATGATGAACGCCATGTTGATAAGTTCTGGGGTGAGCCAGGAAATGTGGGGGGAGGCCATTCTCTCGGCCAATTATCTTTTGAACAAGATACCATTGAAAAAGAGAGACGAGACTCCATATGAGTTATGGAAAAAGAAAAAGCCTTCATATAAATACTTGAAAGTGTGGGGGTGCCTAGCAAAGGTGATTGTACCACCTCCTAAGGCTCTTAGGATAGGACCCAAAACTGTTGATTGCATATTTATTGGGTATGCGCATCAAAGTAGTGCACATCGCTTTCTTGTACACGAGTCCAAGAATCCTGATGTACACGTAAACACTATCATGGAGGTGAATCCTAACGTTGTGTCTTACTTTGAAAATGTGTTTCCTTTGAGAAGACAAACACATGCAACGTCATATACACCTACTTTTGAAGTAGGTGAAAGCTCATCTAGACCAGTTAATGAGGTAGTTCATGATAAGACACATGAACAACCTGAGGTTGAAGAAAGTGAACGTAGGCGAAGCAAAAGGCCAAGGGTTGAAAAATACTTCGGTCCAGACATCGTTAGCTATATGGTTGAGGGCGAGCCTAATACATATCGCAAAGCGGTTTCTTCTTCAGAAGGACCTCAATGGAAAGAAGCAATAAGAAATGAAATAGATTCTATATTGCAAAATCATACTTGGGAGTTAGTAGATCTTCCACCTGGTTGCAAACCACTTGGATATCGTTGGATATTCAAAAGGAAGATGAAAACTGATGGAAGTATTGATAAGTACAAGGCTAGGTTGGTGATTAAAGGATTTAGACAAAAGGAAGGTCTAGATTACATTGATACCTACTCGCCTGTGACGCGCATAACCTCGATTAGATTGGTTCTTGCTATAGCGGCTTTAAGAAATTTGGAAGTTCACCAAATGGATGTTAAAACCGCATTTCTAAATGGTGATTTAGAAGAAGAGATTTACATGGAGCAACCTGAAGGTTTTTCCGCCCCAGGTCAAGAGGGTAAAGTATGTAAACTCGTCAAGTCTTTGTATGGCTTGAAGCAAGCACCAAAACAATGGCACCAAAAGTTTGATCATGTCATGATTGACAATGTATTCAAAATAAATGAGTGCGACAAATGTGTTTATTTCAAAGACACAAATGAAGGTTATGTGATTTTATGCCTTTATGTAGACGATATGCTTATCATTGGGAGTAATGATAAAATTATTAAAGCTACTAAAAGCATGTTGAAAGCGAGATTCGACATGAAAGACATGGGTTTAGCGGATGTGATTCTTGGGGTAAAGATCATAAGAACCCAAGATGGTCTTGTGTTAAGTCAATCTCACTATATGGATAAAATTCTTGAAAAATTCAATTCGGAAGATAAGAGTGTAGCTCGAACTCCAGTTGATACCTCTCAACATCTCAAGAAAAATAAAGGAGATGGAGTTGCTCAGTTAGAGTATTCAAGAATTATTGGCAGTCTCATGTATCTAATGACATGTACTAGACCCGACTTGGCTTACGCGGTGAGTAGGCTAAGTAGATACACCAGTAATCCGTGCGCGGATCATTGGAAAGCTATCACGAGGGTGCTTAGATACATAAGATACACAAGAGATTATGGACTGCATTATACCCGACAACCAGCAGTGATCGAAGGATACACTGATGCAAACTGGATATCGGATAATAAAGATTCCAAATCAACAAGTGGTTACGTATTTACACTTGGAGGAGCTGCTATTGCTTGGAAGTCTTCTAAGCAAACGGTCATAGCGAGATCCACAATGGAATCTGAATTTATCGCCTTGGATAAGTCAGGCGAGGAGGCGGAATGGCTACGTCAATTCGTGGAAGATATTCCAAGATGGCCAAAGCCTTTGCCAGCTATATGTGTACATTGTGATAGCCAATCAGCGATTGGTAGAGCCCAAAGCTTGATGTACACTGGCAGATCAAGCCATATGCGATGTAGGCATAACACGATACGACAACTACTCTCAACGGGTGTTATCACAATTGATTATGTGAGATCAACGGATAACATTGCGGACCCGTTTACAAAAGGCTTAAGCAGATAGTTAGTAGAAACATCGTCAAGAGGAATGGGACTAAAGCCCGTGGTAAATGGGAATATGAGGGAAACCTAACTTAGCTGACTGGAGATCCCAAGATCTAAGTTCAATAGGCAAACTTAATCATATTACCAAAACGGAGTCACTGTGGGGGAGTACCCCAAACTAAAGGGAGTTATTTATACTTCCTAGTCCATTCCAATCAGTGATGTTGAAGGGAGGCTAAGCATATTAAGGTTAACGATTTCGGGAAATCAAATAACCATGATGCTTTTAATGATTCAGAGGAATCACCTATGTTAGAGAGAAGTATGGTCGCTTCAAATGGATTTGTGGGGTGCACAAATCCTAGAGCTCTCGCAGAACCAGGCTAGTGTTCCAGGACCATAATAGGACACGACAATGAGGAGTTGGCCAAACCAGGGAGAGTATTGTGTGAAGTGTATTGTCATTTACACAAATGGGGGTATGTTCAAGGACATCGCGTCTACACACCGCTAGTAAGCTAAATGCACTTCACAAAAGAGGGTTCAATGGTGACAACCTACCGATCTTGCAATACTCAACTGTCGAAGTTTATCGTTGAAAAGTGTAAGGAAAAGATCCATTTCCATACATGTGGGGGATTGTTGGGAATTTGATGAAAATAGCATTTTTCATGTGGGGGATTGTTGGAAAAATAGGTGAAAATAACATTTTTCACAAATATAGGAAAATGATTTTTTCCTATTTTGGACTAGAAATAAATATAATAAAATGAGCGGGTTTTATATATTTATTTGTGGGTTTGTGTTCTATGTTGGAAGAGCTTCGCAACGAACTAAACCACGTCCAAAACGGAGCTAAGATGAATGAGATATCGATGCTCAAAGTTGGGTGTTTAGAACATTCAATGCTGAAACAAAAGGGAAAGTAGCACCTTGTCCCCCATCGGATGGGAGATGGAACTTAAAGGGGTATTTAAGTGGGAACTCTCCATCCTTATTGTTTCATGGGAGCACTCACTAGTGTACTCGCGAAGGGTGCGGAGCACCCTAACTCGCACTCGCACACGCAAGCGCGCGCGCGTGGGCGATGAGGCGCAATGTGGCGCTTTGATGGCGCACTTTGCACTTCGCATCGCCGCGATGCCGCTTGAGAGCCGCCTTTGTATTTTTGACCATGTGCGCGTGGTGGATCTCATGGGCTGCAGGGACCAAGTGGAGTGCAGGTTTGAAGCGCGTGACGTGGCACGAAGGCGCGCGGTTGCGCATGGTGCATGGGTCCGGAGGTGTCGTGCGCGGCGCACCAAAGTGAGCTAAAACGGCGCGACTGTGTGGCGTGCTCGTAGAGGCTCACAGGTGACGTGGCGCACGCGCGCATGGACCTGAGTCAGTGAGGCGCACGCGCGCATGGGTGTGAGCCAAGAGGACGCACCGCGCATGGCGTGCACACCTGGGCGCGCGCGCACCAGTGTGGCTTACGCGCGCGCGTGCAAAAGCTTCCAGCATTGAATGACAGAGCAGTTTTGTTGGTGCACTACATCTGTCGACTTCGTCTTGTATCGAGTCTTATACTAGTTAGAATAGATCAGGGCATGTAGAATGAGAAAATGTGAGAGAGTTAGTAGATTTCGCTTGAAGGAATGTTTTGTAGGGGATTTCGCTTGAAGCAGCTCAAGCGAAATCAACATGTTCAGATTTCGCTTGAGACATGCTGTTGTTCATCCCAAGCGAAATCTCCAAGTCTATATATAGGGGTTCAAGTTCAAGCGAAATGCAGAGGGTGAAAAAGTTGTGATTTCCATACCGAGGTGCTGCCGGTTTGAGAACTGATTGTAATTGCATTCATATCAATACAAATCAGTGTTAAAGTGAAGATTCAGCTGTTTACACATCAAATACTTGTTTTCCGCACCTGTATTTGATTGAATTCCTCTGAACCGACTCGTTTAGGTCTCGAACCCGGTCCTACAATTGGTATCAGAGCACAGGAGGAGGAGTTCTGCAAAATTCAGCCGAAATCGATCAAAATCTCTTACTTCTACACCTTCTTGTAACAGTTCAGAAACTTTTCACGGTCAAAATCGATTCAATTTCTCACCGATTGTGTAAAAGTGCATACTAATCAACCCTTGAAAGTTTCATAGCAAAATTCGACCTAAAAGTGATCAAAATCGACCTTCGAATGGATTTCGCTTGAAGAACAAAGCTTCATTGGACGATTTCGCTTGAAATTTCAAGCGACACTTAACATTTCTCTTCAAACAGGTTTCGTTTTCGCTTGAAGGATTTCGCTTCAGGATTTCGCTTCAGAAAGTGTTTACTTGAAAGTTTCGCTTGAACCATTTCGCTTCAAGAATTTTGCTTAAAGCATTTCGCTTCAAGGATTTCGCTTCAACCAGTTTGACAATTTCGCTTCAAAGACTGTTCACTTGACCAGTTCGCTTGAAAGACACAAAGTGACCAGTTCGCTTGAAAGAATCTGTTATTGAGTAACGTGCTATTGAAACATGGATAACGAGTTCCACAATGCATTTGCAACACCGTCTAGTTCATCTTCTATTGCTCAGAACATGAATTCAGAAAATGAAACGGGGACTACTCAGAAACCCCCGAAGCTAATGGGCATTGAGGAATACTATGGTTGGAAAGATCGTTTCGAAAACTGGGTGCAAGCAAATCATCTGAGATCATGGGAATGTATTCTGAAAAAGTATGTGCTACCACGTACTGAAATGCAGACAGTAAAACAACTTTCAGATTTTGGTAATGAAGAACGGAAAATGTACCGAGCTGAAAAATTGATGATCAGTTTGCTTCAACAAGCTATCAAAGAAGACATCTTTATACTACTTCAGCATGACAAAACATCAAAGTCAATCTGGGATGCTTTGAAAATCAAGGTTGAAGGTAGTGCAAACATGATTAAAAGCAAGAAGGCATTGCTTAAAAAGGAGTTTGACTTGTTCACAAGTTTGCCCGGAGAAGATACGAAGAAACTCATTGAACGATATTGTCACTTAGTGCGAACAATGTCAATGATGAACATCACCAAAGAAAATGAGGAATGGGTGGATAAGCTTGCTGATGCGTTACCTCAGAAAGAGTGGGGAACTTATTTGATGATACTAAAGAATACCGGAGTTTATGATGGGTTGTCAATCTCTCAGTTCATTGAAAAGATTGAAAGTCAAGATTTGGAACAGCAGAAGATTGCGAGGATGAACAATCCAAGTGGTCAACAGGACATAAAGATGTATTACAAGGGTAGTGTTCCGACTCCAGAAGCTGAGAGAAGTCCGAAAATCCAGACTGCTTATAGTGTTGGGGATTCTACAGAAAAGACTGATCAAAGCTCAAACAAAAGCAACAGTGGTTTCTCATTGTATCCGAGTGTCAATCCGAAAAGCTCATCAGAAAGCTTTCAGTCTCAAAGCACAAAGATGGGAAATGGTTGTGTGATTCAATGCAACATAGCTCTAAATCTTCCAGAAGGTCAAAGTTTTTCTGAAGACACTGCGAAAGATCATATGGCATTACTTGGTTCTGTGCTTATCTCTTATGAAGGTCTAGTGGCTGGTCGAATTGGAAATCCTATGCTTACCAAAGAAGATTACGACCAAATAGACGCCGAAGAGATGGAACTGATGGATATCAAATGGTGTCTTGCAAGTGTTCTTAGACGTGCTGAAAAGTTCAAAACAATCACCGGGAGAAATGACTTTCTTGACGCTTGTGTTTCTACTTTAGGTTTTGATAAATCTAAAGTTACTTGTTTCAGATGCAGGGAAAAAGGTCATTTTAAGCGGGAGTGCAAGAACAGAGAAGTTAGTGGTGCTCAGAATCCATTTGGAAAAGACGACTACTACAGGAAAGCCATTTATCAGCAAGTTGGTCAGACACAAGACTCACAGACGGCTCATGGTAGAAAGATAGAAGATTCCAAGAAAGGATGTTTGGTAAATTTCAACTGGAGCAACTACTTATCTTCTGAAAGCACAGCATGTTTAGTGGATCAAAATGATGAACAACTTCCTGAAGGTTTCAGTTGGGATATGTTTGTTGATGAAAAGGGAGGTTTTAAAGCTTTCATTGCAAAGATTGTTAGAGAACCAGACTTGTTTGCTACTTGGATGAGATCAATTGGTGAAACAGTGAAAGAACAATCGATTACATCTGAAGAAAGTTCAGAAAGTGATGATGCTGAATCACTAAGTACAGACGAGAGTGTGCAAAATGAGGTTACTTCAGAAAAAGAAGTTGTTTTTGATCAAACACCATCTGATTCTGGTATTTCAGATGCTGATTCTGAAAAATCTGTAGAGTTTGATCAAACACCTTTTGAGAGTAGCAGTGATGATGAGGAAGAGAAACATATTAATATTGCTAAAAATCATCTTTCTCCAGAAAGTTTTCATTTCTATTTTGCAGATCGCATGGAGAAGCTGAAGGAGAAACAAGCTGCAAAAGAACAACAACAGAATGAGGAAGTTAAAGTTATTGTTGAAGAAAAGGTGACTGAAACTGAGAAGGTAACTGGTGAAGAAAAAGTAATTGAAGTGGTAAAGACAATCGAGATTGAGAAGATTGTTGAAGTTGAAAAGCCTTGCAAGAAATGTTTGGAAACTTGTAAGAATTGCGAAGAAAAAGATGTTACATTGTTTGATCGAGAAAGATTGATAGAAAAGTTACTATCTGATATCAACTATGTGAAAGAATCTTATAGTGTGTTGAACAGAACAGTGACAGGTCTACAAACGACGAACTCTGAAAGAGAAAAGGCTTTAACTATGACAAATTCTACGTTGATGACAAAGAAAAAGGCAATTAATCATTACATCGAAGAAAATGCTAATCTAAAGCAAGAGTTGGAGAAAGAAAAGATCGAGAATGAAAGGATCAGAAGGTTATTACTGAGTTATTCTTGTTCTGATTATGTTATTGATCGAGTTTATCCTACTGTTGCAGGTTTTGAAACATTTCAGGATGAGAAGCAAAAGAATGAGACTGGTAAGAAATCGACTGTTAAATACAACAAGTGTCCACCTCCTATCTGGGAAGGGTATTCTCCTAGAAAACCGAATGAGGAGCAAGTCGAAAAAGCAGTCAATATAAAGTTAAAATCCGAGACAACTGACGTTTTACCAGATAATATTGATATCACGTTTACCTCGTCTGATACTGATCATGAGTCTGAGTTAATCAAAAAGGTGGTCGATCAGGTGTTGGATACTGAGGAGGTGTCTGAGTCAAAGTTTGAGTCTGGGTGTTCAAGTTCGTCAGTTGACAGTTCAAAGTCATCGGATAAACGGTCTTACAGTAAAGAATTTTTGTTATCAAAAGCAAATTTGGATGATGAAACATTTGAAGTGGCATACACTTTAAATGATTCGGACAAATTATACTCTGACAAAGAGTTTCCAATAAGAGGTGTTAAACCAGAAATGATCAAAAAGGTTTTAAAACTAACAGAAATTAATATTTCTAAAATAAAAGATGAAAATCTTACAAGAAAACCAAGACCTTACACCTCAAGAGTACAACAACGTTTGAACAAGAAAAAGGGTTACAATTCTGGTTCTGGTTTTCAAAAGAAACCAAACCACAATCGTAGCTACAAAAAGAAAGGAATTGGTTTTAATCCTCCTAAAAACTCTAGAAATGAAAAATATGTTAGAGATTTTAAAACAAAATTGACATATGTTGCAGGAAAAAGCTATGAAGAGGAGTCAAATAACTTATTCTGGAGAAAATCAAATCAGGAGTTCCTTGCTGAAAGAAAAAGAACAGAAACTGGAGTTTTTCATCCAACTGGAGTTTTTCATCAAAAAGATACAAGAACTTGTTTTCAATGTCAAGTTGTTGGACACATCGCTCACAACTGTCCAAACAAAGTCAACAGAAAACAGGGAGTATCTGAAAAACTTAAAGAAAAAGTGGTTGAAAAGAATGATTCACCAACTACAAACTTCAAAAATTTTGATAATTCAAAGAATGAAGTTGGTGAAAATTCTAAAAGATTGTACAAAAAGAGTGCAAAAGACAATAAAAAATGGATTGTTAAAAATTCAGATGTACAATCTGGCGATGAATCTGATTCCACAAAATCAGATGAGCCACAAGTTGAGGAAAAAGATTCAGTGAATGATGTTGACATTCCATCACTGAACTTTGAAGAAGTTAAACAAATGGTTGGTAAAGTGGAAATTTCAAATCAATTTTATTCTGATGAAAAGGAATTTGATGTTGATAAAGCATTTAATGGAAATGTAAGAAAAATATTCAAGAAAATGCTTGATGGGAAAGTAAAGGGGGTTAAAGATTTTTATGCAACTAAAAAGGCAACTTACAACCCTACTGCCCAGGAATTGGAAGCCACCAAGTCTGAGAAGACTTGGGTGGAAGTTTGTTTTCCTTAAAAGTCTCAGGACTTGCCGGAGATCCCAAGTTGGTAATCGTGGATCAGGAATCGGCATTTTTCTTGAAAATTGTTTTTGTGATTGAATTTTTGGAAAAGTTGTTTGTTCACAAGATAAGTGTGACTTGCCGGAGCTTCCAAGATGGTTAGGCATATCTACAAGTGGTAATGTTTGTGGTAATTCCGATCCTACATGTAGTAATTTTTTACAATTGGTATAGAAAGTGCATACATGCAAGTGGTAAATCAGGGACATTAATTTGTACTTGATTTGCTACAAGTGGTTAAAAGTAGACAATGTGATGAACCATACCCCGAATCTACAAATGATTAAATCATCAAAACTTATTTTCCGAAAAAATCATTTTGATTAAAACAAACTTAAATGTTTTGAAATCATAATGAGAAAATAGTTTTGTGATAGGGGGAATTCTGATTGTTTATGCCAAGTGAATGGCGATTTGATGTGATTCGATATCAGTTGTCCCTTTATTGTACAGTTTGTTTTCAAATTTCCTAAAATGTGTTTGCATTTTAGGGGGAGTAAAATTTTTTTTTGAAAATCCAAAAACATTTGAAAATTTGAAAAAAATGAGTTTCGTTGCCAAAAAGAGGAAATGATAGTACATCAGTGGACTATCACAACATGCTAAAGAAATGGAAAGATAAAAAGTGATAAATGGTCTCACTAAAGATGTGACGGTAGGCTCAGCTAGACTAGTAGATTTGCGATAACGATACAAACTTAAATGAAAAAGCCTAGTTCTAGTGGGAAACATGGTCGAAAGCATAGTACTTAGTTTTGTCCTTCTTGATTGTGTGCCTACTCAGTAATCGCTGATTGTCGAAAGACATAAAACTGGTTAAGATTGTGAACTTTCACAACTTTGCCGAAAAGTCACTGTGATTGTGCATTTTATTTTGCAAAGATTTAAACTTGTTTTATTTCTTTATTTTGTTTAATCGGACATCCTCTGCGTATACGTGAGTATCGACCTGGATGTTGTTGCCTAAACGTTCTGCTTTATTTTCTTTGGTGTTTCGTTTAAGCTTTGGACCTCCTCTGCGTATACGGAAGTATCGACCTGGTGGTTAAAGCCTAAACAACTTCAACTTGTTTTATTTTTCTTATTTTGTTTAAACATTGGACTTTCTCTGCGTATACGGAAGTATCGACCTGATTGTTAATGTTTAAACATTCTGCTTTGTTTTCGCACAAATCACAGCTGATAAAAGTTTAAAGGCATTATTTGAGTCAGTGTATTGCATGATGAGGGGATATGCTGAGATCGTGGGGTCCATAAGAATTTAGTGCTATCTTAATATATCTTAAAGTATCACTAAGCAGATTGAAAGTTTTTAGTTTGAGTTTATGTGGACAACAATATTGTCAATCAACGTGAATTGTTTAGAACTTAAAATGTTTAAAGCTTAATGGTGTTGGTGATTTGTCTCATAAACTGATATGATCCTCTTACACAAACTCACAAAAATATTGTTTGTAAATATTTCTTTACTGCATTTCATTTCGGTTATTTCAAAAAATCCAAAAAGAGTTTTGGTGTGTTTTAGCATAAATTTTGAAAAAAATCAAAAAGATTTTCGACAACTGATATTGGAAAGCTGATTGTCAAAATTTCAAGTGCTAAACATGATGATTTGGTTGTGATGGAGAGTGAATCTTAAAATGTCAAAAGGTTTGTTAAAATCCTGCAATTGGTATTTTAAAACCTACATTTGGTTCATCATTGGTTTGTGATATGAGAGAGAGTTATCTGATTATATCAGATTGTTGGTGCATTTAAATTGTTAAATTCAGAAAATTTATTTCTGGGTTAAGATTGTTACAGGTGAGCCAGGTTAATTCATTCAAAGCTTAAGAAAGTCAGACTCTGATCATAAATCTAAAGTTTGCTAGCTGCTGATGCTGATGAACTTAAGGAATCAAGAGATCTGATCAAGAGATTTAATTTCAACAACATCTGAAAGCCAGGTTACAATACCTGAGGACTTTGAGAAGTTAGATGAGAGCCAGGCAATGATATTGTAGACAAAATTTGAGTCAGACATCGATCCTAAAGCAGATGTTGCTGAAGAACAAATGAATGCCAGCAAATCGTGAGGGGGAGTCTGATAGAGCCAGTGATTCTGGAGAAGAAGATAGAGAGAGAAAATCCCAAAGACTGATCAAGACTGAAGATGTGAAGACACAGAATTGTTGTGACTCGATAGTCGACTCGTCAACATCTGAGGGGGAGTCTGTTGGTGCACTACATCTATCGACTTCGTCTTGTATCCAGTCTTATACTAGTTAGAATAGATCAGGGCATGTAGAATGAGAAAATGTGAGAGAGTTAGTAGATTTCGCTTGAAGGAATGTTTTGTAGGGGATTTCGCTTGAAGCAGCTCAAGCGAAATCAACATGTTCAGATTTCGCTTGAGACATGCTGTTGTTCATCCCAAGCGAAATCTCCAAGTCTATATATAGGGGTTCAAGTTCAAGCGAAATGCAGAGGGTGAAAAAGTTGTGATTTCCATACCGAGGTGCTGCCGGTTTGAGAACTGATTGTAATTGCATTCATATCAATACAAATCAGTGTTAAAGTGAAGATTCAGCTGTTTACACGTCAAATACTTGTTTTCCGCACCTGTATTTGATTGAATTCCTCTGAACCAACTCGTTTAGGTCTCGAACCCGGTCCTACAAGTTTCAGTCCAGCTTCGTAACTGATGAGTTAACGGGCTTTGACTGAGAATTAAATGACGTATTAAATTGCATTGAAGACGTTTAATGCAATTTAAACCTCTCTTTAATTCGTTTTTGACTGTTTCGACTTAGGAGCTGTATAAATACAGCTCCATACCCACTGCAGAAACTCACCAGCAACACAACAGCAAATACCACTTTCTCTCAAACAGCTTCCTGATCTTTTCTAGCAGTTTTCTAGGTAACCTTCGGGTTGTAGGCGAACTCCGGCAGTACTACTGCTCCGGCTGTTGTACCCTGGGGAACAAAACGAGTTCTCTTGGGAGACTCGGAATTTGTTTTAAGGGAAGCGTGTTGAACACGTGACTCAGCCACTCTTCTTCTACATTTCTTGTATTTTGGTTTATTTCAGTTGTATTCGTACTAGTATTTTTAGCTTTCTTATTTCTGTATTGTAATCGTATTAATAAAATTTGTTTTATTTTATTTATTTATACGAACGGCTCCTACAATCTTAAAACAAATTTTTAAAACCGTTCGTGTAATCAAAACCATTCTGTTTGTGATTCAAACCAGTTTTGTTTTCACTCAGTCTGTGTTTTAAAAATAGATTTTTTTTTTAGTTTTCATCTTCAAAGGAGCGACGTTGGTTGAAAACTAATTCTGGTTACTTTCAGACTTGCCATAAAAATTTGCTAAAACTTTCTGATTTGGTCTTCAAAGTTGGACTTAGAAGCCAATCAGTAAGTTCTAAAACTATTAAAATTTTCTGTTTTTGGTCTTCAAAGTTGGACTTAGAAGCCTAAACAGTCAATTTGTGGTAAAATTAAAATTAACTTGTTTACTTCTGGTTTTTGCGCAAATCAGAATTTTTGACTAAAAATTTTAATTTTAATTTTTTCAGCATGTCGAACGAAAATGTCAACGTTAACAACACCACAAATGTTGTGACGGGAACCCCTCTTAACGCCACCACTGTGGGAGCGTCCACAGTGGCCAATCACGCTGAACGACCCGAGAAGTTCTCGGGTCTACACTTCAAAAGGTGGCAGCAGAAGATGTTCTTCTACCTGACCACCATGAACCTTGCGAGGTTCTTGACGGAAACCGCTCCCCAACCTGTGGAAGGGGAGACCGACGCACAAAGACAGTGCGCGGTAGATGCGTGGAAGCATTCGGATTTCATATGTCGTGGCTATGTGTTAAACGGCCTGTCGGATGCGTTGTATAATGTGTACTACAACGTCAAGACTTCCAAAGACCTTTGGGATGCCTTGGACAAGAAGTACAAAACGGAGGATGCTGGCATAAAGAAATTTGTGGTAGCCCGTTTTTTTGGATTTCAAAATGGTTGATTCTAAAAGTGTTATGAATCAAGTCCAAGAATTCCAAATTATACTACATGACATCTTTGCGGAAGGCATGACACTTAGCGAGACATTTCAAGTGGCAGCGATGATTGAAAAGTTACCTCCTGGTTGGTTGGATTTTAAGAATTATCTTAAACACAAACGAAAGGAGATGACTTTAGAGGACCTTATTGTTCGTCTTCGGATTGAAGAGGGCAATAGAATTGCCCTAAAAGGCAGCCAGGCGCAAACTTCTGCTAGCGCAAATTTGGTTGAGCATGGGCAATCCTCTAAGGGCGCAAAGGGTAAGGGGAAGAAGGACAAGGAGAAAGCAAAGGCTAGCAAACTTGGACCGAAGAAAGGGGTTGTGAAAAAGAAACCTCCAACGTTCCAAGGGACTTGTTACAACTGTGACGAGCCGGGGCATCGGGCTAACCAATGCAAGAAACCAAAGCGTGAGCGTGCGCACATGGTGGATGAAGACGGAATGCCTTTGGTGGCAATGATTTCCGACAAAAGCGCAATGATGGATGAGGTCAATACTGTGACCAACACTCCAAAAGGATGGTGGGTTGATACGGGCGCGACCCGTCACGTTTGTGCAGACAAAAGCCTCTTTACCACCTTCAAGGCGCTTTCTGGAGAAGAGAAGCTGTATATGGGAAATGCAGCCACCGCTGACATCATGGGTGAAGGAACGGTGATCTTGAAGTGGACTTCGGGGAAGGAGCTCACTCTAAGCAACGTGTTGTATGTCCCGGACTTGCTCAAGAATCTAGTCTCGGGTTGGTTGCTTAACAAGTTTGGATTCGTTTAGTTTTTGAGAGCGATCAATTTGTACTAACTAAACGAGGAATGTATGTGGGTAAGGGCTATGTTCAAATTGAATGTAATGGCTGTGACAAAGAACATGAATAAAATTGCTACTACTTCTACTTATATGCTTGAGTTTTCTGATTCGAATAAATGGCATGGTAGATTAGGTCACGTTAATTTTAATTCTATACGTCGTTTAATCAATTTAAATTGCATACCAACATTCCATATTGATTCACACTATAAATGTGAAACATGCGTTGAATCCAAACTTACAAGAACATCATCCAAATCGGTTGAACGAATAACCGAACCCCTGGATTTAATTCACACCGATATTTGTGATTTAAAAGCGGTACCCACAAGAGGTGGAAATAAGTATTTCATCACGTTTATTGATGATAGTACTAAATATTGCTATGTATATTTACTAAAAAGTAAAGATGAAGCAATAAGTAAATTTATCTTGTATAAGAATGAAGTTGAGAATCAACTTCAAAAGAAGATAAAAGCTTTGGGAAGCGACCGAGGAGGCGAATATGTTGCACCTTTTGCCGATTTATGCGCAAAAAGTGGCATTGTACATGAGTGTACACCTCCTTATTCTCCACAATCAAATGGCGTGGCGGAACGAAAGAACCGCACATTGAAAGAAATGATGAACGCCATGTTGATAAGTTCTGGGGTGAGCCAGGAAATGTGGGGGGAGGCCATTCTCTCGGCCAATTATCTTTTGAACAAGATACCATTGAAAAAGAGAGACGAGACTCCATATGAGTTATGGAAAAAGAAAAAGCCTTCATATAAATACTTGAAAGTGTGGGGGTGCCTAGCAAAGGTGATTGTACCACCTCCTAAGGCTCTTAGGATAGGACCCAAAACTGTTGATTGCATATTTATTGGGTATGCGCATCAAAGTAGTGCACATCGCTTTCTTGTACACGAGTCCAAGAATCCTGATGTACACGTAAACACTATCATGGAGGTGAATCCTAACGTTGTGTCTTACTTTGAAAATGTGTTTCCTTTGAGAAGACAAACACATGCAACGTCATATACACCTACTTTTGAAGTAGGTGAAAGCTCATCTAGACCAGTTAATGAGGTAGTTCATGATAAGACACATGAACAACCTGAGGTTGAAGAAAGTGACCGTAGGCGAAGCAAAAGGCCAAGGGTTGAAAAATCCTTCGGTCCAGACTTCGTTAGCTATATGGTTGAGGGCGAGCCTAATACATATCGCGAAGCGGTTTCTTCTTCAGAAGGACCTCAATGGAAAGAAGCAATAAGAAATGAAATAGATTCTATATTGCAAAATCATACTTGGGAGTTAGTAGATCTTCCACCTGGTTGCAAACCACTTGGATATCGTTGGATATTCAAAAGGAAGATGAAAACTGATGGAAGTATTGATAAGTACAAGGCTAGGTTGGTGATTAAAGGATTTAGACAAAAGGAAGGTCTAGATTACTTTGATACCTACTCGCCTGTGACGCGCATAACCTCGATTAGATTGGTTCTTGCTATAGCGGCTTTAAGAAATTTGGAAGTTCACCAAATGGATGTTAAAACCGCATTTCTAAATGGTGATTTAGAAGAAGAGATTTACATGGAGCAACCTGAAGGTTTTTCCGCCCCAGGTCAAGAGGGTAAATTATGTAAACTCGTCAAGTCTTTGTATGGCTTGAAGCAAGCACCAAAACAATGGCACCAAAAGTTTGATCATGTCATGATTGACAATGGATTCAAAATAAATGAGTGCGACAAATGTGTTTATTTCAAAGACACAAATGAAGGTTATGTGATTTTATGCCTTTATGTAGACGATATGCTTATCATTGGGAGTAATGATAAAATTATTAAAGCTACTAAAAGCATGTTGAAAGCGAGATTCGACATGAAAGACATGGGTTTAGCGGATGTGATTCTTGGGGTAAAGATCATAAGAACCCAAGATGGTCTTGTGTTAAGTCAATCTCACTATGTGGATAAAATTCTTGAAAAATTCAATTCGGAAGATAAGAGTGTAGCTCGAACTCCAGTTGATACCTCTCAACATCTCAAGAAAAATAAAGGAGATGGAGTTGCTCAGTTAGAGTATTCAAGAATTATTGGCAGTCTCATGTATCTAATGACATGTACTAGACCCGACTTGGCTTACGCGATGAGTAGGCTAAGTAGATACACCAGTAATCCGTGCGCGGATCATTGGAAAGCTATCACGAGGGTGCTTAGATACATAAGATACACAAGAGATTATGGACTGCATTATACCCGACAACCAGCAGTGATCGAAGGATACACTGATGCAAACTGGATATCGGATAATAAAGATTCCAAATCAACAAGTGGTTACGTATTTACACTTGGAGGAGCTGCTATTGCTTGGAAGTCTTCTAAGCAAACGGTCATAGCGAGATCCACAATGGAATCTGAATTTATCGCCTTGGATAAGTCAGGCGAGGAGGCGGAATGGCTACGTCAATTCGTGGAAGATATTCCAAGATGGCCAAAGCCTTTGCCAGCCATATGTGTACATTGTGATAGCCAATCAGCGATTGGTAGAGCCCAAAGCTTGATGTACAATGGCAGATCAAGGCATATGCGACGTAGGCATAACACGATACGACAACTACTCTCAACGGGTGTTATCACAATTGATTATGTGAGATCAACGGATAACATTGCGGACCCGTTTACAAAAGGCTTAAGCAGAGAGTTAGTAGAAACGTCGTCAAGAGGAATGGGACTAAAGCCCGTGGTAAATGGGAATATGAGGGAAACCTAACTTAGCTGACTGGAGATCCCAAGATCTAAGTTCAATAGGCAAACTTAATCATATTACCAAAACGGAGTCACTGTGGGGGAGTACCCCAAACTAAAGGGAGTTATTTATACTTCCTAGTCCATTCCAATCAGTGACGTTGAAGGGAGGCTAAGCATATTAAGGTTAACGATTTCGGGAAATCAAATAACCATGATGCTTTTAATGATTCAGAGGAATCACCTATGTTAGAGAGAAGTAGGGTCGCTTCAAATGGATTTGTGGGGTGCGCAAATCCTAGAGCTCTCGCAGAACCAGGCTAGTGTTCCAGGACCATAATAGGACACGACAATGAGGAGTTGGCCAAACCAGGGAGAGTATTGTGTGAAGTGTATTGTCGTTTACACAAATGGGGGTATGTTCAAGGACATCGCGTCTACACACCGCTAGTAAGCTAAGTGCGCTTCACAAAAGAGGGTTCAAAGGTGACAACCTACCTATCTTGCAATACTCAACTGTCGAAGTTTATCGTTGAAAAGTGTAAGGAAAAGATCCATTTCCATACATGTGGGGGATTGTTGGAAATTTGATGAAAATAGCATTTTTCATGTGGGGGATTGTTGGAAAAATAGGTGAAAATAGCATTTTTCACAAATATAGGAAAATGCTTTTTTCCTATTTTGGACTAGAAATAAATATAATAAAATGAGCGGGTTTTATATATTTATTTGTGGGTTTGTGTTCTATGTTGGAAGAGCTTCACAACGAACTAAACCACGTCCAAAACGAAGCTAAGATGAATGAGATATTGATGCGTGCGAAGTGTCGTATATATTAGGTGTATATTTTAAGCCCTTTTTAACACTTATTTTAGCCAAGTTTTAAATTTATAAAACACGATATTTCACTAACACTAAACACACATATGGGCAAGTGCACCCATCGTTGAGTGTAGTATAGCGTTGGTAAGATACCGAGGTCGTCCAAGGACACAAGAGCTTTTAGTACCGGTTTATCATCAACGTCTAACCAAAATAAAAGTTTAGAAAAATGTTTTAAACTAAGAAAAATAAAACTAACTAAAATGCTGAAAATAAAAATAAAATAAAAACAGATAGACAAGATGAATCACTTGGTTCCGACTCGTATCTAGTATAACCTTTGATTATTTCTGCACTTTTGCACATGATTAAGAGATTATCTTAGTTATTGTAGTAGGCCCCTCTTTTGAAGGTGACGTTACCCTCACCCCAGTAGTTTGAGTCAGCAGGGATACAATCCTAAAGGGGTGGATTATTGGAAGATAATGAATTAAGTTATTAATGCAGTATTGTGGTAGGCCCCGCTTTTGGCGGTGACGTTACCCTCGGCTAAGTAGTCTGAGTCAGCAGGGATACAGTCCTAAGTAGCCGGGTTATAGTATTAATAGTAGTTAACTTATGAGGGGATCAAAGAGTTTGGACCCCCGCCATCCAATACCGTGAAGTATTGAAGGAGGTCCTACTAAATTTGACCCAGGTCCATTGCAGGACCTCTAAACGCTGAACAATGGCAAGACCTTTACCAAACCGTTCCCTTAACCCCCTACCAGGTAGCCAACATACCTCCATATAGACCGTGGAGATATGAATGGTGAAAATCCTTTATTTTATATAGACAGTAAAATAATGCCAAGACACCACGGACAAACGATAAGGAAAGATCACCTTTAACATAAGTAACTAGTTATTAAAGTCATTAATACAAAACCAAATAAAAAGTGCAAAAGATTAGAAATAAAAAGTATTAAACTAGACACTTTGTCTTCACCAAGTGATGTAAGAGACTTAGGCAAACATGGCCTTGATTGTCAAGAACTCTTACGATCAATCTTGGATCCCGAGACGACCCACACACTCTATGATGGACAATGGATGATGGTGGTGGATGATGGTGTTGTGATGGTGGTGGGTGGTGGATGAAGTGTGAGAGAGGTGGTGTGCCAAGGGATGAGATGAAATGAATCCAAGCACTCCTATTTATAGGCTGAACAGAGAGCTGGACACGGCCCCGTGTCCGCTGGACACGGCCCCGTGCCCGTCTGACACTCTCTCTCCTCATTAATTGTAATTCGCAATTACAATAAATGCGCCTGCTGTACTTTCGACACGCCCCCGTGTCCGCTGAGCACGGCCCCGTGATGGGCAATAGAAGCTTCTATAGGTTTGTCTTTTCTGCTGCTTCTTGGGCACGGCCCCGTGCTGGCTGAGCACGGGGCGTGTTCAGCCTTCTGTTTTCTCTATTTTGCTTTGGAAGGTGCCGTTGAGGGTTCGGGCAGTCCACTAATGTTCCTTTTCTTGTATTTATGTTGGATTTAGCTGTCTTTTTGCTTCTTTTGCGTTTTTGAGCTCATTTAATCCTGAAAATACAAAAGGAAGACAAAAACACTCTTTTTCCAATATTAGTACTAAAAAGGGTTAGTTTTATGCCTAATTTGATGTAATTTATATGTTGCATTTTACACACATCAAATACCCCCACACTTGAACTTTTGCTTGTCCTCAAGCAAAACTCTTTAATATGTGGCTTACACTCCCAAATGGAATAGGTAGAAGAGAAGGTTTTGGTCTTGTCATAGAGTGTCGGGATTTCCAAGATCTTTTTGGGTTTTATTTTTATTTATTTACACTCCTATTCGTAATGATTTATTTAGAACTGTTCATAAAAGAAATTACTTATTTGGGCATAACATGCCTTTTTAAAATTCTATTTATATACAAGTTCACATACCTCGCGGGGAAATCACTCACACTCGGCCGAAGGTGTATTTTTAGTGAATCACTCGAGAGCGGCACGGAACTTATTCCTACCATAGGCTTGCCAAGAAATCAATCCTCCTCCTTTTTAACTTTTATACCTTTGTAGATATCAAGAGGACTTTGTGGGTTAAGGGTTGGCTAGGGTAAAAGGTAGGTGGTTGGGTTAGTGGTTAGTAGAAAAAGGGCTAAAAGCGTAAAAAGTGTCGGTTTTCGTATTTTTGCAATTTTTTTTTGATGAAGCTTTTATTCAAACAAAGTTATTTTTGATTACTTTGTTTGTTTATTTTCTTTTTGCTTCATTATTATCAAAAAAAAATTTTTTCACGAAGAACCGAACTTGTTACTAAAATAAAGGGTTAAAAAAATGAAAAAGGTTTTGGTGGGTGAAAAGGTTTTTGTTTGGGTGATGAAACGAAAAGGTTTAGGCTCAAAGGGGCTAACTAGGGGGATTTTTGGGTAGGTGGTAAAAAAAAAAAATAATGGTGTAGAAATGAAAAAGGTTAGTCCTAATGCCTCCATCATGTACTTACTCGGGTTTAAGTTGATAAGGACCGGGAATGTATTGTCATGGCAAGTTCTAGAGTCGTAAGAACCAAGCGGCTATTCACACAAGAAACGAAAAATGAGCATTTAGTCAAATGATATGAAATTGTGTGCTCAATAAAGGCTCAAAACTCACTTTTGTGGGAATGGGTTTTTATGTGATCAAGTATATATAATCAAATTTTAAATAAGTTTGTCATGCTTTTTCATAATTTTCTTATGTTGGTTCTTTTTATCACTACGCTATTGGTTGTAAATTTGTAAAAATATAACCTTTTTGAGAACTTGAATTTCCCGAGTTAAACCTAGACAAGTAAAAAAATGAAATTTTTGAAAAAAATTTGGGGTGATTAGCGGTTCCAATAGAGTTTTGTGTAAGGCTTGTATTTAGGACTTGCAAAATTCAAGGTTTTAGCATCCCCCCCACACTTAAATTACACATTGTCCTCAATGTGTCCCAAAAATAAATTTTTAGGTTGATTAGATGTGTAAAATAGTGTTTAAAAAGCAAAAATTTGTGTTACTGGGCACTGAACACGGCCCCGTGTTAACCGGGCACGGCCCCGTGTTCAAGTGCCAGTAACAAAATTGAAATAAGAGAAACAGAAGTCTGGACACGGGGGCGTGTTGAGTGAACACGGCCCGTGTCCAGGTACCTGTACTGGGCGTTTTTCTGCAGGTGGTTCGACACGGGGCCGTGTTGGTTGAGCACGGCCCGTGTTGAACCTTCTGAACTGGAGAAAATTGTCGGGTTGCCTCGTTCTTGTGCATGGGATCATTTTTCTCGTTCCCCTTGTCATCCTTTACCACCATGAGTGTGTTTCACTCATTATAAACCATCCAAACCTTAAAACCATCATTTCATTTCACCATAGAGAGAACTTACATAATCCTAAATTAAACTAAAATTAAAACTTATCTAGATAGGTCAGCAGGTACACGAGGTTATCATAAGGAGTTCTACTATTTTAAGAAAACTTCGAGAACGATTTCCCGATATAGTAGGACTTTTAGCCGAACGAATTCTTCCCTAGTCTTTGTTTAAAGCCATTCTTCGATCTCCCTAGGGAGGAAGAATGCGGCTTCGTTTTCCTCTGCTGCTGGTGGTTGAGGGGGAGCATTCACCGGCACTCCTTGCACCACTCTTCGCGGAAGCTCTTGGTGCATGGCGTACCATTCGGCTGGAATGACAACTTCGGGCACCATGTTCCACGCCCTTTGGGTTATTATGGGTACCAAAGGCGGGGAGGCGAGAAGGTTCAACCTCTGGTGCAAGAGGTTTACTTCATGGAGACAGCCCTCCAGCCCCACAGTAAGATGGTTGATACGGTCGACCAATGCTTCTTCCACTCCCGTCATTTCATCAATAGCCTCCCTTAGAGCGTAAACATAGTTTACAAGAGAGTCTTCTGCCGTTGAAGATCTCCTCCCTTGTCGGTTATTCCTTGAAGATGATCCGCTTGTTCTGCTTGCCATTTTCTGCGAAGAAAACCGAAGAAAGCTGAATTTTTACAAAACAGAGCCCCTGGACACGGCCCCGTGCTCGTTGAGCACGGCCCCGTGTCCATTTGTCTGCAGGATTTTTGGCTAAAGAATCTTGGAGTTTTAAATTATTTTTGTGATTTCTATCTGGGTTTTAAGCTCAGATAATTTAAAATAAAGTTATACAACTAACTTTAGCCCAGAATCTTTAGCAAATAATCTTACAAACTTCACATAGAGGATTGGAATCAAGGGATTTCCAAGCTTCCATGGAGGAACCTTTGAAAAATTTTGAAAGAGGAGGAAATGAATAAAAGTGGAAGGGACAAGAGGGTCCCTTGGAACCTTCTTTTGACACTTACCTAGGATGGTATGAGTGAAAATCCCAGGGATCTCTGTCAATTGAAATGGTCAAAATGAGCAGGAATCAGGCTGCATTTAAAGAAAACGACAGCGCCCTGGGCACGGCCCCGTGTTGACTGGACACGGCCCCGTGTTCAGAGGAAATTCTGACACATTTTGTCCGTATTCTGACCAAATCAGCAGAGAATCTTTTTAGTGAGTACGGGGGCGTGTTGACCTGGACACGGCCCCGTGTCTGGAGGCTGCTTTATGGAGTTTTGTTATTTCAAGGATCTCCCCGATATCGGGTGGTTCCTTACTGGTTGGAACAACCCCAAAGTGCCTAATATACCTTAATTGTCCTAGACTAAGGCGAGAACGCAAGAGGTTGTCGGTGAGGGTAATTCCTATTTTCATTCTAGGTGGACAAGTCCAACCCTTTCCCGGGCTCTTGTTAAAGAAGGTATATGCCGAATCGCTCAGGTCTATGTATGCACCAAACGAAGTCGATGGAGAGTCCTTCACGGCACAATCGACACAGGGACGACTATCGTCCAAGTCTTGGCTAGGTACGAAGGTATTTTCGGGAGCAACGAGGTTGTCGGAATGCGGTTCCAACATTTCTTCATGGGTATCGTCTTGGGGTGGAATAAAATCCTTCCCAAGCTCTTCTATCCATTTCAGAATTAGCTCTTCTAGTTGAATTAACTCGCTAAGGAGCATTTCCCCTAGAATATCTGGCTGGGCGCATTCGAGGGAGAAATAGTGCTTATTTTTACTTTCGCCCCTCTTAAGGTTGTGAGAAGATGGTGGGTCCATGTAGTGGGGCCTATAATTTAGGAAGTAGCATTTTACTTCTTCATGTTCGCCACCACATAATTGACACCACTTACCATAAGAGTGCCGAAAGTAAAAATAATTACTATCACTCATGTTTATGTCAGAAATTACTAACCGTCGGGATCTAACGGTTCTGTTTTCAGTAACTGAAACTTGGGCACGGGGGCGTGTTGAGTGGACACGGCCCCGTGTTCAGCTTACTGTCTGATGTAAAACAGGATTGCCAGTTCCAATGATTGAGCACGGGGGCGTGTTCAGCGGGCACGGCCCGTGCTGAGCTCTGCAGAAGTTGAAAAACTAAGAAAATCCTAAAAAAAAAAAAAGAAAAATAAAAGATGATTAGGCCGTTGATTCCTAACTTTCTTAAAATCCTTGTGTCCCCGGCAACGGCGCCAAAAACTTGATGCGTGCGAAGTGTCGTATATATTAGGTGTATATTTTAAGCCCTTTTTAACACTTATTTTAGCCAAGTTTTAAATTTATAAAACACGATATTTCACTAACACTAAACACACATATGGGCAAGTGCACCCATCGTTGAGTGTAGTATAGCGTTGGTAAGATACCGAGGTCGTCCAAGGACACAAGAGCTTTTAGTACCGGTTTATCCTTAACGTCTAACCAAAATAAAAGTTTAGAAAAATGTTTTAAACTAAGAAAAAAAAAACTAACTAAAATGCTGAAAATAAAAATAAAATAAAAACAGATAGACAAGATGAATCACTTGGTTCCGACTCGTATCTAGTATAACCTTTGATTATTTCTACACTTTTGCACATGATTAAGAGATTATCTTAGTTATTGTAGTAGGCCCCTCTTTTGAAAGTGACGTTACCCTCACCCCAGTAGTTTGAGTCACCAGGGATACAATCCTAAAGGGGTGGATTATTGGAAGATAATGAATTAAGTTATTAATGCAGTATTGTGGTAGGCCCCGCTTTTGGCGGTGACGTTACCCTCGGCTAAGTAGTCTGAGTCAGCAGGGATACAGTCCTAAGTAGCCGGGTTATAGTATTAATAGTAGTTAACTTATGAGGGGATCAAAGAGTTTGGACCCCCGCCATCCAATACCGTGAAGTATTGAAGGAGGTCCTACTAAATTTGACCCAGGTCCATTGCAGGACCTCTAAACGCTGAACAATGGCAAGACCTTTACCAAACCGTTCCCTTAACCCCCTACCAGGTAGCCAACATACCTCCATATAGACCGTGGAGATATGAATGGTGAAAATCCTTTATTTTATATAGACAGTAAAATAATGCCAAGACACCACGGACAAACGATAAGGAAAGATCACCTTCAACATAAGTAACTAGTTATTAAAGTCATTAATACAAAACCAAATAAAAAGTGCAAAAGATTAGAAATAAAAAGTATTAAACTAGACACTTTGTCTTCACCAAGTGATGTAAGAGACTTAGGCAAACATGGCCTTGATTGTCAAGAACTCTTACGATCAATCTTGGATCCCGAGACGACCCACACACTCTATGATGGACAATGGATGATGGTGGTGGATGATGGTGTTGTGATGGTGGTGGGTGGTGGATGAAGTGTGAGAGAGGTGGTGTGCCAAGGGATGAGATGAAATGAATCCAAGCACTCCTATTTATAGGCTGAACAGAGAGCTGGACACGGCCCCGTGTCCGCTGGACACGGCCCCGTGCCCGTCTGACACTCTCTCTCCTCATTAATTGTAATTCGCAATTACAATAAATGCGCCTGCTGTACTTTCGACACGCCCCCGTGTCCGCTGAGCACGGCCCCGTGATGGGCAATAGAAGCTTCTATAGGTTTGTCTTTTCTGCTGCTTCTTGGGCACGGCCCCGTGCTGGCTGAGCACGGGGCGTGTTCAGCCTTCTGTTTTCTCTATTTTGCTTTGGAAGGTGCCGTTGAGGGTTCGGGCAGTCCACTAATGTTCCTTTTCTTGTATTTATGTTGGATTTAGCTGTCTTTTTGCTTCTTTTGCGTTTTTGAGCTCATTTAATCCTGAAAATACAAAAGGAAGACAAAAACACTCTTTTTCCAATATTAGTACTAAAAAAGGGTTAGTTTTATGCCTCATTTGATGTAATTTATATGTTGCATTTTACACACATCAGATATCGATGCTCAAAGTTGGGTGTTTAGAACATTCAATGCTGAAACAAAAGGGAAAGTAGCACCTTGTCCCACATCGGATGAGAGATGGAACTTAAAGGGGTATTTAAGTGGGAACTCTCCATCCTTATTGTTTCATGGGAGCACTCACTAGTGTACTCGCGAAGGGTGCGGAGCACCCTAACTCGCACTCGCGCACGCTCGCGCGCGCGCGTGGGCGATGAGGCGCAATGTGGCGCTTTGCACTTCGCATCGTCGCGATGCCGCTTGAGAGCCGCCTTTGTATTTTTGACCACGTGCGCGTGGTGGATCTCATAGGCTGCAGGGACCAAGTGGAGTGCAGGTTCGAAGCGCGTGACGTGGCACGAAGGCGCGTGGTTGCGCATGGTGCATGTGTCCGGAGGTGTCGTGCGCGGCGCACCAAAGTGAGCCAAAACGGCGCGACTGTGTGGCGTGCTCGTAGAGGCTCACAGGTGACATGGCGCACGCGTGCATGGACCTGAGTCAGTGAGGCGCACGCGCGCATGGGTGTGAGCCAAGAGGACGCACCGCGCATGGCGTGCACACCTGGGCGCGCGCACCAGTGTGGCTTGCGCGCGCGCGTGCAGAAGCTTCCAGCATTGAATGACAGAGCAGTTTCAGTCCAGCTTCGTAACTGACGAGTTAACGGGCTTTGACTGAGAATTAAATGACGTATTAAATTGCATTGAAGATGTTTAATGCAATTTAAACCTCTCTTTAATTCGTTTTTGACTGTTTCGACTTAGGAGCTATATAAATACCGCTCCATACCCACTGCAGAAACTCACCAGCAACACAACAGCAAATACCACTTTCTCTCAAACAGCTTCCTGATCTTTTCTAGCAGTTTTCTTGGTAACCTTCGGGTTGTAGGCGAACTCCGGCAGTACTACTGCTCCGGCTGTTGTACCCTGGGAAACAAAACGAGTTCTCTTGGGAGACTCGGAATTTGTTTTAAGGGAAGCGTGTTGAACACGTGACTCAGCCACTCTTCTTCTACGTTTCTTGTATTTTGGTTTATTTCAGTTGTATTCGTACTAGTATTTTTAGCTTTCTCATTTCTGTATTGTAATCGTATTAATAAAATTTGTTTTATTTTATTTATTTATACGAACAGCTCCTACAAAATAAATACATTAAATTAAAAAACAATAAACTTTCATAAATTAAATTAAAAACATCAAAATTACACTAAATTAAAAAACAATAAAATTACATTAACTTGAAATAAATTAAACTAGTCTTCGTCGGAATCGACCAAAAGGTGGGGTAAATCTTGACTTGCGAGATGATCTATGAGATCATGTTTTAGTCTCCAATGCGCGTCTTCATCCATCAACTCGTCCAACACCGTATCGTCTAGAGTGGGCTCGACCGGAGGATCCCGAATGTGCACCAGTGCTATCGCCTTTCCTTCATCTTTCAAAATCATGTTGTGTAAAATAATACACGTGTACACGACACTCCTAATTTTTTTAACGGATCTTGCTCGCATCGGTCGACTCAATACACCCCATTTCGCCTTTAAAACACCAAAAGCCCGTTCGACGTGTTTTCTTGCCACCTCATGTTGCCTCTTGAATTTCTTTTCGTCTACTTCGTGAGGGTAAGGGATCGACTTCACAAACACGGACCAAGAAGGGTAGATTCCATCCATGAGCAAATAACCCTGTTTGTATAAATGGTTGTTAACATAAAATTGACATTTTGGCGGGGTTCCATTTCGTTCCGTTAAAAATAAAGGAGATTGTTGTAGCACATATAGTTTTGAGAACCCGGTGGACCGGCAAAAGCATGCCAAAACCATAAGTCTTGAGAAGCAACCGCTTCGAGCATAACAGTCGGGTATCGGTGATCTCCTCGCATAAATTGGCCTCGATACTCAGTCGGACAATATCGCCAAACGAAATGGCTGCAATCAAGGCTACCAAACATACCTGGAAGGTGATGTTTTCCCTCATGAGCTTGGTATAAAAGTGCCATGTCGTGGCTTATCGGTCTACGTAAGAACTCGGGACCGTATATTTTGCAAACTGTGTCGCAAAAATATTCTAGGCACTCGCGGGAAGTTCGATCGGCCATATGCAAGTACTCGTCGTTCTCGTCTGGAGTGTTACCAGTTACGAGTTGTTTAATAGCCGATGTCATCTTTTGCAACGGCGTAAACCCCTTCCTACCTCGCGCATCGGGGGTGTCACACCCCAACCGATGACGGAATCATCGGGGCATGGCACTGAGCGAAACAGATTGTCAAGAAGTTTCGATAACAATTATCATTACCATTCAATTTATAATAACATGTCCCATACCATGTCTCGAACAGTAAACAAATTATTACAGATAAAGTCCAGGCAAATCATTCTGTTCCGACAACTCAGATTTATAAATAGCTAAATTGTTTATTGGTTTATAGGACTCCTTCCCTAGCCTCAATTTCATCACCAGCAAGCTAAGCATAGAAACAACCTAAGCACCTGTCACATACGTTAAAATAAAGTCAATACATATAATGTAAAGGTGAGCATACAAGTTTGATAATAGCATATAGAGTTCGAATTCGTTTACGCATAACCAGCACATACACATAGTGAAATGAAGCACGTTAGTTATCGACATAGATCAATCGATACCAATGACTGCGGGTTGACTACCCGAAGCAGTTCGCAATACATGATTACCACCATAATCCATGCAAGTAAGAGATCCTTAACAACCCCCGTGTGAACGGGTGCTAAGTCCAAACTATAGTACTATCATTGCTAAGGCTGGTAGACAGCATTCCATGTGTAAACATAACAAACAAGCATTCATAAGCCACGTATAACATGCATTAATGGTCAGCGTTCAAATAGTTTGAGTAGTGTGATGGTTGTAGTTTGAATATTCGTAACGTATGTAACACCCAAAAGTGCTTAAAGCAAAAATGAATCGAGTATACTCACAACGATTATGGATTGAAGGGAGCGCTTAGCGAGTGCGGTTAGCCTGAATAGATTTGGTAGCATAACGATAAGTGATTCGTAAGACGTCACAAAGCATGAAAGGGTCGAATAGGGGTTCGTTCGGATGGTAATTCGATCGAACAGCAATTCATGCGGGTAACAATCCGTTCGGGTGGTCATTCGATCGGGTGGTAATTCAATCGAGTGACGATTCGAGTGGATTGTTTCTTCCCATGAGAAGGATGTGTTTGTGTATGATGGTTTGACTTTTGAAGTTTTCGTTGTAGCATTTTGAAACAACGAAGTATCTCTATCTTTCAAGTCGGTCGATCGGATGACTAGTCGTGTGGATGGCAATTCGTTCGAATGGTCATCCGGTCGGACGGCGACTTCATGATGAGGTTACTTATTGGAAACAAGTTCACCACACAAGTGTTTATTCGATCGAATGGTAATTCGATCGGATGACAGTTCGTGCTATTGAACATGTTGAAAATTGTTAAGTCTTTTAAAGTCTTAGTATCTCATGATCCGAAGAGTAATCCCCTCAAAGGGTCGTTCGATCGGATTGCAATTCGTTCAATACTCAAACTTCAATTAAGATTGTTTAAAGGTGGGACCCAAGTGTAATCCGTTCGGGTGGCAATTCGTTCGGGTGACCTATCCGGTCGAATGGTAATTCGATCGATTGGCAATCCGTTGCGATTGTCCTGTTCGTTCTACACTTGGTCGTTTTGAAGGTTTGTCGTTATGTCGAGTCACTTTGACACGTGTTAGCCAACAGAACCCTTCGTTCGACCCAGTTGACCAACCCGGCCAGGAATCACCCTAGTCCTGCCTGTTACCGGCTCGAGACGGTTGTTCTTGACTAACCCGAAGTCGGTAGTCTTGTGAGTAGAATCTAGATCTGAGTCAGCACAACACTAAGGGCGAGTAGGAGACTAGATCAGAACCTGATTCTACCGGTTGTGAGTGTTTTTAAGTGTAAAAAGAGTCGAAAGGAAGTTAAAACCATCTTTCAATCCTTTTTCACCATACTTGTATCGAGATCTTTACAAGATCTTTGTGGAAATCGGTTAGATCTAAGTTGTTCTTAGCGGATTGAGGTCAAAACATGAAGTTCCTGAAGAACACATGATGACGTCACCCTAGAACACCCGAAATCTAGTGATTTCACGGTTAAAAGTTAAGATTTAAAAGATAGAAAGTGTAGGAGTGCGTGTAGATCAAGAATGTACAAGATTTAGAACGAGATCTTACCGGAATCAAGAGAAATCTGAGAAAAGGTTGAGTTGAGCGTGCTGGTCGAACAGGGATTTCCAAAAGTGGAAAAGATGACAATGACATGGGTATTTATAGGATGCCAAAAGGGGAAAGGACTGTTCGATCGGATGGCACATCGCCTGGGTGGCTGTTCGGTCGAATGGCACATGTCATCCTTTGCCAAGTGGCTATCCGGTCGGATGGCTATTCGATCGGATGGCTCTTGGTTAGGGTGGTTGACGCGCTGATCCTTGCTGATTCGATTTCGATTGCGATCGATGCGATACGATAGATACTCCTAGTCAAATTACTCTCCGTCCCAAACACTCATATCTCGCATGATCTATTTTCACCATTTATCTTAGTTCGTTCACGCTTCGGGTTCGACTGCATCCTGAGTTAGATTTCGAGTTTCGATTGAGTTCGCTTGCTTATCACAACATAACATAAATAAACATGCACAGGTAACACGTAAGGCTCACACACACGTATAATAACAAGTAAAAGTACGTAGCTCGAGTTGCGATTTGATGCCGATTCGATTAGCGCGGCTGGATTATTGATTAGTTAACTTTATCGCATTGTTACTTCCTATGGTTCACAGTCGTAGGTCGATTGAATGACGATTAACGCACACCGATTATTGAAATTAACAACACTTACTCCACATAATATAATTAAAGACAAGAAGTTTCTACGAGTCAAGTTGCGCGAAATCGGTCGTTGACTTTGACCTTGACTTTGACTTTCACTTTTGAAAACACGGGGTGTTACACAGCCTCCCCTTGTTTAGGGAATTTCGTCCCGAAATTAAGCTGAAAGCTGTACAACGTCGTGAATCATGTTTGAGAACTTTCCGTTTGGGCCGATTTTGACTCGAAACGATCGCTTGTGACACGGAATCTGTGAACGTGCGTGACCAAACACACAAGAACGTACTATAATCGGTAATTCTATAGATTTTTATGAAATCGTACAAAGTATTAGAATCACGTTGTCTACTTTCTCTCTCTAGCTTCACTCTTTAAACAACTGCGGGTACTTAGCCTTCATGTCGCTTTCGAGTTCCCAAGTGAACTCTGCGCCTCGTTTGCCTTCCCATCGGACTTTCACAATAGGAATGCATGAGCGCCTGAGCTGCTTGGTTTGGCGATCCATGATTTCGACAGGCTTTTCCATGAAGTGTAATGTTTCGTTCACTTGTAAGTCATTGAGAGGAACATGTACGTCGTGGTCGGCTTTGCACTTTCGGAGGTTCGACACGTGGAAAGTCGGGTGGACGTTACTAAGTTCCTCCGGTAGTTCGAGTCTGTAGGTGACTTTTCCGATCCTTTCCAGAATCTTAAAAGGTCCAACATATCGAGGCGCGAGTTTTCCCTTTTTTCCGAATCGGACTACACCCTTCCAAGGTGATACCTTTAGGAGTACGTAGTCACCAACGCCAAATTCACGGGGCTTGCGCTTTTTATCGGCGTAACTTTTATGTCGATCCCGAGCCTTCACTAGATTGTCTCGAATTTGGAAAATCTTGTCTGTCGTTTCTTGTAGTAGCGTCGGACCGATTAGTTGCGAGTGACCGATCTCGTGCCACACAATAAGCGATCGACATCTTCTTCCGTATAATGCCTCGAATGGTGCCATTTGGATGCTAGAATGGTAGCTGTTATTATACGAGAATTCGACCAACGGCAGGTGTTTATCCCAATTACCACCGAAGTCCAGAACACACGAACGGAGCATGTCCTCAAGAGTACGGATCATTCTTTCAATCTGACCGTCGGTTTGTGGGTGGAAAGCGGTACTTAGATTAAGCGTTGTATCGAGTGCCGTTTGAAACGTCTCCCACAATCGCGAGGTGAACCGAGCGTCACGATCAGAGATGATGTCACGAGGCGTCCCATGATTACAAATGATCTCGTCGGTGTAGATTCGGGCTAATCGTTCTACATTGTAGTCTTCTCGTATCGGCAGAAAGTGAGCTGATTTAGTCAAACGGTCAACAACAACCCAAATGCTGTCGTGACCTGATGACGTGTGTGGTAGCTTGGTTATGAAGTCCATGGCTATACTTTCCCACTTCCACATGGGAATTGGTGGTTGTTCAAGTAAGCCAGAGGGTCTTTGGTGTTCGGCCTTGATCCTAGCACAAGTTAGGCATTTTCCCACGTAGAGAGCGATATCCCTCTTCATACCCGGCCACCAGTACCTATAACGAAGATCCTGGTACATTTTGTCGGCCCCTGGGTGAATAGAATACCGGGATTTGTGGGCTTCGTCCATCAGGATTTGCCGCAAATTTGTTCGCTTGGGAATCCAAATTCGGTCTAAAAAGTGGGATATTCCGTTTGATTTGCTCACAAGCTGGGCTCCATCGTGGTAGATTCTTTCTTTCTTCAAAGTGCGTTCGTTAAAGCATGCATGTTGGGCGTCGCGGATGAGGGTTTCAAGATCGTGTTGGGCTTGAACGTTACGGGTGCTAAGTAGATAACTCCGTCTGCTAAGTGCGTCGGCAACAACGTTTGCCTTGCCTGGGTGATAACGAATCTCACAGTCGTAATCGTTGAGAAGTTCTACCCATCGGTGTTGACGCATATTAAGTTCCTTCTGATTAAAGATGTGTTGCAGGCTCCTATGATCGGTGAAGATCGTACACTTGGTACCATACAGGTAGTGTCGCCAAATCTTTAATGCAAAAACAACCGCACCTAGCTCGAGATCATGGGTTGTATAGTTCTTCTCGTGGATTTTGAGCTGACGAGATGCGTAAGCTATGACCTTGTCCCGTTGCATGAGAACACAGCCGAGACCAAGGTTGGAAACATCACAATAGACAATGAAATCGTCGTTTCCGTCGGGCAATGTGAGGACATGAGCATTGCAAAGTATGTGTTTGAGGGTTCGGAAGGCAGACTCTTGTTTGGTTCCCCAGACAAAAGGCTGGTCTTTATGCGTAAGAGAGATAAACGGCACAACAATCTTCGAGAATCCTTCGATAAATCGTCGATAATAGCCCGCTAGTCCGAGAAAGGAACGGACTTCAGACGGGTTCTTAGGCGTAACCCAGCCCTTGACAGCTTCAATCTTCGCAGGATCGACGTGAATGCCTTGACTATTAACAATGTGACCCAGAAATTGAACTTCCTCTAACCAGAATTCGCACTTGGAGAACTTGGCATAGAGTTGGTTCCCCTGGAGTAGCTCGAGAACCAAACGTAGATGTTGCACGTGTTCAGCTTTTGATTTGGAATAGATCAAGACATCGTCGATGAATACGATGACGAAACGGTCGATATATGGTTTACATACGCGATTCATCAGATCAATGAAAACCGCTGGTGCGTTGGTTAAACCAAAAGGCATAACCACGAATTCGTAATGACCATATCGGGTGCGGAATGCGGTTTTGGGTATATCCTCCTCTTGTATACGCAGTTGATGATATCCTGAACGTAGATCGATCTTCGAGAAACACGTAGCGCCTTGTAGTTGATCAAACAAATCGTCGATGCGGGGTAGGGGATAGCGGTTCTTGATAGTTAACTTATTCAGTTCCCGATAGTCGATGCACATCCGGAACGACCTGTCACACCCTGGCTTTGCGGAAGCGTGGTTAATTTTGGTGTGACTTCTTAATACCATAGCTTAACCATAACAAAGCTATATGAAATAAAATCATGCAAGATCATCCGTTGATTTAAGTTTTAAAACCAGAGTAACATACCATTGTCTTAAAGACTTACAACACCGTAACATAAAACATTGTCTTGAACAACATAAACAGTAACATGAAGTAAACGCAGTCTAAGATTTGTGACTTGTCCAGGAAAGAGTCACATTTCCTAAATTGGGATGACCTTGGAACCCTTATGCAGCGGGAAAACATAACATTCCGTGCCAGATCCAGTTAATTTCCTGAAATACATGTAAGTTGAAAAATCAACAATAATGTTGAGCGAGTTCATGTGTAAGTGAGTATGTAAAACACTTGTAAGTATAAAAGTTCCCTGGTATGTAGCAGTGTAAGGAAAAGAGATCACCAATGGTTTGCAAGGCCATTAGCATGTTGTGAAATGCAAGTAGGAAGACTCAACCTAGCAGATTTTTGCGTCGGGTACAAAGTCACTCAAGGTCCGTTCTGTTGGTCCTCTTAGAGGTCCGTTCTGTTGGGCCTAGAGTTGGGCTCGCTACACCCAGATAGATCTACCGCTTACGTCCCTCGGTGTTTCTGCCTACCCATTCACATGATCTAAGTAGTAAACCTCCTTACGCTAACCATACCGTGTATAAAGTACTTGTAATCAAAGTAACATGTATTTCACCCCTGCAGTTAAGAAAACTGAAAACAATTAAGAGAAAAGGGGGACATGAACTCACAGTGAAGCGTCTCTACCAAGTATCTCCAAATCAGAAAGCTGTGCGACGACCTACAAGTGCTAATTCTATTAGACGGACGGTCGTGCCTTAGCTTTATAGTTTAAGTCTTTGGGAAATAGTTAGACAACTATTTCGTGTTTACATTCTGTATATACTTGGTAGTTAATCTCCTTCCCAAGGATGGGGGATTCAATACATGTGCGTTCAAATTATATCATTAAGTCTCACTTAATATATATACCTTTCCAATTCCAAAATATAAGTATTTTTCTCAAAAATATTATATTTTCATTTCTCATAATTTTTCTCCAATAATACGTTGTTAAAAATACGCGTTCATAAATATTTCTGTAAGTGCGTAAGTTACGTTTTAACAATCGAGTGGTAATATACTTACCGGTGTAACTTATATATTTATGGTGAAAGCGTTCGTATTATTTTGGATTCGTTAACGTTCGTAAATATTATTTTTACCCTAAAAATAATATTTATGTATTTCACGAAATAATCATAAACAGTGTGTGAAAAATATATATATTTATCACGTTAAATTTTGTGAAAATCCCACCTCCGAATATTTAATAAATAAAGTCATGGCGAAATTTATGTTTCGAAAACATGTCAAAAATGATTCTAACACTTGTAGTGTAAATAGTTCTAAGTGTTAGGTTTTTAGAAAAATTTCGCCAGAGTTTCCTCTGTAACTGGAGGTGGCCACGCTTTCAAGCGTATCATTTTCTTTATCAAATCAACTCAACAATTTTCTTTATTGATCAGAACAACTTTCATCACAATAACTAATCGACAAGTATGTAAATCGCATAATCGCATGAACTTGTAGTTTTTCCGAAACTATAGTGTAAATCCCATTATATTTTGTGGATCTTTATATAAAGTAATTTTGATCTCGTAAAAACCTCGTTTTTAGAGAAATCCGTCTTTACAACTTCTCGTCATCTTTTACAAAAACGGTTATTTGTCGGATCTTTACATTTCACAAGTGTTTACACACTTGTGGTTTATAAAAATCATGCTTGTTATTGTAAGATTCATCTCTTTAAAAATACATGATTTCTTTGATACGTGGTTCTTTGAAAATACCACTTGCAGATGCGTAGATCCGCTAGTTTTAAACACTATTGTACAAGTTAAAACACTTTTACACAAGTAAAACATTTTTACACAAGTTCATGTTTCATGTGTGGTAGAGTTTCACCTTTTAACCCTTGTTACTTCTAAAATAGCTTTGTGTCATGATTCAAGAACATGACCATACCGGGTTAAACGATGATCCGAGCTACCACAACATAGATCGGGTCTAAATAATCACCACTTTCAATTACTACAACATTTCCACAACATATAAGCTATTAACCACCATTTTAAGTGTTTTTAGTAGACTTTTGTGCATCATTTTGCATTTTAACGAGATTTAACCAATACAAAGCCTTTTAACCACTTTAGATTAGCTCAAGTTAGAGATTTAAACATTATACCTCTAGCTCAAGGCTAGGGAAGGATCTTGACGAAAATGGCGTGGATAAAAGCTAAAGAAAGAGGTCCTTCGCGTTCCGCTTGCTCCAAGCTTCCTAATACGTGACCCTTGATGTTTGTAGATGCTTGGAATGGCTTGATGAAAACCGAAAATGGTGGATGGGTGCTCAAGGGGGTTCGGCCGAGAGCTAGGTAGAGAGGGAGAGAAAATTGTGTTGGTTGTTTTGTGAAGTGAGAGTTACATTGTGTTAATACATGAACTTATAGACAAAATTAGAGTTAATTACCCAATGGTTCTTGTGTAGGCTAGATATTTGACAAAGGAGATTTGCTTAATCAACAAGTACATGGGGGTGTCCCCTAGGGGACGGTTTCGGTTAAGAGGGGGGGTCTAGTTCGAAACCAACTAGAAGGTTAAGTAATAGTTTGGTTAAGTTAAGTGTTTAACCCAGTTAGTTATGTTTAGTGCTTTAAAGCGGGTGTTAGGGTATACGGGGACCCTAACTGGCTCAGAAAAAGATAAATAAGGAAAATAACAATATTTTCATGTTCCGGGTATAGTCCGGTTGTTTGGTTGGATAGTAATCCGTTAAAGTGCTTAACAAAGCTTAAAGTGTCGTTATTACTCTCTTTAGTGACACATCTTATTCCCGACACTTTGGAAAGTGTCTAGAAATGTTTTTCTCATGTTTTGGCACTTTATTAGTTAGCTAAAAGCTGAATTATTATGTAAAGTGCTGAGTTTTGTACTTAGAGTACGTTTTAGGCACATCCAGTCATAGTGACTTATTCCTAGAGACGTAGTTCCACAACCCTTGTATCCCTACACTCACTACTAGTGTAGCAAAATATCTCAGGCTCTTATAGGCCTTGGAGGCAGTGTTTGCCTGATGCTGGCTTTATCAGCATGTTCAATAGGTTATCCGTTATTGTGCTACTGTGCTTTTTGTGCATCATGTTTGTCACTAAGGTTCAGTATGTAAGTATTGTAGTGACGATAAGTAAGGTATGATGCAAGTAAGTACATGTATCAGATATCAAGTAGCAGTTCATCAGCTAGTTCAAACGAGCACAGTAATTAAGCAGTAATTAATCATTAATTAAGTCGTACGGATACCTGGTTTGGTGAGGGTTGTCACACGACCCATCCTTCTTTTTGACGAAAAGGACTGGTGCGCCCCAAGGAGATGTGCTCGGGCGAATGAAGCCTTTATCAAGTAATTCCTGGAGTTGAGTCGAGAGTTCGCGCATTTCCGACGGTGCGAGTCGGTAGGGAGCCTTGGCAATATGGTTGGCTCCAGGAATGAGGTCAATACGAAAATCGATATCACGACTTGGTGGTAGTCCGGGAAGATCCTCTGGAAAAACATTAGGAAATTATCGAACCACAGGAACGTCTTTTACTTCCTTCTTTTCTTTCTTTTCCTTCTCCGCTACTACGATGTTAGCCAAGAAAGCTCTGTATTCCTTGCGGAGATACTTGCTAGCTTGGAGACATGACATAAGCTTGAGACCCTTCGAAGTAGTATCACCGTAAACACATAACGAGTCACCATTCGCGAGCGAAAATCGAATCATCTTGTCGAAGCATACAACTTCAGCATGGTTTTCGCGAAGAAAGTCCATGCCTACTATGACGTCGAAACTTCCGAGTTGCATCGGAATAAGGTCAATTGGAAATATGTGATTGTTGAGCTCAAGGGTACAATCACGGATAACAGAATTAACGGCGACGGTTCTTCCGGTAGCGACTTCAACATCGAACGACGAGGAGAGCTTCGAACGTTTACGACTAAGGAGTTTCTCAAATTCGAACGACACAAAGCAATTATCGACTCCAGTATCAAACAAACATGATGCATAAATACCATTTACAAGGAACGTACCATTGACCACGTTGTTGTCGGCCTGGGCTTGACGCACGTTGAGGTTGAAAGTTCTGGCGCGTGCGGCCTGTTGTTGCTGCTGCTGTTGTTGTTGCTACTGTGGTTGCGGTTGTTGGGGTTCTTGTTTCACAACCCTGTTTGGGCACATGTTGGCGAAATGGTTCGGGTCGCCACATGCGAAGAAGGCTCTGGCTTTGACTGCGGGTGCCGGAGGAGCTTGTTGACCCTGTGGGGCTGCGAGTAGAGCTTGATGGGCAGGAGCTTGACGAATACGCCAGTTAGCAGTAAAGTGGTCGTATACATTGCAATGAGCACAAAAAACGGCATTGAATGGCAGTCGGGTGATGGTAGGTGCAAGTAGGGCAGAGCGGATGTGGCCCAGTGTATGCACGCTTTGCAGGCGGTGCATTAGTCACAGGCGCCGCTACTTGACGCTGTTGGGCTGGTACTGATTGAACTGGTGCAGCAGTGATCGCACAGTTCTTGTTGCTGGAACTGTTCTTTCTCTTGTTTTTCTTCTTGTTGCTTGATGAGGTGGGTTCAGCAGTTGGTGCGGTGGCGGTAGCTTGATGCAGATGCTTTGAAGCCTTATCCCAGACACCAGCCTTAACTCGCTTGTCGTTGATTTCAGCGGCCAGTAGGTAAGTTTCTTCGATCGTCGTAGTCTTAGCCGCTTGCACGAAATCTGCGACGCAGTCGGGCAAAGCGCGGATGTACTTCTTGATGGCGATCTCAGGAGTCTTGACTTGATCAGGACAGATGATGCTCAGCTGCTTGAAACGAGCAGTGAGACCAGCATTGTCGCCATCCTTTTGTTGTATGTGCCAAAATTCATCCTCTAGCTTTTGTTGTTCGTGAGGAGGGCAAAATTCCTCTAGCATAACTTCCTTGAGTTCGTCCCACGACAGACCGTAGGCTGCATCGTTCCCTCGCTTGTTCCTCTCGGCCGTCCACCAGTCTAATGCACGAGACTGGAAAACGCCGGTAGCATTCAGAGTTCGAAGGTCATCAGGGCAACCACTTTGTCGCAGAGTAACCTCGATGGAATCAAACCAGTGAAATAGTGCAGTGGGACCTCCTTCACCAGTGAATTCTTTTGGCCCACACGACTTGAATTGTTTGAAGCTGAACGGTCTTGCAGCAGTTTTAGGAGCTTTGGTTCTCGATTCCTCAGATGATTTGCTGGCATTCTCATAAACATCACTCACGGCCTTTGCCACACTTTTAGCGATAATGGAAGCAAGGCGTTTGTCTCTCTTTTCTTGACGAGAGAGTGCATGACGGGATCCAGACGACATTGTCTGCAATAGACATCGCCACGAAACTCAACACATTGTATTCGAATCTCACCTCACACGTTTACTACTTACTAAAGCTCACTAACACGTACATTCACGCAAATACACAACACATAGAGCACAAATCACGTAAGCACCTAGAGCACATAATCACATAATTCCTAAGCACGTAGGGCAAAGAAACAGGAGAGCACATACGCATTTAATCACTAGAGGCGGTCAGAAAACAGAAACCTATTATTCAAAGTTCGCAATCGTTCGAGTATAGCGATCGCGCTTAGTATATCGAATAGCGTAGTATAGCATAGGATTGTCCAAAATTCGGCGATTTGTTAGCGATTTGAGATAGAAATGCAGTGCGCGTCGTGCGTGTCGATTGTAGTGAAAGCAAAATCGAGTAAATTTAAGCACATAAATTGGTAAAAACCACATAAAACACATAAGATCGACGAATCAGAGCGACAACTGCCGACTCCAAACACATAAATTGAGAATTAGATCGTCTGCGGCTACTAGACGTTGACTACCCAAAGTGATTTGACTATTCTCCACAGACCTGTCGTCGCATTTCGACTTTCGGGGCCGTGTTTCTGCCTCGATTCTTGGGCATTCAACACGTACTCCCTGGGTCATAGTCATGAATTCAGGTCGTTGAAGTTCGTCGGGGCTTTGGTGAGATGAGTAAAAGTTAGGAGCAAATTGTCAAGGTTAGGGTTTCACCCCTAGCTTAGCAATTTCTTCCTTGTTTTAGCAAAAGTTGAGGAGATTATTCATCAAAATGTGGATTTCACTCCTGATTTGGTATAATTCTCCTCATTTGTTATTGAAATTAATGAGGAAATCATTGATAATTTGATAAAATCGGCACTGACCAAGCAATTTAGTCGAGATTTTGTGGTTTTCACACCTAATCTCAACGAAATCGCTTGACCCTATTCGAAAATTTGAGTGCGGTGATAGCGAGAAATAGTTGGGTACAACACATAAGTTCGGTCTGTTGGTTCTTAACTATAGTCTAGGTCTCTAAGACATCGACCCGGACTAGGCCAAGTCTTGCCTAATTCCCTATAGTTATGGCTCTGATACCAATCTGTCACACCCCAACCGATGGCGGAATCATCGGGGCATGGCACTGAGTGAAACAAATTGTCCAGAAGTTTCCATAACAATTATCATTACCATTCAATTTATAATAACATGTCCCATACCATGTCTCGAACAATAAACAAATTATTACAGATAAAGTCTAGGCAAATCATTCTGTTCCGACAACTCAGATTTATAAATAGCTAAATTGTTTATTGGTTTCTAGGACTCCTTCCCTAGCCTCAATTTCATCACCAGCAAGCTAAGCATAGAAACAACCTAAGCACCTGTCACATACGTTAAAATAAAGTCAATACATATAATGTAAAGGTGAGCATACAAGTTTGATAATAGCATATAGAGTTCGAATTCCTTTACGCATAACCAGCACATACACATAGTGAAATGAAGCACGTTAGTTATCGACATAGATCCATCGATACCAATGACTGCGGGTTGACTGCCCGAAGCAGTTCGCAATACATGATTACCACCGTAATCCATGCAAGTAAGAGATCCTTAACAACCCCCGTGTGAACGGGTGCTGAGTCCAAACTATAGTACTATCGTTGCTAAGGCTGGTAGACAGCATTCCATGTGTAAACATAACAAACAAGCATTCATAAGCCACATATAACACGCATTAACGGTCAGCGTTCAAATAGTTTGAGTAGTGTGATGGTTGTAGTTTGAATATTCGTAACGTATGTAACACCCAAAAGTGCTTAAAGCAAAAAGGGATTGAGTATACTCACAGCGATTATGGATTGAAGGGAGCGCTTAGCGAGTGCGGTTAGCCTGAATAGATTTGGTAGCATAACGATAAGTGATTTGTAAGATGTCACAAAGCATAAAAGGGTCGAATAGGGGTTCGTTCGGATGGTCATTCGATTGGATGGTAATTCAATCGAGTGACGATTCGAGTGGATTGTTTCTTCCTATGAGAAGGATGTGTTTGTGTATGATGGTTTGACTTTTGAAGTTTTCGTTGTAGCATTTTGAAACAACGAAGTATCTCTATCTTTCAAGTCGGTCGATCGAATGACTAGTCGTGCGGATGGAAATTCGTTCGAATGGTCATCCGGTCGGACGGCGACTTCATGATGAGGTTACTTATTGGAAACAAGTTCACCACACAAGTGTTTATTCGATCGAATGGTAATTCGATCGGATGACAGTTCGTGCTATTGAACATGTTGAAAATTGTTAAGTCTTTTAAAGTCTTAGTATCTCATGATCCGAAGAGTAATCCCTTCAAAGGGTCGTTCGATCGGATTGCAATTCGTTCAATACTCAAACTTCAATTAAGATTGTTTAAAGGTGGGACCCAAGTGTAATCCGTTCGGGTGGCAATTCGTTCGGGTGACCTATCCGGTCGAATGGTAATTCGATCGATTGGCAATCCGTTCCGATTGTCCTGTTCGTTCTACACTTGGTCATTTTGAAGGTTTGTCGTTATGTCGAGTCACTTTGACACGTGTTAGCCAACAGAACCCTTCGTTCGACCCAGTTGACCAACCCGGCCAGGAATCACCCTAGTCCTGCTTGTTACCGGCTCGAGACGGTTGTTCTTGACTAACCCGAAGTCGGTAGTCTTGTGAGTAGAATCTAGATCTAAGTCAGCACAACAGTAAGGGCGAGTAGGAGACTAGATCAGAACCTGATTCTACCGGTTTTGAGTGTTTTTAAGTGTAAAAAGAGTCGAAAGGAAGTTAAAACCATCTTTCAATCCTTTTTCACCACACTTGTATCGAGATCTTTACAAGATCTTTGTGGAAATCGGTTAGATCTAAGTTGTTCTTAGCGGATTGAGGTCAAAACATGAAGTTCCTGAAGAACACATGATGACGTCACCCTAGAACACCCGAAATCTAGTGATTTCACGGTTAAAAGTTAAGATTTAAAAGATAGAAAGTGTAGGAGTGCGTGTAGATCAAGAATGTACAAGATTTAGGACGAGATCTTACCGGAATCAAGAGAAATCTGAGAAAAGGTTGAGTTGAGCGTGCTGGTCGAACAGGGATTTCCAAAAGTGGAAAAGATGACAACGACAGGGGTATTTATAGGATGCCAAAAGGGGAAAGGACTGTTCGGTCGGATGGCACGTCGCCTGGGTGGCTGTTCGGTCGAATGGCAATTCGATCGGATGGCACATGTCATCCTTTGCCAAGTGGCTATCCGGTCGGATGGCTATTCGATCGGATGGCTCTTGGTTAGGGTGGTTGACGCGCTGATCCTTGCTGATTCGATTTCGATCGCGATCGACGCGATACGATAGATTCTCCTAGTCAAATTACTCCCCGTCCCAAACACTCATATCTCGCATGATCTATTTTTCACCATTTATCTTAGTTCGTTCACGCTTCGGGTTCGACTGCATCCTGAGTTAGATTTCGAGTTTCGATTGAGTTCGCTTGCTTATCACAACATAACATAAATAAACATTGATGTGTGTAAAATGCAACATATAAATTACATCAAATAAGGCATAAAACTAACCCTTTTTAAGTACTAATGTTGGAAAAAGAGTGTTTTTGTCTTCCTTTTGTATTTTCAGGATTAAATGAGCTCAAAAACACAAAAGAAGCAAAAAGACAGCTAAATCCAACATAAATACAAGAAAAGGAACATAAGTGGATTGGCCGACCCCTCAACGGCATCTTTCCAAGCAAAATAGAGAAGGCAGAAGACTGAACACGGGTCGTGCTCAGCCAGCACGGGGCCGTGCCCAAGAAGCAGCAGAAAAGACAAACATATAGAAGCTTCTATTGCCCACCACGGGCCGTGTCCAGCGAACACGGGGGCGTGTCGAAAGTACAGCAGGCACATTAAATGTAATTGCGAATTACAATTAATGAGGAGAGAGAGTGTCAGACAGGCACGGGGCCGTGCCCAGCCTTCTGTTCAGCCTATAAATAGGAGTGTTTGGTTTCATTTCAACTCATCCCTTGGCACACCACCTCTCTCACACTTCATCCACCACCCACCACCATCACAACACCATCATCCACCACCATCATCCACCACCATCATCCATTGTCCATCATAGAGTGTGTGAGTCGTCTCGGGATCCAAGATTGATCGTAAGAGTTCTTGACAATCAAGGCCATGTTTGCCTAAGTCTCTTACATCACTTGGTGAAGACAAAGTGTCTAGTATAATACTTTTTATTTCTAATCTTTTGCACTTTTTATTTGGTTTTGTATTAATGACTTTAATAACTAGTTACTTATGTTGAAGGTGATCTTTCCTTATCGTTTGTCCGTGGTGTCTTGGCATTATTTTACTGTCTATATAAAATAAAGGATTTTCACCATTCATATCTCCACGGTCTATATGGAGGTATGTTGGCTACCTGGTCGGGGGTTAAGGGAACGGTTTGGTAAAGGTCTTGCCATTGTTCAGCGTTTAGAGGTCCTGCAATGGACCTGGGTCAAATTTAGTAGGACCTCCTTCAATGCTTCACGGTATTGGATGGAAGGGGGTCCAAACTCTTTGATCCCCTCATAAGTTAACTACTATTAATACTATAACCCGGCTATTTAGGACTGTATCCCTGCTGACTCAGACTACTTAGTCGAGGGTAACGTCACCGCCAAAAGCGGGGCCTACCATAATACTGCATTAATAACTTAATTCATTATCTTCCAATAATCCACCCTTTTAGGATTGTATCCTTGCTGACTCAAACTACTGGGGTGAGGGTAACGTCACCTTCAAAAGAGGGGCCTACTACAATAACTAAGATAATCTCTTAATTATGTGCAAAAGTGCGGAAATAATCAAAGGTTATACTAGATACGAGTCGGAACCAAGTGATTCATCTTGTCTATCTGTTTTTCTTTTATTTTTATTTTCAGCATTTTAGTTAGCTTTTATTTTTCTTAGTTTAAAAATCATTTTTCTAAACTTTTTATTTTGATTAGACGTTGAGGATAAACCGGTACTAAAAGCGCTTGTGTCCTTGGACGACCTCGGTATCTTACCAACACTATACTACGCTCACGATGGGTGCACTTGCCCATATGTGTGTTTAGTGTTAGTGAAATATCGTGTTTTATAAATTTAAAACTTGGCTAAAATAAGTGTTAAAGGGGCTTAAAATATACACCTAATATATATAACACTTCGCACGCATCAAGTTTTTGGCGACGTTGCCGGGGACACAAGGATTTTAAGAAAGTTAGGAATCAACGGCCTAATCATTTTTTCCTTTTTCTTTAATTTTTTTAGGATTTTCTTAGTTTTTCAGCTTCTGCACAGCTCAGCACGGGCCGTGCCCGCTGAACACGCCCCCGTGCTAAATCATTGGAACTGGCAATCCTGTTTTAAGTCAGACAGTAAGCTGAACACGGGGCCGTGCCCACTCAACACGCCCCTGTGCCCAAGTTTCAGTTACTGAAAACAGAACCGTTAGATCCCGACGGTTGGTAATTTCTGACATAAACATGAGTGATAGTAATTGTTTTTACTTTCGGCACTTTTATGGTACGTGGTGTCAATTATGTGGAGGCGAACATAAAGAATTAAAATGTTACTTTCTAAATTATAGGCCCCACTACATAGACCCACCGATTCCTTATAACCTTAAGAGGGGCGAAAGTAAAAATAAGCACTATTTCTCCCTCGAGTGCGCCCAGCCAGATATTCTAGGAGAAATGCTCCTTGACGAGTTATTTCAACTAGAAGAGCTAGTTCTGAATTGGTTAGAAGAGCTTGGGAAGGACTTTATTGATCCACCCCAAGACGATAACCATGAAGAAATGTTGGAACCGCATTCCGACAACCTCGTTGCTCCCGAAAATACCTTCATACCTAGCAAAGACTTGGACGATAGTCGTCCCTGTGCCGATTGTGCCGTGAAGGACTCTCCATCGACTTCGTTCGGTGCATACATAGACCTGAGCGATTCGGCATACACCTACTTTAACGAGAGCCCAGGAAAGGGTTGGACTTGTCCACCTAGAATAAAAATAGGAATTACCCTCACCGACAACCTCTTGCGTTCTCGCCTTAGTCTAGGACAATTATGGTATATTAGGCACTTTGGGGTTGTTCCAACCAGTAAGGAACCACCCGATATCGACGAGATCCTTAGAAGTAACGAAACTCCATGAGTCAGCCTCCAGACACGGGGCCGTGCCCAGGTCAACACGCCCCCGTGCTCACCAAAAAGATTCTCTGCTGATTTTGTCAGAATACGGACAAAATGTGTCAGGATTTCCTCTGCACACGGGGCCGTGTCCAGTCAATACGGGGTCGTGTCCAGTGCGCTGTCGTTTTCTTTAAATGCAGCCTGATCCCTGCTCATTTTTTACCACTTCAATAGACAGAGATTCCTGGGATCTTCACTCATACCATCCTAGGTAAGTGCTAAAAGAAGGTTCTCAAGGACCATCTTGTCCCTTCCACTTTTATTCATTTCCTCTTCTTTCAAAAATTTTTCAACATTTCCTCCATGGAAGCTTGGAAATCCCATGATTCCAACCCTCTATGTGAAGTTTGTAAGATTATTTGCTAAGGATTCTTGTCCAAAGTTAGTTGTATAACTTTATTTTAAATTATCTAAGCTTAAAACCCAGATAAAAATCATGAAAATAATTTAAAACTCCAAGATTCCTTAGCCTAAAATCCTGCAGACAAATGGACACGGGGCCGTGCTCAGCGAACACGTGCCGTGCTCAGCGAACACGGGCCGTGTCCGAGGCACTGTTTTGTAAAAATTTAGCTTTCTTCGGTTTCTTTCACAGAAAATGGCAAGCAGAACAAGCAGATCATCTTCAAGAAGTAACCGACAAGGGAGGAGATCTTCAACAGCAGAAGACTCTCTTGTAAACTATGTTTACGCCCTAAGGGAGGCTATTGACGAAATGACAGGAGTGGAAGAAGCATTGGTCGACCGTATCAACCATCTTACGGTGGGGCTAGAGGGCTGTCTCCGAGAAGTAAACCTCTTGCACCAGAGGTTAAATCTTCTCGCCTCCCTGCCATTGGTGCCTATAATAACCCAAAGGGCGTGGAACGTGGTGCCCGAAGTTGTCATTCCGGCCGAATGGTACGCCATGCACCAAGAACCTCCGCGGAGAGTGGTGCAAGGAGTCCCGGTGAATGTTCCCCCTCAGCCACCAGCTGCGGAGGAAAATGAAGCCGCATTCTTCCTTCCTAGGGAGATCGAAGAATGGCTTTAAACAACATTTAGGGAAGAAATCCTTCGGCTAAAAGTCCTACTATATCGGGAAACTATTCTCGAAATTTTCTTAGAATAGTAGAACTCTCTATGATAACCTCGTGTACCTCCTAACCTATTTAGTTAAGTTTCTGTTTTATCTAGTTTAATCTTAATTTAGGACTATGTAAGGTCTCTCTATGATTGCAATGAAATGATGGTTTTTAAAGTTTAGATGGTTCATAATGAATAAAACACACTCATGGTGGTAAGGGATGAAAAGGGGAACGAGAAAAATGACCCCATGCACAAGAACAAGGCAACCCGACAACTTTCTCCAGTACAGAAGGTTCAACACGGGCCGTGTTCAACCAACACGGCCCCGTGCTGAACCACCTGCAGAAAAACGCCCAGTTCAGGTAACTGGACACGGGCCGTGTTCACCCGACACGCCCCCGTGTCCAGACTTCTGCTTTTCTTGTTTCAATTTTGTTACTGGCACTTGAACACGGGGCCGTGTTCAGCGCCCAGTAACACAAGAATTTTGCTTTTTAAACACTATTTTACACATCTAATCAACCTAAAATTTTATTTTTGGGACACATTGAGGACAATTTGTAATTTAAGTGTGGGGGGGATGCTAAAACCTTGAAATTTTGCAAGTCCTAAATACAAGCCTTACACAAAACTCTATTGGAACCGCTAATCACCCCAAAAATTTTTCAAAAATTTCATTTTTTTACTTGTCTAGGTTTAACTCGGGAAATTCAAGTTCTCAAAAAGGTTATATTTTTACAAATTTACAACCGATAGCGTAGTGATAAAAAGAACCAACATAAGAAAATTATGAAAAGGCATGGCAAACTTAGTTAAAATTTGATTATATATACTTGATCACATAAAAACCCATTCCCACAAAAGTGAGTTTTGAGCCTTTATTGAGCATACAAATTTACATCTTTAGACTAAATGCTCATTTTTCATTTCTTGTGTGAATAGCCGCTTGGTTCTTACGACTCTAGAACTTGCCATGACGATACATTCCCGGTCCTTATCAACTTAAACCCGAGTAAGTAAATGATGGAGGCATTAGGACTAACCTTTTTATTTCTACACCATTTTTTTTTTCTTTTTCTTTTACCACCTACCCAAAAATCCCCCTAGTTAGCCCCTTTGAGCCTAAACCTTTTTCATTTCATCACCCAAACCAAAAACCCTTTTACCCACCAAAACCTTTTTCATTTTTTAACCCTTTGTTTTAGTAACAAGTTCGGTTTTTCGTATGAAAAAAAAAATGTATTGATGATGAAGCAAAAAGAAAATAAACAAACAAGTTCATCAAAAATAACTTTGTTTGAATAAAAGCTTCATCAAAATAAAAAGATACAAAAATAGAAAGTCCTACGAAAACCGACACTTGTTACGCTTTTTCACCCTTTTTCTACTAACCACTAACCCAACCACCTACCTTTAACCCAAGACTAACCCTTAACCCACAAAGTCCTCTTGATATTTACAAAGGAATAAAAGTTAAAAAGGAGGAGGATTGATTGCTTGGCAAGCCTATGGTAGGAATAAGTTCCAGGCCGCTCTCGAGTGATTCACTAAAAATACACCTTCGGCCGAGTGTGAGTGATTTCTCCCGTGAGGTATGTGAACTTGTATATAAATGGAATTTTAAAAAGGCATGATATGCCCAAATAAGTAATTTTTCCTATGAAACGTTTTAAATAAATCATTACGAATAGGATTGTAAATAGATAAAAATAAAACCCAAAAAGATCTTGGATATCCCGACACTCTACGACAAGCCCAAAACCTTCTCTTCTACCCATTCCATTTGGGAGTGTAAGCCACATATTAAGGAGTTTTGCTTGAGGACAAGCAAAAGTTCAAGTGTGGGGGTATTTGATGTGTGTAAAATGCAACATATAAATTACATCAAATAAGGCATAAAACTAACCCTTTTTAAGTACTAATGTTGGAAAAAGAGTGTTTTTGTCTTCCTTTTGTATTTTCAGGATTAAATGAGCTCAAAAACACAAAAGAAGCAAAAAGACAGCTAAATCCAACATAAATACAAGAAAAGGAACATAAGTGGATTGCCCGACCCCTCAACGGCATCTTCCCAAGCAAAATAGAGAAGGCAGAAGACTGAACACGGGCCGTGCTCAGCCAGCACGGGGCCGTGCCCAAGAAGCAGCAGAAAAGACAAACCTATAGAAGCTTCTATTGCCCACCACGGGCCGTGTCCAGGGAACACGGGGGCGTGTCGAAAGTACAGCAGGCGCATTAAATGTAATTGCGAATTACAATTAATGAGGAGAGAGAGTGTCAAATAGGCACGGGGCCGTGCCCAGCGGACACGGGGCCGTGCCCAGCCTTCTGTTCAGCCTATAAATAGGAGTGTTTGGTTTCATTTCAACTCATCCCTTGGCACACCACCTCTCTCACACTTCATCCACCACCCACCACCATCACAACACCATCATCCACCACCATCATCCATTGTCCATCATAGAGTGTGTGAGTCGTCTCGGGATCCAAGATTGATCGTAAGAGTTCTTGACAATCAAGGCCATGTTTGCCTAAGTCTCTTACATCACTTGGTGAAGACAAAGTGTCTAGTATAATACTTTTTATTTCTAATCTTTTGCACTTTTTATTTGGTTTTGTATTAATGACTTTAATAACTAGTTACTTATGTTGAAGGTGATCTTTCCTTATCGTTTGTCCGTGGTGTCTTGGTATTATTTTACTGTCTATATAAAATAAAGGATTTTCACCATTCATATCTCCACGGTCTATATGGAGGTATGTTGGCTACCTGGTCGGGGGTTAAGGGAACGGTTTGGTAAAGGTCTTGACATTGTTCAGCGTTTAGAGGTCCTGCAATGGACCTGGGTCAAATTTAGTAGGACCTCCTTCAATGCTTCAAGGTATTGGATGGCTGGGGTCCAAACTCTTTGATCCCCTCATAAGTTAACTACTATTAATACTATAACCCGGCTATTTAGGACTGTATCCCTGCTGACTCAGACTACTTAGTCGAGGGTAACGTCACCGCCAAAAGCGGGGCCTACCATAATACTGCATTAATAACTTAATTCATTATCTTCCAATAATCCACCCTTTTAGGATTGTATCCTTGCTGACTCAAACTACTGGGGTGAGGGTAACGTCACCTTCAAAAGAGGGGCCTACTACAATAACTAAGATAATCTCTTAATTATGTGCAAAAGTGCGGAAATAATCAAAGGTTATACTAGATACGAGTCGGAACCAAGTGATTCATCTTGTCTATCTGTTTTTCTTTTATTTTTATTTTCAGCATTTTAGTTAGCTTTTATTTTTCTTAGTTTAAAAATCATTTTTCTAAACTTTTTTATTTTGATTAGACGTTGAGGATAAACCGGTACTAAAAGCTCTTGTGTCCTTGGACGAACTCGGTATCTTACCAACACTATACTACGCTCACGATGGGTGCACTTGCCCATATGTGTGTTTAGTGTTAGTGAAATATCGTGTTTTATAAATTTAAAACTTGGCTAAAATAAGTGTTAAAGGGGCTTAAAATATACACCTAATATATATAACACTTCGCACGCATCAACATGCACAGGTAACACGTAAGGCTCACACACACACATATAATAACAAGTAAAAGTACGTAGCTCGAGTTGCGATTTGATGTCGATTCGATTAGCGCGGTTGGATTATTGATTAGTTAACTTTATCGCATTATTACTTCCTATGGTTCACAGTCGTAGGTCGATTGAATGACGATTAACACACACCGATTATTGAAATTAACAACACTTACTCCACATAATATAATTAAAGACAAGAAGTTTCTACGAGTCAAGTTGCGCGAAATCGGTCGTTGACTTTGACCTTGACTTTGACTTTCACTTATGAAAACACGGGGTGTTACAGGGGGCCTCTTCAAACCACGGGTCGTTCTCTACCACGTCGACCACAATTTTTAGAAACAAACGTTTCGACATACGGAACCTATGTCGAAAGATATCTTCGTTGTACTTCGGGTCTTCGACAAAATAATCCGCCATGAGTGTCTCATGCCCCTCCTCACGTTGACGTTCAATATATTTCTTTCGGTTAGACGTGCTCGTGTCTTGAAGTTCGGCTTCTTCGATGAGATTTTGAAAAAAAAAATGCTACTATCAGATGAATCGTCGCTACTCATAGGTGGGAACCATAACGGGAGTTCATCCGTCACTTTGTTTTGTAGATGTTTGGGAAGAATTGGTGGTATTTTTTGGTTTGGTTGGATATAAATTTGAAGGTATTTGGTTATGGTTTGGTATGTTATTTATACTTTAATTTTTAAAAGAAAAATTAATTTTTTTATTTGAAACGGTAATACTACCGTTGAAACTCGCCCCCCCCCCCCCCCCCAATGTCAAAATGGTCCTTCCCCGCGTCGGCATGCCCTCTCCGCACCACACCCTTCACCGCCTCGGCAAAGGGTTGGCGGCGGTGTTTGCCGCTCGGCAAAACCATTTGCCGAACCCTTTGCCGGCCGCTACCACTCCTAACACCCTTATCTTTGAAATCATTACACAATTGAATAATCATTAGTAATCTGAATATTTTGTATTTGTAAATAAAAAAAATACTAAAAAACTAATAACTTTTAGTTGTTTTTCACATGTGTCGCATTGAAATATTGAATATTTAGCAATCTGTGGTTGTAAAATTAGTCACTCATTTTCCTTATTTCTTGATCATCAAACAAAAACCAATAAGACCATCCTTTGAGTTCACCTGTACCTTGTACTTGGCGACTATAGACCGTAGATGGTACTTGATATCAGTGGCGAAGCTTAAGATTTTTAACTTGTGGGCCCAAAACGTATATGCCTAATAAAATTATAAAACCAGGGGGTCAAAAACGTATATGGCTAAAAAATTCAATACAAAAACTACATAACAGACACTTCTAAACAATCACTCATCCATCATTCAAAAAAACACATATCCTCACCAATTTATTATCATTCACAAACATAATTACTGTTTCATATCATCAATACCTTTTACATTTGTTTTTAAAACCAGATTGTTAATAATACTAAATTAAATAAGCTATTTATCAATGGGGTGGTGGTCCATTGGCAAAGGCAAAACCTTTAAAACACCTAGGTTGGGAAGGGAAATGTCTTGGGTTCAAGTCTCACAAACGACAGAAGATTAAAAAAATTAGCCATTAAAAAAACAGGCTATCTGTCATAGAAATAGAAGACCACGTTAGTCTAATAGATGGCCAAAATATCCCTTGTTAGCCTAACAATGTTAGGGATGCTCTTAGAAACATATATCACAAAATATTTGGAACAATTTTTTTATAAATTAACTGTAGGTACTAGTTAATCAATATTTTTACATAGAGTAAAATGGCAAAATGATTTATGGGTTTAGGTCACTTTGCTACATCAGTCCAAAAATATAACTTTTCGTATCTGTGTACTTAATGTTTCATTTTTGTTGTCATCTTCATCCAATAGGCAAACCGGGTTAGAATTTTTTTTGTTAACTTTTCCCTTTTTAGTCGTTTTTCCTCATTCAAATGAAGGGTATAACCATCATTACCATAATATATTTTAATTAAATGAGGAAAACGACAAAAAAGGAAGAAGTTAGCAGAAAATTCTAACCCAGTTTGCAAATTGGATGAAAATAGGAAAAAAAAATGAAACTCTAAGCACCCGGATACTTTCACTTTTTGAAGGTTTTATTTTTTAATTGAAGTGACAAAACTAGGCTAAACTCTAGGACCATTTTAGCATTTTACTCTTTTACATATAAGAGTTTATGACATTGATAACATTTGTTTTCAAAAAGAAAAAACAATTTATTGTTATAGGTGTGTGTGTCATACATTCATATAAAAGGGTCCAATTTATTGGTTGGTTTTCTTCATGGCCCCCTTTTACATTGCATAAAAAACCTCACCAAATGACACGATTCATTTCAAAATATGGCCATTTTTATGCAGCCTTTTCTTTTCGATGGGGAGATCAACCAAAAGAAATGGTGTAGATTGCCTTTCCATCAAAATAATAATCTATTTGGTGGTGATGAACTTTTGCTTTGGTTAAATCTCTGTAAACCAAAAACAACAAATCATATATATGTTTATCCTTTTCAGTAGTTAGATCCTTTTTGGGTGTGAACCAAAAAGAACAATAGTGAAAAAAATGTTTTCTTTCAGGGGCTACGTTTCGTCTAAAACTGATTTAAACAAGAGTTAAAAGGTAAAATTGTCAGCAGAGTTGGTCACTTTTATCACTTTAACTAGTATTAAGTCCCTGCGTTACAGTGGTTGTCGTAAAACTGTGTCAAATATTACCAATGCTATACCACTATCAGCGACCACCAACAACGGAAAAACTTGTAAAAACAAATAAATAAAAACGGAAAAAATAACGTCGAGCGAAAAGCAGACGTAAAATCTTTGAATCACGCACGCTCGTTGTAGATAAATTAAACCGAAACGTAAAAGATAGAAAAAATAACTAAGTCAATCCAGGACCCGCGCGTTGCGACGAACTTTTCAGACGGAGAAAAATAGATGTGTTGCGACAGACCAGTCAAACAGGAAAAAATATGCGAAAAAAATGTTGAACCCCACACGCAGCGTTAACTCACAAAATTTAGAACGAAACGAAAAACTTGGGAAAGATGAAAAGTATGGTGAACCAAAATTGAAAATAAAAAAGAGTTGTTAAATTGCAAAAGATGAAAAGTTTTAGGTTAAAATTAAAAAAACAAAGGGTCTAAATTACAAAAGGGTGGTTCCTAACGGATCTTTGTCCTATATATATATATATATATATATATATAGGGTGGAGTTATTGTAAAAAAGGCCTAAAATGTGAGAAAGGTAAGAAAGAATCTCAACCATTAGATCTAAATTAATTGAAAAGGGTAAGATTGTAAATTCAAATATGGTAATCCCTTGATTTAAGGATTTGGAAAGAGAAAACCCTGGATTTTAGGACTTATAACCGTCCATAAATATAACACCATTCATACATGGTGTTTTAAATATAACACAATTCAGAAAAAAATAACACCATTCAGTAAACAAAATAACACCGTTCAGTACAAAATAACACCATTTAGCAACAAAATAACACCATTCAGTAAACAAAATAACACCATTCAGCATTAAAAAAACACAATTCAGTACAAAAGAATATAACATCATTCAGTACAAAGAATATAACACCATTCAGTACAAAAATAACACCATTCAGTACAAAAAATAACACTATTCAATACAAAAAAACACCATTAATGAAAATAAAAAAACACCATCAGAAAAAAAAACACCATTCAGAAAATAAAATATAAACACCTCTGTATCATCTTCTTCCATTCCGGCACCACCACCACTGCCACTTCCGGCACCGCCACTGCCGATCCAACACGACCACCACCGCCGCCGATCGAACCACCACCGCCGCCGCTCAAACCACCACAAAAAACATGCGATCTTCATCAAATCGGATCAAAAACCACAAAAAAAACTCCAATCGATGACCTACATAAAGCCGATTCATAAGAACAACTGCTGAAATCCGATTTTCATTTCATGTTATCACCGATTTCTTCCTGCGATTGGAGAGAGAGAAAGCTCTCTGGTAGTTGTGCGATTGGAGAGAGAGAGAGATTCTAGGGATTTTAATTACAGTTACCTCTTTTGAATGGATTTAAAAGACTTTATTACCCCTATAATTTTCACTTCAGTCCAAAATATATAATAAATTTTACATTTTGGTCCCTATTAATCTAAACCATTAGATCAAAGATCTAATGGTGTGTATTCTTTCTTATCCTTCTCACACTTTTAGTCTTTTTTACAGGATCCTCTACCTATATATATATATATATATATATATAGTGGAGGGTTCAAATGAGAAGAAAAAATTTGTAAGAATAAAAAGAATAAGTTTTGAACCAATAGAAATGCTCTATTTTACTTCATTTAATATGTGTATTTAATGTTATTAATAATGGCATATAGGTAAATTTCTAATTGTAATTAACGAGTTAATGCTAACCCGCGCGTTGCAGCGGGACATTGATTATTTTTATGTGAAATTCTTAATTTTAGTATCACTACATGAAATGTGAAAATTCTTAATTTTAAGCAAAACATTCTTTCCATTTTGCTTTATCCCCGTTCTACAATACCACACTAAAGCGTTTTATGTTAAAATACCAAGTCTTTTAAGGAATTACTTAATTATAATACCCAATCTAAGATAGACATTTAGTCACAATTAAATTAACCAATATTATTTTACTTAACCGTTGAAAATAAAACCAGGCCAAACCAAACCCATTACCTACGGTTTGAGTTTTCGTAATAGATTGACTTTAAAATAGCGACTAAAATCTAATTATGCCCACTGTTGGATTTTTTTTTTTTTTTTTTTTGTGTAAAAGAATGTAACATACTTTAACTATTCGGGTAAAATTGGTTCAAATTATCCTAATATTGATTTGTTTGTCTTTATTTCAAAAGAATAAAACTTCACAGTACATAACTAAAAACTAAAACAGAAAAATTAGTTGCATACCGTTGAGACTCTAAACTCTTGATAAGTGAGTGCCTCTTGATGAGTGAGTGGCCATTCCGTTGTCTATGAATCAAACCTATATATGAAATTAAATATTCAAAAATTTAAGGATATGGTGCATTCTCTGCTCTCGGCAATTTCCGAATTCCAAATTAGTACCATATTAAATTAAATTAAATAAATGTATATAACAATTAGAATTAAGATATTCATACCGTAATAAATAAATTATAATCGGAATTAAGATAATCATTCCAAATCGTAACTTCCATCCAAATCTACAAATCTTCAATATCCGTGTATCTCTTTCTCAGCCCTTCAAAATCCATTCCAAATCGACACCCATATTTCGTCTTCGTTCATGTTTGATCAAGCCGAACAGTGAATTATTTCTCGGACAATTATTTCCGGCGAACAACGTGATGAAACCAAATTAAAAAAACTGATTACTGTAAAGAACAATAATTATATTTGCATATAAAATATCATAAACCTCCAAAATATGCAGTCATGTCGAATGGGTCAATCGGACATGTACATTTAATGATTTAAAACTTATGTACTTTTGAAGTAAAGATGCAATATCATGGACCATCAGGCGCTAGCATGCGCTCTGCGACGGGATGTTGATTATAAATGTTTAGTATTACTATATTAGAAGAGAAAATTCTTTAAGTTTATTCTATAGGGATCGTTTGGTTCACGAAATGTCTATGAAAGCGAAAATTCTTTAACTTTGTTCTATAAGGGTCGTTCGGTTCATGGAATGCCTACGAAAGGAATTGAAAAGTTATAATGAAATTTGAATTTAAAGAAATTTGAACTGATTTCATTAAAAATTCACAGCCTTTTTGGTTAGGAAATTCTGAAAATTTGAAGGAATGAATTAATTCCATTCGCAACTCAATGTAAAAGGCATCTAATTAGTTGATTTTTTTCCAGAAAGACATCACTGATTTTTGTTTTCTTCCTGTCCAACCCGCTTCTCGTCCACATTTTTCTCTTCTTGTTTCTTTAGCCCGCTGCCATGATCAGAGGCTAAAATATATAAACGAACAACACGAAAAAATTGTTACAAAATAATCAGGATTGTATCATCGGTGGCCGAAGCCGGGATTTGACAGAACAAATATAACAGCAAGAAAATATAATGGTTAATGATGGGGCCAATTTTAATTCGATGGTTTATGTGTTCTGGTGATTCCTTATTGGGTTTAAACTTTTAATAAAAGTGCCCAACATCAGTTTGTTCACCCCCTGACTTCGATAATTGTGTGTGTGTATATATATTGGTTACAAAATGAAACTTGTAGTCAAACATAATTGGATTGAACATCGCAAAACTTGAGAAACAGATAGGAGAAAATTCCTCAAAACACATTCATAATCGCACAGAATCTCAACATAATTCTCACACAAACATATAAAATCGATATAGACGAACTCGATCAGTGACGAAAAAAGTCCGACATGACACAATTAAAACATAGTAACATTGAATCGACAATCACATGATGAATTGTTCATCCAGTATTTATACGTGTTGGGATCTTGGAGGCACTTGATTTGTCATGGCTTATTAATTAAATAATAATAATAATAATAATAATAATAATAATAAAATGATTTAGAGTCTTGAAACGTTAAATATGTCTAGTCGCATGAGGGGTCATGTTCGTTCATAAGACTATCCACTATCACAACCCAACCCAACCCAATCTTTTATTAAAATACTAATTTCTCTCTCTTCCACCTACACAACCCAACCCAATCCAATTTTTCACCCACTATCACAACCCAACCTAAACTAACATTTTATTATATAAAGAAATAGAAGTTAAATAATAAAAAAAGGAAAAAGAATTAAATATTATAAAGAAATAGAATTAAATAATAGAAAAAAGAATAAAGAATTAATATTATGTTGGTTGTTGGTTGCAACCATTGGTTGCCATACCAACCTGGTTGTCCATTGGTTGCCTACAATTTTGTCTTATTTGCCATGTGGCAACCGTTTGTGCAATTTGGTCACCATAGTGGATAGTCTAAAAAGCATACACCGCTTGATTTTTCATGCAATACCGCTTGGTTGGTCGAACTTATATTATATTTAGACATGCGGTAGGTTATTAAGTAAAGGGATTGGTTTGTGGAGACACAACTGTTCCGTTGGTTTCATTTGAAGAAAGGACAAAAGGGTTTGGGAGATATTAACAGGTTTGTCCAAGCGGTATTTTGTATGTATATAAAATCAAACGGGTGCCTTACAATGAAACGATGCGATGGTTCATTAAATGCAACCAAGTTAAATTCAAATGGGTACCTTACAATGAAACGATACGAAGGCAACCTACGTTGCTATAATATAATAAAATGAAATGGTGTGAGTAAAATAAACTAAATGGTGTGACTTTTAAACAAATTAGACATAACCCAAGTTGCTAATTGTATAAGGGTATAATTAGCTAACTAATTAAAGTTGTAACTCACTTTTAAATATACTCTCTCAAGATAAAATAATTAAGGGTAAATGACAATTTTCGACATGTGTAGGATAAATTTTAGTATATGTGTAGGATAAATTCTTAAATGTGTAAGATAAATTTAGATATGCGTAGGGTAAATTTCGGTAAGTATAAGACATATGTAGGATAAATTTTGAAATGTGTAGGGTAAAATGTTTTTTGCTTTATTAATTAGAGATAACATAATTAATGGAAGGAGTTACAAACTATTTAATGTTTTACCGTTATGTCTTTTCTTCTTTTTCTTCTCACATTAAATTTCTTCTCAAATGAACCTTCCCCTATATATATATATACATATTTGTATATAAACACTTATTTTTTATGTATTATTTTAATTTTTAGGAATGTATTGATATAAAATTGTGTGTTGAATCTTTTATTATTTATGTGTTAATTTATCTTTTATCATTTACTAATTTAACTTTTTTTTGAACGATCAACAAAACCGATTTATTAAAATATATGCGTTAACCAGCCAGAAACTGGCACTTACAACATTCCCAAGAACTAGAATGAGTAAAATGCACGGATAGTCCTTGTGGTTTTGCAAAATAACACCTATAGTCCCAAACTTTTGGAAATTACACCGGTGCTCCCTGTGGGTTGACAGTTTGTTACTCGGATAGTCCCTGGAGTGGATGACGGTTAGTTTTCTCCGTTAAGTGGATGCGAAATGACAAATTTACCCTTCACCATCGATCGTATCACCGTCGCAATCACCTTCAACACCGAAACCGCACACCGATCGATCACCGTCAACATCATCGTATCATCGTCTCCATTGAATCACCATACCACTTCGACATCGTATCATCTTCAACCTGCAAATCATCACGTTCATCATCATTATCGGACATCACCGTTTATTCATATCGTCAGTTCCGGTAACCGTATCGTCAATACATATCATCGTCATCGGAATTGCACCACCGTATCGTCGAGCTCTGGTAACCATCGCCAGTTCATATCGTCATCATAAGAACATCATCGTCAATCAACTCACCATCTCCGGCCACCACACTTATCGTCGACCACCACCTTACCTGCAACTCCGTCATAGTCCTTAACTCTGATCATCTTCTCCGACGTGCAACACCATACAACCTCAATCAACATCGTCCAATTCATCACTGAACAAACCCCATCTCAGTTCCAACGTATCATCACCATTGTCTCACTATTCACCTTCAGTTCATCATCTCCACGTTCAGATTATAGTTTCATATCAGTCTCAACATCATCTTCGTCACCATATCTTCTCTGTTACCTCCGATTACCTCCGGCAATCCACCATCGTCATCATCATCGTCCATCACAGTGCATCATCGTTTCGAATCATCATCACCATTACAGAAGGTTTATCGAAGAAACACTTGAAGTGTGCAACTTGACGGAGTGGAGAAGATGAAGGGCAAATTTGTCATTTCACATCCACTTAACGGAGAAAACTAACCGTCATCCACTCCAGGGACTATCCGAGTAACAAACTGTCAAACCACAGGGAGCACCGGTGTAATTTTCAAAAGTTGGGGACTGTAGGTGTTATTTTGCAAAACTACAGGGACTATCCGTGTATTTTACTCTTTTTTTATATTAAAGTAACTTTAGGGGCGACCTCAAGTGGTTCCGGCCACGCTTGTGCCCCGCGCCCCATCCACGTGGGGGCGTGGCGGTGTGCACTCTGATGGTGCGGCTGACGGGGCAAGTTGGCGCCCTTTCACTCTCGGTAACACATAGGGGTGTAAACGAGCCGAGCCGAACCCGAGCTCGACCAGGCTCGAGCTCGGCTCGTTAGGTTTTTATGAAGCTCGAGCTCGAGCTCGGCTCGGTTCGAGCCTACTTCTTTGAGCTCGAGCTCGGCTCGCGAGTAAAACCCAAATCTCGAGCTCGGCTCGAACTATTCTGAGAACAACCTTAAACGAGCTAAAAGCTCGGCTCGAGCTCACTTCAACATCACTTAAACGAGCCAAAGCTCGGCTCTAGCTCGACTCATCAATGTTATCATCATTATTAATATATTATATATATATAAATTAAAATTTTGTATGGACTCGTTTAGGCTCGCGAGCCTAAACAAGCTTTGTATTTCAGGCTCGAGCTCGGGCTCGATAACAAAACGAGCTCTATTTCAGGCTCGAGCTCGGGCTCGGGCTCGTTAAGGCTCGGCTCGTTCGAGCTTTTAACCGAGCCGATCACGAGTAGCTCTCGAGCCTCTAGGCTTGTTACTAACACACGGCCTTATTGTTATTGGATTTTTGTGATAATGCGACTGATTGGATTTCAATTGTGAGGTGTATTATTGTAGCAGCCACTAATTTATTGAGCATCCTGCCTAAGCTGCTGATTTGATCGAGTCTGATTGCGTATGAAGTTTGGTTTGCTGCAGAATAAAATACGGTGGATGAAGAATCAAGGCATTTGGAGGTGGGTAGGATGAGAGTATTTTTTTACAATCAATTAAGAAAACTATTTTGGTACATTAAAAAAAGGAATTATTTCAACTTGACTTTATTTGGCACAAGCCAAGCTAATACTTTTTAAAACGGTCCGTTTTTACCTGGTCTAAGAATCCATGTTAACTGAAAACGTGTTGACCCAACCCGTTGACACGTAATATTATATATGAACCCTCTAGTTAAAAAATTGTGGTTCCACCACTAACCACATCCACTTGTCTTGTTTTCTATTATACAAATTAAACCTTTGATTAGCCTTTCTAATTTACGCGTTGCTAGTACTAAACCTTCGACTAGCGTTTTCTTGATATTTGTGTTAACTTTACTATGCAACAATATCATTGAATATAGGAACCCTAACGATGTTAGTCGTTGGTGGCCAGAAAAACATGTTTGGCTAAAAAATGTTTTTAAAGGTCCGATCTGAAGTTACAAAGAGGTTTGAGACGAAAATATTGAGTTTTCCGGCCGACAAGGAGTGTTCCAGCAAAAAAAAAAGTTTTCCCGGCAACCTTAATAATTTGGGGTTTTACTAGAAAAAAAGGTTTATAAATGTCCAATCTAAGGTTACAAAGAGGTTCAGGCCAAAAACGGGTTTTCCGGCGACCGGCGACTACTAACGCTAGGGTTCCGTCAGTTAGGGTCTATACAAAGCCAATATGTTAAGGCCACCCGGGGTGGCATGAATTTTGTGCGTGATGAAATAGTTTCACACGTGGAACAAGACCAAACACCACCGCCACCCCTCATATTCAACGCGTTTACTTTAAAACGCGTTATATTAATGACGCGTTATAAATTCTTAAATCCGACCGTTTGCATGTTATGTTTAATTAAAAAAAAACCTTTAAACAAGTGATGACGATTTCCCCTAAAAAAGGTTGTGAGTGATGGAATAATAGTTGATGACATGGTGGAACTTGATTGTATGTTGTGAGTGATAAGTGAGTGATGAGTGATGACCACCCCTACCCCCCTAATAATTAGGACTGACAGCGGTGATTTTTTATTTTATAGTTGGGATCGGTGACGGCCAATTAACAACAGTTAGGATTAAATTAAATCCATAATGCCTCAAATATAAATGTTTGCTATTACAAGTGATTAATAACAATATTATCTAAGTTTCATAAAAATTACGAAATCTGATAATAATTTTTTTTTTTTAAAAAGGTAATAACTAATTTAATAAAATAATGTAATCATCATTAAAAACACAAAATTCAATTCAACGTTTGGTTGTGAAAATTTTAACGTTTGATTTTTAGAAATTTAACCATCGTAAAAAATTAAACCCATAAGAGAAAATCCTGTAATGTATCCACCCCTAACGTAACCCAACCCGCCCAGTTTGCTAGACCTACAAGCAACGCGGCTAAACATTGCCGCAACAAATCGCATCGTCTTTTCAGGACTTATGCTAAAGAAGATGGAATATATCATCATAAGCTTAAAGTACAACAATTCAACAAAGTACCATAATATACAAGTTAATTAACACACGCTGAAGTGTCTAGGAACGTTACATCTAAACCACTTTATTCCATTTATTATTATATTTAGTACCTCTACAAATTCACACATATTTGTCACGTTTCTCCTCCTTTTCACACCAACAACAGAACCATCAAAAAGCAGAGTGAAAAGAGAATGGAAGGTAGAACGAAACACAGACCCTTGAGATATTATTATACACACAACACACCCGTCTCTATATATATATGCACCATAACATCTTAATAATAATCATTCAGTTTCTTCATCATCTTGGTATCTCTAATCTAATGGCCTCCATATTCTTATCATCAAAATGTGGTTTAAAGCCACTCGCTATATCCTCCTATATTAATCCAACAACAAGAGTCTCAGTTTCCAGTTTCCCAGTTTCAATTAAATCATCATCGTCGTCGTCGAATCTTTTTCGGCCGACGATCAAAGCGAGTGCACCCGTGGGTGTCCAGCTTGTTGAAAAGGATGAAAAAAGAGTTGACGTGTTTGAAAGTGGAGAGAGTGGGTTCAACCCGGGTGCACCACCACCTTTCACATTGGCTGATATTCGAGCTGCAATCCCGAAACATTGCTGGGTTAAGGACCCGTGGCGGTCCATGAGTTATGTGTTGAGAGATGTTGTGGTGGTTTTTGGGTTGGCTGCGGTGGCGGCTTATTTTAATAATATGGTGGTTTGGCCGTTATATTGGTTTGCTCAAGGGACAATGTTTTGGGCTTTGTTTGTTCTTGGTCATGATTGGTAATAACTCATTAATCTTAAACTATTTGATTCTGCCTAGGAAGATTTAGTGTTTTTTTTTTTTTTTTTTTTTTGTGTGTAAATTAAGGTTATAAATTATTATTTTTATTTGACAGTGGTCATGGAAGCTTTTCTAACAATGCAAAACTCAATAGTGTAGTTGGTCATCTTCTTCATTCTTCCATACTTGTACCTTACCATGGATGGTATGTATGTTCATTCATTTTTATTAAGATAACTTCATAACTAAAAAGAATATTTTTTTATAATTGTTTTTATGATTGTTTTTGTGTATAACCATGGTTGTGATCACAGGAGAATTAGCCATAGAACTCATCATCAGAACCACGGGCATGTTGAGAACGATGAATCTTGGCATCCGGTGAGTCTATACGTACTTTTAGCGCCATAAATTTGGATCATGATATCAAAATTCGGTTTACATAGCAGAATTTTAATTTATACAAATTTGATCTTTTTAGTTATCTGAGAAGATTTATAAAAGTTTAGACACCGCTACTCGGATGTTGAGGTTCACTCTACCTTTCCCTATGCTTGCATTCCCTTTATATTTGGTGAGTAAATCTATCATGAATCAAGTTCAAATCCACCCTGTTTAGTTTGTTCCGCTTGGCTAACTTCGTTACGGGTTACAAATAACAGTGGGGGCGTAGTCCAGGAAAAAAGGGGTCTCATTATCACCCGGGGAGTGATTTATTTCGGGCTAACGAAAAAACCGATGTGATCATCTCAACAGTTTGTTGGTCAGCCATGGTTGCCTTGCTTGTGGGTCTGTCCTTTGTCATGGGTCCTCTTCAAGTACTTAAACTCTATGGCATACCCTATTTGGTTAGTTATCTTCCTAGCAGAACTTTTGCTTGTTACACATTTACGATTCTCGACTGATCTACTTAAAATTGATTTTGTATCGAACATCCCTTATATGTCTTTATGTATGTATATGATTCTTATTCGTATCGTTTAGCTAAATTCTTCATTCGAATTTAGGGCTTCGTCGTGTGGCTGGATTTAGTAACTTACTTGCATCATCATGGTCATGAAGACAAGCTCCCATGGTACCGTGGCAAGGTTTGAAACTAACCCGACTTATAGTTTTATTATCATTTTGGTCACATTTTGTTGTTTCGATCACTGATTATTTGATATCGTTGTCAACGGGGTCAACAGGAATGGAGTTACCTAAGAGGCGGCCTAACGACCCTTGATCGCGACTATGGATGGATTAACAACATTCATCATGACATAGGAACACATGTTATACATCATCTTTTCCCTCAAATCCCACACTATCACTTAGTAGAAGCAGTAAGCACTCTTCTCACTAAACATAGTATTTTTAAAAATGTTTATATCATTTTTAACCAAATAATAATGATTCCAAATTCTTATATGTAGACCAAAGCCGCTAAGCCCGTGTTTGGGAAATATTACCGGGAGCCAAAGAAATCACAACCTCTACCATTCCATTTACTCGGACTTCTAGTAAGTAGCATGAAAAGAGATCATTACGTGAGTGATGTAGGGGACGTTGTTTATTATCAAACGGACCCTAAGCTCGCCGATGATTCAAGACAGTGAACCCATCAAGAAGTTGGTTCAAGAGTTAGTATAATACAAATGTGTATGCATCATGTTAAAAGGGAAATATTAGGACCAAACATTGTGAACCATGTTTTTGTAACATTTTGAGTAATACAACAAATGGCAAAAAAGGTGCCATGTCATATTTGGCACATAGGAAATAATAAAGTCCTAACATCAATTATTCATGTTGTTTATTGGTTTATGATCAATATTGAACGGATTTTACTGCGGTCATGAAAGAGGATATACGCGATATATCTTTTCGAATTCCATCTGAAGCACATATACCACTGCTGACATCAAGTCCATCTGGTTTTAGTATAGATATGGCTTCAGTTACATTCTCGGGTTTCATTCCTCCGGCCAAGAGCCATCCATGTTTGCTATTAACTGGTGGTAGCTTGAACCGAGACCAATTAAATCCTTTACCACTGAGACAATAAACGCAAAACCAGTTGTTAGTTGAATTGAATATATGTAAATTGTAAAAGTGGCCATTTCGACCCGTTTCACTTATAAATGGGTCGATTTGGGTAATGTTTCTTCTCAGAAGAGTAACTCTATGTAATACGATTCGAATTTGGTTGATTAAGTTCTTAATTACCTGCCCCCTTTTGCACTGTCAACCAGAACCCAATCAACTAAAGAACAATCTCCATCTGATATTTGGTTCATAAGGTCACCATCCTCATTCGCATGAAGAACATAGATTATTCGCCTTTCCCTTGCTATAGCAGGAAATGCAGACCGTGATCCATCTCCATGAAGCTGCAAAACTTTTACGTTATCAAGTGAATAGACGTATGTCAAAACGGGCTGGGCTGACACATAAACAGTTTCTGTCCTTTTTAATTTCTTATATAATTTATTAACAGGTTAGCTATTATTAATAATCCAAATCTATGAACTAATTCTATTAAGGAGGTCGCATGGATTAAAAATAGACTTCGAATGACATCCAACTCATTTGACCCATTCCACTTTTAGCTAATTATAATTATAATTATAAATACTATTAAAGAACAACTCATTTTTACTATAGTGGCTACACTAACTTTTTTTTTACTTTTTCAACTGTCAGATTCACCCTTTACACTATAAGTAATATTTGTCCATAGTTATCAAGAGCGCGAAGCGCACTCAAGGCGCTTAGGCCCCACTTAGGGCCTAGGCAATAGGCGCAAAAAAAGCGTGAGCCTGAGAAAAAAAAAAGTGTGGGCCTGAGAAAAAAAAGTGCGCCTAAATAAAATAAACTAAAAAGTTCATTAAAGCAATAAAGCACTCAAAACCAAAACCAAAAATGTTCATACTCGCACTTAAAAAGTCTCAGATAACAAAATACTCAAAACGAACATGTTCATATTCGAAAACAAGAGGGTTCATTAAAGTATTAAGAGAGTAAAATCTGAAAGCAAAAAAATACTGCAGAAAAAGCCCTATAAATACTGCAGAAAAAGTGGAATTTTCGAATTAATACGAACTGAATATTATTAAACGAGATTTTGATCTCTAGTGATATCATTCGTTGGTAAAACCTATAAATACTGCAGAAATAGGGGATTTTATTACGAATTAATAAAGAAAAATGTTAAATATCATTAGGGTTTTGGCTATAATTACCTTGGAAGCATAAGCGCATTTACTGTTAATCGCCCAGAAAAAACGACTAGGCGCCAAAAGCTTTATTTTCCTCTTACAACTTTCATCCATTAGTCTTCTTTTACAAAAACTAAATACGCGATATAATTATTCTTTTTAAACGCACTGAGCCGATACCCACCAGAAAACATCGGTACCGATATTGGTAGTATTAGAACCGTTACTGGTATTCGTTTACTATGGTTTTCGATCGATGTAAAACCCGCGTTGACATCCTTTTGGACTTTATTTTTTAAAGTTTTCTCTTTGAGTTGCTATATCAAGTGTTGTGCTGGTACCGCACCGTAATGAACCGAACCAATATCGACTAGATTCCCGCCACTAACGTTATTTTAAACATTTTCATTTAAAATTTATTAAAAATCGGGCCGCCCCCGCGGCGGAGCGCGGGTGTAACCCACTAGTTATCTTGATTTATTTAAAATAAAAGACAATTAGAACTAACCCATTAGTGAACGAATTAGTAGATACTGCAACTTCAACTAAATGTTCATTGACATAATCTACTTAAACTCGGAAATTTACCTGCACAAATTCAAGATCTGCATCATTGGAAGCCCTCAGCATTGTGTCAAAGTCATCATCAACAAACACTCCAACTGGCTTTGCACCGTATTCACGTGCAACTTTTGAAATTTCTTTAGCAGTAGAAATTGAAACCGAGCGCTTAGAATTAGGCCAAATTATCATCCCGATAAAGTCAGCACCAGCTTCTGCTGCCAGCGCAGCATCTTTAGCTGAGGTAATTCCACACATCTTGACTAACGGTCTGTCATCTGCATTCCTCTTATTAACAGGGGAAACTTCAGTTGGTATGTTTATTATACAAGATACTGATTTCTTCTTCTGAAACCTTGGGCGTAACGTAAGTAACGTCATGTTCTTTGAACCTGTAAATAAACACAATAGATGAATAAGTTATGCAATAAAGGTGAATACAATTATCACTTAAGAGAGTATAAACTTCTAGGTAGTACTTTAACGCACCAGGGTATTGCCACTTGGGCATTAGAAGTCCCCTCGTCTGATACTGGCATCCCACGTTTGACCCTGAAATTGACGATGTTATGTTAATACATATATTGGCTTATGTGAATTTCTGCCTCTTAGAGAGAACTTTTTTGGAAAAAAAAAGAGCATCGACTTGCTAGTTGGTACCAGATGATCGCATAACTGATTACACATTACTAATGGTGAGAAAAATCGATGTTCTTTGGTGATTTTATCGACCTTTTAAGCTGCAATAAAAGAACTGCTAGCATCATTGATTATACAAAAATACACGCACCTGCAATCATCTTACTGTCTGATTCCCGGATGCAGATTAACGAGCTGAAGAAAGAAGATCAACAAAACTGATTGCAGAATTTTTGTGCTGTCAAAAGAACAAAATCAGCTGTTAGCTTTTAACATATTGGTCAGACCTTCTAAACTTGCACAGCAGTCTGTTTAAATGGATCACAAAAATGGTCCTTAAAGCATTGACTGACCAACATTTTTACAACATTAGGTGGAATCGAATTGGTAGACTACCGATTAATCCCAGTTTTTACAACACTGAACCAAAGTGCTAAACCAGCATGACCATTTCAAACAACAGACCAAAATTCGAATTTTCAAACGAAACCATAGTTATTAATAGCGAATAGCGACAAGGGACCTATATGCTACATAGCGAATAGCGACCACTATTTTATAAATAGCGATACACTAGAAAAAGAATTTTGAAATTTTTTATATGTATACTATATCAAAATACCTTGGTATATATGCTATTTTACATGTATATTTAACAAAAACCTATAAATCCAGCTATTTTATAGCTATATCTAATTGCTATTTACATAAAAAAAAAACCTAATTGTCACTATTCACGCTATTGGTCGCTATAACCCAGATAGCGACACTTGGTCGCCTCGCTACATAGCGCGCTATAGCGGTCGCTATAGCCGCTATTGACAACTATTGTGGGTTCATTAGATACTCTAATATCATAGGACCGATGTAAAAAAATTTCGGGTCGGTTCGACGGTTTGGGTCGGGTAAAACTCATCACAATAAAAATAAAAATACAAATACTATACAATTATGGGTGAGCATATTTCCGTCCGACCCGAAATTACCTGAAAACAAGACTGAAAATTAACCGAAACTGGGCCCGATATAATACAAATGGTCAGTCCTCGATTCCTATTTATTGACAATTTTGGGTCGGCACTCGGTTCAAGACCAAGGAAAACCCGAAAAGAAAAGAACCGACCGATGAAAAGTAAAACTGATCCTCTTTTATCTGTTAATCTGTTATGCATATCAATAAGGACAAACTAAATTGATCGACCTTAAGAATTAGAGATGACGGTGGTTGCAACAACATTAAATAACCGAGTTTGTTTTAATTCTATCTAATTAATCACCAGGGCTGCTTTGTTTTAATCATTTTTTAAGCACACAAGGCATGTAATTTATACTTAGTAGCAGCCATATGGCAATGGCATCATCAACTTCAATTCAAATTGCAAAATCAAGAAGAATGGGAATAACGCTTTATCATAGCCATTGATTACTACTTCAACTCAAATGTCATCTCAAATCACAAGTTTGTAATGTATAACCATGTAATTCTCATTCAGACATATCATCGAGCACCTTGTATGCATACTCTCAGTTAACATATAAAAGATCCAACTTTGTTCAATTCACACACAAATCACAAGTTCAAGCAAGTATGTCTAAACAAACATTAAACTCAACAAACTGAAAGTTAAATCAACAGCTTATACTCATTTAAAAGAACCTGAAGGGATGAAGAGAGTGACTGAGGGAAGGCCGAAGGGGCTGTGTGACACGGCTAGAGTATTTTCTCTTAAATATAAGCGCTTAGAAACTTAACTAAGTTAGGGCATAATTACAACTTTAGTCCCCGTAGTTGAGTATTTTCTACTGTTAGTCATAACTCATAACTTTCCCTTTTCTTACAACTTTCTAGCGTTGTTAGTTCCCACTAACCGTATTACGAGTTTACCCTTGTGTTCACATAAGCATGTAACCAAGGAGGTTCATTTGTTCGAATGATCATTATTGTTTGGTCTTTGACATTATGGACCCAAACTACAATTTATGTTTTCCTGTCTACGGTAAATCCCAAAATGGGATGTCCCATGTGGTTACAAACCGAACGGATTCCTGGGAACCCCCTAAATGGCTCTAGATCCGCCCACTCATGGTAAAATAAAAACCATGTAAAGTAAAACCGAAAGGTTCTTACTTACAAAATCCAAATAACATATACACAAAATGTTGAGGAAGACACAAAAGGGGTAGTTTAGGGATCAATTTGCTTGAGAGAATGAGAGATGTGGTAGTGAGAGGGTCGAAAAGATGGTATATAGCTGTGTGCGAGTTTCAAAAAAATGGAGAATGGGGCGATGGTGTAGTGTTAAAACCCTAGGCCTATTTTAGATTTTAAAACAAAAAAAAGGGGAAAAAACTAGTCCAACAGGAGTTGAACCAGCGACCTCTAGGTCGGAACTGTGCGCCTTAACCAGTCAGCCATCTCTCCATTTCATTAATGGGTTCATCCCATATTTCTTTTATGGGTTCATTTAGACTTTTCTATATACACTTCTACTAAAAATTTGAAATCGAGTGGGTTCGTGCGAACCGGCCAAAACCCCTAACAATCCACACTGAAATGCTTCACTCATCGATTGAATAACATGATAAAAAAACTAGAAATGCATAATAGAAGTCCCTAATTCAACTGGAAATAAACCTAGAAATAAAAAATTCAGAACACTGAAGTTTGGAATTTAAAAATTAGATTGTAGTTTTGTACCTGTTAGCCGGAGACAGATGCGTCGATGCGGATTCCGATTGCCAGAGAAGCTGTGAGAAGACGATGAGAGACTGAAATTTGAAGTTTTGTAACGACATTGAGTTCGAATAAGAATGGATGTGTTCCCTAGTGGGCTTAGTATTTTTGGGCTTAGGTGAAAAAAATAAACCAGGATACGAACCGATGCCATAGTTTACTGTTAAAAAAACCAGGTTCTTTTACCAGATAGAGTAAATTGCCATTTTAGTCCCTAAGGTTTGTTCAAATTGGCCATTTTAGTCCAAATAGTTTTTTTTTTCTCCTTTTGGTCCATGACTTTTCCCTTTTGTTGCCATTTTGTTCAAATTGCTTAACTCCATCCAAAAACCCCATTTTTAACCAGGGGTATTTTGGGGATTTTCAATTTAAATCTTTCAAATTGCCATTTTGATCCATTCTTTTTTTTTAAATTGAAAATCCCAAAAATACCCCTGGTTAAAAATGGGGTTTTTGGATGGAGTTAGGCAATGTGATCAAAATGGCAATAAAAGAGAAAAGTCAGGGACCCAGAGGAGAGAAAAAAAAACTATTTGGACTAAAATGGCAAATTTTGATAAATCTCAGGGACTAAAATGACAATTTACTCTACCAAATAAAAACTGGTTAAGCGGTTTTGATCGTAAAAGAAAATCTAGTCACTAATTACCAATTTGCCCCCAAATATGTTAGTATAAATAGGTATGATGTATTAGTTTGATCATAACATTTGTCTAGCTCACAAGAATCCAAAAACCATTTGCAAGCCTCATACCGCTCACAATCTAAAATAGCTATCTCAAGGGCTCAAGGTTCTTTTGAAGTTGGTGCTTCCTCAATTGAACAAACTGTGGTGTGGAGCGTACCAACAACGAGGAACCTGGGTTTTAAAAAGCACGCCTGAAGCGCGCCTAGTCGCAAGGCGCAGATCTCAGCGCCTCATAGTACCTGAGGCGCGCTTGGCGCGCTTTTTCCACAAAGCGCAAGAAAAGCGCATTTTTTGGGTTTTTTGAGGTCTGAGGCGTGCGCCTTATGTATTTTGGGTGTTTTTATGCATGAAAGTGTTGAACAATAGGTTTTTGGCTTGTACATGTAGGTAAAATCATATATAAACCTTAGTTATAACTATATTTTGGATAAGGGATGCTAAAACCTATGGGATATATATAAAAATTTATATAATATTCTTGCGCCTCGAGTACAAAAAGCCCAACGCTTTTGCGCTTAGCGCTTCGCGCCTCATTTTTAGACCTCGTCGCTTTTGTGCGCCTCACGCTTTTTAAAACCAAGCGAGGAACCCAAAGACAGTGGCGGATCTGGGAATTTTTTTCATTGGGTTCACTTTTCTAGATGTTCGGATCAAGCACATAATAAAAATACGATACAATAATGAAAAGAACATCGTCATTAGAAATTTAAAAACACATAATATAAAATACGACGATCTTTAGAAATAAAAGAAACTATCTAGAGTTGTTCCACTTGTTCCCTACGAGATGAAAACGTTGCATTACACTCTCGACTGAAACTTTGTAACAAATGCAAGAATCGTTTATGTATGTACCCATCACCCATCCAATTATGAAAATTCAAGTTTCAATATATTACAATTTAACATCACTGAAGCAAGCAGATTATGTTAAAAACTAACATACCTAAATGGCGAAATTCTAAAAATTAACAAGAAAAGAATCTAAGTTTAAGACATTAAATCACAAGACAATAGTAATTAACAATTTAACATGATACCAACAACAACAGATTATAACAGTTAACACACCTGAGAGAATGAGAGTGTGATAAAGATTTAAAGTGGTCGGAGGAGGAGTGTGGACGGTCGGAGGTGGAGCGCACACGGTCGAAGGTGGAGGAATGGCGGCTGCTCTGCTCGGTTCGCTGGAGGTGGAGAGTAAGCTGTGCGATGTTGTAGAGGGTGGTGGAAGCAGGAGGCTGAATGCACGATGTTGTAATGGGTTTCACAATTAAAAAATAAATTTTAAAAAAGGAAAAACAAAAATATAGGTTTTTTTTTTTTTTTTTTTTTTTATATATTTCCCCTTTCTAAAAGGGTTTATTACATATTTCCCTAATAAGAAATTTAATTACATATTTCCCTTCCCTAACTCATATATATACTATAGAGTTAAAGGCCATTTTAGTCCTTGTGTTTGGACCATTTTCCCAGTTTAGTCCAAAGGTTTTATTTTTTGTCAATGGGTCCAAAAATGTTTCACCGTTGCTGTGTTATTCCACTGGGTTAACTTCATCCATTTTTTCTGTTAACGAGAAGGGTGATTCGGTAAAATAGCCGAATTGCCCTTCTAGTTACATAATTACATATAAAATTACCGAATTGCCCTTCTTTTTAACATAAAAAATGGATAAAGTTAACACAGTGGACTAAAATGGCAAATGTTGCATTTTTGAACCCACAGGCGAAAAATGAAACCTTTGGAGTAAACTGTCAAAAAGACCCAAACCACATAGACTAAAATGTCATTTAACTCTATATTACATAAATTACTCTTATGAAATCACTATTTTACTTTTAATGAACTTATTATTAAATAAATATATACATATTTCCCCATTTTAATAATATCAATTATATCTTTTCCCAATTAGAAAAATAAACTTGTCAAATAAATGGCTAATGATTATGTCAACCTTTTAGCAAATATAAACATTTGGATTCGATAATAAGGCATTTGGGTATACTTTAACCTATCTTAACTCCACCTAAGTGACACATCATTTTTTTTTCCACATTTCATTTTGTCTCACTCTAAGGAAATGGTTTAACATGTCAACATATAACTCATTTAATGCACTTTAACCTATCTTTTAGTGGTTTTTGTCTAAAAAAGAAAACAATAATTAATTCAATCTCTTAACATTAATTCAATCTCTTAACATTGGGTTAACATGTTAACATATAACTCATTTAATGCATTTTAACACAAGAAGGGAGTGGTTTGCAATGTTAGTTAGCATGCCATGTCATTGTTAACACTCTAGATGTTAGAGTACACCCCATAGCCTAACAAGTCAAATATAAACACATATTAGTAAATAGCCAACACCTTCCTTATTATGATCTGTCGTTATACAAGGGAGCTCATTATTTTTATCATGGTTGTAAAAGTCCCGCCTAGGCTCCGAGTACTCCCTACAAGGTAGGCTGCCGAGGCACGAGTACTCTTCTCCCAGGCCAATTACTCCCCGAGTAATCTCCGCCTAAGCAGAGTACTTCCCGAGTACTCCCGAATCCGACTAAGGAGCGCCTAGTGACTTTTGCAACCATGATTTTTATATCTCTTTTGATGTTTAAGTTGAAATATCCAGATTTAATAACTAACAAGTTGAATATTTGACTGTTCTAAAACAAATAAAGGCAAAAGATGATTTAATTTGATTAGTGTCTTTTTAGTTGCATATTTTCATTTTGCCTGATGATGTAGACATGTTGTCTCTCGGCCTTTTATCTTTCTTCTTAATACCTGCTTTGATATGTTCTTTATTAACACAAATTAACATATCTCCACTGGAATGGATGATGGGTTAAACGTCAAAGAAAGAATCTCCTTGTAGCTGATTTTCTTAATCATAAATGATATCAGCGCCCATACCATGTCTTCTTTATCTATTTGATTTCTATGATAAGCCGATGAACTCACATGGATTGTATCATGAAAACTTTATGTTTTTTTTACTATATGAATTGAGGAATTATGTAATTGATGATATAAGAATGAGAAAATATGTATATATTCATTTAATAACTTCATTAAGAGTAAAATAGTAATTTCCCTAAGAGTAATTTAATGAAAAGGAGAAATATGTAATATATATATGGGGTGAAAATATGTAATTGAATTTTTTTGGGGGGAAAATATGTAATAAACCCTCTTATGAGAGGGAAATATATAAAAATCCCAAAAATAGAAAAAGGATATGGGATTTGAACTTGGGATGTCTTGTTTATAAATAGCACTAGTAACCAATGGAACACTATAGATTTTTGTTTATGGGTTCACCCATAATTTATTTATGGGTTTCTTTTCAAATTTCTATATACGTTTTCATTAAAAACTACAAACCGACTGGATTCCTAGGAACCCAATGTTTGAATACACATCCGCCGCCAAAGATTTTTTTCGAAATTCGATTTATGTGATATGTCCAACAATAATTAAAGGACTCGATGCAATAATTGTGGTTCGTTTCTCAACGTCTCATCCAAATCCACTTTGAAATCACATTTGGAAAAACATTGCAAGGTGTTGAAAACCAATCCGGCTGGTTGTTAACACACAAACCAATCCGATTTTTATCCACTATGCTGCCCGAAGAGTTTGACAACTTTGATATTTTGGCTTAGTAGGAAGAAAGGGAGTCCCAATTTCCCGTTCTAGCTGCCATGGCCAACGATCTACTAAGCATCCAAGCTTAAATGGTAGTTTCGAAATCCGTTTTTCTCTTAGTGGCATGATTTTATCTATCCAAAGAATGAGTTTGCCGTTAAAATATAGGTTATGGACCTTGCCAACCCTGAACCGGTTTTTTTTAAACCAGTTTTGACCAATGTGAAGAAAAAAAAGGTCTGGTTTAAAAGAAAAAAAACTGAAATGTGCACCCAAGTTTATCGGAACATCGGATTCGATTCGATCAATTGCTTTCTTGAGTTTTCACTGAAGGCGAATTTAAACGCATGCAAAGAAAAGGAGATCGATCGCCTAGGGTTTTCTGAAGTTCTTTTTTGGAAGTCTTTTGGATTGGAGATCGATTGAATTATTTTGTTCGGGTGGGTTTGGGCTAATGTGACACCCCAGGAAAACCAGGAAAACCAGGAAAAACATACAACTTAACTAGCTTCCTCAGTGAGTGCCTACCAAATTTCGGGACGAAATTTCTTTCAACTTGGGGATGATGTGACAACTCGAAATTTTGAACCTTTCGTTGTATCTCGATGTTACTTGCTTGAACGTTATGTGATTAGTTAACTTGTTAGTTCAATGAATAATATAAGTAAAATTATGTGTTTATGTGTCGTACTTGTATGTGTGCGTGTAAGTATATGAACCGAGACAACAAGGACCCGACTCGAGACCATGTGGTCTCGAGTGAACAGTAACAGTGGGCCGGATGGGCCACACACCTCATTCAATCCAACCAAAAAGCCCATTAGGGTGCATTACTTGGAACTAGTATTTAACCCATGTGGGTAGCCAACATCACCATTTTTGAGCAACCCACACCCTCCAACACACATACTCCCCTACTCTCTCTCTAGAAACCATTAAACCCTAAGTCTCAACATCACCTCTCCTCCTTCATTCTCGGATCAAACCGGAGACACTAGGACTCGCGGATCGGCTCTCACACACACACATTCGGAAGCTTCATACTCACCTTTGAAACCATCAACCGGTTAGTGTTCTTATGATGTTTGTTGTTGTTAAATGGTAGTATGAATGATATGATTTAACTAGTGTGGTTACATGATTGAGGATGTTTTGTGAATCGATTGTGTGTGATGTTGATAATCGGCTAGCATGCCTTGATTTCGGATATGTTGCATAATGAACTCATGATATCTTGTGTCTAAATGTGAATGTTCTTGAAACCGGCTTGCATATGTGTAGTACTATGTTAATCGGATTAGTGTAGAGTTGATTTTAGATGTTATGTGATGATTTGAAACCTTGGGATGAGTATGTTCAAGTGTGTTGATTTGTTGTTCATGATTATGTTTGTGATTAATGCTAGGAACCGGAAATATGATGAACAAATTGAATAATCAACATGAACATGATATGAATATGTGAAGAACTTGTTGAATATGATATGAAGATGCCTTGAATATTTGAATATTGTATGTTTGATCCATTTTAGCAAACTATTAGACAAGAAAACATGTTTAAGTGGATAGTACAAACTGTTTCATGAAATCGGTTTTTCATTGGATAGTACACTGTACCGAATCAGCAGTTGTCCAACCGAAACCTCCAGTTGCGACTCGAGACCACCACATGATGAGTCGAAATCCCCCGGTTGCGACATCGGTTGCGAGTCGCAAACACCTGGTTGCGACTCGAAACCACACGTGATCAGCACACAAACCTTATGACTCGAAACCACAGTTACGAGTCCGGTTGCGACTCGAGACCAAAACAGCATGAACCGAGACCATGATTGCGACTCAGGTTGCGAGTCGAGAACGCCTGGTTGCGACTCGAGACTATACGCAGGTACACGCTGTTTGGACTTGCACCTCATTTCGGACTTAAGTAATTGGGCCGGACCTTTGGGCCTAATACATGGACCTTATACGTGCTGTTGAATGTTATGAATGATACTTGAATGCAATGTGCTAGAAACATACGTGTACTACTTGAATGCGAACCTGACTTATACGGTACAACTATGTTAGGACGTGATTGACCACTAGCATCTAAACTTGACGTTTCTGTGTTTCTACCGAGCAAACCAAGGTGAGTTCACACCCTCTACAAAGCATGAGATTCCCAGGGGTCGGGAATTGGGGTTAAGGAACATGGGTTCCTCGTCCTCCTTGGGTAGGACAGCAAAGGTTCAGGAATGTAATTCCTCGTCCTCACGGACAGATAACTCGTACTAGACCAAAACTCTATCACGAAGTCCCTCATTTTTATATCGACTTAATCGCCGGGCCAATGGCGAGCGGGTCATTAGTTAGATAGCGCTATTTAGGTCTGACAAACCTCACACCGTGCCGCAGAGGACGGGCGTGAACTAATGGATCTGGGGCACGTCAATGATGATAGACATTGACAGTTTCAGGGCACTTAAACATGACTACAGTCAGCAGTCGATATGGTAACGAGTCTAGTGTATACATGGGGTAGCCCCCACGGCCGAAATGCCAGATAACTAACACGGGGTAGCCCCCACGGCTGGATTGCCAGAGTAACCGGGAATAAACAAGTCACGTTTTTAACTATGGGGTAACCCCCACGGCAGGATGCCAGCTAAAGGAAACCGTTTTCGAAACAACTTAAAACGAACACCCAACCGTGAACTCACTCAACTTGTTGTTGACTCGTTACTACATGCTTTGCAGGTCCTTAGGTTCTTAGCTGGAGCTTGCATGGAGGAGGATCGTTGTGGGACATGGACGACTGTGTGCCATGTTAAACTTTGAAACAATTAAACTTATGTTTTGATTTAAGACTTATGCTTCCGCTTGCAACTTAACTATGTTTTGTTGAACACCAATTGTATTGGTTGAACTTTTATAACTATGTGATTGCTTGTTCAATATGATTGGTGGCTGGATCCTGGTCAGTCACGCCTCCAAGCGGTAGTACCCCGCAGGTGGATTTTGGGGGTGTGACAGATTGGTATCAGAGCCATTGGTTATAGAGAACTTGGTTTTAATAAAGGGGAAAAACGTTTTTGTTAAAACCAGACTATAACCTGTACAGTGCTCAACGGTCCACAACGACGCTTCACTCCACATGCAAGGCTCGACATTCTAGGTGATATGGTCTGTGTATATTGCCTACTTGTTAGTTACATAGTACATTGCTTATGGTATGCTTGGTTAGTATAACTACAGTTGCTTGAACACGTGTGTACTTACTCACTTCTGACATCGCACTTTCGCGAACCCCTCTCACTCACGTTCTTCTTGATATGAAGATCATGTCTGGACGCGTTAACCTGACACAAGCCCAGTTGACGGCTCTGATCAACGAACGAGTTGCCGCAGCACTTGCAGCTGCACACGCAGGAGGTATATCCTGTAGTCCGAACTCATTCTAGGATCTTTAGGATCCTACTCTCGTGAACCAACCTTTGTGTTAAACTCTGTCTTTCTTTCACCTACGATAGGTCAGCATGTTCAGCCACCCGTGTGCACTTTTAAGACTTTCATGGACTGCCGACCAACTACTTTTAGCGGCACTGAAGGAGCAGTAGGTCTCCTACACTGGTTTGAGAAGCTAGAATCTGTGTTCGAAATGTGCGAATGCCCTGAGGCGCGCAGGGTGAAGTATGCTACTGGTACTCTCGAGGGTCTAGCCCTCACATGGTGGAACGCTCAGGTTCAGATGCTGGGGTTGGTTGCTGCTAACGCCACCCCATGGGAGAATTTTAAGGAAATGATCAAGGAAGAATACTGCAGTCGTGATGAGATTCACAAACTGGAAGTGGAGTTCTTCAACCTCAAGATGACGGGGTCCGAAATTGAAGCTTATGTGAAAAGGTCGAACGAACTGGCAATTCTGTGCCCTACTATGGTGGATCCTCCCATCAAACGCATCGAACTATTTCTTCAGGGCTTAGTGCCAGAAATCCAAAGTCATGTGACTTCAGCGAACCTCGCCACCTACCAGCAAACTGTTCAGTTGGCTCACCGTCTCACGGACCAGGCGGTGGAGCAGAACAAGTTACCAAAACGCATAGGTGCTGCAACTACTTCTGGTACCTCTAGTGACAACAAACGAAAATGGGATGGAACTTCAAGTAAGGGTTCGACTTCTGTTCAGTCCCAGTCTCAGCAGAGAAAGACTGATGACTACAAGAGCCCTAATCAACAATCGTCTGGTGGTCAAAGCCATGGTGGGTACAAAGGGAATCACCCCAAATGCAATCGCTGCAGCCTGCACCACAGCGGGCCATGCACCAGGGGCAACTGTCATCGGTGCAACAAGCCTGGTCACGCTGCAAAGGATTGCAGGAGCTTATACCCCGCCAATCAGAATCGTCAGCAAGCTCAACAGAACCAGCGCCAGCAGCAGCAGCAAGGTGATAACAAAGGGTGCTTTCAGTGTGGAGCTGAGGGCCACTTCAAGAGAGACTGTCCCCAACTGAACAGGAACCAGAACAACAACAACAACAATAACAACAATCAAGGGAATGGTAACAATGGGAACAACAACAACAATGGCGCCAGGGGGCGGGTGTTTGTGATTGGCCAAGGTGAAGCAAGGAATGACCCCAATGTTGTGGCGGGTAAGTTCTTCTCGACGACTTTTATGTTTCAGTTTTATTTGATTCGGGTGCCGATACTAGCTACATGTCACTAGAAGTTAGTCGAATGCTTAAGCGTATTCCAACACCTTTGAACAACAAGCACACCGTAGAGCTAGCAAATGGTAAGAGTTTAGAAGCCACACACATAGTCAAGGGTTGTAAACTTATTCTCGCTGACCAGACCTTCTCTATCGACCTCATTCCTATTGTCTTGGGTAGTTTCGACGTTGTCATTGGGATGGATTGGTTATCCCAACGCCGAGCAGAGATTCTTTGCAACGAGAAGGTTGTCCGTATTCCAGGTCCCGGTGGTGAACCTCTCATGATTCATGGCGACAAGAGGAGTGCTGTTGAGAACGTCATTTCTCTCCTTAAGGCCCAAAAGTGCTTGCGGAAGGGCCACACTGCCATTTTGGCTCTCATTACTGACACCTCAGAAAAAGAGAAGAAGATAGAAGACCTTCCGGTTGTACGCGATTACCCAGAGGTATTTCCTGAGGAATTACCTGGTCTTCCGCCTCATCGCCAAGTCGAGTTTCAGATCGAACTAGCTCCTGGAGCTGCGCCCATAGCCCGTGCACCTTATCGTTTAGCCCCATCAGAGTTGAAGGAACTCTCTACGCAACTACAAGAGCTCTTGGATAAAGGTTTTATTCGTCCTAGCTCATCGCCCTGGGGAGCTCCAGTACTATTCGTAAAGAAGAAGGACGGTACCTTCAGAATGTGCATCGACTACCGGGAACTCAACAAGGTGACGGTGAAGAATCGTTATCCCCTACCACGCATTGACGACTTGTTCGACCAGCTGCAGGGGTCGAGCTATTATTCGAAGATCGATTTGAGATCGGGATATCACCAGCTGAGAGTCCGAGAAGAGGACGTCTCCAAAACAGCTTTCAGAACTCGATACGGGCACTATGAGTTTTTGGTCATGCCTTTTGGGATGACAAACGCACCTGCGGTTTTCATGGACTTGATGAACCGAGTGTGCAAGCCTTACCTGGACAAGTTCGTTATAGTCTTCATCAACGACATCCTGATCTACTCTAAGAGTCGGGAAGAACACGAGCAACATCTGCGACTTATTCTGGAACTCCTTCGAACAGAACAGCTTTATGCAAAGTTCTTGAAATGCGACTTCTGGCTTCGAGAAGTCCATTTCCTAGGCCACGTGGTAAACAAGGATGGGATTCACGTTGATCCATCCAAGATAGACTCAATTAAGAACTGGCCTGCACCTCGTACACCAAAGGAAATTCGCCAATTCTTGGGTTTGGCGGGATACTACCGGAGATTCATAAAGGATTTTTCTAAGATTGCACAGCCTCTCACCTCACTAACACAGAAGGGCGTTATTTATCACTGGGGAAATGCACAGGAGTTAGCATTTCAGCACCTAAAGGATAGACTTTGTAGCGCACCTATCCTTTCCTTGCCGGAAGGCACAGACGACTTTGTGGTTTACTGCGACGCATCAATTCAGGGTCTTGGTTGCGTATTGATGCAACGAGATAAAGTTATAGCCTACGCCTCACGCCAACTCAAGGTTCATGAAAAGAACTACACTACGCACGATTTAGAGCTGGGAGCTGTTGTTTTTGCACTTAAGTTATGGCGGCATTACCTGTACGGTACCAAGTGCGCCATCTACACCGACCACAGGAGCCTTGAGCATATCTTCAAGCAGAAGGAACTGAATATGCGGCAACGATGATGGGTCGAACTACTGAATGACTACGAGTGCTCAATCAGGTATCACCCGGGCAAGGCCAATGTTGTGGCTGACGCCCTCAGTCAGAAGGACACTGCGCCTAAGCGCGTGCGAGCTTTACAACTCACGATCCACTCTAGTCTCCCTTCCCAAATACGAGCTGCTCAGATAGAAGCACTGAAACCAGAAAACGTCAGGGCTGAAGCCCTACGCGGATCAAGGCAACGATTAGAACAGAAGGAAGACGGTGCTTACTACGTAACGGGACGCGTTTGGGTCCCACTCTATGGCAACCTACGAGAGCTTGTGATGGATGAAGCACACAAGTCTCGCTACTCAGTACACCCTGGATCAGATAAGATGTATCATGATATCAAAACTACGTATTGGTGGCCTAGCATGAAGGCCCACATAGCAACTTACGTCAGCAAGTGTTTGACTTGTGCAAGAGTCAAGTCTGAATACCAGAAACCCTCAGGCCTACTCCAACAACCAGAGATACCTCAATGGAAATGGGAGCAAATTTCCATGGATTTTGTCACTGGCCTGCCTAGATCCCAGCGCGGGAACGATACTATTTGGGTGATTGTGGATCGACTCACAAAGTCTGCACACTTCCTGGCTATCAAGGAAACGGATAAATTCTCTACTCTCGCAGAAATATACCTCAAGGAAGTTGTTTCGAGGCACGGGGTGCCCACCTCTATTATCTCAGATCGAGATGCGCGTTTTACTTCAGAGCTGTGGCAAGCGATGCACAAATCCTTTGGCTCACGATTAGATATGAGCACAGCGTATCACCCTCAGACGGACGGGCAGTCCTAGCGCACTATTCAAACCTTAGAAGACATGCTTCGTGCATGTGTAATCGACTTTGGCAACCGCTGGGAAAAGCATCTGCCACTTGTGGAATTCTCGTACAATAACAGCTACCACACCAGCATTAAAGCTGCTCCATTTGAGGCATTGTACGGACGTAAATGCCGGTCACCTCTTTGTTGGGCAGAGGTGGGAGATAGTCAGATCACTGGTCCAGAATATGTGGTAGACACGACCGAACAAATTGCTCAAATACGAAAACGCATGATGGCAGCTCGCGAACGTCAGAAAGTTTACGCCGACATGGGCAGGAAACCGCTTGAGCTCCAGGTTGGGGAGCGGGTACTACTCAAAGTTTCACCCTGGAAGGGTGTGGTTCGTTTTGGTAAACGCGGCAAACTCAACCCACGATACGTTGGACCTTTCGAAGTCATTGAGAAAATAGGCAGGGTGGCATACAGACTAAACTTACCAGCGGAACTCGGTGCAGTTCACAACGTTTTTCACGTGTCGAATCTGAAGAAGTGTCCGTCAGATGAGACTCACGTAGTTCCTCTAAAGAAACTCACTATCGACGAGCAGTTACGATTCGTCGAGGAACCAGTTGAAATCACGGACCGGGATGTTAAGGTCCTCAAGAGCACCAGAATACCTCTCGTTCGAGTTCGTTGGAACTCACGTCACGGCCCAGAGTTCACCTGGGAGCGCGAAGATCAGATAAAACAAAAGTATCCCCAACTGTTCGCAAACAGTACACCCACTACTGAGGCCGAAGCTACGGAATTTCGGGACGAAATTCCAGATCAACGGGGGGTGGATGTGACACCCCAGGAAAACCAGGAAAAACATACAACTTAACTAGCTTCCTCAGTGAGTGCCTACCAAATTTCAGGACGAAATTTCTTTCAACTTGGGGATGATGTGACAACTCGAAATTTTGAACCTTTCGTTGTATCTCGATGTTACTTGCTTGAACGTTATGTGATTAGTTAACTTGTTAGTTCAATGAATAATATAAGTAAAATTATGTGTTTATGTGTCGTACTTGTATGTGTGCGTGTAAGTATATGAACCGAGACAACAAGGACCCGACTCGAGACCATGTGGTCTCGAGTGAACAGTAACAGTGGGCCGGATGGGCCACACACCTCATTCAATCCAACCAAAAAGCCCATTAGGGTGCATTACTTGGAACTAGTATTTAACCCATGTGGGTAGCCAACATCACCATTTTTGAGCAACCCACACCCTCCAACACACATACTCCCCTACTCTCTCTCTAGAAACCATTAAACCCTAAGTCTCAACATCACCTCTCCTCCTTCATTCTCGGATCAAACCGGAGACACTAGGACTCGCGGATCGGCTCTCACACACACACATTCGGAAGCTTCATACTCACCTTTGAAACCATCAACCGGTTAGTGTTCTTATGATGTTTGTTGTTGTTAAATGGTAGTATGAATGATATGATTTAACTAGTGTGGTTACATGATTGAGGATGTTTTGTGAATCGATTGTGTGTGATGTTGATAATCGGCTAGCATGCCTTGATTTCGGATATGTTGCATAATGAACTCATGATATCTTGTGTCTAAATGTGAATGTTCTTGAAACCGGCTTGCATATGTGTAGTACTATGTTAATCGGATTAGTGTAGAGTTGATTTTAGATGTTATGTGATGATTTGAAACCTTGGGATGAGTATGTTCAAGTGTGTTGATTTGTTGTTCATGATTATGTTTGTGATTAATGCTAGGAACCGGAAATATGATGAACAAATTGAATAATCAACATGAACATGATATGAATATGTGAAGAACTTGTTGAATATGATATGAAGATGCCTTGAATATTTGAATATTGTATGTTTGATCCATTTTAGCAAACTATTAGACAAGAAAACATGTTTAAGTGGATAGTACAAACTGTTTCATGAAATCGGTTTTTCATTGGATAGTACACTGTACCGAATCAGCAGTTGTCCAACCGAAACCTCCAGTTGCGACTCGAGACCACCACATGATGAGTCGAAATCCCCCGGTTGCGACATCGGTTGCGAGTCGCAAACACCTGGTTGCGACTCGAAACCACACGTGATCAGCACACAAACCTTATGACTCGAAACCACAGTTACGAGTCCGGTTGCGACTCGAGACCAAAACAGCATGAACCGAGACCATGATTGCGACTCAGGTTGCGAGTCGAGAACGCCTGGTTGCGACTCGAGACTATACGCAGGTACACGCTGTTTGGACTTGCACCTCATTTCGGACTTAAGTAATTGGGCCGGACCTTTGGGCCTAATACATGGACCTTATACGTGCTGTTGAATGTTATGAATGATACTTGAATGCAATGTGCTAGAAACATACGTGTACTACTTGAATGCGAACCTGACTTATACGGTACAACTATGTTAGGACGTGATTGACCACTAGCATCTAAACTTGACGTTTCTGTGTTTCTACCGAGCAAACCAAGGTGAGTTCACACCCTCTACAAAGCATGGGATTCCCAGGGGTCGGGAATTGGGGTTAAGGAACATGGGTTCCTCGTCCTCCTTGGGTAGGACAGCAAAGGTTCAGGAATGTAATTCCTCGTCCTCACGGACAGATAACTCGTACTAGACCAAAACTCTATCACGAAGTCCCTCATTTTTATATCGACTTAATCGCCGGGCCAATGGCGAGCGGGTCATTAGTTAGATAGCGCTATTTAGGTCTGACAAACCTCACACCGTGCCGCAGAGGACGGGCGTGAACTAATGGATCTGGGGCACGTCAATGATGATAGACATTGACAGTTTCAGGGCACTTAAACATGACTACAGTCAGCAGTCGATATGGTAACGAGTCTAGTGTATACATGGGGTAGCCCCCACGGCCGAAATGCCAGATAACTAACACGGGGTAGCCCCCACGGCTGGATTGCCAGAGTAACCGGGAATAAACAAGTCACGTTTTTAACTATGGGGTAACCCCCACGGCAGGATGCCAGCTAAAGGAAACCGTTTTCGAAACAACTTAAAACGAACACCCAACCGTGAACTCACTCAACTTGTTGTTGACTCGTTACTACATGCTTTGCAGGTCCTTAGGTTCTTAGCTGGAGCTTGCATGGAGGAGGATCGTTGTGGGACATGGACGACTGTGTGCCATGTTAAACTTTGAAACAATTAAACTTATGTTTTGATTTAAGACTTATGCTTCCGCTTGCAACTTAACTATGTTTTGTTGAACACCAATTGTATTGGTTGAACTTTTATAACTATGTGATTGCTTGTTCAATATGATTGGTGGCTGGATCCTGGTCAGTCACGCCTCCAAGCGGTAGTACCCCGCAGGTGGATTTTGGGGGTGTGACAGCTAATATTAGGATTGTAAACGAATCAAATGTTCAGCAAACCGTTCGGCGGAAAGTTCGTTTATATTCATTCGTCTATTAAATTAACAAACATGAACAAGAAATTTCGTTCGATAAGATAAACAAACGAACATGAACAGAGGATGCGTTCGTTCGTTTTTGTTCGTGAACGTTCGGTAATGTGTTCATTTATGTTTGTTCACATAAATGTTTTTATATGTTATAAATTTATTCTATTGGTTTTTTGTTTTTTTAAAATAAGGTTTTTATATGTTCTAAATTTATTTTATTGGTTTTTTGTTTTTTAAAATTTTTGAAATCCTAGTTATACTATATGACTCCGCCAAAATCCTAGTTATGCTTGAGAAACTTCTTAATCTATACTATATTATAATACAGGAGGGAAGGATTCCCAAAAGTTAAGAACTTCTTCCCCCCTTATTTATAAATAAACCCCTAAAATGAGGGTAAAGTGGTCTTTTAAACCATAATTATTTTTTAGTCCCTCAATATATTACATTTAAATCCTTGACGTTGCTTTCTCTCCCTCAAATCTCAGATCCATTTTCAAAATTCAAACCTAAAATCACGTCCTCTTTCTCCCCCTAAAATCTATCCATTTTCAAAATTCAAACCCTACTCACCCAAATCTCTCTCCCTCTCAGATCTTCGCCAAAACCCAGCGTGCGTGCGTGCTCTCTCTCTCTCTCTCTGATGATGGTGAAAGAAGTTTTAAGCTTTATGGTCAAATCGAATTAGGAGAAAAAAAATCTAGGGTTTACGCATCAAGTATGATGATTTGAACAAAGGGCATAGACATTCATCTGATGGTAATTTGAAGCTTTATTCATTCACTTTTTTATTTGTGTTCTAACTGATTTGATGTGTTTGCAATCAGGTCTTCAACATCAAAAGGCCTTTTTCTTCTACGTTAATCTTGAAAAGGTGAAACCAAGGGTTCATTTTTGTAATTTTGAATCTGAGTGATGTGTTAATGGAGACTGTTTTTGTTTCATTGCAGAGATATATGCAAGAACATGATGAAGTGGATCTTTCTACCCTTGGAATGGGTAATTTTTTATAATTAGTCTTCACTTATAGATTAATCTTACTTTTGTTACAGCAAATCCATACGCTTGTTCAATCATTTATCTTTATTGTATGTTTAATTTGTTCCTGGTAAACTTTTTATCATGTTTATTCTCTGTATGTACTCATTGTAGCTTATGTCTAACTTCTTTTTGTCAAAATAGTAACTTTTTTAGAATAGTTGAAACTAACATTTAAAAAATGCATAAAGAGAATGATATATCATGCATTTCTAGCCAAGCACCTTGCAAGAAAACCTTTCATAAGAAAATTATAACCTTTTCTTGAATATATTTGTATCTATTTTCGCACCCCTAATTTGAATGAAGCCAACAACATCGTCAATTTGACGGCAAAATATTGAGATTCTTTTAATTGGGCCATGATTTTTATCTAGCTCAAATAAGCGATTCGTGCAAAATATAGAGATTTGTATATTTGGGTCACTTTCACAAGGCCATTTCTGCACTAAGTATAAAGATTCTTTAATTTTTTTTATCAGTTGCACTAGATAGCATTTCGCTGGTTTAATTAGATTGGAAAATTGTTGTATTTTTTTCACATGCATTAAATAGTATTTCGCAATTCAGTCGACATCAATTTCACTTTTTTTTTCAGCCACATAAACTATTTTGGTTAATTTTTCCTTGACCCTTCAGAGCCATTATAGATATAAGCTAACTCAAGTCATCCCATTGTTTCTTTTAATTTTGTATTGTAGTTCTCAAGAAAAGAAAGCAATCAGAACCCTTATTGTGATTCTGTAAAAAAATTGGAACTTTAAGTCTTATTTTCTTATCATGATTAGATTCAACCACTTAAACCTTCATGTTTGTTTAAGTATTAATGAATACATAAGTAGTTTGTAAATATACGAGTTAATGATTTCTCTATGTATTTACATTAGTATCCATAGCTTAACTAATAGGATTTCTATTTTGCAGCTTTCATATTTTGAGCGGGACGAAAACAGTGGACTAAATTTGGCTCCGCGTGTGTGCAATAAACTGGTTTATTTCTTATGGTTTACATATGGAATACTAAAACTGTCTACTTTACAACTGGTCTAGGGTTGATTTTTCTTCTGCTTCAATTGACCTGTTTCTTTTACAATAGTAAATTATAATAAATCGTTTACAAGTGCAACTAAACTTGAAGATATTCTTTGGGACACGAAACATGACATGGATGTGGAGTCACCCATATATAAGATAGCTTGATCATCAGCAAGGTAGGCACAGTTAGCTGTGGAGTCGCCACTATTGTGGTCTGAATCTGTACCGAGTTATTTTACAGGTAGTCCCATTAATGTATTTCTGTTTATTCTAAATATTATGTTTCAAAAAGAAACGGTTCACACAAGGGGCCAACTGGTTTAATCTACATTGCCATGTATATATATCAGGTTGAAGCTCTTGAAGACCAAAAGGCATCGGAAAAGAGTATAACGAGCTTGACACTGTCTGGTTTATGGTTGGATCTCTATTCCAAGTGTTTTTTCTTGTTCCTTTGGTGACTTGTGGTGTTTGTATTGTATAGGTTTGGACCTATTTAGTTCACAAATCAGCAAGAAATGGTTTTATCTTTTTGAGTTGAGTTCTCTACATGATTTTTTACCTTAATTTCTCTCTTTTTTTTATTTTAAGCAGGAATACCCATTTGATATTCCTACAGAGGCCTTTTAATATGGGATATTTATACAAGCTTTTGCAGTAGTTCAATCTGATATGACCCATGATGATCTGGGTTTGTTGTACTTCTTGTTTTATGTATGCCAAAATGTGTTTTATCTTGTATATATGATCAGAACTTATTGATTCAGTTTTTACTATAGGAAATATGATTTAACAAGTTCAAGTGAATTTTTTTGAGCCTGCTCATCATTCCTTCATGCAGAAAGGAACTCCTTCTGTGAAGCAGGTGCTACACTGCTACTTGCACTCAACTTATGCAAAGTCGACTGAAATTGACCTTCCCATAGCATATGTTCTAAGCTCATTTTTAAAATTAAAATTGTTATTGGACTTTGTTCTTGATTTTGTTGGATAAATGTTGACCTTCATTAAATGTTCTGTGACTCACTTCTGTTCCTTGATAACGTATGTCGCAATGTAAAGTGTCACTCCCGCCGCATCGCGCGGGCACCCAACTAGTTTTGTATTAGTTATGTTTATGACATTATCTCAACCATGTTAAGATAATTACAATAAATACTTATTTAATTTTAGTGGACATTTCGTAATTTTTATGATAAGAAATGCAAATTTTATTCTAAAATGAATATATGCTTGTATGTATTTGTTGTGTGCATACGTTGTTATGGCTCATTTTCTAAGCATACATATCTTGAACTATATCCTGCTTTTTAATTGTTTATCTGTGATCAGGATACTGGACGGGGATATTGCTAACATCCTGGGTGATATCCTGAGATATATCAAATTAATCACGTGCAGGTTAAAGACTGGGACTTGCCAACGGTCAAGTGGACTTCATCTCCTCAAGACTCGGGCGTGTTAGTTAAAGGAGAGACGTTGAGCCCGAAAGACCAGGTCTCCAACGTTCAACTAAGGAATATTCGTTGGATCCCGGTTATGTAGCATAGTTAGTTACATTTGTTTTACTATAAATAGATGGGGGCGGATCAGATTAAGGCACTCAACTCACACATTTTCAAACACTTTCTCTCTAGCTCATCGCAAACACTACACACAACACTTGTATTCGAATTACATTGTAACACATAGTTGATCCGCACCACATCCTGCACTGTATCCTGATATTTGAAGCAATAGAAGAACAAGGCAGCTGCGATTGTCAGCTCCCGAGGTTTTATGCCGGCGATCTAGATTGATCAAGGGCTTTCCTCGTACATCACGTGTCAACCTTTACATTTTCGCTCATTGTTTGATTGTAGATACAGCTCTATATCCTGAGCCGTATCCTGAAACTGTTTTCACAACTAATTTGGTTAACACATTTTTCACATATAAATTTTAGCACACTACCTCACTTAACTAATTTGATCACTTAATTGCTTAGGAAATTTTTGACCAAAACAATTTGGCGCCCACCGTGGGGCAAGTGGTGCTACTTTTACTAAAAATCTTTGTGAAATCGTTAATCGGTTCTCTATTTTCAAAACTTTTCGCCACATTGTTTACAATGGCCTCAAGATCAAACATGAGCTCCTCTACTATGTCTGCTGCAACCTCTGCTACTACCTGTTCGGTGCTTCCACCACCTCCTCCAAGGATGCCATTTTCTTCACAATCTCAAGATGTTATCCCTACTCGGAGTGTCCAGGGATCTGCTCCCGTTTTAGCCTCTAATGATGAAATTCTGACTTTATTTGGAAGTGTGCAGGAACAAATGAGGCAGTAACAGGAGACTAACCAAATGCTGTTAAGAGAAATACAACTCTTAAAAGCTAGCTCGAGCAGACCTGCTGAAGAAACTGTCACTCCTATACAGCCCAGGGCTTTGAACTTCAGTTCCGCCGTTTACACTGAGGATAACAGGGGGAATATCATCCCAAGCCATTCTCAGAATCATACCCCTGAGATACCCTCTTCGGTCAGGATGTCGACTGTGAGGAGTTCAGGATATGGCCAAAATCCTCAGACTGGTAATGTGTCAAATAATAACATTCTTGCTACTAACAACAATGGCTCTTTGCAGGATGCAGGTATGACGTCAACATTTACCCGGGAGCTCCAAAAATTGAAGGACATGATATCCAGTGTACCTGGAGTGGTCCAGCCAATCCCGGAAGTATCCCAAGACAGCCACAGGATATCTCGCTTTGCATATCCTATCTGTGATGCTGAAATACCAAAAAGATTCCAGACTCCCAACATGAAACTGTATGACGGGACTATGGATCCTGAGGAGCATATTGCCCAGTATAGGGAACGGATGGAAATCAATCCTATCCCTCCAGATCTCAAGGAAGCATGCTTATGCAAGGGATTTGGTTCTACCCTGACAGGATCAGCCTTAAAATGGCTGTTAAACGTCCCTCCTCACTCAATTACTTCGTTTGCTCATTTGGTTAATTTATTTAACAGTCAATTTTCTTGTAGTCGGAGTTTTGAGAAACTAACCAGTGATCTTTACAGGATAACTCAAGGACCTCAGGAATCCTTGAGGGATTATGTGAACAAATTCAGTCGAGAATCCTTGGATATCCCACATCTTGATGTTGCAACAGCTGTGCAAGCTTTTAAGATGGGGTTACAAAAGGATTCTCAGTTTTATCAGGATCTTGTAATGAATCCCTGCAGGAATCTCGACGAAGCTCGTAACAGGGCTTTGAGATATATCCGTTTGGAAGATGACAAGAAGATGCAGGAGAGGATGAATTCTACCTCAACCTATGAATCAACTAACAGGAAATCAGAAACCTCATATAAGCCATATCGCTCCAAGCCATATGGCAGAAATGATAACAAGAAAGTGAATGCTGTTGAAGACGAGGATCCTGAAGAATATCCTGACTTATCTGAATACTGCTTTTCTGTTAATGTACCTGAGTTAATGTATGCTATGCAGGGTTTAGGGGACAAAGCTAGGTGGCCTCGAAAGAACCAGCAGAAAGCAGATTGGAAGGATAAATCCAAATGGTGTGCCTTCCACGAAGACTTCGGACATATGACCGAGGATTGCATTGCTTTAAGGAAAGAAATAAGTTACCTGTTAAGCAAAGGGTATCTGAAGGACTTGCTGGGAAAAAAGAAGAATAAAGGTCAGGATCCCGAGAAGGATCCTGAACGAGCAGCATCACCCCCAGCAGATGCCAAGATAATTAACTTTATTTCAGGAGGATCCGATATTTGTGGAACTTCGTATTTGGCGGCCAAGAGACATGCAAAGGAAGCTAAGAGTGAGAGGGGAGACAGACCAGTCAGGATGACTACCCTCACAACTGATAAAGTGATCACTTTCGATAGTGATAACAGGGATACTGTTCAGGATCCTCACCATGATGCTTTGGTAATAACATTATATGTGGCTAACCATTTTGTACGCATGATACTGGTAGACAACGGTAGTTCTGTCAATATAATTCAGCTGGAAACATTGAAGAGGATGAATGTATCTCCAATGGACATTACTTCGAAGTCCACTGTGCTCGTTGGTTTCAGTGGAGAAGCTAGGAATACCGTAGGGGAGATAAAGTTACCAGTATATGTTGAAGGGGTCAACTCGATACAACGCTTCTGCGTGATGGACTCCTTATCCTGCTATAACATCATACTGGGAAGACCATGGATTCACGATATGAAGGCTGTGCAATCAACATATCACCAATGCATCAAGATCCCTACCCCTTGGGGAGTTGTCAAGGTTGAAAGTCATCAGCAGGAAGCGAAAGAATGCTACTCATTCTCAATGAAATCCTCAACTAAGCCTAGTACAGCATAACAATTAAAGATGCGGGCCCAGGATATCATGAAGGATTCGGAGCAGGATGTGAAGAAAATTATCCTGGATCAGGATAATCCTGATATCTCGGTGCTCGTAGGAACCAATATCCCTCAGGATATTGAAGAGCAGTTAACTAACTTTTTGAAATGCAGGATGTCAACGTTTGCATGGAAGCATGAGGATATGACAGGCATATCCGAAGACATTATCACTCACAAGCTTGGAATTGACAAATTATTCAAGCCTGTTCAGCAAAAAAGAAGAAAATTTGCTCCTAAGCGGAATGCGATTATCCAAGAGGAAGTTGAAAGATTGTTGAAGTCCAGGATGATCAGAGAAGTCAAGTTTCCAAGATGGCTAGCAAACGTAGTTGTGGTACAGAAGAAAAACGGGAAATGGAGAGTCTGTGTAGACTACATGGACTTGAACAAGGCTTGTCCTAAAGACCCATTTCCTCTCCCTCATATCGATGCAATGGTGGATGCTACTGCTGGACATGAAATGTTAACGTTCATGGACGCATCCTCAGGATTTCAGCAGATTCAAATGGAGCCTTCGGACCAGGAGGATACTACTTTCATGACACCAACAGGTATATATTGCTATACTGCTATGCCTTTCGGTTTGAAAAATGCAGGTGCAACATACCAGAGATTAGTAAACATGATGTTCAAAAATAAGCTGGGGGACACCATAGAGGTATATATTGACGATATGGTGGTGAAATCTAAAAAGGCTGAGGATCACCTCCAGGATATCAAGGGAGCATTTGATATCCTGGATCAGTATAACATGAAGCTGAATCCTGCTAAGTGCCATTTCGGAGTGGGGGCAGGAAAGTTTCTTGGATATATGGTAACGAAAAGGGGGATAGAGGCAAACCCGGAGCAGATTAAAGCTATCCTGGATATAAAATCACCCTCGAATATGAAGGACGTACAACGGTTAACAGGCCGAGTAGCAGCTTTTAATAGATTTATTTCAAGATCCTCGGAAAAATGCAAGGAATTCTATGATATCCTCAAGAAGAATAAGAAATTTGAATGGGGAGCAAAGCATGAAGCAGCCTTGCAGGATTTGAAGCGATATCTCTCAACTGCACCTCTATTGATGAAGCCTGAAAATGGTGAACCACTATCCCTATACCTCGCTGTATCAGGGAATGCTGTAAGTGCCGTTCTTATAAAAGACCATGAAGGTCAGCAATATCCTGTTTATTATGTTAGTAAAAGTTTGTTAGATGCTGAAACTAGGTATTCTCATTTAGAAAAATTGATATTAGCTCTGGTCATGGCATCGACAAAGCTTAGACATTATTTTGAGACACATAGGATCCATGTTAAAACGAATTATCCTGTCAAAAATGTGCTTAGGAAACCAGAGATGTCAGGCAGGATGGCCAAGTGGTCAGTAAAGTTAAGTGCTTATGATTTAGTATATGAACCTAGAAATGCCATAAAGTCTCAGGCTTTAGCTGACTTTGTGGCTGATTTCAGTAGTGACATTCAGGACGAGGTAGACCTAGAAGTTCAACAGTTAGGAGAATCTTCAGGATCCTGGACATTATATACTGATGGTGCATCCAATATAAGAGGTGTAGGTTTAGGTATACTACTAAAATCGCCACAGGGGGACATATTACCCCAGGCTATTAGGTGTGAATTTCCTGCTACTAATAACGAGGCAGAATATGAAGCTTTAATTGCAGGATTAGAATTGGCTAAGAATATGAGTATCAAGAATTTTCAAGTATATGTTGACTCCTTGTTAATTACTAACCATTTTAATGGATCCTATGCAGTTAAGGGTGAGAAATTAATCGAATACCTCGATATTCTCAAAAAATTAGCCGGATATTTCGATGTTTTTACACTTGAACAGGTACCAAGGGAGGATAATGCTGAAGCAGATGCCTTAGCAAATCTGGGATCATCGATCAGGATACCATAAGGAACCCAAATACCAATATTACATGTCTTGTATCCTGCAACGAATCCTCAGGATAAAGAAGTAGCGGGTATTCAGGATCCTGGAGCAGCATATCCTGAAGAGGATCCTAAGTCCTGGACGACTCCAATCATGAGATATCTCAGAGAAGGACACATCCCCGGAGATGAAAATCCTAAGGCATTTAGGATGAAGGTATCACGATTCACTATTATAAATAATGTTTTATACAAAAAATCTCTTGCAGGACCGTATTTGAGGTGCTTGGAGGATCCTGAAGCCAAAGAAGTACTTCGGGATATACATGAAGGGGATTGTGGTAACCATACTGGGGGCAGGTCATTATTCTCAAAAGTATTAAGGACAGGATATTATTGGCCGACAATGAGAAAAGACGCCGCAGAATATGCTCGAAGATGTGATGCATGTCAAAGACATAGTAACATATTACATCAGCCTGCTGAACCGCTGTATCCTATTGTTTCCCCTTGGCCGTTTATGAAGTGGGGTATGGATATAGTGGGAAAGCTTCCAAAGGCTCCAGGAGGAAAGGTTTTCATGTTGGCAATGACGGATTATTTCTCCAAGTGGGTTGAAGCAGAAGCATTCGTTCAAGTTAGAGATCAAGAAGTAGTATCCTTCATAAAGAGAAATATCCTCACCAGATTCGGAGTACCAGCCGAGATAATCTGTGACAATGGTTCTCAGTTTATAAGCAAGAGAACAACTGACTTTTGCAAGAGTTGGGGAATCAAAATGATAACATCCACTCCGGTACATCCTCAAGCGAATGGACAAGCAGAATCCTCAAACAAGATAATTGTCAATAACTTAAAGAAGAGACTTGGAGCCAAAAAAGGAAGATGGGCAGAAGAATTACCCTTTGTTTTATGGGCTGATAGGACAACGGTAAAGAATGCAACAGGCCAAACCCCATTTGCCTTGGTATTTGGAGCAGAAGCAATGATTCCAACGGAAATGGCAATACCTACTGCAAGATCTACCCTACGGGATCCTGAACAGAATCCTGAAGCCTTGTGTCAGGATTTAGATACTATAGATGAAAAGAGAGATGCAGCAAGGCTAAGGATGGCAGCATATCAACAAAGAATATCCAGAGCATATAACAAGAATATTAGGACCAGAAGATTTAAGGTTGGAGATTGGGTGTTGAGAAAGGCTTTTCAGAATACTACTAATCCTGCCGATGGCAAACTAGCTCCAAAATGGGAAGGACCATATGAAGTTGAATCAGAAGCAGGGAAAGGAGCATATAGACTCAAGAATATGGAAGGGGATATGCTACCGAGATCTTGGAATGCTATACACCTTAAGCTTTATTTCAAGTGAGTTTAGAATTTAATTTCTAACTCAGGATGGTATGAATTCTATCTTTTTCAAATATGTTTGGTTTAATTTGTTCTTTGAAACCCAATACTAACTTAAGCATCGGAGGGGTGTTAGCCAAGCTAACACCCACCTTAGTTTAAGGATGTTTTGCAGTATATGCTCCAGGATATAGCTCCAGGATGCTCACTCAAGATACTTCGGAAGATTAGAGGATTGGCCCCCTCTCTCACGTATAAGGGATTCCGATCCCTTCACAGGTTTAAAGGTATTCACCTTTCTTCCGAATTGGGTTTAAACACTCCGCCTGGAGCGCAAGTTATTCAGGGATAGTTCAAGGTGGCGGGACCAGTCCATGTAAAAGTGGCTGACAATTTCGTTACTGTTGGCTATATCCTGAATCCTAAAGGTATATGAGGATTGATCACCCTCTCTCACGAAAGGGTATTTTCATACTCTCTAAGGTTTAAAGGTTTTCACCTTTCTAAGTCTCGGAGTTTATACACTCCCGCCTGTAGCGCACGAAAATTTGGGATTTTCCCCAGGATACAAGGAATTTATCTCCAGTACATTCTTGGGTTTTACCCCTGTAACATGAAAGATTGTATGGGAACTGATATCCAGAAGATTTCTAAGTATTTGAAAACATTGTACACAGGGGACATTCCCACTAAAGCAATAATGTAAAGCTCAAAGGATAAGGCTCGGAACTAATGCACAAAGTGTCTCAGACAGGGGACATCTTCATTGGAAAAGTTGCAAAGGGATTGAGGTTTGATGATAGGGTCATACCCTATTCCTGGTATGATCTTTCCTTTATAAACAACGTTTAAATTTTTGATAATACTATGTTTGGTAAAAGGTTAAATATCCTGATATATTCTCAAAATATGTTTTTAAATACTTTTCAGGATATTTGAAACTAATACTAGTTTGAAACTTTGATCATTTAAGTATTATCAAAACAGGTTTTGGAAAAGTGGACTGTTTTTCACTCTTTAAAAAGCTTTCTACAAAGTTGAAGGAATGTTTAGAAGTTCTATCTAATAAAAAGTTTTTATTATATATCATTGAGCATATTGATCAGGATATTTTTGAAAGATAATTGTACGAAGTTTTGTAAAGACTAAGATCTGTACTAAGAGAGACGGAAGATAATAGCAAGAAATATGAAAGATGAAATTATTTGAAACAATCAGTACTAGTTGATAACCGAAGGTTTCATCCTGAAACCCAGGACCCATTCACCTTCGGCTATCGAATTGTTTTGATGCAGAAATAAAAATTGTTCATAAGACATAAAATTGTTCAAACAATTTAAAGGAAATAAGCTTTAGGGGGCAGTGTCTTCTTCGTCCATAATGATTTCAGCAGCATCCGTCTTGGGATCCGCTTCAGCATCCTTCTCAGCATCGGTTGCTTTTTCAACTGCTTTGGAAGACTCTTCGGCAGCTGGTTTGGAAGAAGTGCCGCCGAGGTTCTTTAGCTTGGTCTCCCAGGCACCAACGTCCCAAGAGGGGCATTCAAAACCTAATGTTTTGGCTTCATGAACCATCTTCAACCTGGCTTGGAGGAGAAAAATGACGACGGAACTCTTAAGGCTTTCCCGGTAGCTGACCATATCCGGTTCATGTTGCACATGGGCAGCTTCAAGATCGGCTTGGGCTTGAAGAGTAGCTTTGTTGAGAGCAGTTTGGTGATCTTGAATCATAGCTTTGAATTTCTCCACGTAATGACGAGATTTGGCGGCTGCAATCATGCCTTGATCGGAGATTGTAATTTCTGCTTCCTTTAGCTTGGATTCAAGCGTCTTGTTAAGCTTGCAGGATTCTTGATATAGGTGAACCAGACGCTCAAGACCCTACGAAGGTAAGAGGACAGGTATTAATATTGATAAATCTTTGTAAATGATGTAAGCCGCAGGATGTAATATGAGAACACTAACCTGGTTAAGAAAGGAAGTCATAAACCCGCTAGCTTCAATGAACCCGTGCTTCTCATAAGGAAATGTGTCAGAAATGACAGGGGAATCAGGCTCTTTCCTTTTGCGGGAACTTGAACTCCGGGGCTTGGTAGCCGGTGAAGGTTTCGGAATAATGATGGCTTTGGAACTGCTGGGTTTAGATGAGGCTGTGGCCTTGGGACTAGGTTCCTTCTTGACCTGAACCTGATCAGAATAACTGTCCAACTCGTCGAGGTCAAAGACTTCAGGGATCTTGGCCGGTGCTGCATAAAGGGAAAAGTTTCACATCATTATTACTCTTTATTTTATTATTATACTGTGTTAGCTAATTATTCCTTACCAGACATTTCAGATGACGAGTATTGACTGGAACTCGGGACGTGTGTGGTGAAAGTCCTGTCTATTGCAGGTAATTGGTAAACAGTGTTGATTCTTTCTTCTGATTCAGCGGTAGGGGGAGCTACTTCCTTGAAGTTCACTGCATAAGGATCAAAAAGAAGGATATTAGTAGGAGATAAAAACCAAACGGTCCATGAGAATATTTATGACCCTACCGGTGGTTAACCACTCCACCGGAAGGTTGGCACCCTCAGCAATGGAGTCTCGTTTGACAAAGAAAAACTTGCGTTGCCATCCGTCTTCGTTTTTGGTGGCTTTAAGAATAAGGGGTTTGCTAGAGGTCGAGAAAAGCAAGAACCGGCTAGAGCCATGGGATCGGAGGCGATAAGCAATAGGCATATCCTCGATGCAAAAATTGGGGCAATGAAGGTTTTTGATTTGGTTAAGTACAATTAATACTCTCCAAACCATGGGCATGGTTTGAGCAAAAGAGATGCCGGTGGTTCGGAAGAATTGCATCATGAATTCGGGAAAAGGGTATCGAAGACCTAGCGAAAAAGGATATGCAGGAAAGCAAACCCAATCAGTGGAAGAAACATCCGATCGAATTGACCGATCGAACGGTCTAAAGACCGTGTTATCAGGGAAAGCGCCGGAAGCCCTCAAAGCCGCAATGTCTGCGTTGTCAAAAGCACAGATCTCCTTTTCGGGATTTTTGAGGAGATTCTGCTGGTTGAAGGTCTCGGCATCCATTACGAATAAGGCAAGGAAAATTGATAGAAAGTAAATGAGAAATGGAGAATTACCTGAAGGCTCTGTTGAAGATATCTGCTTTTCAAACAAAAAGAGAGAAGATATAGGGGCATTATGGATCTCCATTGAGCAAAAAGCGTGTTGGAGGTTACGATGTGATCTCGACCGTCGCTTCGTTTTAAATGCCTTGAATTATGGGATAAGACTTTTGAAATATATCCGTTGGATTGGTATACCAACCGATATATTTGGGGACAATTGTTATGGCTCATTTTCTAAGCATACATATCTTGAACTATATCCTGCTTTTTAATTGTTTATCTGTGATCAGGATACTGGACGGGGATATTGCTAACATCCTGGGTGATATCCTGAGATATATCGAATTAATCACGTGCAGGTTAAAGACTGGGACTTGCCAACGGTCAAGTGGACTTCATCTCCTCAAGACTCGGGCGTGTTAGTTAAAGGAGAGACGTTGAGCCCGAAAGACCAGGTCTCCAACGTTCAACTAAGGAATATTCGTTGGATCCCGGTTATGTAGCATAGTTAGTTACATTTGTTTTACTATAAATAGATGGGGGCGGATCAGATTAAGGCACTCAACTCACACATTTTCAAACACTTTCTCTCTAGCTCATCGCAAACACTACACACAACACTTGTATTCGAATTACATTGTAACACATAGTTGATCCGCACCACATCCTGCACTGTATCCTGATATTTGAAGCAATAGAAGAACAAGGCAGCTGCGATTGTCAGCTCCCGAGGTTTTATGCCGGCGATCTAGATTGATCAAGGGCTTTCCTCGTACATCACGTGTCAACCTTTACATTTTCGCTCATTGTTTGATTGTAGATACAGCTCTATATCCTGAGCCGTATCCTGAAACTGTTTTCACAACTAATTTGGTTAACACATTTTTCACATATAAATTTTAGCACACTACCTCACTTAACTAATTTGATCACTTAATTGCTTAGGTAATTTTTGACCAAAACAATTTGGCGCCCACCGTGGGGCAAGTGGTGCTACTTTTACTAAAAATCTTTGTGAAATCGTTAATCGGTTCTCTATTTTCAAAACTTTTCGCCACATTGTTTACAATGGCCTCAAGATCAAACATGAGCTCCTCTACTATGTCTGCTGCAACCTCTGCTACTACCTGTTCGGTGCTTCCACCACCTCCTCCAAGGATGCCATTTTCTTCACAATCTCAAGATGTTATCCCTACTCGGAGTGTCCAGGGATCTGCTCCCGTTTTAGCCTCTAATGATGAAATTCTGACTTTATTTGGAAGTGTGCAGGAAAAAATGAGGCAGTAACAGGAGACTAACCAAATGCTGTTAAGAGAAATACAACTCTTAAAAGCTAGCTCGAGCAGACCTGCTGAAGAAACTGTCACTCTTATACAGCCCAGGGCTTTGAACTTCAGTTCCGCCGTTTACACTGAGAATAGTAATTTTAAATTTAATAATATATAAAGTTTTAATATTTTTTATTTAAATATTATAATACATTATTGTTATATTTACTTTTTTCCTTTTTTAAACTTATATTTCCTTTATCATGTGTTTTATGTTTTTAATAATTTTCTTACTAAATTATATTTTCTTTATCAATTAATTTAATATTTTTAATAGCTTACTTTTTTTTTCCTTTTTAACCCTATATTTCCTTTATTATGTTTTTAATATTTTTTTATGAAATCATACTTTTCTTTATTAATTAATTTAATATTTCTTTAATAGCTTACGTTAGTTAATTTTTTGGTCTAAACACTTAAATACGTAGTTGTTTTTAATTTTTTTCGTAACATTCCGGTATAAGTTTTGTTAATATAAAGTTGCATTCAGAATAGAGTATTTAGTTGGTATTATCTCGGGGTACGATGATAAACTGAATCAATTCTGATAATTTGGCTTTCTAAACAACATGCTTCATTTTCAAATAACGTTTGTTTTACATTATCATTTGCTCTGTTTTCACCGCAACGCGCGACGATAAAAAACCTACCATTTATAGAAAAGAAATTGGATTTTAATAATTTCACCTAGAGGTGGTTGGCTAATATTAGACCCGCTTTTGAATAATACCACTAACAGTCCCACCTTTGAAATATTTTATTCTTACTGCACATCCGTTAAAAAAACTAACAGAACTAAGTTTTTTTTTTTCGAATTTTGAACTGATATTTTCGGGCTTTTGATCACAACGAGGATACGAGTTGACTAATGTAAAACTTACCTCGAAACGATGCTCCAAACGGTTTGATTTTTATTAATTGGAAGTTTAAACACCCGAATTGAAGCACCGTTTTCGTCGTTTGGAGCACATTTCGAGGTAAGTTTTACATTAATCGACTCATATCCTCGTTTTGATCAAAAGCCCTAAAACATCATTTCGAAATTCGAAAAAAATATATTTAAAATGTGGTAGTGGTAATATTCAAACGTGGGTCTAATATTGGCCAACCACCTCTAAGTAGAGTTATTAAATCCAATTTCCTTTTAGGTTTATATTTAAAATTAACAAATGTATAAATTGTTTGAGAAATTTAGTTTTTGAATATTCTAAAACAATTTTCTTGCAAATATTAAAATAATCTTTGTTATATTTGTCTTATAAGTGGAATGTATTTAAAATAGTGATAAAATTCAAGGTGTCCGAGTATGACGCAATTTTTTTAACTAACATCAATCGACAAAATGGGAACACGCTTCATAATTGACACTCTTCATAATTGTTAGAAGAGTAAACTGCAATTTGCGTCCCTAAGGTAAGTGGGCGGTGTCCACTTGAGTCCTTTTTTTGCAAATTTTGTTTCCTTAGTCCCCATCTTTGAAAAAGCGCTTCATATTGAGTCCCCCCCAGCAAAAGTCCATTCATTTAACCGTTACTGGCAAGTGTAATTTCGTCTTTTCGCACTAAAATCCCCAATTATTACTGATTCCACCTTGTGACCCTCAAAATCATTTACGTTCTTGCTTGATGACCCTGTGGAAACCCAAATTATCAAGTGTTCATTACAATCGCATGCAACGTTGATCGATTGCACTAATGGTCGGATGTTTTTGGAGAATTCGTGCTGATGATAACCATTACAAACCAGATGAACTATACCATAAGTTCCAGACCTTCAAAACTAAGATTTTGATCATGAAATTAACCATTCAACTTACTGGTCATGGGTGTTTGTTTTACAGCCGATGTTTCAACGTATTATACACTTAAAGTTCACAATGGAGGTGAGTTTTCTTATAATCCAAGAAGGGCAGACTTAAACAATAAGATTAACTTCATTGATAATGTTAATATTGATGAATTGGATATGGATGTTATGGAGGAAATGATTAAAGAAGTTGGGTACACAATAGATGATGTTTTCTACTATCATTTAAAGACTCCTCATGTGTGTTTGGATTTTGGTCTTAGGTAGTTGAGTGTTGATGATTAAGAACATTTATTTGATCAAGTTAGACAAGGCATTAGGCTAGTTGAATATATGTTGAACTTGGGCATTCAAGAGTAATGTTGCATTCCTTAGACGATGATGTTCTATCTACTAATAATGTTCCAATTGAAGTTGCTCCATGTAAGGTTGTTGCTCCTTTTAGCATTGTAGTTGAAAATGCATATTTCATTGAAAGTCAACGTTTTCCCCCATGTAGCAATGCATATGAGGAGGATAGTAATGAAGAGGATCTTGATTATAATGTGGACCAGGATCCAGATAATGTATTTTTAGATTATGAAGTAGACATGGGGCAGTTTAGGACATGTGTAGAGTTTGATCCAAAGCAAATTAATGATACAGTTAATGAAGCAAGAAATGAGGATACTAACGTTGATCACGAGATGAATACATTTCATGTGATTTGGATGATTTTAGTGAAAATGATGAGAATTGGAAGAAAAAAAAAAACTACGTGATGTTAAGGACTCATATCTTCCATTTTTTGTTGGCCAACTAATCCCCGATAAGGAAAAGTGGAATAGCATGGTAAAAACATATGCACTTAGGTCTAGAAGGCAAATTTACATACTGAAAAATGAACATTTAAGGTATAGAGTTGTTTGTTTGGGTACAAATCCGACCCAGGTTTCAGGTTCAACATTAAATAGTGGTCAAAGGTCTGACGGTCAAGATCGTAAATTCCGAGGGTTAAGGTTACAACATGATAAAAGGCACACTTTGTCGCAGCCCCTGACCCCTACCTCGGGAGCGGGCGCCGTGAGATCATCCAGATCAGTGGTATCGGTGTTTATTAATTTAGCAGCGGAATACATCATGACCGTAGTTAGGAAATATTTTTATCAGAGTAAAACACCAAACTTTTTATAATAATAAATCATTGGGATAAAACCCAAGTTCATTTGGCAATACACTTGTAGGGATAAACCCTAATTATTTAAAACAAAAAGTCCTTTTTAATTAGGTAACTTTTATAGCCAATTTTCCAAGCCTTTAGTGCTCTCCAGCTGGCTTCTATTGGCTTTCACATTTTGTTACCTGAAACGCGTTTTAAAAAGATTTTATCAGCAAGAAATAAGGGCGAGTGCATCCCAGTTTAATCAAAATAGTTTTACAACTTTACAAAATTGAGGGCATCCGCAATTACATTTGCTTATATCTATTCAATTACTTATTCAGTACTGTCAACACTTGACCTGTGGGTCATATTACTCATTCGCTATCTTATTGTCCAATGGCAACGTCTTTCACATTTTGTATACAAAACTCCAACATACCGGCAGTAATTGTAGAGTCACAAATACTCAATTCCTGTTAAGTGTAATTTAAAACAATTGAGGTTTTGGTAAAATGTTTTGACTCACAAAGTAATTTACAAAAAGGTGGCAAAAACAGATGTACTCACATTGTTTACTTAGGTAAAACTAAAGCTTCCTGGGAATCTCCTGGTTATTATCTATTAAAATTAACAATGCACACGTGTTAGTAAAATAACCCAAATCACATTAACCTTACAACTCAAGACAGAATTCCAATGACTGAGTCAGGCAGAGCCGACATGCATTACGGAATCCTAGATCAATCGAGTGTAACACGAGACAGAACTCCAACGACTGAGTCAGGCAGAGCCTTGACATGCGTTACGGAGCCCTAAATCGATCGTGAAGGGTAATACTAGGGTTATAATACTTACAACGAGGCAGAGCTTCGCTTTATAGTGGGAGAGAAAACAGAAATTGAACGACTGAACAAATGAGCTCGACCCCTCCATTTATAGGCTGATCGGACACTCTCTCGCGCCCCGTGAGAGATGTAGTTAAGGCCTTCGCGGCCCGCGAGAAACCACGTAGCGGTTATAGGTTTGCCGAGTCAAGGGGCAGCGTTGCCACGCGTTTGATATGTGGTTGCATTGTGTGCCAGACAAGTTTAGGTTGTCGCGCCCCGCGACAGACCAAGGAGGTCTTGGTCGCACCCCGCGAGCGACTGCCAAACTTTGTTTTTCTTGTTTTTTCTAAGTACAAGGGTATTTCGGGCTCGTTTCTCGTGTACGGGGTATATTTAGGAACGTTTAGGGTTACGTTAAGGGTTCTAGGAGGGTTGTTATATCCTCCCCACCTTGTTTTAGATCTCGTCCTCGAGGTCTACTAGAACAGGTGTGGGTATTTCCTTTGCATCTCTGACTCGAGTTCCCAAGTGTATTCTGGTCCTCTCTTGGAATCCCATTTCACTTTGACCAGAACTAGTCTCTTGTGTTTGAGATTCTTGATCTTTCTATCTTCAATTTGAATGGGTTTCTCGATAAACTTAAGTTTCTCATTTACCTCTATGTCCTTAAGAGGTATTACTAATGATTCGTCTGCTAAGCACTTTTTGAGATTACATACATGAAACACATCATGTATTCCTGCCATTTCCTCTGGCAGTTGTAGCTGATAGGCTACGGGTCCTATTCTTCTAATAATCTCAAAAGGTCCAACATACCTGGGGCTTAGCTTTCCTCTTTTAACGAATCGGACTACTCCTTTCCATGGAGAAACTCTTAACAATACTTTATCTCCTACTTGAAATTCTAAAGGTTTCCGTCTATCATCTGCATAACTCCTTTGACGATCTCGTGCTGCTTTTAGTCTTTCCTTGACTTGAATTATCTTATCCGTTGTTTCTTGTACTATCTCTGGTCCAGATAATTGTTTTTCTCCAATTTCTGCCCAACAGATTGCACTTTCGTCCATAAAGTGCTTCAAAAGGTGCATCATTAATGCTTGTATGATAGCTATTATTGTAAGAAAATTCTATCAATGGTAAATGGTCGTCCCAATTTCCTCCGAAATCAATTATACAGGCTCTAAGCATATCTTCCATCGTCTGAATTGTCCTTTTGCTTTGTCTGTCTGTTTATGGATGATAAGCAGTGCTTAGATTTAACCTGGTTCCCATTGCCTTTTGGAAACTTGTCCAAAAATGAGAAGTAAAACGGCTATCTCTATCAGATACAATAGATAAAGAAATTCCATGTAATGAAACTATTTCATTTACATATAGTTTGGCTAACTGTTCCATACTGAAAGTTTCATTCATTGGTAAGAAATGAGCAAATTTGGTCAATCTGTCTACAATCACCCAGATTGTATCATTTCCTTTTCTTGTCTTGGGTAATTTGGTAACAAAGTCCATTGTTATCAATTCCCATTTCCATATGGGCATTTCTAATTGTTGCAATAATCCTGAGGGTTTCTGATGTTTAGCTTTAACTTGTGAACAAGTTAGACATTTAGCAACATAGTTTGCTATATCCTTTTTCATTCCTATCCACCAGAAATTTTTTCTTAAATCCTGATACATCTTATCACTTCCGGGATGTATCATATACTTAGACTTATGAGCTTCTTCTAGAATTCTATGGCGCAGGTTTCCTTGTTTAGGTATCCACATCCTTTTCTTATGGAACTTCCAGATTCCATCTGTTCCTCGTTCTAATTCCTTAATCATTCCTTTTAAACTTTCAGCATCGTCCTTGATTGTTGTTTCCTGTACTTCTTTGATTTGCTCCTTTAAATCTACTTGTAGATTTAATCTGAGAGAACGTACTCGTTTCGGCTTTTCATGATACTTTCGACTTAAAGCATCAGCTACTACATTAGCTTTTCCAGCATGATACTGGATATCGCAATCATAATCACTAAGAACTTTCATCCAACGTCTCTGTCTTATATTTAATTCTTTTTGCCCAAAAATATACCTTAAACTCTTATGATCAGTGAAGACAACAAATTTATTTCCATATAAATAGTGTCTCCAAATCTTAAGGGCAAAAATTATGGCTCCTAACTCTAGATCATGGGTTGTGTAATTCTTTTCATGTTTCTTAAGTTGTCTAGAGGCATAAGCTATAACCTTTTGACGTTGCATCAACACACATCCGCGTCACAATAGACTATAAAGTCTTCAGTTCCTTCTGGTAATGTGAGTATGGGTGCGTTGGTTAACCTTTGCTTAAGAATCTTAAAAGCTTCTTCCTGTTTCGGTCCCCATTCAAACTTAACTGATTTGCAGGTCAGTTTGGTTAATGGAATGACTATTCTAGAGAAATCTCAGATAAATCGTCTATAATATCCTGCCAATCCAAGAAAACTTCTTACCTCCGTAGGCGACTCAGGGACTTTCCATTTAGTAATCACCTCGATCTTTGTGGGATCCACATGAATTCCTTCATGATTAACCAGATGTCCAAGGAATTGTACTTCTTGTAACCAAAATTCACATTTTGAGAATTTAGCATAAAGCTTCTCTTTTCTCAACAATGTTAGAAGTGTATGTATGTTCCTCTTTACTCTTAGAGTAAATTAAAATATCATCTATAAAGACAATTATGAATTTATCCAGGTATGGTTTACATATCCGGTTCATCATGTCCATAAATGCGGCTGGGGCATTGGTTAAACCAAATGGCATGACGGTAAATTCATAATGACCGTACCTAGTTCTGAAAGCAGTTTTAGGAATATCATCTTCGTGTACTTTCAGTTGATGATATCCTGAGCGTAAGTCGATCTTAGAAAAGAATCGAGCTCCTTGAAGTTGATCGAACAGATCATCGATTCTCGGTAGTGGGTACCGATTCTTAATCGTAACCTTGTTCAATTCTCAATAATCAATGCACATACGCATCGATCCGTCTTTCTTCTTAACAAACAACACCGGTGCTCCCCACGGTGATGAACTTGGTTGTATAAAACCTTTGTCAAGAAGTTCGTCTAATTGCTTCTTCAGTTCCTGCATCTCGGTTTGTGCTAATCGATATGGTGCTTTGGCAATCGGTGTCGTTCCTGGTATTAGGTGAATTCTAAATTCAACATCTCTATCAGGCAGTAATCCAGGCAGTAATCCAGGCAACTCTTTTCCCTTAGTATTAATGATTACGGAAATCATATATACTACTCCTCCTTTCCTTTCATAACTTGCGGCTTTCATCACAGAGATGAATTTTGTCGATCTGGTTGGCTTATCTCCTTTGATTGTGATCTTTTTACCACTTGGTGTACTTACTTGTACTGACTTTTGATCACATAAAATATTAGCATGATTGGCTACCAACCAATCCGTTCCTAATACAATATCGAATCCGGCCAGATTCATTGGGTAAAGGTTAGCAAAGAAATAATGGTTTAGGATTTCTATTCTTGCTCCTTGCAAGATTTCACTTATCTTAATGGATTATCCGTTGGCTGTCTCTACCAGACAATCTTGTTGGAGTTTGGCTAAGGGTTGGTCAAGAAGTTTGTAGAAAGAAGTATTGATAAAACTTTGGTTTGCACCAGAGTCAAACAATACTTTGGAAAATATATCATTAACTAAGAACGTACTGGCAATCACATCCGGAATCATCTTGGCTTCCTCATCTATCAGAACAAATGCTCTGTCATTTTTCTTAGGCGCTTCAGTTGTCTTAGCCTTGTTGGTTGTGGCTAGAGCTAGTTTTAGACAGTTCGGTTTGATGTGCCCACTCTCTCCACAATTGAAGCATATCCCATTACTAGGATTCTTTCTACAGTTTTCTTCCTTGTGTCCCGACATTTTGCAAAATTTGCAGTACATGAAGCATCTTCCAGAATGCTTTCTTTTGCAATACCTATAGTAGGGTGTAGAGGAAGAACCTGTACCTTTCCCACGGTTGGCATCACCGTAGCGAAATTCCTGGGTAAGCTTTTGAGCTAGGTTCTTTTTCTGGTTTTCCTATTGTGTACGCACCAATTCATCAGTCAGGGTATTGGCTAGTTCTATTGCTTCTTCTATGGTTTGCGGTCTAGCTGCCTTGACTACGTGTCTAATCTCACTAATTAATCCCCAAATATAACGGGAGATTAACACTGGTTCAAGTGAGGCTAAGGTTGGCACTATCCTAGCATATTCGAAGAATATGGTAGTGTAACCTTTGCAGTCTATTCCAGTAATTCTAAGATTTAGGAACTTATTGGCGATTTGTTCCTTAACATTAGGAGGACATAATTTTCTTTCAACCATTTCCTTAAAGTTGATCCATTCCATATTATAAACTCTGTCACTTCCTCTAGACTAGAGAATAGTGTTCCACCATTCTAAGGCTGCATTTTTGAAAAGATTAGAAGCAAACATAATCTTATCTTCATCTGCACATTTACTTATTTTTATGACTGCTTCTGTCTTTTCTATCCAACGTAAGGCTGCAATGGCTCCTTCATTGCCCGAGAATTCTATTGGTTTGCAGGCCAAGAATTCTTTATAAGAACAACCGTAAGAAGCGGTTCTTCTTCTTTTAGGAATTGGAGCTTGGATTATTGGTCTGTTATCGTTCACACTGTGACTTGGTTCAGTGTGTTGACGTTTACTTCCATTTGCAGATTTATAATTTTCTGCTTCTTTAACAGTCTTGATAATATAGGGCATAGCATCTATAATTCGTTGTGCTACTATATGTTGGATGGAACTGTTATCTATTTGGTTTCTGTTATTCTCATTATTCTGGTTTTCCTGATTTACTTCATTGTCCATCTGAATTGTGAATATTTTATCAGGTGTTAATTATCACATAATAAACTAATACAAATAATTATACACAATCACACAAACAATTTGGTCAAAAACGTCGATCATTGTGTCTTTTACTCTTTCTATATATATGTGTCAATTACAAACTACAACTGGAAATCAAATATACTAGTAGCTATGCATCCGTATCTATTTTAGTCTATTTATAGATTTTTTTTATCAAAATACAAAATTACACATATATCTAGGCATTTTCTAGGTATCATGTATCTAGTACTGCATTTCCCGCTCATCATAATTCCAAACTAGTTTCTCCCCTATCTCTCGAATTCTATTCCCTTCATTCACTAAATCCTCTCCATACTGGTGGAGTTCCTGCACACATTTTCGACTCATTGGTGGGTCTACTGGTTTAGGATGAGGTACGGTTCCTCGTAAGGGTCTGCGCTATTCATTTCGAAAAATGTTCTATCATCATCTATCCACGGATCACGTTCTAAAGGCATTGGTTCTTTGGGAGTATATAGGGTTGAGTACGATCTATTGTCATCAAACCATGGATCATATTCTAAAGGGTGTGGGGTTGGGATTCTAGGTAACTCGTTGGGGTCAAATGCAGGTATCGGGAATTGGTTTGCTTGGTTGGGTTCTAGCATTTGTTGGTCAGGGAATAAAGGTAACAGTGGCGGTTCGGCTATTTGGTTAGCGTCTACTGTTGTAGTGGCTAATATATGGAAATCGGCCAACTGTCTATCTAATTCCTCTTCCCAAGGTGGCCTATTGACTGTTTCCTGAGTTTGTGCATTTGCTTCCCTATTAGCTCTGACTATAGCTCTCTGTTGCTGTAACTTCTTCATTCTTTTTCTTCTCTCATGTGCTCCTCTATTAAACCAACCTCTCTTTTTAGTAGTAAAAGGTTCCTCAGACTGTGCGTTAAATATAAATATCCCTTCATCAGTATCGGCTGAGTATCCTGAGGGATTAGGTTAAGACGATGTTCCTTCATCTTTTGGTTAACTATCTAAGTGACGATAAGCGTCTGAAGTTCCTTGCTCACTCATACTGTAAACTAACAAATAGTCAAATAACACAAAACAATATTTACACATAAGTTATTTCCTAACACAGAATTTAAGTGTCAGCAGAACACTTCTTTGGCTTAAACCAGTGGTTGTAGCTCTGATACCACCTTCTTTCGCAGCCCCGACCTCTACCCCGTGAGCGGGCGCCGTGAGATCATCCAGATCAGTGGTATCGGTGTTTATTAATTTAGCAGCGGAATACATCAGGACCGTAGTTAGTAAATATTTTTATCAGAGTAAAACACCAAACTTTTTATAATAATAAATCATTGGGATAAAACCCAAGTTCATTTGACAATACACTTGTAGGGATAAACCCTAGTTATTTAAAAAAAACTCCTTTTTAATTAGGTAACTTTTATAGCCACTTTTCCAAGCCTTTAGTGCTCTCCAGCTGGCTTCTATTGGCTTTCACATTTTGTTACCTGAAACGTGTGTTAAAAAGATTTTATCAGCAAAAATACTAACGAGTGCATCCTAGTTTAATCAAAACAGTTTTACAACTTTACATAATTGAGGGCATACGCAATTACATTTGCTTATATCTATTCAATTACTCATTCAGTACTGTCAACACCTGACCTGTGGGTCATATTACTCATTGGCTATCTCATTGTCCAATGGTAACGTCTTTCACATTTTGTATATAAAACCCCAACATACCGGCAATAATTGTAGAGTCACAAATACTCAATTACTGTTAAGTGTAATTTAAAACAATTGAGGTTTTGGTAAAATGTTTTGACTCACAAAGTAATTTACAAAAAGGTGGCAAAAACATATGTACTCACATTGTTTACTTAGGTAAAACTAAAGCTTCCTGGTTATTATCTATTAAAATTAAACAATGCACACGTGTTAGTCAAATAACCCAAATCACATTAACCTTACAACTCGAGACAGAATTTCAATGACTGAGTCAGGCAGAGCTGACATGCATTACGGAATCCTAGATCAATCGAGTGTAACACGACACAGAACTCCAACGACTGAGTCAGGCAGAGCCTTGACATGCGTTAGTGCGTTACGGATCCCTAAATTGATCGTGTAGGGTAATAGTAGGGTTATAATACTTACAACGAGGCAGAGCTCACTTTATAGTGGGTATTATGCCCGAGTTTAACTTCTACTATTAGAGAATTTGAAAGAGAAAAAAGAAATTGAATGACTGAACAAATGAGCTCGACCCCTCCATTTATAGGCTGATCGGACACTCTCTCGCGCCCCACGAGAGATGTAGTTAAGGCCTTCGCGGCCCGCGAGAGACCACGTGGCGGTTATAGGTTTGCCGAGTCAAGGGGTAGCCTTGCCACGCATTCGACACGTGGCTGCATTGTGTGCCGGACAAGATTAGGCCGTCGCGCCCCGCGACAGACCAAGGAGGTCTTGGTCGCGCCCCGCGAGCGACTGCCAAACTTTGTTTTTCTTGTTTTTTCTAAGTACAAGGGTATTTCAGGCTCGTTTCTCGTGTACATGGTATATGTAGGAATGTTTAGGGTTACGTTAAGGGTTCTAGGAGGGTTGTTATACACTAAGCCCACTTGCCCTATGGCAATTCAAATCTCCAGGAATACGACTTCGAATTCTTGGTGTGTAAAAACCAGTCATGCCCGACAGCATTTTCTCCATACCAGGGAGGTTAGGTTATACACGATGAGTACTATGGCCAAGGAGATTCAACCAATGATTGAATCCAACCCAGAAATGCCCTTGCTTGTTATTCAAGATATAATTCAGAAGAAGCATCAGATCCAGGTTTCAATTCAGAAAATGTCCAGGGCCAAGAGGATTGCTAATACAAGGATAATTAGAGATTACAGGGAGCAGTATGGTATACAAAAGTATAACAACCCTCCTAAAATATTTATAACATCCCTATACGCCCTAAAATACACCCCGTATACGTAAAATGGCCCTAAAATACTTAAATTTAATAAAAATTAAATAAAAATAAAATCCAAGGGGCGCTTGCGGGGCGCGAAACCCCTAGCTACTTCAGCCGCGGGCCGCGACAGGTAGACCACCAGGCGAACCCCTGAGCCACCACGTGGCCGTATCGTGTCAAGACTAGTCATCGAGTCAGTCAAGCTAGGGCCTACCCTAGACTTGCTCGCGGGCTGCGAAGACCCTATCTTCGTCCGTCGCGGGGCGCGAGGAAGTGTTGTATCAACACTATAAATAGGATCGATCGGAATCAGTTGAAATCGTTCAAAATTTGTGATTCTCTCTCAAATTCTGTAGTGTAGAAATAATACCGGGTATTATACCCACTAAAATAGTGAAGCTTTGCCTCGATGTAAGTATTATAACCCCCAGTTACGTATTAGATACGATGCCCGATTGATCTAGGGCTCCGTAACGGCTGTCGAGGCTCTGCCCGACGTAGTTGTTGGAGTTCTGTCTCGGGGAGGGTATAACTAATGTAAAATTTGGGTTATTATACTAACACGTATGTATTGTTTAATTAATAGATTATAACCAGAAAGTCACAAAGGAAATACCTAAAGTAGCAATGTGAGTAATCTCCTTTTTATGAAACATTTTTGTAAACTGTTTTTACAAAACCTCAAATATTTTAAAAATATAATTAGCAGTGATTGAGTCTTTGTAATTCTTCAATTACTGCCGGTATGTTGGGGTTTTGTATACAAAATATGGAACACGTTACCATTGGACAATGAGATAGCCAATGAGTAATATGACCCACCAGTCAGGATTGACAGTACTGAATGAGTAATTGTGTAGATATAAACATTGTAATCTCTCTCAACACTGTAAAATGATAAAACCTATTTTGATTAAACCGGGATTCCCTCACCAGTATTTCCCACTGACAAATGTTTTTAAAACGCGTTTCAGGTAACAAAATGTGAAAGCCAAATAGAAACCAACTGGACAACACTGAAGGCTTGGAAAATGTGGCTATAAAAGTTACCTAAATAAAGAAGATGTGTTATTTCAATTAATTAGGGTTTATCCCTATAAACAATGTTGAAATGGAAACTTGGGTTTTGCCCATGTGTTTAATATTTATAAAATGAGGTGTTTTACTCTGATAAAATATTTCCTAACTACGGTCCTGATAAAAAATTCCGCTGCCAAATTGATAAACACCTATACCACCAGCTCTTAGTAGGCCGCGACCGCCCGCCTCCCGAGGCAGGGGTCGGGGGTTGCAACAGAAGGTGGTATCAGAGCTACAGCCACTAATTTCAGCCACAGAAGTGTTCTGCTGACATCAAAATTGCCAATTCTGTTAGGAAATAATCTATGTGACTATGTGCATATCTGTATATTATTATTTTGTGTTATTTGACAATTTGTTAGTTTACAGTATGAGGGATCAAGGACCATCGGACGTCTATCGTCAATTGTGTAGTTCTCCTAAGGATGAAGGAACTTCTTCCCAGCCTACCCCCTCGGGGTATTCAGCTGACATAGAAGAAGGGATTTTCATATTCAAAGCATAATCCGAAGAGCCATTCCCTACCCAAAAGAGAGGGATGGTTCAGCCGGGGAGCTCACGAACGTAGGAAAAGGATGAGAAAGTTACAGCAGCAGAGAGCTTTAGCAGCTACAAATAGGGAAATGAATGCCCAAACTCATGATATGATCAATAGATGATTGGCCAATTTCCATATACTAGCTACCACAGCCGCAGACCCAAATTTATAACAAATCATAGCACCCCAGCCACTACCCTTGTTCCCAACTTAACCCATGGAAATTGAACCTAACCCAGGAGACCAGATTCCATTACATGCTTTCGACCCAGCCAAAATCCCTAGAGTCCCAGCACCCCATCCCCCAGATTATGACCCATGGTTTGACGACCATAAGGATTACCAAGACCTCCACCCACAGGAGGAGCTCATACCGAACCCAGTAGCACCCTATCCCAACCTTGACCCTCTAGATCCGTATTGGGATAATGACCAATATATTCGGGAAATCCTAGAAAACCCATACCCATACGAAGAACCGATGCCCCAGTACCCTGACCCGATACCAGCACCTGCACCACCCATGAGTACCGAGAACGTGCAGGAACTCCGCACTCTTGGTGAGGAGTTGTTAGATGAAAGTGAAAAGATAAGGCAAATAGGGAAGAGGCTCGTCTGGAAATATGACGAGCGTAATATGCAATATTGGATGGACCCCCACTAGTAGTAGTAGTAGTAGTAGTAATAATAATAATAATAACAACAACAACAACAATAACCATATATATATATATATATGTGTGTGTGTGTGTGTGTGTGTGTGTGTAAGTGAAAAAAAAAAGTTTTCAATTAAAATAGATTGTTTAATACCTACTGATGCATACTAGTATTGTATTTTAATTTCCAGTTCCAGTTTGTAATATATATAGATATCTATAAAATAGAGTAAATGTCGCAATTCACGACAATTTTGATCAATATATTTGTTTGTGTGATTGTTTACATTAAATCTTATTCTGCAATATTAATTCCTGATAAATGTTTATAAATCCAGATGGACAACGCAGCAAATCAGGAAAACCAGAATAACAATAATAGCGGAAACCAATTAGATAACAGTGCCATCCAACATATAGTAACACAAGGAATTAGAGATGCTATGCCATATATTATCCAGACTGTTAAAGAAGCGGAAAATAATAAAAGTAACAATGGAAGCAAACGACCACCTACTGAACCCGATCACAGCGTAAACAATGGACCATTACTTCAATTGCCTATTGCAAAAAGAAGAAGAACCATGTCTTATGGTTGTTCTTATAAAGAATTCTGGTCCTGCAAACCTATAGAATTCTCGGTCAATGAAGGAGCCATTGCAGCTCTACGCTGGATAGAAAAGACGGAGGCTGTCTTAAAAATAAGCAAGTGTGCAGAGGAAGACAAAATCGTGTTTGCTTCCAATCTTTTTAAGAATTCAGCTCTAGAATGGTGGAACACTATTCTCCAATCTAAGGGAAGTGACAGAGTCTATAATATGGAATGGATTGAGTTTAAGAATATGGTCGAAAGAAAATTCTGTCCCCCCAATGAAAAGGAACATATAGCCAATAAGTTCTTGAACCATAGAATGACTGGAGTAGACTGTAAGGGTTACACTACTATATTCTTTGAATATGCTAGAATAGTGTCAACCCTAGCATCACCAGAACCAGTATTAATCTCCCGTTACATTTGGGGATTAATCAGTGAGATCAGACATGTAGTCAAGGCAACTAGACCACAAACCATAGAAGAAGCAGTAGAACTAGCAAATACCTTAACTGATGAATTAGTACGTACACAAGAAGAAAACCAGAGGAAGAACCTAGCTCAAAGACTTACCCATGAATTTCGCTACTGTAATTCCAACCGTGGGAAAAATATAGGTTCTACTTCTACTCCTTATTGTAAATATTGCAAAAGAAAGCATTCTGGAAGATGCTCTATATACTGCAATTTCTGCAAAATATTTGGACACAAGGAAGAAGACTGCAGAAAGAAACCTAACAATAAGATATGTTACCATTGTGGAGAAAATGGACATATCAAACCAAACTGTCTGAAACTAGCTCCAGCCATGAACAACAAGACTACTAAGAATACCAGAGCATTTGTTCTAACAGCCGAATAAGCCAAGATGATTCCGGACGTGATTGCCGGTACGTTTTTAGTTAACGATATTTTTGCCAAAGTATTATTTGACTCTGGTGCGAACCAAAGTTTTATTAATACTTCATTCTGCGAACTTCTCAATCAAACATTAACTAAACTTCAACAAGAATCCTTAATAGAGACAGCAAATGGAGAATCCATTAAGATTACTGAAATCTTGCAGGGAGCAAGAATAGAAATTTCAAAACATAATTTTATTGCTAACCTTTACCCAATGAATCTGGCTGGATTTGATATTGTATTATAAAGCCAGTATTTTATGTGATCAAAAGTCAATTCAATTAAATTCACCAAAGGGTGAAAAGATCACAATTAAAGGAAATAAGTCATCTAGATCTACGAAATTCATCTCTGTAATGAAAACAGCCAGTTATGCGAGAAAAGGATCACTAGTGTATATGATTTCCATAATCATTAACACTAAAGGAAAAGAACTGAAAGATATTCCCGTAGTATCTCAATTCTCAGATGTTTTCACAGAATAATTACCAGGACTACCGCCCGATAGGGAAGTTGAATTTAGAATTCATCTGTTACTAGGAACATCACCAATTGCCAAGGCACCTTACCGTTTGGCACCTGCAGAGATGCAAGAGTTGAAGAAAGAGTTAGACCAACTTTTAGAGAAAGGATTCATACAGCCAAGTTCCTTACCATGGGGAGCACCAATCTTGTTTATCAAGAAGAAAGATGGGTCAATGCGTGTGTGCATTGATTATCGGGAATTAAACAAAGTCACGATTAAAATCGGTACCCATTACCGAGAATCGATGATCTGTTTGATCAATTACAAGGAGCTCGATTCTTTTCTAAGATCGATTTACGTTCAGGATATCATCAACTGAAAGTTCAGGAAGAGGACATTCCTAAAACTGCTTTCAGAACAAGGTATGGCCCTTATGAATTTACCGTCATGCCATTTGGTCTAACCAATGCCCCAGCCGCATTTATGGACATGATGAACCGAATATGTAAGCCATATTTGGATAAATTCATAATTGTCTGTATAGATGATATTATCATTTACTCTAAGAGTAAAGAGGAACATGCAGCGCATCTGCATGCACTTCTAAATTCGCTAAGAAAAGAAAAGCTTTATGCTAAATTTTCAAAATGTGAATTTTGGTTAGAAGAAGTGCAATTTCTTGGACATTTAGTTAATCATGAAGGGATTTATGTAGATTCCACAAAGATTGTGGCAATTACGAAATGGAAAGTCCCTGAGTCACCAACGGAGGTTAGAAGTTTTCTAGGACTGGCCGGTTATTATAGACGGTTTATCCGAGATTTCTCTAGAATAGCCAATCCCTTAACCAAACTGACCTGTAAATCTGTAAAGTTTGAATGGGGACCACAACAGGAAGAAGCCTTTAGAATTCTTAAGCAAAGGTTAACCAGCGCACCCATACTAGCATTACCAAAAGAATCTGAAGACTTTGTAGTCTATTGTGATGCTTCTAAGTTAGGTTATGGATGTGTGTTGACGCAACGTCAAAAGGTTATAGCCTATGCCTCTAGACAACTTAAGAATCATGAAGAGAATTATTCAACCCATGATTTAGATTTAGGAGCCATAATTTTTACCCTTAAGATTTGGAGACACTATTTATATGGGAATAATTTGTTGTCTTCACTGATCATAAAAGTTTAAGGTACATTTTTTGGCAAAAAGAGTTAAATATGAGACAAAGACGTTGGATGAAATTTCTTAGTGATTATGATTGTAATATCCAGTATCATGCAGGAAAGGCTAATATCGTAGCTGATGTTTTAAGTCAAAAATATCATGATAAGCAAAGAAAAGTACGTTCTCTTAGATTAAATATGCAGATAGATTTAAATGAACAAATTAGAGCCGTACAAGAATCAGTAATCAAGGACGATACTGAAAAATTGAAAGGAATGATTAAGGAATTAGAACAAGGAACAGATGAAATTTGGAGATTCCATAAGAAATGAATTTGGATACCTAAACAAGGAAACCTACGCCACCGAATATTAGAAGAAGCCCATAAGTCTAAGTATACGATACATCCTGGAAGTGATAAGATGTATCAAGACTTAAGAAAGAATTTCTGGTGGATAGGAATGAAAAAGGATATAGCAGCTTATGTTGCCAAGTGTCTAACATGTTCACAAGTTAAAGCTGAATATCAGAAACCCTCAGGATTATTGCAGCAATTGGAAATTCCAATATGGAAATGGGAATTGATAACAATGGATTTTGTTATTAAATTACCCAAGACACGAAAAGGTAATGATACAATTTGGGTAATTGTAGACAGATTAATCAAGTCTGCTCATTTCTTACCAACGAAGGAAACTTCCAGTATGGAACAACTAGCCAAGTTATATGTAAATGAAATAGTTTCATTACATGGAATTCCTTTATCTATTGTTTCTGATAGAGATAGTCGTTTTACTTCTCATTTTTGGACAAGTTTCCAAAAAGCAATAGGAACCAAGTTCAATCTAAGCACCGCTTATCATCCTCAAACGGATGGACAAAATGAAAGGACAATTCAGACAATGGAAGATATGCTTAGAGCTTGTGTAATTGATTTCGGAGGAAATTGGGACGACCATTTACCATTAATAAACTTTTCTTATAATAACAACTATCATACCAGCATCAATGATGCACCATTCCAAGCACTTTATGGACGAAAGTGCCGAACCCCAGTCTGTTGGGCAGAAATTGGAGAAAAGCAGCTGTCTGGACCAGAAATAGTACAAGAAACAACAGACAAAATTATTCAAGTCAAGGAAAGACTAAAAGCAGCACGCGATCGACAAAAGAGTTATGCTGATAACAGACGAAAACCATTGGAATTTCAAGTAGGAGATAAGGTGTTATTAAAAGTTTCTCCTTGGAAAAGAGTAGTAAGATTCATCAAAAAACGAAAACTAAGCCCAAGGTATGTTGGACCTTTTGAGATTATTAGAAGAATAGGACCTGTAGCATACCAGCTGCAACTGCCAGAGGAAATGGCAGGAATACATGATGTATTTAATGTATGTAATCTCAAAAAGTGCTTAGCTGATGAATCATTAATGGTACCTCTTAAAGATATAGAGGTAAATGAGAAGCTTAAGTTTGTAGAAAGACCACTATAGATTGAAGACAGGAAAGTCAAGAATCTTAAACACAAGAGATTAGTTCTGGTCAAAGTGAAATGGGATTCCAAAAGAGGACTAGAATACACATGGGAGCTTGAATCAGAAATGCAGAGGAAATACCCACACCTGTTCCAGTAGATCTCGAGGATGAGTTCTAAAATAAGGTGGGGAGGATATAACAACCCTACTAAAATATTTATAACATCCATATACGCCCTAAAATACACCCCGTATACGTAAAGTGGCCATAAAAACTTAAATTTAACAAAAATTAAATAAAAATAAAATTCAAGGGGCGCTCGCGGGGCGCGAAGCCCCTGGCTACTTCAGTCGCGGGCCGCGACAGCTAGACCACCAGGCGTACCCATGAGCCGCCACGTGGCCGTATCGTCTCAAGACTAGTCATCGAGTCAGCCAAGCTAGGGCCTACCCTAGACTTGCTCGCGGGCCGCGAAGACCCTGTCTTCGTCCGTCACGGGGCGCGAGGAAGTGCTGTATCAGCACTATAAATAGGATCGATCAGAATCAGTTGAAATCATTCAAAATTCGTGATTCTCTCTCAAATTCTGTAGTGTAGAAATAATACCGGGTATTATACCCACTAAAATAGCGAAGCTTTGCCTCGATGTAAGTATTATAACCCCCGGTTACGTATTAGATACGCTGCCCGATTGATCTAGTGCTCCGTAACGGTTGTCGAGGCTCTGCCCGACGTAGTCGTTGGAGTTCTGTCTCGGGGAGGGTATAACTAATGTAAAATTTGGGTTATTATACTAACACGTATGCATTGTTTAATTAATAGATTATAACCAGAAATTCACAACGGAAATACTTAAAGTAGCAATGTGAGTAATCTCCTTTTTATGAAACCTTTTTGTAAACTGTTTTTACAAAACCTTAAATATTTTAAAAATATAATTAGCAGTGATTGAGTCTTTGTAATTCTTCAATTACTGTCGGTATGTTGGGGTTTTGTATACAAAATATGGAACACGTTACCATTGGACAATGAGATAGCCAATGAGTAATATGACTCACCAGTCAGGATTGACAGTACTGAATGAGTAATTGTGTAGATATAAACATTGTAATCGCTCTCAATACTGTAAAATGATAAAACCTATTTTGATTAAACCGGGATTCCCTCACCAGTATTTCCCACTGACAAATGTTTTTAAAACGCGTTTCAGGTAACAAAATGTGAAAGCCAAATAGAAGCCAGCTGGACAACACTGAAGGCTTGGAAAATGTGGCTATAAAAGTTACCTAAATAAAGAAGATGTTTTATTTCAATAAATTAGGGTTTATCCCTATAAACAATGTTGAAATAGAAACTTGGGTTTTGCCCATGTGTTTGATATTATTAAAATGAGGTGTTTTACTCTGATAAAATATTTCCTAACTACGGTCCTGATGAAAAATTCCGCTGCCAAATTGATAAACACCGATACCACCAGCTCTGAGTAGGCCGCGACCGCCCGCCTCCCGAGGCAGGGTTCGGGGGTTGCGACAAAAAGGCCTATTGTGAAGAACTGCTAAGAGCAAACCCATGTAGCACGATCAAAATTGATGTTGAGCCATGTTCTAACCCTAGCAGTCATACTAGGCAATTCAGAAGAGTTTATGTATGGTTTGCATCAATTATAAAAGGGTTTAAGATATGTGGTAGAGAAATACCAGGTTTAGATGGTTGTCTCGTGAAGGGTTCATTTCCAGGACATATTCTCATTGCAGTTGGTGTCGATTGCATCAATGATATCTACCCAATGGCATATATATTAGGGGAGGCTGGAACATTTCAATCATGGAAATGGTTTTAGGAATTCTTAGAGGCGATCTTGAGTTACCAATCATTACCAACTTCACTTTCATTACAGATAGGCAAAAGGTAAACCTTATATGTTTAAAATGTATGCATTATGTGTTTACCTAAAATTTTGTATAATATACGTAGGGACTTCTACCAACATTAAACAAGTTGTTCCCCCATGTTGAGCACATGTATTGTTTAAGACACGTCCATGAGAACATGAAGAAACAATGGCATGTTGATTTGTATAAAAACATGTTACAGGGAGTAGCTTCTAAGACTTCCATTCATTACTTTGAAAATGCTATGGAAGAATTGAAGGCAACAGAACCAACTTTGTATGAATGGCTTAAACAAATCTCACCTAACAGTTGGTCCAGAGCTCATTTCTCAGGAAGGGCTAAGTGTGATACCCTGTTGAACAACATATGCGTGGTATTCAAAATGCAATTAATTGGAGCCAGAGACAAACCTGTCATTACATGTTTGGAGTTCATAAAGGTGTACATGACCAAAAGGATTGCAAATGTTAAAAAGTTACAAGATAAAGTTGTTGGTCCATTAAATCCCCATGCCACAAAGGTCTTTAATAAGATAAAGAAGGAAACATCACAATTGAATGTTGATGGTGGATGTTGATAAATACCAGGTAACCATTCATTAAATAGCACCTATATTAAGTGCATATATTTATGTTTGATTTTCTCATGTGTTTAGGTGAATAGTTCAAGATCTCAATGTGTGGTGGATGTAAAGACGAGAACATATACTTGTAGGAAGTGGGATTTAACTGGCATGCCATGTAAACATGCAGTGGTTGCTATCTGGGACATGTCTAGGAATGGCATAAGGGCTGAGTTACCAGAAGAATGGGTATCGGAAGTCTATTGGTTGGATACATGAAAAAGGTGTATGAGAATGTCATAGAACCAATCCAAGGGCTAGACAGGCTAGATAACTGGAGACCCTCTCAATGTCCAACTAGACTCATTCTACCCAAACATCATAAGAAGGTTAGTTTTCAACATCCTTGATTTGATCATAAGCAGGTTATTTAACTGATGTAATGATATTGTTATTTAGGTCAGCAGACCCAAAAGGAATAGAAAAAAGGCATTTATGAGGATTAGGTTAAAGCTGAGTTTTGCATTGGAGGGAAAATGACCATGAAGGGCAGCACTACCAAGTGTAGCAAATGTGGAAACATGGGCCACAATTTTCGAAGCTGCAAACGACAAGGTGGGCAAGATATACAGAATGCTACACAAGATGCACCATGTCACACCCCAATCGATGGCGGAAACATCGGAGTGAGACGAAAACTAAATTGCAAGAGACTTCATAACGCTATTTGTGTCAAGTATTTAATAATTGATTTTACATTTGCTTGAAATAAACATACAACAAGTATTCAAGAAATAAACTTTCATTTCATTGATAATAATTTAGTACATGATTTGGAAACACGATACAACAAGTTTGGAAGTAAGTTACAAAATAACAAGTATTAAAGTTTTAAATGTATTTCTAGGCAATCCTACTAGATTCATTGCATCTTTAATTATATCGTCAACCTGCAATACATGTTAAAGCATAGTTCAATACAAAAAGCATTGGCGAGCATACAAATTTAAATATAAATATAGGAAAACGTTTTGAACAAATCTTTCATGGTAATGACTACGTATAAGCATATAGATTTAAGCACGTATGATTACAAGTATAACACGTTGGATTACAAGTATAACACGTAGATTTGTATGTTTGATAATAAGTACATGTATTGCATCCCAAAGGTAATAAAGCATAAAAAAAAAGGGATCGAGTATGGTCACAGTTTTGCAAGCAAAAGGACATGCGAGTTTATGTGGCGTTATGAGGAGAATTCCAAATAATTATCCTTGAATGTAAAGCACGTTTCACCAAAAAGGCTCGAGAACCGTAAGAAAGGATGAACCTTAGACGATTAAGAACTTTCATTAACATCCGATATTCGTCAAAAAAAGTATTATAATCAAGGAAAAGAATCAAGATGTTTGTATGCTTGGTTAATTAATTGAGGCGTGTGTATGCTTGGTTGCCTAAATATCCGAAACATAACAGAGAATTGAGGTGGCTACTAGCTAAGTTAATTAATAAATCAAACTCATACCTCCTGTTGTCATTTTTGAAACACTCACACACATAGCTCAAATTTTTAGTTTAATCTCTTTTCTTTTCTTTTCAAAAATAAAAGAACAAAAGAAAAAGAAAAAAATCAATCAAAATGTCACATGCTACTGGAGTTTATTATTATTATTCTTATTATCATTTCTTGCCAACCTCAAGCCAAAATGTCCCATGCTACTGATCCTATGCATACACCCCATGTATAGAACATGGCATCCATCTTGTCGTGGTTACTAGGGTGACCATCACCAAGGAGATGGTTATCCTTGCAACACAGCCAAGTATTACACATACGATACGGCGTATAATCAAGTTTGATGCCAAGCTGAAACCCAAGACGCTATGTAACTGAGAGCATGAGGACGAGGGGTATACCTGAGACATGTATGTCGAAACTTTCAAACCGAGCGAGGAACCGAGAGAACCTGTCAAGCACCAGCAGTAACATCGAACCCTCATCATTGTCGTAGTTGATTTAACGGGCAACCAACAAGTGCAGCACCAGTCGGAGCCTACACAACCATCGCCAGAATACTTTTGCCTGGGACGAAACTTGTTGAGATCTTTGAGAGTCGCCGGAGTTCCGGTCCGGGTCAGAGAGGTCATGAACCGATAGCAGGTCTTGATTGATCCTTACTCTATCACAGGCTATGGTTGTGAAGAAACACAGAACTAATTAGGTGGTAATCAGTTTGGTTTATGTTCCTTGCATAGTGGTTAATCTCCTCTTGGATTCCTGAGCTCCTTGCTGACCGTGTTTAACTGCAAAACAAAACACCGTTACTCGTTAAGAGGGGAATGTGGGGGTTTCCCTCTTAACCGGGCTCCGGCGTGAGAATAAGCGACTGTGCTTTGGGGATGATTTAAGTGTTAAGTGAGAGTAGAGGGAATGGAATGGTTTAACCTGTGAAGTGAGGTCTCTATTTATAGCCAGAGAGGTGTAAGAGGATATGGGCTGATGGGCCTTGGGCCGGAAGTCGACAACTTGGGCGATATGCTCTTTGTCTCACTTGTCTCGACCGTTAGTGGCTTCTGGGAGTTCTTCGGTGCTGGCGCACAATGATTGGAGCCACGTGTCATGGTTGTCGGCCTGGCCGCCGTCCTGCCATCAGCAGGTAAGTGGAGATCGTGGGACAGTTGTCTCTGCCCTATGATTGGTGCCACATAGGCGTCCTTAAGTACTTTTTGTCTCCTGCATGTCAGACGATCGTGGAGCACGATTGCGCAGGAACAGAAGGACCCTGATTGGCCCTTTTATTCTGCCACTTGTACGTTGTGTACTATCTGGAAAGGCCTCGCGCCGTGGTCACGCACGATTCTTGCTGAGCACGCTATTATCATGCGCGCGGCATGGGCTTTCAGATGTCACTTTTAGAATGCCAAGTTTCGTTAACTGGAGTTTACTCTTTAGTGGACCTCGCGCCGCGCTGCACAGGTGTGCTGTATCCCGCGCGAGGTTGACGATCAAGAAACTTGCTGATTAAGGAGTATGGTCCCGCACGGCCTCATAGGGAGTTGCGCGGCTTTTTGGGACCATACCCCTTCAAGTCCCCCCAGTCCAGTGCTGCACCATGCGCAAGGCAAGTGGTTGGAGCTCTGGACTTAAGAAAATAAAGTAGAGTGATGGTTTTGGCTTTGGTAGATGGCGCGCGTGTAAGTTGTTAGTTACTACGGCGCGGCTACCAGGCTTGTTGTTGGCTTTTCCATGAAGTTTCTCATGACTTTGGGCGGGAGAAACCTCGAAGTTTTTGAATTTTCTGACAGGTTGGTGAAAAAGTCGCGGTTAGTGACGTTTGAGTTGACCTCTGACGGTTGTCATCAACGTGTTGCTGACGGTTCAGATTTTCGTTAGGCGAGTGAGGCCCACGCGCGCGTGGTAACCGTCACTCCGGGAAACGCGCCTTACGTGGCGCTTTTTGGTTGGCCTTGCTTGCGGCGGTTTTGGCACGGTTACCGATCGCATTAAATGCGATCAGTATATATATCCGAAGAGAGGTGAGGCTCATCACTTTCTCCTACTATTCTTCTATTTCCTCTCAAGTCTTCTCTGAATCTTCAAGTTTTTGAAGAACATTGTAGCAGATCATCAAGCTTTTGAAGAACACTCAAAACCGTTGTTTTATTTATCAATGGCTGAAGAACGACACGAGGATATCCCCGGAGAAGAAGGTCCTGTCCCTGTTCTCCGGTGGGACTTAGGGCTTTTCGAACAACTTTCCCGAAGTTTCCGGTTCCCACCGGAGTGGGATGCCCGGTACCCGGATCAGAATCAAACGGCCGCTGATGCACCGCCGGGGTACATCACCTTATTTGAAGACTTCTTCCAACAGGGCAACTTCCGGTTGCCGGCGACTAACTTCATGGCTCATATTCTCCAATATTATGGGTTTCATATATCTCAAATGAGCCCACCTGGGATGGTTCGGGTTCGGCACTTCGAGTTCCTGTGCTGGGCTCATGGCATCGAGCCAACTGTTGACAAGTTCCGGGTCTTCTATACTCTTCAGAGAAACATGGGTTTCTATTCCTTCGCTAGCCGAGGCGCGGCGAAGAAGATATTGCTAAATCCACCCAAGAGTTTCCATGACTGGAAACCAAAGTTTTTCTATATTCGGGAAGAGGTAGTTCCAATACCCATGACGTTTCGCGCTTGGACTGAACCGGTCGTGAAGGAAGACTTGGAGATCCCCAAGACTGCGGCCTGGTATCGCGAGCTTACCGCCACCCCAAACCGAGTGTTTGGGGAGAATGTCTTGGTTGCGGCGCGGATGAGCGACCAGTGGCCGCCTGATAGCAAGGAGGTTCCTATCTTGATGATGGGCGACGAAGGTTAGTAATTTTCTTATTCTGTCTTGTGGGGCTTGCATTTTTCCCTTTTGTTTTTCTGATACGACCTATCTTGTAGAGGCGCGCTTGTATCAAGCTGCCTTTGCCACTTTTGGCGGTAGAATGGGCGTGCGCCCGCTTCACGACGGAGAGCAATACTGGTACGACCAAATAAGGGATAACTTTATGTATCCTGTTGCTGATGCATTCACTTTGCCGCCTACTGCAAACGAAGGTGCGCACATACCGAAACCTCGCCCTTTGCGCTCTGTGACTTCTGCTGGGAAAGAGGTTGTCTATCTTTCCAGCGAGGAGTCTGTAGGGTCTTCGAATGGAGAGCTAAGTTCGTGGTCTAACGTCTTTGCAGGTGTGTTGCGCGACTTGGGTATTGACCCAGAAGAGAAGAAGAAGAAGAAGCCGTTGAAGAAGAAGAAGGATGCTGAGGTGACCAGCAAGGGTGCTGGAGGTAGTCGCGCAACCACTGGTGCTGTGGGTAAATGTATTTTTCGCCTTCATCAGAGTGACTTGAGAGATTTCATGATTGTTAGTGACTCACTTGAAGGTTTGCCGCGCGCAGGCGGAAAGAAGGCTGGAACTGGTGGCTCAGGGAGCGCGGGTTCTCGCAACCCGGACGCGGGCGCGACTCCTTCCTCTGTTGCGCATGAGGAGGAGGAGGAAGGGGAAGAAGAAGAAGAGCCTGCTGAAAAGTTGATCAGCAGAAAGAGAGTTAGAAGCGAGACTACAGCTGGCGTCTCTGTTGCGCCCGGAGCTGGTGAGGTTCCCCTAATTGGGAAGCGGAGCAACTTGCGCTCGCTTTACAAAGTTTCCCCGGGTAAGCTCCTTAGTTACATTATTTTGTTACTTTCTCTCTTTCTGACATGTTGTGTTTGCAGAGGTTAAGAAGAAGACGACCCCAGAGAAGGGTGTGGTATTCGTAGATCCGGTAGAGCCGGTGCATAAGAGGCCAAAGATTACTGTTAAATCTTCTAAGGCTGCTGGTGTTGAGACTGCCAAAGACAAACATGTTGCTGAAGGTGATCAGGCGAAGGCTGTTGAAGAGAAGAGGAAAGCTGATGAAGAGCGTAGGAAAGCTGATGCGGAGAGGAGGAAAAAGGCGGAGGAGGAGAGGCAGAGGAAAGCCGAGGCAGCTCGGAAGGCTGAGGAGGGTAGGAAGGCTGAAGAGGATAGGAAGGCTGAAGAGGATAGGAAGAAAGCTTCTGAAGTGGAGAAGGAGAAGCAGAAAACTGTTGAAAAGCCTAGTCAGAGAGTGTGACGGGGAAGCTAATTTGGCCTAACGGGAAGACCATTTCATTGCAGAACCCGGACAGTGGGTAGTCAACTGGTTCGAGTCTCGCTTTGTCTTCATCGTCGAACTGGTTAAAGCATTGTTCATAGATGATGTCTGCTGTACTTCCCGGGTCAATGAAGACGTATTCAGTTTCGTAATGGCCGATGATACCGGTGATGACGATGGGTCGCGTGGCTCGGGGACGCCCGCGCACCACCGGGAAGATAACTTGCTGTTCTTGCCATGAAGGCTCATACGGTCTCTTGCCTTTTTCTTTCGCGTTGTATCTTGGTCCATTGACCATGTGTGTCTCCAGGCGTCGAACCTTCTTGTGATTTCCTTCATCGTGGCGATGGAGCTGTCGCGTTTCTTTGCGCACATTCTTCACTAAGTGGCTCAGCTTTCCACTCTTTAGTGCTTTCTCGATCTCTTGTCGCAAGCTGTAACAATCATCTGTTAAGTGGCCTGTGTCCTTGTGGAAATCACAATACAGATTGGGGTCTTGTCCCTTTTTGTTCGTCATAGGCCTGGGAGTCTTGAAATCGTGGTTCTCCGTCATTAGCACCTCTTTTGGTGTTTTTATGAGCGGAGTCCAATGCTTTTCCCGATTATCATCTCGGACTGCCTTTCTATAACCGATGCGGTCAATGGTGTCACGCGCGTCTTCCTTATAGCGGGATCGTTCTTCGTAACGGGGTCGATCGCTATAACCGCTGGAGTGGTTGGCCTTCCACCCAGGGTTTTTGCCTTTGTTGCGCCTATTGTCATCGCGCGAGTGACCCCCCTTGGAAAATCTATCTTCAGAACGATAGTTGTTGTTTCGTGCGAGAGACTCTTCCGTTTGCGCGACTATCTTCGCGGCTTCCATGAGTTTGTCCCACTCCTTGGGCATTCCATCTTTCCCAGTGATGGTTCTAATCAGGCTATCACAGCGGATTGCTTTCTTGAAATGGCAGCGCATGAGTTGCTCACTTACGCCACCAATTTCCAGACATTCTTTGTTAAAGCGCGTAATGAAATCTTCCAGGCCCTCATTATCTCTTCGCCAGATATCTTCAACTTCAGCTGTGTCGCGCTGGTATCGCCTTTGCTGACTGAAGTGACTCAGAAACTGGGTCCTGAAATCTACCCATGATTTTATTTTTCCCGGAGGAAGGCTGTCGAACCAGGCGCGAGCAGCCCCCGTTAATGTTTGGATAAACAAATGACACCACATGGGCATGTTCCAACCTCCCATGCAGCCCACGCTAGTAAATACTCTGACGTGATCGTCTGGATCAGTCAATCCGTTAAACTTTCCGACAGTCGGAGGTAATTTCTCTCTCTTGAGCGGCGCGAGTGCTATCTTTGGGATGAACTTTGAATGCTCTATAGCTTCCTCTGGTCGATAGGCGAGGCGAAAGTCACGCTCTGCCTCTTCGGTATACCCAACATGCTGCCTTGGTTTGTAATACTCGTGATTTCTTTGCAAACGATTGAAGACCGAAGATTCGTCATCGTTTTCCCAGGTTGGATCGTTCGGGTCAGTTTCTTCCCACTCATCGTTTATGTTGCGCGGCGTGAGCCGGCTATGGACTGGGCCTCTTCGGAAATTTGACGGTTCGTCATAGTAGCTTTCTGTCTCCCCCCGCGTATCGCGCGTGTCCTGCACGCTTAGTCTTCGGGTAGGGGGAGGTCTGTTGGCTCTTCCTTGGATATTTTGCGGTGGTTGCATCGGGCGCGCCCCGTGACTTGGGCCGGTTGGTGTAACCAAGGAAGGTTCTGCCGTTAGAACTGCTTGCTGCGCGCTCAAGGATTGATATGCCGCGTTAATGGTGGCGAGTTGCTTGGCGTACCATGAGGCTGGGGTTTCGCCCTCTGGTAGCCCCAATAGCGCTGAGATGTTCTGAGGTGGAGCTGGGTTCGATGGTCCAGCACCGTTGTTTCCCGGGGTAGTTTGATTGATGCGGGTGAAGCTCCCGCGAGGACCCCCGGTGTTGGCCATCTCGATCTCGCCAATTTCTTCAACGTTTTGGGGCTGGATGTTTTGATTATCCACCCCAAACGCTGCGTTAGGGTCTGCTCCGAGACCAACAAATTCGGGAATGATTCCTTGACCAGCCATGATCGAAGGAAGAAAAGTAGTGAAAACTCAGGAAATAAGAAGATGAAAATGGTTTGTAGAAAAAATCGGTGGGCGCCAATGAAGAAACACAGAACTAATTAGGTGGTAATCAGTTTGGTTTATGTTCCTTGCATAGTGGTTAATCTCCTCTTGGATTCCTGAGCTCCTTGCTGACCGTGTTTAACTGCAAAACAAAACACCGTTACTCGTTAAGAGGGGAATGTGGGGGTTTCCCTCTTAACCGGGCTCCGGCGTGAGAATAAGCGACTGTGCTTTGGGGATGATTTAAGTGTTAAGTGAGAGTAGAGGGAATGGAATGGTTTAACCTGTGAAGTGAGGTCTCTATTTATAGCCAGAGAGGTGTAAGAGGATATGGGCTGATGGGCCTTGGGCCGGAAGTCGACAACTTGGGCGATATGCTCTTTGTCTCACTTGTCTCGACCGTTAGTGGCTTCTGGGAGTTCTTCGGTGCTGGCGCACAATGATTGGAGCCACGTGTCATGGTTGTCGGCCTGGCCGCCGTCCTGCCATCAGCAGGTAAGTGGAGATCGTGGGACAGTTGTCTCTGCCCTATGATTGGTGCCACATAGGCGTCCTTAAGTACTTTTTGTCTCCTGCATGTCAGACGATCGTGGAGCACGATTGCGCAGGAACAGAAGGACCCTGATTGGCCCTTTTATTCTGCCACTTGTACGTTGTGTACTATCTGGAAAGGCCTCGCGCCGTGGTCACGCACGATTCTTGCTGAGCACGCTATTATCATGCGCGCGGCATGGGCTTTCAGATGTCACTTTTAGAATGCCAAGTTTCGTTAACTGGAGTTTACTCTTTTGTGGACCTCGCGCCGCGCTGCACAGGTGTGCTGTATCCCGCGCGAGGTTGACGATCAAGAAACTTGCTGATTAAGGAGTATGGTCCCGCGCGGCCTCATAGGGAGTTGCGCGGCTTTTTGGGACCATACCCCTTCAGGTTGTGAGGAGGATGGTATCGAGTGGTGGTGGTAGTTTTGGCGACAACGCCAACGAAGACATGGTGGACGGAGTGGCGACTGTGGCGTGATGATGGTTTGCGGAAACGAAGAATCAAAGGTTGGAGATGTCAAGTGTGTGATTCATATATGGGTTGTAAATTGTTGCTGGTTGGGTGTTTTCATACTAAAAGGAACTAGAGTGTTTCTCTTGAAGAAGAAAGGTGAATAGCGGCGTTTTATAAGAAACTAGGGTTTTGGTTTTATTTTTTTGTGTGGTCGACATATAAGGAGGCGAAGCATTTCTTGGTTAGTTAGGTTTTAAGAATTGACCTATCAAACTAAAGTTCAAAAAAAAAAAAAAAAAAAAAAATACAACAGCAACTAAAATTTGTTTAAGGTGTCTTACTAATAAAAAATTACAATGCATAGAAAAATTAAAGTTGGATACATTTATAAACTTAATAAAAATCGCAGGGTATTTTTACCGATCAAGATAAGGTACAAGTATAAAGGAAGTAACTGGATGACAAAAAAATAGCTGAAATTTCATGGATGTTACACCCGTAATTCCTACGAGACCTGTTATCAAAACCCGAATACTTCGTAATGTGTCGTATAACATTAGTTTAGGGTTAAAAGTAAGAAAGGTTGGTGTCGGTATTTGGCGCGTATTTCGTCGGTCGCGTTAAAGCCGCGTAAAATGCTTCGGTGATCGTTTCTAGCTCGTTTTTCGATCTGATTTCGAATGTGAGTCGAAAAAAGAATAGGAAACGAACACGAATTCACTAAAGTGTAGGAATACGAAAATACGAGGCGTTACACACCAAGTGCAAGTCAGAATGCATAGTGCAATACTGTTGTTTTAATGATGTTTTAGAAGTGTTGAGGATGTTAAGATAGTTTAAGTTATGATTGTGTTATGATGGTTCACTTTCAAGACAATGGTGATGTTTTATTTTATGACCATGTTGTTTGTGACTTTAAGGCTTTCAAGACAAGATGTGTATGGATATGCAAATGTTTTGTAATCCACAACCGCTCTTCTATAACAATGTTTGTGTATATGAATCATATTTCAGTATTATGTAACACTTAGGCTTAGGGATGGGATTTGTATAGTACTCGTACCGAAAATACTGGTACTGAATTTGAGCAAAACTAGGTACCAAATACCATACCGAATATATTGGTACGGTACGGGTATTTCGGTATGGTACCCGCTCTGGTACCACTTTGTTTTTATTTTAGTTTTTAGCACGTAGGGGTACTAAATAGGTAAAATCAGCACTTGTAGCAATATAGTACAAGTACCAAATAAGTAAAATTGGCACGAGTACCAATACGATACAGGTACCAAATAGGTAAAATCAATACAAGTACCATAAATACCATAATACGAAATAAAACATAATAAAAAAACATTTAAAGTTCTATATAAAATTCGGTACCGGTACCTGTTTTTTACCCGTACCGGTACTGGTACCGAAAGTACCGAATACCGAAATCAATAAAATTGGATACCAATACATGTACTAAATACATAAATCAGTACGGGTATTTGGGAAAATATGCACATCCCTACTTAGGCTGTTCAATTAAACTGTAAGCATGTTAAATTAAACAGTTAAGATGTATTTAACACAATTAACATGACATTGTATAACATTAACAGAATTGTACATTAAAAAACAATCTTTCAACTAAAAAAACACTTCACAGCATAAGAATTGTCCGTTTTGGATTAGCATCAGTTTGTGAAATGCGATAGCAAGTACCAGCTCCATATAAGCAAATGATGTCCGATTCCTCGATCCTCTGTGATGGCTTTTGGATGAAGTAGCAGTCGACTTTTGCGACATGGTTCTTTAAGGAGTGGAAGATTGTTGATTGTTAAACGAATTGGTAATTTAGGGTTTGGTTTCAACTACTCTTCATTCGTTCAGTCGCCTGCTGTTACACCCCAACTGATGGCGGAAAAATCGGGATGAGACGAACAAATTGCTCAAAACATCATAACACTATGTGACAACATAAATTAAATTAGATTTCATAAATTGCTAAAGTATAATACAAGAATTCAACATAAACAACATTGTTTCGAATATACAACAACAAAATAGTTTAATCTAGGTGTGTTTCTAAGTCCACTTAAATCTTGTTTCTTCACTTAGCATCATCTTGTCTATTATCCTGCAACATGTATTAAAATAGAGTTCAATGCAAAAGCAAAGGCGAGTATACAAGTTTGATACATAGTATAACATAGAATAAAATTGTTTAACGTGCTCGTATCCAACATGAACAACAATATGCAAGTTACTAATACGCTGAAATGGTGTCACTATATGTTCAAACCCTAGAATACAATGCGTTGAAATAGCCAAATCCCAATAGAGTAGCGGGAGGTAAAATGTTTAACTTAACAATACCCCAAGTCTAATGGGCGGTGCATTACTCCTATAGCGCTATAATTGGTAAGGTGGGCATGTACGAAGTTAATGAGCATATAGACACTAATAGTTTACATAGCATATGAGATTAACAAGCATCAAATCGTTCATAGACTAACTCCCAATAGACTAGCGGGAGGTGAACATGTTTACATGTGGATAGAATATAATTCAAATAGTTTCAAGTGTTTAGTGTTTTTACATAGAATACATGTTGCACCCAAAAGTGTTTAAAAAGTAAAATGGGTTCGAGTATACTCACAAAATTGCATGTGTTTTCCGATTTATCCAACGTGACGAGGTTGTTGAGACTAGGAAGTTGAATGTGTTCGATTTGGAGTTTAAGAAGATGTTTACGTTTAAGGTTTACGGATTTAAAGTTTAAGACATGAAAATAGACATACGAAAATAATCATCCTTCACTTATGATGTTTAGATGATATACTTACTAACTTGACAACGTCCACTCATTCATCATCAAGAGTTCGGTTTGTTTGAATGTTATATAGGTATTACATAGAATATACTATATCATATATGTCAAGCATGAGGTAGAAGATTAAAGTCTTCATTTAGGCACCTCTAAGTATCATGGAATTCATACATGAGGTAGGAAGAACAAAGCTTCCATTTAGGTGCCTCTATTGTTCACCACTACACTTGTTGTTATAAACAACAAGGAGGGCCATGAACTTACAAGAAATAATGATATAACAACAACTAATCTATGGAAAAAAAAAAGAAAAAAAAACATCAAGCAATGTGTGGATTTTTAAGTAGGATAGCCCAAGCTAGTCCTAAATCACACAATCATCAAGCTTTATGCTTGAACATCACTTGTGGGTTAACCCCTTGAACAAAACAGAAAGTTTGTGAGGTTTTAACCTCTGATTTAACATGTCTCAACCTTGTTTTTAAGCCTAACTAACCATAGATGTGGTTATAAGCATTAGGACATAGGTTTGAGATGAGTTAGACTCAAGTTTAACTAAGATTAACAAAGTTTTAGATGAAAACAGGAAAGTCAGTCAAATTTGGAGCCTTTTTGGTGACGTTCCAGGGCCTGGTTTTCCATGGAAAACCAATGGAAACGTAGCTAAGGTCAATCCAAAGAAGTAGGAAAAAGAATCGAGTGAATCGGATAAGAAATGAAGAAGTTATGCTCTCTTGAAGAACTTGCTACACTTCTGTCTGAATTTTGATTTTCAGCAGCTTTTGAGATGGATTTGATGTAATTTTGTGGGTTTGTAAAGTGTATGAAGCTTGGAAGAGGTGTGGTATTTATAGGGAATGATTAGGTTAGTTTGTGGTTGAGTAATAAATGTTAAAAATTAGTTTAAAACTCAAATAAGCACAAAAACCCCGCTAAAACGCGCTGAAAATGGGGTCTGGTCGCTGATTAGGCCCTTTTAACGAGTGTATTAAAGATATATGGGCCGGGTTTTGTTCGAAGAGGAGTCCCAGCTCAACTGGTCTGCACGTGTGATTGTGAGGCTGCAGACCCGTGTTCGTGTCCCGTGGTCTGTAGTCTTTTCTTTTGATGGTTTTTGTGTGCTGAACAGAGCCCAGTTTGTGAGAGGTTAAAGGTTTTGCGGCTCTGGCTTTGTTCGATAAAGAGGTTGTAGCCGAGTGGTTAAGTGTGCGTTTTTGGAGGCCGGTGACTCGGGTTCGATCCCCGCGGTCATCAGTCTTTTGTTTCTTTTTTTATATTTAATTATAACCTTATACTTTCAGAAATTGCACAATTCATCCCTGAACTTAATTAACCAAGTTATTTAGTTGCTTTAAAGAAGGAACAACTTTATATTACAAACTAACTAGGTTAGTTTACTAACTTTAATTTCTAACGAAACTAACTAGTTTATTAATAAAACTCTTATTAAAATAATAATATTAGTTAATTTAATTAAATAAAATAGAATAGGTAAATAACCATATTTATGAACGAATTTAAACTAGGGTAAAAATCTTTAAACAATTATTCATTTTACGAAGCTCCCGAATCTTATTATTTTAAGAGTTTTAACTAGTTTAACGAGCATCGAGTTTAATTGTGTAATAACGAGCCAAGAGTCTTGGATAATATATTGATTGCAACGAAAGACGGCATACAAAGTTTCCAAAAATAGGATTTTATGCAAGGGTTTCCAAATATAGAAAATATGAAAACGCAGGGCGTTACAGTCTCCCCTCCTTTAGGAAATTTCGTCCCGAAATTTATTCAAGAGGAAGACTTGAAGAGTTTTGGCAAAAGGTGATTATTCAAAACCGAGAATTGGAAATTTCGAAATGTAAAAAGTAAGAAATTTCGAAGAACGACAAGATACATTTGTAAAGGAATTCGTTTGTCTAAAGTGATTTGACGTACCAAACATAATTAAAAACGTAAGGGTAAGTATATGGTTAAAGCGAGTTTAAACAAGTTTGAAAATCTCAATTGGATATGCATTAAAATGCGTCGCATTAGGAAGGGGAATCTTGTGTGAAACGGTTTGTATTTTGATGAAAGTGGGGTAGCTTGCATAGGAAGTTTTTAAGGGTAGTATAAAATCGCACATTTGTAAAAGTTGTTTATTGAGAGGAACGAGAGGGTTTGGTAAATAAGTGATAACGGTCTACTAGGTATGTTTACACAAGAATAAAGATGGTTTTAAAGGTAAAGAGATAAGTTAGGATTCGAATGTTTAAACCGATGCGATTGTGAACGAGGTTCGTATAAGAGGACAAGGAATAATTGAGAATAATGAGGGTATAAAAGTGAACGATTGATGTTGAATACACGAATGCGAGTATCAGAAATAGCATAAGTGCTGGATGGGTGAAAGTAGCGTGCTTAAGAATGAAGTCTCTTCGTGGATAATCGGATAAATGCATTTGTGAGTTGTTTAAAGTTGAATTAGGTCTAAAGGTTTGCAAAGCACTGAATGGCACATTCTACGAAAGTTCAGTAATATGGTGGAAACACTTATATATAGGATGTACCAGCGGCGTATCCACCATGTTTCAACCATGTTACATCTGCTTCGTTATTCGGTGCAATGTTACATTCCGTGTTTTGCCATACGCAGTAGTACACTCTATGGTTCTCATACGCCCATCATCATAATCCCGTGTGCACCCGCGATTATATTGATTGTCGCATGATCCGCATAGCTTGTACTAGTTGCGTATGAATTAAGGTATACATAAATTTTGAACATAAGATTGTGTGTGTAAAGAAATGTAGCATATTAGCATGTTTGCGTTCCCAAATAGTATAAGACCAACGTAAGTGAATCCCTCGATTTTCGCTCGCGTACAGGTGCGAGTGTATAAACTTTGAGTAAAAAGCATGAACAAAGTATGAGTTTAGATATGAACACGCATGTGAGCATAAACACAAAACGCATGTTGAGAGTATGAGCACAAGTATAACGTGTATGAAAAGCGAGTATAAATGTGGGTACAAATTTGAGCATGAACGAATGAATGTGAGTATAATCATAAATCGTATAAATGAGAGTATGAATGCGAGTACGAGTATAAATATGAACACAAATATGAGTATAAGTATTAGGCTATTAGCACAAATTGCGTGAGTATGAATACGTGTATAAATATAAGTATAAACATAGGATGCATAAGCATGAATATGAACGTGAATATAAGTGTAAAACATGGATGTTCGTGTATGAATAGTCTGTATGAGTATAAATATAAGTGTAGGATTAATTGTATAAGTAAGAACAAGGTGTATGAACGTGAAGATAAGTGTAAGCATAATTGAATATATATGAGTAAAACATGATTGTGAATATTAGTGTAACCATAATTGTATAAGTGTAGGTGTAGGTGAAGTGTATGAGATGAATGTGAGTATGACTATAGGTGTAAAACATATTTAAGTATGAAAAATGTATGAGTGGAAATATGAATGTGATAGTATAAACGTACAAGTATAATGCATGAATAATATATATGGGTATGAATACAGATACAAACAAATTTGTATAAGTGTGGATATAAACGTAGATGTATGAATTATAAACATAAATGTGTAAGTATGTATATAAGTGTAGACATAAAATGTATAAATATGTGTGTAAGAAATAATGCTTTTGTTTGTAACATTAATTGAAATTTACGAATTAAAGCACGTAGAAGATTAAGAAGGTTTGAGTAAGAAGGAAAGCGAGTGGTATGCATGATATTGTTGTGTGATATTGACTAGAACGTGTAATATGATATGTGCATGTAGTCGCTTGAGCATAATTGAATCAAAATAGATTAAGTCGAATTGGGAATGTAGAGTCTAGTTTGTGCAAGTGAAGAGGATATAAAACATCCACTGGTTGCGTGAAATGGTACTTTGTAAAAGAATGGAATGCTACTTTTGTTTTTTTTAAAGAATTTACATAAGTTGAAAAATTATTTGTTCTTATGAAGTTTCCTTGCCCACCTGTTTTAAATTCGTTTGACGTATCGGGTAATGTTTGAAAAGGTTCTAGAAGTTAATGAGGTTACATTGTTTTAAATAACTTTCCATTAACGAAGTAATTCGAGGTTAAGAGATTATTGTGAAAACATTGATCCTTAGAAAAAGAAAATTGGCATATGAGCTTAGTGATCGTGAAAGGTGTTCTTAATAAAATATTTTGTTGATTTTGAAAAAAAAAAGAAAAATTTTTTTTGGTAAATGATCGAGTAATATTTGTAATATTTTGTATGATAAGTTGGTTTGATTCTCAATATAAAAAATGCAATCTTTAGTATAATGATGCGAGATGAGTGTGTTTTAGTAACTACGTGGAATACGAAATTTCACAGGCAATGGATTTATTAGACCGGCTAAGTTGATAAGTAGCATTTCGTGAAATTTTGAAAATCGAGGAATAAGCGTTCATGGTACAAGTTAAGAATTTTGTGTGTGTGAGCTATATGAAAATAGATTGTAGTGTAAGAAATTTCTTTAAATAAGCAATGCATTTTGAAATTATTAGAGATTTGACTAATGATAAACGATTTAGATATAAACATGATCGTGTTTACAAAATATAGTCTATTAAAGAAAGTTTAGGTAACGATCACCTATGTAAGGGAATCACCCCTAACTCGTTGGTGAGGTCGTTGTAAGATGAGAAAAGAAATGGAGTTAGTCGTCAAGGTAAGGAAACCACTCTCATCTTGATGATATGCCTCCATTTATTGTTACATGGGGCATAAATAAAATTATGTGAAATCATATATGTGAATAATGTATAAATGTATGAAAAAGTATTTGTACGATATATGCGTAAAAGTGAAATTTCAAAAATAATTCGAATTCGAAAATGATCGAGAATAATAAAACGTAATTCGATTAAAATTTGGATGGTTCCAAAACGGAACGTTGACTAACCAAAGTGGTCGAAATGTCTTTTGAATTTGAGAAGCATGTTTTGGCCTAATAGGTGGTATACTCTCGCCGACACGTCGGTTAACGGTATTCACCCTTCCGGTTACTACATGTCCCAATTCAATTGAAACTTCGAGACTTGGCGGGATTTATGAAAAAAAAAATCAAGGAGTGGGACTAGTCGACAAGATGCGGGTTTCACCCCTAACTTGACGATTTCGTGCCCTAAGTGTGGTTGGTACTCGTCGGGTCAAAATGTAATTTCGATATGTTGACGAGGGTCCACTAGAATTTGAAATTGAAATTCTTCATCAAGGTGAGGACTTCACTCCTAACTTGATGACGAATCTCGTGTAAAAAGAATAGGTAGATTGAGAGTCGTTCACCAAATTGTGGGTTTCACGCCTATTTTGGGGAAGTTGTCTCGTTTGTATAATACGAGTGTTTGCGGATTTAGAATAGTCGAGTAAAATGTATGAGGAAAAGAAGATGTTGAAGATTAAATAAACAAGTATAACCTTGACGAGAATGGCACATAAAGAATGAAATATTAAAACAAATATTAACACATCATAAAACAAGTATTAACACATAGGAATAGCATGTCAAGTATGGTACACAAGTATAAAACGAAATAAATGTTTAAAACGCTCAAAGGGAATAAATAAGAAACACATAAAGTGGCATGCATGTAGTTTCAAGCAAAACATAAGAATAAGGCTCTAAAACTATAGACTAGGCAAAAGCATTCCTACTTTTCCTAATTCCCTATAGTTATGGCTCTGATACCAATCTGTCACACCCCAACCGATGGCGGAAACATCAGGATAAGACGAACAAATTGCTAAAAACATCACAACACTATGTGACAATATAAATTAAATTGGATTTCATAAATTGCTAAAGTATAATACAAGAATTCAACATAAACAACATTGTTTCGAATATACAACAACAAAATAGTTTAATCAAGGTGAGTTTCTAAGTCCACTTAAATCTTGTTTCTTCACTTACCATCATCTTGTCTATTATCCTGCAACATGTATTAAAATAGAGTTCAATGCAAAAGCAAAGGCGAGTATACAAGTTTGATACATAGTATAACATAGAATAAAATTGTTTAACGTGCTCGTATCCAACATGAACAACAATATGCAAGTTACTAATACGCTGAAATGGTGTCACTATATGTTCAAACCCTAGAATACAATGCGTTAAAATAGCCTAATCCCAATAGAGTAGCGGGAGGTAAAATGTTTAACTTAACAATACCCCAAGTCTAATGGGCGGTGCATTACTCCTATAGCGCTATAATTGTTAAGGTGGGCTTGTACGAAGTTAATGAGCATATAGACACTATAGTTTACATAGCATATGAGATTAACAAGCATCAAATCGTTCATAGACTAACTCCCAATAGACTAGCGGGAGGTGAACATGTTTACATGTGGATAGAATATAATTCAAATAGTTTCAAGTGTTTAGTGTTTTTACATAGAATACATGTTGCACCCAAAAGTGTTTAAAAAGTAAAATGGGTTCGAGTATACTCACAAAATTGCATGTGTTTTCCGATTTATCCTACGTGACGAGGTTGTTGAGACTAGGAAGTTGAATGTGTTCGATTTGGAGTTTAAGAGGATGTTTACGTTTAAGGTTTACGGATTTAAAGTTTAAGACATGAAAATAGACATACGAAAATAATCATCCTTCACTTATGATGTTTAGATGATATACTTACTAACTTGACAACGTCCACTCGTTCATCATCAAGAGTTCGGTTTGTTTGAATGTTATATAGGTATTACATAGAGTATACTATATCATATATGTAAAGCATGAGGTAGAAGATTAAAGTCTTCATTTAGGCACCTCTAAGTATCATGGAATTCATACATGAGGTAGGAAGAACAAAGCTTCCATTTAGGTACCTCTATTGTTCACCACTACACTTGTTGTTATAAACAACAAGGAGGGTCATGAACTTACAAGAAATAATGATATAACAACAACTAATCTATGGAAAAAAAAAAAGAAAAAAAAACATCAAGCAATGTGTGGATTTTTAAGTAGGATAGCCCAAGCTAGTCCTAAATCACACAATCATCAAGCTTTATGCTTGAACATCACTTGTGGGTTAACCCCTTGAACAAAACATAAAGTTTAAGAGGTTTTAACATCTGATTTAACATGTCTTAACCTTGTTTTTAAGCCTAACTAACCATAGATGAGGTTATAAGCATTAGGACATAGGTTTGAGATGAGTTAGACTCAAGTTTAACTAAGATTAACAAAGTTTTAGATGAAAACAGGAAAGTCAGTCAACTTTGGAGCCTTTTTGGTGACGTTCCAGGGCCTGGTTTTCCATGGAAAACCAATGGAAACGTAGCTAAGGTCAATCCAAAGAAGTAGGAAAAAGAATCGAGTGAATCGGATAAGAAATGAAGAAGTTATGCTCTCTTGAAGAACTTGCTACACTTCTGTCCGAATTTTGCTTTTCAGCAGCTTTTGAGATGGATTTGAGTGTGATTTTGTGGGTTTGTAAAGTGTATGAAGCTTGGAAGAGGTGTGGTATTTATAGGGAATGATTAGGTTAGTTTGTGGTTGAGTAATAAATGTTAAAAATTAGTTTAAAACTCAAATAAGCACAAAAACCCCGCTAAAATGCGCTGAAAATGGGGTATGGTCGCTGATCAGGCCCTTTTAACGAGTGTATTAAAGATATATGGGCCGGGTTTTGTTCGAAGAGGAGTCCCAGCTCAACTGGTCTGCACGTGTGATTGTGAGGCTGCAAACCCGTGTTCGAGTCTGATGCGTGCGAAGTGTCGTATTTATTAGGTGTATATTTTAAGCCCTTTTTAACACTTATTTTAGCCAAGTTTTAAATTTATAAAACACGATATTTCACTAACACTAAACACACATATGGGCAAGTGCACCCATCGTTGAGCGTAGTATAGTGTTGGTAAGATACCGAGGTCGTCCAAGGACACAAGAGCTTTTAATAACCGTTTATCCTCAACGTCTAATCAAAATAAAAGTTTAGAAAAATGTTTTAAACTAAGAAAAATAAAAACTAACTAAAATGCTGAAAATAAAATAAAAATAAAACAGATAGACAAGATGAATCACTTGGTTCCGACTCGTATCTGGTATAACCTTTGATTATTTCCGCACTTTTGCACATAATTAAGAGATTATCTTAGTTATTGTAGTAGGCCCCTCTTTTGAAGGTGACGTTACCATCACCCCAGTAGTTTGAGTCAGCAAGGATACAATCCTAAAAGGGTGGATTATTGGAAGATAATGAATTAAGTTATTAATGCAGTATTGTGGTAGGCCCCGCTTTTGGCGGTGACGTTACCCTCGACTAAGTAGTCTGAGTCAGCAGGAATACAGTCCTAAATAGCCGGGTTATAGTATTAATAGTAGTTAACTTATGAGGGGATCAAAGAGTTTGGACCCCCGCCATCCAATACCGTGAAGTATTGAAGGAGGTCCTACTAAATTTGACCCAGGTCCATTGCAGGACCTCTAAACGCTGAACAATGGCAAGACCTTTACCAAACCGTTCCCTTAACCCCCGACCAGGTAGCCAACATACCTCCATATAGATCGTGGAGATATGAATGGTGAAAATCCTTTATTTTATATAGACAGTAAAATAATGCCAAGACACCACGGACAAACGATAAGGAAAGATCACCTTCAACATAAGTAACTAGTTATTAAAGTCATTAATACAAAACCAAATAAAAAGTGCAAAAGATTAGAAATAAAAAGTATTATACTAGACACTTTGTCTTCACCAAGTGATGTAAGAGACTTAGGCAAACATGGCCTTGATTGTCAAGAACTCTTACGATCAATCTTGGATCCCGAGACGACTCACACACTCTACGATGGACAATGGATGATGGTGGTGGATGATGGTGTTGTGATGGTGGTGGGTGGTGGATGAAGTGTGAGAGAGGTGGTGTGCCAAGGGATGAGTTGAAATGAATCCAAGCACTCCTATTTATAGGCTGAACAGAGAGCTGGGCACGGCCCCGTGTCCGCTGGACACGGCCCCGTGCCCGTGTGACACTCTCTCTCCTCATTAATTGTAATTCGCAATTACAATTAATGCGCCTGCAGTACTTTCGACACGCCCCCGTGTTCACTGGGCACGGCCCCGTGGTGGGCAATAGAAGCTTCTATAGGTTTGTCTTTTCTGCTGCTTCTTGGGCACGGCCCCGTGCTGGCTGAGCACGGCCCGTGTTCAGTCTTCTGCCTTCTCTATTTTGCTTGGGAAGATGCCGTTGAGGGGTCGGGCAGTCCACTAATGTTCCTTTCCTTGTATTTATGTTGGATTTAGCTGTCTTTTTGCTTCTTTTGTGTTTTGAGCTCTTTTAATCCTGAAAATACAAAAGGAAGACAAAAACACTCTTTTTCCAATATTAGTACTTAAAAAGGGTTAGTTTTATGCCTTATTTGATGTAATTTATATGTTGCATTTTACATACATCAAATACCCCCACACTTGAACTTTTGCTTGTCCTCAAGCAAAACTCTTTAATATGTGGCTTACACTCCCAAATGGAATGGGTAGAAGAGAAGGTTTTGGGCTTGTCGTAGAGTGTCGGGATATCCAAGATCTTTTTGGGTTTTATTTTTTTTCTATTTACAATCCTATTCGTAATGATTTATTTAGAACGTTTCATAGGAGAAATTACTTATTTGGGCATAACATGCCTTTTTAAAATTCCATTTATATACAAGTTCACATACCTCACGGGAGAAATCACTCACACTCGGCCGAAGGTGTATTTTTAGTGAATCACTCGAGAGCGGCATGGAACTTATTCCTACCATAGGCTTGCCAAGCAATCAATCCTCCTCCTTTTTAACTTTTATACCTTTGTAAATATCAAGAGGACTTTGTGGGTTAAGGGTTAGGCTTGGGTTAAAGGTAGGTGGTTGGGTTAGTGATTAGTGGTTAGTAGAAAAAAAAGCGAAAAGCGTAACAAGTGTCGGTTTTCGTAAGACTTTCTATTTTTGTAACTTTTTATTTTGATGAAGCTTTTATTCAAACAAAGTTATTTTTGATGAACTTGTTTGTTTATTTTCTTTTTGCTTCATCATCAACAGATTTTTTTTTTCAACTTACGAAAAACCGAACTTGTTACTAAAACAAAGGGTTAAAAATAAAAAAAAGGTTTTGGTGGGTAAAAGGGTTTTGTTTGGGTGATGAAATGAAAAGGTTTAGGCTCAAAGGGGCTAACTAGGGGAATTTTTGGGTAGGTGGTAAAAGAAAAGGAAAAATAATGGTGTAGAAATAAAAAGGGTTAGTCCTAATGCCTCCATCATTTACTTACTCGGGTTTAAGTTGATAAGGACCGGGAATGTATCGTCATGGCAAGTTCTAGAGTCGTAAGAACCAAGCGGCTATTCACACAAGAAACGAAAAATGAGCATTTAGTCTAAAGATGTAAATTTGTATGCTCAATAAAGGCTCAAAACTCACTTTTGTGGGAATGGGTTTTTATGTGATCAAGTATATATAATCAAATTTTAACTAAGTTTGCCATGCCTTTTCATAATTTTCTTATGTTGGTTCTTTTTATCACTACGCTATCGGTTGTAAATTTGCAAAAATATAACCTTTTTGGGAACTTGAATTTCCCGAGTTAAACCTAGACAAGTAAAAAAATGAAATTTTTGAAAAAAATTGGGGTGATTAGCGGTTCCAATAGAGTTTTGTGTAAGGCTTGTATTTAGGACTTGCAAAATTCAAGGTTTTAGCATCCCCCCCACACTTAAATTACACATTGTCCTCAATGTGTCCCAAAAATAAATTTTTAGGTTGATTAGATGTGTAAAATGGTGTAAAAAGCAAAAATTTTCTGTTACTGGGCGCTGAACACGACCCCGTGTTGTCCGGGCACGACCCCGTGTTCAAGTGCCAGTAACAAAATTGAAACAAGAGAAACAGAAGTCTGGACACGGGGGCGTGTTGGGTGAACACGGCTCGTGTCCAGTTACCTGAACTGGGCGTTTTTCTGCAGGTGGTTCAGCACGGGGCCGTGTTGGTTGGGCACGGCCCGTGTTGAACCTTCTGAAATGGAGAGAATTGTCGGGTTGCTTTGTTCTTGTGCATGAGTTCATTTTTCTCGTTCCCCTTTTCATCCCTTACCACCATGAGTGTGTTTTATTCATTAACAACCATCCAAACTTAAAACCATCATTTCATTTTATCATAGAGAGAACTTACATAGTCCTAGAATTAAACTAGATAAAAAAAAACTTAACTAATTAGGTCAGGAGGTACACGAGGTTATCATAGAGAGTTCCACTATTCTAAGAAAATTTCGAGAATAGTTTCCCGATATAGTAGGACTTTTATCCGAAGGAATTTTTCCCTAAATGTTGTTTAAAGCCATTCTTCGATCTCCCTAGGAAGAAAGAACGCGACTTCATTTTCTTCCGCAACTGGTGGCGGAGGAGGAACATTCACCGGGACTCCTTGCACCACTCTTCGCGGCGGCTCTTGGTGCATGGCGTACCATTCAGCCGGAATGACAACTTCGGGCACCACGTTCCACGCCCTTTGGGTTATTACCAGTACCAAAGGCGGGGAGGCGAGAAGGTTCAACCTCTGGTGCAAGAGGTTTACTTCTTGGAGACAGCCCTCCAGCCCCACCGTAAGATGGTTGATACGGTCGACCAATGCTTCCTTCACTCCCGTCATTTCGTCGATAGCCTCCCTTAGGGCGTAAACATAGTTTACAAGAGAGTCTTCCGCTGTTGAAGATCTCCTCCCATGTTGGTTACTTCTTGAAGATGATCCGCTTGTTCTGCTTGCCATTTTCTGTGAAAGAAACCGAAGAAAGCTAAATTTTTACAAAACAGTGCCTCGGACACGGCCCCGTGCTCGCTGAGCACGGCCCCGTGTCCATTTGTCTGCAGGATTTTAGGCTAAGGAATCTTGGAGTTTTAAATTATTTCCATGATTTTTATCTGGGTTTTGAGCTTAGATAATTTAAAATAAAGTTATACAACTAACTTTAAACAAGAATCCTTAGCAAATAATCTTACAAACTCCTCATAGAGGGTTGGACTCAAGAGATTTCCAAGCTTCCATGGAGGAAATTTTGAAAAATTTTGAAAGAAGAGGAAATGAATAGAAGTGGAAGGGACAAGAGGGTCCTTTGGAACCTTCTTTTAGCACTTACCTAGGATGGTATGAGTGAAGATCCCAGGAATCTCTGTCAATTGAAGTGGTCAAAAATGAGCAGGAATCAGGCTGCATTTAAAGAAAACGACAGCGCTCTGGACACGGCCCCGTGTCCACTGGACACGGCCCCGTGCGCAGAGGAAATTCTGACACATTTTGTCCGTATTCTGACCAAATCAGCAGAGAATCTTTTTGGTGAGCACGGGGGCGTGTTGACCTGGACACGACCCCGTGTCTGGAGGCTGTTTTTATGGAGTTTTGCTTCTTCTAAGGATTTCGTCGAAATCGGGTGGTTCCTTACTGGTTGGGACAACCCCAAAGTGCCTAAGATACCTTAATTGTCCTAGACTAAGGCGAGAATGCAAGAGGTTGTCGGTTAGGGTAATTCCTATTTTTATTCTAGGTGGACAAGTCCAACCCTTTCCCGGGCTCTCGTTAAAGAAGGTGTATGCCGAATCGCTCAGGTCTATGTATGCATCGAACGAAGTCGATGGAGAGTCCTTCACGGCACAATCGACACAGGGACGACTATCGTCCAAGTCTTTGCTAGGTACGAAGGTATTTTCGGAAGCAACGAGGTTGTCGGAATGCGGTTCCAGCATTTCGTCATGGTCATTGTCTTGGGGTGGATAAATAAAATCCTTCCTAAGCTCTTTTAACCAATTCAGAATTAGCTTTTCTAGTTGAAATAACTCATCAAGGAGCATTTCTCCTAGAATATCTGGTTGGGCGCATTCGAGGGAGAAATAGTGCTTATTTTTACTTTCGCCCCTCTTAAGGTTGTAAGAAGTCGGTGGGTCCATGTAGTGGGGCCTATAATTTAGAAAGTAGCATTTTACTTCTTCATGTTTGCCACCACATAATTGACACCACGTACCATAAGAGTGCCGAAAGTAAAAACAATTACTATCACTCATGTTTGTGTCAGAAATTACCAACCGCCGGGATCTAACGGTTCTGTTTTCAGTAAGTGAATCTTGGGCACGGGGGCGTGTTGAGTGAGCACGGCCCCGTGTTCAGCTTACTGTCGAACGTAAAACAGGATTGCCAGTTCCAATGATTGAGCACGGGGGCGTGTTCAGCGGGCACGGCCCGTGCTGAGCTCTGCAGAAGCTGAAAAACTAAGAAAATCCTAAAAAAAAATAAAAAGAAGAAATAAAAATAATTAGGCCGTTGATTCCTAACTTTCTTAAAATCCTTGTGTCCCCGGCAACGGCGCCAAAAACTTGATGCGTGCGAAGTGTCGTATTTATTAGGTGTATATTTTAAGCCATTTTTAACACTTATTTTAGCCAAGTTTTAAATTTATAAAACACGATATTTCACTAACACTAAACACACATATGGGCAAGTGCACCCATCGTTGAGTGTAGTATAGTGTTGGTAAGATACCGAGGTCGTCCAAGGACACAAGAGCTTTTAATACCGGTTTATCCTCAACGTCTAATCAAAATAAAAGTTTAGAAAAATGTTTTAAACTAAGAAAAATAAAAACTAACTAAAATGCTGAAAATAAAATAAAAATAAAACAGATAGACAAGATGAATCACTTGGTTACGACTCGTATCTAGTATAACCTTTGATTATTTCCGCACTTTTGCACATAATTAAGAGATTATCTTAGTTATTGTAGTAGGCCCCTCTTTTGAAGGTGACGTTACCCTCACCCCAGTAGTTTGAGTCAGCAAGGATACAATCCTAAAAGGGTGGATTATTGGAAGATAATGAATTAAGTTATTAATGCAGTATTGTGGTAGGCCCCGCTTTTGGCGGTGACGTTACCCTCGACTAAGTAGTCTGAGTCAGCAGGGATACAGTCCTAAATAGCCGGGTTATAGTATTAATAGTAGTTAACTTATGAGGGGATCAAAGAGTTTGGACCCCCGCCATCCAATGCCGTGAAGTATTGAAGGAGGTCCTACTAAATTTGACCCAGGTCCATTGCAGGACCTCTAAACGCTGAACAATGGCAAGACCTTTACCAAACCGTTCCCTTAACCCCCGACCAGGTAGCCAACATACCTCCATATAGACCGTGGAGATATGAATGGTGAAAATCCTTTATTTTATATAGACAGTAAAATAATGCCAAGACACCACGGACAAACGATAAGGAAAGATCACCTTCAACATAAGTAACTAGTTATTAAAGTCATTAATACAAAACCAAATAAAAAGTGCAAAAGATTAGAAATAAAAAGTATTATACTAGACACTTTGTCTTCACCAAGTGATGTAAGAGACTTAGGCAAACATGGCCTTGATTGTCAAGAACTCTTACGATCAATCTTGGATCCCGAGACGACTCACACACTCTACGATGGACAATGGATGATGGTGGTGGATGATGGTGTTGTGATGGTGGTGGGTGGTGGATGAAGTGTGAGAGAGGTGGTGTGCCAAGGGATGAGTTGAAATGAATCCAAGCACTCCTATTTATAGGCTGAACAGAGAGCTGGGCACGGCCCCGTGTCCGCTGGACACGGCCCCGTTGTAACAACCCTCGGTAAAACCAATACCCTTATAAATTATTCCGACACCCTGTTATATGTTAAAATACCCTTATATATCTTATATTACATCCCGTATGTGAAAACCGAGCCCTAGTTATGTTATAATTATCTAAAATAAATAAAATTCTGAAAATGTAAGCTGAGGCGGGCCGCGAACAACCTCACCTCAAGCTCACGCGGGCCGTATCAAGATCATACTTGACTCCGTTGACTTCTTTAGTCAAAGCGGGCCGCGTAAGGGTTATGTTTAATTCATGCGGGCCGCGAGAGACCTGTACACGCGATCGCACCAGAGGCCGACACGTGTCGACATCGTGGCGGACCTACTCAACGACTCAGCTAAGCTAGTCCATTGACCAGCTTTGACGCGGGCCGCGTAAGCCCTGCTTGTCTTTCACGCGGGCCGCGACAGGACTCAATATCACAACTATAAATAGCAGGCATCAGTTTTCGATTTCCGTCGCTCACATTTCATTTTCAATCTCGAAATCTCTGATATTGGAAGTAATATTTTGGGTATTATACCCCTAATTAGCGAGGTTCTACTCCATTGTAAGTATTATAACCCCGGTTTCATAATAGTTACGCTGCCCGATTGATTTAGGGTTCCGTAACAACTGTCGTGGTTCTGCCCGACGTAGTTGTTGGAATGCCGTCTCGGGGAGGGTATTATTAATAATTTCAAAGGGTTATGGTACTAATCTGTTAGGCCCTGAAGTGTGAGACTGACGCATCAAATTAACACAACGGGTTATGGTTATGAACTGGGCCGTACAGGGTTAGTTTATATTAGGTTTTGGACCTTTAGAGGTCACTTGGGCCAAGCTTTAGGCCATGTGGGCCAAGCAGGCCCAAGGGGAGCCCATGTAGGGAAGTGGGCTTGAGTTAGTATAAAAACAAGTTTCTAACTTGTTTTTAGGTTTGAACCTTTGGAACTTCATTGTTACAATTCCTAGAGAGAGCTAGAGAGGGAGGCGATTTTGTGAGCACTTGTACTAGACGGTTTTGCTTGTTAAAGTAATAGAATCGTGTGCAAGTGTTGAAAGTGATTCGGTGTGTTCTTCGTTTTTGTTACTTTTCGGTTTATCTTGAATCACATCAAGTTTGGATTCCGCACAAACTTGGTGATTGTTTGATATCATTGAAAGATCCGGTTATACGGGACTTACAAGTGGTATCAGAGTCTTTAGAACCTATTCTAGGCTCGGTTTGATATCAAATATTCAAGAATTGGAATTTTTGTTTATCGCGTTCTTCGTGTTCTTGAAGTGTTCATCGGGTTTCTTTTGAAAACTAGCCATATTTTGGTGTTTTGATTATTTTTTTTTGTGTTAAAGGATTAGATTTTTAAAAAAAAAACTGATTTGGAAATTCTTTTTAATTTTGATAAGATTTAAAATCTTTCAATAATTTGCAACAGTTTCCGGAAAATTTTGATTCTAAAAGATATTTTCAAAAGATTTTTGGTTGACCAGATCTTGTTTCAAAATCATATTGTGGTTTCGAGTTGTGTGAAAGTATTATTAATATTCATTGATTTTGAGTTCCCATATCATCTGATCTTGGGTCATTCTCCACGGTTACGAGTCGCAACAAGTTCACGGTTTCGACTCATCACATCTTGAGTCGCAACCACGAGTAACTTCATCTTAGTTCTCGAGTCACGGTTTCGAGTCAATCCAGTCCAGTCGCAATCAGAAGTAAGGTTTCGGCTCATCCTATTTGGTTTCGACTCGCAACCTCGATTACGAGTCGCAACCACCGTTTTGACTCGTCCGACTCGCAACCTCGGTTCCGAGTCACATCAGAGATCTCGAGTTATCACCATCATTCTCGCAAACGTCGTTCCGACTCGCAACCGGCTTCACAGTCTCAACTCATAAAGGTTCGAGTCGTAACGAGATCGGTGCTATCCGTCATCTTCTCCATCACCGTGAAACCTGCAACTCCATTATTCTCCGGTTCACACTTCATCATCTCCGACAAACTCAAGTCAACTTTCACAGTTTCGAGTTTAACATCACTTGGTCTCGAGTTATCTTACAACAGATTTCGAGTTTTTGTGTTTCGAGTCGCAACCTCGGTTCCGACTCGCAACAAATCTCTTCAATATCGAATTCTCGAGTCGCAACAGTCATTCATCATCTTCGTCCATCACCATCTACGACCACCTACATCGCACCATCACTATATTCAACCTCCACCATCATCGATTTCCGACGATCTCCGGTTACCATCTTACAACATCGATTAGTCGCCTGAGACTTATAATAGGGTTACGGTTGTGGGGTTTACGAAGAAGATGATAAGAACGTGTTTTGTCGTTATGTTTTAATAATAATAATTATATTAAAATCATTTGGTAATCATTACCTAATAATTGGTTTTTATAATAATATTAATATTAATAAGTAATAACTATTATAATATTGATTAGATCTTTCTAAAAAAAAAAAAAAAAAAAAAAAAAAAAATTGTTTGTTTGTGATAACAATTTTGACAGGTTTTGAGGTGCGGTTCAGAAAACGGGTTCTTTCGCCTGCAAAGGGTTTGCGTTAGCGAGTACACAGGTTCTTGCTTTGGGGTTGTGTTGAGGAAATAGTTAATAGATCACATTTTTGGGGGATCACTTCTTAAAATGTCTTCTAAGAAAGAGGTGCTTGAGCAGGAATTTCAAGGATTTAGATACTTTTCTGATGAATCTATAGAAGCATTGATTGGCCGGTTTGCTGAACTACTCTCTGAAATGGAGAAGGCAGAGATGGTGGTGTCTACTCGCATGAGCAACAGAAAGCTTCTAGATGTTATAAAAGGGATTCCAGATCGGGAGAACTGTAGTTGGTTTACCAATGTTAATCAGATAATAGTGACAACCGATTGTTACAGAATGAAGCCGGATGAGCTGATCTCAATCATCAAATCATATGACAATGCTGGCAAACAGTCTACTCAAGGCAACACATCTGCTGCAGTTTGCTCATCCACACAAAATTCAGCATTTATGTTTAACAAACCCCTGGCTCAAGAAATTACTCGTGATCGTGAAGAGATACTTTCTGTCTTTTGCACTCCTGAGTGTATAGAAAGAAATGAGGCATATCGGTTACACAACGCTGAGTTGATTCAAGAATACAACGACATAAAAAATAAAAATTTTACTTTATCAAAGAATGAAAAGCTTTATAAAGATAAAATTGAAGCTCAGCGAAAAGACATCATCAAACTTAAGGATGATGTAAGTGTAAAAACAGCCCATTTCTTGGAGGCACAGGAGAAGGTATGCATTTTGATCAAAGAACTGGAAGATATCAGAGAAAGATATCAAATTAACGAACTTAACATTAAAAAGTATGATTCTTCCAGCAAATTGGTCAAAAACTTGTGTGATCAACAGCTCGCATACAAGGAAAATAAAGGGCGTGGTTTGGGTTTCAATCAAGTTCCTCCTCCATATAATGACAACTACACATATTTACCCATGACTGAGGAGGAATTGATGAATGAGGACAAGATGGCTTACGGTCCTAAAACTGATAAGTCATCAATCAACAGCAGACCTTTTGATAAACGAGCTAGTCCTTCGGTAAATTTTGTTTCAAAGGGTACTTTTGATCCTAATGCTTCGTCTTCCCCTGCAGATGAAGTAGATGAAGTAACAGTTGAAAATGTAGTTAGGGATGAACAAGCATCAGAGTCTGGTTCTTATGAAAATTTAATAAATGAACTTAATCAAGACTCTATTTCGACGTGTGATATTTTTAACTCGGTTTTTTACTCTGTGATTAATTTCAGGCCTGACGGTTTGGGCGAAAACGTTGATGCTTGTGAAACAAAGACTGAAACGACAAATGAAACGAATGAGCCAGTTGAACCATCTGATTCCAAATGTGAATCATCTGAAGCAACTGATTCTGAGAAATTGGAATCAGTTGATTCTAGTGGATTCAGCTCAAAGGCGTCATGTGCAGAACCGTCTTGTGCTGAAAATTTGTCAAATGTTTCAGACGAAGTTCCTGCTAAAGTTTCTGGTATTTCATCTAACAAACCAGAACTCTCCGATTCTGTCAAAGCTGATGACATGAATGATGAAGAGAAGATTGACGTGAACAAGGCTCCAAGTGCGCAAGCTAAACAATCTGAACCTTCTGTTAGTGATGAAAAGGTTCAGATCAAGCAACAAGATCCGAAGCGAGCAAGTAAAGGACGCGGAAAGAAGAAGCCTAGACATCGACAAGCAGGCTCTCCACAGTCCTCAACGGGCAGCAATAGTCCTCAAAAGGCCCGTGTTGTGAAAAATACCTTTGTTACGCCAGTCAGTAATGGGAAATGTGAAAAATATGCATTTGATTGTGCTAACAAAGCTTTCGGAAAAACTGGTGAGATTTCTAAACAAGACTTGGAGTCTAAGCAAGGCAAAAAGAATCAAAAGAAATCTCCACCACAGAAGGCCCCTGCAAACGAAAAGTACAGACATCCCAATTTATCTTTGTCTGCGGGAAATGTGCAACACAAACAAGCACAGAAAGGATCGGTTCGTCCTTCAGGGCCTGCAAGAGCAAATCCAGCTGATCAGAATGCTTTCTACATGAAGAGACAAACATGCTTCAATTGCGGCATTGCTGGTCACATAGCTCGGAACTGCACACATCGTCCCTATGTACCATATTATATGCAAAATCAGAGGGTTACACCAAAGGGTAACTACCATTCCAAGCCAATGAAGGTATTCACACCTAAGGCAATGAAGAATGTGAATCCCAAGGTTAAACCTTCTGATGGGGATTGGAACGTTGCCAAAAACAAACGCAAAGCTTTTCTGGAACAAAAACGTGTTTCTAAAATTAACAAACCTGAAACAGTTAAAGTTGCTCAACCGAAGGCAACAAACGCGTTTGCTAGACCGAAACAGATTTGGAAACCCAAATCCAAAGCAGCAAAGTCTCCAATCCTTGAAATTAAAGGGGACTTATGTTTAAAGGAAGTGTCTTATTTTGATGATTCAGGAAATCCCAGGACCACGATGGCTTGGGTACCCATGTCTTACTAATCTCCTTACCTTTCAGGAACAACCATGGAGGAGCTGTTGACAATCTCTGGAATGTTGATAGCGGTTGTTCCAGAGATAAAAACGGGTAACATTTCACTGTTGCAAAAAGTTCAAATTTTTTTTTACAGATGATATGTTTCCTTTGGAGGAGATTAGAGAAGTAAGAAATGATCAGCAAAAGGTACCGTTTAAATTCAGTACTTTGATTTGAATTTTGATTAGTCTTCAATCTGATGACAGAACGGTTAAGCAAAAATATTTTTCTCTCTTTTTCTTAGTTTATACTTTGTATATAAATTGTCCTTTCTCTAGTAAATGGTAAATTTGCGCAAAAATACAAGATTTATGCACAAATTTAGGGGGGGGGAGGAACATATAGATAGATATAGAGTTTAGGAGGAGAAAACTCAGAAAATACAAAAAGAGTTTGCCGTAAATATGTATTGTTTTAGGGGGAGAAAATGAGAAAAATACAAAAACATTAGAAAAATGAAAAAGCCAAAAAGAAAGATTGCATGATATGGGAAGTGAAATAAATGTTTGTGTTAAAGGGTTTGACTAACACATGTAAGGTGCCATAGCTGAAAAGACTAGGATCTACTGTGATATGTCGATAGGCTTGACGCTCAACATGATAAAAGATACTATGTGATATAAACATAACGAACTATGTACCATGTGGGTAACATACCAATGGCGTATGATTTTATGGTCTTAAATCTTGCGTTGATAGATAGCCAATATCTGAGGTTTCGGGTCTTTATATTGTTGAATCATCCGGGGATATCTTGGCTGTCCTTCTGTTTAGAACTAAAATTGTACATGACCCCAGGAAAGAAAGTCACTTGGAATTAGCTCATTTCTATTTGAATGTCTGTATGTTGTCCCGATACACACAATTTTGATCTGATTCTGAAATCTTCTCTGAAAAAGTCGTGTACCTCCTCTGCTGCATCCAGATATATGCTGACCTGGAGGTGCTAGGCAACGACAGCTTCTGCTGCATCCAGATACATGCTGACCTAGCTGTACGTTGTCGCTCTGTAGATCATTAATACACCCGAAAGAGGCCCTCAAGTGCCCAAAAGAAACCCTTGAAACCTATATCAAACTGAGAAAAACTCATTTGATCTGTATATTATACCATCTCTGCAAAAAGATCTATTCTGTTCTCTTCTCAACCTATTCCCAGTTAAGATTTCAGAAATCTGGATTGGACTTGTGAAATATGTGGTAGGGAAGATACTTGCATGATAGAGTGTGCTGTTTATATTTCCAGGATTTGATTAGTATTTATTTGGGTGTTCATTGTTAAGAAATCAAAACATGATAAAACAGATTATATGCAGACCTAGACACAGTCAGGATATCTTAAAGGATGACATCAGTATACTCACCAGCTACGATGAATCGTTGTGCTTACCTTGATCGCGGGGGTATGCCTTGGAATGGGTCACACGGGTATAATAGTATAATATTACCTAAAGCATATCACGAAGTTGAAAAATTGAAAGTTGAGCGTTAAAGTTTAAGTGGACAAACATATTGGCAATCGCATAGACCAGTTTGATTAGGCTCGTACTGAAAAGTGTTCCTTAGTCTGCCTGAGAACGAATTTTGATCCCATTGCAATTGTAATTGTATATTATGGTAGTTGTTTATATTTTGAGTTTTTTATTTGTTTTTAGTTCTTAAAAATTAAAAAAATACAAAAAATAGTGTCTTGTTTTTCTATAAAATAAAAAAAAAACAAAACAAAAATAGAGTGCTTATTTGCTTTTCTTAAAATTAAAAAATATAACCGTTCTTGAAGATTTGACTGATCATCAAAAGTTAAAAGAATTTAAATTGTGAAATTTCATGTACCTAGTGTTCATGTGGTACTCTCCCTGTTGCATAAGAAATGTTTGCTTATGAGTTTGTGAGTATGTGCAGAACTTGATTTCAATCAAGAACAGGGGTTGATGAAGACTGAGATGCTGTTAGTTGCTGAAGAAGCCTGAAGCAGCACAACAACAAGATGTACCTGAGTCAGAAGAACCGGATACGAAACGACGTCTGACAATGAAAGTGAATTTGAAGAAGTACCATGAACCTGCTTGAAAGAAAAAAAAACTGAAGAAGAAAAGAGCTGTTGAGAATCCTCCTCTCACATTCTTTTTGACAAAGATTTTCAAGCAGATGCTGATCGAGATCCTGATATGAAGCTAACCACAAAAGCTGAAGAAAAGAGACCCAGTGCTGAGAGTTCAGAAGTCAAGAACTTCCACAACATCTGCAGCATAGAGACAACCATAGACTTCGTTGAAGATGTTGCTGAATTCATATTATGAAGACAATTTGATGGCATCAGTCTAGGGGGAGATTGTTAGGCCCTGAAGTGTGAGACTGACGCATCAAATTAACACAACGGGTTATGGTTATGAACTGGGCCGTACAGGGTTAGTTTATATTAGGTTTTGGACCTTTAGAGGTCACTTGGGCCAAGCTTTAGGCCATGTGGGCCAAGCAGGCCCAAGGGGAGCCCATGTAGGGAAGTGGGCTTGAGTTAGTATAAAAACAAGTTTCTAACTTGTTTTTAGGTTTGAACCTTTGGAACTTCATTGTTACAATTCCTAGAGAGAGCTAGAGAGGGAGGCGATTTTGTGAGCACTTGTACTAGACGGTTTTGCTTGTTAAAGTAATAGAATCGTGTGCAAGTGTTGAAAGTGATTCGGTGTGTTCTTCGTTTTTGTTACTTTTCGGTTTATCTTGAATCACATCAAGTTTGGATTCCGCACAAACTTGGTGATTGTTTGATATCATTGAAAGATCCGGTTATACGGGACTTACATAATCAATGTACATTTATATAAATTATAGATTATAGCCAGGAAACCCTTACGAAAAGCCTAAGACAGCAATGTGAGTTTATCCTCTTTTTGTTAATGTTTTTGGTAATGTTTTACCCAACCTTAAATGTTTTACTATGAAATTAAGCGGTGATTGAGTCTTTGTAGTTCTTCAATTACTGCCGGTATTATGGGGTTTTGTATACAAAATTTACTACGAGTAGTAGTAAGTCTGAATGACAGTGCATTACCATTGGACGACGAGTTAGCCAATGGGTAATTTGACCATAGCCATAGATCCGGTCGAGTGGCAAATACTGAATGAGTAATTGTGTAGAAATAAACAATGTGATTGCTCTCAATACTGTTTTAATTGATAAAATGTTTCTTGATTAAACTGGGATTCACTCACCAGTATTTCCGACTGACAAATGTTTTTAAAACACGTTACAGGTAACACAATGTGAACAGCCAATTATTGAAAAGCCAGCTGGAGAGCACTGAAGGCTTGGGAAAATGTGGCTATAAAAGTTACCTAATAAACGATGTTTTAAATTCAATAAAATAGGGTTTATCCCTATAATGTATTGTAATAAGAAACTTGGGTTTTGCCCATGTTATTATTAATATAAAAGAAGGTGGTTTTACTCTGATAAACATTTCCTAACTACGGTCCTGATGTAAATTCCGCTGCGAGACTAAACAAACTGATACCACCAAACTCTGAGCTCACGTCCGCCCGGTCCCGGGGAATAAGGGATCGGGGGTTGTGACAGAAGGTGGTATCAGAGCCTAGCCACTGGTCTGAGCCAAAGAAGTGTTCTGCTGACACTTAAATTTTAAATTTTGTGTTAGGAAATAATTACGGAAATAAGTGCATAACTGTAATAATTGGTTATGTGTTATTTGACTATCTGTTAGTTTTCAGTATGAGTGATCAAGGGCCATCAGACGTGAATCGTCAGTTAGCTGATTCACCTAGGAGTGAAGGTACTGTAGGATCGAATTCGGACCTAAACGAGTCGCGTAGAAGAGTCTATCTCATTTTGAATGGCGGAAACATACAAAACAAGTACAATTCAGCAAGAATTCAATTTAAACTGTTGATTCTATTAATCTGAATGACGTGTACAAGCAAATCAACACTTCGGCAGCACTTCGTGGCTCACCGGAAGAACACACCTACTACCATCTATGTGGTTCGCTCATATGACCTATTTATAGGCTTTCTGGTCCGCTCGAATGACATGGACATATAAGCGGACCTCACTTAATTGACATAAAAGCGATCCACATAGTTACATATGAGCGGACCTCACTTTTAACACATAAATGAAATCAGAATATTATCACATGACCAATCTCAAACTTCTACATTCTAAACTCCTTTGTCTTTTGTGATGATGATGTCATTGTGACATCACTTTGATGATGTCATGATGACATCATGCTTGAACGTCTTCGCAACGAACACGAAACACGACTGAAGACGTAGACGACAAACGGATGCACCAACAAACTCCCCCTCGGATGTTGACGGAGTCTTCAGTGTCGAGTCTTTGCATCTTTAGTCTTTATCAGTCTTTTGTCTTTCTTAGCATATACCAGGATCTTCTCTTTGGCTCTAACCTCGTCAGACTCCCCCTCTCATCATGATGGGATCGCTGTCTGGAATTAGCTATCACCTTGAGATCAATTCCTGGCTTTATCTCTGTTTAAGCTCATTTCCTGCACACATTTTCTCACCAAAAACATAAGTTTTTACTTAAAACAATAAGAAAAACTTACTGAAAATAGTTACATCAAGTTCAAATTAATGATCTCGATTAACTAAACAAACTTCTTTCTCAAAATAAATTTCTCAATTCAATACACACACTCCCAAACCAGTTCATCTTGTTTAGCACTTGGAATTTTGAAAATCAGCTCATCAACATCAGTTGTCGAAAATCTTTTTGATTTTTCAAAAAAATGAAACACAAATGCAATAACAGAAATTAACTGCAGAAATAAAATATGTACAAACATATTTTTGTGAGTTTGCGAAAGAGGATCATATCAGTTTATGTGACCAATCACAAGCACCGTTAAGCTTGATTTCATTTTATGCTCTAAACGATTCACATTGATTGACGATATTGCTGTCCACTTAAACTCAATCTAAAAACTTTCAATCTGCTTACCGATACTTTAAGGTAGATTAAGATAGCACTAAAATCTTATGGACCCCACGATCTCAGCATATCCCCTCATCATGCAATACACTGACTCAAGCAATGCCTTTAAACTTTGATCGACTGTGAATTGTGCGAAAATAAAGCAGAATGTTTAAACATTAATAATCAGGTCGATACTTCCGTATACGCAGAGAAAGTCCAATGTTTAAACAAAATAAGAAAAATAAAACAAGTTGAAGTTGTTTAGGCTTTAACCACCAGGTCGATACTTCCGTATACGCAGAGGTGATCCAAAGCTTAAACGAAACACCAAAGAAAATAAAGCAGAACGTTTAGGCAACAACATCCAGGTCGATACTCACGTATACGCAGAGGATGTCCGATGCTTAAACAAAATAAAGAAATAAGACAAGTTTAAATCTTTGCAAAATAAAATGCACAATCACAGCGACTTTTCAGCAAAGTTGTGAAAGTTCACAAAATTAACCAGTTTTTATGCTTTTGGCATTCAGCGATTACTGAGCAGGCACACAATCAAGAAGGACAAAACTAAGTACTATGCTTTCAACCATGTTTCCCACTAGAACTAGGCTTTTTCATTTAAGTTTGTATCGTTATCGCAAATCTACTAGTCTAGCTGAGCCTATCGTCACATCTTTAGTAAGATCGTTTATCACATTTTATCTCTCCATTTCTTTAGCATGCTGTGACAGTCTCACTGATTTTCTATCATTTCCTCTTTTTGACAACAAAACTCATTTTTTTCTTTTTTCAATGTTTTTGACATTTTCAAATTTTCTAATTTTTTAAATTTTTACTCCCCCTAAAATCAAAATATGTCTCAATTTTGATTTTCTGGGAAAAATTTGAAACAAACTGTACAAACTTGACAACATAATGAGAATCACTTCAATTCTCCATCCACCTGGCATAAACAATCAGAACTCCCCCTCACAACAAAACTATTTTCCCATTGTGATTTCAAAACACTTAAGTTTGTTTTAATCAAATGGTTTTTTCGGAAAATAAGTTTTGCGTGTCATTTCACAAATTCGGGGATCTTTCATCACTTTGTTTTCTTCAATCACTTGTAAAAACTAACATTTTTAAGATCAATCCACAAATATCACTTGTAGAAAATCAAGTACAATTTAATGTCCCTGATATACCACTTGTAAGTCGAAATCACTTTCGTGAATTTCTCAAGAAATGTGCCGATTCATGTTCCACGCTTACCAACCTGGGAACTCCGGCAAGTCAGGTTTTTCTATTTAAAGAGTTTCACCCAAGCCTGACGGTCCTTGGGTGCTTTTGAAATTCCATTTGACAATGATGGAAAATTTTCATCATTCATTGTCAAACCGGAATCACCACTTTTTACCTCAACACATGGCTCATCTGGCTTTACCACACCAGATTCATTGCCTGAATGTGGCTTGTCTGACTTTGATGAGCCAGATTCATCACCTGAAGGTGGCTTGTCTGACTTTGATACGTCAGATTCATCGCCGACCATTTTCTTCTTTTTTTTTTCTTCTTTCGTCTTCAGATTTGTATCTGATGAATTCGTCTTGCTTGACTTTGCCATCGAGGGAGTCGATTCATCAGAACTCTTATTTTTAACAGATGAACCCGAGGACAATATCTTCTCCAGATACTCTCTCGCCTTTTTCCTCTTCTTTCTCAGTCTGTCTTTTTGCCCTTGAGAAAGCTTCACTTTCATTTCCTGAACTTTAGGTTCTTGAACCTTTTGTTCTTTGGGCTTTGCTTCGACTTTGACTGATTTCTTCTTTGCCATTTTCTGAGATTCAGCCCTCGATCTTCCATTTGATCTCCTTGGGCAATCTCTGGCAATGTGGCCAATGATGTTGCAGTTAAAACAACTTCTTGACTCAAACCTCCAACTCTGGCAGTTAACAGCAATGTGTCCTTGATAACCGCATCTGTAACACACTCTGTTATCATACCAATCACCATTTTCACACCAGATGCTCAGATCATAGCATTGTTTGGATTGGTGATATTCCTTCCTCATGTTTGCTGGATTTGACTTTTGAGCACTGTGGTCCGACCTGCACCACTTATTGCCAACAATTTTAGAGTTTTCATTTTTCGATTTTTGTAATTTTTCATTGCGATTGGATGATCGATCTGATGAGCTTTTATTTTCTTTTTGAACATTTTTCAAAATTTTCTCTTTTTGTTTTTGTTCCACTTTCTTCTTCAAAGGTTTTTGCTTAGAGCATTCTCCCTTTTCAGTTGATTGTGGAACAGTTTCTTGAAATTTTTCTTTTAATTTCAAAAACAATTTTTGTTTTTCGAATTTTTTATTTTCATCATCAGATTTCTCATCACAATCTTCAACTTTGACTTTGTCAAAGTTTGTGACATCGTCACTTATTGGAACAGAATTGATCGGTTTTGGACAGGGAAATACAAATGAAGTCACAAAACCTTTCAATTTCTTTTCAAGCTCATCAATTTTGTTCCTTGAATTCTCTGCTTCATTTTCAAGCTGAGATATTCGTTCAAGATGAAACTTGATTGTTTTTTCATTTTCAATTTTAATGTTTTCAAGAACAGATTTTTCTTTTTCCAAAATTTTTAACTGTTCTTGAAATTTTGTTTCATTTGCTTTCAGATTTTTGTTCTCCAATTTTATCCAAAAATCTTCATCTTCTGAAGATTTCTTTTTGCTTTCAAAATCCTTTTCTTTCTCTTTCAAAGCCTTGTTTTCTAATGTCAAACTGTTTAAATCATTTAACAGTTTGTCATTTTCAGATTTCAACCTCTCACAATTTTCTTGCAAATCAAAAATATATTTCTTGTCAGCTTTCTTCTCGTCTTTCAAAACTGAAATCTCTTCAGTCCGTTCCTCTCCCACTTGGACACCTTTACTCTTGCTCTTCTTTAATATTGATCTTCCACTTTGATTTTTCTTCTTCTCAGCATTGATCACTATCTGTTCTTCAATCTTTTTAATGAGTGGACAAATTGTCAGTTGGGAAAATTCTCCAGAAATCTTCAAGTTTAAGATATAATTTTCCCATTCTTCTTGAGGTAAAGCACTAACAAATTTTTCAACCCATTCTTCTGATTCCTTTTTAATACCCGTCTCAGACATTGAGCGAACAAGATGTCTATACCTCTCAATGATACTCTTTGTACTTTCTCCTGGACAACCTGAAAATGAATCAAATTCTTTATTTAATACATTTATTCTATCAAATGTTTCTTGAGTCATATTAAAGAAATTGATATTCATGATTCAGAATCGAAGAATTTCTCAAACAAGCTTTCACACGAACTGATTCACTTAGTCAAAACACCCAAAAAGTCCCAACACAATCTGATATACTTCCAAACTGTTTTTAACCAACTTCAATGGGTCAAGATTTGAATCAAACAACACAATGATTGGGCCGAAAAATTTCACCAAAGCTGATTGGGCCGCACTGTCACTTCACGTGCACCTTTGAGACTTGATCAAATTAATAGCACTTAACCGACAACTTTTAAAAAATCACTCATATGCAAATACTAATACCAAGACATGGGCCGACAATTTTAAATCTCAACACAATCCTATAGGGCCTCACAAATTGAAAACCATTTTCAATTTTTAATAGCTGACAACAATTTCCAATGACAAATGATTATGATTGGGCCAATGATATTGAATAGTTAATGATGGGCCGCAAAGTGTTGATGTTGAAACTTGGGCCAATGACAAACCAAAATCACATGGGCTTTAATCAATAGCCGACAATTGTAATGATGAAACGATGTGTACACTTGGGCTGATAACAATGAACTAACTGCAATACAACCTTTTATCACGTGATCCTTATCACAATTCACATGCAAATATCAATATATGAAACAATGGCTGACAACACTTATATCTAGAACATGCAGATTGTAATGATTTCAAACGGTTCACACTATTCAATGAATTTTCGATAACATCACATGCTATTCTGATTATCCGACACAACCTGACATCCTTGTTTAATGTTTCACAAAACTCAATGAACAATCACGTGAATTCCTAAGTGTCACTATGAGCGGTCCTCAAATGTCACTAAGAGCGGACCAGGTTGACCAGATGAGCGGACCAGAAGATGTCCGGATAAGCGAACCAGATGATGTCCGGATAAGCGGACCAGATAGGTAATTTTGAGCGGACCAGCCTGCTGATGTCACTTTTTACGAGTTCATATGAGCGATACCTCAAAAAAACTGATGTTTTAGATCGATTCAAGCTTTGAAACTTTCAAGGATTGATTAAAACATGTTTACGCACAATATATGTGAAATTTGGCCGATTTTGACCGTAAAAAGTTTTGTTTTTCGAAAAAGAAAGGTGTAGAAACAGAAATTTCGGCTGAATTGTATAAAACTCTTCTTCACCGGCTCTGATACCAATTGTAGGATCGAATTCGGACCTAAACGAGTCGCGTAGAAGAGTCTATCTCATTTTGAATGGCGGAAACATACAAAACGAGTACAATTCAGCAAGAATTCAATTTAAACTGTTGATTCTATTAATCTGAATGACGTGTACAAGCAAATCAACACTTCGGCAGCACTTCGTGGCTCACCGGAAGAACACACCTACTACCATCTATGTGGTTCGCTCATATGACCTATTTATAGGCTTTCTGGTCCGCTAGAATGACATGGACATATAAGCGGACCTCACTTAATTGACATAAAAGCGATCCACATAGTTACATATGAGCGGACCTCACTTTTAACACATAAATGAAATCAGAATATTATCACATGACCAATCTCAAACTTCTACATTCTAAACTCCTTTGTCTTTTGTGATGATGATGTCATTGTGACATCACTTTGATGATGTCATGATGACATCATGCTTGAACGTCTTCGCAACGAACACGAAACACGACTGAAGACGTAGACGACAAACGGATGCACCAACAGGTACATCATCACAGCCTGCCCTCTCGGGGTATGTTGCTGATCAGGAAGACGGAATATTTGCTTTTAGAGCTCAATCTGAAGAACCATTTCCTACTAAGAAACGAGGATGGTTCAGTAAAGAAGCTTTTGCTCGTAGAAAAAGAATGAGGAAATTGCAACAGCAAAGGGCTTTAGCAGCTATTAAGAGAGAGACAGATGCCCAAACTCAAGAAATACTTAATAGAAGCCTAGCAAATTTCCATATATTAGCTACGACTGCTGCTGACCCAGGTCTGGAACAATTAGTAGCCCCACAACCACAAAACCCAGAACAGCCCATGGAAATAGAAAATCAGGAAAATCAAGAAGAGATGTACAACTTTAACCCAGAAGAAATCCCTAGAGTGCCTGCACCAAACCCCATAGACCCGAATTATGACCCCTGGTGGGACGACAATAGAGATTTTGTGCAACGTTACCCTATCCAGGATTATCCACCTATACAGAACATAGAAGCTTACCCAGGTATGGACCCTTTAGATCCCTATTATCAAAATGACTATATTAGGGAAATATTAGAGGATCCTTACCAATTTCAGGAAATGTCACCCCCATATCAGGAACCCGTACCCCAGATTCCAAACCCAGTCCGAGAACCTGCACCCCCAATGAGTGCAGAAAACGTTCAAGAACTTAGGACTTTCGGGGAGGAAATTTTAGAGAACAGTGAGAGGATGCGTCAGGTGGGAGAGCGTCTCGTATGGAAATACGATGAGCGCAATATGGATTTTTGGATAAATCCATATCCTTGAATGTTAGAATGGAGGAAGTGGTAGTAATAATAATAATAATAATAATAATATATATAAAAAAAATATATGTGTGTACGGATGCATATTACTATTTTATTTCTGTTAGTATTGTAATTTTATTTCTGTACTAATGTGTAATAGACGCATAAGTATATGAAAAGAGTAAAGTAGCAATGATCTACGCTTTTGGCAAAACTGCGTGTCATGTGATTAATTATATTAAGATATTATTTGTGAGATTAATATTGGATAAATGTTTAAAATTCAGATGGCCGGTGAAGGAATTCAAGGAAATCTGAATAACGATAACCAGAGTAACATTAACGTGGTTGATGATAATCTGAATAATGAGAACCCGAACAACAATAACAATGGGAACCAGATGGATAATAGTGCTATCCAACACATTGTAGCCCAAGGAATAATAGATGCAATGCCATTTATACTTCAAACTGTTAAGGATGCTGATAATAAAAGTAGGCATAGCAGTAAACGACCACTTGAACCAGAAAACAGTGTGAACAATGGACCTGTACTTCAAATGCCTATTCCTAAAAGAAGAAGAACTGTGCCTAACGGTTGTTCTTATAAAGAATTCTGGTCTTGTAAACCAATAGAATTCTCGGGCAACGAAGGAGCCATTGCAACCTTACGCTGGATAGAAAAGACTGAGGCAGTCTTAAGGATAAGTAAGTGTGCTGAAGAAGATAAGATATTGTTTGCTTCTAATCTGTTTAAGAATGCAGCATTAGAATGGTGGAACACTATCCTCCAGACAAGAGGAAGTGATCAAACCTATAATATGGAATGGGAAGAATTTAAAAACAAGGTAGAAAGGAAATTCTGCCCACCCAATGAGAAAGAACAGATAGCAAACAAATTCCTAAACCTTAGGATGACTGGTGTAGATAGCAAAGGGTATACAAAACTATTTTTCGAATATGCTAGGATAGTGCCAACTCTTGCTTCACCAGAACCAGTGTTAATTTCCCGTTATATTTGGGGATTAATTGGAGAGATAAGACATGTAGTCAAGGCAGCTAGACCACAAACCATAGAAGAAGCTGTAGAATTAGCCAATACCTTGACTGATGAGTTAGTCCGTACCCGAGAAGAGGATCAAAAGAGGAACCTAACCCATAAATTAACTCAAGAATTTCGTTCTGGAAATTCTAATCGTGGGAGAAATGTAGGATCTACCTCTGCACCCTATTGTAGGTATTGCAAAAGAAAGCATTCAGGAAGATGCTCTATATATTGTAACTTTTGCAAAATGTCGGGACACAAGGAAGAAAACTGCAGGAAGAAAGCTAACAGCAGGGTATGTTACAATTGCGGAGAACAAGGTCATATCAAATTGAACTGTCCAAAATTAGCTCCAGCTACAGATAACAAGAATACCAAAAATGCTAGAGCATTTGTTCTAACTGCAGATGAAGCCAGAATGATTCCAGATGTCATAGCTGGTACGTTTTTAGTTAATGATGTTTTTGCTAAAGTATTATTTGACTCTGGTGCAAACCAAAGTTTTATTAATACATCGTTTTGCAAATTTTTAAATCAGTCATTAACTAAACTACCACAAGAATGTGTAGTAGAGACAGCTAACGGAGAAACTGTTAGAATTTCTGAAATCTTGCAGGGAGCAAGCATAGAAATTTTAAATCAGAAATTTATAGCAAACCTGTATCCCATGAATCTGGTAGGATTTGATGTTGTTCTAGGAATGGATTGGTTAATAGCCAATAAAGCTAGTATTTTATGTGATCAAAAGTTAATCCAAATAAATTCACCAAAAGGTAAAAAGATCACAATTAAAGGAGATAAGTTCTCTAGATCTACTAAATTCATATCTATGATGAAAACTGCAAGTTGTATGAGAAAAGGTTCTATAGTGTATTTGATTTCCATAATCACTAACACTAAAGGAAAAGAACTAAAAGATATTCCAATAGTATCTCAGTTTTCAGATGTATTTCCAGAAGAATTACCAGGACTACCTCCAGATAGAGAAGTTGAATTCAGAATTCATTTGCTACCAGGAACGTCACCAATTGCCAAAGCACCTTACCGTTTGGCACCTGCCGAAATGCAAGAATTGAAGAAACAATTAGATGAATTGTTGGAAAAAGGATTCATACAACCAAGTTCGTCGCCATGGGGAGCGCCGATATTATTTGTTAAAAAGAAAGACGGATCAATGCGGATGTGCATTGACTACCGTGAATTAAACAAAGTCACGATTAAGAATCGGTACCCATTACCAAGAATCGATGATTTGTTTGATCAACTGCAAGGAGCTCGATTTTTCTCTAAGATCGATTTAAGGTCAGGATATCATCAATTAAAGGTACAGGAAGAGGACATTCCTAAAACTGCATTTAGAACGAGGTATGGCCATTATGAATTTACTGTCATGCCATTTGGTTTAACCAATGCCCCAGCTGCATTTATGGACATGATGAACCGAATATGTAAGCCATATTTGGATAAATTCATAATCGTATTCATAGATGATATTCTAATTTACTCTAAGAGTAAAGAGGATCATGCAAAACATTTGCACATACTTTTAAGTTTGTTAAGAAATGAAAAGCTTTATGCGAAAGTTTTCAAAATGTGAATTTTGGTTAGAACAGGTACAATTCCTTGGACACTTAGTCAATCATGAAGGAATTCATGTAGATCCAACAAAGATTGAAGCAATTACCAAATGGAAAACCCCTGAATCACCAACTGAGGTTAGAAGTTTCTTAGGATTGGCCGGTTATTATAGAAGATTTATTAAAGATTTTTCTAGAATAGTCATTCCCTTAACTAAGCTAACCTGTAAATCTGTTAAGTTTGAATGGGGAGTAAAACAAGAAGAAGCCTTTAGAATTCTTAAGCAAAGATTAACCCATATACCTATATTAGCATTGCCAGAAGGAACTGAAGACTTTGTAGTCTATTGTGATGCTTCTAAATTAGGTTATGGATGTGTGTTGATGCAACGACAGAAGGTTATAGCTTATGCATCTAGACAACTTAAGAATCATGAAGAAAATTATTCAACCCATGATTTAGAATTAGGAGCTATAATTTTTGCTCTTAAGATTTGGAGACATTACCTCTATGGTAGTAAGTTTACCATATTCACTGATCATAAAAGTTTAAGGTATGTTTTCGGGCAAAAAGAGTTGAATATGAGACAAAGACGCTGGATGGAATTTCTTAGTGACTATGATTGTGATATTCAGTATCATGAAGGAAGAGCAAATGTAGTAGCAGATGCTTTAAGCCGAAAGTATCATGAAAAGCCAAAAAGGGTACGTTCTCTTAAATTAAATCTACAAGTAGATTTAAATGATCAAATCAGAGAAGCACAAGAATCAGTAATCAAGGATGATTCTGAAAAATTAAAAGGTATGTTAAAGGAATTAAAACAAGGAACAGATAAAATATGGAGATTTCATGAAAAGAGAATATGGATACCTAAATTAGGAAATCTACGTAATCGTATATTAGAAGAAGCCCATAAATCTAAATATACGATGCATCCAGGAAGTGATAAAATGTACCAGGATTTAAGGAAAAATTTCTGGTGGATAGGAATGAAAAAGGACATAGCAACCTATGTTTCTAAATGTTTAACTTGCTCACAAGTTAAATCTGAACATCAGAAACCCTCAGGTTTGTTACAGCAATTAGAAATACCAGTTTGGAAATGGGAATTAATAACAATGGATTTTGTTACTAAATTACCCAAAACTAGGAAAGGAAATGATACAATCTGGGTGATTGTAGACAGATTAACTAAGTCAGCTCATTTTCTACGAATGAAAGAAACAATTAGTATGGAACAATTAGCTAAATTGTATGTAAATGAAATTGTTTCTTTACATGGCATTCCTTTATCAATTGTTTCTGATAGAGATAGTAGATTTACCTCTCGTTTTTGGTCAAGTTTCCAAAAGGCAATGGGAACCAAGTTAAAATTAAGTACAGCTTATCACCCACAAACAGATGGACAAAGTGAAAGAACAATCCAGACAATGGAAGATATGCTTAGAGCTTGTGTAATTGATTTTGGAGGTAATTGGGATGAACACTTACCTTTAATAGAATTTTCTTATAATAATAGTTATCACACAAGTATCAACACTGCACCATTCGAAGCACTTTATGGAAGAAAGTGTCGAACCCCAGTCTGTTGGGCAGAAATAGGGGAACAGCAATTATCTGGACCTGAGATAGTGCAAGAAACAACTGACAAGATTATTCAAGTCAAGGAACGACTGAAAGCTGCACGGGATAGACAAAAGAGTTATGCTGATAACCGATGCAAGCCATTGGAATTTCAAGTAGGAGATAGAGTATTGTTGAAAGTCTCTCCTTGGAAAGGAGTGGTAAGATTCATTAAACGAGGAAAGTTAAATCCCAGGTATGTTGGACCTTTTAAAATTATCAGAAGAATAGGATCTGTAGCCTATCAGCTACAACTACCAGAAGAAATGGCAGGAATACATGATGTGTTTCATGTATCTAATCTTAAAAAGTGTTTAGCTGATGAATCACTGATAGTGCCTTTCAAAGATATAGAGATAAATGAACAACTCAAATTTGTAGAAAGACCTCTACAAATTGAAGATAGGAAAGTCAAGAATCTCAAACACAAAAGACTAGTTCTAGTCAAAGTGAACTGGGATTCCAAAAGAGGACCTGAATACACTTGGGAGCTCGAGTCAGAAATGAAAAGAAAATATCCATACTTATTCCAGTAGATCTCGGGGACGAGCTCTAAACAAGGTGGGGAGAATGTAACAACCCTCGGTAAAACCAATACCCTTATAAATTATTCCGACACCCTGTTATATGTTAAAATACCCTTATATATCTTATATTACATCCCGTATGTGAAAACCGAGCCCTAGTTATGTTATAATTATCTAAAATAAATAAAATTCTGAAAATGTAAGCTGAGGCGGGCCGCGAACAACCTCACCTCAAGCTCACGCGGGCCGTATCAAGATCATACTTGACTCCGTTGACTTCTTTAGTCAAAGCGGGCCGCGTAAGGGTTATGTTTAATTCATGCGGGCCGCGAGAGACCTGTACACGCGATCGCACCAGAGGCCGACACGTGTCGACATCGTGGCGGACCTACTCAACGACTCAGCTAAGCTAGTCCGTTGACCAGCTTTGACGCGGGCCGCGTAAGCCCTGCTTGTCTTTCACGCGGGCCGCGACAAGACTCAATATCACAACTATAAATAGCAGGCATCAGTTTTCGATTTCCGTCGCTCACATTTCATTCTCAATCTCGAAATCTCTGATATTGGAAGTAATATTTTGGGTATTATACCCCTAATTAGCGAGGTTCTACTCCATTGTAAGTATTATAACCCCGGTTTCATAATAGTTACGCTGCCCGATTGATTTAGGGTTCCGTAACAACTGTCGTGGTTCTGCCCGACGTAGTTGTTGGAATGCCGTCTCGGGGAGGGTATTATTAATAATTTCAAAGGGTTATGGTACTAATCAATGTACATTTGTATAAATTATAGATTATAGCCAGGAAACCCTTACGAAAAGCCTAAGACAGCAATGTGAGTTTATCCTCTTTTTGTTAATGTTTTTGGTAATGTTTTACCCAACCTTAAATGTTTTACTATGAAATTAAGCGGTGATTGAGTCTTTGTAGTTCTTCAATTACTGCCGGTATTATGGGGTTTTGTATACAAAATTTACTACGAGTAGTAGTAAGTCTGAATGACAGTGCATTACCATTGGACGACGAGTTAGCCAATGGGTAATTTGACCATAGCCATAGATCCGGTCGAGTGGCAAATACTGAATGAGTAATTGTGTAGAAATAAACAATGTGATTGCTCTTAATACTGTTTTAATTGATAAAATGTTTCTTGATTAAACTGGGATTCACTCACCAGTATTTCCGACTGACAAATGTTTTTAAAACACGTTACAGGTAACACAATGTGAACAACCAATTATTGAAAAGCCAGCTGGAGAGCACTGAAGGCTTGGGAAAATGTGGCTATAAAAGTTACCTAATAAACGATGTTTTAAATTCAATAAAATAGGGTTTATCCCTATAATGTATTGTAATAAGAAACTTGGGTTTTGCCCATGTTATTATTAATATAAAAGAAGGTGGTTTTACTCTGATAAACATTTCCTAACTACGGTCCTGATGTAAATTCCGCTGCGAGACTAAACAAACTGATACCACCAAACTCTGAGCTCACGTCCGCCCGATCCCGGGGAATAAGGGATCGGGGGTTGTGACACCCGTGCCCGTGTGACACTCTCTCTCCTCATTAATTGTAATTCGCAATTACAATTAATGCGCCTGCAGTACTTTCGACACGCCCCCGTGTTCACTGGGCACGGCCCCGTGGTGGGCAATAGAAGCTTCTATAGGTTTGTCTTTTCTGCTGCTTCTTGGGCACGGCCCCGTGCTGGCTGAGCACGGCCCGTGTTCAGTCTTCTGCCTTCTCTATTTTGCTTGGGAAGATGCCGTTGAGGGGTCGGGCAGTCCACTAATGTTCATTTCCTTGTATTTATGTTGGATTTAGCTGTCTTTTTGCTTCTTTTGTGTTTTTGAGCTCTTTTAATCCTGAAAATACAAAAGGAAGACAAAAACACTCTTTTTCCAATATTAGTACTTAAAAAGGGTTAGTTTTATGCCTTATTTGATGTAATTTATATGTTGCATTTTACACACATCAGAGTCCCGTGGTATGTAGTCTTTTCTTTTGATGGTTTTTGTGTGCTGAACAGAGCCCGGTTTGTGAGAGGTTAAAGGTTTTGCGGCTCCGGATTTGTTCGATAAAGAGGCTGTAGCCGAGTGGTTAAGTGTGCGTTTTTGGAGGCCGGTGACTCGGGTTCGATCCCCACGGTCATCAGTCTTTTGTTTCTTTTTTTATATTTAATTATAACCTTATACTTTCAGAAATTGCACAATTCATCCCTGAACTTAATTAACCAAGTTATTTAGTTGTTTAAAAGAAGGAACAACTTTATATTATGTAAGGACCTGCAAAATTGTCCCTAACCGACCCGTAAGTGAAAACTCGGACCCCTGAAACCCTAACGTACATGAAAAATCAAGAAAATGTGAAATTTGGTCTTCACGCGGGCCGCATAAGGGTAAGCCTAGGCTTACGCGGGCCGCGACAGCTCTTGAAATCTCCGGATAAGCTTTAGGACACGTGTCGTTACCACCGATGATTCAGCAACCCTCGCGGGCCGCGTAAGATACATCAAAGGGTTTACGCGGGCCGCGTAAAACCCAATTTCCTGCTATAAATTGCCTGGACCTGGGGCTGTCCTCTGTGCTCGAAATCTCATTCTTAAAACGCCCCTATTCTGCTAAAATCGAATTTCCTAGTAGTGAAACGCTGCTACGAATCCAGGGTATTAACTCGATCACTGCTACGTTTCAATTCTTTTCTTTCCTTCAGCTTTTATTATAGTAAATAGTAGCTCGGGATTATACCTTCTAAATCCCGAAACTCTGCCCGTATTAGGGTAATAACTCTAATCACTGGTACGATACCCTATCCGATCGATTGAAACTATCCAATAGATGTTTAAGTGCTGCTTAAACTCGGGTTATACTTTGTCATTCGTCGTGAATTCTATGGACGTTTAAGTATCGCACTTTGTCATTCGTCGTGAGGGTGGTGATCTCGTGATTATCGTTAAAGTGGAATTGAGTTAATACACTAATACGAGTTCTTGTGTCTAGAAATTAGAACTCATAATCAGGAAGCTATTAAATTAGTATATCAAACGTAGCTATTAAGATAATTTAGCGATTTAGAAAACTTAATAGCTACGGCAACTTAACAGGAAAGGAAACTTAGCAGTTAAGTAAGCTAAGTAAGTTAATTAATCAGCTAGTTACGTTATTTAATTAATCGGCTAATTAAATTACTTAATTAAACCATTAAGGAAAATTAATCAATTAAGTAAGATTAATTAATCAGTTAAGTAAGATTTATTTAAGTTAAGTATGATTAATTAATCAGTTAAACAAGATTAATTAAGTTAAACAAGATTAATTAAGCTAAGCAAGATTAATTAAGCTAAGCAAGATTAATTAAAGCTAAGCAAGATTAATTAAGCTAAGTAAGATTTATTAAACACCTAAGTAGATATACATGAAAAATAGATATATATATATGGGGTAGATATTATCTAAGGAAGATTTTACCTAAGGAAAGTGTTATCTAGGGAAGGTTTTATCTAGGGAATATTCAACTAAGGAAGATAACACCTAGGGAAATTCTATATAGGGGTAAGACTTATCCCTTGGCTATAAATAGGAAGCCTAGGAATTCATTTTCCTTGCTCATTTCTTTTCTTATTCTCTCTATACGTTGGTGTTCTAACCAATAATCACCGATGCGATGTTCTGTCCGATCGATTCAGGAACCAACTCACGGAATCCAAAGTGCTATACTTTGTGAGTTCGTTAAACGGATGCCAAAGTACTATACCTTGTGAGTTCGTTAAAAGGATGCCAAAGTGTTATACTTTGTGAATTTCGTTAAGGTTCGAATCTCGTGACCATCGTTAGGTTTGATTTGGTTTAACACTAATACATATTCCATTCTGTTGAACTAAATGTTTAACTACTCGAAACTCTACACCATACTCTTACAATCAAAATGGATGCTTAATCATCAGAAGGTTCAAAACAATAAAGTGTATGCTTAATTATCAGAAGGAGTAAAATCAAGAAGCTTGTTAAATCAATACTGCATACTTATAATGTGAGTCATTCTCTTTTTACCAAATTACTTTCAAAATCATGTTTGTTTTCAAAGTTATAATTAAAGGGATTAGGTCTTTGTAGTCTTCAATTACAGCCGGTATGTGGGGTTTTGTATACATTACTTGATAACCGTCACCGTTGGACAACGAGTTAGCCAATGGGTGATATGACCATAGTCACAGAAACGAGTCGAGTGACAAATACCGTAGGGTAATTGGTTGATATAAACATTGTAATCGCTCTTAATACTGTAAGTTATAACAAAGTTGTAATTACAGTGATTAAGTCTTTGCCAATCTTGAAGAAGCAAATGTAAAAACTCTTAATGCTGTGAATTACAACAAATATGTTTTTGTACAAAAATGAATGAACTCACCAGTATTTCCTGCTGACCAAATGTTTTTAAAACGCGTTTCAGGTAATTACAGTAGATCGGAATAAGAGTTGGATACGGCACCAAAAAGGCTTACAGAAGTGGCTTAATTTATCAATTAAATTAAATTAAGAAAAGTTGTTTTATGTATTCGGGTTTATCCCATATTAAAGCTACCTTTCAAAACATTGTTTTATCTCATCTATTTAATAAATAAAATCCGGTGTTTTCTAAACTCTGATATTTTTCCTAACTCACGGTCCTGATGAAATTTCCGCTGCACTACTTTTCTAAATAACCACCGATACCACTTGGCTGCTCGGGCTCCCGATTCCATCCAGGGTGGGGTCGGAGGTCGTGACATATTACAAACTAACTAGGTTAGTTTACTAACTTTAATTTCTAACGAAACTAACTAGTTTATTAATAAAACTCTTTTTAAAATAATAATATTAGTTAATTTAATTAAATAAAATAGAATAGGTAAATAACCATATTTATGAATGAATTTAAACTAGGGTAAAAATCTTTAAACACTTATTCATTTTACGAAGCTCCCGAATCTTATTATCTTAAGAGTTTTAACTAGTTTAACGAGCATCGAGTTTAATTGTGTAATAACGAGCCAAGAGTCTTGGATAATATATCGATTGCAACGAAAGACGGCATACAAAGTTTCCAAAAATAGGATTTTATGCAAGGGTTTCCAAATATAGAAAATATGAAAACGCAGGGCGTTACACCTGCAACGAGTGGGAAGAAGATCGGGCTTCAATCGTTCTGAGGAGAAAGGGAAGAAATTAGGGCTTCAAAATGGGGGGAAAAGAATTTAAACAGGGGTAAATTTGACATTTCACTTCAAACAAATGATTTAATGGACGGAACGTTGATGGGGGACTCAACATGTAGCACTTTTTCAAGGATGGGGACTCTGGATACGAAAATTGCAAAAAAAAAAAAAGCGACTCAAGTGGACACCTCATGGACATAAATTACAGTTTACTCTTGTTAGTATGATAAGCCAAGTCTAAGTGTTTCCTATAGGACCCCTTGAGGGGTTTTTTTTATGTGCCAAATAAGAATGATTGAAAGAAATATATATTAAATGGGTGTGGTTTTAGCTTTTAAATATGTTCACCAAAAATATTATTCAATAACTTATTACTATTATGCTTATTGTTTTTTCAATCGACTCATCATATATTATTTTTATTTATATTTTTAACCGACCAGTTACATATTTTTTTTCTTCGGTTAACTCATTGTGCTTCTTTTTTTATTTCACTTTAACCAACCCACTATTTTTTTTTCAGACAACCCATTATTGTCTTCACTATAATACAAACTAAAAAACATGTCAAAAAACCCTCAAAATAAAGTAAGAAACATGTAAACACCAAGCAAACTTTAAAATTTTGACTGGATAACGATCTCTGTAATTACGAACCTCAAGAAACATATTAAATAAACGCGGTCCGCTATCGGTGTTAGTATGAAATACAAACTAAAAGAGCAAATTTGACGCATAGGAATTGGAAGAGTTGGAAAGTAGTATGGAAATTCGTGACTTATCTGAAGAGGAAGAATGAACTTTTTTGGAGAATAAAAAAATGTTATTGGAAGTTGAGAGAAGTAAGATTTCGGAAATAAAGCAGAGATCTAGAATGAAGTGGGCTTTTGACGGAGACGAGAATACAAAGTTTTTTCTTGCCCAAGTTAACTTAAGGAAAGCCGCTAATCAGATCTCGGGCCTTATGATTGGGGGGTCTGGGTTTCTAAACCATCGAAGGTTAAATTTGAAGTGATGAAGTTCTTTAGGAACAAGTTTAAGGAAGATGTTCGGAATAGACCGAAGATGGAGTCTCATGGCATAAGGCAATTATCTGATGCAGATAAGGTGACTTTAGTTCAGCCATTTACGCTAACGGAATTAAAATTGGCTATAAAGGAGTGTGGGGACGACAAGGCCCCTGGGCCTGATGGCATGAACTTTAGGTTCATCAAGTTCTTTTGGCATCTTTTCGAGGCGGATTTTATGAAAGTTTTAGATAATTTCTTTGAGAATAGGGCTTTCAACAAAGGTTGCAGCACTTCGTTTATCACTCTAATTCCCAAAATTAAGGACCCGGTAGACCTAAAAAACTTTAGGCCGATCAACCTTATTGGGATAGTCAGCAAATTGGTCTTGAAGGTCTCGTGAATCATCTCAAAGGTGTTGTTGGATCGGTTATATCGGAATCTCAATCGGCTTTTTTGAAAGGAAATTATATTCTCGATGGCCCACTTATTATCAACGAGCTTTACACTTGGGGTAAGAAATTCAAGAAAAAGGCTTTCTTTATTAAAATTGACTTCGAGAAGGCTTATGACAATGTTAATTAGGATTTTCTGTTATCTATTATGTCTCAAATGGGCTTTCCGGAGAGATGGTGTTTATGGATGAAAGGTATTTTGGAGTCGGCTAGGTCTTCGGTGTTGGTTAACGGGTCTCCAACGTTTGAATTCCAATGTTCGAAAGGTATTTGACAAGGCGACCCGATTTCTCCGTTTCTCTTTATTATTGTTATGGGGGCCCTTTCCTTTATGTTAGAGAAGGCGAAAAGAGATGGATTGTTTTCAGGTATTCAAACTCCTATGAATGGTCCCATGGTGTCGCATTTGTTTTATGCGGACGACGCGATCATTATGGGTGAGTGGTCAAGGAACAACATTAGTAGCGTGGTTCGAATCCTTAGGGTGTTTCATGTGTTCTGGCCTCAAGATTAATATTGCCAAATCTAACCTTTTCGCGATTGGTGTGGGCAATGGGGAGTTAAAGAATATGGCGGAGATTATTGGATGTCAAGCAGATGAGTTTCCTTTTAGATACCTCGATTTGTTGGTTGGTGCTAATATGAACAGGGTGTCAAACTGGAGGCCGGTGTATGACATTTTCGATGCTAGACTATCCAAGTGGAATGCAGCTATGCTGTCAATTGGCGGGAGAATTACATTAATTAAGGCGGTGCTCGAAAGTTTACCGAATTATTATTTCTCGCTTTATAAAGCTCCAGTTCAGGTGATTAAGGATCTTGAAGCAAAAATAAAAAGCTTTCTATGGGGAGGCAGTGGAACAGTAAATAGAGTTCATTGGGTGGCTTGGGATCGGGTTTCGTTGCCTAAGGATCGTGGAGGGATATGTATTAGCAAACTTAAAAACACTAATATTTCTCTTCTGGCTAAATGGGGGTGGCGTTTTAAGGAGGACAAGGATAAGTTGTGGGTTAAAGTTATTGAAGCTATACACAAGACGAGATCCAGTTGGGATATGTTTCCGATTAGAAAGGCTATGGGGGGTGTTTGGTGTAGTATTGCTAATTTGCTGGCCAATATCACGATCGATAACACGCCGATGAGATACTTTTTCAAAGGAGAGGCTGGGAATGGGGAAACTATATCGTTTTGGCTTGATCCCTGGATTAGTAACGTTCCCCTAAAGGATGTTTTCCCCGCTTTATTCGCCTTAGAAGAAGATAAGAAATGCAAAATTCGTGATAGGATGTCAAGTGAAAGCGTGGGTTCGAGATATATTTGGCAGTGGAAAAGGTCTTTGGGGGTGGGACAAGAGACGGATGAGATGATAGGGTTATGTAATTTGTTGCAAGGAGTTGAGCTGAAAAATGTCAAAGATAGATGGTCTTGGATAGGGGCGGCGGACAAAGACTTCAGTGTGGTTGCGGTAAAAAGGTTACTAAACAAAAATATAGGGTACACAGTGGAGTATTATCCCGAATGGTGTAAATGGCTTCCCAGTAAATGCAATGTCTTTGTTTGGAGAGTCGCGATGGACAGGATTGCTACTTTGGTGGCATTAAAAAGAAGGAACATGGACGTAGGTAATTCAAATTGTGTGTTGTGCGGCGATTGTGAAGAAAGTGTGGAACATTTATTCACTTCTTGCAGTGTTGCTTTGGTTCTTTGGCCTATCATTAGCAGGTGGTGCAAGATTCCTAATATATTAGCGTTTTCGGTGAAGGATCTTCTGGAGACACATGATCTTATCAGTTTATCAGGTCACAAAAAGGAGATTGTCCAAGGGATTATCAGGATCGGCTGCTGGAGTATTTGGAAAGCTAGGAACGAAGCTATTTTCAACAACAAGGCTTTTAATCTAGAAGGGATCATTCGGGAGATAAAGTCGGTAGGCTTCTTGTGGTTAAATAGTAGATCGAAAGCTATTAATGTTAGTTGGATAGATTGGTATAAATTTGTCAATATGTAAGTCTTTTTTGGCTTGTCTTTTGCCGCCTCTGTTTGAGGTTTGGCGTTGGTTTAATGAAAATCAATCTCAATGTCATATATAAATTAAAATACAAATATCAAAGGAAGCTCAACTCGATACTCGTAACAAAAGATTTCTTTAGGGTGGAGGGTATAGAGCTCGAGGACTTGAGCGGGGATGGTATGTCACCGATCGGTGACTATACCGTGTGTTTGAACATGTGCGGTGACCAAGAGAGAGGAGAAGGAAATCAGTGAACTTTCACCGAAAAGGGGGGAGAGTGATGAGAGGAGAGGAGAGAGAGAGGCTCAACCAATCAAGTTTTTTTTTTTAATTGAGGGGTGTTTGACCATACCTTGTGATTGACTGCAAAATGGGGAGTGGAATGGAGAGTTGACATGGCATAATATTATTGGGTAGGATTTCACTCAAACACCCTAGGGTGATTGACTATACCCTCCACCCTAAGAATGGTTAATGCATACTTATAAATCTATATCAACGTCCACTATGATACTTCAACTACTTGGGTAAAAAGATCTTTACTACACTTCACGCCACGGTACAACTAGCCTACAACTCTACAAGAATATAAATTTTGAGTGATAGATGACTAGACATAATAATACGTACATGGTGTCACGCGTAATCTAAACTTTAAACGAAGTTATTTCTTAAAATGTATAACTATGTTCCTCATTAGCAACCTATGTGATGTCACGCATAATCTATACTTCAAACAAAGATTATTTCTTAGAACGTATAACTATGTTTTTACTCTCCCTCATCAACAACCTTTGATCATGTTGGTTTTTCTTAGGTTTATCATGCTCTCTTTGTGTTTCTGTTTAGTTACTCACATCACAAAGTCAAGGAGCTGTAACCCTTTATTAAAAATGTAAAAATTAATTTCACATGTATGCGGTTAAACCTATATATCATTCATTCGTTGAAAATCATTCCATTTTGACAAAATATTAAGTTTGTCGTGTCAACATATTAAGTTTTTTTCTACGTTTTAACCTATGTTTCATTAGAAAAGAGTATAGTCGAAATATAATATATTTTATTATTCTTACTATACGATCTCTTATAATAGTGAAGGCTTATCTAAATATCTCACATTTTACATAACAATCTTACTTGTTACTTACTCGTGTTGACTAGTATAGAACAAACATAGTTGTTGGGGTTGAATTGTATTGAGATTGTATTGATAAAAATGTTTTGTACAAGAGTAGGGTTACACAAGGATGGAGTTTATATAGAACCCCATATTACATATTAGCCCCTACACTATTTCCCTTCTTTCCGACACTCCCCCTCAAGTTGAGTAGTGGGGTCACCAATACTTAACTTGCTCAAACAGCTACTAAAAACATTTCCGTTGACTGCTTTTGTGAGAATATCTGCGAGTTGATCTTTTGTTGATATATACGGGAGCTCTATGATTCTTTCCTCCAGTTTTTCCTTGATGAAATGTCGATCTACCTCCACGTGTTTTGTTCGATCATGCTGGACTGGGTTTTCTGAGATTTGTATTGCAGCCGTATTGTCGCACATAATTTTACTGGGTTTCGCCCTTTGGGAGAAACCAATGTCTTCTAGGAGCTTCCTGATCCAAAGAACTTCGCTTAGCCCTCGAGCTATACCTCTGAACTCAGCTTCTGCACTCGACAGCGCAACCACCTTCTGTTTCTTACTTCTCCAGGTAACGAGGTTTCCACCAACCAAAGAAAAATATCCTGATGTTGACCTTCGGTTTCCCTTATCTCCTGCCCAGTCTGCGTCAGTATAGAGCTCAACATTTAGATGTCCATTTGTTTTGAACAAAACTCCATGGCCTGGAGTTCCTTTGAGATATCTTAAAATTCTCTGAGCAGCTTCCATGTGGGCAACTTGAGGTTGATGCATGAACTGACTCACCACTCCAACAGCATAAGCTATATCAGGGCGAGTGTGAGAGAGATAAATTAATTTGCCCACGAGCCGTTGATACCTTTCTTTGTCTGCAAGTTCTCCATTGACTTCCATGTGAAGATTGTGGTTCACTACCATTGGAGTATCTGCTGGTTTACAATCAACCAACCCAGTTTCTGCTAGGAGATCAAGGACATACTTTTTTTGGCAGATGAAAATCCCCCGTTTAGACCTGAGAACTTCTATCCCGAGGAAATACTTGAGATTCCCAAGGTCTTTCATTTCAAACTTTGAAAACAGATTTCTTTTCAGCCGTGCTATTTCTTCTATATCATCTCCGGTAATAATCATGTCGTCCACATAGATGATCAAACAAGTTACAAGACCGTTTCTTCTCTTGAGGAACAGAGTGTGATCAGCGTTACTTTGGTGATACCCATACTCTTTCATGGCCAAGGTGAACTTTCCAAACCATGCCCGAGGAGATTGCTTTAGCCCATAAAGGGACTTTTTCAACCGACAAACTTCTCCTTCTTTAAAGCCCCCTGAGAACCCTGGAGGTGCTTCCATGTAGACTTCTTCAGTTAGGTCTCCATGGAGAAAGGCGTTTGTAACATCAAACTGGTGAAGAGGCCACTCCTTATTGGCTGCTACCGAGAAGAGAACTCTGATGGTATCCATTTTCGCAACCGGAGAAAATGTCTCAGAATAATCGATCCCATACGTCTGAGTGTAACCCTTGGCTACAAGCCGAGCTTTGTATCGTCCAATAGAACCATCTGGCTTATACTTGATTGAATATACCCACCGGCATCCAACTGTTTTCTTTCCTTTAGGAAGAATGCACTTCTCCCATGTGTTGTTTTTCGCAAGAGCACGCATCTCCACTTCCATTGCTTCTTCCCAGTTCTTCTTACCTTGAGCTTCCTTTACGGAATTAGGTATTTGTTCAGAGTATAGTGAAGTAACAAATGCTTTCGCATTGTTAGATAAGTTCCCGTTGACCATATTAGCTACAGGATACCTTGAATTTCTGGTTTCCCTCTCTGGGGAGTACCGTTTTGGAGGAACCCCTCTATTGGCTCTAGGAGGAAGAGAGTATCTTCCGGTAGTCTCTGCTGCACCTGGTGCAACCTGTTCAACAACTGGTTCAACCTGTTCAACAACTGGATCAACCTGTTCTGTAGTTGTCGGTTCTATGTGTTCCCCTGTTGTCTCATAGTTATAAGACGTAGAACATTCAGAGTTCTCAGTATTTCTTACCTCAGGCATCACGTTGGATGGACTTTCTTCAGTGGTACTGTGCTCCGCGGATTGTGTGTCTGTGTTTGAAGGACTCGCAGTACTGTGATAGTTTTCTGTGTTGACTTCTTCAGATGAGGGAATTTGGGTTAACCAGCTCAGAGTGTCTATACTGTCATTCTCCCCCTGACCACTGAGTTGGGTGTTATAAAAGTATTTTGTTTCAAGAAAGTCAACATTCATTGTGGTGAACATTTGACGAGTTGTTGGATTATAACATCGGTAACCTATTTGATCTATCCCATAGCCGACAAATACACATTTTTCAGCACATGGGCCAAGCTTGTTTCGACTGGTTTTGGGTATATGAACAAATGCGGTACACCCGAAGATTCGAGGTTCAAGTGTAAGAGGATGAGGAATACTGGCAGACTTAGACAGACAATCTAGGGGAGTCTTAAACTTAAGAGCTTTTATGGGAAGCCGATTCAGCAGATACACAGACGTTGCAACTGCCTCCGGCCAGAAAGATTTAGGGACCTGAGATTCGATCAAAAGGGCTCGAGTCATTTCAAGAATAATACGGTTTTTCCTTTCGGAAACACCGTTTTGTTCGGGGGTATGAGAACAAGACGTTTGATGAACTAATCCTTTGGTTTTAAAGAACTGTTTCATGGATGTATTGACAAATTCCCCCCCATTGTCGGATCTAAGGATTTGGATTTGAGTTTGGAATTGAGTTTGAATCATAGTATAAAACGTGATAAATTTCTCGTAGACTTCAGCTTTGTTTTTCAAGAAATATACCCATGTCATGCGAGTGCAATCATCCACGAATAGTATAAAGTACCGAAGACCCTGCCCCCCCATCACTGGAGCAGGACCCCACACATCAGAATGGATTAGTGAAAAAGGTGAAGCAACTCTCGTATTGCTAGGTTTAAACGGTTGTCGATGGCTTTTAGCACGAAGACAAGTTTCACAGTCGATTTTTCCCTTTGACGGGAAGAGTTTTGGAAACAGGAGATGCGAATAGCCAAGGGATGGGTGTCCCAAACGTCTATGCCATAGCCAGGCTTCCCGGTTTTCGGTTCCATGAGCTAACATCACAGTACCCTGTTGAGCCACTTCATCCACATAGTATAATCCTTGGCGCTCAGTACCACGTCCAATAATCACACCCGTCCTGATATCCTGTAAAAGGCAAAAATTAGGGTGCATTAGTACAGTACAATTTAGCTCCTTGGTAATGTGGCTAATGGAGAGCAACTTGTGTGATAATGATGGAACATAGAGACAATTTGATAATTTCATAGTTGGTGAAATTTCAATTGTTCCTCCTCCTTTCACTTGCATCATTCCATTGTTTGCAGTGTGGATTTGAGTTTTTTGAGGATTGGACATTGATCGTATGTCTGATGATTCAAACGTCATGGTGTCAGTGGCACCAGAATCGAAGATCCAAGCACTGTTCCTACTATGATTGATTTCCATTTTTTTTTTTTTTTTAGGCAACCAAAAAACGGGCGTATTTAATTGGCACCCAAATAACTTCGCTAAAAAGGCAAAGTTATCTCACCGACGAATTTATCTAAATTCACTGGTGACTTGAACTCGCGTTCAAGATTTAAGTCCGCCCGCAAACCACCGCTTAATGGCGAAGTTATCTCACCGGCGAATTTATCTAAATTCACCGGTGACTTGAACTCGCGTTCAAGATTTAAGTCCGCCCGCAAACCACAAATCCGCTAGCGACACAAAGGAGGCCAGCGAATTTATTCCGTAAAAAAAAGGAAGTTCACAAGTTTCCAAAACTTATCACTGAAATCGATTGGAAAGTTTCCAAGTTCCAAGACTTTCCAAGTTCCAAGACTTTCCAAGTTTCAAAGACTTTCCAAGTTTCAAAAAAAAAAAAATAACAGATGGTTTGATGGACACTGAATTGGCGGCCGGGAACTATGTTGTCGAGCAGATCGGAAGTCACAGCGAAGAACGGATGTTTGCAGTCGAGAAGATCGGAAACACCGAAGTTTTGTGTAGCGGACAGAAACTGTGGATTTGCTGAAACAGGTTTTGCTGGTTGGCTAGGATAAATGAAGATTGATTGTGTTTTGATTTTGTTTTCAGTAAAAAAAATCGATTGTAGGTTATGAGCAAACGGTTTCAAGAATCAGAAGCCTGCTCTGATACCATGTTGACTAGTATAGAACAAACATAGTTGTTGGGGTTGAATTGTATTGAGATTGTATTGATAAAAATGTTTTGTACAAGAGTAGGGTTACACAAGGATGGAGTTTATATAGAACCCCATATTACATATTAGCCCCTACACTATTTCCCTTCTTTCCGACAACTCGTTCGACAATATATGAAGGATAAGTTTTATTTTTATTTTTATTTTTATTTTTTGTTTATAAAACAGGCAGTGGTGAACCCAAGAATTTTTTGCTAGGGGTGCGAAAAAATTTAAAATTTTTAGGCCCCTAGCTATATAAAAAATTTCGGTTCATAGCGGGTCAGATTAGGTCAGGTCATGTAAAACAAGTAAACATAAATGAACAAAGTTTCACGGGTCGGGTCGAGTTGGGTCAATTTCAATTTTGAAACATTCAAACCCTCTTTCCTAACTTTCTATCACATTAACAAACAAAGTTTCAAGTAAAATAGTAAACAACATAAAAAACCATCACAAGTAAGTAAAGCAACAACAAAAAACAATCAAAGTTCAAACCCCACCTACTTCTATTTACCCAGATCATTAAATAAAGCAACAAAAAAACGTATCTAAGACATAGCTTGGGCTTTAATTAGAAGAATCTGACGAAAAAAGTGGTCCGACCCTTTTCCTCTTAAGAATTCGCGCCATAACTGTTGGAAATTTAAATATTATGAATGGATATTAATTTAGTGAGATTATAATTTAATGAAATTATAATTATTTACTAGACTATTCATATGAAACATAAACTCTTAAGTAGAGTTTTTATGTCAATTTATTAGTTTTTATTAGAGTTTATGTCTCTAATTAAGTACTAGCCTCTTCATATGTAACATAAACTCTTAAGTATAGTTTTTATGTCAATTTATTAGTTTTTATTTGAGTTTATGTCTACAATAAATCTCTATGTGTGCAATAGATGTGTGCAAATCACTTATGGCAAAATTATGAATACCATGTTGTTGAGTGTCGATCTAGTCCTCTATCTCACACATAATAATGATTGTAGACGAGAAACATTCATCTTGTTGGTGATGAATGTGTTCACCAAGTGATTTGGATTAAGACTTATGTTTAAGTTCTTATGAGTCAATGGTAAAGTGTTGGAGATCAAAGGTAAACAAGTTATGTTCCTTAAATGAATGATAAAATTTAGCTATGTGCTATATACAATAATTTGTGAGACCTTCCTAAATATTGATGTTTTAGAATTATGAATAAGTCTCATTATTTGGTCTTAACAAGGGATGAATGTTGCAAAGTGATATTATGATATCCTTAGGGCTGTGAAGAATCAGAATGATGCATCTTCTTCGGCAGTATAAACTGCTTCAACTGTTGTACCCTTAGAGACAGACGCGCCATCTTTAGTAGAGGCGCGAAATCTGTTTTAAGGGAAGCGTGTTGAACACGTGCCTCAGCCACAACCGTCAACCTTTGTTTGTTCTTTTTGTAGGAAATTATTGTACAAAAAGACGTGATTCGAGACCTCATTGAAGCCTACACAACGGACTGAAAACACAACGAACCTTACAAATAGACGCGGTTAAAGATCAAGTTGAAGAGTTTATCTTTTGAAGATATTGGTTTGAATCAATTGTTTTATTAAATATGTTGTAGTTCATATTTATTTTCGTTTGAATTTGTACACGGTTCATGTACTACAATTTCCCAAATGTTTAAAGAGAGTATCTTTATTCTTTTTATTAGTTTTATTAATAAAATTGTGACTCATTTCCTACAATAACTTCTCTACTCATGGTTCTTATCACATATAAATTGCTCCATAAGTTCATAAAACAACACTTGAACAAAATAAATAATCATGTTCAACCAATACCATAATCCATAATTTTCAATTTTAATTTTCAAACATTCAAGCCCTAGTTTTTAAATATTGATTAGTAATCATGTAAACAAACAAAGCTTAAAATAAAACAACAAAATAATTAACTAAAAGTCTAGAACAACTAAAAAAGACATCAAAAAAACATAAAAAAATCAAACCCTTATACATCTATATTATCTCATAATCACCACATAAAACAACAAAAAAACAATCAATAAAAAAGGATAAATCTTGGAGCTGGGTAGTTGGGTTAATAAAATTAGAGTGTAGATTGGGTTAAGTAAAGTGAATAAGTGGTTAAAGAATAATTATATAAATTGTGTTATATAGTTATACATTCATAATAAGGGTTATGTTCATTTATGAACAACCCCCTTGGTAGTGAACTAATCCTGTCCTGACCCTTGATTATCAATACATAAGTGTAAATCAATGGCCATGATTTGATCAGGATTTGATGATGAAAATACATTAATGTATTTTACAATTTAATGATGTAAATCAATCGGTAGGACTTGTTCACTCAGTTCACAAATACACTAGTGTTCACTTTAGAACCTCATCCTTCATAATAATTAGTGTTTATTTTATTTTTATAAATTCATAAATTTTTCCTGTGAAGGGCGGTTGAAAAATTTCAAGGGGTGCGGATGAAAAAATTCAAGGGTTGCGATTCAGATTTTCGACGAAAATTATCACTTAAATTTTTTTTTTCAAAGGGTGCGGCTGCTCACCCACCATTATTGGTAAGTCCGACCCTGAAAACAGGGTGTTACACGTGATAACATTCAAAATAAATATTTATGAATATCTAATTTTAGGAGACGGGACGAGTAAGGGAGTAGAAGTTTATAAAAGAGTTAGGAGGAAAAATAATTATGAATATCTATTTTTAGGAGATGGACGAGTAAGGGCGTAGAAATTTATATAAGTGTTAGTAGGATGTTAAATTTATAAGTAGTTTTCTAAAAAAGAATATTTTTAGTACAAAGGTATTTGTTTTCAACATAGATTGGACAATATACATGCTTTGAGAATAATTCTTTTGTAAGAAATATATGTAAATAATAAATTAAATAAAAACCAATAAACAAAGTTAAATTGTTAAATGAAGTATTAAAAATTTAGAACACAGTATAGACTACTTTGTTTTAGGTAAGACCATCCGTAGTGGGGCGTGTTTTTTCAAAAAAATCCAAAAAAAACGCCCCAAAACGCCGGACCCCCATTACATAGGGCGTTATTGGGCGTGGTTTTTGAAAAAAAAAACGTCTTGGCGTTTTAATTAAAACGCTATGCACATATGGTCTTAGCCAATCGGTTTTGAGCATTACACTACCCTAGTAAAAACGAACGTATCCCCCCCCGTTAAACACTCGAAAACAGTGATCAGAGTGCGAACCAGACAAGTCAGTCCGCACGGATGACAAGTCAGCCCGCACGGATGACAAGTCAGCCCGCACGGATGACAAGTCAGCCCGCACGGATGACAAGTCAGCCCGCACGGATGACAAGTCAGCCCGCACGGATGACAAGTCAGCCCGCACGGATGACAAGTCAGCCCGCACGGATGACAAGTCAGCCCGCACGGATGACATGTCAGCCCGCACGGATGACAAGTCAGCCCGCACGGACGACTGTCATCCGCACGGGTCATAAGTCAGCCCGCACGGACGACTGTCATCCGCACGGGTCATGTCGTCCGCACGCATCGTCGTCCGCACGCATCGTCATCCGTACGGATCATGTCGTCCGCACGCATCGTCGTCCGCACGCATCGTCATCCGCACGGATCATGTCGTCCGCACGCACAAGCAAAGTCAGTCCGCACGCATCACCTTCATCCGCACGGATCATCTGTATCCGGACGGATGACATGCCATCCGGACGGATGACTTGTCATCCGGACGGATAACATGTCTAACCGCACGGATGAGGACCAATCAATCAAATGAGTAACTTTTCAAGGTAATCTCGCTTAACCGTATATCGTTTACTCTATTTCTTCAAGGATCATTACAGACATACTCGCAACCGACTCAATCAAGTTGTAATCCCGCTAAATACGCACTGTGAGTATACTTGACCCCCTTTTTAATCGAATTTTGGGTGTAACATACGTTTCTATCAAATCGAACTTATCAAACGAATTATTCAATCAATCGAATTATCACTTGCGAATAACTGTTATGCATAGATATACGTGATGCTAGTTGCATATGTGCTAGGGCTTATACTCGCGACGTCCCACCACGACTAGTATAGTACTATTGCGCCCGACGGGGTAGTTATGCCATCGTACATTCGAGCATCGAGGACTTAGTTGGTAGTATCAGTTTTGTGAGTATATATGTCGTGTATTACGTTTATGCATATGGAAAATTCGCTACACGTTTTATTCTATTATGCTACTATTCAAACCTGTATACTCGCCAATACTTTTGTATTGACAAATATTTTAACGTATGTTGCAGGTTAGATCGCAGGCTATATCAAATCAAGCTAGGAAGTCTAGAAACTCCACAAAAATCTAGGTTGTCGGATTTGTATTGTTCGAGAGGACAAGAAATCTGTGATAACTTATGTGATTGTATTATTTGTTAGTATGGGATAACGAATGTATTAAATATTATCGCAATATAGTTGTTATGGATTCTCTTGAGCAATCTGATTCGCCTAGTGCCGCGCCCCGATGATTCCGCCATCGGTTGGGGTGTGACAGGTCAATTTCAATTTTGAAACATTCAAACCCTCTTTCCTAACTTTCTATCACATTAACAAACAAAGTTTCAAGTAAAATAGTAAACAACATAAAAAACCATCACAAGTAAGTAAAGCAACAACAAAAAACAATCAAAGTTCAAACCCCACCTACTTCTATTTACCCAGATCATTAAATAAAGCAACAAAAAAACGTATCTAAGACATAGCTTGGGCTTTAATTAGAAGAATCTGACGAAAAAAGTGGTCCGACCCTTTTCCTCTTAAGAATTCGCGCCATAACTGTTGGAAATTTAAATATTATGAATGGATATTAATTTAGTGAGATTATAATTTAATGAAATTATAATTATTTACTAGACTATTCATATGAAACATAAACTCTTAAGTAGAGTTTTTATGTCAATTTATTAGTTTTTATTAGAGTTTATGTCTCTAATTAAGTACTAGCCTCTTCATATGTAACATAAACTCTTAAGTATAGTTTTTATGTCAATTTATTAGTTTTTATTTGAGTTTATGTCTACAATAAATCTCTATGTGTGCAATAGATGTGTGCAAATCACTTATGGCAAAATTATGAATACCATGTTGTTGAGTGTCGATCTAGTCCTCTATCTCACACATAATAATGATTGTAGACGAGAAACATTCATCTTGTTGGTGATGAATGTGTTCACCAAGTGATTTGGATTAAGACTTATGTTTAAGTTCTTATGAGTCAATGGTAAAGTGTTGGAGATCAAAGGTAAACAAGTTATGTTCCTTAAATGAATGATAAAATTTAGCTATGTGCTATATACAATAATTTGTGAGACCTTCCTAAATATTGATGTTTTAGGATTATGAATAAGTCTCATTATTTGGTCTTAACAAGGGATGAATGTTGCAAAGTGATATTATGATATCCTTAGGGCTGTGAAGAATCAGAATGATGCATCTTCTTCGGCAGTATAAACTGCTTCAGCTGTTGTACCCTTAGAGACAGACGCGCCATCTTTAGTAGAGGCGCGAAATCTGTTTTAAGGGAAGCGTGTTGAACACGTGCCTCAGCCACAACCGTCAACCTTTGTTTGTTCTTTTTGTAGGAAATTATTGTACAAAAAGACGTGATTCGAGACCTCATTGAAGCCTACACAACGGACTGAAAACACAACGAACCTTACAAATAAACGCGGTTAAAGATCAAGTTGAAGAGTTTATCTTTTGAAGATATTGGTTTGAATCAATTGTTTTATTAAATATGTTGTAGTTCATATTTATTTTCGTTTGAATTTGTACACGGTTCATGTACTACAATTTCCCAAATGTTTAAAGAGAGTATCTTTATTCTTTTTATTAGTTTTATTAATAAAATTGTGACTCATTTCCTACAATAACTTCTCTACTCATGGTTCTTATCACATATAAATTGCTCCATAAGTTCATAAAACAACACTTGAACAAAATAAATAATCATGTTCAACCAATACCATAATCCATAATTTTCAATTTTAATTTTCAAACATTCAAGCCCTAGTTTTTAAGGGGCTGTTTGGCTAAGCTTTTCAAAATGACTTATTTGCTTATTTGCTTTTCTGAAAAGCAAATAAGTCAATAAGCTGTTTTGAAAAGCTTTAAAATAGAGCTTTTCAAAATGACTTATTTGCTTATTTGCTTTTCAGAAAGCAAATAAGCAAATAAGTCATTTTGAAAAGCTTAGCCAAACAGCCCCTAAATATTGATTAGTAATCATGTAAACAAACAAAGCTTAAAATAAAACAACAAAATAATTAACTAAAAGTCTAGAACAACTAAAAAAGACATCAAAAAAACATAAAAAAATCAAACCCTTATACATCTATATTATCTCATAATCACCACATAAAACAACAAAAAAACAATCAATAAGAAAGGATAAATCTTGGAGCTGGGTAGTTGGGTTAATAAAATTAGAGTGTAGATTGGGTTAAGTAAAGTGAATAAGTGGTTAAAGAATAATTATATAAATTGTGTTATATAGTTATACATTCATAATAAGGGTTATGTTCATTTATGAACAACCCCTTTGGTAGTGAACTAATCCTGTCCTGACCCTTGATTATCAATACATAAGTGTAAATCAATGGCCATGATTTGATCAGGATTTGATGATGAAAATACATTAATGTATTTTACAATTTAATGATGTAAATCAATGGGTAGGACTTGTTCACTCAGTTCACAAATACACTAGTGTTCACTTTAGAACCTCATCCTTCATAATAATTAGTGTTTATTTTATTTTTATAAATTCATAAATTTTTCCTGAGAAGGGCGGTTGAAAAATTTCAAGGGGTGCGGTTGAAAAAATTCAAGGGTTGCGATTCAGATTTTCGACGAAAATTATCACTTAAATTTTTTTTTTCAAAGGGTGCGGCTGCTCACCCACCATTATTGGTAGGTCCGACCCTGAAAACAGGGTGTTACACGTGATAACATTCAAAATAAATATTTATGAATATCTAATTTTAGGAGACGGGACGAGTAAGGGAGTAGAAGTTTATAAAAGAGTTAGGAGGAAAAATAATTATGAATATCAATTTTTAGGAGATGGACGAGTAAGGGCGTAGAAATTTATATAAGTGTTAGTAGGATGTTAAATTTATAAGTAGTTTTCTAAAAAAGAATATTTTTAGTACAAAGGTATTTGTTTTCAACATAGATTGGACAATATACATGCTTTGAGAATAATTCTTTTGTAAGAAATATATGTAAATAATAAATTAAATAAAAACCAATAAACAAAGTTAAATTGTTAAATGAAGTATTAAAAATTTAGAACACAGTATAGACTACTTTGTTTTAGGTAAGACCATCCGTAGTGGGGCGTGTTTTTTCAAAAAAATCCAAAAAAAACGTCCCAAAACGCCGGACCCCCATTACATAGGGCGTTATTGGGCGTGGTTTTTGAAAAAAAAAAAACGTCTTGGCGTTTTAATTAAAACGCTATGCACATATGGTCTTAGCCAATCGGTTTTGAGCATTCCCTGACAACTTTTGACAACCCCACTTTTGTTTTAAATGCCCTGACAACATGCATTTGTTGTTTGTTGACTAGCCAATGGAGTAATGACCATTTTCCTTTTTTTTTAACATGCACAGGACCCGAAAGCATACACATGACCATTTTGTTTTTTTTTTTAATTGGAAGGGGGGTTATTGGTATAATGCCCCACTACACCACTTTTGCTATAATGCCCCATCGCTGACTAGGACGTCACGTGTCGGATAATGCCCCATGGTGGGGGCATTATAACCCACTACCACTACACATGGTCTAAGGATCTCTATTATTTAGACTAGAGTTTTATTAATTTTGTGTATTTATTCGTTTGATACCTTTGTTTGTTTTGGTTCTTTACATCTTTGTTTCGTTTTTTTACATGTTCCATATTTAGGATTCCCTTTGTTTTGTTTCTTTATATGTTCCATATTACATGTTCCATATATAAAAAATGATTAACAACAAAAACAAAGTTACTAGATTAAATACGCATAATATACTATTAATAATGTCTCAAGGACCGAGAGCATAGAGAGATAAACACCTCGAATTTGACTCAAAATAGAGAAGAAACCATTGAAGCTAAGAAGGTCAATAGTCAAAATTGTTCACTCGTTTACACGTCAAATTTTTTGGGCCTTTGACCTCTTATCCAAAATCCAAATGGAGACAATGTTGACAAAATCAATCAATCATTTGTCCATGCCACTCATTATGTTTGCCTTTAATTATATTTAACATGAAAACCACCATAAATCCTTTTTTCAATTTGGTGAAAGAGTTATATTTTAATGATGCTTGAAACAAAAATGAGAAAATTCTTGTCGGCAGGATCAAACGAAAGTAATAAATTGAACTGGGTGGCTTGGGATTGGATCACGTGGCCCAAATCAAAAGGTGGTTGGGTATTAATAGACTTAAAGAGATTAATTTGGCTCTTCTTTATAAATGGGGGTTAAGGTATAGAGTCGAAAATCAAAACTTATGGAGAAGGGTGGTGGAAGCTTGCCATGGGAAAAACAACCAAATGAGCTTCCTTCTGCTTAATGGTAAAATTATGGGATGTTGGAAAAATATTGTGAACTTGATTTCTAATTTGAAAATTAACGGGAAGGGTATGAACGGTATGATATTGGGTAAGGTTGGGAACGGGGAGGAGATCCGTTTCTGGGTGGACACTTGGTCGGGCGATACGCCTTTTGTGGAAAGATGGCCCCACTTGTTCGGTTTGGAATTATTTAAACAATGCAGGGTTGCTGACAGAAGGGATGCGAGCCAAGGAAATAATGTTTTGTGTGGAATTGGTCTAGACAACCAGAGTCGGATGCTGAGCTTAAGGAGTGGCAGGAATGTTAGGAGGTTCTCAACAGGACGACATTTTCAAATAATGAGGATTTTTGGATGTGGAACGACGATAATCAGGAAGGATTCTCGGTGAAAGCCGTCAAAATAACTCTAATTGAGGATAGAGCAGTAGATCATCCCCCTAAATTTGAATGGTGTAAATGGGTGCCGATCAAATGCAATATTATGGCATGGAGAGGTAATTTGGATAGATTATCTACGAAAGTTAATTTAAAAAGAAGGAATGAGAATATTACTTCGTTAATGTGCACATTTTGCAAAGAATTTGAGGAAACAGTGGAGCACCTTTTTACTGCTTGTTCGGTGGTGGAGATGTTTTGGTCGGCTTTCAGCGCTTGGTGTAAAATACCTCAGGTATATGCTTTCGATTTCAAAGACATTTTGGAGATACACAACTTCTCACGTCTTGGCAAGAAAGAAAAGAGTATCATTAAAGGTTTGGTGATGATTTCGTGTTGGTGTATTTGGAAAGGTAGAAATGATCTGGTTTTCTAGCAGATTAGACGAAGTTCACAAGATATTATAGGAGAGGTTAAGTCGAGGGGTTATAGGTGGGTTAGAAATAGAACCTCTTGTAAATATATTAGTTGGGAGGATTGGTGTAAATACCCGTTGTATATATTATCCTTTTTCAATTTGGTGAAAGAGTTATTAGCATAAAAATATCCAATACTATATATATATATATATATACACACAATTCATGTCGAGCTACAGTGCTAAGGGGTACGTTAAGACCTCTTCAGAATGCAATTGTCAAAAATAGAGTATACTGTCAAAATGGTCCTTGAGGTTTGGTCATTTTTGCCACTTTAGTCCATAACTTATTGACTTATAAGAAATATTAAGTTGTTTTTATAGTGTTTTGGTAATCTTATTTAAATTGTTTTTGTGTGTTAAGAAGTTAAAAATGATAAGTTAGTATTTGTAACTTATAACTTATGACTTGTATAAGTTAATAAGTTGCTTTCGAGAAGAAATCCCAAACACCCCTATCTCTTATACAAATAGTCAGAAATGAGTTGTTTCATTGATATTAACCATAGCATTAATAGCGTCACGTAGTGCAAATTGAAGATGCTATAACAATTGTTGGCTCTTGGAATGCTAGAAAATTGAGAATACCTCCGTTTATGACTGCATTTTATGTTCGATATCAATCTTTAAAATTGTAAGATAAATATCTAGGGGCGGATTTACCCTCATCTTTCTTGGTGAAGTGTAAAATTGTTTTTTTTTCTTCTACCCTCAATTTTACGTTGGGACCAATGGTCTAACCAATAGTAACCATTGGGGTGTATAAAAGATATTCTTCGGTAGAAATGGAATTTATATACATGTAACAACTATGAAAAGCTAAATTACTGTAGCGAATGTCACATCGAGAGCTATAATGAATTGCTTTTTTCTTGGTTTTTATTTTTTATATTTTTTTCTTTATATTTTGGGTTATTGGATTTTAATAATCCTAAGTTTCACCTGTTGGCCGATAATAATCACAACTTTAAAAATTCCCTCCAATAATCTCAACTTGTAAAAGTTTGGCCGCCATTGATTCTTTTCAAACATATAAGAATTTGGTCTCCTCAATAGATTCAATTACACCTAGAGACTCCTTAATTGGTTTAAGTGCACATATGTTAGAAAATGATCAATGGCGGTCAAACTTTTACAAGTTGGGATTGTTGGAGAGAATTTTTAAAGTTGGGGTTATTATCGGCAACAGGTGAAACTTAGGATTATTAAAATCCAATAACCCTTATATTTTTTGTTTTTTTCCTTTTCTACCCTTAACTTTTATTATTGTCATTTACACTTCTTGCCTTTATAAAAATTTGGATAAATTACACGTTTTGTCCTTTATCTTAACACCATTTTACAGGCGGTGTCCTTTTCAACGAATTTTGACAGGCTTTGCCCTTTGCAGCGAATTTTGTTGCATGTCTTGTCCTTTAGCCCTAACACAGTTAGATTTTTTTTTGTTAAATCGGGTTACCCAAGGGTATTTTAGTCTTTTTACCCCTTTATTTAATATTATTTAAAAAATAAAACAAAACATTTTTAGAAATTATTATTATTATTATTATTATTATTATTATTATTATTATATAACACTTTCTCTCTCTCTATACCACACACGCTCTCTCTCTCTGCAGCTTTGTCTCTCTCTACCAGTCTCTCTCTCACAAACATTCAGTCACCACCACCTCCCACCACCATTAACCCACCTGCCACCGCTACCACCATCAACACCTCCACCAAAACCTTAGATCTACAAACACCACCACCTCACCAAACTGAACCCCCAACTCGGAAACCCCTAACCACCACTATCCACCACCAGAAACACCCACCACCACCCCAAGACACCTCCATCGAAAGTCTCTGCCACGTGGACCGAAATCTAGAGAGGTTAGTTCACGTTACTTGAATTCTACTGCTTCTTTTGATTCTGTTACAACTACGATGACGTCATCGTCATCGTCGTTGTTGTCACACCCCGACCACGTAGGACAACCAAACGTGGCGGAAACATCGGGGAGTGTTGTAACAGAATCATTGTTTCATAACACATGGAAATTGAAATACTGTTTTATTGAATACACGAGTTATAATGTCTTGATAATCAAAGAAACATAACATAAATAACTAGTCTTGCATCTTTTATTGTCACTAAGGCCCATGTCCGCCTAAGTGTATCTTGATCAATCCTATGCTTCATTTCCTGAAACACATGTGAAAATAGGTACGTCAGCATAAAAATGCCGGCGAGTACATAGGTTTTGTGAAAATAAGATTCATGACTTCTGTTTAAGAAAAATGTTTAGTCATGAACCTTGTAATTTGCTTTGTCTTTGTAAATCATTTGAAAAACAATAAGTTCAGATGATACGTATAAATAAGAGAATAATGCATAGTTAAATGAATAACCATGTAAAATGAGTTTGTATAAGTTAAGTTGTTTGTAAAACAATGTATTGTGAAAAGTATGTTATTTGTATAAAATGTTATATGTCATAAACTGAAATGATTCAAATAACGCTACGATATGTAATACCATACAAACACTTATATATAGGAAGTACCAGCGGCGTATCCACCATGCTTGTATCATATTACACACGCCTCGTTACTTAATCACTTAGTCAAACCAAACTACCAAAGTAAAATGTTCATGTCTAATGTAAATCATGTAATGCATAACCAATGTCAAAAGTGTTTATGTGTCAAATGTAAACCATGTAATGTGTAACCAAAATGATATGTATGGCTAGTGAAAACGCATCAACTAAACCATAGGTGAAATGCACAAAACAAAGTATTGAAGTAAAACTCGGTTTAAATCAAAGTTATGTTTTGTGTAACAAATGCATGATCAATGTAAATCATGTAATATGTAAACAAAATGATATGTATGGCTAGTGAAATGTATCAACTAAACCATATGCACAAGAACATAGTATTGAAGTAAAACTCGGTTTAAATCAAAGTTATGTTTTGTGTAACAAATGCATGATCAATGTAAATCATGTAATATGTAAACAAAATGATATGTATGGCTAGTGAAATGTATCAACTAAACCATATGCACAAGAACATAGTATTGAAGTAAAACTCGGTTTAAATCAAAGCTATGTTTTGTGGAAATGCATGCTATACTGATATGAACATTTATGCGGTATTGTTATAACGCATACATCCAAGCCTTGAGACTGTGGCGATAAACCCTTAAACAAATTAAAGGTTTATCTAAATTATGTATATCGAATCCGGTCATTCCTTTCATCCCCATACCCAGGATGTCCGGAACGGGAGTTGTCAATTCCTATGGTACCACTACCTACTAACGAACGGCGTGATCGGTGTTAATGAATGTATTGTTCCATTGTAAACAACCCAAATGTCATAACAAAATGTAAGCATGTGATGAAAACAACTGTACTAAGTATGCAACAATAGACATACATAGCATAAAATGTAATGTAAAACGATGTACTAAGTAATGCACACAATGGGCACACATAGCATGAAATGTAATGTAAAACGATGTACTAAGTAATGCACACAATGGGCACACATAGCATGAAATGTAATGTAAAACGATGTACTAAGTAATGCACACAATGGGCACACATAGCATGAAATGTAATGTAAAACGATGTACTAAGTACGCACTCAATGGGCATACATAGCATAAACACAATGAAATCATGTACTATAATGTACTAACAAACATAACATGTATATGATGTGAAAACAGGAAAGCATGAATGTAACAAGTAGGCACATGTGTTTCACCCCAAAATGTTTGGAAAACAGTAAAAGAGGGGTCTATGTACTCACTTGAGATTGCTCAGAAGTCCTTGAGTAACAACCAAACAAATGCTAGAGATCACGGAAATCAAACGGCACCTAATATAGGTAACTATGTTAATAAACCGGACCTAAGTCGGAAGATCGGATAGAATGAGGGTTCGTAAACCAAACGAGTGTGGAGACTCGTGTAATATGGTTTAACAAAGCCTACATACTAAATGAAACCTAACATAAGTGCTTACGACCCATTACGACCCGTTTAGGTAGCTTATGCTACTTTAACGCGTCGTTCGCGTGAAACGCGTTCGGACCGCCTAACTAGTCCTATGACAAGTGTTATATGCCTAAACATGTTACATAATCAGTTATGTGACAAAAGTTTAGGTTACATATGCTTAATTACCAATTGTACATGAAAAGGGTATTCTGGTAATTTACCTAAGGCATATAAACTACCTATCATACAACTACTCAAACGATGTGACCATAAGGTATAACCTCGGAAGGTTATTCCCTATATACTATGGTCACCTAATGTGTTTGGTCGGATCCTAATGATCGACCAAATGGGTCGGGTTCGAAGGTATAAGCGATTTATCAGATCGCTTACCCTACGACCCTAGACAACGTGGTAATCAGTAGGCATAGCCCCAAGGGACTATAACCAACGTGATTACACTCACGTTGCGAAGTTCAAACGAACTTCGCATTGACCATAACTGGTCAACGCAGTTTCAGACTCGAAAAGACTCGAAAAGCAATAAAAGAACGAAAGAATACTTACGAAGGGTCCCCGAATGCTAATCTCGATCCAAGAACTCAGGTATGAAACAATGGTTTCAACTTAGAGCTCTCAAATCAAGATTCTAGTGAGAAATGAAGTTGGGGATGGATGGGTATTTATAGTAAATGGTCCACCGTTAGGATCGTTTCATGGAAACCGTGCTTTAATCGCAACCGTACAAGTGTTGGCAAGTTGTGGTGACTAGAATTGATCCTTATCATCTGACTAGACAAGTGTGAGTGTGTGGAGGAGGATTAAACAGCTGCAAACTGCTGTTAAATGCAGTTAATCTGGTCCAGAAGGCGGACGCGGCCCGCTTCAGGATGTACATAAACTCAGGCGGGCCGCCTGGCTATGTCAGATCAGAAATAAGTTTCAGTAATTACAGTTTTGGTCCCTGCACGTGTTTAAGACCATTCCCGACACTTCCAAGGCCCGTAAAGCCAACTTTAAGGCCCTAAAATGATGCCTAAACATTTTGGACATGAAACATGCTCAAAAATATGCCGGATGATGGTTCGTTTGGTCGTACGAACGCGATGTTCGCTTAATTACGACGGAATGCGCACAAGCGCGAAAAACGATCCAAATGACGCGACGAATGGATTTTTCTAATGCCAAACACTAAAATAAAATTTTTTATTGCTTACATAAATTTTTGGATGTACGGATGTATTCAAAACGTAAGTTATGCGCGAAAATGCAAACTTGTGCACTTTTTGACACTTTTAGTCCCTGAATGACCCAAAAGTTTATTTTAGCACACCGAACACCTCAAAGCCTATTTATAAGCTATGTAAAGGATATTTATGGTATGTTTAACTTATGGTCATGTTCCGGAATGTCTGTTACAGTTCAAATTGGCATACTTTCGCAGTTTGTCAACTTTAGTCCCTGTAAGCGATTTAACTTGATTTTTGCCATACCAAAGCCTTCAAAACTTATTTCTAAGTTATGTAAAGGTTATTTAAGGTATGTTAAGCCTATGTCACTATTCCGGAGTGTTTGTTGCACTAAACTGGTTATATTTACGCATCGGTGCGCGTATAACCTTCCAGAAAGCGATTTAGAGTTTGGAATTGAACAGAAATTGATATGTGCAAATGATACACATATTTTTACAAATCCCAAGTATGAAATACAATATTTCATTGGTTTGGTATTTGTTTGATAGCCGTGAAGGCACAGGTGTTACAGTTGTCGGTTTCTTCTACTACAACGACGTCGTCTTCGAATTTGATTTGTACGTCGATGAGGCGGTTCCCGTCGCCACTAGTTTCGTCGACGAATCTGATGACGCCGGCAGTGGAGATTAGTAAATGAGTTCAGTCTGCAGAATGGCATCGTATTGTATCGAAACCCATAACAATTCGCCAAGAGACCCCTAAAATCCGGCGAAATCCAGTTTGTTCGGTGTTCTCCACAGATCCGGTTTCAAAGTTTGTTCGGTGTTATCAGATCGGGTTGGGTATTGCGATTCGAAGGTGCGTCATTAGATCGGGTGGGTTGTGGTGCTAGGTTGGTGGTTGTAGTGGGTTGTTGGTGGTGAGGAAGTTTTATGGTGTATAATATATACATATGTGAGTATTTACAAAAATAGTCCTTTATAGATAAAAATACTAAACTACCCTCATGTGACTTGCACATGATGTGATTTAACAAGAAAATCTAACTGGTTTAAGGTTAAAGGACAAAACATGCAACAAAATTCGCTACAAAGGGCAAAGCCTGTCAAAATTCGCTGAAAAGGACATCGCTTGCAAAATGGTGTTAAGATAAATGACAAAAGTGTAATTTATCCTAAAAATTTTATAAAATGTTATTTTGACCCGCACGAGTTTTGCGTGCTTAATTTTATGTGCGTAGATCAAATATAAAATGTTCCGTGCTTATTTTTATGTATGCTTTTTGTTGGTCTACGTTTTTGCAATACATTTTTCGTGCTTATTTTTTATGTAAGTTTTTAGTTGGTCTACGTTTTATCGTATATGATATGTTTTGGTAACGTTCCATATTTTTCATTTTATTTTAAGTTGTATCTTATCTACAATCCTTTGTAATTCAAGATTTGATCACAATGGAAACTATATATTTTATATAATTTTTTTTAATCACCATTGCATAATATGTAAACAATCATGAAATATGCATTTTGATTAAAAAACCGAGCCATATATCGAGATTATATTTTCTCGGAATGATGTTCATACATGTGTTATTAGTATTCATGCTTGCATACACTTAAAGTACCTAAAACATGCAAAACAATGAGTTTTTAGCATAAAAATAACAACTCTTTCTAACACCCAACCAACTCATTTAATACCTCAACCAACTCCTTCTAACCCTAACCAACTCCTTTAATGCCCTAACCAACTCCTTCTAACCTCCAACCAACTTTTTTAATGTCCCCAACTAACTCATTTAAAACCCCAACAACTTATCCCACTTATAAATACCAACCCCTAACACCTTCTAAACACTTGCACCACCTCTAAATTTCTCTCTCAAACACTCTCTAATTTTCCACTTTCTCAACTTTGGGAAGGAAATTCAAGGACCAAAACCAGTGACTTTGGTGATTCCAATCGTCAAACTCGCTTACTAGCACTTTGTGGAAATTATCTTCGCAAAACCGTGAGTATACTTGACCTTTTTTACGCTTTAATGCACTTTTTGGTGTAACATGTATCAACTATTAAAATTCACAATACACACAATCAAACATATTCAATCGCTCAATCCACTAAACATGCTATTTCTTATGCTTAGGTTGTTTATGCTAGAATACTTTCATGCACTCTATTTGTCATTAACTTAGCTAGCCCACCTTAACAATTATAACACTATAGGAGTAGCACACCACCCGTCAGGTTATTGTTAAGTTAACATACTTTACGGTCTCGATCACTTCGGTGTCGAGGGACGCACATTATACTTTACGGTCTCGTTAACTTCGGTGATGAGGGATGCACATTATTCTAGTGGACACTCGGGTTTGGCCTATAGTTATGCATGCTAGCTTCAACTTAGTATATAAATTGCCATGTTGGATTTGAGAATGTTTTATGCTTATGCTATGTATTTAAACTTGTATACTCGCCAACTTTTGTTGATTTTATTTTAATACATGTTGCAGGAAACGTCTGTTGACGCTTGAAGAAATCTATTTAGGATGGATTTAGAAACACACTTAAATTCTTATTTGTAATTCTATTGTTGTAATTGTTTAAGTTGCAAATGTTGTACTTTCCAATTCAAGATAATGTAATCCTTTTAGTATTAAATGAAATGTGTTTATTTAAATATTGTCACCTTAGCACGTTATAAAATCTCGAGCAATCTCGTTTTCGTCTCACTCCGATGTTTCCGCAATCGGTTGGGGTGTGACAGTTTTCATTATATGGTATAAATTCGAGTTACTTTACGTTTCAACATTACCACAACGCGCGGTACCATTTTTTAACATAAAAATACTTTTTTTCTTACGTGTTTTATTTAAGTACATTTCGGTATAATTCTAAGTTGGTTTACGTTTTGTCGTCATTTTTTCTCGGTAATGAGTCGTCATCATCATCATACTCAGTAAATCCCACCAATAGCAAAGCTAAGGTAGGATCTGAGGAGGGTAAGATGTAGACAGCCTTACCTCTACCGCGTAGGAATAGAGATGTTGCTTCCAGTGAGACCCCCAACTTGATAATTGTTTTGCACCAAGCTTTGGGCATAAGGCACATAATACTCAGCAATTAAGACAAAGACCAATTAGTGTGTACCCCTTTGTCTTTCGGCTATCAAAGCCACCACATGATGCATGATTAACCATCCCCCTCTTTTAACGTTGTTTTCACGAAATTAGTAAAATAACGTTAAGATTAGTGCACTTTCTTGGTAATGAGTGAGGTGAAATATATAATAAGTTTTCGTTCTTAATTTTATGTATGTTTTCGGTTGATCTACATTTTGATGTAAGTTTTGTTCGGAAACGAGTAGGATCAGATATTTGACGGTACAAATTCGAGTTACTTTAAGTTTCGACGCCGCCGCAACACGCGACGAGCCAAAATACTAGTTTATAATAAATGCATGAATATTTCATTCTTTGTATGTAAATATAATATATTTGCTTTCACAAAGATCCTTCCTTACAAGTTATTTCTTTAAATGCAGACTTGCATGATAAATTCAATTGTTTGTCCTAGTGATATTAAGATTAACTACATATATACAAATTCAAATGTTATTTTCTCAATAAAGGTGCTTAGACAAATATAACTATCAGTACAACCTATATATATAACCATTAATTAAATTATCATATTATGGGTATGTTTGGCAAAAGTAGCTGGTGACGGGTGACTATAAGCTGTTAGCTGGTAGCTAGTAGCTGGTAGCTAGTAGCTGGTAGCTAGTAGCTGTAGCTTTTTAGATATATTTGGTGTTTGGCAGTGTAACTAGAGCTTTTAATAAAATGACCAAAATGAACATAACTAAAAATTTAAAAAGTTTGTGCATTAAAAAGTTCATTATCTTTAGAGGTTAAAATAGTCATTTTTTCCCTAAAAGCTTGTAGCTCCTTCTAAACGCTACTAGTAGGAGCGTTCAACCAAAAGCTTCAAGTTCCTAACCTAAAAGCTTCAAGCTTCTTCAACCAAACAAGACTTTTTATTGAGTATGAGTTTTTTTCTTAAAAGCTTAAAGCTAGAAGCTTCTAAAAGCTTCTAAGAGGGTGTTTGGTGTTGCGTTTTCAAAACTGCGTTTTGAAAAAGAATGTAGGTACATGCTTCTCCAAAACTGCGTTTTGGAGGCAGATAATCACTTTTTCATCCAAACACTTTTTTAGATTATTTATGTTTTACAAACGCAATAATCAAATAATCACTTCAAAACGTAATCCCAAACACCCTCTAAAAGCTCCATGACAAACATACGCTATATGCATCCAAATTGCTTCAAGCCATTCTTCTTATCTTAATTATTCAGATTATGTTATTGTCACATGAGGATTAGAAATATTACTAAAATAAGTTAAGAGAGTTATCACTTATAGACTCTGAATGTTAAAATAAGGTACTTACTTATATTTAGAAAAAAAAATGCTAAACGTTTATTGAACATGTTAAGATTGTTTTAACATCAGGGGCGGACTTAAAAGGTTAGTAGGGGTAGCACGGGCTACCCCTCAACCCCGTCTCCGTAGTGTAAAAATACCCCTTAACTCCGTTTCCGTAGTGTAAAAATTCGTCTCGTTTTACAAAGGATACCCCTGGTCAAAAAAATAAAAAAAATGGGAAAACTCTAAATTTTTGGGCTAGTTCTGCCACTATTTAACATGGTAAACCTATCAATGAGTATGGTCAATTTCAAGTTGAACTTAAGAACACATTTAGATAAAGAGTTCGGTTAAGTTGATTTGTCGGATTCTTGATTCATATATCTAGCACGATGCGGGTTCATATCAGGTTTGACCCATACACCTATTCAATACCTCTTCGAGGTTAACTTTATCAGAGATAATACTCTATTACTCATCCACCTAAATTTATACAAGTGCAAAGAGTTAAACTAAAAAAAATATATTATTCTATTCTACATAAAACAAAAATAATAAATCAAACCCAACAATCAACATAGGCACATAGCTCTATTCTTAACTCGCCCCAAAAACAAACGAAAAATTCAAATCAACAGAAGAAAGTTTGACTTAAACACGGGTCCAAAACCTAACACGTTATCCGTACACATGACCGAGTCCAAACCTTTTTTTAAGGGTGACTTACTATGTACAGGACCTAGTGGTCACCGGGTTTTTGTCAAAGACACTCCCCCGTCAGCCCCGTCTACGGACGCGGTGTTCTATCGGGCCCCGGCTGTCGCGCAAACTGACCTTTGCCCGGAAACCATACTGTCCCAACACGAGAACCTCGCTTGGGTAACAGCTGAGTAAAACCGGGTTGCTCTTCGGATCGAACCATGCCTCGATAGAAAACGATCCATCATTGGAACGTCCCGCACCTTTTGCTACAGCCGGGAGTCGAACCGGTGTCTCCAAGGAGAACACCAGCCCAACTAACCAACTGAGCTAGGGTGGGGATGCCCTCAATTAACTACAACAACTTCCATTTCCATCCATTGTACCTGAACCGCGTGGGGTTCACATTCGGTTCAAGCTCACACTCCATTTGACTCGACCTCATAGCCGTCAAATTCAATCCCAATTTGCATTTCAACTAAATTTACTTGCAGTTTTGAAGTGGGTGAGCCCCCCCCAGTTCCACCATAGTTGAATGCTTTGACTTTTGACCGAGAAACAAACTCACACCTTCCCCCCTCCCCCCTCGTGTCAATATTTTACATTTATTATTATTATTATTTTATATTCTTCTCAATTTCATCATATAAATATCCATCATTCCATTCATTCTCTTCATCTTCACCTTCAACACAATCCAGCTTTCTATAACAAGATGGGAGGAGAAAATATTCAACAGAAGAAAATTAAGGTTGTTATGAAATGCTCAAAACTGCTCGAGTTAGCAGCTGCCGATGATCTTTCCTCGTTCGTCTCCGAGGTTGAACAACATAAGCTCAATGTTGATGACGTAAGTTTTTGGTACGGAAGAAGATTTTCATCTAAACTCAAGATGGGGTTTGAACACCGAACGCCGTTAATGATTGCGTCACTGTACGGTAGCATACACGTCGTAAAATACTTAATCAGTACCAAAAACGTTGACGTCAACAAAACCTCCGGTACTGACGGCGTTACCGCCCTCCACTGTGCCGCCGCCGGCGGGTCTTTAACGTCCGTTGAAGTCGGGAAGCTGTTAGTTAACGCCGGTGCTGACGTCAGTGTACAAGATGCTGACGGGAGCAAACCCGGTGACGTCATTGCTCGGGGGGTAAAATCGTCTGTTAGAAAAGGTTTGGAGTTGATGTTGAAAGGTTTTGTGTTGGAGGAAGCTGTGCCGGTGAAAAAGGAATATCCGGTTGATGCATCGTTACCGGATATTAATAACGAATTGTACGGATCTGATGAGTTTCGGATGTATATGTTTAAGGTTAAACCGTGTTCGAGAGCGTACACTCATGATTGGACTGAGTGCCCGTTTGTTCACCCGGGCGAGAACGCGCGTCGGCGCGATGTTAACAAGTTTAACTATAGTTGTGTCCCGTGCCCGGAGTTTCGTAAAGGAAGCTGCGTGCACGGAGACGCGTGTGAGTATGCACACGGGGTGTTTGAGTCGTGGCTTCACCCGGCTCAATACAAGACCCGGTTGTGTAAGGATGAGACTGGGTGTGCGCGAAAAGTGTGTTTTTTCGCGCACAGGGTGGATGAGTTGAGGCCTCTGTATGCCTCAACTGGTTCTGCTATCCCTTCACCCAAATCAGGGTCTGGGTCTGTGAGTTCGATTGAATCGGGCTCGATGAGCCCGATTCAAAACTCCAGCCCGATGGTTATTGGTTCCACGCCACCCATGTCACCATCGGTTTCTCCGGTGAACGGGTGGCCAAACCAAAACAAGATGAACCAGTCACCGCCGACGCTGCAGCTCTCTGGTAGCCGTTTGCGGACTGCTTTGAATGCGCGAGACCTCGAGTTGCAAAGCTTAAGAGCTCAACAACAACAAAGACAACAATTGATTGATGATTTGACTGCCAATATTTACTCCAATAAGTTTGGAGAATTAACTCCTTCCAATCTTGATGATATTTTTGGCTCTTATGATCCATCTTTATTATCAACATCAACCCAATTACAATCTCCAAGCGATCTCCGCGGAAACTACTCAATGCGAAAACCCGCAAATTTCGCTTTCGATTCATCCGCGGCAGTTGCTCAAGCAGTGATCAATTCAAGGTCCGGTGCATTCTCAAAACAACGCAGTCAAAGCTTCATTGACCGCGGTGCGGGGCCTGTAGGTGGACCAATATCGCAATGGGGTTCGCCTGATGGGAAGCTGGAGTGGGGGTTTAATGGAGAAGGGGCTAATAAGTTTAGAAAGTCTGCATCATTTGGGTTGAGAAATGGTTTGCCTGTGAGTGTTGGTCATGAGCCAGATGTTTCATGGGTGAATACATTGGTTAAAGATGTTTCATCGGTTGGAGTTGGGTTGTATAGTTCGTCGGAGAAGCAGAGGTACGGCAGCGGCGGTGGTGGTGGTGGTGAGAAACTGCCGCAATGGGTGGAGCAGTGTTTATAGAGGAGTGGATTGGTGGAATAAAACCAAAGCTAGCATTTTGCCAACATTTGGAAGTAGATTTTTTTTATTCTTTTGTTATTTTTACATTTGAGGTAATTTTATTCTTCCATATACATTCCTAGTTTAGTAGCATAACTTTTAGCTCTCAACAAAGTGGTTACTAAATTCTAATGTAATATATAACAAAGATCAACACGATTTCTTTTTAAGATACTACTAATTTATGTTTTTAATACTTACTCTTTTTCCATCTATGCGATTTCATACGCAATCAATGCCTCTGGCAAATTTCTTTTAATTCTTGTCGTTTGTGTGACTTGGAGCTAAGACCCCCTCTTTCAAACCAATGTGTTTAAAGGCGTTGTCTTTGTCAATTGACCACCACTCCATTTTCACATCAGCTACCCTGTTGATCTGCTCCATTTTCCTCTCCTCTCTCCTATTTTCACGGGCGCCAGTCCCCACACGCTCCTCTAAACAGATTTGTCCTGCAAGGCCCTCCTATTAGAGATATATTATTGTATTAGAAAAAAAGATTATGTTTCCACATTGTTAGGAGAATTGCTAGCCTAGACAGTCTGTATATATATATTGTATTATCTCAGCTGATGTAATTCAAGGAAATCAATATACCATAATCACTTTTATGGTATCAGAGCTACGGTTCCGAAAAACTCTAATATTGTCGCCACTACCATCTTTTTCCATTCCCTTGGTCGTTCAAAGCAATGGGTGATAAACCTATTTCTTCATCAAGTTCTTCATCGGTTACGACCGAAACAAAAACCCTGCATCTGATGTACTCTGTCTCTAACATACAACATAAAGTCCAAATCCTGGATGGTGTCAAAGTTACCTACACGGCATGGGTGAAACTATTCAAACTTCATGCTCGCGGATATGAAGTATTAAAGCATGTCGATGGAACCGACCCCCCGTCCGAAACTTCTGATGAATATGAGTCCTGGAGGAAAATCGATGCCATAGTCCTTCAATGGATCTATGGCACACTATGTGATGATTTGTTGGTCCGACTATTAGAAGCCTAGTCGACTTCCCATCAGGCTGGGAATCGGATTCAAGCCATATTTCAGAACAACAAAAACTCTAGAGCATCTAATCTTCTTCATGCGTTCACTACCACTACTAAAATCAACACGGTATCTTTTTAAGATACTAATTTATGTTTTAAGAAATTTTTTTTTTTTTTTCTGTTGATGTGATTTTGACTATATAGAGTATGGGCTTGAAAATATGGCGTTATACGACATTTGGACGTATTAGAAAAGTGACATGATGCAAAAACGAAAGGAATGGGAAGGGGCGTCAAAATATGGCGTGGTGCGACACATGGCACACGATTTTTATTAATATTTTGTATTTAAAAATTATATAAATCTATTAGTTTATTAAAAACCATTAACACGAATATAATAAATAATAATAATTAAAAATATTACATAAAATAAATAAAGAAAGATTAGATGATTTAAAAAATTACATAATTTAAAAATGGAAACATAAAAAACCCAAAACTTACAAAAATTTAACCGAAACTAAGTACAATATTTTGCCTTAATTTCTTCTTTCATTTTCTCGTACATTTCTCTCTTCGTCTCCTAGGTGATCGGTTTTCATACTGAGGAATTCATATCCGTTCGCCTTTCTTTCGCCAAGGCCTTCTCATTTTTCAAATTTACTTTTCGCTCGAAAACCTTAAGAACTTTTCTTTTTTGGGTGTTTCTTTCTTGTTGGATGTTATTTAACATAGCTATTTGTTCTTCGATGCCGGTCAAAGCGGGGTTTCGTTCATCACTCGTAGTGTATGATTTTTGTGCCCTATTTTTGTATTTATCTCTTCCAATTGGGCGTTCAGCTTCAACTGTCACACCCCAACCGATGGCGGAAACATCGGAGTGAGACTGGCGAGATTGCTCAATGACTTCATAACACAATTGTGACAATGTTTAATTCAAAAGTTGATTTCATTCATAACAAAATTGTCAAGTTACAAGATAAGAAATCAAAGTACAACAATAGGAATTCAAAGTACAACAATGTTTAACAATAATACGATAACAAAATATAGTATTTCAATATGTGTTTCTAAAGCCGTCCCTACTATATTTCATCAAGATCATCATTATCAACCTGCAACATGTTTAAAAGTATAGTTCAACACACAAAGCATTGGCGAGTACACAAGTTTAATATAGCATAAGTATGTAAAATGGTTTAAACGAATCCACATGTCAAAAATAGTTTAACTAGATAATTGTATCATGGCATGCAATTTAACAAGTCAACCCTCAGATTACCGCATAAAATAAACTTAACATGACCACAAGTCTACGGGCGATGCGTTACTCCTATATCGCTATACATGTTAAGGGGAGACTCGTACGAAGTTAATTACAAGTAAATTACACAAAAGAATCATCCAAGTATACAAAACAAGTCTCACTTATTTAAGCATGTATGACGGATTGTTTGTGTTTGCATAAAGTATAAGTGTGATTGTGATTTTAATAGATTAAACACATTGCACCCAAGTATAAGTGTGATTGTGATTGTGATTTTAATAGATTAAACACATTGCACCCAAAAGTGTAAACGTTAAAAGGGAGTTCTTTGCAAAGCTTTCCTTTGAAATCCCGTGAAGAGTTTGAGAGTTGGAGGATGGAACACCGAGGTCACCCTACACCGAGGTCACCCTACATGGGGTAAACGAAGAGTTGAAAGCTTTCCTTTGAAACGTGGGCGTTGTTTCATTGGTTCCCGAAACTTGAATGCAAAGAACTTTCGCGCCTCATGTTTTATCTTTATGGGATCCGTAACCCACTCATCGTTCATAGAGATTCCATTCAATCTTTTATCTACATTATTTTGGTTGATAATCCCATAAAAGAACGCTAAGTTTTCATCGCCATCTACTGCCCATTTCACCCTTGCTTTTTGTTTTAAGTCGCATGCCTTGTCGCTTTTTAACTTTTCCACCCGCTTTCTACATTCAACCCATTGAGTTTTTTCCTCTTCCGACAATGCCCTTTGTTCCATTACGATATCCAAAGCATTAATTTTCAATTCCAAATCTGTTTGAAGGGCATTATCCTTGTCCTTTTCCACCCTTAGCCATATTTTTAATGCATTTTTGATATTTTTAGCTTCCTAGCCAGAACAATGTCAGGAGGACCAGAAACACTTTCATCGGAGGCCGCTGACTCCACCGTCGACTCAAAACCTACCCTGCCAATCCATGAGTTATAAAAACAAAAAGGGATAGGGCCAAAATTACTAACCCCGGTGGAGAGCATGATGGGGTTATGGTCTGATACACATCGTGGAAGAGCAGTGACGGAAGCTTCTGACCATTTATCCCAAAAGATTTGGCAAACTAAAAACCGATCAATTTTACTAAGCTTGTCTCCTGATCCCGATACCCGCGTATATTTCCTCCCTCCCATATTGTATTCCAACAATCCATTATCTGCAATAAAAGTGTTAAAAGCCTCGGCACATCCTGAGTTAAATTCCGTATTATATCTTTCTTCCAGGCATCTTACTGCATTAAAATCCCCCATTAGAACCCGCTTACCATTCATATCAGCCAATACTTGTGAGATCGCCAGCCACAACTCCCGCTTCTGAGCTAGGCCTTGAGGAGCATACACATTTATGAAGTGTATATCTTCGCCATTTACTAAGTTCCCGGAGATGGTCATAAAATTTTGTTGTCTAATTATGTTTGACTTTTGAAAGAATCCCGGATCCCATAAACAGAGTAGACCCCCCGACCTACCATCTGAGTTTACCCAATCATGTTCAACTGGACCTCGGCCCCATATTTTCTTAACCGGAATTTTCGACCCATCACTGGCCATTGTTTCTTGTATTGTTACAAAATTCGCCTTGTATTTCTTAATTAAATCGCCCAATGATAAAATTTTTCGATCCTCCCTTGTTCCCCTGATGTTATATGAAATCAGCTTCATTGACCCACCTGTTGTCCCCTTTCCTCTCCTATTAAGGATTCCATTTGTTTACCATAGCCGTTGATACTGATCCCCACCGATTCCCCCAAACGCATGGTCTCCAAGACTTCGTTACCCATCGTATCTTGTGGGTGTTGCTGATTAGTGACGCCTGTGTTATCAGCTTCGTGGTTCCGAGCCAAGAAATAATTAGGGAATGGTACCTCGGAATTTTTGTTCGCCCTTGGTTTTCGGTGTTGCATTGCCACTCGATGACTATAAATTTTTGCATATCTAGATCCGGCTGAGGGAAGCAGATTTTCAGAAAAAAGATTGGGGATATGGATGTTCCCTGGAGCAGGAGGTGTATTCAGGCAGGTAACGCATCTAAATGAATAAATGAATGTGATGTATCATACATGCATTCGGGTATTCCGGATCCATGGATACGTAATGAGGCGTATTGAGGTTGGGAAACAGCGGTTAGCCCTCCCAGTATGGGTTGCCCAGTAGTAAAATAGGCTCATAATAGGCAGTATGCCACCGTCTTATATAATGGCAGTATGCCAACCAATTACGGATATTTGTTTAGTCTGTGAGGTGAAAGGGATGTATACCTACACCTGTAAAAGTAAATGTGGACACGCTTTGGTAATTAAGTCATGTGTCAACCCAAGTGTGTACTCCGTAAATAAAACCAATACTTTTAATGGTTCATGAAATGAAATGATTGCTTTTATATAACTGTGCATGAGCTCACCAGCAGAATAAGCTGACGTAAAAACCTTTTAAGTTACAATTTTGCTGCTAATGTCATAGCTCCTGACCCCACCCAGGGCGGGACTGTGAGCAGATACAAGTGGTACCGGTGTTTATTAAATTCACAGCAGAAAAATTTTCATCAGGACCGTAGTTAGAAAAATTTCAGAGTTTGTAAAATACCACATTTTTAATGTTAAACAACTGGGAAAAAACCCATATTACAAACAAAGGTTTTTATAGGGATAAACCCTATTTTGACAAAACATAATTTCTTTTCTTTAATCTGGTGACATAGCCACTTTATTTAATTCTTCAATGCTTCATAGCATGCTTCTTTTACTTTCATAGTAAGTTACCTGAAACGCGTTTAAAAACATTTGATCAACAGGAAATACTGGTGAATTCATTCATTTGTATAAAACACATTCTTATAATTACAACCTTTTGTTTATATCTTACCAAACTACTATTGGATAACTCATTGTCCAATAGTAAAGAAACTATTTTAAATAGTATTTGTCACTCGGTGGCAGTTCCTCTGACTGTAGTCATATCACTCATTGGCTAACCCATTGTCCGATAGTGAAGATTATCAAGTAATGTATACAAAACCCACATACTGACAGTAGTTTTCCAGTAAGAATACAAAGACTTAATTACTGTAATATAAGTAACAACTGGAAAAATTTTACGGTTTTGAAAGCAATTTGATAAATAGAAAGAATGACTCACAATGTTGCGAGAAAAGAAGAATGACTCACTTTGAAGATTTAGGGTTTTAGATTAAAGCTTCCTAGTGCTAATCCTGAGTTCCTAATAAAAACACAATGCAACACGTGTCACTGCCTCAACCTAAATTATACTTTAACGATACATCACGAGATCAAAACCCCAACGTAGTTAACAAAGTATAGCCTTATCCAGGCAGCACTTTGACATCCGTTGTTGGGTTTCAAATCGATCAGACAGGGTATAGAATCACTGATCAGGGTTAAAACACTTACAACGGGGCAGAGTCTCTCAATTTAGGGGTAGTGTATTATGCAAAGAAAGAGCAGAACGAGAGTAGATGATCACGAAGTGATTTCAAAAATGTACAGAAACTTTAGTCCCACGCTGCTGCATTAATAGGTCAAATGGGTATCCCCCACGCGTCGCAGAAGAATCCCTGACCTCTTCCACGTGTCGCTAGGAGGGTCGGCCTGGCATAGGTCTGCCACGTGTCCAACATAGGTCTGACATGCGGCGCGATGTTGGACACGTGTCCCTGGCCACCTTTCTCGTCCAATCACGTGTTTTCTCGATTTTCATGCTGATACTTATCGCATATGCTCGGGTCTTGATCCCAATTGGTTCGGTTTTTAATTGTGAATCTAATAAGGGTACTTTTGTGTGGGTTGGTTTATCAACCGTAAAGTTTTCTTAACCGCTAAGTTCTCTAATTGAGTATACAAGTTTCATTATGCGCACTTCTGGTTTTGATTACGGGGTGTCGTTGGGAATATTTTTGATGGTTGTTACATCCTCCCCGCCTTGTTTTAAATCTCGTCTTCGAGATTTAGGCTATGATGTCATTTTTGAGTTATGTCACGCGTTGGTCAATACTAATAGTATTAAGGTAAATGTCACTGTAATTGAATCAAGACATGTTCAAATTTTGTGAAAAAAAGTTTTACAATAAATAGAACTTAATGGTTCAGTTGAATTATTTCCAAAAATTGAGGTCAAACGAATGAGGTGTAATAATATAATCAACAGGGTGACTAAGTTTACATGGGTCAAACCAAAAGAGGGATTATAATCAATAATCGAATGTTTACAATTTGTGAATGACTTTTAGACACAATAGAATTCACTTTCAAATGAAAAACTACTTTGGTCGTCAATTAAAGAAGACTTAGAATCAACAAACTCACATGAAATAGAAGCACAAAAATGATGTGTCAACTATCGAACCATGACATGAGGAAAAATTAGTGTGTTGACATTATTGAATTGCAAGGATACACCGAAATATAACAGAGTTTAGTGTATCACTGTCTTAATACATAATTGCATCAAGACTACTTTTAATGATGAGTCAAACAAAAGACATACGTGGTTTTGCATGATTCGTATGATTATGACTAGCCCAAGTTACAAGTTTATACCAACGCCGCAAGGTGTTGTAATAATTGAAATAGTTCAATAATTACGGTGACCGAACAAGTTCACCGTGTTCGTAATCAATTGAAAGATTTAATGAAGTAAATTTCAAATAAGTCTCATATGATTTTCAATTGATGATGAAAGAACAAATGAATATCATAGAATTTTCAATCAATGATGAAAGAATCACTAGAGGTACACCAAAATATAACATGAATTTGTGTAGTCTTATCTTAACACATAAATGTATTAAGACTGTTTTAAGATGATAACCCAACATATATTAATTAAATAAATAAATTCATACATCAGGTGTTCAATGAGATTAGCTCAAGCTTCAAGTTTGTGAAAACACCACCACAAGGTGTCGTAACAGAATAAATGATTTAATGAAGGTAAAGATCGAACAAGTCTATTATGGTTCTGAATAGATGAAGTATTTGACAGAAATCATTTATTTATAAACTTTGATTTGTATTAGGGTCAAATAATACTTAAACATAGAAGTTACATATCAGCGATCACGTTTGGAATCATTGCTGCTGTGACACCTGTGTCTGTAATCATTGTAAACAGTTCAGTTATCAATAAAATAAAGTTATTTGATCCCAATGTTTGTTTGTTTATGTTTGACATTTTGCATGTTTTGATTTTTGTTCAATTTCAAACTCTATATCGCTTTCTGGAGAGTTATACACAAACTGGTGCGTAAACGTAACCAGTTTAACGCGACAAATACTCCGAAACATCAATTTATGCTTAACATACCTTAAATAACCTTTACATAACTTAGAAATACGTTTTGAAGGCTTTGGTATGGCAAAATCAAGTTTATTCGCTTACAGGGACTAAATTCGACAAACTGCGAAAGTGCCGATTCGTACTGTAACGGACATTCTGGAATATGATCATAAGTTAAACATACCCTAAATATCCTTTACATAGCTTAGAAATAGGCTTTGAGAGGTTCGGTATGCTAAAATAAACTATTTGGTCATTCAGGGACTAAAAGCGTCAAAAAGTGCATAAGTTTGCACTTTCGCGCATATCTTACGTTCTGAATACATCCGGACATCCAAAAATTTATGTGACCATTAAAATATTTTATTTTAGTGATTGGCATGATAAAAATCCATTCTTCGCGTAATTTGGATCGTTTTTCGCGTTCGTTCGTGTTTCGTCGTAATTAACCGAATAACGTGATCGTACGGCCAAACGAACTGACATCCGACATATTTTTGAGCATGTTTCATGTACACTATGTTTATACATCATTGTAGAGACTTAAAATTGGCTTAACGGGCCTTAAATGGGTCAAAATAGGGCTTAAACACTTGTAGGGACCAAAACTGCAAATAATGAAACTGTGTTGCTGATCTGCACTATCAGGCGGGCCGCGTAGGCCTTCTCTGATTCCTACGTGGGGCGTGTAAACCTGCCAGATGTGCAAAAAGTGTGTTACAGCTTGTTCCAGCTGTTTCTAAGTGTTGCAAATGGTTTCTAAGCTTTCTAGGGGCTGTTTTGGGGTGCCCATGGTTTTGCAAATCAATGGGTGCATGTGTACGGTGGAGATTAAAGCTTGTTTTACGAGGAACGATCCTAACGGTCACCCGAAATCTATAAATATCCCCACCCATTTGCCTTCAAACCCACACTTGATCTGATTTGCTCTCTAAGTTGAAGTGATTACACTTCATACCCGAGAATAATCGGATCAAACTTCCGTTCTTGGACCTTTTGTAAGTATTCTTTCGTTCTTTTACGCGTTTTAGCGTGAAAGTCAAACTTTGTTTGACTTTCTGCACTGACCAGTTTATGGTCAACACGAAGTTCGTTTGAACTTCGTAACGTGAGCGTAATCACGATGGTTATAGTCCCTTGTGACTATACCTACTGATTACCAAGTTATCTAGGCATAGTGACAAGTCGTAGTTTCGGCCAAAATACGTATTCTTGCGTATTTTGTAACCAAACTACTTTTAGGTATCAAGACCCTTTGTTTTGATACCAAACCTGTTTTCAAACTTCGTTAAACATGTTTTAATATGTTTAGCTCGTCACTATTAGGTTTAGTGCTTAAATAGGGTCGTAAGGTAAGCGATCTAATCAATCTCTTAGACTTACGAACCCTACCCATTTGGTCGATCATTAGGATCCGACCAAACACATTAGGTGACCATAGTTGCATAGGGAATAACCTTCCGAGGTTATACCTTATGGTCACTTCGTTTAAGTAGTTGTATGATAGGTAGTTTATATGCCTTAGGTAAATGACCAAAATGCCCTTTTTGCGCATAAATTCATTTTAAGCATATGTAACCTAAATTTTGACATCTAAAATGATTAGGAAACATTATTAGACATGTTAAGGCATATATTACTTGTCATAGGACTAGTTAGGCGGTCCAAACGCGTTTTACGCAAACGACACGTTAAAGTAGCGTAAGCTACCTAAACGAGTCGTAATGGGTCATAAGCACTTAGGATAGGTTCCGTTTTAGAATGTAGGCTTTGTTAAACCATATTACATGAGTTCTTATACTCATTTGGTTTACGAAACCACATTTTATCCGATCCTCCGATTTAGGTCCGTTTATTAACATAGTTACCTATATTAGGTGCCGTTTGATTCCGTGATCTTTCTAGCATTGCTTGGTGGTTATCTAAAGACTATTGAGCAATCTCAAGTGAGTACATAGTCCCATCTTTTACTGTTTTTCAAACGTTTTGGGGTGAAACACATGTGCCTACTTGTTACTTTCGTGCTTACCATGTTTTCATATCATATGCTTGTTATGTTCATTAGTACACATATAGTACATGATTTCATTATGTTTTTGCTACGTATATCCATTTAGTGCATACTTAGTACATTGTTTTACATTACATTTTCACGCTATGTATGTCCATTTAGTGCATACTTAGTACACCGTTTTAAATTACATTTTATGCTATGTATGTCCATTTAGTGCATACTTAGTACATCGTTTTACATTACATTTTATGCTATGTATGTCCATTTAGTGCATACTTAGTACATTGTTTTACATTACATTTTCACGCTATGTATGTCCATTTAGTGCATACTTAGTGCATTGTTTTACATTACATTTCATGCTATGTATGTTCATTTGTTGCATACTTAGTACATTTGTTTTACATCACATGCTTACATTTTGGTATGACATTTGGTTTGTTTAAATGGGACAAAAATAGGTTCATTAACATTGGCCATGCCGTTCGTTAGTAGGTAGTGGTACCATATGAATTGACAACTCCCATTCCTGACATCCTAGGCATGTTTGGATGAAAGGAATGACCGAATTCGATACACATAACTTAGATAAACCTTTAATTTGTTTAAGGGTTTATCGCCACAGTCTCAAGGCTTGAATGTATGCATTTTCACAATACCGCATAGATGTTTGTATCAGTATAGCATGCATTTCCACAAAACATAACTTTGATTTAAACTATGTTTTACTTCAATACCTTGTTTTTGTGCATTTTACCTATGGTTTAGTTGATATATTTCACTTACCATACATGACATTTTTTTACACATTACATGATTTACATTTGACATAAACATTTTGACATTTATATACACATTACATAATTTACATTTGACATAAACATTTAACATTAGTTTACACGTTACATGATTTACAGTTGACAATAGACAATCATTTACTCATAAACATTTAACATTTGTTTAAACAAGACATTTGGTTGGTTTGTTTGGGTAAGTGATTTAAGTAACGAGGCGCGTGTAATATGATAAAAGCATGGTGGATACGCCGCTGGTACTTCCTATATATAAGTGCTTTTATGATATTACATATCGTAGCGTTATTTAAATCATTTCAATTTAGACATAACATTTTACATAAATAACATATTTTTCACAAGCCATTGTTTTACAAAACAGTTTGTTTTATACAACTCATTTTACTTGGTTATTTAATTAACCATACATCTATCTTTTATATAATCTGATTTCTTATCACATTTTCGTATGATTTATAAAAGAAAACACTTAACAAGATTCATAACTAATTTTATTAAACATTTCTTTAAACTCAAGTCATGAATCCTATTTTAACAAAACGTATGTATCTCACAGGCATTTTATGCTGACGTACCTATTTTCACATGTGTTTTCAGGAGCTGGTGCATAGGTTTGATCAGGATACACTAGGGTAGACTCGGGCCTTAGTGACATAAAAGAAGCAAGATTAGTTTAAATAATGTTATGTACTCTTGTTTCTTCTATTTTTAGACAATGTAACCCCTGTTTGTTAATAAATAAAACATAACTTTAAATACCATGGTTGTGAAACAATAATTCTGTTGCAACACTCCACGACGTTTCCGCCACGTTTTGTTGTTTTACGTGGTCGGGGTGTGACAGAAGAGTTGGTATCAGAGCCAATGGTTATAGGGAATTAGGTTATTATTAATGCTTTGACCTAGACTATAACCTTTCTAGGACCCTAACACAAGTTATCTTGTATTTAGATCTTAAAACATGTACTTCACCTATCCTTAGGTGACTGCCAAAACAAGAACCCAATTTTACGAAACGCTTTTTAAAAATCAATCATCTGTTTTTAAATTATTTGTTATAAGGTTTTGAACCCTTCCAGTTTGACTCATATTTGGCTTAGTGCCTTCTGAGTTTTCAAAATCTCGTCAAAGTTTGGGTCTAAATAATGTGAACACGTGCAAACTGGAAGAGTGAATGCCTGTACCCTGAGTTTTCTGTCTAAGGCTAGAGTGTTCGTACAAATCCACATAATCGGACCAGTCACTCTTACCTGGGAACTCTTGGGGTGAGTGTTCACTTATAGGTGAGCATGTCTTCGTGATACATTATTTTTGACCCATTTACTTTGATTAGTCACTGTGTGTCGTTTGTTTGCTTTGTGGTAACAAACGAATGACCACCATCTTTGCTTTTGTCGATTTTTATATCATCTCATTCTTTTCATCTAATCATCTCACTCGTTTTCCTTCATGTTTCCTCTTTTAGAATGCCTCCTCGATGCGAAAATCCGCTATCTAATGCCGAAATGGCAGCTATCATGGTGCAGCATATGGCTGTTGTACTCCCAGACATTATTGCTCAAGTGAACCAAGCCAACAATAACCAGAATGCTCCATGCAATTTCAAGAGTTTCAATTCGGCTAAACCACTCAAGTTTAGTGGTTCTGAAGGAGCAACTGGGCTCCTACAGTGGTTCGAGAGTATTGAGAGTACATTTCGTCACGTTCGGTGTCCTGAAAATCGGAAAGTCGAGTTTGCTTCCAGTGTGTTTCAGAAGAGGGCTCTTACTTGGTGGAACGGGGTTATTGGAGACCGTGGTGCTGAGGTTGCGTTAGCACAGACTTGGGCTGAGCTTAGGGCTCTTATGATGAGGGAATTCTGTCCTCGTCATGAATTGAGGGCTTTAGAAAGGGAGTTTGATGTTTTGAAGCAGGATAGTGGTGAGCACCGGGCTTACACTGATAGGTATGAAGAGTTGAGTTTGCTATGCCCTACCATGGTTACCCCACTCGAGAAAGCTATCGAGAGGTATATTGATGGTTTACCTGACTCCGTGCAAGACATCGTCACTGGTAGTAACCCTACCACAGTTCGTCAGGCAATCGAGTTAGCTGCGACATTGACTGAGTCGCAGGTCCGAAAGGGTAAGCTACACAGAAAGGGTGATAAGGGTAAGAAACAGTCGTCTGATAAGGGTGAATGCAAGAAGGGTAAGAACAAGAAGGGCAAGGATTCTGGTTCTTCGAAAGCGTCTAGGAAGCGTAAGGCTTCCCAGAATTTTGCTGTCACTGCCCAACCCAATCAGGCAGCTCCCAATCAGCCTGCACAACCGCCAGCAAAGAAACGGTATGCGGGGAATGCACCATTGTGCAACAGATGCAATAGCCACCATCAACCGCAAGTTCCGTGTCGTTCTGTACTAACTGTGGGAAGTCGGGTCATCTTGCTGATATTTGTCGCTTTGCTCCCAATCAGGCCGCACGTAACCCAGCTCAGCAGGCTACTCAACCGCCTGCTCAACAGTAAGCACAAGCTGCACGACCTCATTTTCCTCCTGGTTCGTGCTACAATTGTGGGGACCTGACTCATTATCGAAACCAGTGTCCAAGGCTAGTCAACGCAAATCAGAATCAGGCTCAGGCTCGAGGTCGAGTCTTCAACATGAATGCTAATGAGGCACGAGCAGACAACGAGGTGGTGAACGGTACGTTCTTTGTTAACAATCAGTCTGCTTCTGTTCTTTTTGATTCAGGTGCCGATAAGAGTTTTGTGTCATTATCTTTCGAGCCTTTGCTCCGCATGTCTAGAACGAAACTAGGAAATCCTTTGATAGTAGAAGTTGCTAGTGGTGAGCCCATTATTCTCAATTCTGTTCTTCGAAACTGCCAGTTGAACCTTAACAACCATCTTTTTCCTATCGACCTCACGCCAATGCAACTTGGGAGCTTCAACATTATAGTGGGCATGGATTGGTTAGCCAAGCATCACGCAGAGATAGTTTGTTTTGAGAAGATTGTTCGTGTTCCTCTTTCGACAGGTGAGATCCTACAGGTTCGTGGTGAGAAACCTGCTAGTAGCCTCAAGCTCATGTCTTGTTTTCAAGCACGGAAGTATCTGCGAAAGAATTATGTGGCCTTCTTGGCACATGTTTTAGCAGATAAAGGCAAGGGTAAGTCTATTCAAGATATCCCTGTTGTTCGGGATTATCCTGAATTGTTTCCTGAAGAATTACCTGGATTACCCCCAGCGCGCCAAGTCGAGTTCCGTATTGATCTTGTACCTGGTGCAAATTCTATTGCCAGATCTCCATATCGTCTTGCACCATCTGAGATGCAAGAGTTGTCTAAGCAGCTTTAGGAGCTTTCAGACAAAGGTTTTATTCGTCCTAGATTTTCACCTTGGGGTGCTCCCGTTCTTTTTGTCAAGAAGAAGGATGGATCTTTCAGGATGTGTATCGATTATCATGAGCTTAACAAGCTTACCATCAAGAATCGATATCCCCTACCTCGCATTGATGATCTCTTTGATCAGTTACAGGGTGCTTCTTATTTTTCAAAGATTGATATGCGTTCTGGGTATCATCAGCTTCGAGTGCTCGAGGAAGATATTCCCAAGACAGCATTCCGCACTCGTTATGGGCATTATGAGTTCACAGTTATGCCATTCGGTTTAACTAATGCTCCTGCTGTTTTCATGGACTTGATGAATAGGATCTGTAACCCGTATTTAGATAAGTTCATCATCATTTTCATTGATGACATTTTGATTTATTCTAAGACGCGAGCCGATCATGAGCAACATCTTCGTCTTACTCTGGAACTCCTGAAGAAAGAGCAACTTTTTGCCAAATTCTCTAAGTGCGAATTTTGGCTCAAGGAAGTTCAATTTTTGGGGCATATCGTCAACGAACAAGGTATTCATGTAGATCCATCCAAGATCAGTGTGATTAGGGATTGGGATACGCCTACTACTCCTACTGAAGTTCGTTCTTTTCTTGGTCTCGCGGGATATTACCGCCGCTTCATCGAGAACTTCTCAAAGATTGCAGTTCCCCTAACTGCTCTAACTCAGAAGAACAAACCCTTCGAATGGGGATCCAAGCAAGAGGAAGCGTTTCAGACCTTGAAGCAGAAGCTTTACGATGCACCTATTCTATCTTTGCTTGAGGGTAATGATGATTCCGTCGTGTATTGTGATGCATCAAACTTGGGTCTTGGCTGTGTTCTCATGCAAAGGAACAAAGTCATAGCATATGCATCAAGGCAGTTGAAGATACATGAGAAGAACTATACCACTCGTGATCTTGAGTTGGGTGCAGTTGTGTTCGCTCTTAAAATCTGGAGACACTATTTGTACGGTACAAAATGTGTGGTTTTCACTGACCACAAAAGTCTTCAGCATATCTTTAATCAGAAAGAACTCAACATGAGGCAACGACGATGGGTTGAACTTCTAAACGACTATGATTGCGAAATTCGCTACCATCCTGGTAAGGCAAATGTCGTGGCTGACGCTTTAAGTCGTAAGGAACGTGTCAACCTTCATTGTGTTCGTGTTCAATCTGATATTCAAGCTCGATCTGATATCCAAACCCGCATTTCGCAGGCTTAACATACTTGTGTTTCACAAGGTTTAATGGGTAAGGAATTACCATTTCATATTAAGCCTGATCTCGAGCTTAAAGATGATGGATCGTATTATTTCATGGACCGTTTGTGGGTCCCAAGTTAAGACAATCTTCGTACCTTGCTTATGGATGAAGCTCATAAGTCTCGTTATTCTATTCATCCTGGCTCAGACTAGATGTATAAGGATCTTCGTACTCAGTATTGGTGGCCTGGTATGAAGAAAGACATCGCCTTGTACGTATCCAAATGCCTTACCTGTCTTAAGGTTAAGGCTGAACATCAACATCCTTCTGGTTTATTGGAGCAACCAGAGATTCCAGTTTGGAAATGGGAAAACATTGCTATGGATCTTATTACCAAACTTCCGCGCACAAAGAGAGGTAATGATGCCATCTGGGTAGTTGTTGATCGTCTTACAAAGTCAGCACATTTCTTGCCAATCCGTGAGGATTTATCTACCGACAAGCTTGCTAAAATCTATGTGGATGAAATTGTATCTAGACATGGTGTTCCTTTGAACATTATTTCTGACAGAGATGCTCGATTCTCGTCTCGTTTTTGGAGAACCATGCAATCTGCTATGGGGACCCAACTTAATTTGAGCACAGCCTATCATCCACAATCAGATGGCCAAACTGAAAGAACAATCCAGACTTTGGAGGATATGCTTAGAGCTTGTGTGATCGATTTTGGTGGTAGTTGGGATTCACATCTTCCATTGATTGAATTCTCTTACAACAACAGTTATCACTCCAGCATCAACATGGCTCCTTTCGAGGCTCTCTATGGTTGAAAATGTCGTTCACCAGTCTGCTGGAATGAGATCGGTGAGGCTCAGCTTACTGGACCTGACCTTATTCTAGAGACAACAGATAAGGTTAAGAAAGTTCGCGACAACCTTCAGACAGCTAGAAGCCGTCAAAAGAGTTACGCGGACCAACGACGCAAGCCCTTGGAATTTTAAGTCGGTGATCGGGTATTACTTAAGGTCTCACCTTGGAAAGGTGTGATCAGATTTAGAAAGACAGGAAAACTTGCACCTAGATATGTTGGACCATTCAAGATCGTCGAAAGAATTGGAAAGGTAGCCTACAGACTTGAGTTACCTCTGGAACTTGGAAATGTTCATCCAACCTTTCACGTGTCCAATCTCAAGAAGTGTTTAGCCGATGAGAACCTCCACATACCACTTGATGAAATTCGTGTTGATAACACGATGCATTTTGTTGAGAAACCTATGGAAATCATGGACCGTGAAGTCAAGTGGCTTAAGCGCAAGCGCATTCCATTGGTTAAAGTTCGCTAGGAATCTAAACATGGACCAGAATTTACTTGGGAACGTGAAGATCAAATGAAGGCGAAATATCCACATCTATTCTCACAAGTTTCCTCTAAATAAATTTCGGGACGAAATTTCCACAAGTAGGGGAGACTGTGACACCTGTGTCTGTAATCATTGTAAACAGTTCAGTTATCAATAAAATAAAGTTATTTGATCCCAATGTTTGTTTGTTTATGTTTAAAATTTTTGCATGTTTTGATTTTTGTTCAATTTCAAACTCTATATCGCTTTCTAGAGAGTTATACGCAAACTGGTGCGTAAACGTAATCAGTTTAACGCGAAAAATACTCCGGAACATCAATTTATTCTTAACATACCTTAAATAACCTTTACATAACTTAGAAATAAGTTTTGAAGGCTTTGGTATGGCAAAATCAAGTTTATTCGCTTATAGGGACTAAATTTGACAAACTGCGAAAGTATGCCGATTCGTACTGTAACGGACATTCCAGAATATGATCATAAGTTAAACATACCCTAAATATCCTTTACATAGCTTAGAAATAGGCTTTGAGAGGTTCGGTATGCTAAAATAAACTATTTGGTCATTCAGGGACTAAAAGCGTCAAAAAGTGCATAAGTTTGCACTTTCGCGCATATCTTACGTTCTGAATACATCCGGACATCCAAAAATTTATGTGACCATTAAAATATTTTATTTTAGTGATTGGCATGATAAAAATCCATTCGTCGCGTAATTTGGATCGTTTTTCGCGTTCGTTCGTGTTTCGTCGTAATTAACCGAATAACGTGATCGTACGGCCAAACGAACCGACATCCGACATATTTTTGAGCATGTTTCATGTCCACTATGTTTAGGAATCATTGTAGAGCCTTAAAAGTGGCTTAACGGGCCTTAAATGGGTCAAAATGGGGCTTAAACACTTGCGGGGACCAAAACTGCAAATAATGAAACTGTGTTGCTGATCTGCACTATCAGGCGGGCCGCGTAAGCCTTCTTTGTTTCCTACGCGGGGCGTGTAAACCTGCCAAATGTGCAGAAAGTGTGTTACAGCTTGTTCCAGCTGTTTCCAAGTGTTCCAAATGGTTTCTAAGCTTTCTAGGGGCTGTTTTGGGGTGCCCATGGTTTTGCAAATCAATGGGTGCATGTGTACGGTGGAGATCAAAGCTCGTTTTACGAGGAACGATCCTAACGGTCACCCGAAATCTATAAATACCCCCACCCATTTGCCTTCAAACCCACACTTGATCTGATTTGCTCTCTAAGTTGAAGTGATTACACTTCATACCTGAGAATAATCGGATCAAACTTCCGTTCTTGGACCTTTTGTAAGTATTCTTTCATTCTTTTACGCGTTTTAGCGTGAAAGTCAAACTTTGTTTGACTTTCTGCATTGACCAGTTTATGGTCAACACGAAGTTCGTTTGAACTTCGTAACGTGAGCGTAATCACGATGGTTATAGTCCCTTGTGACTATACCTACTGATTACCATGTTATATAGGCATAGTGACAAGTCGTAGTTTCGGACAAAATACGTATTCTTGCGTATTTTGTAACCAAACTACTTTAAGGAATCAAGACCCTTTGTTTTGATACCAAACCTGTTTTCAAACTTCATTAAAGATGTTTTAACATGTTTTGCTCGTCACTATTAGGTTTAGTGCTTAAATAGGGTCGTAAGGTAAGCGATCTAATCAATCGCTTAGACTTACGAACCCGACCCATTTGGTCGATCTTTAGGATCCGACCAAACACATTAGGTGACCATAGTTGCATAGGAAATAACCTTCCAAGGTTATACCTTATGGTCACTTCGTTTAAGTAGTTGTATGATAGGTAGTTTATATGCCTTAGGTAAATGACCAAAATGCCCTTTTTGCGCATAAATTCATTTTAAGCATATGTAACCTAAATTTTGACATCTAAACTGATTAGGAAACATTATTAGACATGTTAAAGCATATATTACTTGTCATAGGACTAGTTAGGCGGTCCAAACGCGTTTTACGCAAACGACGCGTTAAAGTAGCGTAAGCTACCTAAACGAGTCGTAATGGGTCATAAGCACTTATGATAGGTTCCGTTTTAGAATGTAGGCTTTGTTAAACCATATTACATGAGTTCTTATACTCATTTAGTTTACGAAACCACATTTTATCCGATCCTACGATTTAGGTCCGTTTATTAACATAGGTACCTATATTAGGTGCCGTTTGATTCCGTGATCTTTCTAGCATTGCTTGGTGGTTATCTAAAGACTATTGAGCAATCTCAAGTGAGTACATAGTCCCATCTTTTACTGTTTTTCAAACGTTTTGGGGTGAAACACATGTGCCTACTTGTTACTTTCGTGCTTTCCATGTTTTCATATCATATGCTTGTTATGTTCATTAGTACACATATAGTACATGATTTCATTATGTTTTTGGTACGTATGTCCATTTAGTGCATACTTAGTACATTGTTTTACATTACATTTTCACGCTATGTATGTCCATTTAGTGCATACTTAGTACATCGTTTTACATTACATTTTATGCTATGTATGTCCATTTAGTGCATACTTAGTACATCGTTTTACATTACATTTTATGCTATGTATGTCCATTTAGTGCATACTTAGTACATTGTTTTACATTACATTTTCACGCTATGTATGTCCATTTAGTGCATACTTAGTGCATTGTTTTACATTACATTTCATGCTATGTATGTTCATTTGTTGCATACTTAGTACATTTGTTTTACATCACATGCTTACATTTTGGTATGACATTTGGTTTGTTTAAATGGGACAAAAATAGGTTCATTAACATTGGCCATGCCGTTCGTTAGTAGGTAGTGGTACCATAGGAATTGACAACTCCCATTCCTGACATCCTAGGTATGTTTGGATGAAAGGAATGACCGAATTCGATACACATAACTTAGATAAACCTTTAATTTGTTTAAGGGTTTATCGCCACAGTCTCAAGGCTTGAATGTATGCATTTTCACAATACCGCATAGATGTTTGTATCAGTATAGCATGCATTTCCACAAAACATAACTTTGATTTAAACTATGTTTTACTTCAATACCTTGTTTTTATGCATTTTACCGATGGTTTAGTTGATATATTTCACTTACCATACATGACATTTGTTTATACATTACATGATTTACATTTGACATAAACATTTTGACATTTATATACACATTACATAATTTACATTTGACATAAACATTTAACATTAGTTTACACGTTACATGATTTACAGTTGACAATAGACAATTATTTACTCATAAACATTTAACATTTGTTTAAACAAGACATTTGGTTGGTTTGTTTGGGTAAGTTATTTAAGTAACGAGGCGCGTGTAATATGATAAAAGCATGGTGGATACGCCGCTGGTACTTCCTATATATAAGTGCTTTTATGATATTACATATCGTAGCATTATTTAAATAATTTCAATTTAGACATATAACATTTTACATAAATAGCATATTTTTCACAAGACATTGTTTTACAAAACAGTTTGTTTTATACAACTCATTTTACTTGGTTATTTAATTAACCATACATCTATCTTTTATATAATCTGATTTCTTATCACATTTTCGTATGATTTATAAAAGAAAACACTTAACAAGATTCATGACTAATTTTTATTAAACATTTCTTTAAACTCAAGTCATGAATCCTATTTTCACAAAACGTATGTATCTCACAGGCATTTTATGCTGACGTACCTATTTTCACATGTGTTTTCAGGAGCTGGTGCATAGGTTTGATCAAGATACACTAGGGTGGACTCAGGCCTTAGTGACATAAAAGAAGCAAGATTAGTTTAAATAATGTTATGTACTCTTGTTTCTTCTGTTTTTAGACAATGTAACCCCTGTTTGTTAATAAATAAAACATAACTTTAAATACCATGGTTGTGAAACAATAATTATGTTGAAACACTCCCCGATGTTTCCGCCACGTTTTGTTGTTTTATGTGGTCGGGGTGTGACAGCTGCCTCCTGCGTAGTAAGTACGAATGCTCGTGCAGCTCCGTCTGTTGCTTTTGCCTTGTTGTCGGGTGCCTTCGTCCATTTTGGGTAATATGGACGGATATGACCTGTTTCTCCATAGTTAAAACAGACTGGGCTTTTCCTCTTGCATTGTTCCTCTTTATGGCTAGGTGTTTTGCAGAGGTTACAATAGGGTTTCCTCTTAAAATAACATTTTCCTGAACGCTTTTTGTTACAGTTTCTACAAATAGGTTGCTCAATTGACTGTTCAATTCCTTTCTACTTATAGGAATTATCATAGTAAAATTCTTGGGTAATTTTCTTGGCTAATTCCTTCTTTTTGTTTTCTTCTTTTATGAGGATTAGTCCATCTAGCGTGTTGGCTAGTTCAACTGTTTCTTCAATAGTCTGTGGCCTAGCTGCCTTGACCATGTCTAGGATTTCATTGACTAATCCCCAGATATAACGAGAAATTAGTACAGATTCTGGCGAAGCCAGAGTTGGTACCATTCTTGCATATTCGAAGAATTTTGTCGTATACTCATGACAATTTACATCGACCATTTTATGATTTGTGACTTGTTAGCCATTTGTTCCTTTTCATGAGGGGGACATAATTTCCTTTCTGCCATTTCCTTAAATTCCTTCCATTCCATGACATAAGCCATGTCACTTCCTTTTGACTGAAGAATAGTATTCCATCATTCTAATGCTTCATCTTTGAAAAGATTAGAAATGTACCTTACCTTATCTTCTTCAGCACACTTGCTAATCTTAAGAACAATTTCCTTTTTTTCCAACCATCGCAGAACAGCCGTAGATCCTTCACTACCTGCGAACTCAGTTGGTTTACATGTTAGAAATTCCTTGTAGGTACATCCGAGAGTTATTGCCTTCATCTTCTTAGGAAATGGGGCTTTGATAATATAACCATTGCCTCCATGGACATTGTGGCTAAAACTGTTATTACGAGTACGCTTGCTACTCACAGGTTTGGTGTGCTCTAAGGGGTTTTTAACAACTTCAATTATTAAAGGTATAACATTGGCTATTCCCTGGGCGATTATGTTTTTTGTGGCATTTTTATCCAAAGGATTTTCATTATTAGCATGAACTTCTTGATTAGGTGATACTTCATTCGACATTTGAATTGCAAACATTTTCAGTTATTAATATCACAGGATAATTAAAACAAAACAATACTTTCAAGAATCATATGTGTGTGTGTATATATATATATTTAAATCTACATTCACAAAAATAACACATAGGTTATATTGTATTAACTTCCTAACTTTATTGTTTAAGTTTAGGTATTAAGATAACACCTAAAATGGCTTAAACCAGTGGCTCTGATACCACTTTCTGTCACAGTCCCGACCCCCTGGGCACGAGTCGTGAGCAAATACAAGTGGTACCGGTGTTTATTAAATTCGCAACGGAAAATTTTTCATCAGGATCGTAGTTAGGAAAATTTCAGAGTTTGTAAAACACCACATTTTTAATGTTAAACAACTAGGATAAAACCCATATTACAAACAAAGGTTTTTATAGGGATAAACCCTATTTTGACAAAACATAATTTCTTTTCTTTAAACTGGTGAGACAGCCACTTTATTTATGCCTTCAATGCTTCATAGCATGTTTTTTTTACTTTCACAGAAAGTTACCTGAAACGCGTTTAAAAACATTTGATCAGTAGGAAATACTGGTGAGTTCATTCATTTGTATAAAACACATTCTTATAATTACAGCTAGGGGTGCAAACGAGCCGAGCCGAGCCCGAGCTCGACCAGGCTTGAGCTCGAGCTCGATTAACTTATGAGAGCTCGGGCTCGAGCTCGGCTTGATTCGAGCTTTATTTTCAAAGCTCGAGCTCGGCTCATTTGCATTTTCTCAAGCTCGAGCTCGGCTCGTTTATTATCTATTAATTAGTATATTAAATAAAAATAATATAAATAATAGACTTTTTAAGCTCGCGAGCTCGATAAGTGAAGCTCGGGCTCGGGCTCGTTTACTAAATAAGCTTATTTTTAGGTTCGAGGTTGGCTTGTAAACAAGTTTAAATAAGCTCGGCTCGACTCGGCTCGTTTACACTAAGGCTCGATAAGGCTCGACGAGCCTAACGAGCTTCACATGCGAGGCTCGAGCTCGGGCTCGATAAACAAACGAGCTTTGTTTTTAGGCTCAAGCTCGGCTCGGGCTCGATAAGGCTCGACTCGTTTCGAGCTTTTTCTCGAGCCGATCTCGAGTAGCTCGCGAGCCGCTCGGCTCGTTTGCACCCCTAATTACAGCCTTTTGTTTATATCTTACCAAACTACTATTGGCTAACTCATTGTCCAATAGTAAAGAAACTATTTTAAATAGTATTTGTCACTCAGTGGCAGTTCCTTTGACTTTGGCCATATCACTCATTGGCTAACCCATTGTCCAATAGTGAAGATTATCAAGTAATGCATACAAAACCCCACATACTGACTGTAGTTTTCCAGTAAGAATACAAAGACTTAATTACCGTAATATAAGTAACAGCTGGAAAACAATGGTGCTAATCCAGAGTTCCTAATAAAAACACAATGCAACATGTATCAGTTCCTCGACCCAAATCATACTTTAACGATACATCACGAGATCAAAACCCCAACGTAGTTAACAAAGTATAGCCTTATCCAGGCAGCACTTTGACATCCATTGTTGGGTTTCAGATCGATCAGACATGGTATAGAATCAGTGATCAGGGTTAAAACACTTACAACGGGGCAGAGTTTCGCAGTTTAGGGGTATTGTATTATGCAAAGAAAGAGCAGAACGAGAGCGGATGATCACGAAATGATTTCGAAAATGTGTAGAAACTTTAGTCCCACGCTACTGCATTTATAGGTCAAATGGGTATCCCCCACGCGTCGTAGAAGAATTCCTGACATCTTCCGCATGTCGTCGGGAGGGTCGGACTGGCATAGGTCTGACACGCGACGCAACGTTGGACACGTGTCCCTGGCCGCCTTTCTCGTCCAATCACGTGTTTTTCTCGATTTTTGTGCTGATACTTATCGCGTATGCTCGGGTCTTGATCCCAATTGGTTCGGTTTTTAATTATGAATCTAATAAGGGTACATTTGTGTGGGTTGGTTCATCAACCGTCAAATTTTCTTAACCGCTAAGTTCTCTGATTGAGTATACAAGTTTCATTGCGCGCACTTCTGGTTTTGATTACGGGGTGACGTTGGGAATATTTTTGAGGGTTGTTACAACTAAGTCAGGTATCAGCTGTGCATGATCGCCCTGATTTTGGGTAGGGTGTAACATCGTGGTTATCTATATGAACCTTAATTACGTACTTTTGTTTCTGGATTGTTTTAATCCCAATGAACCACATTTAGATAACAAAACTGCCCGCCTAACTATTATGTATTAGTCCTAAGGGACATCTTGATGGTTAGTAGTGTGTTTCGAGAGTTGTAAGAATCGCTAGGCGCTAGTCGGCCGTTGAGGTACAAACTAGCGATTAATCAGGATTTCTAGGGGATTAATCGGATCGGGATTGTATATGTAATTTTCAGTTTTACATGCATTTTACACACTTTTTTATATGTAATTTTTTAAGTAGACATATTTTAATACATTCGTCGACCCATATTTTTAAGTAGATAGGATTAATTGATAAAATTTATAGATTTTGGCCGGAATCGCTAGAGTTCCACTGATTTTTAGCCGATTAGGACGGTCTTTACAACTGTTCACTGCTTAGTGATTAATTGGCCGATTAGATGAAAATTATTCGGTGAACCTTCGACTAGCGATTAATCGACGACTAATCGGAGGTTAGGCACAATTTTTACAACCATATATGCTTCATAACTAAAAGGTCAGAAGCTCAGATACTACAAAGTGCAGATGTCATGTATTAGTCTATTAAAATGTAAGATTCGTGTATGAATCATTGAAGGGCAAAAAGTAACGAGTCGCCAATCAATATTTACATTACCCTTTCAAGTTACTCATAAATAATGATATAGCATATTTCTAAAGTTTTTATTCTTTCAAGTTTGGAACCAATGTTATGAAACCAGATGTGCACCGGAAACTGGGACCTAAGTTGATACGCTTCAGGCTATTGGACCGTTGGGATGAGAACCGGGTGGTCGGACTAGGAACCGTTCGGTCACTCCGGAAAATTGGGGGGTCGGGCCGGGATTTTGAGGTTTTGAACCGGATTATGATTATAGCTTTATCATTTTAATATTTTTGTTTTTATGTTATTTAGGATGTCATCTAGTTATTACATCCGGTCAAACTGGTCCGATTAGTGGACCAGGAAGGAGAACGATTCAACGTCTAGTCCGATTCTGGAAACATTAGTTATAACTACAACACTCTTCACTGTTCTTCACGGGTCAGAATAATCCTATTACCTCATAGAAAAAAAAACGGTAAATAAGAAGCGAACACAATACACAATGGTATTATATGTTCAAAATTGAAACTAAACATTTGGTTTTAAAGTATACAATTAGGAAAACTCAACTATAAACTAATAATAACATTTATCTAAAAATTTCTTACGAATCCTTTATCCTCAAATATATATTAAGCATCCATATGAGATCTTTAAGTTGCTTCTGTAAAGGATAATATAACGTGTTGATAGTTTAACTTGCAAAAATTACAAGTTTTGTCCTTTATCTATATACCATTTTTCAGGCGGTGTCATTTTCAACGAATTTTGACAGGTTTTGCGCTTTATAGGGAATTTTGTTGCAAGTTACGTCCTTTGAGCCTAACCCAGTCAAATTTTCTGTTAAATCTTATTACACATGGATAATTTAGTATTTTTACTTATTTAAAGGACAAAACTTGTAATTTATCCTCAACAATCACCCCACCGTCACCTACCATTATAAAGTTGCACTTTTTCAGACCCTAAACAAACTTGTTACACACCTTCACTGTCCTCCTCCTTAATCTCCAATGGTGTCCTCTTCTCTTCTATGATCCCCTTTCTTCCTCACAAATTGTAACACCCGTAAATTTTTGTCCAATTATGAGGCGACACATGTCCCTAATTTCCGACTGAGGAAAGGGAATTTATCGTTCGACTATGTAACGATGCATATTAAATCCTGGAATTTATTTCTGACTGTGGAAGGAGGAAGGCATTATATTCTACGTTCAATGAAACGTATTTCGTATCTCCGAATAATCCCGATTCTGGGAAGGAGAGAAACTTTTACCGTGCATTAACTAAAACGCATCCGGGATCTCCGACTAATCTCAACTACGAGAAAGGAGAGGGACTAAAAGTTCCAAATGGCCAAAGATATAAAGTCTAAGGACATAAGCTACACATACCCTAAATACCCTTTACATGACTTAGATATAAGTTTTGAAGGGTTAGCTATGACAAAAACACGTTTATACAAGTCCAGGGGTTATTTTTGATAAACTACAAAAGTCTGCCTAAACCCAAGCATACGGACCATGTGTACAAATCCGAACATTTCATATTCAATAAAATCTTGTATTTTATTGATAAGAATGCAAAACTATGATTCGTTGCGAAATTTCGATCATTTTCGTGTTTGATAAAGTCTTGTACGTTATTTGCGAAATGCGAAGCCATACAACCGAACAAACCGACATCCATGGCATTTCCGGACAAAATACAAATTACATATGCCTTAACACCTTTATATAACCTAAATATTAGGTTAAAAGTGACAAAACGTGACAATACAAGTCCAGGGGCCAAATCTTCCAAATTGTAAAAGTTTCTGCCCCTGTCACATGCCTTACGAAGCGTAAAGGTCCCCCCCCCCTTACGCTCCGTAAAGGGTCCCCAGCAGCAGAATTTTGTGTGGCCTCCAAGTAAACCATTAAACTATGGGCATTCTAGCTGGTCTTGCCACGTCCAAGGACACTTGTAGTGATCCTCTAACACCTGTTAACACTTGTGATGATCCTATACATGTCCCTCAAGTATAAATAGGGCCTTGAACTTCCATTTTTAAGTGCACCTATTCTTCAAATCTTTCTTTCTCTATCTCTGGAAGTTCCTGGCATTATAGGAGCTTCCCTCTGAGTTGAAATCATTCTCTTGGACCACTTGTAAGTGCTCCATCCTTGTTCTTTCAGTCTGTAGGCTTTAATTAGCCGAAAGTCGAGCAAAATTGACTTTTGCTTTGACTTTCAGTTATGACCTTTATGGTCAAGCCAATGTTCGATCTGAATGTGGCTACGTGATCATAATTAGGTATGTGTTAATCCCTCAAAAGGGCACCTCCTGAAAATCACGTTAACTAGGTCAAATGACAGGTCAAAGTTTTATTATTTAAAAAGTCAAAGGTTAGTTTTCGTAAAATGATATAAGTTGATCTTATAAATGTTATAAACCATATTTTTGACACCTAATCTGTTGGTAATAATTATTAGAACATGTATGAACATGTTCGGCTCATCATTTCCAGTTTTAGGGTCGGTTCGCAACCGAAAGTCTAGCAGTTTGACTTCTGCTTTGACTTTCGATTCTGACCCGATTTAGCATAGTTAGCTACTGAATTTAAGTTGTATTATGATCGTATTATAATGTAGGATAACCCTCTGAGGTTATACTACATGATCATAATCAGTTGCCGAGTTTTCATACAAGTTTCTAAAATATGCAAAACTTAAAACATGGTTTTAATTAATAAGGAACTTGAAAACAAATTACCTATTGATATGTTAATGCAATTAACATATTTTGGTATTATAAATCTGATCATAACCTCAGTTTTGATACGAGTTCGTAAATTATGTCATATAATGACTAAAATGCCCTTTTGGCGCATAGTATGGTTTTAAACCATAACTATTATACAAAATCTATTACCTATTGATATTATAACATAATTAAAGTATTTTTACAGTAGTTACTTAATCATAACTCAGATTTTCATGAAAGTTCTCAAACTATGTCACATAATGACAAAAATGCCCTTATGGTGCATATTTTGGTTTTAAACCATATTGTTTATAAAACCTTGGTTACCTACTGATTTGGTAACATATTTAAGGTATATTCGCATATAGAACTTGTTTGAGACTCATCTGTAGTGTATATACGTATGATTGAGCTTATGTAACTAGATTACGTAAGTTCACCAAAACAGGTCAATTCTTATCATCTTCTTTTCAAATCCTAAAATGAACATAGTTTACCCAAATTATACAAGTCTTAGTACTTGTTAGGTTTAAACTACATTCTATTCGGTATACACTTAATCTAGGGAACCTATTCTTAAGTATCGGGTCATATCTAAAGGGACTAACCTTTGGCCCGTATACACTCTAACAGATAATAAATCTGTTCATTCCAGACAATAGTACCCCCTAGATAATCGGACTTGGGTCAATAATACTTAGACTTGCGGCTTTTTGCTAAATTAAAATCTTATTGATTGGAAGGTAGTAAAAAGGTAAAAACTCTTAACTTATTTTAGTTTTTAAACTTGGGATGGCTATTAAGCCACTTGGAGTGGGTATTACATAAATGGTCCGTCTATGTTGCGCATAATGTAAGAATCCGGTTTATTCCGTTTTACTTGGTAACTGAAACGATTGGGTTAATGGTACCGTGTCCGGGACGTCCCGACTCATATACTGATATGTCCATTCGGAATAGCATGCAAGGGTAGGCATACCGACTGTAAGACATGTTTTATTCAACTTTGGTGAGTACCTTAATCATATTAAATAACTGGCTCTGATCTCTGGTTCCCGATTGTAAGGCAAGTATGTAAATCTGGTAACAAGAATAAATCCCAAGAAATATTTAAAAGATCACCTACGAGTTTTCTCTATGTATAAAACTCTTTTTGAAAAACTGTTTTCAAAACGAGTCAATTAATTGTATTTACCAGCTAAAGCTGACGTATTTTCAAAAGACTGAACCGCATGTACTGAACCTTATTATAGGCTGGAAATCTGGGTCGGCTAGAATGAAGGCTAAGGAATTTGCAACTTCTGAAGCTTAAGGCCTATGATGTCTAAAGCTCTATTTATCAGATCCCGCCTGTGGGCATGTACTGAACGCTTGTAATACCTTTATATATATATATATATATATATATATATATATATATATATATATTCAAGCTTATTGAATTTAGTATTTTACTCCAATACTTCCGCTGCATATTATTATATTGTGATAACTGTTATCCAACCGTCACGATTATACCCATCCGGGCCCACCGGGAATCGGGGTGTGACAGGTTGGTATCAAAGCTACAATTTGAGTGAATTAGACACTAGCCTTTTGTGTCTAATCTCAAATATCACAAATGCAGATTCCTTAAAAACTTCGAGTCGAGACCTGAACATAAGACTACTCTTAATTATATATAGTAGTTAGTGATTTTCTGCCGCCAAGATGTCGCGGACAAGATAAAGAATCTATGATGGGTCGCGGACTTGATGATTTCTACCACTGAGTAGCCTGAAGGTCCATATGGTGACTACATATGTTTTGGAGACGATGGCTCTGATACGAGGATGCTAAACCTCGTCACCTGATACTATATCTTTTGATATTCTTGTGATATCCTAATATCATTTATCTAAAGTCTATCATATTCGATGGACACTCTAGTGATATCTCACCAGCTGATTGAAACAGTAACTATGGATAAGTCGTATTATGGCAAAGATATCTGTGCACTTTTGCACCAAATTCTATTCGTTGAATCAATGTTCTCTCATTCTAGAGAATAAGCAGAACAAGGGAATCACTTTTCTGATTCATGCTTAAAGCATATAATCTCGAGTCTTGGAACTCGATTGATTCAAACCCATCTATGTATATTATATTATATAAGTTCGGCAACTCTCGCCAGCAAATTCTCCATCTAGAGTACGACATTGATTTTGTTTCAACGATTTTTAACAATTACGAATGCTAAACTTAGTATGATAGAAGCGCCATATGATGATTGCCAGTATCTTAGCGCGTCCCATAAATTGATTTCATGCCTGGCCAGTATGAAGGTTTAATGCATGGAACCACTAAGATCTCCCAATGGTCATATTGTGCTAATATCAGCTAATAGTAAGCATCTAATATATTTTGGCGATATCACTGCCATAAGAAAAGTCATTTATTTTATGGAGCCCATTTTATTATTTTCCTTCAAATGATATCAAGGTCACATTTATTGCTCCTATCTTATAAAAAAGATCTCTTGGTTTCGCAATAGACGAAGGCCAAAAGCACATGTTCCCACCAATGAGTGGTTGAGAAAGTGCAAATTTTCGTCTAAATATGAGACGACATATCCCAAGTCTCCCACTGAGGAGAAGGGCTTATATTTAAACGTCGACTGAGACGTATCCCAAATCTCCCACGAGGAGAAGGGCTTATATTTAAACGTCAACTGAGACGTGTCCTGGAATCTCCAACTAATCCCAACTATGTGGAAGGAGAAGGACTAAAAGTGCCAACTCTATTGGGTGAAAACAATTAGTCGAAGGACCGCTAGCAATAAAGCAAATAAATTTCTTTTTTTAATTTATTCGGTCTACTAGTTCTTACATAATTAAGACTAGTAAATAGATCACGATTAAAGACTCTGTCTTAAACGTATATTCCCACCAATGGTAGTGGTTGAAAAGGTGATAATAGTGGAAAACTGATTCCCTCACACCAATGTAAATCTTAATAATCTATAAGTGATTCTCATCCAACTATAGGACGACACTTATCTCAAATCTCCAACTAATTCCCGACTGTGTCGAAAGAAGATAGAATTTTCATCCAATTATGCGATGATAATCATTCCCATCTCCCACTAAGGAGATGGGCTTAAATTTAAACGTCAACTGAGACGTATTCCCAAATCTCCCACTGAGAAAAGGGACTTATATTTAAACGTCAACTGCGACGTATTCCCAAATCTCCCACTGAGAAGAGGGACTTATATTTAAATGTCAACTTCAACGTATTCCCAAATCTCCCACTGAGGAGAGGGACTAAAATTTAAACGTCAACTGAGACATATTCCCAAATCTCCCACTGAGGAGAGGGACTTATATTTAATCGTCAACTGCGATGTATTCCCAAATCTCCCACTGAGCAGAGGGACTTATATTAAAACGTCAACTGAGACGTATTTGTCACACCCCACCGATGGCGGAATCATCGGGGCGTGGCACTAAGCGAAACATATTGTTCAAGAGAATCCACAACATATATTAAATGACAATATCTTTAATGTTAATATCCCATACTACAAACAGATAAAGCATAAACAGTCATTACAGATAATATGTCCAAAAAACAAGTCTATTCCGACAATTCAGATTTATTTAGCTAGTTTCTAGACTTCCTAGCTTGTTTCATCATAGCATAGCATCCTATCAACCTGTCACATATGTTAAAATAAAGTCAATACATTAAATGTAAAGGTGAGTACACAAGTTTGAATAGCATATAGTATGAAAAACGTGTACGCATAACCAACATGTAACACGTAACGGGCGAAGCATGTAACTATCAAACAATGATTACTACTTAACCACGAGACTGCGTTGTAGAGAATGCGCGACACATGTTCAGCGAGCACGTGAAGTAAAGTGATGTGATCCCTAGCAACCCCTGTCCACGACAGGTGCTGAGTCCAAACTATAGAACTATCATTGCTAGAGGCGGTATAGTGTAACACTGTATAAGCATAGTACAAGCATTCAAAGATCACGTATAGCATGCGGGAACGGTTAGCATTTAAAGTGTTTGCGTTGTGTGTTGTGTTTTGATACAGAACGTATGTAACACCCAAATGTGCGTTAAACGAAAATGGGTTAGAGTATACTCACAGTGCGTGTTTAGCTAGTAAACACAGTCTGTATTGGATTGAAGGGAGCGAATTGAGTTAGCCTGAGCATGGAAATAGTAGCATAAGTCATTGAGCAGTGTGTAACAAAATGTCGGATGGTGAAGTGTTCGACTGATGATCCGAGCGGATGACCATTCGAACGGATGGCCATTCGAATGAGTTGTGTGTGTTTGTAAAAATTGTTAAAATTTGAGTTTAGTCAAAACTGTAAAACAATGGAAGTTATAAAAGGTCAGGTCATCCAGACGGATGGTCATCCGGTCGGATGGTCATTCGATCGGATGGCCATTCGAGTGAGTGATCTGTTATTTGAAAACTTGTAACATTTTCTAAGTAAAAAGTTTGAAGTTTAACAGAGACGGCATGATGACATGTCAAACAACGGAAACATACCAGACCCAGCTCATTCGGTCGGATGGGTACCCCCCCTTCGGACAGACGTGCTGTACTTGGTGAAATCTCATGTTTGACCTGTTAATTGGTCCATCTTTTGGTGGAAATCCGTTTTCAAGCCGGCTGTCATCTAAGGAACGAGTCGAGAGTCTGTTTGAGTCCAGATTCCATCAGTTTTGAGTAGAAAGGTGAAGAAAAGTTGAAAATAGATGAAAAGTGTTGAAATCTTGTTGAGATTAAGTTAAAAAGTGTGGAAATCCATTAGATCTGGAACAATCTCGATTGAATGGAGCTCCATAACAGTTTGCCTAAGCAAACCGAGGGGAAAAACCACATTCAAGAAGTCTAAATCAGTGATATCAGGAGAAAAGTTAGTGTTTGTGTTTGATTTTGGTGGAGAAGATGATGTAGAAGTGATTAGAGATGAAGATTGTTCAAGATTTGAGGAGAAAAGCTTACCAAATAGCCTTGAATCGCGTCTGATAGTAAATGAGTGCGTGTGAGCGAATGGAGGTGTCAAATCAGAGAAAGGAGGGTGTACAGCGATATTTATAGAGGGTGAGAGAATGGTTAAGTCGGTGCGCGAGAGTGGGTTCGGTCGGATGGCCATCCTGTCGGATGCCCATTCGAACAGTGGCCCGTTCGATCGGCTGTGTGTGCGCGAGTTAGCTTTCCAAGTTCGTTTCGTTTGTTAAGCATTGCGTTGCGTTTCATCGAGTTGCGAGTGAGCGTTTGAGTGTATAAGTGTTGCGTTGATAACCACATAACATTTAAAAAAATAATCACACAACTAACACACATAACATAAGTAAATCCGTGTTTCGAGCCTGCGTTGTGATAGCGTTTAGTCTAAACAAGCGATGTAAAATGCGATAAAATTCATTTAAGTAGTAAGCGTTATAAGTAGCGTTTAAAATGCGATAACTGCGTTTTAAATAAGCGTTGTAATCATGCATTTAATAATATAGTTTAAACCCTTTTGCTGTAGGATCGTTGTTGGACCCGACTGAGTCGTTCAGAAGAGTTTTATATCCGGTTCAAAGGCGGAATCAGTGAACTGGACTTGAAAACAGCTTGATACTCTTAAATCTGTTACTTATATTGATTTTAACATCAATTACAACCTGAACAGATTTTGGCAGCACTTCGTTACAGATCTGGAAGTCGTGTACCAAATGAAACAACAAGTGCACTATATATAGTAGTGTGATTCCGCTCCAAATGGTAAGGAGTACTTTCGGGCGGAATCAGAAGTTTCTGACTTCTCTTGAAATGATCCTTTACACTTTCGGGCGGAATCAGCATCTTAAACGCTAACCTTCGATTCTCGAATCTCGTGCACTGGAAATCCTATCCTATCCTATTACATGATACAAGACGAAGTCAATAGACGTAATGCACTAACAGACTCCCCCTCGGATATTGACGAAGTCTTCAGTGTCTAGTCTTTAGTATGACACATCTTCAGTCTTGATCATTCTGCCTTCTCATTCAAGTTGTAACATTATAAGCATCCATCAATCTTTCTCTCCTATCAGCTTCAGGCTCCCCCTTTCGTCAAGCTTCCGTGCTTTGAGATCGACACCTAGCTTTCCATCTACAGGCTCCTCTTGATTCAAGCTTGTCTTCAGACTCCCCCTTAGACTCTGCTCTCGGGATCGTAATCTGGACTATCTGCAATCACTCAAACATCTATAAATACAATGCTTTCAAATTCTCAATCAAATTCTCTAATTCACTCCCCCTATCAAGAAACTAAAAGATTTAGCAGCATTAAAGAATCCAACTCCCTCACCGTTAATCATCCAAGTCCAAACTAATGACCTTGGAGATATCACAAACTGTTTTTGATTTTTTATTTTAAATTCAAGTTTCAAATTAATGAACTTGTTTTATTTTCAGAAACACAATCAGCTTACTTAGATTTTGACACTCAGCATCTCAGACATCGGTTGTCGAAAATAAAGCTGAAACAAAATCTTTTTGAATTTTTCTGAAAATATAAAGCAGTAAAGAAATATGAACAAACATATTTACAGACAATATTTTTGTTTGAGTATGCGTCAGAGGATCATATCGGATTTTGACAAGTCACAAGTACCGTTGAGCTTAATTATACAATAAGAATTAAACAATTCCCTTAGATTGTCGATATATTGATCCATTTAAATTTTCACACAAACTTCAACTGATTCAGGATACGAATTAGGTGTATTAAGAACTTAAACCCATTCATGTGTCCCACCTCTTGAATATACTCCCGTATCCAGATCCCAATATTCAGTCTTACAGGTGAGTATACCTAGATGATATCTGTAAGGGGAATAAATTATAATACGAAACCGTGAGAGCTCAGGTCAGAACTTCCGTTCAGCAGAGAGATGACGGCTCGACTTTTCGGTGTGTCCCCTTTAGAGGATCTTTTGTATTACAACAGCAATGACTATCAATTTTATTGTTTCATCAATTTGCTGAGGGCAGCGCTATGTTTCAAGCAAGCAGAAAGTATTCTCCGGGGACTAGGCCATTGCTTCCGCAAAATCAGAAGTCCCGGGACAATACCCCAGATATCACTGAGTATAAAGACCTAGTATCTCAGAAAGAGGGACCTTTCAAACGAGATTTCAGGGGTTACCTATATATCCAAGTAGTGTTCCCCACGAAATAAGCAAGTTTGAATTTAGGTTTATATCCCGAAAAAGTTTACTAAATGTATACAAACCTATCGGCATATCATCAGTGAGACTGTTTAACGCTATTTAATCATTACATTTCTTTAGCATACTGTAACTGTCTACTGATGTACTATCATTTCCTCTTTTTACACAAAAACTCAATTTTTGAATTTTATCATGTTTTTGACTTTTTCAAAATTTTCAAATGTTTTTGTATTTTCTGACAATTTTTCTCCCCCTAAAATGCAAAATCATTTAAAGAAAATTTGACAACCAACACTGATAGCTTTGTCTCGCCATCCATTTTCTGCTAAAAGTGCTCTGATTTGCAGAAAATATAATGTACCCTCATGATTTACAACCCATTGATTTTCGACAGTTTGAAAACCGTTTTTCAATCTTGTGAAATTAATCATGTTTGTTCAGCCATGAGGGTTTCGGCGTATTCAATCAACACATATTTTTGGTTTTTCAAAATTTTCAATTTTTAGGGTTTTGAAAATATTGTTTATTTATTTACAGAAAAACAAATAAACTCCCTGTTCAACCAAACCAGGGTTCAGCAGCCTCCTCTCCTCATTGTGCCAGGCTGCTCCAACTTCCATTCTCACAATCTTCGGATTTGTTGAGCACCTGCACATTCAGACTACTTGATTACTTAAACAATTTAGCCCAGGTCTGTTGAACCTTAGGCATTTCAACACAATAATTTTCATTCAATGATGGAAACTCTTTGTCATCCTGAACAAAGACTTTTTCAACTTTGACTTCAACTATCTCATCTTTTACCGAAGTCATTTGTTTCTTAATAGACCATGTTTGACCTTTCGGCGTACCTCTTTTATAAAAATGAGACTCTTTTTGAACATTTTGTTTTTGAACAACTTTTGGTTTCCAAAATTCTTGTGGTTTTGTCATATCAACAGTTGTTTTCCAACTTTGAGTTGTTCTGACTCTGGGTATGTGAGAATTCCAGGTCTGTCTCGAATCGAACCTATATGGGTTTGACTTCCAATTTTGATTCGAAGCAAACTTGTTTGTGTTGTACCTCCAAGTTTGTTTTGAATCAAATCTGGTTGACCTTTGTCTCATAATCTCAGATTTTTGTTTCTCAGCATCAATCTTCTTTTTGTCAACATCCACAGGTTTCAGATTTGGACACTTGCGAGCAAGATGTCGTTTTTGATCACATTTAAAACAGGTTCTCATGGACACATCTTTGACCTGTGGTTGTTGCTTTTTCTTTTTAGCATAGAACTCATCATTAGACTGTCTCAATTTGAGTTCTTTTTCTTCTGCTAAACTATTTCCTTGAACAAAACTCATTTTTGCTTGATAAGTTGGCACTTCATTTTTCTTCCAATTCTGTTTCTTCTTATAACCCAAACCAGCCTTCATGTTTTTCTTCTTGAAACTAGGTTTGTTATACAAACCTCTATGACTCTTACCAGCAAACTTTGAAATCTCAGACTTCTCAATCTCAACCATTTTGAAAACTTTATCAACCTTTTCTGATATCACATTCTGAATTGGGAATACAATATCTAAGAACAATTTGTCCGATCCAATCATGGTATAAACCAATCCTTTTGAATCATCATTCAAACTTTTCTCGGATTTTGTGTTTTTCAGATAACTATCATGAAGATTTCCTTCATCTTCATCCTGTGATTCAGATTTACCTGTATCAATCAACTCTTCTTTCAACACACTTTCAACAACTTTACCTACCACCTCTGAATCATGAGAATCATCAGATTTGGAATAGGTTATGTCAATGTTGTCTGGCAATTGATCTACCATGTTGAAAGCCTTTTCGACCTTTTCATCATCATAAAATGTAAATTTTCCCGGTGGTGGAACTTGATGAAACTCTGAGCCAATGCCTTTCTTGTTTTGCTCAGACTCACCATCTCCCGGTTTTATATTGAAAATACGTTCAAGCACATATGACGACACGTGATAACTTTTCAACTTGTTGTTATCCTGTTCTAAATCAGCAATCTGTCGCTTTAGCTTAGCAACATCCTCAATATAAGAATTAACAACATCTTGTTTTATAGAATACATTCATTTAAGTTCTTTAGTTGTTTCAGAAAGATAATTCATTCTTGATTGAGCATATTTCATTTCATCTTTCACTTTTTCGTATGACTCTTTCGTAATATGATATGATAATTTCATTGAGTCATATTCTTTCTTCATTTCTTGACAAGCAATTTCTTTTTGTGAACATTCTTCTGTCATTTTAGAAACATTTTCTTTCAAAACTTCATTTTCTGTTTCTAACTTTTTACATTTTTCTGAAAGTTTTTCATCATTTTCTTTCAAAACTTTTTCTTTTTCTAGCATTTCTTTGCATTTTTCTTTAAAAATATTTTCAATTTTAGTAAATTCAAGATCTCTTGTTCTGAATTGCTCATCTTTTTCAGTACAAGCTCTGCACGGTTCCATGCATTTCTTGCACTGATCAACCGTTTTTAAGATTTCAGAATCAGAATGTACCTCAGTGATTGGTACCTCGGTGTTTGATGCAATTGCCTCAGTTTGCTTCTGATCAGCATCATCTTGCTTTTCTTCAACATCGACTTCATCACCAACATTACCAGCTTCCAAAATCTCATTCTTTACTTCTTCTTCTGTTTTCTTCACCTCTTCTCCAATCTGCTGTTCTTCAAGAACAACTTTCTTAACCTCTTCATTCACGAAAACTTCTTCACTTTTGATTTCCTTCACAACCTCAACTTCAACAGCTTCTGCTTTAACATCTTCAGCAACTTTCTTCAGATTGTTCACCAACTCTTCAACACTCTTCTTCATTCTCTCTTCATCCCTTTTTCTAAGACACGATGTCATGGCATATCTGATCTCCTTTTCATGCCTTTTAGCATATGTGTCATCTTTCAATACATTTCTATAGTATTCAGCTCTCAAAGGAATTATGAGAAGAACATCATCAAAAATTATATCTTTCTTTGGAACAACTGGTTCTCCTTCTCTGTTGAAGTAACACTCTCTCTTTTTATCCAATCTTCTGTTGCTCACTGCACTCTCATACTCTTCTTGCATTTCATCCATTTTGTTTAACACAATGTTTCTTTCTCTGTAGGTCTTTTCTTCTAGAATCTCTTCTCTGGTTTTCTCCTTCATTTTAGCTTTATCTTTATCTTCATTGTTTTCTTCACGGATTTCAGCAACAAAAACAAACTTTCTTTCCTCTGTTATAGCTTTCCCATGAGCTGTTTTTCAAACATTTTCCAAACGATTTTCTTCTGGACATACCTCTGACCAATCAAAACCTTCATCATCTTGAATTACAAAACAAGCTCTCTATTTAGGTTTATCTTCAATCATCTTAGGCTCTTCTCTGCTTCGATGGTAGATTGCTTTTCGGTAGTAATCATCATTGAACGGATGTTCATTTCCACCAACTGCAGAATTAGTGCATTCTCTCTTGAAATGACCTTTCTGCTTACATTTGAAGCAAATCACTTTGGATTTGTAGAATCCAAGCTTTGTTGATGCACCTCCAAGAGATTGTTTCCCAGTAATTTCCATATATCTCTGAGCTCTGCGAATGCAGCTTGCCAAACACCAACGAATGTCAATGAGTTCCATCTCTTCCGGATCAATCTGGTCGTAGTCTTCTTTGGTTAACTCTGAGTTTCCAATTTTACCAGCTACAAGACCTTCATACGATTCCAGAACAGAAGCAAGAAAACTCATTTGTTGTTTAGCTTCATTAATGCTCATTGCCAGAGAATTTTTCAACTTAAGAGCAATGTTGCATAGAATCTCCTCAGCTTCATCAGAATTTGATTTTGAAGATGAATGATATCCAGAATGATGACTTGTTGAAGTTGTTTGAGGTTCTTTCATCTTTTCACCACTGAATGCTGTTTCGTGAACCGTGTATCAACATAACACTTGTGTTTGTTTAAAACCAAAATTGTTGACTCATTGTTTTTGGCAACGGTTGGAACCCATATTCGAGTCTTAGGCGTTCTATATGCGTTCAATTCTTGATATCTAAGTCCCCAGAGGATAGTGAGGTTAAAGCCTAGGTATCTCTACAGAAACCTAATTCGCTGAAACCTATAGCTCTGATACCAATCTGTCACACCCCGAAATTATCAGAGCTGGCGTGACTGGACTGGTATCTTCATTGCACAGCGGAAGCAAATAAGCAAAGACTTTCTAGAAATTGGACGCCCGCTAAGTACTCGATTCTCAAATGGTTCTCCTATTCCAACCGTGCCATAACTTTGAAAAGTAACCTGAGAAAGAACATGCGAATAAAAAAATCAACATAAAGTTGAGCGAGTTCATAGTTTGTTTGTAAAAGATTTGAAATAAATCTTTTTGAATAACCGGTTTTTGAAGTATTGTTGAGAAAACGAATTTAAAATCATTTTCTTGTCAAGTTATATGGAAACTTTGTATGAAGACATGGTATGTAACTTGTAAAACGTATCTGTAACTGTGTACTATGAATCTTTGTATGTATCATGTAGAATGTATTTGTATTTGAATCAAATATAGTATGAAAAGCGTCAATGAAATCGTGATCATTAATGTTTTGCAAGGACATTAATATGTGTGACGAAATAGGAAGCAATCCAACCCTAGACGATTTTAATTGTATCGACACCATGTCGTAGGGCAACAAACGCACTCCTAGGTAAATGAATGACCATGAGTGGGGCTCGCCAAAACCCATTAGATCTAACCCTTTGTTCCTTGGTCCAAACAGGATTAATGGTGCTTTAGCTATGGCCCTAATTTCTCACATGATCTAAGGTGTTTCATTCCTTGACTTATCATACTATTGTACATATAGTTTCCCCGATAGTTGTAAAGCTTGAAAAGCATTTAAGATGAAAAGGGGACATGAACTCACAGGGCATAGAATTCGTGTGTATGCATATGTCGAAAAGTACGCTTGTTTGAAAAAACGGTATAAAACATAAGTCATTTGTAAACCATTTGTGCTTGTCGTAATTCACAAACCATTTGTATTAGTCAAAACTTGTTTAGAAGCTTGATTTAGAAATGTGTAATGTAAGTTCATCAAAAGCCTTGTATGCTTTTGCAAAACGTGCATGTCTTTCCACCCGAAAACATTTATCAAAATGTAAAACTGTAAAAGGTCGGGTTATGAACTCACTTGGATATTCCTGTGCAAAGCTAGCTTAACGTGATTCCGTGACGTCGTTCCAAGAACGTGAATTAGCTAGCGTGCAACTATAGCATTCCTAACAGAGAATAACTTATCAGTTTTCTAATTTAAACGTAATTAAACTACGTGTCATAGCTCTACCGAGTCGTTAATTAAACGACCCGAAGGTAGTGTTTTCTTGATTTAGAATAACCAATTTTTGGTTATTTGATCCCGTTTATAATTGGGATAATACTAAGGTGTGGAAACGACTTAGTTTTCCGAAGGATTTTGGATATATATATATTTATATACATAAATATAAATACTTACGAAGTCGTGCTAGTAGTCGCGAATAGAAGGCGTAGATGAAACAGTAGTACGACTATTCGTAGTTTCCGTAGGACGTAAATAAATACCGTTTGTTATAATCTTACGGTAAAATATTGTATGCCGTTTAGGCGTTCGAAAATAAATATAAATAATTATATTTATTTTATAAAATTACTCGAAATTATCGGTGTTTAAGATAGATGTAAACACTTACATTTATTTTATAAAAGTAATCGAAAGTATTCGAATTATCGACGTATGAAATAAATATAAATAATTATATCTATTTTATAAACTTTCGAGTCATAACCGTTGTCAATAAATATATTATTTATTTTCAACATTCGTCGAATAATAGACGTTTGGATTAAACATAAGAAATTATGTTTATACGAAATAAGTTTCGATGTTTTGTTATCTTGTAATCGCTTTGTCGAAATGTTATAAACTCGTTTTGTAATTCGTAAAGCGTCGCCAAAATAAATATACTCCTATATTTATTTTTATAAGAAAACTTGTATCTCAATAAGTGTCGTCTTTAAGGTTTAAATATGTTTTGTAATCCGGATTTTTAACGGAAAACGGTCAGAGTTTCCTCTGTTTTTGGAATAACCCGACAATAAAGTTGTCGTATATTTTCAAAATTCAACGATAATTCAACTCAAAGTACTCACAATATATAGTTTTTGTCAAAGTATCAAAACTAAACTAATATTTAGTCGAATCAGGTCAAGCTCGGTCGCGTAAACTAACTATCTAAGCTAACGAAATAAATATTTGCTACATCTAAACTTTACCGGGTCCTGAGTTGACCGCGTTTGACCCGAGAGTTGACTGCCGTTGACCGTCCGTTGACCCGAGTTGACCAGCATTGACCATTCAACCCGCTGTGTTGACTGGTTTGACTCGGACCCGAACTGAGTTGACTCACTGAGTTGACCGGGTCTGACCCGGGTTGACCGAACCGAGACTGAGACTCAAACCAAACCGACAGTGTGAACCGAGCCGTATCATGGATCTGGAACATTATAACCCGGCTCGAACCAAGAATCCAACACGAATCTGAGCCAGATCTGAACCAAAACTCGAACCGTCATAGAACCCGGAACACGAATCCAAAGCTGAATATGAGAGAAGAAACTCACTGCCTTGTGACCGATCAAAACATCATTATCAACTGCAGATCTTTACACCTTCAACATCAATAAATCATCATCGTCACTACAACAGCTGAAGATCCAGCATCATCATCAACACAACCCGATCATCAATTGAAAAGAAATGAAAGAAAACAAGGGAGAAACAGGATCGAAAGTCTTACCGAAACTCGTCGGACAATAGAACCACCATCGCCGGTCATCAGAAATCAGCTCGACGCCGGCTTCCTGACGCCGTCATCAACCATCCACCTTCTCTCTCTCTCTCTCTTTTCCTCTTCTGCTCGGTCTCTCTCTCTCTCTTTCGCGCTTGAACCGTCGCTCACCACCACCTGATGGTGGTGGTCGTTGCTCGATCTGCCGAAGGGAGGAGGGGGTGTGCGTGGTTCAGGGGTATGGTTGTTGTTGATCGAACGGCCGGTAGGCTCGCCGGAGCTCTGGTTCCAGCTCCGGTTGTCGGTTCCAGCAGATCAAAAGGGAGAGGAGGTTGTTGTGGTGTGTAGGTGAAATATCTTGTGTTCACAGGTGGATTCGAGAGAGAGAGAGAGAGATACAGGAGCTGTATGTGTGGTGTGGGTATGAAGGAGATAAGTTCCCTGGTCTTTTGTCGGTGTGTTGTAGTGCGAAAGATATTTGAGAGGATAAGTTTTGTACGTTAGAGAAAACTAAAAGGGAAGATATTTGTGGTGTCGGCTGAACAAGTATGAGGGATTTAGAGTTTACTAGCTTTAAATACTAGGTTAGATTTTTGCCTTAATAGGCTCGATCCCAGGACCCACAAGTCCAATCCCGTTTTTTTTAGGTGACCCGTAATTTCTACGAGACTCGTTATCAAAAACCCGAACTCTCAATAGCGTCGTAAATTAAAAGCTTAGCATTTAAAACACGTAAAATGCGGTCGGTAGTCATTATTAATCGCGCAAGTTGTTAGTGCGCTAAATCGCGTAAAACGCGTCGTTCGTCGTTTCGTGTCCGTTTTGCGATCCGTTTTCAACTACGGATAATAAAATAATAAAAAAAACGAAGCTAAATATATCAAAATATTAATATCGAGACGAATTCGAGTCCGGTGCTTCCGTTTCGTCGTTGTTTGTCGGTGCGTTACTGTTTCCGCGTTTTTCGTTCACGTTTGCGTTTTGTGGCATACGAAAGCACTATAAATTTGCGAAACTAAATTTATAAGTTTAAAATTATCGCATAATCTCGTATTTTCCGTCGTAGTCAGTATTTTGTACGGTTTCCAATTCGTTAGCGTTTCATATTCCGCAATTCTCCGCATATCGTCATACGTGTACTGTACGGTCAAATAGACGTTCCTAGGCACTCCAAAGGCCTAATTAAGTTTATTGGTGTCTTAAACGCTATTTATTATCGCTTTAAATATTTGTTAATCACGTAATTAGGAGCCGTAAATCAACGGTTGTCACATTCTCCCCCTGTTACAGAAATTTCGTCCTCGAAATTTAGACTATGTTATCTTCTCAGAGTTATGACGTTCCTAGGTAAGTCCGAACAATGCCAAAGTGAATAACCGCGTAATCAAATCAAGACCCATTCGGATTACATGAGTCTAAAGACATTTTGCATCAATAAGAACCTAACGGTTCAGCTGAGTTTGTTCAAGAAATCGATGTCAAGTGAACGAAACGTAGTGATACTATCACCAATGCAACCAAGTTTATAGGATTCAATAAAACAGGAATTTCGACCAATAGAATTCCAAATGAACGTTTACAACATGTAAATGAGTTCTAGAAGCAATAACATTCACTGGATGAACTTAAAATCGACAATCCCAAATGTAGTAGTTTGCATGAAACGCTCGATCATGATTAGCCCAAGCTACAAGTTTGTACTGATACCACAAGGTGTCGTAGTGATTTAAATAATTCAATAATAGTGGTGACTGAACAAACTCACCGTGTTTGAAAGCAAATGAAAATGTAATAAAGTGAACCTGTAAGTTTGTTTCAAATGACATCATAGGATTTTCAGTTGAAAATGAAATATCAAAGAAATAATGTTTTCGATCGAAAATGAAGAAATGATGAATATCGCAAAACATTCGATCGATGGTGAAAGAACCGTTAGTAGGTACACCGGAATATAAAAATGAATTTGTGTACCGCTGTCTTAACACACGATTGTGTTAAGACTGCTTTAATATGATAACCAAAGTGGATTTAAAGCAATTCAATAAATAATTATTTAAATCCGTGTATGAGATGTGTAAACGAGTTTAGTACAAGCTTCAAGTTAATGAAAACACCACCATAAGGTGTCGAAATCAACAAATGACTTATTGGAGTCGTAGACCAAACAAGTCTACTACGACTCTGAACAAATGAAACTCTTGTTAAAACGAATTTGAATATGATGTCTTCAATACATCATATGGTATCTTGAATTGAATATGTGTAATGAAGAAGTTCAAACAATCGAACTTGGTTTCGGCGCAAGCCGACAATAAGTACATGTATCGACAAGAGAACTTTCGGCATGGTCACAACGAAAAACCACGTATGTAACTTGAAAAGAAGAGAAATTTCAAGAGAATGTGTTGACTTGATAACAAAGGAGCCAACAATCACAATAATGCGGGTCATTCGAATCACAAATCAATAATTAAGTTTAGCGAAACAATGTTTGAATTTTGATGAAACGCTTATTCGAAACGAAACCACATGCGTAACAAACGATGCATGCGTAATATATAAATTTTCAAGAAATGACGCAATGATTGTTCACTATAATGCAAGAAATTATCGTGATACAATGACCATTAAGAGGAGTAGAGATGTGAAAATCTACTCACTGGATGCAAAAGTCGGAATTTCAATAAAAGAAATTTAAGGACTTTACCTGGGGTTGCGTGTGATAACCGTTGTTAAGTGACATTACCATGGAATGTCGAACATAGCGTATTCGGCATAAATGAAATGGGGGAATTGCGAAAGCATGTGACTTCTTTTGCAGCGCCAATAACTGTGAGTCTCTTTAGACTAGGTAGCGACTGTTATGAAATCTTGTTCTAACGTACCTCAGCGAGATTCGTATCGTTTGCATGATCACGTGGTAAAGTGCCGCATTTCAGTTGGTAGCTCTCCCGCTGACGGGGTTAGTATCGTTGTTGTCATGTCCATTTGTGTTTTCCCGAAGGCCTCGCCTCGAAAGTCGTGTGTGATATACTTCGACGTCCGCTGACGTATGGTTTAAGTTTCATGTATACTTGTGCACTAGCGTTTCGTTCCGCGTAAGTTACCTACTCGGGTAAGTGAAATGGCATAGACGACATAATATGATGGCGTTTGCCCGAGTTAATAGTCATGGTTCCTACGTGACGACCTTTATTGGATTTTGACATAAGTTCTCCAAAGGTCCTAAATGCATGTTATCCAAAACTCTCAAAGTTTTGCTTAATGTATGAATCTGTTTCGTGAACCGTGTATCAACATAACACTTGTGTTTGTTTAAAACCAAAATTGTTGACTCATTGTTTTTGGCAACGGTTGGAACCCATATTCGAGTCTTAGGCGTTCTATATGCGTTCAATTCTTGATATCTAAGTCCCCAGAGGATAGTGAGGTTAAAGCCTAGGTATCTCTACAGAAACCTAATTCGCTGAAACCTATAGCTCTGATACCAATCTGTCACACCCCGAAATTATCAGAGCTGGCGTGACTGGACTGGTATCTTCATTGCACAGCGGAAGCAAATAAGCAAAGACTTTCTAGAAATTGGACGCCCGCTAAGTACTCGATTCTCAAATGGTTCTCCTATTCCAACCGTGCCATAACTTTGAAAAGTAACCTGAGAAAGAACATGCGAATAAAAAAATCAACATAAAGTTGAGCGAGTTCATAGTTTGTTTGTAAAAGATTTGAAATAAATCTTTTTGAATAACCGGTTTTTGAAGTATTGTTGAGAAAACGAATTTAAAATCATTTTCTTGTCAAGTTATATGGAAACTTTGTATGAAGACATGGTATGTAACTTGTAAAACGTATCTGTAACTGTGTACTATGAATCTTTGTATGTATCATGTAGAATGTATTTGTATTTGAATCAAATATAGTATGAAAAGCGTCAATGAAATCGTGATCATTAATGTTTTGCAAGGACATTAATATGTGTGACGAAATAGGAAGCAATCCAACCCTAGACGATTTTAATTGTATCGACACCATGTCGTAGGGCAACAAACGCACTCCTAGGTAAATGAATGACCATGAGTGGGGCTCGCCAAAACCCATTAGATCTAACCCTTTGTTCCTTGGTCCAAACAGGATTAATGGTGCTTTAGCTATGGCCCTAATTTCTCACATGATCTAAGGTGTTTCATTCCTTGACTTATCATACTATTGTACATATAGTTTCCCCGATAGTTGTAAAGCTTGAAAAGCATTTAAGATGAAAAGGGGACATGAACTCACAGGGCATAGAATTCGTGTGTATGCATATGTCGAAAAGTATGCTTGTTTGAAAAAACGGTATAAAACATAAGTCATTTGTAAACCATTTGTGCTTGCCGTAATTCACAAACCATTTGTATTAGTCAAAACTTGTTTAGAAGCATGATTTAGAAATGTATAATGTAAGTTCATCAAAAGCCTTGTATGCTTTTGCAAAACGTGCATGTCTTTCCACCCGAAAACATTTATCAAAATGTAAAACTGTAAAAGGTCGGGTTATGAACTCACTTGGATATTCCTGTGCAAAGCTAGCTTAACGTGATTCCGTGATGTCGTTCCAAGAATGTGAATTAGCTAGCGTGCAACTATAGCATTCCTAACAGAGAATAACTTATCAGTTTTCTAATTTAAACGTAATTAAACTACGTGTTCGAGCTCTACCGAGTCGTTAATTAAACGACCCGAAGGTAGTGTTATCTTGATTTAGAATAACCAATTTTTGGTTATTTGATCCCGTTTATAATTGGGATAATACTAAGGTGTGGAAACGACTTAGTTTTCCGAAGGATTTAGGATATATATATATTTATATACATAAATATAAATACTTACGAAGTCGTGCTAGTAGTCGCGAATAGAAGGCGTAGATGAAACAGTAGTACGACTATTCGTAGTTTCCGTAGGACGTAAATAAATACCGTTTGTTATAATCTTACGGTAAAATATTGTATGCCGTTTAGGCGTTCGAAAATAAATATAAATAATTATATTTATTTTATAAAATTACTCGAAATTATCGGTGTTTAAGATAAATGTAAACACTTACATTTATTTTATAAAAGTAATCGAAAGTATTCGAATTATCGACGTATGAAATAAATATAAATAATTATATCTATTTTATAAACTTTCGAGTCATAACCGTTGTCAATAAATATATTATTTATTTTCAACATTCGTCGAATAATAATCGTCGAATAATAGACGTTTGGATTAAACATAAGAAATTATGTTTATACGAAATAAGTTTCGGTGTTTTGTTATCTTGTAATCGCTTTGTCGAAATGTTATAAACTCGTTTTGTAATTCGTAAAGCGTCGCCAAAATAAATATATTCCTATATTTATTTTTATAAGAAAACTTGTATCTCAATAAGTGTCGTCTTTAAGGTTTAAATATGTTTTGTAATCCGGATTTTTAACGGAAAACGGTCAGAGTTTCCTCTGTTTTTGGAATAACCCGACAATAAAGTTGTCGTATATTTTCAAAATTCAACGATAATTCAACTCAAAGTACTCACAATATATAGTTTTTGTCAAAGTATCAAAACTAAACTAATATTTAGTCGAATCAGGTCAAGCTCGGTCGCGTAAACTAACAATCTAAGCTAACGAAATAAATATTTGCTACATCTAAACTTTACCGGGTCCTGAGTTGACCGCGTTTGACCCGAGAGTTGACTGCCGTTGACCGTCCGTTGACCCGAGTTGACCAGCATTGACCATTCAACCCGCTGTGTTGACTGGTTTGACTCGGACCCGAACTGAGTTGACTCACTGAGTTGACCGGGTCTGACCCGGGTTGACCGAACCGAGACTGAGACTCAAACCAAACCGACAGTGTGAACCGAGCCGTATCATGGATCTGGAACATTATAACCCGGCTCGAACCAAGAACCCAACACGAATCTGAGCCAGATCTGAACCAAAACTCGAACCGTCATAGAACCCGGAACACGAATCCAAAGCTAAATATGAGAGAAGAAACTCACTGCCTTGTGACCGATCAAAACATCATTATCAACTGCAGATCTTTACACCTTCAACATCAATAAATCATCATCGTCACTACAACAGCTGAAGATCCAGCATCATCATCAACACAACCCGATCATCAATCGAAAAGAAATGAAAGAAAACAAGGGAGAAACAGGATCGAAAGTCTTACCGAAACTCGTCGGACAATAGAACCACCATCGCCGGTCATCAGAAATCGGCTCGACGCCGGCTTCCTGACGCCGTCATCAACCATCCACCTTCTCTCTCTCTCTCTCTTTTCCTCTTCTGCTCGGTCGCTCTCTCTCGCGCTTGAACCGTCGCTCACCACCACCTGATGGTGTTGGTCGTTGCTCGATCTGCCGAAGGGATGAGGGGGTGTGCGTGGTTCAGGGGTATGGTTGTTGTTGATCGAACGGCCGGTAGGCTCGCCGGAGCTCCGGTTCCAGCTCCGGTTGTCGGTTCCAGCAGATCAAGAGGGAGAGGAGGTTGTTGTGGTGTGTAGGTGAAATATCTTGTGTTCACAGGTGGATTCGAGAGAGAGAGAGATACAGGAGCTGTATGTGTGGTGTGGGTATGAAGGAGATAAGTTCCCTGGTCTTTTGTCGGTGTGTTGTAGTCAATCAATCAATCATACCCAGTAAAATCCCACCAATAGCAAAGCTATTTGTCGGTGTGTTGTAGTGTGAAAGATATTTGAGAGGATAAGTTTTGTACGTTAGAGAAAACTAGAAGGGAAGATATTTGTGGTGTCGGCTGAACAAGTATGAGGGATTTAGAGTTTACTAGCTTTAAATACTAGGTTAGATTTTTGCCTTAATAGGCTCGATCCCAAGACCCACAAGTCCAATCCCGTTTTTTTTTAGGTGACCCGTAATTTCTACGAGACTCGTTATCAAAAACCCGAACTCTCAATAGCGTCGTAAATTAAAAGCTTAGCATTTAAAACACGTAAAATGCGGTCGGTAGTCATTATTAATCGCGCAAGTTGTTAGTGCGTTAAATCGCGTAAAACGCGTCGTTCGTCGTTTCGTGTCCGTTTTGCGATCCGTTTTCAACTACGGATAATAAAATAATAAAAAAAACGAAGCTAAATATATCAAAATATTAATATTGAGACGAATTCGAGTCCGGTGCTTCCGTTTCGTCGTTGTTTGTCGGTGCGTTACTGTTTCCGCTTTTTTCGTTCACGTTTGCGTTTTGTGGCATACGAAAGCACTATAAATTCGCGAAACTAAATTTATAAGTTTAAAATTATCGCATAATCTCGTATTTGCCGTCGCAGTCAGTATTTTGTACGGTTTCCAATTCGTTAGCGTTTAATATTCCGCAATTCTCCGCAGATCGTCATACGTGTACTGTACGGTCAAATAGACGTTCCTAGGCACTCCAAAGGCCTAATTAAGTTTATTGGTGTCTTAAACGCTATTTATTATCGCTTTAAATATTTGTTAATCGCGTAATTAGGAGCCGTAAATCACCGGTTGTCACATTTGTAGCTCCAGATCATGACTCTCTGTCTTTTCAAACAATGCATCAAGAGAAATTGTATCATATAAAGCATCATTTTTTAAAATAAACACAAACGTTTGCCACTGATCAGCTCGTGGTAACGCTTCAATCACTTTATCTATAAGTTCCTCTCTTGTTTTCACTATCTCAAATCTCTCAAGTTCAATTTTAATATGACAAAATCTCTCAATCATTTGTCTCACTGTCTCTCCTTTTAGACTATCAAACGGATCAAATTCTTTTTTAAGTAAAGCAATTTTGTTCTTTTTTATCTGTTTACCCCCCTCAGCTTTAACACGTAAAGCTTCCCAAACTGATTTAGATGACCCATCATGATTCAGCAACGCAAAAATATCATTTCTGATTGCAGACTGGATCAAAGCAATCATTCTTTGTTCGGCAGCAAACTCAGATTTATCTTCTCTTGATAACTTCTTGAATGGAAGTTCTTCGCCTTTATCATCTTTTGGCCGTTCATATCCAAACTCTAAGCAAAACCAGCTTTCGTGAGCATACGCTTTCGCCCAATTGAGAAAACGTTCTTTCCACCATGTATAATCTTCAATGCTCTCCAGAGTTGGTGGCTTTGAGTGTGTTCCATAGAAGTTATCATGCTTGATGTTCTCATTGATAGTTTTTGTTATGTTTTTTGGTGTAACATTTGCAATCTCGGACGATTCGGATGTGAATGCATTGAAAAATGTGTTGTAGAATTCTTCAGCCATGACGTAAACCTGAACAAACAATCAATCAAACACTTATCGGTACAAACAATATCAAATAAACTGAAACAGACTGACACTTGATTGTCGTGAAATAATCTTGACACGAAAAATCCTTTTTCAATCGAAGTAGGAAACTCAAACGAAATCACTTTGTTTGACAACACAAGCGAAATCACAAGTCGACCAGTTGAAGCGAAATCAGTTGATTAACACTTCGAGCGGAATTAGATGACATTTCAGGTGGAATCTGTTTTAAGACTGTTTGGAGCGAAATCTCAGATATTGTATCCAGGAGCGAAATCAGCAAGAAACAATTGGAGCGAAATCAGAATATGGTAGCCTGGAGCGGAATCACCAAGTTTGTATCTTGGAGCGTAATCAGAATGTAATCAGGAGCGGAATCACTAGCTTGTTAACTTGGAGCGAAATTAGTCAATATTCTGGAGCGGAATCAGCCTTTTGGAGCTGATCTGGAGCGAAAACAGAAAAATGTTGAAGCTGAGACACTTTTTGGAGCGGAATCAGCAACTAAACATTTCGAGCGGAATCAGTTCGGGGGTCAATTTTGTCCATTTTTAGTCCGTATTTTAACCTGAAACTTTCAAGGGTTTGTCTATGTCCAATATTAAACAATCTGTGAAAATTTGAACCAATTCGGACCGTGAAATCTCGTTCGATTGAAGAAAGAAGGTGTAGAAACTAGAAATTTCAATGAAATTCAGCTGTAAACTGCAAAACTCCTCCAACTAGCTCTGATACCACTTGTAGGATCGTTGTTGGACCCGACTGAGTCGTTCAGAAGAGTTTTATATCCGGTTCAAAGGCGGAATCAGTGAACTGGACTTGAAAACAGCTTGATACTCTTAAATCTGTTACTTATATTGATTTTAACATCAATTACAACCTGAACAGATTTTGGCAGCACTTCGTTACAGATCTGGAAGTCGTGTACCAAATGAAACAACAAGTGCACTATATATAGTAGTGTGATTCCGCTCCAAATGGTAAGGAGTACTTTCGGGCGGAATCAGAAGTTTCTGATTTTGCTTGAAATGATCCTTTACACTTTCGGGCGGAATCAGCATCTTAAACGCTAACCTTCGATTCTCGAATCTCGTGCACCGAAAATCCTATCCTATCCTATTACATGATACAAGACGAAGTCAATAGACGTAATGCACTAACATTTGCGTTAATCGAATCTCGGGAGTACAAGCGGTTAAGAATGAGAAGACATAGGAAAGTAACGATCCGAAAAGTTGGGTTGTTACAGCCTCCCCTCCTTTAAGGAATATCGTCCAGAAATTAAGGAGCAGACGTAACAAAGAGTTGTGGGTATTTATCCTTCATATCACTTTCGAGTTACCAAGTGAACTCGGTGTCGCGTTTGCCTTCCAAACGAACCTTCACTATAGGAATGCGAGAGCGTCGAAGTTTCTTGGTCTCTCGTTTATCTGTAAATCTTCAAGAGGAATCTGAAGATTTTCTTTGGCTAGGCACTTTTTGAGGTACGAGACGTGGAAGGTTGGATGTACGTTGCTGAGTTTCTCCGGTAATTCGAGTCGGAGGCTACTTTGCCAATTCTTTCTAGAATCGTAAAGGGACCCACGTATCATGGTTCTAGCTTTCCTTTCTTGCCGAATCAGATCACTCCCTTCCAAGGTGAAACCTTTAGGAGTACGTGATCACCAACTTCAAACTCAAGGGGCTTGCTGCGTTTATCGGCGTAACTCTTTTGACGACTCTGAGCTTTCAAGAGATTATCTCGTATTTGGAGGATCTTGTCAGTCATTTCTTGTAATAACTCAGGACCGGTGATTTGAGCGTCTCCGATCCCGTGCCATACAATAGGAGATCGACATTTTCTACCATATAATGCCTCAAAGGGTGCCATTTGAATACTAGCGTGATAACTGTTATTATACGAGAATTCTACTAAAGGTAAATGCGAATCCCAATTACCACCAAAATCTATAACGCACGAACGAAGCATGTCTTCAAGGGTGCGGATTGTGCATCAGTCTGACCGTCGGTCTGGGGATGAAATGCGGCACTGAGATTAAGAGTCATACCGAGAGCGGACTGAAAAGTCTCCCAGAGACGCGAGGTGAATCGACCATCGCAGTCAGAGATGATGTCACGATGAGTCCCATGTCGACAAATGACTTCGTCGGTATAGATTCGTGCTAATCGTTCTACCTTAAAGTCTTCTCGTATCGGTAAGAAGTGAGCAGATTTCATAAGACGATCAACGATAACCCAAATGCTATCTTGACCTGATGGCATGCGAGGGAGTTTCGTAATGAAGTCTATAGCTATACTCTCCCATTTCCACATCGGGATCTCGTGTTGTTCGAGTAAGCCTCTGGTCGTTGGTGTTCGGTGTTAACTTTCTAGCAAGTTAGGCATTTCGCAACATAGAGAGCGATATCCTTCTTCATTCCCGGCCACCAATACCTGGCACAGAGGTCCTGGTACATCTTGTCGGCACCGAGGTGAATAGAGTACCGGGATTTGTGGGGTTCAGTCAGCAAAATCTCTCAGAGATTATTGCAACTGGGAATCCAAATTCGGTCGAGATAGTGAAAAATACCATTGGGTTTATTCACTAGTTGGTTTTCAGTTCCAAGTATTCTTTATTCCCTTAAGGTGTTCTCGGTAAAACAAGCGTGTTGAGCGTCGTGAATGAGGGCTCCAGGGTCGTTTTGCGCTTGGACGTTATGAACACTATGTAAATAGCTGCGTCAGTTAAGAGCGTCAGCGACGACGTTTGCTTTGCATGGATGGTAGCGTATCTCACAGTCGTAGTCGTTGAGAAGTTCAACCCATCTGCGTTGGTGCATGTTTAGTTCTTTCTGGTTCAAGATGTGTTGTAGGCTCTTATGGTCGGTGAAGACCGTACACTTGGTACCATAAAGGTAGTGTCGCCATATCTTAAACGCAAAAACAACTGCACCAAGTTCGAGATTGTGGGTTGTGTAGTTCTTCTCATGGACCTTGAGTTGGCGAGACGCGTACGCGATAACCTTATCCCGTTGCATAAGAATACAACCAAGACCTAGGTTAGAGGCAACGCAATAAACAACAAAATCGTCGTTTCCATCAGGTAGCGCGAGTACGGGAACAGGAACATTGCAAAGCATACGCTTAAGAGTTTGAAAGGCATCCTCTTGTTCGGTTCCCCAAACGAAAGGCTTGTCTTTATGCGTTAAAGAGATGAGAGGAATGACGATTTTAGAGAAATCGGCGATAAATCGACGGTAGTAACCCGCCAATCCGAGAACAGAACGAACTTCGGACGGGGTTTTCGGTGTAATCCAACTCTTAACTGCTTCAATCTTCGCGGGATCAACGTGAATACCTTGAATATTATCAATGTGACCGAGGAATTGGACCTCCTCAGGCGGCACTTGGAGAACTTGGCGTATAGGTGATTCCCTTGGAGAAGCTCGAGAACTAAACGAAGATGTTGCGCTTGTTCGGCTCTCGACTTCAAATAGATAAGGATATCATTGATAAACACAATGACGAAGTGATCAAGGAAAGGTTTACACACACGGTTCATCAAATCCATGAAGACCGCGGGTGCGTTTGTGAGACCAAAAGGCATGACCACGAATTCGTAATGGCCATAACGGGTACGAAAAGCGGTTTTAGGGATGTCTTGCTTCTGAATTCGCAGTTGATGATAACCTGAACGCAGATCGATCTTAGAAAAACACGTAGTGCCTTGCAGTTGATCAAATAAGCCGTCGATTCGAGGTAAAGGGTAGCGATTCTTGATAGTAAGCTTGTTGAGTTCCCTATAATCGATGCACATTCGGAACGAGCCATCCTTCTTTTTCATGAAAAGGACAGGTGTGACCCATGGAGATGTGCTAGGGCTTATGAAGCCTTTATCAAGTAATTCCTGGAGTTGGCTAGAAAGTTCACGCATTTCGGACGGTGCGAGGCGATAAGGGACCTTAGTGATGGGTTAGCTCCAGGAATAAGGTCGATACGGAAATCGATATCACAAGTCGGGGGTAGACCAGGTAAGTCGTCAGGAAAGACATTAGGAAAATCACGAACCACAAGTAACTTTTCCATCGGCTTCTTTTCCTCCTCCGCTACTACAATGTGGGCTAAGAAAGCCAAGTATTTCTTGCGGAGATACTTGCTTGCTTGAATGCATGACCTGAGCTTCAGTTCTTTCGAAGATACTTCGCCATAGACACAGAGTTGATCACCTTTTGAAAGAGAGAAACGAATCATCTTTTCGAAACAAACGACTTCGGCATGGTTTTCACGAAGAAAGTCCATGCCTACTATGATATCAAAACTACCAAGTTGCATCGGGATGAGATCGCTCGGGAAAACGTGATTATTGAGTTCAAGAGTACAATCATGGAGTACAGAACTGACGGTGACGGTCCTTCCGGTGGCAATTTCTACGTCGAACGACGTTGGGAGGTTAGCGCGTTTACGTTTTAGGAGCGTTTTGAATTGAAACGACACAAAACAGTTATCGGCTCCAGTATCAAATAAACACGAAGCATAAATACCGTTAATGAGGAACATACCATTGACAACGTTGTTGTCAGTCTGAGCCTGGCGGACATTGATATTGAAGGTTCTTCCGCGGGCTGCTTGTTGTGGCTGCTGTTGCTGAGGCTACGGCTGCTGTGGTTGCTGTTGTTGTTGCTGCGGTGGTTGCTGCCGTGGTTCTTGTTTCATAATGCGGAGAGGGCAGACATTAGCAAAATGATTTGGGTCACCACAAGAGTAGCAAGCTCGTGCATGAACAGCGGGCGCAGGAGCTGCTTGGTTACCCTGAAGAGCAAGAGGTTGAGCTGGTGGTGCTGGAGGAGCTTGAGCAGCTTATTGGTGTGGGCCTAAATGGTAGTGAGCAGTAAAGTGCCCATAGATGTTGCAGTTTGCACAAAAATGACAATTCACCCCAACTGGGTGATGGTAGGTGTAAGTTGGGCACAGAGGATGAACACCAGTGTATGCACGCTTAGCAGGCGGTGCGTTGGTGGTAGTAGCTTGGCGGTTCTGGTTGCTGGGTTGTACGGGAACACCGTTGAGGGGAGCGGCAGTAGTAGCATAGATCTTGTTGTTGTTGCCTTTTCGCTTGCGGTTCTGACTTGAAGACTTTGAAACTTGTGATGTTGCAGTGTCAGTTGAGACTCTTCGTCGTGGTTTTGAAATACCCAGCTAAGACTCGCTTATCGTTGATCTCAGCTGCGAGTTGGTGTTGGTGCATACGTCTGTCGACTTCGTCTTGTATCGAGTCTTGCATTTTTCATGGCACGAAGATCGAGAAAACATGTCAAATAGTTAACTTCGCTTGAAAGGTGTCATGGCAAGTTCAAGCGAAATCACATGAGTTAATATCGCTTGAAGCTAATTCCGCTTGAGATGTCTAATTTCGCTTGAATGTAATTCCGCTTGAAACATGTTCAAGCGGAATCACCTGTCCTATATATAGTTGTGATCTGATTTCACTTGAGGGAGTGGTGTATGTGTGTTTCCGGAGCCGAAGTGCTGCCGAAGTCTCGTCTTGCTGTAAAACTTTGTCAGGTTAATCAGAAAGAGTATTAAAGTGAATATCTTGCTGAATTCAACTCAATATGTCTGTTTCTGCCTTTCATATTGAGTAGAACGCCTCTGATCGACTCATCTCAGGTCCGTACACGATCCTACATGTGGTATCAGAGCTCAGGAGGAGGAGTTCTGCAGATTTCAGCTTGATTTCATTGTGTTTTCTTACTTCTACACCTTCTTTTACAAATTGAACAAGTTTTACTGGTTAAAATGGCCTAAATTTCTCACAACATAAGTGAAACTGTGTTTTAACAAACCCTTGAGAATATCAGATCAAAATTCAAAGTAAAAGTGACAAAAATGGGCCAAACAAGTAATTCCGTTTGAACGAGACCCTTATTCCGCTTGAAAATCTATTTCCTTTTGGTGATTCCGCTCCAAATTGGTAATTTCGCTTCAAGTTGTCGATTCCGCTTGAAAATAGTGTTTTCAAGCGAAATAAGATTTTCCGCTTCAAATAGGTATTTCGTTTGAAAGTTCAAACGAAATCAGTGATTCCGCTTGAACTTCTTATTCCGCTTGAAACCTTAATTCCGTTTGAAGTTGTTGTTTCAGGTGATTTCGCTTGAGTTGTAATCTTGCTTGAAGGACCTTATTCCGTTTGAAAATGTATGACGGAGAATTTTACAACGCGTTTGCTACATCCCCGACTACTCCGGCTACCATTGCTCATAATATGAACTTGGAAAATGAAACTGGAACTTTGCAAAAACCCCCGAAACTTATGGGAATTGAAGAGTACCATGGCTGGAAAAATCGTTTTGAGAATTGGGTTCAGGAAAACCATCTAAGAGCTTGGGAAAGCATTGAAACAAAATATGTTAGACCACAGACTGCTTTGAAAGTTGATAAAATCATTTCAGAATTCACTGACAATGAGAGAGACAGTTATAAAGGAGAGAAAATGATGATTAGTCTTCTACAACAAGCTGTCAAAGAAGATATCTTTATTTTGCTTCAGCATGATGGTAGTGCATTTTCGATTTGGGAGGCACTTGAGAAGAAGTTTGAAGGAAGTACAGAGATGCTCAAGAGTAAAGCCTTTCTGCAGAAAAAGGAGTTTGAGTTGTTTACAAGTATGCCGGGGGAGACTACAAAGACTCTTATTGAGAGATATTGTCATCTTATGCGTACCATGTCTCAGTTGAAAATTACTAAAACTCCAGCAGAATGGGTTGAAAAGTTAGCTGACGCATTACCACAGAAAGAATGGGGTACTTATCTCATGATTTTAAAGAATTCTGGAGAATTTAGCAGATTGTCAATTGGACAGTTTATTGAAAAGCTTGAGGCACAGGATCTTGAACAACAAAAGATTGCCAGAATGAACAGCTCAAGCAATCAACAAGACATCAAATTGTACTATAAAGGAAATATTCAAACTTTTGAGGCAAGTCCTAAGATCCAAACCGCTTTTAGTGCAGGAAATTCATCTGGTTCAGTCAGTCAAAGTTCAATCAACACTAGTGGATTTTCAAATGTCAATCCTCCAAGTGTTCAAAATGCAAATGTTGGTAATGGACATATGATTCAGTGCAATGTTGCGTTACATCTTCAAAATGGTCAGAATTTTTTTGAAGAAGTTGTTAAAAGTCATATGGCATTACTGGTTACTGCTTTGGAATCTTACGAAGGATTGATTGCTGGAAGAATTGGTAATCCTATGCTAACCAAGGAAGATTATGATCAGATTGATGCAGAGGAATTGGAGCTTATGGATATCAAATGGTGCTTAGCTAGTGTCTTGAGAAGAGCTGAGAAATTCAAAATGATTACAGGAAGAAATGACTTTTTGGATGCTCATGTTTCAGCTTTGGGTTTTGATAAATCTAAAGTTACTTGTTTTCGATGCAGGGAGAAAGGTCATTTCAAGAGAGAGTGCAAAAATCAGGAATCAAATGGAGCAAAGAATCCGTTTGGTGGTCATGATTACTATCGAAAAGCCATATATCAACAAGTTGCTCATCAACCACATCAACAAAAGGATTCACAAACTGCTCATGGAAAAATGATTGAAGATGCAAATAAGAAAGCTTATTATGGTATCATTGATCAAGATGATGAGAAAATGGCTCCAGGATTTAGCTGGGATAAGTTTGTGAATGAGAATGGGGAGTTTAAAGCTTTTATTGCTCAAATTGTCCAAAAGCAGAATTGATGGAAGAATGGATAGCAGTGTTATCTGATGATGAGAAAAGTCAAGATGAAGAATCTGTTTCTTCTGAAAACAGTTCAACAGATACTAGTGATGATGATGAAGAAGTTGAACAGATAAACATTGGAAAAACTCATTTATCTTCTGACAGTTTTGAATTTTATTTTGCAGATAAATTGAAGAAACTTAAAGAGAGAAAAGCTGCAAAAGAAATGAAAGAAGTTAAGACTGTTGAGAAGATAGTTGAAGTGGAAAAAATAGTTGAAGTCGAGAAGATTGTGGAGATTGAAAAGATTATTGAAATCACAAAACCTTGTCTTACATGTTTGGAACCTTGCAAACAATGTGAAGATAAAGATGAAAGGTTTAGTGAGCTTGAAAAGTTGAAAGCGAAGTTGTTGTTTGATGTCAAGAATGTGAAAGAGTTGTACGATGTATTGAACAAAACTGTGAATAGTTTGCAGAAGACAAACTCTGAAAGAGAAGATGCCTTGACAATGGTGAATGCAACAATGATGTCCAAACAAAAAGAGATCAATTACTACATTGAAGAGTGTGCTAAGTTGAAGCAGGAGTTGGAAATTGAGAAAGTTGAAAATGAAAGAATCAGACGATTACTGAAAAGTTATTCAAGTTCTGATTACTTAATTGACAGAATTTATCCAACTGTTGCAGGTTTTGAAGTATTTGAAGACAAAAAGCCAAAGAAAAGGGATACTGGTAAGAAACAGAGTGTCATTTATAACAAGTATCCGCCTCCAATTTGGGAAGGGTATTCGTCTAGAAAACCGAATGAGGAACAAGTAAAACAGGCAGTCAATATAAAGTTGGAGTCCAAGATAACCGATGTATTACCAGACAATATTGACATCACATTCACAGCGTCCGACATAGATCATGAGTCTGAGTTAATAAAAAGGATGGTCGATCAGGTGTTAGATAAGGATGAGGAGTCCGAGTCAATGTCTGAGTCCAGGAGTTCGAGTTCGTCTGTCAGGAGTTCAAAGTCGTCGGAAAAACGGGTGTATAGTAAAGAATTTTTGCTGTCAAAATCTAGTTTGAATAATGAAACATTTGAAGTTGCATATACTTTGAATGGTTCTGACAAATTATATTTTGATAAAGAATTTCCAATAAGAGGCATGAAAACTGAAATGATAAACAAGGTTTTCAAACTGACAGAAATTAATATTTATGAAATAAAAGATATAAATCTTTCTGAAAAACCAAGACCTTACACCTCAAGAATAAAACAAAAATTAAACAAGAAAATGGGTTACAGTTCTGGTTCAGGTTATCGAAAGAAACCAAACCATAACGGTAATTTCAAAAAGAAAGGATTAGGTTTTATTCCACCGGAAAATTATAAAAATGAGAAAATTTCTAAAAATACAAAATTTATGTCAGGTATGTCTGCTGAGGATGAAAAGAAGAGCTCATTCTGGAGACAGTCAAATCAGGAATTTCTTGCTGAAAAGAAGAAAACTGAAGCTCATCAGAGAAAAGAGACTAGAACTTGTTACAGGTGTCAAGAAGTTGGTCACATAGCTTGGAATTGTCCTAAAGCAACCAACACAAAACAAGGAGTCTCAGAAAAAGTCAAAGAAATAGTTGTTGATAAAACTGAACCACCGACTGAAAAATTTAAAGTGTTTAAAAACTCTACATATGAAGTTGATGAGTGTTCGAAAAGGTTTTACAAGAAAAGGGGAAATCTTGACAATCAAGCTTGGGTTGTTAAGAAATCAGATGTAAAATCTGGCGATGAATCTGATTCCACAAAATCAGATGAGCCACAGGTTGAGGTAAAAGAAGAAAACTCAGTTCCTTCAATGGATAATGAGAACTTTCCACCATTGAGGGCTGGAAATTTTAAATCAAAGTTTGGAAAGGTTGAGATCTCGAATCAATTCTATTCTGAGAAGAAAGAATTTGATGTCGAGAAAGCGTTTAATGGAAATGTTAAAAATATTTTTGAGAAAATGGTCGAGGGAAAGGCCAAAGGGGTAAAAGAATTTTATGCTACAAAGAAGGCAACTTACAGCCCAACCCCAGGTGAAGTTGAGAAGGTCACATCCAAGTTCAGTCAGGCTTGGATGGAAGTTTTTCACAAGTAAAAATCCTGACTTGCTGGAGCTCCCAGGTTGGTAAGAGTGGAGCAGGAATCGGCATATTTCTTGAGAAATTCACGAAAGTGATTTCGTCTTACAAGTGGTAAATCAGGGACATTAAGTTGTACTTGATTTTCTACAAATGATGAGAAAAAACAATATGATGAACCCTTAAATCTACAAGTGGTAACCCCAACAAAACTTATTTTTCGGCAAAATCATTTTGGTTAAAACAAACTTAAGTGTTTTGAAATCATAATGAGAAAATAGTTTGTTGTAAGGGGGAGTTCTGATTGTTTATGCCAAGTGGATGGCGATTTGAAGCGATTTGATATCAGTTGTCAACTTATTTGTACAGTTTGTTTTCAAATTTCTTTAAATGTGTTTGCATTTTAGGGGGAGTAAGAATTTTCAGAAAATCCAAAAACATTAGAATTTTTTTTTAAAAAGTCAAAATTGAAAAATGCAAAAATGAGTTTTTGTTGTAAAAAGAGGAAATGATAGTAGATCAGTTGGATTGTCACAGCATGCTAAAGAAATGAAAAGTTAAAATGTGATAAACGGTCTCACTAAAGATGTGATGGTAGGCTCAGCTAGACTAGTAGATTTGCGATAACGATACAAACTTAAATGAAAAAGCCTAGTTCTAGTGGAAAACATGGTTGAAAGCATAGTACTTAGTTTTGTCCTTCTTGATTGTGTGCCTACTCAGTAATCGCTGATTGTCGAAAGACATAAAACTGGTTAAGTTTGTGAACTTTCACAACTTTGCTGAAAAGTCGCTGTGATTGTGTATTTCATTCTGCAAAGATTTAAACTTGTTTGATTTCTTTATTTTGTTTAAGCATTGGACATCCTCTGCGTATACGTGAGTATCGACCTGGTTGTTAATGCCTAAACGTTCTGCTTTATTTTCTTTGGTGTTTCGTTTAAGCTTTGGACCTCCTCTGCGTATACGGAAGTATCGACCTGGTGGTTAAAGGCTAAACAACTTCAACTTGTTTTATTTTTCTTATTTTGTTTAAACATTGGACTTTCTCTGCATATACGAAAGTATCGACCTGATTGTTAATGTTTAAACATTCTGCTTTGTTTTCGCACAAATCACAGTTGATAAAAGTTTAAAGGCATTACTTGAGTCAGTGTATTGCATGATGAGGGGATATGCTGAGATCATGGGGTCCATAAGAATTTAGTGCAAAATTATTATACCTTAATGTATCAGAAAGCATTTCGAAAGTTTTTAGATTGAGTTTAAGTGGACAACAATATCGTCAATCAATGTGAATTGTTTAGAACTGAAAATGTTTAAAGCTTAATGGTGCTAGTGATTAGTCACATAAACTGATATGATCCTCTTACACAAACTCACAAAAATATTGTCTGTAAATATTTCTTTACTGCATTTCATTACATTCAAAAATCCAAAAAGATTTTAGTGTGTTTTAGCATAAATTTTGAAAAATCCAAAAAGATTTTCGACAACTGATGTTGGAGAGCTGATTTTCAAAATTCCAAGTGCTAAACATGATGAGCATGTGGTGAGGGGGAGATTGTGTTTAAATGAGAAAAGATTTTGGATATTTACTTACAAGTGGTTCGTCAGTTATTAACATTGTTAAATCATTCTGGATAACTTTGATGAGGAAGTCTGGATTTATAAATTTGTAAAATGTTAAATTTGTGAAATTTACTTTTGGGTAGAGGATGTGCAGGATAACCTGGATTCTGAAGTCGGAGTATAGAACCAGGTCACGATCCTGATCCTGTGAAAGCCAAATTGCAATCAACATCCGAGGAAAGATTGTTCGAGGGGAGTCTGTTGATGCTGAAGAGGAGAAAGAGATAAAGTTTGAGGATGCTTACACTGTGAGATAATTTGAAGAGAAGCCCGAAGACTGATAAAGACTGAAGACGTTGAAGACTCGACACTTAAGACTCGTCAACATCCGAGGGGGAGTCTGTTGGTGCATACGTCTGTCGACTTCGTCTTGTATCGAGTCTTGCATTGTTCATGGCACGAAGATCGAGAAAACATGTCAAATAGTTAATTTCGCTTGAAAGGTGTCATGGCATGTTCAAGCGAAATCACATGAGTTAATATCGCTTGAAGCTAATTCCGCTTGAGATGTCTAATTTCGCTTGAATGTAATTCCTCTTGAAACATGTTCAAGCTGAATCACCTGTCCTATATATAGTTGTGATCTGATTTCGCTTGAGGGAGTGGTGTATGTGTGTTTCCGGAGCCGAAGTGCTGCCAAAGTCTCGTCTTGCTGTAAAACTTTGTCAGATTAATCAGAAAGAGTATTAAAGTGAATATCTTGCTGAATTCAACTCAATATGTCTGTTTCCGCCTTTCATATTGAGTAGAACGCCTCTGATAGACTCATCTCGGGTCCGTACACGATCCTACAGTTGGTAGGTTTCCTCAATAGTAGCCGGTTGAGCTGCCTGAACAAAATCAGCTACACAGTCTGGGAGGGCTCGAATGTACTTCTTGATTGTCATATCAGGCGTTGCCACCTGACTAGGACAGATAATACTGAGCTGCTTGAAGCGAGCGGTGAGACCAGCGTTGTCACCTCCTTCCTGCTTGATGTGCCAAAATTCATTCTCCAGCTTTTTAACTTCATGAGGAGGACATAACTCCTTCATCATGAGCTCCCTGAGTTCTTCCCATGAAAGGCCATAAGCTGCATCGTTACCACGTCTGTTGCGCTCAGCAGTCCACCAATCCAGTGCCCTGGACAGGAAAACTCCGATAGCATTCACAGTACGCAGATTTTTTGGGCATCCGCTTTGCTTGAAGGTGACTTCGATAGAGTCAAACCACTGGAACATCGCACAGGGTCCATCTTCACCAGTGAAGTTTGCAGGACCGCAGGCCTTGAATTGTTTGAAGCTGAAAAGCGCTTTTGGAGAGTCGCTCTTTGATTCAACAGAGGACTTGCTGTTGACCTTGTTGATCTCACTGACAATCTGAGTTATGACTTTAGCCATTTCCTTGGCTACCAGTGAGGCGATACGCTTGTCAACATGGTTTCGGCGAGCAGCGCGTTGAGTACGCGTTCCAAATAATGACATTGTCTGCAGCAGACCTCTTCATATGAATTAGACGAGATTCGATTATATTGGGTTTTGAAAAGTTTTGCGCTCGTAAAACATCCTTTACTATTATTATTATGTAAAGCACAGGAACACGTCGGCACATAACACATAGGCACATAGGCACATAATCCACATAATCACATATACACATAAGCACATAAGCATGTATGAGCACATAATTCACATATTTTTCACGTATTCACCTACATATTTTGCACGTATTCACCTATCTTTCAAAGCTGCGTTGCGCGTTCGAGAGTTGCGAGCAATAGCGAGCAGCATAGCGTCGCGAGTAGTATAGCGTACGAGAGTTCATAGTTTGCGATTAGTTAGCATTCGAGATTACGAAAGTTGTGCGAGTTGTGCGCGTTTTGCAGAGTGGTGAGAGCGATAAGCGTAAATCTCCGAAATCGAAACATATAAACATATAAACACATAAAATCGATAACGTGTAAAATCAGCGATTGCAGGCTTACATTGAAAAAAGAGCGTCCTGGGTGTTAGACATCGACTACCCAAAGTGATTCAACTATTCACAACGACTTGGAGTACACGCTTTGGCCTAATAAACTGTGCTCTCACCAAATCTCGGCGAACGACACTCATCCTTCCAGTTATCACGTGACTCAAGTCGTTGGAACAGTTGAGACTTTGGTGAGATTTGTAAAATCAAAGTAGGAGTGGGACTGGTCATTAGGATACGGGTTTCACCCCTAACTTAACAACTTCGTCCTTGAAAGTGTGGTAAAACCACAAGATAGAGATACCACTCCCTACATATCGGAGATTCTCGTGCAGAGAGTAAAAATACGCGTAGAGTGAGTGATCTTATCGAGAGTTCTTGGTTTTCACACCTAATCTCGACCCAATCACTCGATTGTGTTATGCGAGCGTTTTCAAAAATGTGTATTGTGTTAGCCTTAGGAAAGGCTATGTAGTTTTCAGCCTTAGGAAAGGCTCTTTCGTGCGAAATTGTAGTATGCGGGTTCGCACGAAGTTATAGTTTTCGCGAGTTTGAATGTAATATCAAAAGTGGGCTTGTATAAATCCCCTACTAAGTTTGCACAAGACTGGTCTGTTGGTACTTAGACTATAGACTAGGTCAATCCTACGACTCGCCCTAATTCCCTATAGTTATGGCTCTGATACCAATCTGTCACACACCAACCGATGGCGGAATCTTCGGGGCGTGGCACTGAGCGAAACAGATTGTTCAAGAGAATCCACAACAACTATTAAATGACAATATCTTTAATGTTATTATCCCATACTACTAACAGATAAAGCATAAACAGTCATTACAGATAATATGTCTAAAAACAAGTCTATTCTGACAACTCAGATTTATTTAGCGGGTTTCTAGACTTCCTAGCTTGTTTCATCATAGCGTAGCATTCTATCAACCTGTCACACACGTTAAAATAAAGTTAATACATAAAATGTAAAGGTGAGTACACAAGTTTGAATAGCATATAGTATGAAAAGCGTTTACGCATAACCAACATGTAACACTTAATGGGCGAAGCATGTAACTATCAAACAATTATTACAACTTAACCACGAGACTGCGTTGTAGAGTATGCGCGACACATGTTCAGCGAACACATGAAGTAAAGTGATGTGATCCCTAGCAACCCCTGTCCACGATAGGTGCTGAGTACAAACTATAGTACTATCGTTGCTAGAGGAGGTATAGTGTAACACTTTATAAGCAAAGTACAAGCATTCATAGATCACGTATAGCATGCGGGAACTGTTAGTGTTTAAAGTGTTTGCGTTGTGTGTTGTGTTTTGATATAGAACGTATGTAACACCCAAATGTGCGTTAAATGAAAATGGGTTTGAGTATACTCATAGTGCGTGTTTAGCTAGTAAACACAGTCTGTATTGGAATGAAGGGAGCGCGTTGAGTTAGCCTGAGCATGGAAACAGTAGCATAAGTCATTGAGCAGTGCGTAACAGAATTTCAGATGGTGAAGTGTTTGACTGATGATCCGAGCAAATGGGTATAATCCATTCGAGCGATGGTCATCCGGAGGGATGGTCATCCGAGCGGATGACCATTCGAACGGATGGCCAATCGAATGAGTTGTGTGTGTTTGTAAAAATTGTTAAAATTCGAGTTTAGTCAAAAGTGTTAAACAATGGAAGTTATAAAGGGTCTGGTCATCCGGTCGGATAGCCATTCAAGTGAGTGATATGTTATTTGAAAACTTGTAAAATTTTCTAAGTAAAAAGTTTGAAGTTTAACGGAGACGGCATGACGACGTGTCAAACAATGGAAACATACCAAACCCAGCTCATTCTGTCGGATGGGTACCCCCCTTCGGACATACAAGCTGTACTTGGTGAAATCTCATATTTGACCCGTTAATCGGTCCATATCTTGGTGGAAATCCGTTTTCAAGCCGACTCTCCTCTAAGGAATGAGTCGAGAGTCTGTTTAAGTCCAGATTCCATCAGTTTTGAGTAGATAGGTGAAGAAAAGTTGAAAATAGATGAAAAGTGTTGAAATCTTGTTGAGATTAAGTTAAAAAGTGTGGAAATCCTTTAGATCTAGACCAATCTCGATTGAATGGAGCTCCATAACAGTTCTCCTAAGCAAACCGAGGGGAAAAACCACCTTCAAGAGGTCCAAATCAGTGATTTCAGGAGAAAACTTAGTGTTTGTGTGTGATTTTGGTGGAGAAGATGATGTATAAGTGATTAGAGATGAAGATTGTACAAGATTTGAGGAGAAAAACTTACCAAATAGCCTTGAATCACGTCTGAGAGTGAATGAGTGCGTGTGAGTGAATGGAGGTGTCAAATCAGAGAAATGAGGGTGTACGGCGGTATTTATAGAGGGTGAGAGAAGGGTTAAGCCGGTGCACGAGAGTGGGTTCGGTCGGATGGCCATCCGGTCGGATGGTCATCCGGTCGGATGGTCGTCCGGTCGGATGCCCATTCGAACGGTGGCCCATTCGATCGGCTGTGTGTGCGCGACTTAGTTTTCCAACTTCGTTTCGTCTGTTAAGCATTGCGTTGCGTTTAATCGAGTTGCGAATGAGCGTTTGAGCGTATAAGCGTTGCGTTGATAACAACATAACATTTAAACAAATAATTACACAACTAACACACATAACATAAGTAAATCCGCGTTTCGAGCCTGCGTTGAGTTTGCGTTGTGAGAGCGTTTAGTCTAAACAAGCGATGTAAAATGCGATAAAATGCGTTTAACTAGTAAGCGTTATAAGTAGCGTTTAAAATGTGATAACTGCGTTTTAGATAAGCGTTGTAATCATGCGTTTAATAATATAGTTTAAACCCTTTTGCGTTAATCGGAATCTCGGGAGTACAAGCGGTTAAGAATGAAAAGACATCGGTAAGTAACGATCCAAAAAGTCGGGTTGTTACAGTATTCCCAAATCTCCCACTAAGGAGTGGGATTTATATTTAAACGTCAACTGCGACGTATTCCCAAATCTCCCACTGAGGAGAGGGACTTATATTTAAACGTCAACTGGGACGTATTCCCAAATCTCCCACTGAGGAGAGGGACTTAAATTTAAACGTCAACTGGGACGTATTCCCAAATCTCCAACTGAGGAGAGGGACTTAAATTTAAACGTCAACTGAGACGTATCCTAAATCTCCAACTGAGGAGAGGGATCTATATCTACACGTCGACTGAGACGTGTTCCAAATCTCCAACTAATTCCCATTTGTGAGGAAGGGAGAAAACTCTCGTCCAACTACGTGTTGGCTATATTATTTCAGTTAAACTTATGGCAAGCCTAAATATTGGCGAAGCAAGTAAGAAAATGGTGGTGATGATTTAGAGCACCAAAACCATAAGGATTAAGAGAATCATCTTCGATCCCTAATTGCCGATGAAGTCGGTAAAGCCCTGGCTGGATTTATGGCCACACTTAAAGTGCCAGAGCCATCAGTACAAAAAGAGAACTCTGTTTCTAAACCCCATTCTAATACTCATAAGACTAAAAAGACTCATTTCTCCTTAACTAAGAGTGAGCAGAGTATTAAGAGTAACAAGAAAACTGAGTCACGTGACTCTAAGAAGGGGTGTACTTATAAGTACTTTGTGTTAGGGGTGGATTTCTAAATGAGCCGTGATCCTTAGCTATTATCCTCTTTAGTGATCCTTACTTCTGTGACAGATAATGATCCTCAGAAGAGCTTCAGGATCAGGATCATGGATCACCTTAAGGATCCTCATACTAACAATTGTTCATTCGTGTTTCGTATTATTTTGCAGGAGTAACAAGTTGGACCAAGTCTTGGCGACATTCCTGGAGAATATTCCCAAACTATCCCGCACGTGCTTGGCCAAAAATGGACGTTGTGGAGAACGTGGAAGCTTGGCACGAAATTCGGACAGTTAGTTAGCGTAGATTATTTCTAATTTAAAAGGGGTAACGAGCTAGTAGAGAAACACTTAGTCATTTTTACAGCTACACACACTAATATACTCGCACACTTGAAGCTCTCGACGAACATTCATTCATTCTCACTCACATTTACACATTTCACGATAGTGATCCTTGTACCTAGCTCGTTACTATCCGAAGTTGTAAACATTTATTCATTTATTTGAGCTTGGTGATCGGTAGTTTCCATCACCCGGGGTTTTTTGTGCCGGAGATCAACTCTTGATCAAGGGCTTTTTCCCCGTATAAACCCTTGTGTTGTTTGTGCAATTTTACATTAAAGTGATCCTCATCATTGCTCTACATTTCAAGCATCATACCCCGTAATCTAGAGTTTGGTTGCAATATCCTCATCATATTTTTGACCAAAACAGTTTGGCGCCCACCGTGGGGCAATTGGTGCTTTGTCCTTAGAAGAATACGCATTTCTGTGCTCATTCCGGTTCACTACAACCAAGCAAATGGCTTCCTCAGCGAAGAGTGCTTCAAACTTGATGCCCTCATTCACTTCTTCACAAGGCGTCCCTCCTTTGCCTCCACCACCTTCTGGATCCCAGAAGAATACTGAGAATGCCACGAAGAAACCAACTCCCATTTTCTCAAAACCACCTACTTCTTCTGTTTCAACTAATCCTACTACTAATGATCTCTATGCCTTGATTTTGCAGATGAGGAATCATGCACAAGAGCAGGATAAGACCAACGAAAGGATCCTCCGGGAGATTGACGAAATTAAGAAACAGAAGAAAACGGCAGAGGATCGTTCCCCACTGATGCCCAGATCTTTGAATTTTGATACTCCGGTGATTACTTCTCAGCCATCAGTGGTTCCAGACATTCAATATGTGGGTGGACCAAAAGGAGTGCACTACGGAACAACAACAATGACCCAGGCATCAGGTTCATATTTCCAGCCAGCGGGATCCTATCCTCAGCATATGGGATCCCTCACGAGTTCAGGAGGATATTCAGGAATGCATCAGTTTCAAGGATCCTCCTTCGTTCCAGGATCATCCCAGGTTCAAGGATCCTCCTTCGTTCCAGGATCATCCCAGGTTCAAGGATCCTCCTTCGTTCTAGGATCATCCCAGGTTCAATGATCCTCCTTCGTTCCAGGATCATCCCAGGTTCAAGGATCCTCCTTTGTTCCAGGATCGTCCCAGTTTCAGGGATCCTTCCAGATGCCAGGATCCTTGAGGAGTTTGCAAACAGGAAGTTCAGATGTCCATCAGGGAGATTTTATTCCAATGCAGACCAATGCCTCTACTGGTCCCTCGATCATTCCAGAGCCTCAACAATATGGATTAACATCCATTCTTCCTAACTTGAATCCAATGGGAGGTAACACTTTTAATAATTCTCATACTACTAACCATGGTCTTATGCAGGATCCAGGTATCAATCATGCCATGGCCAGAGAACTGCAAAAGCTAAAGGATATGATATCAAGTGTTCCGGGAGTAGTCAAACCTATCCCAGAGATTGCAGATGGGAGCCATAAGATATCTCGTTTTGCACCACCAATCTGTGATGCTGAGATACCCAAGAGGTTCCATGTCCCAACTATGAAGCTGTATGATGGTTCGACGGATCCTGAAGAACACATAGCACAATACCGGGAGAGGATGGAGATCAATCCAATCCCAGAAAGGTTAAAGGAAGCATGCCTGTGCAAAGGATTTGGATCCACTCTTACTGGATCAGCTCTCAAATGGCTGCTAAGTCTTCCCCCTTACTCTATTACCTCGTTTGCTAACCTAGTTAATCTATTTAATAATCAGTTTTCTTGTAGTAGAAAATTTGAGCGTTTAACTAGTGATCTGTATAGGATAACCCAGGGTCATAATGAATCATTAAGGGATTACATTACCAAATTCAGTAAAGAATCCTTAGACATTCCTAACTTAGATATAGCCACGGCTGTTGAGGCCTTCAAAATGGGATTGCTTAGGGATTCGTTATTTTATGATGATCTGGTTATGACACCGTGCAGGAACCTAGATGAGGTAAGAACCCGGGCCCTTAGGTACATCCGGCTAGAGGATGACAAGAGGATCCAGGAGAGGTTAGCAGGATCCTCAAAGCAGGATAAGCAAGGATCCTCATTCAGGAACAACAAGTTCAGATCCTACAACAGATCTGATAACCAGAACGTGCATTCTATTGATCAAGAAGAGGATGATGAGGATTATCCTCCAATTTCTGAATATTGTTTTAGTGTTGATAACAATGAACTAATCCTTGCGATGCAGAGTCTAGGTGATAAAGCTAGATGGCCCAGAAAAAATGATAGGCCAGCTGCAACTAAGGATAAATCAAAATGGTGTGCATACCATGAAGATTTTGGGCACCTCACAGAAGAATGCATTGCACTAAGAAAGGAAATTGGATACTTGTTGAGCAAGGGGCATCTAAAAGAATTGTTGGGAAGAAAAAAGTCAAGGACTCAGGATCCTGAAAGGATCCCTGAGAAGGCTCCAGCCCCTCCAGCGGATGCACAAGTGATAAACTTCATTTCTGGAGGATCAGACATTTGCGGCACATCCTTCTCAGCAGCTAAAAGGCATGCAAAGGAAACTAAAATGGATAATGGAGAAAGACCTGTTCGAACATCAAGTGTCTCGGAAGGGAAAGTCATAACCTTTGATGAAGAGGATCGTGTTGATATCCAGGATCCTCATCACGATGGTTTAGTTATTACTCTTTTCATATCTAACCATTTTTTCCGCAGGATCCTTATAGACGGAGGAAGTTCAGTGAATATTATCCAGCTTGATGTCCTAAAGAAGATGGGTATTCCTGAATCAGAGATCATACCAAGATCCTTTGTGCTCGTGGGATTTAGTGGTGAAACTAAGAATACCCCGGGGGACATTAAACTCCCAATATACATTGAAGGCCTACACTCTTATCAAAAAATTTGTGTTATTGACTGTTTATCTTGTTGTAATGTTATCCTTGGCAGGCCTTGGATACACGATATGAAAGCAGTCCCATCTACTTACCATCAATGTGTGAAGCTCCCTAGTCCTTGGGGAATAGTGAAGATTGATAGTGATCAGCAGGAGGCTAAGAATTGCTATACTTCATCGATGAAACCAGCCTCGAAGTCAAGGGAGCAATAGCAATCAAAGTATCCTCCAAGGGATGTCTTGGAGGCAAGAGAGTAGGATGTGGTAGAAATCCTCATGGATCCTGATGATCCTGAATCCAAAATCTATATCGGATCAGGGATCCTTGGCGAAATGAAAGAAGACCTCGTATCCTTCCTCAAAAGGAGAAAGACTACCTTTGCATGGAAACACGAAGATATGACTGGTATATCCAAAGATGTTATCACTCACAAACTCAGCATTGACAGATCCTTCAAACCAATCCATCAAAGGAGAAGGAAGTTTGCACCGGAAAGGAATGCCATTATCCAGGAAGAGGTAGAGAAATTGCTCCGGGCAGGTATGATTAGAGAGGTCAAGTATCCAAGATGGTTGGCCAATGTGGTTGTTGTTCAAAAGAAAAACGGAAAGTGGAGGGTATGTGTCGATTTTACCGATTTAAATAAGGCATGTCCCAAGGATCCTTTCCCTTTACCCCACATTGACTCCATGGTGGATGCAACCGCGGGTCATGAACTGTTAACTTTTATGGATGCTTCATCTGGATTTCAACAAATCCAAATGGAACCATCCGACCAAGAGGATACAGCCTTCATGACTCCAACTGGTATATACTGCTATATTGCTATGCCGTTCGGATTAAGAAATGCAGGTGCAACATATCAAAGGCTGGTGAATATGATGTTCAAGGATCAGATTGGACAAACTATGGAAGTTTACATAGATGATATGGTGGTAAAATCCTTAAAAGCTGAGGATCACCTAAGAGACTTGGAGGAAGCATTTGATATCCTTGACAAATATAACATGAAACTTAATCCTTCAAAATGTCACTTTGGTGTTAAAGCAGGTAAATTCTTAGGATATATGGTGACAAAGAGAGGCATTGAAGCTAGCCCGGAACAAATCAAAGCAATAGTGAACATCAAATCTCCGGTTAATGCTAAGGATGTTCAAAGGCTAACAGGCAGGATAGCAGCTTTGAATAGATTTATATCCAAATCCTCAGAGAAGTGCAAAGAATTCTATGATATCCTAAGGAAGAACAAGAAATTTGAGTGGACGGAGAAGCATGAAAATGCTTTGAGAGCCCTCAAAGATTACCTATCCTCAGCCCCGGCTTTGATGAAACCAGAAAAAGGCGATGTGTTATCCTTGTATCTTGCAGTATCCTCAAAAGCAGTAAGTGCGGTCCTTGTTAAGGATCATCAAGGTACACAACATCCTGTCTATTATGTAAGTAAAAGTTTACTTGATGCCGAATCCAGGTATTCACACCTTGAAAAGCTTATTCTTGCATTAATTATGGCATCCACTAAGTTAAGACATTATTTTGAAACTCACGTTATCATTGTTAAAACTAATTTTCCAATTAAGAATGTCCTCAGGAAACCAGAGATGTCAGGAAGGATGGCTAAGTGGGCAGTTAAGCTAAGTGCATATGATATAAGATATGAGCCTAGGACAGCCATCAAATCCCAAGCACTAGCTGACTTTGTGGCAGATTTCAGTAGTGATTTACAAGAAGAAGCTGAGTTAGAAGTCCAGCAGCTAGAAGAGACCAAGGATCCTTGGATACTCTACACTGATGGATCCTCAAATATCAAAGGCACAGGGCTTGGAATACTACTAAAATCGCCACAGGGGGACATAATACCCCACTCTATAGCTTGTGAGTTCCAAACCACTAACAATGAGGCTGAATATGAAGCCTTAATTGCTGGTTTGCAAATTGCTAAGCATATGGGGATCAGGTATCTTGAGGTACACGTAGATTCTTTGTTAATTACAAACCACTTTAATGGATCCTATGCTGTTAAAGGTGAAAAGCTAACCAAATATTTAGAGATAGTCAAAAGTTTGGCACTCTCTTTTGTTTCCTTTAGTTTGTCACAGGTACCAAGGGAAGAAAATACAGAAGCTGATGCATTGGCTAATTTAGGATCATCCTTGAAGATCCCGGAGGATATCAAGATCCCTATTATCCATATCCTGACCCCGGCTATTGAGGATCATGTGGCTATGGAGATAGGAAATGATTCTGCAATGATCCCTAGTGAGGATACTCAATCCCATTCAGGATCAGGATCATGGATCTCACCAATTATGAGATACTTACAACATGGAGAGATTCCTACAAGAGAAAACCCTAGGGCTTTCAAATCTAAGGTATCTCAATTCACAATTTTAAATAATATGTTGTATAGACGATCTCTTGCAGGACCATACTTGAGATGCATTGAGGATCCTGAAGTCCAAGAAGTTTTAAAAGACTTCCATGAAGGAGATTGTGGAAACCACACTGGGGGCAGGGCATTATTCTCAAGGATCCTGAGAACAGGATACTACTGGCCAACCATGAAAAGAGATGCTGTGGAGTATGCTAAGAGATGTGATCCTTGTCAGAGACACAACAATATCCTTCATCAACCAGCCGAATTATTGCATCCTATATCCTCCTCTTGGCCATTTATGAGATGGGGTATGGATATAGTTGGAAAGCTCCCTAAGGCACCTGGTGGAAAAGTATTCATGCTAGCTATGACTGATTACTTCTCCAAGTGGATAGAAGCTGAAGCTTTTGCCCAAGTCAGAGAAAAGGAAGTTATATCCTTCATTAAAAGAAATATTATCACTAGATTTGGAATTCCTTCTGAAATTATATGTGATAATGGTTCCCAATTTATTGGGGGCAGAACCACTAACTTTTGTGACAGCTGGGGGATTAAGATGATAACATCAACACCAGTCCACCCACAAGCTAATGGTCAGGCAGAATCATCCAACAAGATCATCATCAACAATTTGAAGAAGAAGCTAGGATCCAAGAAAGGGAAATGGGCAGAAGAACTACCCTATGTGCTTTGGGCTGATAGGACAACCCCCAAGAATGCTACTGGTCAAACACCATTCTCTTTGGTGTTTGGGGCAGAATCAGTGATCCCAACAGAAATGGTGGTTCCAACTGCAAGAACAAGTACCCGTGATCCTGAGAAGATTGATGAGAACTTGGCTCAAGACCTGGATACTATTGAAGAAATCAGGGATATGGCTAGGATAAGGATGGCCAGTTATCAACAGAGAATGGCTGGTGCTTACAACAAAAATGTCAGGATCAGGAGGTTTCAAGTTGGAGATATGGTATTAAGAAAAGCATTCCAAAATACCACCAATCCTGCTGATGGAAAATTGGCTCCAAAATGGGAAGGCCCTTATTTGATTGAAGCTGAAGCAGGAAAGGGGGCATATAGATTGCTAACCATGGAACGTGATTTGCTACCAAGAGCTTGGAATGCTGTCCACTTGAAGAAATATTTTATGTGAGCAGGATCCTCATAGCACAGATGATCCTCAGGATAGGGGTATCCTTAAAGGATCCTCAAAGTATCGATGATCCTTACTTAGGTAATATCCTAACTTGAATTATTTCATTTCTTTATTTTCTCATATAAGGATAAGGATCATGTATCCTTTATCCATCTCTCACGTGAGTTCAAGTTTTGAAAGTTCAGGTATCCTTAGCATAACGTTGGTTATCCGCAGAAGCAATCCGTCCTTTGGGTTTAACCCCAGTTATTCGGGCTTGACCCCAGTTCCGCCTGTAGCGCACGATGATCCTGGTATAGTTCAAGGCATTGGGACCAGTACTCATTTTAGGGGCTGATAATTCCATTGTACTGGCTATGCTTAGGATCCTACGTATAATGGTAGACGTACCATACATCCGTTCCTAAGGTTTCTAACGTTTTCACGTTAGCTAAGGTTTGGGCATTTTCATGCCACTAAGTTTGGATAGTCGCCAGTTAGGGCCATACTCCAGTTTACATACGATCCTTGGGCTTGTCCCCAGTTATCCTTGGGCTTGTCCCCAGTTATCCTTGGGCTTGTCCCCAGTTATCCTTGGGCTTGTACCCAGTTATCCTTGGGCTTGTCCCCAGTTGCTAATTTTTATCTTATATTGGCTTAGTCCCAAGTGATGCTCTATTTCAGGTTCTTGAAGATAGGCAACTAGGGATCCTTGATCCTTACTTTATTCTAAGGTTTATCTTATAGTTATACTTATTAAGGTCAGGATCCTAACTTGGATCCTCAGGTATGATCCTTAACTATTTTTAATTCTATTCATTATTTGAATAACCCTTATACTTGACAACTGAACTTGTGATTCTTAAACCATATCACTTATCGGTTATGGGATATGTGATCCTTGATCATATCCTAAACTTTCTGGATATCTTTTCTAATTTTTCAAGGCTTGATAAGTATAAACAGAATGAACATTACAACAGTTGGAAAGTGAGATATTAAAAAGTATAACAACACGAGATAAGCGACAAAAGGTTAAGTTTTTATTTATAAACAAAAGACTAACCCTTTTAAGGTTGTCAAAATTACCTACCCGAGCATCTACCAGCAAAACGTGGCCCGTCCGCTGGGGTAGGTAAAGGGTGTCCATGATAATAAGTTCAAAGATAGTGCAGGAATATAAAGGCGGCAGGATCACAATGGCTTCATCCCCCAAACAGAGGATCCCTCCACCAGTTGCAATCCTGCCTATTGTCCAAAGGATCATACATGATCCTTAATCCTAAAGCCTATTGTTCAAAATACAAACCATTAAATTGTTCGACATCACAACCACAAAAAGATACTACCACCAAACTTAAAAAAATGGGCTCCGGCTATGTCTAGAAATGTCCTTCATCGCCCATTTATGCAGCCTATGCCTTCGCTGCATCATCATCCCCTCCAGCTGCGGTATCCTTCGTCAGATCCTTCCCACTGCCACTTACTTCAATTGCCAAGACCTCAGTAGGCTCCTCCTCATCATCCTCAAGATCAGCCAACCTTGCCTTCCAACCCTCAACATCCCAGCTGTTTTTGTCAAAGCCAGGATCTTGAGCTTCCTGGGCCATCTTCAGTTTTGTCTGATACATCGTGATGGCGGCAGAGACCTTAGCATTTTCAATGAGGTCATGCTTCTCATAGTCAAGGTCGATCAGAAGTTTGGCTGTCTTAGTCTTCTTATCTAGGAGTTCCTTCCGAAGATCAGCAAGTGCAAGGTCCTTGAGCACGGCAACCTGTTGGAGGTCAGCAATTTTCTTGTCCTGCTCCTCAACATTCCCCACGTAATCCTCAATCTCAGCAAATTTCTGCAAAGAAAAGGATAAAGCGGTTCAAGATCAGGTGATCCTCATACGAGTAGGATACCTAGGCAGAATAAAGGATCCTTACATCATTGAAGTATTCAAGGAACTGGTGGCGGATCAGTGGTAGACCTTGAAGATCCTCAGCATCAGAAGTTTTCCTCTTCTTGACACCCTTTCCTTTAGTGGGTGCCTTTGGAATGGAAATGCTAGGACTGGTGGTGGATCTCTTCTTCCTGGATCGTACGACATCAAGGTCAGCCGTGTTGAACTGGGATACAGGCTTGGCAGATTTTCCAGCGCCTACACATTCAAAGCAAGATGAGTATCCTTATCCTATTTCAATTTATTTATTTTAATATTCAAACTATATAACAGGCAGGATACTTACTTGACATGGTAATGGAACCTGAGGATACTTCTTGTGAGTCTTGGGTGTCTATCTTGAATGTCCTTGTTTCAAGATCAAGCTTCCAAAAAGCAGCGAGCCTATCCTTGGTTTCAGGTGATGTGATGATGTGTGAGACGGAAATAGCTGCATGATACAAGACAAAAAGGGTTAGTGATCCTATTACAAAAACAAGACTACCTGGTGATCCTTCTCAGGATCCTCTGTCCTACCATTGGTGGACCACTCCCTTGGTAAATGCTTTCCATCTGGAATGGTATCCCTTCTTACAAAGAAGAAGCGACGTTTCCAATCTTTGTCATTCTTGGTGACTTTAAGAAGGGGATGTTCTGCACTGGGTTTTCGTTTGAATAAATAACGGTGGGATCCGAAGGTGGTAACATCATACAATTGTGTCAGTTCTGACATGCCTAAATCAATACCCTCCTGTTCGATGATCCTCTCCGGGGTATACAAAACCCTCCAAATCATCGGCATGGCTTGGATGTAAGAGATGCCGGTAAGAGAAAAGAAGGATTGTGTAAATTCTAGGAAAGGATAGGTGTATCCTATGGCAAATGGAGTAACTGGAAAAGCAACCCATGTTTTTGAAACATAGTCACTCAGGACAGTAGGATCGAAGGGTTTGAAAAAGGCACTCGCGGGAAAACGGTGACGGATGTTATCTATTTGTGCATCGTTAAAGCAACATCTCTCATTCGCCGAGTCTTTGATGATCTTTTGACTCTTCAAAGGGCTATCCTTCTTGTGATCCTTGCCCGGTGAACTTCGGAGCAACATTTTCGAAGTGACGGAGATAAAGAAAGAAAAACAGAGTAAGAAGGGAGAAAGAGGAGAAAGAATTACCTGGTTGATCGTCGACTGAGAATTTAAAGGGAGTCTCTTTCGAATTTGAATGCATGATGATCCTATCTATATCTCTATTTCTTGTAAACCTCATGACTTTACGGGTGAGAATGGAGCCATTGATGCTCTAAAGTGGCTGGATGAAATGGAAACCGTTATTGATTAAGCGGTTGTGCCACCAAGGACACTGTTAAATATGTTCCCAATCCTTCAAGAAGGATGCTCTAACTTGGTGGAAGGCACTGATCCAATCCACTGGAAAGGTTGCATTGTGCAACCTGAGTTGGTCTATGTTCGTGGAACTGATCCACGAAACCTATTGCCCACCTCACAAGGTGGAGAAAGTTGAATCTGACTTTCTGAAGCTGACCATGAAAGGTCTCGAGTGTCCAACCTATCTATCTGAATATAACTCCTTATCAAGACTCGCGCTGTATTTAATTACCCCCGAGTCTAAGCGTATTGCGCGGTTTATTGGAGGACTCGCTCCAGAAATCAAGGGGATGGTTAAATCTTCCAAACCTACAACTTTTAGATCTGCTGTGGATCTAGCCTTATCCCTCACTGAAGATGAGATAAGGGAAAAAGTGGCTAAGGCCAAGGAATATCACAAGCGAAAGCATGATGATACCCCTAGTAAGGATTACAAAAAAGGGTAAGACTGGTTCGAGTTGAATGAGGCAAAACCCAAATGTAAAACTTGGGGGAAGCAACACTTTGGAAAATGTTTCTATGAGCAGACCTAGGGTTGTGGCATCTGTATGGAGATGGACCACAAGTCTCATGAATGCAAAGACTTGATAATCTTTTATTTGAAAATCTTGCGGGATTCTATATGATTTTGAGACATGGATTGGTTAGTTCAAAACCAAATCCACTTTGTCTGCAGTAAGAAACTTATCGAAACTAAATCCCCATCTAGTGATATACTCACTTTCGTGGAAGATCAATACTATGGATTGCCCGAGAAAGCTTTTATGCTTAAGGCATCCAAGTGATTGAATGGAGAATGTGTCATCCACATGACACAAGTAAATTTTGACGAACTGAAGTCGAAGGCTGAAGACCTTTGTGTGGATGGACATGAGAAGTCTGTAGCCACCTAGGGAGCATTTTACTTAGAATGTTCACAAGTGAGTCGAACATCGTAGACCATCTGGTCTGCATAATTGAGCTGGAAAATCCCACATAGATTTGGGAAATGGTAAAAATCGAGTGTCCTTATGGAGTACCGTTGTCTATAGTATCGGATTAAGATACTAAATATATTTTTATCTCTGGAAAATTCCAGCAAAGCGCTTAGTACGCTCTTAAATTTTATTATGGCTTACCACCCAGACTGATGGGTAGAGTGAGCGTACAATCCAAACTCTGGAAAACATGCTATGTGCAAGCATGATACACAAGAAAGTGTTGAACACCCGCCTGTTGGGCTAAAGTTGGTAGAAGCCAACTCTCTGGACCATAGATTGTCCTAACTACAAGAATCTTAATTTTAAAGATAGACTCAAGACTGCCCATGATAGGCAGAAGAGTTATAAAAGGCGAAAGCCTCGAAGATAAGATATCACTGAATAGGACAACTGAGCCCTAGATATAAGTTGACCATTCGAGATAACAGAATGTGTTGGTTCTGTAGTTTTTAGCTACTAATAGAGCTGAATGGAATCCATAGTGTATTCCATATCTCTAATCTGAAACGTGCTTAGCTGATAAGCACTTGTCATGCTTCGCCTTGACGTTTAAACGTGAGCTTAAGGTTTATTGAAAAACCCTGTCATTATGGACCATGAAATTTAAAAGCTCCGTAGAAAATAAGTTTCCCTCATAAAAGTGGAATGGGATTCCCACTGTGGCCCAGGATACACTTGAGAGGTTGAAATCTGATATGAAACGGAACTAACCGTATTACTTTAAACAAATCTCTAGGTCGAGGTTGAAATGTAACACCCGTAAATTTTCGTCCAATTATGAGGCGACATGTGTCCCTAATTTCCGACTGAGGAAAAGGAATTCATCGTTCGACTATGTAACGATACATATTAAATCCTCCAATTTTTCCCGACTGTGGAAGGAGGAAGGGATTATACTCTACTTTCAATGAAACATATTTCATATCTCCGAATAATCCCGATTCTGGGAAGGAGAGTGCGTTAACTAAAACGCGTCTCAGATATCCGACTAATCTCAACTACGAGAAATGAGAGGGACTAAAAGTGCCAAATGGCCAAAGATATAAAGTCTAAGGACATAAGCTACACATACCCTAAATATCCTTTACATGACTTAGATATAAGTTTTGAAGGGTTAGGTATGACAAAAACACGTTTATACAAGTCTAGGGGTTATTTTGACAAACTGCAAAAGTCTGCCTAAACCCCAACATACGGACCATGTGTACAAATCCAAACATTTTGTATTCAATAAAATCTTATATTTTATTGATAAGAATGCAAAATTATTAATCGTTGCGAAATTTCGATCATTTTCGTGTTCGATAAAGTCTTGAACGTTATTTACGATATGCATAATCGTACAACGGAACGAACTGACATCCACGACATTTCCGGACAAAATCCAAGTTACATATGCCTTAACACCTTTATATAACCTAAATATTAGGTTAAAGGGGTTAAAAGTGACAAAACGCGACAATACAAGTCCAGGGGCCAAATCTGCCAAATTGTAAAAGTTTTTGCCCCTGCCACATGCCTTACGGTCCGTAAAGGGCCCTCCTTATGGTCCATAAAGGGTCCCCCACAGCAGAATTTTGTGTGGCTCCAAGTAAACCATTATTTCGAAACTATGGGCATTCTAGCTGCTCTTGCCACGTCCAAGGACACTTGTAGTGATCCTCTAACACCTTGCTAACACTTGTGATGATCCTATACATGTCCCTCAAGTATAAATAGGGCCTTGAACTTCCATTTTCAAGTGCACCTATTCTTCAAATCTTTCTTTCTCTATCTCTGGAAGTTCCTGGCATTATAGGAGCTTCCCTCTGAGTTCAAATCATTCTCTTAGACCACTTGTAAGTGCTCCATCCTTGTTCTTTCCGTCTGTAGGCTTTAATTAGCCGAAAGTCAAGCAAAATTGACTTTTGATTTGACTTTCAGTTATGACCTTTATGGTCAAGACAATGTTCGATCCGAACATGGCAACGTGATCCTAATTAGGTAGGTGTTAATCCCTCAAAAGGGCACTTCCTGAAAATCACGTTAACTAGGTCAAATGACGGGTCAAAGTTTTATTATTTAAAAAGTTAAAGGTCAGTTTTCATAAAATGATATATAAACCATATTTTTTGACACCTAATCCGTTGGTAATAAATATTAAAACATGTATGAACATGTTCGGCTCGTCATTTCCAGTTTTAGGGTCGGTTCGCAACCGAAAGTCGAGCAGTTTGACTTCTTCTTTGACTTTCGATTCTGACCCGATTTAGCATAGTTAGCTACTGAATTTAAGTTGTATTATGATCGTATTATAATGTAGGATAACCTTCTGAGGTTATACTACATGATCATAATCAGAATCCTAGTTTTCATACAAGTTTCTAAAATATGCCAAACTTTGACCAAAATCCCCTTTTTGCTTAAAACATGGTTTTAATCAATAAGGAACTTGCAAAAAAAAAAAAAAAATACTTATGATATGTTAATGTAATTAACATATTTTGGTATGATAAATCTGATCATAACTTGAATTTTGAAACGAGTTCGTAAATTATGTCATATAATGACTAAAATGCCATTTTGGCGAATAGTATGGTTTTAAACCATAACTATCATACAAAATCTATTACCTATGATAATATAACATAATTAAAGTATTTTCACAGTAGGTACTTAATCATAACTCAGATTTTCATGCAAGTTCTCAAACTATGTCACATAAAGACAAAAATGCCCTTATGGTGCATATTTTGGTTTTAAACCATATTGTTTATAAAACCTTGGTTACCTACTGATTTGGTAACATATTTAAGGTATATTGGCATATAGAACTTGTTTGTGACTCATCCGGTTACCCGATATCGTTTATATGCGTACGGTTGAGCTTATGTAACTAGATTACGTAAGTTCACCAAAACAGGTCAATTCTTATTATCTTCTTTTCAAATCCTAGAATGTACATGGTTTACCCATATTATACAAGTCTTAGTACTTGTTGGATTTGACGTGAGGTCTAAGACTCAATCAAATTTATTCCAGTTACAACTGTTAGATAGCGGTAAGTGGATATCGAACATAGGGAGTTTGTGGAATATGTGTTATCTAAATGTATGTCTAAATTAACTAAATTAAACTAAATTGCAGAAATGTAAACTCAAGGATTTGGATTGTTTTATTTTAACAACTAAGATTACTAATTAAATTGCAAATTAAGAATCGGTTTTGTAAACAGTTTAGGAATAAATGACCATCCTAGACTTCCGGTTTCAATTGACATTCATGTTTTAATCCAACTAGAAAGAACCACATAGACATGGTTCATGTGTAGTTACTTGATTGTGATAAAAGGGAACTAAGTACTCGGATTCCTAGAACGCGAGGTTGTTACCCGATGACCAATCGATCAATATCCAACCCTAATCCCTCCCATGCTATCTCGATTGCCAACGACACCAAGAACGTATGGTTTAAACTATGATCAAAGCATCAATTAACAATTTACAAACAAATATCAACACACCATAATAAACAAACAAAGATTGCAAGTCTATTATTCTAGAAATATGGATCAAAACACAAAATGTCTTAAGCAAACCTTCAATCTAGGATGATCACCAATAGTTTAGCCACTCATGACTTGGACAATCGTCATCACCTAAACACGTCTCTAAGCTGCTGGTAACCGAATGGGAGTGATTGCACCCCAAAAGATTCCTTAAAACCGCATCAAAATGGGCAGTTACATCATTAACGTCAGTCGGCGCCGTAACCTACGGCCCATGTCTGGGTGTCGTAACCTACGCTCAGATAAGTCCTACGGCATCAGAAAACTGGATTATGGCGCTAGAAACAACTCTGGGTGTCGTAACCTACGCTCTAGCCGTAGGCTACGGCGCTGCCTGGAGTTTCTTCTCTTGTTTCTTTTATCATTTCTCGCTCACTCCAATTTGTTTCCGCAAGGTGTGAACTCCCGTCCAAACGTCATAAAGTCATTCTTTTATACTCCTTTGCACCTGTAAAGCCAATTATATCGTAGTTACCAAATTCCACAGATTAACCGAATTAAGCATGGGATATGTATATGTTTATATCATGTAAGGGTTGTCCTACGGACCACCCGTCAGGGTTTAAACCACATTCTATCCGGTATACGCTTAATCTAGTGGACTTATTCTTAAGTATCGGGTCATATCTAAAGGGACTAACCTTTGGCCCCTATACACTATAACAGATAATAAATCTGTTCATCCCAGACTATAGTACCCCCCATATAATTGGACTTGGGTCAATAATAGTTAGACTTGCGGTTTTTTGCTAAATTAAGAATCCGGTTTATTCATTATTACTTGATAACTAAAACGATTGGGGGTTAATGGTACCGTGTCCGGACGTCCCGACTCATATACTGATATGTCCATACGGAATAGCGTGCAAGGGTAGGCATACCGACTGTAAGACACGTTTTATTCAACTTTGGTGAGTACCTTAATCATATTAAATAACTGGCTCTGATCTCTGGTTCCCGATTGTAAGGCAAGTATGTAAATATGGTAACAAGAATAAATCCCAAGAAATATTTAAAAGATCACCTACGGGTTTTCTCTATGTATAAAACTCTTTTTGAAAAACTGTTTTCAAAACGAGTCAGTTAATTGTATTTACCAGCTTAAGCTGACGTATCTTCAAAAGATTGAACCGCAGGTACCGAACCTTGTTATAGGCTGGGAATCCGGGTCGGCTAGAATGAAGGCTAAGGAATTTGCAACTCCTAAAGCTTAAGGCCTGTGATGTCTAAAGCTCTATTTATCAGATCCCGCATGCGGGCATGTACTGAATGTTTGTAATACTTTATATATATTCAAGCTTATTGAATTTAGTATTTTTACTCCAATACTTCCGTTGCATATTATTATATTGTGATAACTGTTATCCAACCGTCATGATTATACCCATCCGGGCCCACCGGGAATCAGGGTGTGACACAAATCCTAACGCTAACCCCAGATCCCTTAACAATAATTCCCCCAGATCTCTCACAATCAAAGCCACCATCTCCTCCAACAAACCCACCAAAACTACACCAAACCCCTACCAACCGAATCCTACTCACTTGATGAGATTGTTTACCGCTCCCGCTTCGGCGGCTTACTCGACGTCCAACACGACATCGAAGCCCTCAAACAATTCGATGGTAACTACTGGAAAACCCTCTTCGATTCACGCGATTCACGCATCGGCAAGACCACGTGACCCTACGGTTCCGGCGTATGGTCTAAAAAGGAGTGGGTGTTACCCGAGATAGATTCCGATGATATTGTCAGCGCGTTTAATTCTAACATGTTTTGGGCTGAGCGTTTTGACAAACAAGTGGTGGGCATGAATGATTTGTGGGTGAAACGTTGCGAGATTAGTCATATCGGTAGTTTTAAGGGTCTGGGTATGATTGTTTTGGTTAGTAAGGTGTACCGGTTGAGGAAAATGGGCTGCCCGGTGGTCGGGGTGGGCTGCATGTCCACTGGGGACACGTCCGCTGCGCTGTCGGCTTACGGCGCCAGTGCGGGGATACCGAGTATTGTTTTCTTGCTGGCGAATAAGATTTCGATGGCGCAGTTGGTGCAGCCGATTGCGAATGGGGAGTTTGTGTTGAGTTTGGATACGGATTTTGATGGGTGTATGCAGTTGTTTAGGTAGGTTACGACTGAGTTGCCGATTTATTTGGCGAATTCGTTGAATAGTTTGAGGTGACGGTGGGGTAATTATGGAGGATAAATTACAAGTTTTTTCCTTTAAATAAGTAAAAAGACTAAATTACCCATGTGTTATAAGATTTAACCGAAAAAAAATTAACTGGGTTAGGCTCAAAGGACGTAACTTGCAACAAAATTCTCTATAAAGGGCAAAACCTGTCAAAATTCGTTGAAAAGGATACCGCCTGAAAAAATGTATATAGATAAAGGACAAAACTTGTAATTTTTCCGTTTAAGTTTGAAAGTTATGGTAAAATGAAATGGTTTAGAAAAATAGCATCCTAAGCTAAAATGAATTAAGAAATTAATTGTATTTAAAGAATTGCTTGTCTAATGAAACATAGCTAACAAAGAAACAGATGAGTGACCATTTGAACATATAAAAGCTTTAAAGAGATATGTTAAGTTTATAAAGTCATCTGTTATGCTCCTTCCAGCTCTCAGCTAAGCATTTGCGCCACATCAAAATATCCTTCCATCCCTGATTTTCATTCCAAACCTAACGGATTAGATGGTGTTGTTACAATTTCTTGACACGATTTATGATCTTTGTTTAGTGGTTTTGGTTGAAATTGCTATCTTGGTAGATTTGTGTTCAAGGTTTGTAAAATAGAATAGTTTGTGATATGATCTACTTTATGCTTGTCTTAATGGTTGTATTGTGTTATCGGTATTACTTTCCTTGATTAGGTGAGGTTAGAAAACTCTTAACGGATGACTAACTTATCTTTAGAAGATTTGCATGAAAATATATCAATAGAGCGCTAATAAATGATTTTAGGTGGCTAAAGTGTGTTTATCGCGTTAGCTTTCCGAAGAATTGTCATGTTAGGATTCCCGAAAGGGATACTAATTGGTTTTTTTAATTGGAAGATTGATCAAGTGCCTTTGTGACGTTTCTGACTTAGTTAACATGCTTAGGTTGTTTGTAAAAGAATATAATATATATTTTTGTATTTGGAGTCTTTTATGTTTTAAATATAGGTTTAGATTAATTTAGTTAAAAAGAAGATAATATATATTTGAGTTAAATGCCATTTTAGTCCCTGTGGTTTGGGTCATTTTGCCAGTTTAGTCCAAAGGTTTCATTTTTAACCTGTGGGTCCAAAAAGGTTTCACAGTTGCCATTTTAGTCCACTTGGTTAACTTCATCCATTTTTTCTGTTAACGAGAAGGCCAATTCGGTCATTTTATATGGCTAAATTGCCCTTTTAGTTAACAGAATTACATACAAAATACCTAAAAAATCTAAAAAACCACCATTTTTACGGCCGTCTTTGTAACATTTTAATCCAGGGGCGTGAAAAAAATGAGAGCAAAACTCACACGGGAATCCCGAGTTCTCTAGGTTCTCACAACTCGTAAGAGTTTTCCCAATTGACACAAAACCGTTATTCTCAAATCATCCGATCTACGTTTATCTTATAAATTATGATTGTAACTTGGTTTAATTATCCAAAATTACAGCATCAAATTAAACAAATTGATCTATCCGAACCCCTAGCCCAGTTGGTCCCATGTGGTGGGGTTGGGCTGGTTCCTCCTTGGAGGTCACCGGTTCGATCCACGACTGCGGCGTTATGGGGGGAGAACGTCCCAATGATGGATCGTTCCTACCGAGGCATGGTGCGGTCCTGAGGGCAACCCGGTTTTCATCCAGCTGTTACCCCAGCGAGTCTCTCGTGTGGGGGCAGTATGGTTTCCGGGCGAAGGTCAGTCAGAGCGGCAGCCGGGGCCCGATCGAACATCGCGTCTGCGAATGCTGGGCTGACGGGTAACCGTCCTTGACGGGGACCCGGTGACCAATGGTCCATGTACATATTGAAAGTCACCCTTCAAAAAAAAAAACACAAATTGATCTCATTAAATTATCATTTATTAAATTAAATGTGTAATTAAATATTATTTTTCTAAATAATATATAAATTTATTATTATTTTAAATAATATAGAGATGAAAATATATTTTACAAAACCTATATAAGTAATTTAAATAATTTCATAAATGTAATTAACTTGAGTAAAAACACAACTGTGTATTATTATTGGACCAACAACTTTCTTGGAATGAATGGAAATTGGGTTTCGGCCCAAGGTTTGGGTGGCCTACTGGATACAAATGATATACACATGCTTTACTCGTCATCTTTGATTATCACCCTCGTCGAAGACATAATACAAGCAACAAAATCGGTTTAAAGCAACTTATCTTGTCAATCAAATATGTCTTATAGTGGGCATCAAAATCGGCTTAAAACAACTTATCTTGTCAATCGGATTATGTCTTATAAACTATAAGACATAAATTAAGTATTGGCTTTATGAGTTGCCCAAGAATGGCCGATAAAAAAACTTGTGGTGTTGCATGAATGCTTTAACATATAGGGGTTTCACGAAGTCGCTAGAGGGTCGATAAGGAGGGTTATATATACTTATTCGAGGTGTCAGTGGCTTTGCATTTTGCAATAGTTGACCGAAGATACGCAAAGTCACCAAGTTTAGTGGCCACCAACATATACTAATGGTAGTGAGAGTGGTTATGACATCAGGGATGGAGTCGAGGTTAGTGTGGTTTGAGGAGAAACAATTCTTGTTAGATAGTTGTATTTGCTCGACTTTTAATGGTCAAGTAGCATTTGTATTTTGTAACGTAGAAGACATAAATGCTTAAAAGAAAATAGAGTAAACTGCTAAAATGGTCTCTATGGTTTGGTCACTTTTGCCACTTTAATTCAAAACTTAAACCTTTTGAATCTGTGTCCATGTGGTTTCAATTTTGTTGCCATTTTCATTCAAAAGCAAAATTTTGTCAGATTTTTTAGTTAACATCCAAATTTTTTGTTTTTTCCTCCCTTTTAATGAATGGCAAAATAGTCAGATTTTTTTAACTTGTTATAATAAAACGTTAAAATACCATTTTGCCCTTCATTAAAAGGGAAGAAAAAGACAAAAAAAGTTGGATGTTAACTGACAAATCTGACCACATTTTGATTTTGGATGAAAATGACAACAAAATTGAAACCACAAGGATCCAGATTTAAAAGTTTTAAATTTTGGACTAAAGTGACAAAAGTGACCAAACCTCAATGACATTTTTACAGTTTACTCAAGAAAATATTATTTACTCAATTCAACCATGTGAAACTTTCGTATTGGCTTGAGTTTATATTGATTATGACGTAAGATTTATTAGTTTCAACTATATTGTTTATTAATTTCAGTTATATTGTTCTTTTTTTTTTTCTCACAACTTTCATAAACATAATGGGTATCAGTTATTTGCAAAATTGTTAAGTCTATCATGTGTTAATAATCAGATTATGTATGGGTTGATATACTTAACTTGTTTAATCATGTCTATCTAACTTGTTTAATTAACCCATTTAACTTTAAACACGTCGGCCCGTTAACTCACTTAAAACTAGATTTGAAAAATAAAAAGTTTATATGATTTATCATTTTACGACCCGTTTAACCTTTTTTATAACAACCCATGAACCTATTTGTTGAACTTATTTTATAATCTGCTAACCAGTTTGACTTGTTAATTAAATATGGGTGTACCTATTTGCACACTTCTTTCACTATTTGCACACTAAAAAGTTGATTTTTGTCTTATATGCACACTCTGTAGTGTCGAGCTGTGGCCAAAGCGTGGCGTTTTGGTCCGGTCAACCAGGCAAAAACTGACGGGTGTCTGACAAGTCTGTTGACCGGACCAAAACGCCGAACTTTGGCCGCGTTAACCAGACAAAAGACTGACACCCGGTCAGTCTTTTGTCTGGTTGACAGGACCAAAACGCGGCCAAAGCTCGGAGTTTTCGTCCGGTCAATAGACCCGTCAGACACCCATCAGTCTTTGTCTGGTTAACCGGACCAAAACGCCATGTTTTAGCCACAGCTCGACCAGTGGCGGATCTAGGATTCACGCCAAGCAGTAACGTTTTATAAGAAAAGCGGTAACGAAATCGAAAAAACATTAAATTTTTCCAAAATTTACACTAAAAACGTCAAATTTTTCCCCGCCAAGCGGTAGCGGGCGCTCCCCCGAGTGACCACATAGGTCCGCCCCTGAGCTCGACACTGCAGGGGTGTTCATATAAAACAAAAAACACATTTTTAGGTGACTATCTACACACTTGGTGTGTAGATAGTTTGAGCCTTAAATATATATGGTACATGAGTCGCAATCAAGTTCATTTAGTTTGACATTATTGCCAAACCCTTGTAAACATACACCCCATTTTTCATGTGATTATTTCTCACGAATTTATGTATATTTTTATTAATAAACAAAAACGTATAATGTGTATCTTTTAATGTAACACCACATAATTTTTTTATTAAATTCTATGGCAATACGTGTCCAATCAACTCTCAAATATGCCTAATAATTTGGGCGAGAGAGACTAATTGTGTAAAATTGTGAAAGTATGGATGTGGAGAGACTAAATATGTCAACATGCCAATAATTTGGCCTCTGAGTGACCCTTACGGACCGCAAGGCCTAATGCCTTATGGACCGTAAGACAAGAAAAATATTGTATTTGGCAAGCGGTTACGGACCGTAAGACATATGTGCTTACGAACCGTAAGCATTTGAAAACCTTGGGCGCCCACAAGGCCTACGAACCGTAAGACGTCACCCCTTACAGTCCGTAAGGGGTGCAGCTGCCAGAATGTTCAGTCTGTTGTGGCAGCCTGCCTCACATGACACTAATCAACACTAGGAAATCTCTGTGAACACTTGGCAAGATCTTAGCAAGCTTTTGCAAATATAAATAGCCATAAAAGTTCACCATATTCTTTGCTCATTCACTCATTCTCATCTCTCTCACTCTTGGAGTTGTTTCCTGATCAAAGGAAACCTCCCAACTGAGTTCTTATTCTCCTGGAATACTTGTAAGTGTTCCTTCATAGTTCATTTCTTTTATTAGGCTAAGTAATTAGCCGAAAGTCAAGCAAACTGACTTTTGCTTTGACTTTCAGTTATGACCATTACGGTCTAGCCATTGTTCGAATTGAACATGGCTATGTAATCATAATAAGGTAGGAGATAATCCCCTAAAAGGGCACCTCCTGAAGATCACCTTAAGTTGGTCAAATGACGGGTCAAAGTTATGTTTAAATAAAAGTCAAAACACCGTTTTTCAGAAAACATGTAAAATGAACTTATAAACTTCTAAACACATATTTTTGACATTATATCAGTCACGATAACATATTAGAACATGTCTAATCATGTTCAACCTGTCATTTCCCATGAATAGTCCGGTTCGCAACCGAAAGTCAAGTAGTTTGACTTCTACTTTGACTTTCGATTCTGACCCGATTTAGCTAAGATAACTACTAAATTGAAGTTGAATTATGATCATATTTACATATAGGATGACCCTCTGAGGTTATACTATTAGATCATAATCATTTGTCGGGTTTTATGCAAGTTCATGTATTATGCCATAATCTTGACCAAAGTGCCCTTATGAGCATAAAATGGTTTTTAAACTATAATGGACTTATGAAATGGAATACCTACTGATATGGTAATGTAATAATAATGTTTTGGCATAATGAACTTGACATTGACTCATCTGATCACCCGATACCGCCTATGCTCCTACGGTTGACATATGCAACTTAGTTTACGTAAGTTAACCGAATTGGGTCAAATCCTTCAATTTCTTTTAAATTCCAGAATGTATTATATGTTTACCCATATTATACAAGTCTTAGTACTTGTGAGGGTTTAAACTACATTTTATCCGGTCACCGCTTAATCTAGCGTACCGTACCGTTTTCTTTATATTATAGTTAACCGGTCCAAGTCATATGGCTTGAATAAGACCCGTTAACATTCTAATTGGTTATTATACCATTCAATCCAGACTAGGGCATCCAGTAAATTGCAACCTTTCTAGTTGTTTTATTTGAATGGTTGTGCTTATATATATATATCTCGGATTGTAAGATTTAAGCCAGGTAAATACTCTTAACCTATGTTCCCTATACGGGCTTGGGATACGGTAAATTATTACTGCATGATCAGGTATGGGATCAATGACCTATGTGTCGGGAATCCAAATAATTCGTTTTGCTTGATAACTTAAACATTGGGGATTAATGCGACATTGTCCTGGATATCCTCGGCTCATTTAGTTGCAAATGGCCACGACCTAAGCATGGGGTGTAGGCATACACCTGAAAGATACTAATGCTATACTAAAATATTTTATAACCCAATACAGGTTTGCCCAATAAGGGTATTAAAGTGGTGTGTCGGTTAATCATGATCTCAGCATAGTTTCCGGGCCCCATATGTATTGACAAGCATGTAAAACTGATAACATGAGAAATATTTTATCCCAAGTTATCTATGAAAGTATATGTGCTATTGTGTACATAAAATGATTTTGAAATATTTTCAAAATGTGTCGGTTATTTGTGTTTACCAGTGTAAACTGACGTATCATCAAAAGACTAAGCACAGGTTGCAAGATACGTAAATAGGCTGGAAGCTGCCCGGTAAATGCATAAGTGGAATTTGCAACTCCATGCATGAAGCTTAGTAGCCTGTTTATGTAATCTTTTGTTATTCTGATCCGCCTGTGGATCTTTTATAGACTTTCGGCCTGTTTTATATTTGAACATTTGGACATTGTAAATTGTAATAGTATTTTATACTCCCAAGACTTCCGCTATGTTAATTGTGAATATCTATATCAATTTGTCACGTATAAACCCCAAGTCCGGGCCCACCGGGAAATCAGGGTGTGACAGGTTGGTATTAGAGCCAACATTTGAGTGAATTAAACAGTAGCCTTTTATGTTTAATCTCAAATATCATATTAACATAATCCTTAGACTTTCTGAGTCTAGGAAATGGCCTAGGATTACTCATATCTGTATTAAGTTATTGCTATTGTTTTTGATATTTCACAGGTAATATGCCGCTAAGAATCAGAGGGCGAGGAACAAGTCCAATGAGGGGAGGACCATCTGGACACATACCCTCTCAGTCTCATAGCTCAGACCATCCGCAGTACTCGAGCGAATCTCAATCGTCCCATTCTATAACAACTCTCCTAAAAACCCTTAAAATACTCCTATACGTCCTAAATTGCACCCCATATACGAAAAACGGACATAATATACCTTTATATTAGTAAAAATCAAATAAAACTAAATCTATATGGCTCTCGCGGGGCGCGACCCCCTTGAGAGTATGTGTCGCCGGCCACGACCAGATGCCACCAGGCGACACCACAGGTCGCCATGTGGCCATATACGTGTTGAGGCTAGTAGTTTGACTCGAATAAGCTAGGGCCTTGTCACACCCCCAAAATCCACAAGCGGGATAATACCGCGAGGCGTGTGACTAGCCAGGATCATACCACCAATCATACTGAACAATAAGTCAAATAAAGTAAAACAACCAATCAAACGTTTTGTGTTTACAAAAACAAAATCCCAAACCAAGTTTAAATGTTAGCAGAAGCATAAAGTTTAAAACCCATTTAGTAAAGTAAAAGCCATAATGTTTAATAGTAGAAATCCAACAGTTGGTTCCTTGCCACAACGTCCACTCCTCGTGCAAGCTCCAGCCATGTACCTAACGACCTGCAAAGCATGCAGTAGTGTGTCAACAAAAAGTTGGCAAGTTCACAGTTGGTTGTCCATTTTAATGTTGTTCCAAAAACCATAAGTTGTTAAGTTCCTTGTTCTTTATAAAACACGCCATGGGGAGCTACCCCACTGTTTTAAACCACTAGACCCGTACCATATCGACTACTGACTGAAGTTATGTTGAGTGCCCCAAGTCAATGTCTATCATCATTGACTAAGTGCTCAAGTATATTAGTCCACTCCTGTCCTCTGCGGCACGGTGTGAGGCTTGTCAAACCTAATAGCGCTATTTAACTAATAACCCGTTCGCCATTGGCCCGACGATTAAGTCGATATAAAATGAGTCGGGACTTTAAGATAGAGTTGTTGTCTAGTATGCTTAAGACATGTATTATAACGGTTGTCGTCCTTCACCTAGGAGGACGGTAGTACGTATTCTACCCAAGGAGAATACGCAGGTTGCATCCCACCCAAGGGGGATAGTTGTAATTGTTTAACCCATTCCCAAACCACCGGGAATCACATGCTTTTAAGAAAAGTGTGAACTCACATTCGATTGCTCGGTTGGTCTCTTAAAATGGTTAGGAGCCGAGGTAGGTCAATCACGTCCTAATACGATTACCATTTAGTTTATTAGTGTGTTCAAGTAAGGCACAAAGCTCCTACACGTATCTAACACGTACCATGCACTCACTTTGACAACTTACGTACATATACATATTCCACATATAATTACTCATGATCAAAGCACACAATAATTCACATAACACTTTCGTTGACATTAAACAAGTTTGATCATTCTCAGCTAGCATAAACAACATTTAGATGCGCATATAACAACTTATTAAGTTTCAGCTTTGACGTCTAGAACTGGGCTGTTTTCGGGTATTTTTATAAAATAGTTGTCTTATTCTAAAAATTCTAAATAATTTATAGAACGTTCTAAGTGGTCCGCTTCACCTTGTGTAAAAATCTCAGGACCTAATTCATTACCAATTATTTATCAAAAATCATCTACTAGGCTGCAGTCAGATTCGTCGCTTTCTGACTGCAGTTCACGTGACAATTTATTTAAAAATTATCGTCTGCCCGATTGGTGAAATTCTAGTGGGAGATTTTCGGCAACATCCGTGCCCAGCTACTGTACGAATTTAACGACCTAACTCTTTCCAGATTACAGGATATAATGAAAAGCGTAACATGTAATTTCTGCAGAAAAAACGCAGCTTTTGCTGCTGTGCAAAATAGCTCTTTAAAAATAGCAAACGACCTCAGAAAAATGTGATTCCAGCGCTGTTTGATGCGTTTTTCAAAAACGTACGTTTTAGAATTTAGAAAATCAGGTTTTCAATATATAACGACCTGTTTACAGCTAACTGAAGTTGGCTGTTTTCGCTAATCAGCTTTCTATTTTTATCCTTATGATGTTAAAACGAGTTTAAACGATCATGTAATACTAGTACCATCGACTAATAGCAAATTAACTCATCAAACATCATCTACCATATTAAAAATCACAACAACCCTAGGTATGTAACATCAAAGACATCGCAGAAACGCAGCTAACACTCATGTATCCATGCATATAATCGATTATCTCAAACAGTAATATGAAACTAATCATGCAATCAATAAATACCTATCATAACGACTCAAGAACACAGCCATGTATACACAAAAACACCATGAACCGCAAGCTAACAAGCACACTAACCTTGGAGCGGAGAGAAGGAACTAGAGGGAAAGAGATACGATCAAGAGGAAGGATTTGAGGGGGGGGGGAGGGCAGCTGCTCCTTGTCGTCGCACTCGCACACTATAAGCAAAAGTAGGGTTTCTGTTTTTTTTGAACTTCTATAACCCTCATGCATACATACGTATACATAAGGGAGTCAAGGGGGGGGGGTTTGGGTTGGGCCGATTAATACAAAGAAAGGGGGTGGGCGACTTGGGCTAGATGGGCAGCAAGGAAAAGGGTGAAGGGGTGGCGGGTTGGGTTGATTTGTTGTTTGGGACAAAGATTCATGCAAGTGATGGAGTGGTTTCGGTTTTTCATAAGTTTCACAAAATAACTATTTAAGATGTTTCAGTTTCTAGTTCATTCACATAACGATAATTCGGTTATGAGAGTCAAGTTTTATGCTAACGAAATATAACCGAATAACACGCTACTAATTTATCCGCGACACATGTAATTTCAAAATAAACACGTATTTTATAAACAAATAACACGAAAAATGAATCAGGAAAGATACCTGCTTTTCTGGGATGCCACATTATCCCCAAGTTGAAAGAAATTTCGTCCCGAAATTTAGCATACAGTCACTGGGAAGCTAGTTCTGTTGAGTGTTTCCTTGGGGTATCACAGGCCAATCCTAGCAGTCTCGCGGGCCGCGAAGAAGACAGAGAAGGGACTCGCGGGGTACGAGCCGCCCTTCGTCCAGACCTATAAAAAGGGGCCTCAGGCTCAGTTCATCGTCGCTCAATTTCTTTTCTCTCTCAAAGATATATAATAGCTAAAACTCTCGGGTATTATACCCCTAAAAAGAGAAGCTCTGCCTCGTTGTAAGTATTATAACCCTCGATTATGTATTGGTTACTCTACATGATTGATCTAGGGCTCCGTAACGCATGTCGAGGCTCTGCCTGACTCAGTCGTTGGAGTTCTGTCTCGGGGGTATGGCTAATGTAAATTGGGTAATCTTACTAACACGTGTGCATTGTTTAATTTTAATAGATTATAACCAGGAAGTCACCAGAAAGCAGTAGTATTATCTAAAACATCAATGTGAGTACATCTATTTTTGTAAACCTTTTTATACAAACCTCAAATGTTTTAAATTATGATAACAATGATCGAGTCTATGTATTCTACAATTACTGTCGGTATGTTGGGGTTTTGTATACATTACTTGTTACTATATTGTGAATAGTAGCATGACCACAAGTCAGGATTGAAAGTACCGTGGGTGGTAATTTGGTAGTTATAAACATTGTAATCGCCCTCAATACTGTAAAATGATAAAAGCTTGTTTTGGTTAAATTGGGATGCACTCGCCAGTATTTCTTGCTGAAAAAATATTTTTAAAACGCGTTTCAGGTAACAAAATGTGAAAGCCAATAGAAGCCGACTGGAGATCACTGAAGGCTTGGAAAAGTGGCTATAAAAGTTACCTAAATAAGAAGAAGTTTCATTTCAATAAATTAGGGTTTATCCCTATAAACATATTATAATGGAAACTTGGGTTTTTCTCATGTATTTATTGTATATAAAAAGTGTGGTATTTTAACTCTGATAACTATTTCCTAACTACGGTCCTGATGTTAATTTCCGCTGCCAAATTAATAAACACCGATACCACCAGCTCTGTGTGCTGCTCGCGGCCGCCCGCCCCTCGGGGCAAGGAGTCGGGGGTTGCGACTGGAGGTGGTATCAGAGCTACAGCCACTGGTTTAAGCCACAGAAGTGTTATGCTGACACCAAGATTTTTACCAGTTATGTTAGGAAATAATCTATGTGATTATGTGTAAATATGTATATTATTGTTTTGTGTAATCTATTAGTTTACAGTATGAGTGAGCAAGGTACGTCTGATGCTTACCGTCATCTAGCTAGTTCTCCAAAGAGTGAAGGAAGCTCATCACAGCCTACTCCTTCGGGGTATTCTACTGATACTGAAAAGGGGATTTTCATCTTTAAGGTGCAATCCGAAGAACCATTCCCTCCGAAAAAGAGAGGATGGTTCAGTAGGGGAGCACATGAGAGGTGAAAGAGGATGAAAAAGTTACAACAACAGAGAGCACTAGCGAAAGCCAACAGGGAAGTGAATGCCCAAACTCGAGAGACAGTTAATAGACAGTTGGCAAACTTTCATATGCTAGCCACCACTGCAGCAGATCCAAACCTTGATCAGATAGCTGAACCACAACCATTGCCATTATTTCCAACTCAACCAATGGAGATAGAACATAACCAAGGAAACCAATTTCCCATACCAGTATTTGACCCTAACGAGATACCTAGAATCCCAGAACCTAATCCTCTAGCGTATGATCCATGGGAAGATGACCATAGGGAATATCGGGAACTCTATCCTCAGGAAGAACCAATACCAAATCCCATAGCACAGTACACCGACCTTAATCCTTTTGATCCATATTGGAATGACGATCGGTATATTCAGAGTGTATTAAGCAACCTGTACCCATATGGAGAACCTATACCTCAATACCCTGACCCAGTACCCGCACCACGACCACCCATGAGTGAAGAGAATGTGCAGGAACTTCGCACATATGGTAAGGAATTAATGGAAGAAGGAGGGAGAATATGACAGATAGGAGAAAAGCTCGTGTGAAAATATGACGAGCGAGAAATGCAGTTCTGGATGAATGACACCCAATTATATATATATATATATATATATATGTGTGTGTGTGTGTGTGTGTGTGTGTAGTTTGAAAGAAAATCAACTAAAATAGGTAACCTAATATCTATCGATGCATAACTATTAGCGTGTTTAAATTTCAGTTGTAGGTTGTAATAGATATATATGAAAAGAGTAAAAGTCGCAATGTTCGACGTTTTTGATCAATTTGTTCGTATGATTGTTTGCATTAAATTTTATTCTGTGATATTAATACCTAATAAATGTTTATAATCCAGATGGACAACGAAGTAAATCAAAAAAACCAAAATAATGATAATAATGGAAACCAAGTAGATAACAGTGCCATCCAACATATAGTAGCACAAGGAATTATAGACGATATGCCATTATTATCAAGACTGTTAAAGAAGCAGAAAATAATAAAACTATAAGTGGAAGTAAACGACAACCTACTGAACCCCGTCACAGCATGAATAATGGACCGCTACTCCAATGACCTATTCCAAAAAGAAGAAGAACCATGTCATATGGTTATTCTTACAAAGAATTCTGGTCTTGCAAACCAATAGAATTCTCTGGCAATGAAGGAGCCATTGCAGCTTTATGTTGGATAGAAAAGACAGAAGCAGTCTTAAAATAAGCAAATGTGCAGATGAAGATAAGATTATGTTTGCTTCTAATCTTTTTAAGAATGCAGCCTTAGAATGGTGGAATACTATTATCCAGTCTAGAGAAAGTGATAAAATTTATAATATGGAATTGACTGACTTTAAGGACATAGTCGAAAGGAAATTTTGTCCTCCTCATGAAAAAGAACAAATCGCTAATAAGTTCTTAAATCTTAAAATGACTAGAATAGACTGGAAAGGTTACCCTACCATATTCTTCAAATATGCTAGAATAGTGCCAACCCTAGCTTCACCAGAACCAATATTAATATCCCGTTACATCTGGGGATTAATTAGTGAAATCAGACACATAGTCAAGGCAGCTAGACCCCAAACCATAGAAGAAGCAGTAAAATTAGCCAATACCCTGACTGATGAATTGGTACGTACGCAAGAAGAAAACCAGAAAAAGAACCTAGCCCAAAGACTTACCCAAGAATTTCGTTATGGAAATACCTACCGTGGGAAAAGTACAGGTTCTACTTCTGCACCTTACTGTAGGTACTGCAAAAAGAAGCATTCAGGAAGATGCTCAACATACTGCAACTTCAGCAAAATGTCTGGACACAAGGAAGAAGACTGCAGGAAGAAACCCAGCAATAAGCTATGCTTCAATTGTGGAGAGACTGGGCATATCAAACCGAACTGTCCAAAACTAGCTCTCGCAACATACAGCAAAACTACTAAGAATGCCAGAGCATTTGTTCTGACAGCTGAAGAAGCCAAGATGATTCCGGATATGATCGCCAGTACGTTTTTAGTTAATGATATTTTTGCTAAAGTATTATTTGACTCTGGTGCAAACCAAAGTTTTATTAATACTTCATTCTGCAAACTTCTCAATCAACCATTAACTAAACTTCAACAAGAATGCCTGGTAGAAACGGCAAATGGAGAATCCATTAAGATTACTGAATTCTTGCAGGGAGCTAGAATAGAAATTTTAAACCATAATTTTATTGCTAACCTTTACCCAATGAATCTGGCTGGATTTGATATCGTATTAGGAATGGATTGGTTAGTAGCCAATCACGCTAGTATTCTATGTGATCAAAAGTCAGTGCAAGTAAGCTCACCAAAGGGTGAAAAGATCACAATTAAAGGAGATAAGACAACCAGGTCCATAAAATTCATCTCTGTGATGAAAACAGCAAGCTATGCAAGGAAAGGATCACTAGTGTATATGATTTCCATAATCATTAATACCAAAGGAAAAGAATTAAAAGATATTCCCGTAGTATCTAAATTCTCAGATGTTTTTTCAGAAGAGTTACCTGGATTACCGCCAGATAGAGAGGTTGAATTCAGAATTCACCTAATACCAGGGACAGCACCGATTGCCAAGGCTCCTTACCGTTTAGCACAAGCGGAGATGCAAGAACTGAAGAAACAGTTGGACGAACTTCTGGAGAAAGGTTTCATACAGCCTAGTTCATCGCCATGGGGAGCACCAATCTTGTTTGTCAAGAAGAAGGATGGATCAATGCGTATGCATTGATTACCGAGAATTAAACAAAGTCACGATTAAAAATCAGTACCCACTACCGAGAATCGATAATCTGTTTAATCAACTTTGATGTGCACAAAATGCAACATATAAATTACATCAATTGTGGCATAAAACTAACCCTTTTTAGTACTAATGTTGGAAAAAGTGTGTTTTTGTCTTCCTTTTGTATTTTCAGGATTAAATGAGCTCAAATTAACAAAAGAAGCAAAATGGCAGCTAAATCTAACATAAATACAAGAAAAGGAACAAACGTGGCATGCCCGACCTCCCCGACAGGATCTTCCCAAGCAAAACAAGAAAACAGAAGGCTGAACACGCCCCGTGCTCAGTGAACACGGGGGCATGCCCAAGTGCCAGCATAAAAGACAAAGCTATAGAAGCTTCTATCGCCCACCACGGGGCCGTGCTCAGCGGACACGGGGTCGTGGTCAACTATAAGATTCGCAGAATCCAGACAAATCTTGATAGTACAGATATGCTTCTGCACACGGGGGCGTGCCCAGCGGACACGGGGGCGTGGTCAACTAATGCAGACAAACTGCAATTAATGAAGACAGAGAAGAGGATGGACACGGGGCCATGCCCGAGCTGCTGTTCAGGCTATAAATATGGGTGCTTGGCTCATTTGCAACCATCCCATGGCACACCACCTCTCTCACACTTCACCCACCACCATCACAACACCATCATCCACCACCATCATCCATTGTCCATCGTAGAGTGTGTGAGTCGTCTTGGGATCCAAGATCGATCGTAAGAGTTCTTGACAATCAAAGGCCATGTTTGCCTAAGTCTCTTACATCACTTGGTGAAGACAAGTGTCTAGTGTAATACTTTTTATTTTTAATCTTTTCGCACTTTTTACTTGGTTTTGTATTAATGACTTTAATAACTAGTTTCTTATGTTGAAGGTGATTCTTCCTTATCGTTTGTCCGTGGTGTCTTGGCATTATTTTACTGTCTATATAAAATAAAAGATTTTCACCATTCATATCTCCATGGTCTATATGGGGATATGTTGGCTACCTGGTCGGGGGTTAAGGGAACGGTTTGGTAAGAGTCTTGCCTTTTTCAGTGTATAGATCCTACAAGGACCTGGGTCAAATTTAGTAGGACCTCCTTCAATACCCACCGGTATTGGATGGCGGGGGTCCAAACTCTTTGATCCCCTCATATGTAAGTTACTATTAATACTTTAATCCGGCTACTTATGACTGTATCCCTGCTGACTCAGACTACTTAGCCGAGGGTAACGTCACCTTAAAAAGAGGGGCCTACCATAATATGCATTAATAACTCAATTAATTATCTTTCTATAATCCGACCCTTTAGGATTGTATCCTTGCTGACTCAAACTACTGGGTTAAGGGTAACGTCACCTTCAAAAGAGGGGCCTACTACAATAACTAAGATAATCTCTTAAAAAGTGCAAAAGTGCGGAAATAATCAAAGGTTACACTATACACGAGTCGGAGCCAAGTGATTCATCTTGTCTATCTGTTTTTATTTTTATTTTATTTTTCAGCATTTTAGTTAGTTTTTATTTTTCTAGTTTAAAACCTTTTTCTAATTTTTGATTTGATTAGACGTTGAGGATAAACCGGTACTAAAAGCTCTTGTGTCCTTGGACGACCTCGGTATCTTGCCAACACTATACTACGCTCACGATGGGTGCACTTGCCCATATGTGTGTTTGGTGTTAGTAAAATATCGTGTTTTATAAATTTAAAACTTGACTAACGTATAAAAAGGGCTTAAAATATACTTAAATACCTATCACACTTTACGCACATCAAGTTTTTGGCGCCGTTGCCGGGGACACAAGGATTTTAAGAAAGTTAGGAATCAACGGCCTAATCGTTTTTTCTAATTTTTCTGTTTTTTTAGGATTTTTCTTAATTTTTCAGCTTCTGCAGAACTCAGCACGGGCCGTGCCCGCTGAACACGCCCCGTGCCCAATCATTGGAACTGGCAATCCTGTTTTAAGTCAGACAGTAAGCTGAACACGGGCCATGCCCACTCAACACGCCCCGTGCCCAAGATTCAGTTACTGAAAACAGAACCGTAAGATCCCGACGGTTGGTAATTTCTGACACAAACATGAGTGATACTGATATTTTTTACTTTCGGCACTCTTATGGTACGTGGTGTCAAATATGTGGTGGTTCCCATAAAGAATTAGAATATTATTTTCTAAATTATAAGCCCCACTATATAGACCCATCGTTTTCCCGTAGCCTTAAGAGGGGCGAAAGTAAAAAAAATCCCTATCTCTCCCTCGAATGTTCTCAACCTGATCTTCTAGGAGAAATGCTTCTTGATGAACTATTTCAATTGGAAGATCTAATTCTTAATTGGTTAAAAGAACTTAGGATGGATTTCAATAATTTATCTCATGACGATAACCAAAAAGAATTGTTGGGATCACATTTAATTGAAAACAACTTCGTTGTTTCCGATGTTACCTCTAACTATAATGAGGACTTGAGCGATAGTCATCCCTGTGTCGATTGTGCCGTGAAGGACTCTCCATCGACTTCGTTCGATGCATACATAGACCTGAGCGATTCGGCATACACCTTCTTTAACGAGAGCCCGGGAAAGGGTTAGACTTGTCCACCTACATATAGCCTAGGAATCACCCTCACCGACAACCTCTTGCGTTCTCGTTTTAATTTAGAGCAATTAAGGTATCTTAGGCACTTTGGGGTTGTTCCATCCAGTAAGGAACCACCCGATCTGAGTAAGTTCCTTAAAAATAGACACACTTCATAAAACAACCTTTCGACACGGGGCCGTGCCCAGGTCAGCACGCCCCCGTGTCCACCAAAAGATTCCTTTCTGACTTTTTGTCAGAATACGGACAAAATGTGTCAGGATCTTGCCTGCACACGGGGCTGTGTCCAGCCAACACGGGGCCGGGTCCAGCATGCTGTCGTTTTCTATAAATGCAGCCAAGAATCCTGCACATTTGGACCATCCAGGGACAGAGATTTGAAAGGATCTTCTCACTTACCATCCTAGGTATTTTCTAAAAGAAGGTTCTAACAACCATCTTGTCCTTTCCTCTTTTATCCATTGCCTTCTTCTTCATCTTTCTTGCATCAACACCTCCATTGAAGCTTGAGATCACCATGATTCCAAGCTTTATTGAGATGTTTATTAGGTTTTTGTTCAAGGAATCTTGTTAAAAATAAGTTGTACAACATTGTTTTAAGTTATTTCTGCTCAAAAATGCTTCATAAGTCGGAAAAATAATTTGAAACTCCAAGATTCCTTGTTCCAAAGATCTGCAGAAAGTTGAACACGGGGCCGTGCTCATTGAGCACGGGGCCGTGTCCGAAGTCACTGTTTCATTAAAATGAACTATTTTTGGTTTGTTCTCGTAGAATGTCTAGTCAAAACAGTGGAACCTCTTCTGCGCACTCTAGAAACAGTCGAAGGGAAAAAAGGTCATCAATTGAAGCAACTCTCGTACGCTACGTAATGGCATTACGTGAAGCTCTTGACGAGATGACTTCGCTAGAGGAGGTCCTAATAGACCGTATAAATTATCTTACGGTGGGGTTGGAAAACAGTTTTCAAGAAATCAACCTCTTGCACCAGAGGTTGAACATTCTTGTGACACCTCCCATGGAACCAATCCTCCCTCAAGAGGATTGGAACTTAGCACTTGGAATCAACAACCCGATCGGATGGGACGACATTCCAGCGGAGCCTCCTCTTGAAGATCTACAAGAAGTCCAGGTGGAAGTTGCACCACCTCAAACCAATGCCAATGAGCCCGTCTTTCTTCTCCCTAGGGAGATAGATGAGTGGCTCGCCGATGTGTGAGGAACCCATGCCCGGAGAAAGAAGTTTTTCAAGCCACATCCAACCGAGGGAATTATCTTCTCGGAAATTTTGCTATTAGAATAAGTATTAGGCTAGAACTTCTTGGTCTAGATTTCTTGTGTTTCTTTGACCTATTTATCTAGAATTTTAACTTTTAGGACTATTATGTAATTCTCTATGACTTAATGAATGATGGTTTCAGCTAATTTGGTGTTTGGATGATGTTGTAATGAGTAAAACACACTCGGGATGGTGAAGGATAACAAGGGAACATGAACCAGTACCACATGCACGAAAACAGGGCAATCAGTCAAAATTTTCTTCATTACAGCAAGTTCAGCACGGGCCGTGCCCGCCCAACACGGCCCCGTGCTGCACAATCTGCAGAGAATGCCCAGTTCAGGTAACTGGACACGGGGCGTGCTCACTGAACATGCCCCCGTGCCCAGGCTTCTGTTTCTCTTTATTCATTTCTGTTACTGGCGATCTGAACACGGGGCCATGTCCAGACACCCAGTAACATAAATTTTGCTTTTTCACACCTTTTTACACATTCAATCAACCTAAAAACTTATTTTTGGGACACATTGAGTACAATGTGTAATTTAAGTGTGGGGGGATGCTAAAACTTTGAATCTTGCAAGTCCTAATCACAAGCATTACACAAAACTCTATTGGAACCGCTAATCACCCCAAATGTTTTCAATTTTTTTTCATTTTTTTTACTTGTCTAGGTTTAATTTGGGAATTTCAAATTATAAAAAGGTTATATTTTTACAAATTTACAACCGATAGCGTCGTGATAAAAAGAACCAACATAAGAAAATTATGAAACAGCATGACAAGCTTAGTTAAAATTTGATTATATATACTTGATCACATAAAAACCCATTCCCACAAAAGTGAGTTTTGAGCCTTTATTGAGCATACAAATAAATACCTTTAAACTAAATGCTCATTTTTCGTTTCTTGTGAGAATAGCCACTTGGTTCTTACGACTCTAGAACTTGCCACGACGATACATTCCCGGTCCTTACCAACTTAAACCCGAGTAAGTAAATGATGGAGGCATTAGGACTAACCCTTTTTATTTCTACACCATTATTTTTCTTTTTTTTACCACCTACCCAAAATCCCCCTAGTTAACCCCTTTGAGCCTAAACCATTTCATTTCTTAACCCAAAAAAACAAACATCCTTTCACCCATCAAAACCTTTTTTTTTTATTTTTAACCCTTTGTTTTAGTAACAAGCTCGGTTTTTCGTATGACTTTTCCTAAAAAAAAAAAATTGTTGATAATGAAGCAAAAAAATAAAATTAAAAAAAATAAATAAATAAACAAACAAGTTTATCAAAAATAACTTTTTTTGAATAATGGCTTCATAAAAATAAAAATTGCAAAAAAAAAATAAATAAAAAGTCTTACGAAAACCGACGCTTTTTACGCCTTTCGCCATTTTACTAACCACTAACCCAACCACCTACCTTTAACCCAAGCCAAACCCTTCACCCAAAAGTCCTCTTGATATTTACAAAGGTATATAGTTAAAAAGGAGGATGATTGATCACTTGGCAAGCCTATGGTAGGAATAAGTTCCATGCCGCTCTCGAGTGATTCACTAAAATACATCTTCGGCCGAGTGTTGAGTGATCCCCCGTGAGGTATGTGAACTTGTATATAAATGGAATTTAAAAAAAAAACATGTTATGCCCTAATAAGTAATTTATCTTATGTAATGTTTTAAATAAATCATGACGAATAGGATTGTAAATAAATAGAAAAATAAAACTTGATAAAGAATCTTGGAAATCCCGACATTCTATGACAAGCCCAAAAACCTTCTCTTCTACCCATTCCATTTGGGAGTGTAAAGCCACATTATAAAGAGTTTTGCTTGAGGACAAGCAAAGATTCAAGTGTGGGGGTATTTGATGTGCACAAAATGGAACATATAAATTACATCAATTGTGGCATAAAACTAACCTTTTTTAGTACTAATGTTGGAAAAAATGTGTTTTTGTCTTCCTTTTGTATTTTCAGGATTAAATGAGCTCAAATTAACAAAAGAAGCAAAAAGGCAGCTAAATCTAACATAAATACAAGAAAAGGAACAAACATGGCATGCCCGACCTCCCCGACAACATCTTCCCAAGCAAAACAAGAAAACAGAAGGCTGAACACGCCCCGTGCTCAGTGAACACGGGGGCGTGCCCAAGTGCCAGCATAAAAGACAAAGCTATAGAAGCTTCTATCGCCCACCACGGGGCCGTGCTCAGCGGACACGGGGTCGTGGTCAACTATAAGATTCGCAGAATCCAGGGAAATCTTGATAGTACATATATGCTTCTGCACACGGGGGCGTGCCCAGCGGACACGGGGGCGTGGTCAACTAATGCAGACAAACTGCAATTAATGAAGACAGAGAAGAGGATGGACACAGGGCCGTGCCCAATGGACACGGGGCCATGCCCGAGCTGCTGTTCAGGCTATAAATAGGGGTGCTTGGCTCATTTGCAAACCATCCCTTGGCACACCACCTCTCTCACACTTCACTCACCACCCACCACCATCACAACACCATCATCCACCACCATCATCCATTGTCCATCGTAGAGTGTGTGAGTCGTCTCGGGATCCAAGATCGATCGTAAGAGTTCTTGACAATCAAATGCCATGTTTGCCTAAGTCTCTTACATCACTTGGTGAAGACAAGTGTCTAGTGTAATACTTTTTATTTTTAATCTTTTCGCACTTTTTACTTGGTTTTGTATTAATGACTTTAATAACTAGTTTCTTATGTTGAAGGTGATTCTTCCTTATCGTTTGTCCGTGGTGTCTTGGCATTATTTTACTGTCTATATAAAATAAAAGATTTTCACCATTCATATCTCCACGGTCTATATGGAGATATGTTGGCTACCTGGTCGGGGGTTAAGGGAACGGTTTGGTAAGAGTCTTGCCTTGTTCAGTGTATAGATCCTGCAAGGACCTGGGTCAAATTTAGTAGGACCTCCTTCAATACCCACCGGTATTGGATGGCGGGGGTCCAAACTCTTTGATCCCCTCATATGTAAGCTACTATTAATACTTTAATCCGGCTACTTAGGACTGTATCCCTGCTGACTCAGACTACTTAGCCGAGGGTAACGTCACCTTCAAAAGAGGGGCCTACCATAATATGCATTAATAACTCAATTAATTATCTTTCAATAATCCGACCCTTTAGGATTGTATCCTTGCTGACTCAAACTACTGGGTTAAGGGTAACGTCACCTTCAAAAGAGGGGCCTACTACAATAACTAAGATAATCTCTTAAAAAGTGCAAAAGTGCGGAAATAATCAAAGGTTACACTATACACGAGTCGGAGCCAAGTGATTCATCTTGTCTATCTGTTTTTATTTTTATTTTATTTTTCAGCATTTTAGTTAGTTTTTATTTTTCTAGTTTAAAACCTTTTTTCTAATTTTTGATTTGATTAGACGTTGAGGATAAACCGGTACTAAAAGCTCTTGTGTCCTTGGACGACCTCGGTATCTTGCCAACACTATACTACGCTCACGATGGGTGCACTTGCCCATATGTGTGTTTGATGTTAGTAAAATATCGTGTTTTATATATTTAAAACTTGACTAACGTATAAAAAGGGCTTAAAATATACTTAAATACCTATCACACTTTACGCACATCAAACTTCAAGGAGCTCGATTCTTTTATAATATCGATTTACGCTTAGGATATCATCAACTGAAAGTACAGGAAGAGGAAATTCCTAAAACTGCTTTTAGAGCTAGGTATGGTCATTATGAATTTACAGTCATGCCATTTGGTTTAACCAATGCCCCAGCCGCATTTATGGACATGATGAACATAATATGTAAACCATATCTGGATAAATTCATAATTGTCTTTATAGATGACATTCTTATTTACTCTAAGAGTAAAGAGGATCATGCAGAGCATTTGTTTACACTTCTGAATTTGCTGAGAAAAGAAAAGCTTTACGCTAAATTTTCAAAATGCGAATTTTGGTTAGTGGAAGTGCAATTTCATGGACACCTGCTAGTCATGAAGGAATTCATGTAGATCCCACAAAAATCGAGGCAATTATTAAATGGAAAGTCCCTGAATCACCGACGGAGGTAAGAAGTTTTCTTGGACTAGTAGGTTATTCAGACGTTTTATTCAAGATTTTTCTAGAATTGCCTTTCCCTTAACAAAATTGACCTGCAAATCAGTTAAGTTTGAATGGGGACCAAAACAAGAAGAAGCTTTTAGGATTCTGAAGCAAAAGTTAACCAATACACCCATACTAGCGTTACAAGAAGGAACTAAAGATTTGATAGTCTATTGTGACGCTTCTAAGGTAGGTTATGGATGTGTGTTGATGCAACGTCAAAAGGTTATAGCCTATGCCTCTAGACAACTTAAGAATCATGAAGAGAATTATACAACCCATGATCTAGAGTTAGGAGCTATAATTTTTGCCCTTAAGATTTGGAGACACTATCTTTACGGTAGCAAGTTTACTGTCTTCACCGATCATAAGAGTCTAAGATATGTTTTTGGGCAAAAGGAGTTAAATATGAGACAGAGAGGCTGGATGGAAATTCTTAGTGATTATGATTGTGATATCCAGTATCATGCAGGAAAAACTAATGTAGTAGCCGATGCTTTAAGTCGAAAGTATCATGAAAAGCTAAGACGAGTACGTTCTCTCAAGTTAAATCTGCAGATAGATTTAAATGAGCAAATTAGAGAAATGCAGGAAACAGTAATCAAGGACGATACTGAAAGATTAAAAGGAATGATTAAGGAATTAGAACAAGGAACAGTTGGAATTTGGAGATTCCATAAGAAAAGAATCTGGATACCTAAACAAGGAAACCTACGCCACCGAATTTTAGAAGAAGCTCATAAGTCTAAGTATACGATACATCCTGGTAATGATAAAATGTATCAAGACTTAAGAAAGAATTTTTGGTGGATAGGAATGAAAAAGGATATAGCAACCTATGTTGCTAAGTGTCTAACCTGTTCACAGGTTAAAGCGGAACATCAGAAACCCTCAGGTTTATTGCAGCAATTAGAAATGCCAATATGGAAATGAGAATTAATAACAATGGACTTTGTTACTAAATTACCCAAGACACGAAAAGGTAATGATGCATTCTGGGTGATTATAGACAGATTAACCAAATCTGCTCATTTCTTACCTATGAAGGAAACTTTCAGTATGGAACAATTAGCCAAGTTATATTTAAATGAAATTGTTTCATTACATTGAATTCCTTAATCTATTGTTTCTGATAGAGATAGCCGTTTTACTTCTCATTTTTGGACTAGTTTCTAGAAAGAAATGGGAACCAAGTTAAAACTAAGCACAACTTATCATCCTCAAACGGACGGACAAAGCGAAAGTACAATACAGACAATGGAGGATATGCTTAGAGCTTGTGTAATTGATTTCGGAGAAAATTGGGACGATCATTTACCATTAATAGAATTTTCCTACAATAACAGCTATCATACCAGTATCAATGCTGCACCATTCGAAGCACTTTATGGACGAAAGTGCCGAACTCTAGTCTATTGGGCAGAAATTGGAGAAAAACAACTGTCTGGACCAGAGATAGTACAAGAAATAACGGACAAGATTATTCAAGTCAAGGAAAGACTAATAGCAGTAAGGGATCGTCAAAAGAGTTATGCTGATAACAGACGAAAACCATTGGAGTTTCAAGTAGGAGATAAGGTGTTATTAAAAGTTTCTCCATGGAAAGGAGTGGTCAGATTCGTTAAGAGGGGAAAGCTAAGCCCTAGGTATGTTGGACCTTTTAAGATCATTAAAAGAATAGGACCAGTAGCTTATCAGCTACAACTGCCAGAAGAAATGGCAGGAATAAATGATGTATTTCTTGTATGTAATCTCAAGAAGTGCATAGCAGACGAATCATTAGTAATATCTCTTAAGGACATAGAAGTAAATGAGAAACTTAAATTTATAGAGAAACCGCTACAAATTGAAGATGGAAAGATCAAGAATCTCAAACACAAGAGATTAGCTCTAGTCAAAGTGAAAAGGGATTCCAAGAGAGGACCAGAGTACACTTGGGAGCTCGAATCAGAGATGCGAAAGAAATATCCACACTTGTTCCAGTAGACCTCGAGGACGAGATCTAAAACAAGGTGGGGAGGATATAATAACTCTCTGACGTGTGTGCGTATACACATATTTTTATCATGAATAAACACACGATTCGGTTTTAAATTTATAAAAGTGATTATTACTTTAACATCAAAACACACACGAAAGAGGCAAGTGTACCCCGTCATATATGTAGTAAAGTATCGGTAAGAACCAAGTATCGATCCAAGGAAATGGGCGGAGGAATAATACTAGACCTTTGTCACTAAACTACCGGTAAAAACATAAGTTGTTTGATTTTTAATAAACTAAAGTAAGCATAAACAACTACTTATAAAAACATAATAAATTTCAAATATGAAAATAGATAAATAGCCTTGCTTAATACACAACCAAAGCATGTCAACTAAGTCGGTTTTGGCACTAGAAGCATTTGATCAATTCTCCAATTTCAAAACAATTAGTATCCCTTTCGGGAATCCTAACATGACAATCATTCGGAAAGTTAAAACGATAAACACACTTTAACCACCTAAAATTGTTCTTTAATGTGCAATTGATAAATGTCTATGAAAATCTCTTAAAAATAAGTTAGTCATCCGTTAGGAGTTTTCTAACATCACTTAAACAAGGAAAGCGACACCGATAAACACAATGCAACCACCGAGACAAGCATAAACTAGATTAAATCACAACCGAGTTCATCTTACAAATCTTGCACATAAATTCACCAAGATAGCAATTTTGGCCTAAACTACTAACTAAGCTAACAAACCATGGCAATAATTTATAACGACACCATTTAACCCGTTAAGGTCCTTACGTGACGACAAGCTTTCTTGATTAACAATAATTACATTTTATTAAACCATTAACCATTTCTAGTATCATGGTGCCCACATTTTAACCAAGCTAAACTAGTTAACCAAGTTTAAAGTTTACTAATACATGATTAATTAAGCTTCATTTTTCAACTATCTTAACAAACCAAATACCAATCATCCAACACAATTACTTATAATCAAGAAATCAATATCAATAACAAGGTTGCAAACTAATCATTAAAGATTAACATAGAAAATACTTCCAAATGTCATTACAAACAAAGATTAACATACTAATGGTTATAATCAAGCAAGGGATTGTTGTGTTTTTGCCCAAAGGCTACAATAATACATAAACATTAATCTAAGTGCTTGAAAGATTAACAAAATCATGGAAAGATTAGAAAACCAAACCATAAACAAGCATAAGATTAAGAATCTGGAAGATAACGAAGCTAATCGGCACAATATGGCTTGAATCCGGGTGAAAGCAGAAGCCTCCGGAGCCTGAAAATCGCCAGAATCGCTTCCAAAATGTCCAGTCTTACGAGTAGAATGTTTCTGCAAGTTTTTATATAATTTCGATCTCGCACGGTCGTGCACCCTGTGGCACGACCGTTCACTTTTTGCATTATTGGAGTTACTGTGCACCATACCGCATGACGTCATCAGATCTTGACCAGATTTCGATCGGCACGGGCGTGCCATGGGTTGCACGGGCGTGCATTACCGAGATGGGTTTGGCACGACCAACTGCAGAGGTAGTGCGCATCCGCATGGGCGTGCCACCAGTCGCACGGGGGTGCGTTCCCGGGATTTCGTTGCACTCCTGATCGCACTGGGTGTGCAACGCCGAGCTAAGCCTTGTTGTCGCATCCGCACGGGGGTGCCACCAGTCGCACGGGGGTGCGTTTCCGGGATTTCGTTGCACTCCTGATCGCACTGGGTGTGCAACGCCGAGCTAAGCCTTGTTGTCGCATCCGCACGGGGGTGCCACCAGTCGCACGGGGGTGCAACTTGCCCATGTCAGAATTTTCCACAGAATGTTCGCAGTTCAGCCGTTTCGCCCGGAAAGTCCTCGTTTTCACCATCATCTTGTTTGGTATGCTGTTTTAGGCCTGTAAACAAAAGTATACATGATTAAGTATCCGAATGACGGTTTTACGGCCGAAAACGCATAAAATGGGGATAAAATGGGGGACTAAAATATGTGTAAATTGGTGAATATCACTCTCCTAAAAACCCTTAAAATACTCCTATACGTCCTAAATTACACCCCGTATACGAAAAACGGACCTAATTTACCATTATATTAGTAAAAATCAAATAAAATTAAATCTATAAGGCTCTCGCGGGGCGCGACCCCCTTAAGAGTATGTGTCGCGGGCCGCGACCCCCTAGAGAGTATGTGTCGCGGGCCGCGACCAGATGCCATCAGGCGACACCACAGGTTGCCACGTGGCCATTTGCGTGTTGAGGCTAGTAGTTTGACTCGACTAAGCTAGGGCCTACCCTAGCAGTCTCGCGGGCCGCGAAAAAGACAGAGAAGGGACTCTCGGGGCGCGAGCCGCCCTTCGTCCAGACCTATAAAAAGGGGCCTCAGGCTCAGTTCATCGTCGCTCAATTTCTTTTCTCTCTCAAAGATATATAACTGCTAAAACTCTCAGGTATTATACCCCTAAAAAGCGAAGCTCTGCCTCGTTGTAAGTATTATAACCCTCGGTTACGTATTGGTTACTCTACCCGATTGATCTAGGGCTCCGTAACGCATGTTGAGGCTCTACCTGACTCAGTCGTTGGAGTTCTGTCTCGGGGGTATGGCTAATGTAAATTGGGTTATCTTGCTAACATGTGTGCATTGTTTAATTTTAATAGATTATAACCAGGAAGTCACCAGAAAGCAGTAGTATTATCTAAAACAGCAATGTGAGTACATCTATTTTTGTAAACCTTTTTATACAAACCTCAAATGTTATAAATTATGATAACAGTTATTGAGTCTATGTATTCTACAATTACTGTCGGTATGTTGGGGTTTTGTATACATTACTTGTTACTATATTGTGAATAGTAGCATGACCACAAGTCAGGATTGACACTATCATGGGTGGTAATTGGGTAGATATAAACATTGTAATCGCCCTCAATACTGTAAAATGATAAAAGCTTGTTTTGATTAAATTGGGATGCACTCGCCAATATTTCTTGCTGATAAAATATTTTTAAAACGCATTTCAGGTAATAAAATGTGAAAGCAAATAGAAGCTAGTTGGAGAGCACTGAAGGCTTGGAAAAGTGGCTATAAAAGTTACCTAAATAAGAAGAAGTTTCATTTCAATAAATTAGGGTTTATCCCTATAAACATATTATAATGGAAACTTGGGTTTTTCTCATGTATTTATTATATATAAAAAGTGTGGTATTTTAGCTCTGATAACTATTTCCTAACTACGGTCCTGATGTTAATTTCCGCTGCCAACTTAATAAACACCGATACCACCAGCTCTGTGTGCTGCTCGCGGCCGCCCGCCCCTCGGGGCAAGGGGTCGGGGGTTGCGACACATTCAGTGAGACATTCTGTCTCACATTATTCATCTCACTCTCACCACTCATACCAATCCTACCAATCCCACCATTCTTACTCACATTCTTTAAATGACTCTTTCGACCCCAATCAGTTTATTAACACTCCACATGTAGGCCAAAACCAGCTAAATCAGCAAAACCAACCGGATGACGATTCTTCCCAGAAATGCCGTCATCAGGATCCCATATGCATCCGATTGAACTGTCAAGTGACATGGCATCCTATGCTGGATCTCCATATCAGGGTCTCGATGAATGGGACCAATACTTTAACCAATTTACTGTTGTTTACACACCACCATATCCACCTCCACAAATGCCGTCGCCTCCACAAGAGGATGAGCCAATGGAGCTGCGGAACAACCGCAACCACCACCACAACCGAGGAAGCCTCATGGTGCACGTATGTTGGTACATGCGAGGCAAGGGTCGGGTTCGCTTCCACTTTTTCCACCATCTTATCCTACCATTCAAGAGGACCCATAAATGGGTAGACCCTTTAACACTGAACATATTGTTGAGCCACTTCAGCAATCGTCTGCTCAATAACCACCTTTGGGATTTGATAACCCTATCCCTACCTATCTAGATATGTCTGGATATAGTTCATCTTATTCGGCAGCTCCTATGGATTTTAATTGTCCAGCGCCACCGTACGACCTCTACATGCAGGCGGTTGTGTATAATACACTTTATCCCTTACCATTTCCTCCCGCTTATCCAAATGCTAGATATCCAAATTATGGATACCAGTATCTTGTTGCTCCTCAACCACAACCGCAACCGCAACCACAACCACCGCCACAACTTGAGGCTATTAATCAAGCCTTGGAACGGGCGGAGCAGACTCAACGACAGGCTGAAAAGAACGAAAAGAGAACAAACAAAATCTTCAAGAAGCTTACCAAGATAATCAGAGGAAAGAAGGATGAGTGAAGATTGTACTTTATATTTCATTGTAATTTTAATTTCCAAAAGTCCATGTTGGACATGTTATTTCATTTTATTTCAAAAAGTCCCTATGTGGACAAGGATTGTAATTTTATTTCAAAAGTCCCTATGAGGGAAAGTATTGTAATCTTTCATATTTTAATGATAATCTTTGAAGTTATCTTATATGTATTCATTACATCCTTTTCAAGCGATCGTCTCGATTTTAATTCGAACTTTATCAATCTGCTCAAAATTTCAACAAAATCTTCTTAATGGTTTTTGACTAGCCATATGGCAAAGCCTATATTATTGGCAATGATAAATGGCAGTGATAAATGGCAGTGTGGCAATGAGGAATCACACTGACCTAATAGGTGGTGGATTATTTCCAAGCCTTATGGTCGAATGAGACCATGGCTAAAGATATATATATATATATATATATATATTGTCAAACCGTTAAGACATTCTTCTTGTATTAACATTCGAAGTAATGTTAATACTTCTGGCAATTTGGCAATGAGGAATCACATTGACCAATAGGTGGTGGACTATTTTCAAGCCTTATAGCCTATATGATCAAATGAGATCGTGGCTAATATCATCAATGCGATGATCATTTATTTTAACATCCAATGGGATGTCAAATGATTTGCCTACGAGCTATATTTTATTGTCCATTGAGATAATGGCAGTTGTGACCATATGATACACTATCCAAATAGGGTGGAGGACATATGTCCAAACTCTATAGCCACATGATCCAATGAGATTACGGCTAATATTAATATCAAGTCATCAAATTAGATGACCATTTTTATAATCAAATATATCACATGGAATATTAATCTATTTTATTGGCATAGTCCATATTTTAAAGATGGCTAACCAGAATTCTGGAGGGGCCGTTGACGCGCGTGGTAACATTGGACACGCAACCTGTGAAGGTGAAGGGAATGACCCTCAAGACCAGATTGCCGCTGAGGTAGGCAAAGCAATGGAAACTTTCACGGCAAGTTTTAAAGGATCCGGTTCGACCCATCCGAAGTCCCAGTCAATCCCACATCCTTCCACGCATAAATCTGAGAGCTCACACTACTCCTCACATGAGAGGAGTGAGCCCAAGCAAGTAGCCAAGGAGAAAACCTGGTCTAATAAAGACGGGTGCACGTACAAATATTTCGTATCTTGCAAACCCTGAGACTTTACAGGGGGAAGGGAGCCATCGATGTCATGAAGTGGCTCGATGAGATGGAGACTGTCGTAGACATCAGCGGTTGTGCTGATCGAGAAGTCGTGAAATATGTATCCCAGTCATTTAAGGACGATGCCCTAACATGGTGGAAGGCTATGATACAGTCAGCAGGGAAAATGTCCCTGTACAATATTAAATGGTCCAAATTCGTGGACCTAATCAAGGAGACATATTACCCTCCACATGAAGTGGAGAAAGTAGAGTCTGATTTCTTGACTCTTACTATGAAGAATCTAGATTGTCGGAAATATGTGTCTGACTACAATTCACTATCCAGATTGGTTCCTTATCTGACCACTCCCAAGTCTAAGCGCTTTGCGCAATTTATCGGTGGGTTAGCACCTGAGATCAAGGCATGCTTAAAGCATCCAACCCTGCTACTTTTAGATTTGCTGTAGATCTATCTCTTTCACTCACTCAGGACGAAGTGAGGTCGAAATCAGTCAAGACTGAGACTGAAGGGAAAAGGAAGTGTGATGATGATAACTTCCAGAAATCCAAGAAGGGCAAATTTGGGTTCAATAAGAACCAGCAAAGGTCCGATGAGAGACCGGTATGCTAAACTTATGGGAGACGACACTAGGGACAGTGTCGGTCTAATCAATAGTCAAAGCAGTGTGGGATTTGCAAGAAGACTGGTCATCAGTACCATGAATGTAGGGACTTGAAGAATGTTGTTTGCTTCGGATGTGGTGAGAAAGGCCACATAAAGACCAATTTCCCTAAGCGTACTACTGAGGGTACTGCTAAACCTGGAGAGGCAAAGAAACCGAATGCAAGATCATTTCAGCTGACTGTAAGAGAAGCAGTCAATGATGCAAACGTCATTACGGGTACGTTTCTCGTTAATGATATATTTGCTAGAGTTCTATTTGATTCTGGAGCTGATAGAAACTTTGTAGATCATAAGTTTAGTAAACTACTAAACCTACCCCTAAGAATTCTAGATATAACTTATAAAGTTGAATTTGCTAACGGTAGTATAGAAATAGCCTCCACGATTCTTGATGGATGAGTTATATCCATTAAGAACATTCCTATCCCTGTTAAACTTTTGCCAATGAATTTGGCAGGGTTCGATATAGTTTTAGGCATGGATTGGTTAGTTCGTAACCAAGCCCGTATTGCCTGCGATAAGAAACTTATCGAGATTAAATCCCCACCCGGTGAGTACTCTCCATTCATGGAGACCAACATTATGGATTGCCTAAGAAAGTATCTTTGCTTAACGCATCCAAGTGTTTGAAGAGAGGCTTTGTCATCTACATGGAACAAGTGATGATTGATGAACCAAAGCTAAATATTGAAGACATTCCAGTCATCTCTGAGTACCCAGATGTGTTCCCTGAAGATCTACCCGGTCTGCCCCCGGAGAGGCAACTTGAGTACAGGATCGACAGCTTACCTGGAGCTGCTCCTGTAGCTAGAGCTCCATACCGATTAGACCAACAGAGATGAAGGAGTTGAAGGCTCAACTAGATGAACTATTGCAGAAAGGCTTTATTCAGCCTAGTTCCTCGCCTTGGGAAGCTCCTATCCTATTTGTTAAAAATAAGGACGGTTTAATGCGGATGTGCATTGACTACCACAAGCTGAATAAGATAACGATCAAGAATCGTTATCCATTACCAAGGATCGACGATTTGTTCGACCAGTTGCAAGGAGCTAGTTACTTCTCGAAGATTAATTTGAGATCTGGTTACCATCAACTGAAAGCTAGGAGCGAGAATGTTCCAAAGTCAACTTCCAGGACAAGATACGACCATTATGAATTCCTAGTGATGCCTTTTGGGCTCACTAATGCACCTACAACATTCATGGATCTCATGAATAGAGTCTGCAAGACGTATTTAGATAAGTTTATTATTATCTTCATAGACAACATACTTATCTATTCTCGTAACCAGAATGATCATGAGAAACATCTCAGATGCATACTTGAATTGCTAAAGCAAGAGAAGCTTTATGCAAAATTCTCTAAGTGCGAGTTTTGGCTTAGAGAGGTCCAGTTTTTGGGACATGTCATCCGTGAGCGTGGTATCCAAGTGGATCCCACTAAGATAGAGGCTATCATGAATTGGGAAGCACCCAAGACTCCATCAGAGATTCCTATTTTCTTAGGACTGGCCGGTTATTATAGAAGATTCATTGAGAACTTCTCAAGGATAGCCACTCCTTTGACTACTTTGACCTGCAAGAATGTCAAGTTTGACTAGGATCCCAAACAGAAAGAATCCTTTGAAATTCTGATGCATAAATTGAGCAATGATCCTCTCTTAACCCTACCTGAGGGGGATCGAAGACTTTGTCGTATATAGTGATGCCTCGCACACAGGTATAGGTTGTGTACTCATGCAACGAGTCAAGGTGATTGCATATGCATCACAACAACTTAAGGTGCACAAAAAGAATTACACTACCCATGATCTGGAATTGGGTGTCGTTGTATTTGCACTAAAGTTATGGAGACACTATTTATATGGCACAAAGTGTATTATATACACTAACCATTAAAGTCTCCAGCATTTGTTTAATCAGAAAGATTTGAATATGCGACAATGCCGTTGGATAGAGACATTAAACGATTATGAATGTGAGATTCGTTACCATCCCAACAAGGCAAGTGTCGTTGCTGATGCCTTGAGCCGCAAGGAAAGGGTTAAACCCGTTCGGATTACCGCCAAAAGCATTTTGCTACGTACTCTTAAATGAGAAGCTGCTAGATGCCTGGAAACAAGCCTTATTAGAAGAAAATGCTTCTAATGAAGGATTAGGTGGAACTGTTGATCAGTTAGCACCTGGGAATGACAGAATCCTGAGATTTAATAATCGTATTTGGGTTCCTATATTTAGAGGACTCAAAGATCTGATCCTCTAGGAAGTTCATAATTCCAGATATTCTGTACATCCTGGAGGAGATAAAATGTACCAAGATTTGAAAAAGAATAATTGGTGGATGGGTATGAAGAAATCCATAGCCACTTATGTAGCTAAGTGTCTGACGTTTTCGCAAGTTAAAGCTGAACATCAAAAACCGTCAAGACTGCTACAACAACTTGAAATTCCCACATGGAAATAGGAGATGGTAACTATGGACTTGATTACCAAGTTACCAAAGACCAAACATGGCAATGACACGATTTGGGTGATTGTCGATAGACTGACTAAGTCGGCCAATTTTTGCCAATCAAGGAGACTTACAGTTCCGACAAATTGGCCAAATTATATGTGGATAATATTGTGTCCTTGCATGGCATGCTAGTATATATTGTATCTGATAGAGATACGAGATATACATCTCACTTTTGGAAAAGTTTCCAACAATCATTGGGCACGAGATTATATTTCAGTATGGCTTACCATCCACAGACTGATGGACAAAGTGAGCATACTATTTAGACATTGGAAGACATTCTAAGAGCATGCGTGATTGATTTAGGTGGAAGTTGGGATGATCATTTACCCCTAATTTAATTCTCCTACAATAATAGTTATCATACTAGCATCAAGGCCGCTCCATTTGAAGCCTTGTATGGGAGAAAATGCAGAATGCCCATTTGTTGGGCTGAAGTTGGGGAAGGCCAACTATCAGGATCTGAGATAGTCCTGGAGACCACCAAAAAGATTATTCAAATCCGTGACATGCTCAAAGCTGCCTGTGATAGGCAGAAGAGCTATGCAGATAAGAGGAGTAAACCTCTTAAGTTCCAAATTAGGGACAAAGTTTTATTTAAAGTATCACCCTAGAAAGGTGTGATGAGATTTGGAAGGAAGGGTAAGTTGAGCCCGAGATACGTTGGACCATTCAAGATAATCGAATGTGTCGGTTCCGTGGCTTATAGACTTAAGCTACCTGAGGAACTAAGTGGAATTCACGATGTGTTCCACATTTGTAATCTAAAGAAATGTCTAGCCGATGAGTCGCTAGCAATGCCTCACCATGATGTACAGATTGATGAAAACCTGAGGTTTGTTGAGAAACCGATTTTGATCGAGGATTGACAGGTTAAAAAGCTATGAAAGAAAATGATCCCCATTGTGAAAGTCATATGGGATGCCCATCGTGGCCCGGAGTGTACTTGGGAGGTTGAGTTAAATATGAGACAAAAGTACCTCTATCTTTTTGAATAAAAATCTCGAGAACGAGATTTCTTTTAAGGGGGTGAGGATGTAACACCTCGAAAATTTTTATCAAATCCTATGGCAACACGTGTCCAATTAACTCTCAAATATGCCTAATAATTTGGATGAGAGGGACTAATTGTGTAAAATTGTGGAAGTATGGATGTGGAGGGACTAAATATGTCAACATGGCAATAATTTGGCCTCTGAGTAACCCTTACGGACCGCAAGGCCTAATGCCTTACGGACCGTATGGCAAGAAAAATATTGTATCTGGCAAGCGGTTACGGACTGTAAGCAATATGTGCTTACAGACCGTAAGCATTTGAAAACCTTGGGCGCCCACCAGGCTTACGGACCGTAAGCCATCACCCCTTACGGTCCATAAGGGATGCAGCTGGCAGAATGGTCAGTCTGCTGTAGCAGCCTGCCTCACATGACACTATTCAACACTAGGAAATCTCTGTGAACACTTGGAAAGATCTTAGCAAGCTTTTGCAAGTATAAATAGCCATCAAAGTTCACCATATTCTTTACTCATTCATTCATACGAGCTTGGGATACGATAAATTATTACCGCATGGTCGGGTATGGGATCAATGACCAATGTGTTGGGAATCCAAATAATTTGTTTTAATTCATTTTGCTTGATAACTTAAACATTGGGGGTTAATACGACCGTGTCCAGGATATCCTCGGCTCATTTAATTGCAAATGGCCACGACTTAAGCACGGGGTGTAGGCATACACCTGACAGATGCTAATGCTATATTAAAATATTTTACAACCCAATAAGGGTATTAAAGTGGTGATATCGGTTAATCATTATCTCGGCATAGTTTTCGGGCCCATATGTATTGACAAGCATGTAAAAGTGATAACATGAGAAATAGTTTATCCCAAGTTATCTATGAAAATATATGTGCTATTGTGTACATAAAATGATTTTGAAATATTTTCAAAAAGTGTCGGTTATTTATATTTACCAGTGTAAACTGACGTATCTTCAAAAGACTAAGCGCAGGTTGCAAGGTACGTAAATAGGCTGGAAGCTACCCGGTAAATGCATAAGTGGAATTTGCAACTCCATGCATAAAGCCTACTAGTCTGTTTATGTAATCTTTTGTTATTCTGATCCGCCTGTGGATCTTTTGTAAACTTTCGGTCTGTTTTATATTTGTACATTTGGACATTGTAATTTGTAATAGTATTTTATACTCACAAGACTTCCGTTGTGTTAATTGTGAATATCTATATCAATTTGTCACGTATAAACCCCAAGTCCGGGAAATCAGGGTTGACATTCAAGCAATCATATTGTTGATAAGAATCTATATTTATACTATATAATAAAGTAAATTAATGTGTGACACGTGTCGTTCATTGGAGCTATCTATTTTTTTTGTTTTCCCGCCTTTAACTTCTACTTAACTATAGATAACTATTTTTAATTAAAGTTAATTATTATATCGTTATCTAAATAATACATCAATATCTATTTATATTTATATTTATCTATATTTATATCTATCTATATCTATATATCTAAATCTAATCTTCTAAATTCTAATAAAGGATTCCAATTAATGGCACATGAATTCTCTCATTTAACCTAAAAATTTATTTATAATTTTTTTAAACTTTTTTTAACAATTAATTAATACATTATCTTTATCAATAATAATAAAATTAATTAGTAAATGATTCCAAATAATTAATTAATTAAGAATGTTAAAAAGTTTAATAAGTTACAAATAATCACACGGGTTTGTGTAGTACCCGAAAGTTAATTTACATATTTATATATTTCCACACAAATATTAACGTATTAATATAACACAATGAGCAATAGATATATTTAATTGAAATATGTTATTAACTAGGTGAGAAACCCGCGCTACGCAGCGGAGTGTCTAGTAAGAAAGGTGCTGAGTGCATTTTTGTACCAAACTGTCACCAATACAACATTACAATAAACAAAGAAGTTACATAATTTGTTTTGTTCCTAATAAAGAATATGTTTTACTTTGAATACTCCATTTGCAATAAAATTTGTATATGAACATTAAGAAAAAAATCTTACTGTGTATTTATTTATTTTCTTTATAAAAAGATAACAAAAGCAAGTTGTTAGAGAAATATCAAAATTACTAAAAGAAATAAATAGGTTAAATATGTATATAGTTTGTAGGCAAACCTTACCATTATCTCTAGGAATAAAGAGGACATATGGTTTGTAGTACAAGGATCGAAATCCATATAAACGAATATCGATCCCGATATTCGATAGCAAAAATAACTCTATTTTTTCAAAATATTTATATAGAAACGTTGAGAAAAACATATTGATTACAACCATGCATTTAGTTTTTTTAGTTCTTGTAAGTTTCAGAGAAAAATAAAATTAATAAACTTAATTCAGTTATCAACGTGTATTAGACATGTATTATTTATACTCTAAGCCTCTAGGGAGTTAATTATTTATCCTCCTATTCCTTTTAAACTATTTGTTATTTCCAAAGTTCCTACTTATTTTTGTAACTTGCAATTTTTTTGTCTTATCAAATAATAACTTTAAAATTATTTAAATAAATACATTGTTAAAATAATACTAAATCTGTATTGGAATGTTATATTATACTTAATTACTTATCGTAGTAAATAATAAAGGTCAAAATTTTTCTCCATAAAGAAAAGTCAAATAAAAACAAAAAGACTAGACATGGTATCGAACTCGGGCAGTCATTGTGCAAGCTTAGTTAATCTCCACTAGGTTGGCTTCAATGTTAATTAATGTAAAGAGAAAAGCAAGCATTTAAATAGAAAAAAAAAAACTTAGTGGATGTCACATGAAATTAGGGCTGTTCAAACCGCTCGACGATCGTTCGAAAAATGCGCGTTCGATTCCCGCTCAGTTTGTAAATGAGCTGCTTGGATTGGTTCGATTCAAATTCAATCCAAGCATGAGCAAAGGTCCGCTCGCTCGTCGATCGCTCGGTTTCGCTCGAATTATTTTTATTAATAATATATATATACACATAGATTTTAAAGATTAGAAGCCCAAAAAATATACTAGCCCAAAAAAATTAAAAGCCCAAAATATATACTAGCCCAACTTAATAGTTAATATAAAAATCTAACCCTAAATCCCTAATTCCTAAAACAATACTCATAAACTGATTGTTCGAACTTCGAAGATCTGTATATCGCCGCTGCCAGTTGCCTTACCACACACCAAAATCTAACACCAGAAGTTTATGGCTTTTGAACTAAATGACAATTTGTATTTCGCACTTTATTTTGTGTTTCTTGATATTGTTAAGAACATTTTTAAAATCATGATTTTAGTTATGTATTGCTTTTGTTAGTAAAGTGTTGGACATGTTTTAATTAAGTTAGGATTTGTTTTTGTTGAACGCAACCTTATAATTCAATCGAGCGAAATCGAGCGAAAACGATTCATTCGATTTTAGTTAGGATTTGATAAAAACCAAGCGAAAACGATCCGATCGATTCAAATTCAATCCGAGCATGAGCATCACTTTTGTGCTCGGTTTTGCAAATCCGGTCCGATCGGATCGGTTGTAATGCAATCCGAGCATGAGCAGACCCTCAATCGGATCGGATCGGCTCATGAACACCCCTACATGAAATCCACTGATGGGCTCTATCATCCCCACTAGCCAAGAAGAAAAGTTACTGTACAACTTCTTTGAAAATGTAGGTTATAGAATTGTAATATAGTACAATGGGTCGACATACGTTGCAACTAAAAAATTAACTTTTTACTAATTAATTAAAGAAATTTAACTTATTTTTTTAATAATTAACGATTCCAAATAATGGCAACGCGTGTGTGATACATGGGTTTGTAATATACGTGTAATAATTAATCAAAAAAGTTTATAATTTACATTTTTCTTTTTTGATATTTAACCTTTGTAATATACGGGTTTTCAAAGAATGTTACGTATCACTCACTTATATATTAGTAACAAAATATTAATCTACTTATTTATTTATCAATCTTATAATAACTATAAGCTAACAAATTAATGATATTATATTTCCTAAACTATTTGTTCATGATAATATTTATTTATTCAACCCGTGTAATACACAATGTTCTAACCTATTTATTAATAAACAAAAACGTATAATGTGTATCTTTTAAGCAATCGTATTGTTGATGAGAAAAAAAACGTATAATGTGTATTTTTAAGCAATCGTATTGTTGATAAGAATTATACAACGTTTTTAAAATAAAAGTGGGATAGGATATTCTTTTTGACTATATTACTTGTTGATAAGAATTATACAACGTTTCTAAAATAAAAGTGGAGTAGGGGATATTCTTTTTGACTACATTACAATAACAGGTTATAATATCTATATTACTTGTTGATAAGAATTACACGGTTGATTTTACTTTTATAAATTTAAAATGTGGGAATAAAAGATAAAAGAGGAAAATGAGAATTACAACTTAAATTTTAAATTTTAAATTTTAAATTTTAAAAGTAGTACAAAATAATGAAACATTAAAATTTTATTATAAAGATGATAAAGTCTATATAATAAAACGTGCAAGGTTGATCAAATCGAATTAAGTATTAAAAGTAATATTGAAAAGGAAATTGGGTAATTTTGAAACGGGTTAAGATTCACGTGTAAGTTAAATGGGTAAACAGTTTAGGCGGAAAAACAAAATTAAGGTTGCCTAGAATTATGTCATGTGCCCCCTTAGATTTTAATTTATTAAGTATAGAGAAAGATATAGCGATAGAGATTATAAACTCAAACAAAGTTGAATATATTTGTGATCAACATGATAATAGTAATGGTGATATGAGATTTGAAGCAATTTTTCAGTAATGGTAATTTGAGATTTGAATTGGTGTTGTAAGTGTAATATCAAGCCTTGTAACTTTGAGATTTGAATTGGTGTTGTAAGTGTAGTATCAAGCCTTGTAACTGTCGCTGTGCAATTCAGTGCAAGTGTTACCGTGGATAAGGTCCTAAACACGTGTTTAGCATATTAGCATGTTTAGTCATAATGGCATGGATAACATCATAATGACGCTAATACTGGCGTCATTATGGAAATAACGGCTTTAACATATAGTGGGTTTAGGGTGTTGCCCCCTATAAATAGGAGTGTTTGTGTAACATTTCATTTAAGCATTATAATACATTGAGAAAAATGTAGTGTATGTATGTGTAAACTGTATGTTTTAGGACTTCGTGTGTTCAGTTTGTCTAGAAGTAGGTAGTACTCTTTTGGAATGTAACATGTGTTGATTATATCAATAAAAAGTTTTTTTTTACTTCTTCTATATCTCTCGTTTATGCTTCCATTCAGGTGATATCAGTGATGGTGCTCGATTCGGAATGATCTATCCGTCTTCCAGATCACCATTTCCCTTGATTAGGTGTTTGTTTCCGCCAAACACCTTAGACACATGAAATTAGATGTGTTCTTGATGATTTGGAGCTTGTAGGATGATTCAAGATCATATTTGAGTTGTCTAAAGTTGTTTGTTCGAGTATAGAGTTCATTTTGAGTTCAAGGTTTTTAGTCAAAATAACAGACTTATTTCCCAGTAACCGTCATTTTAGCGGGTTTAGGTCCAGTAGCCACCAGAATAGCGGGTTTATCTGATTTAGAGGGTTTATCAGATTTAGCGGGTTTATCAATTTAGATTTACCAATTTAGCGGGTTTATTAATTTAGAGGGTTTATCAATTTAGCACGGTTATGGAATAGTGGGTTTATGAATTTAGCATGGTTATAGAACTAGAGGGGTTATGGAATTTTGCAGGGTTATGGAATAGTGTGGTTATGGAATTAGCATGGTTATGGATTAGTGTGGTTATGAATGAGTGTTTGAAAAAATTGTTGATAATATTTTTCGAGAATACTCTACTAGGCCCAAAATTATTAGTTGATTTGTGGGTCGTTTCAATGGTAGAGTTTGTAGTTTCATGGAGAAAAGAGGAGATTTATTGGTTTTGGAAGTTTTTGCAAAGAAAAGGGGGGCAGGGGATTTTCTAAAAAAATATGTTTCTTTGCAAAAGCTTGTGTACTTAATTTTTGTTAAAATGTGCTCATAGTTTAGTCAAGTATGTTCGTGATGAAATTGATTTTGCGTTGGACGCTTAGTTGAAGACTGGACCTTTATTGTATGTCGGTTATAGTAGAGATGATTAGCATTCTTGGTCCTCTCCCAAGTTGATCGCTATGTGGATTCTCGAATTAATCGGGAGGTGCTTACCTTGAGAGGGAGATCAGATATGAAAGATATCGGGTAATTGGTGGAGTCATGAAGATACTAGATTAAGTCATGGAGACACAAGATGAAATCAGACACTTATGGTTAAGATGAAGATAAAGTTTTGGAAGTTGTACACAATATCGAAGTTCAGTTTGTTATTAACTAATTAAACCAATTTTTTTATGTTTGTGGAAATCGGTTGGTTTGATGTTGAGCATTGAAAGTTCGTCTTCTCCATCATATGCTGGTTAAGTTTGAAGATTAGAGGATCAAGCGTTAATACCTTAAGTGGTTGGTTCGCGTTAGCTTAAATCAGGGGTGGCTACGGTTGTGGGGGGGGGGGAGAACTACAGTGTTTGTTATTGGATTCATTGGGTTTCACAAAGCGGCCAAACATATGTGATCTGCAACAAGTCTTTAATTTCAAGGGTTGAAGATCACAATGCAGGGGCAGAAGATCAAGTCTTGCCAGAGAAGAGTGAAGACCTGATATCATTAATCAATAGGGATTCTTTTGATGTAATACTTGTGATTGGTGATTATACAGTTAAGGGGGAGTCTGTAAGTGCAGTATCAAGCCTGGTAACTGTCGCTATGCAATTCAGTGTAAAAGTACAAGTGTTCGCGTGGATAAGGTCCTAAACACGCTAATGAAATAACGTGTTTATCATATTAGCATATTTAGTCATAATGGCATGGATAACAACATAACGATGCTAATATTGGCGTCATTAAGAAATAACAGGTTTAACATATAGTGGGTTTAGCATATAGTAGGTTTAGGGTGTTGCCCCTATAAATAGGAGTGTTTGTGTATGTTGGTGCATATTGTGTAACAACATCTTTGGCTTGGTCTTTGGATATTTTATAAGATTTGGATATGAAGATGTGGATTTCGAGTTACTAGGTCAAGTCCGAATTAATAGTCCATAAATGCCTAGTCCGAATTTGAGTTTAATTGTATATGGGCTTAGCCCAATTCGAATGGCTTGGCTGTAAATATATAAACAATTTTAAGCTTTCGGATTTAGGTTAGACGTTTTGTAGAAAAGTTAGAGTTTGAGAGAGTTAGAGAAAACACAGAGAAAGGCTGTGAGTTCAGGTGATCTTGAGTGGTTGTAAACATTACATTTGATAATCCCAGAAGATCAATTTGGGTATTTGTTTTGTGTTCTTCATCTTAACATTCATGTTTCTCTATTCAACGATCTATCAAGGGGATTCCGCACCCTTGATTGATTATCAATCTTGTAACGATCCACGGGATAGTGACGTACAATTGGTATCAGAGCTTTTGTTCTTATTGCTGATTCGAGATTGATATACGGATTCAAGAAAATCGGCTGAGGTTATTGCTGTTCAAATTCGAGTTCTCGGTTTCTGTTGAAAAACTGGTGTGTCTTGAAGATTGTGAGTACTGTTGAGGCTGATTTTGGGGTTTTCGAGTTACTGTTCTGGGTTGATCTTAAATATTTTGAGTCACTATTCCTTGGATGTTCATCATTTGTTCATCTTATTATTCAAGAAATTAAGGTGATTTGGAGTGGTACTTTTCCAAAAAGTATTTGCGAGAATCAATGAGAATTGTTGAAGATTTTTCAGAAGATTCCTCGAAATCTTTTGGACTTTAAAATCCTGATTTATCAGGATTTCGTAATTTTCTCTAACAAACTTGTTTTGCAGGTTTCGAGAGGTTTCTACTCGTGGTTGCTACTGATATTTCAACTTGAAGTTAAGAGGTTGCTACAGTGATTTCAACTTGAAGTTCAGAGGTTGCGACTTAGATTCCGATTGGTGGTGTTTGACTCGTAATCAACTAGTTGCGACTGAGATTCTGAGTGGTGCTGCTGACTCGAAATCAAGTGGTTCCAATTGAGGTTGCGAATGAGGTTGCGACTGGTGTTTGTTCACTCAAGATCAAGTGGTTGCGACTGGTGATTGTTCACTCGAAATATTGAGATCTCGGGTGTGATTGCGACTGAGAAAAGTGTTTTGGACAATATATATCATTGGAATCGTATTCTCGAGACAAGTCTAACGGTAGAACTTAGTAAAAACAGTTTTTGGAAACTTTTTGAACGTTTTTAACCAGCCAGTTGCGTTAAAAATGTCGAACATGTCGAATTTGAATGAGCTATTGAGGATGGAGCATGAGGTTTGCACAACGAACAAACCTCCTAAAATGATGAAGGTACAAAATTACCTCACATGGAAAGACAGATTTCAATCTTTTATTGAATATCGGGACTCACGGATGTGGATTTGTATTCAAGACGGGTACGTGAACCCAACACATGACTTTGAAGGCAAACAACATCTCACTGCCTATGTTAACATGCAAGATGCAGAAAAGAAAAAGTATGAAGTTGAAAAGAGAGCTTTGGTTGCAATTAAAATGTCTCCACCAGATGTCATCAAACATACATTCAAGAAGTACACTACCTCGAAGGAGATGTGGGATGCTCTAGAAAAGAGGTATCAAGGAAATGTTGATGTCAAGAAGAACAAGGTTGACTTACTGAAGAAGCAGTTTGCTATCTTTAAGTGTATCAGAAATGAGTCACTTGAAGATATCATCACCAGATACTATCACTTAAGGTCAGAGATGGACACTTATGAAATAGATACCTACACTGACATAGAGATTAATGATAAGTTGCTCGATGCTTTACCTGCAAAGTGGGATATTTATACGCTCATGATTAAGGGGGAAGCAAATTATGAGACAAAAGACCTAGAAGAGGTTGTTGGAAAGTTGAGAGCTTACGAGCTCAACATGAAGAATAAGGAAACGGGATATGATCAGGTTCAGGATCCGGGAGTTTACCATGGACTTCCATCTTCTTCATCTCACAATGCTTCTAGCGATTCGGCCACTGTGTTTCTCTCATGTGAAAATGAACAAGTTACCACTAATGAAGATGGTGATGTGTGTTTTGTTGTTGCTTCAGGAGGATCAACAGGGGGTAAGAGACAACAAACTGGTAATCCGAATACAAATACCAGGTCTATGCTCAGAGTGTCAAGGATGCTGAAGAATATCTTGCCTTGCTTGCTTCATTTGTTGCCTCTTATGATAATTACATTCAGGGAAAGATTTCTGATCCAGCTACTTTTGATGAAGATTATGATCAGATTGACCCTGATGACTTAGAAGAAATGGATCTTCAGTGGCAAATGGCCATGATTTCTAGAAGAGTCAAGAGGTTTATGAATAGAACAAGAAAGAAGTTTGTTGGAAAGAGTGTTGGTTTTAACAAGACCAAAGTTAGGTGCTTTAACTGTCAGAGCTATGGACATTTTGCTAGGGAATGTCAAAGACCAAAAACAGAGTCCTCGGGTTAAAGTTCAAGTAATATGAATGCATCAAATAACTCTGGCTCAAAGGCTTTGATCTCTACTGCACGAGAGGGTTCATATGATTGGATCATTCATCTGGAAGATGATGAAAATGTCACGCAGGCATTCATGGCAGAGATTGTCCCAGATGATAATGTTGAAGCAAAGGTAGATGTTGAAGTAGCGAAGGAGAGTGAAGCTGCAAAGGTTGATGGTGATCAGACTACAGAAATTCATGAGGAAGAGTTAAATTCTGATGAAGAGAAGGATGCTGCTTATAAAAAGATAGCAGCTAAACTTGCTGCTCTCATGGCCAACTTAGACAAACCAACAGGAGGGGTAAATTCTAATCCTATTAATTTTGTTTGTTTAAGATGTCGGGAATTATAGGGTGAGGTTGATAGGTTATCAACACAAAACCAAAGTCTGATAAATGAGATGTCGAACATAAAGGTATCAAACTTTTTCGTAAAAAGAAATGAGTTTTTATATTTGAAGAAAATTAAAGGTTATGAAAATGAACTTGACCTTTTAACCTGCAAATTAAACGAAAAACTTCAAATTATAGACTTAGCTCATGATATGATGAGTGAGAAAACAAAAGAGATTTCTGAAAAATACAAAGAGTTGTCAGAAGCGCAACTAAAAATCATTGAACTTGAAAAGAAATTAAATCAATTCAGAGATTCTGCTTTTGTTATGAAACATATGATGGGAGGCTTAAAGAAAAGTAATGACAAGACAAGTGTGGGCTTCTAGGGCTTCAATGAAGTTCCACCTCCTCTTAGTCATGACTATTCTTTCTTGCCAGATGTAGATGAGTTAACAGGCTTTGTGTCAAACTGCACCAAGTAGTTCCACATCAGAACAAGGTGATGTGTCTGAGTATGATGATCTTAGTGTTAAGAAGGAAAATAACAGGGAACCCATTTTGAAAACAAAAGGTTCACTTCCTAAAAATAAAAAGCAAACTTTTGTTAAAAAGGTAATTTTGTTCAAGGAAGTGACATGAAAAACGAAACCGCTGTTATTGAACGTGAATCAAATGTGGAGTTTGCTAAAAATAAAAACTTAGAAAATCTGAATCTGATCAAACTAAACAAAGTCCTTCAAAGACATTATCATCATCAAATGAAGGATCTAGTTCAAAGGCTTCTGTAAAGAAGTCTTCGGCAAAAAGATCGTGCTTCAAATGTCACACCAAGGGACATGTAGCAAGCTGTTGTCCTAACAAAAGGAATGAAGCACAAATCAGTGAGAAACCGAGAGGGAAATCACCAGAGAAGAGTGGTGATAATGAGGAGAGAGTGTCCAACTTTCCAAAGAAATATACTCCTAAGCAACAAGAGGGTGTTGCTGTTGGTGAAGATAAGGCTGAAAAAGGAACTCAACAAGTTCCTCGTTTTCAAAGAAATCAACAAAGATTTCAGCATGAATCCACGCCAGACAGATATGAGAGACCTAGGAGCAGTTCACCAAGAATGAACACTTTTAATGGTAATTCAAGTAATTTCAGAAGTCAAAGTCTGTCGCAACCCCCGTCCCCTAACTACCCGGGAACGGGCGGCCGCGGCCAGTTTCAGTGGTATCGGTGTTTATCAGTTTGGCAGCAGAAATTTACATCAGGACCGTAGTTAGGAAATATTTTATCAGAGTAAAATACCACACTTTTATATTAATAAATACATGGGTAAAAACCCAAGTTTCAAGTACACACATTTTTATAGGGATAAACCCTATTTTATTTAACAAAACATCTTCTTTATTTTAGGTAACTTTATAGCCACTTTTCCAAGCCTTTAGTGCTCTCCAGCTGGCTTCGAATTTGGCTTTCACATTTTGTTACCTGAAACGCGTTTAAAAACATTTTGTCAGTGGGAAATACTGGTGAGTGAATCCCAGTTTAATCAAGACAGGTTTTATCCTTGTACAGTATTGAGGGCAATCAGCAATTACATTTGTTTACCATTCTACCTTAATTACCACCCACGGTACTATCGACCCGACTTGTGGTCATGTTACTACTCACAGTGTAGTAACAAATTTTGTATACAAAACCCCAACATACCGACGATAATTGTAGAATTACAAATACTCAATCACTGTTTAATTATAATGTAAAGCATTGAGGTTTTGTAAAACAATTGCAAAAGGGTTTACAAAAAGGAGATTACTCACATTGCTATCTTAAGGTTTTCCGTTGTGGTTTCCTGGTGATTATCTATTAATTAAATAATGCACATGTGTTAGTATCATAACCTAATATTTACATTAGTAATACCCTCCCCGAGACAGAACTCCAACGACTACGTCGGGCAGAACCTCGACAGCCGTTACGGAGTACTAGATCAAATGGGCAGCGTATCTAATACGTAACCGGGGTTATAATACTTACAACGGGGCAGAACTTTGTTAATTAGGGGGTAAAATACTTGATTATAGCTTATATTCTACAGAAATTCAAGAGAGAAAGATGTTTTTAAACAACGTAAACTGAAGGCCAACGACCTCTATATATAGTGCCTGATCATGACTTCCTCGCGGCCCGCGTAAACCAAACAGGGGTCCTTCACGGCCCGCGACATAGGGGAAATAAGCTCTAGCCTTGACTGGTCTCAAGTGTAGACTCGACACGACACGATGCTTGACACGTGGCAGCTCCGGGTGAGGCTGCGTATCCTAGTGGTCGCACCCCGCGTAGCCCGAAGACAAGGTCTTTGCGGCCCGTGAGCGACCTGCTGACTTTGTTTTTATTTTTATTTTAATTATATAAAGGTATTTAGGGTTAAATATCATATACGGGGTGTTGGAAAAATTTATTAGGGGTGTCGGAAAAATTTAGGAGGGTTGTTATATCCTCCCCACCTTAATTTAGAACTCGTCCTCGAGATCTACTGGAACCGGTGTGGATATTTCCTTTGCATCTCTGATTCAAGCTCACATGTGTATTCTGGACCTCTCTTGGAATCCTACTACACTTTGACTAGAACTAGTCTTTTGTATTTGAGATTCTTGACTTTCCTGTCTTCAATCTGTAGAGTCTTTTCTACAAATTTTAGCTTTTCATTTACCTCTATATCCTTAAGAGGTATCATTAGTGATTCATCGGCTAGGCACTTTTTGAGATTACATACATGAAATACATCATGTATTCCTGCCATTTCCTCTGGCAGTTGTAGCTGATAGGCTACAGGTCATATTCTTCTAATAATCTCAAAAGGTCCAACATACTTGGGGCTTAGCTTTCCTCTTCTGATGAATCTTACCACTCCTTTCCAAGGAGAGACTTTTAACAAAACTTTATCTCCTACTTGAAATTCCAACGGCTTTTGTCTGTTATCAGCATAACTTTTCTGTCGATCACGTGATGCTTTCAGTCTTTCCTTGACTTGAATGATTTTATCTGTTGTTTCTTGCATTATCTCGGGTCCAGATAGTTGCTTTTCTCCAATTTCTGCCCAACAGACTGGAGTTCGGCACTTTCGTCCATAAAGTGCTTCAAAAGGTGCAGCATTAATACCGGTATGATAGCTGTTATTGTAAGAAAATTCTATTAATGGCAAGTGATCGTCCCAATTACCTCCGAAATCAATTACACAAGCTCTAAGCATATCCTCCATTGTCTGTATTGTCCTTTCGCTTTGTCCGTCCGTTTGTGGATGATAAGCGGTGCTTAGATTTACCTTGGTTCCCATTGCTTTTTGGAAACTTGTCCAAAAATAGAAGTAAAATGGCTATCTCGGTCAAAAACAATTGATAAAGGAATTCCATGTAATGAAACTATTTCATTTACATATAATTTGGCTAACTGTTTCATACCGAATGTTTCCTTCATTGGTAGGAAATGAGCAGATTTGGCTAACCTATCTACAATCACCCAGATTGTATCATTACCTTTTCGTGTTTTGGGTAATTTGGTAACAAAGTCCATTGTTATCAATTCCCATTTCCATACAGGCATTTCTAATTGTTGCAGTAAACCTGAGGGTCTCTGATGTTCAGCTTTGACCAGTGAACAGGTTAGACACTCGGCGACATAAGCTGCTATATTCTTTTTCATTCCTATCCACCAGAAATTCTTTCTTAAGTCTTGATACATCTTATCACTTCCAGGATGCATCGTATACTTAGACTTATGGGCTTCGTCTAATATTCGGTGGCGTAGGTTTCCTAATTTAGGTATCCACATCCTTTTCTTATGGAATCTCCAAATTCCATCTGTACCTTGTTCTAATTCTTTAATCATACCTTTCAATTTTTCAGTATCATCCTTGATAACTGATTCCTGTGCTTCTCTAATTTGTTCATTTAAATCTACTTGTAGATTTAATTTAAGAGAACGTACTCTTTTTGGATTTTCGTGATACTTTCGACTTAAAGCGTCAGCAACTACGTTAGCCTTTCCTTCATGATACTGGATATTACAATCATAATCACTAAGAAATTCCATCCAGCGTCTCTGTCTCATATTCAGCTCCTTTTGCCCAAAAATGTACCATAAACTTTTATGATCAGTGAAGACAACAAATTTATTTCCATATAAATAGTGTCTCCAAATCTTAAGGGCAAAAATTATGGCTCCTAACTCTAAATCAGGTGTTGTATAATTTTCTTCATGATTCTTAAGTTGTCTAGAAGCGTAGGCTATAACCTTTTGGCGTTGCATCAACACACATCCATAACCTAACTTAGAAGCATCACAGTATACTTCAAATTCTTCAGTTCCTTCTGGTAATGCTAGTATGGGTGCGTTGGTTAATCTTTGCTTAAGAATTATAAAGGCTTCTTCTTGTTTTGATCCCCATTCAAACTTAACAGATTTACAGGTTAGCTTAGTCAAGGGAATGGCTATTCTAGAAAAATCTCGAATAAACCTTCTATAATAACCGGCCAATCCTAGAAAACTTCTAACCTCTGTTGGTGACTCGGGGACTTTCCATTTAGTAATTGCCTCGATCTTTGTGGAATCCACATGAATTCCTTCGTGGTTAACTAAATGTCCAAGAAACTGCACTTCTTCTAACCAGAATTCACATTTTGAAAATTTAGCATAAAGCTTTTCTTTTCTCAGCAAATTTAAAAGTGTATGCAGATGCGCTGCATGTTCCTTTTCACTTTTAGAGTAAATTATAATATCATCTATAAAGACAATTATGAATTTATCCAAATATGGCTTACATATTCGGTTCATTATGTCCATAAATGCGGCTGGGGCATTGGTTAAACCAAATGGCATGATAGTAAATTCATAATGGCCATACCTTGTTCTGAAAGCGGTCTTAGGAATGTCCTCTTCCTGTACCTTTAATTGATGATATCTTGAGCGTAAATCGATCTTTGAGAAAAATCAAGCTCCTTGTAGTTGATCAAACAGATCATCAATTCTCTGTAATGGGTACCGATTTTTAATCGTGACCTTATTCAATTCACGGTAATCAATGCACATACGCATTGATCCGTCTTTCTTTTTGACGAACAAGATCGGTGCTCCCCATGGTGATGAGCTTGGCTGTATGAATCCTTTTTCTAACAGTTCGTCTAACTGTTTCTTTAATTCTTGCATTTCTGTGGGTGCCAATCGGTAAGGTGCTTTGGCAATCGACGCTGTTCCTGGTAGCAGATGAATTCTGAATTCGACTTCCCTGTCTGGTGGTAGTCCTGGTAGTTCTTCTGGGAATACATCTGAAAATTGAGATACTACAGGATATCTTTTAATTCTTTCCCTTTAGTGTTAATGATTATGGAAATCATATACACTATTGACCCTTTCCTTGCACAACTTGCAGTTTTCATCACAGAGATGAATTTTGTGTGTCTAGTTGGCTTATCTCCTTTAATTGTGATCTTTTCATCCCTTGGTGAATTTACTTGTATTGACTTTTGATCACATAGAATACTGGCTTTATTGGCTACTAACCAATCCATTCCTAATACAATATCAAATCCTGCCAGATTCATTGGGTAAAGATTTGCAATAAACCTTTGATTTAAAATTTCTATTCTTGCTCCCTGCAAGATTTCAGAAATCTTAATGGTTTCTCCATTTGCTGTTTCTACTAGACATTCTTGTTGAAGTTTAGTTAATGGTTGGTTGAGAATTTTGCGAAATGAAGTATTAATAAAACTTTGGTTCGCACCAGAGTCAAATAATACTTTAGCAAAAACGTCATTAACTAAAAACGTACCGGCAATAACATCCGGAATTATCTTTGCTTCTTCAGTAGTCAGAATGAATGCTCTAGCATCCTTAGTATTCTTGTTGTTCATGGCTAGAGCTAGTTTCGGACAATTCGTCCTGATATGTCCTTTTTCTCCACAGTTAAAGCACACTCCATTACTGGGTTTCTTCCTACAATCTTCATCCTTGTGTCCGGGTATCTTGCAGTAATTGCAGTAGGTGGAGCATCTTCCAGAATGCTTCCTCTTACATGCTTTGCAGTAAGGTGTAGAGGTAGAACCTATATTTTTCCCACGGTTGGAATTACCGTAGCGAAATTCCTGGGTAAGCCTTTGGGCTAGGTTCTTTTTCTGGTTTTCTTCTTGGGTACATACTAGTTCATCAGTCAAGGTATTAGCTAGTTCTACAGCTTCTTCTATGGTTTGTGGTCTAGCTCCCTTGACTACATGTCTAATTTCACCAATTAATCCCCAGATGTAACGGGAGATTAACACTGGTTCTGGTGATGCTAGGGTTGGCACTATTCTAGCATATTCAAAGAATGTAGTAGTGTAACCCTTGCTGTCTACTCCAGTCATTTTAAGGTTTAAGAATTTATTAGCAATCTGCTCCTTTTCATTAGGATGACAGAATTTCCTTTCCACCATATTCTTAAACTCAATCCATTCCATACTATAAGTTCTATCACTTCCTATAGTCTGGAGGATAGTGTTCCACCATTCTAGAGCTGCATTCTTAAACAGATTGGAAGCAAACATTATTTTATCTTCTTCTGCGCACTTGCTTATTTTTAAGACTGCCTCAGTCTTTTCTAACCAGCGTAGAGCTGCAATGGCTCCTTCGTTGCCAGAGAATTCTATTGGTTTACAAGACCATAATTCTTTGTAAGAACAACCATAAGACATGGTTCTTCTTCTTTTTGGAATTGGCAGTCGAATTAACGGTCCGTTGTTTACACGGTGACTGGGGTCAGTATGTGTTCGCTTACTTCCACTATTACTGTTATTATTTTCTGCTTCCCTAACATTTTGAATGATAGCTGGCATAGCATCTCTAATTCCTTGGGATACTATATGTTGAATAACACTGTTATTTATCTGGTTTTCATTATTATGGTTTTCCTAATTTGCGTTGTCGGCCATCTGGATTTTAAACATTTAACAAGTATTAATATCACAAAATAATATTGAATGCGAATAATAACATAACAACACATTGATCCAAAATCGTCGTCATTGTGATCTTTACTCTATTTAATATTATGCATCTCTATCTATTACAACCCATAACTGGAAATGAAAATATAATACTAGTATGCATCAATAATTATAAGATTATCTATCCTAGTTTGGAAAAAAACGTTTTTTTTTTCCAAACATGAACACATATATATTTATACATTATTATTATTATTATTATTATTACCACTACTACTGATAGGGGTTCATCCAGAATTGCATATTACGCTCGTCATATTTCTAGACGAGTCGTTCCCCTATCTGTCTCATCCTCTCACTTCCTTCTAGGATCTCCTCACCAAAGGTGCGGAGTTCCTGTAGGTTCTCAGTATTCATGGGTGGGGCTGGAGCTGGTATCGGGTCAGGAAACTGGGGCATGGGTTCTTCCTGAGGATACGAGTTCTCTAGAATTTCCTTGATATATTGGTCATTATCATAATAGGGATCTAGAGGGTCAAGGTCTGGGTAGGGTCCTACTAGATCTTGCATGGGCTCCTCTATTGGGATTGGGTAGCGTTGCTGGTAATCCCTGTGGTCGTCAAATCACGAGTCATAGTCTGGTGGAGGGGGTGCTGGTATTCTAGGGATTTCAGCTGGGTCTAGGTCAGCTGGGTCAATTTCTACTTCCATTGATTGTGTCGGGAATAACTGCAGTGGTTGGGGTGCTATGAGTTGTTCTATATTAGGGTCGGCAGCTGTGGTAGCTAATATGTGAAAATTAGCTAATCTCCTATTGAGTATGTCCTGGGTTTGCACATTCATTTCCTTATTGGCAGCTGCTAAGGCCCTTTGTTGTTGCAATTTTCTCATCCTCTTTCTACGCTCATGAGCTCCTCTGCTGAACCATCCTCTCTTCTTGGGAGGGAATGGCTCTTCAGATTGTGCTTTAAACACGAAAATCCCTTCTTAAGTATCAGCCGAATACCCCGAGGGGGTAGACTGTGAAGAGGTTCCTTCATCCCTAGGAGAGTGGGACAACTGACGGTAAGCGTCCGAAGGTCCTTGATCACTCATACTGTAAACTAACAAATTGTCAAATAACACAAAATAATAATAATATACACGTATACACATATTTTTATTTATTATTTCCTAACAAGATTTATGATTTCAATGTCAGCAGAACACCTCTTTGGCTGAAATCAGTGGCTAAGCTCTGATACCACCTTCTGTCGCAACCCCCGTCCCCTAACTACCCGGGAACGGGCGGCCGCGGCCAGTTTCAGTGGTATCGGTGTTTATCAGTTTGGCAGCGGAAATTTACATCAGGACCATAGTTAGGAAATATTTTATCAGAGTAAAATACCGCACTTTTATATTAATAAATACATGGGTAAAAACCCAAGTTTCAAGTACACACATTTTTATAGGGATAAACCCTATTTTATTAAACAAAACATCTTCTTTATTTTAGGTAACTTTATAGCCACTTTTCCAAGCCTTTAGTGCTCTCCAGCTGGCTTCTAATTTGGCTTTCACATTTTGTTACCTAAACGCGTTTAAAAACATTTTGTCAGTGGGAAATACTGGTAAGTGAATCCCAGTTTAATCAAGACAGGTTTTATCCTTGTACAGTATTGAGGGTAATCAGCAACTACATTTGTTTACCATTCTACCTTAATTACCACCCACGGTACTGTCGACCCGACTTGTGGTCATGTTACTACTCACAGTGTAGTAACAAATTTTGTATACAAAACCCTAACATACCGACGATAATTGTAGAATTACAAATACTCAATCACTGTTTAATTATAATGTAAAGCATTGAGGTTTTGTAAAACAGTTGCAAAAAAGTTTACAAAAAGGAGATTACTCACATTGCTATCTTAAGGTTTTCCGTTGTGGTTTCCTGGTGATTATCTATTAATTAAACAATGCACATGTGTTAGTATCATAACCCAATATTTACATTAGTAATACCCTCCCCGAGACAGAACTCCAACGACTACGTCGGGCAGAACCTCGACAGCCGTTATGGAGCACTAGATCAATCGGGCAGCGTATCTAATACGTAACCGGGGTTATAATACTTACAACGAGGTAGAACTTCGTTAATTAGGGGGTAAAATACTTGATTATAGCTTATATTCTACAGAAATTCGAGAGAGAAAGATGTTTTTAAACGACTTAAACTGGAGGCCAACGACCTCTATATATAGTGCCTGATCATGACTTCCTCGCGGCCCGCGTAAACCACACAAGGGTCCTTCGCGGCCCGCGATATAGGGGAAATAGGCTCTAGCCTTGACTGGTCACAAGTGTAGACTCGACATGACGCGACGCTTGACACGTGGCAGCTCCGGGTGAGGCTGCGTAGCCTAGTGGTCGCACCCCGCGTAGCCCGAAGACAAGGTCTTCACGGCCCGTGAGTGACCTGCTGACTTTGTTTTTATTTTTTATTGTAATTATATAAAGGTATTTAGGGTTAAATATCGTATACGGGGCATATTTTAAAGAGTGTAGGGGTATCTATTATATATAATAAATGTGTTAAATTTTGCTGATGTGTCAAGCTAGGAGGCCTCTAAATTGTGCATTTTGGCGGGAAAACTTCCGGGTCTTTTTTCTTAAGGTGAAGCCCCGAATTAGTCTACCCGACCCATAAATTCGGATCCTATAATACCTTCTTTTTTTCCCATTCAGCTTCTCACAAGGACAATCAATACCTAATTTCTCTCAAACCCTAGGGCGATCTCCTCCTTCAAGCTTTCTGCCGATCAATCGACTTCAACAAGGTTCTGAATCGATTAATAGATTTTTGGATCTGATTATAAAATGGAGGATCAAGAGATGGTGGTGAAGCAGATGTGTAAGGTATACACCCTATAGTCATCAAATCAAGATCTATTAAGGTTTGTGTTGATTTCATCTTCTAACAAATGGATCGTATTTATCTTCTTTCTCACACAGCAACAAATGACAACCTAATTTCTGCTGAACCCTAAAACCCACCATCGCAAATTTGCTTTGTCTGTTCTTGATCGATTCCTCTTTGATAATCGAAGGTATGCTCTTAATTCCATTCCACCCTTGATTTTTATTGTTAATCTATTCCTTTTCATATATGGAAATCGTGTAATATAGTTATTTATTTTGTTTTTGATACGTTAAAGGGTTATCATAAGATTTTAGGGTTCTGATGAATCTGATTTGATTTCCTTCAGATATACATGTTCATAAGACTATGGTTTACTTTAATTTTGGTTGGTCTTTTGTGAAGTTTATTATGATTAGCGAAGTTGTATAGATATTGATTGAGACTTGTGTTGATTTAGGAGATGAAATTGATGATTATTGACTTCAGGTCCACATATAGAGACTGGGTGTTAGATGTTGGAACTGGACTTGAAAAATTCGAAATAAAATTCTACTTCTGTCATGGCAATCTGAAGATTTCAAATCCATTTCTCAATTGTCGTTCTTTCATTCGGCATTTCGAACAATTACGATCAGTTTTTTGATATGGTTTATTTCTAATCTAAAGTCTGGATGGTGAATTGATATTCATTATATAGTTCTAATTATTTCCAGTCATTATAAAGTTCTAACTATTTCCAGGATGCACTGCACTGGATGCTGTTCATGTTATCAAAAAGAACCAAGAAAATGCTTTTGCAATGCTAGCAGCAGTAATGTGACATTTTCTATTGTTGATAATGACAACCATGTTGAACCAGTTATTGATGAAGGTATATGTGTATATATTGTTTATTATTTATGCATTTAATTAGTTCCGAAACTGGTTTTATCTTGGACTATATCCTGGAATTATCAATGTATTCTACATCTTTTTAGTGAACTGAACTTGTTAGTACAAACAACACTTTTAGTCAATCATGCCTTTTATGTTGTGATCATAGACTTCAGTGCCAAAAACAAGCGGGTATGTGATATATGTGAGGAAACCAACCATTTGTATCTTATTATTATCTATAATTTATTTTTTATTATGTAGGGTATAAATCATATATTGAGTATGCTTTGCAGTCAAATATGGCATCATCACCAGATTCTATATTGCAATCTTATCGGCGTCTTACCAACATCTCTTGCTTCAACTGATCTCATGTTAGTATATATTACCTTTTCCTCTACTTATTACCATTTCTTCTATATTTCCTCTAGAAGTGAGATGAGTGCAACAGAAAACTGCGATTGATATATTAATTAAATTAGAAGCTTATTTGCCCTCCAAAGCTTCCGACGGAAGATAGCGTGCAGAAGATGCTGGACTGTGACGGGTCATGTATATTGCACAACATCAAAACTGGAATATGGATAGCAGGTAATATCTTGCAAAACTCTCTTCAAAGTTTGATCACCATTCATTGTTACTTGAATCAGATATCCTTTTCTTATTCTCCCAAATGGAATGTTACGTTCAGATTTACATGTTGTTTGGTGCCCTATATGTGACCTGAACACATGTGATGGTGAGAAAATACTTATGAAAACAAAATTTTGAAGTTAGAAACTCAACAGAGACAAGACATGTAATATGTGATGCCAGACACTTGGAGCTCTTCCTCAATGACGGGTTCGTAAATGGAAGCTGGGAGTACGAGCTGGTAGGATCTCATGACATCAAAAGACATGTAAACAATTCATTTGGTGGCATTTTGGACTCAAACACTTTAAGAGTCCATACACAGCTGGTAAATGTTATTTCATTGTTTCTTACCAACTAATCTCATCAACTAATCTGGTGACATTTTGGCATTTTGGTCTGATATTTGGGTTTATCGTTCAGTTTAAGAGGTTTTAATCTGTTTGATTGTTGGGATTTTTTGGTTTAAAAACCTGTAAAAACAATTTTTTTTTAATTTTATAGGACATATAGAGACGACATGTTGTCTTTGAAGGTGAAAATGTTTTTTTTTTTTTTTGAAAGTAAACCTATAGATACGACATGTCGTCTCTATAGGTGAAAATGTTTTTAAAAGAAAACCTATGGAGACGACATGTCGTCTCTATAGGGTTTAAATGTTTTTTAAATTTTTTTTTTCAAAAAAAGCTTATAGAGGCGACATGTTGTCTCTATAGGTGAAAATATATATATTTTTTTAATTTTTGAAAGTAAACCTATAGAGATGACATGTCGTTTCTATAGGTGAAAATGTTTTTTAAAAGAAAATCCTATTGAGACGACATGTCGTCTCTATAGGGTTTAAATGTTTTTTTTTTATTTTTTTCAAAAAAAGCTTATAGGGACGACATATTGTCTCTATAGGGTTTAAATGTTTTTTTTTTAAAACTTATAGAGACGACATGTCGTCTCTAAAGGGCTAAAAAATATTTTAAGAAAATGTTTTTTTTATTTGGTAAATATTAAATTATCTTTTATTATTTTTTAGCAAAGACTTATAGAGACGACATGTCGCCTCTACAAACTCATCTATAGCAACGACACTTATAGAAACGACTTGGGTGACCTATAGGGACGAGGCTGTAGAGACAATATGTTGTAGAGACGACACAGGTGAAAAAGGCTATATTATTTGTAGAGACAGGTGAAAACGACTTGGGTGACCTATACCGCATAATGTGATGCGCGCATTATGCGCATTTTTTAAAACCAACAGTTTGAATCAAAGCTATATTATTTTTTGACAATTTTGTTCTTATATTCTGAATGTGTGTTGATCAAATTTCAAAACTAGCTGGTGAATGCAACAGATAAGATATGGTGGTGATTGGTGCAGGCTGCTTAGACAAAATGCAACAAGATTCTTGCTGGATGATGTCTACAGAAACCCCGGCCCCCTTCAGTTTGACGGGCCAGATGCCGATTCCAAAGCTGTCAATGAAACTATTCTTGTGAAAACTTGTATAGATATATCATGCTAATATCTTTTGTTGTGTTAAAAGAAAGAAGGAACATACAAGGGGAAGAAATTTAATGCCATCTACCACTTTTTTGGCTACCAAGCTCGTGGTTCTTTGCCATCAAAATTTGATTGTGACTATGCCTATGTAAGTTTATTTACTTAATCAATGGGTGGTTAAATTCAAGTTTGTATGAAGCACCTATTTTCTAAAGAAAGTTCATAATTTCTTATAGTGCTTAGCGTGCATAATATGATTACAAAATTTAAAGTATTTTAAAGAATATTTTTTTTTAATAATATGATTTAAGATGCTTCATGCATTCAATTACTTTGGGTGACCTAGAGTCCTCGACTCATTCTAATTAAATGGGTCGAAATTACCACCTCTACTAAATTTCAGCTATTGATCAACTAAATTCAAAGCATTTATTATTGTAGGTTCTTGGACATATTTGTTACCATATTTTGGCTGCGGGTTTAAATGGTTATATGGCCACTGTCACCAATCTCAAAAGTCCTTCAAATAAATGGCGCTGTGGTGCAGCTCCAATAACGGTAGGGTTTCTACCCTCGGAATAACCGCCATCTTTATTATTATTATTATTTTTATTCTGTTTCATTGTCTTTTATTTTTTGTCGAATAATGTGGATTAGTGATATTCATACTTTTGACTAGACATTCTAGGCTATGATGACCGTCAAGCATTATGGTCGCGGGTCAGGGTCAGGGGCTACAACACTTGGGAGACCTTTTGTTCATCCTGCTACCGTAGATTTGAGAGGCAAAGTATACGAGTAAGTGATTTATTTTTTTGTTCTATAAGGCTTTTATATTGAGGGAACAATCGAAGATATGGTTTATTAATGGTGGTGATTGGTGCAGGCTGCTTAGACAAAATGCAACAAGATTCTTGCTGGATGATGTCTACAGAAACCCTGGCCCCCTTCAGTTTGACGGGCCAGGTGCCGATTCCAAAGCTGTCAAGGCATTTGTTTGGTGATTATAATTTTGTGTACTTAATGTGTATAATTTGTGGTTGGTTAGGTTGGAAACAACAATCAAACATTTTGCTCGGCATGTCAAGGAAACTAATTTTACTTGTGTCAAAAGATGGTCAAGAGCGATTCACAAGCCTTTAGTCCAAGTGGTGCCAAACATGTATAATTCCTAAGTTGTATACATAACCGATATTTGTCTTTTTCTTGATGTTTTTGTACACAACTTATAAAGAAAACTTTGTTACTATTTCATGTAATGTCACTTTATTTGCATTACTTTCTGATACTCTGTTGTTCAACTCGAATGATAATCGATCAAATACCGGAAAGACAAGGTTCTACGAGCAGATGAAAATAATGAAACTAGATACAAAGGTAATTTTCAATGATTTAGTCTTTTTATTGTGACGGTCATTGTCTCTTGGTGGTGAATTCTTTAGATACAAAGGAAGTGGTAGGGGTGGCCTTGCCCTGGAGGTCGTTCTCGAGATAATAGTTATCATGGAATGTGATATCTTTAAAATGAAACTGTTTATGATTCACTGTAAATGTATCATATTCTATGTTGAAATTCAATTGCCCTTATGCAGGTACTCAAGTAAGAATTCCACATATTCTGTATCTTTATCTTGATGAGGTGGCAATAGATGACATCATTTTGGTTGATGAGCCCATAGGTGTGCATGAAGCAACATGTCATATTGATGGATGCAAAGTCATTGGTCTTGATTGTAAATGGAAGCCTAATTCTGAAAAAAGGCCGTACGAACAAGGTAATGTTTCACCTAAAAAAGGTCCTAATTTTTCCTCTATTTCACGACAAACCATATCGTAAAGCAAGATATAATAATTGATTAATAATTATACAATTAGACTAGGAATATGAGATGGTCTATTTTTTATATATAGATCGATTGTTTGTCCATATCACAGGTTTCTATCATGCATATTGCTATTGAGAAGATGGTTTTCATCATCGACTTGATAAAATTGTCTAATGAAGCTCCTATTGTTTTAGGCATTGTCATAATCCTTAATTTCATTCTCCTTGAATTTGAAATTAAGTATGCGAAACATTATGCATACATGGTAATCATCACTAGAAGGGCAAGATGGGCGGGTCGAGCACGAGTTGATACGTCATCTGGCGGATTGGGTTGGCTTGCTAAAACTTATTATCCATCTTATTAATAATCAATGTGTTAGTTATTGTTACATTTATTTTTAAAATAATAATCTAAATATTTTAACAGTGATTATGAGTAGGGATGACCTCGGTACCGAAAATCCCCAAAAAGTGGGTACCGGTATCGGTATCAAATATACATGGTACGGTTTGGTTCGATACCAGTACCGGTATGGTACCGGTACTTGAGGGTAAAAAACCAGTAAATACCAGTCTCGAACCGGTACCATACCGGACCAGTACCGAAAATGTCAAAACTCGGTACCGAAAATGTATCCGGTTCCGTAAATTCGGTACTGGGTAACATTTGCTCATCCCTAATTAGGAGGTCGTGTGCATTATTGATTGACTTTGCGACTTTTAATCTTTTTCTTTACAAGAAAGACCAAATAGTGATTCGGAAAGTGTACTTTCTCTATCAACACAAAGGTTACTATGTGCTTGTCGTTTTAACCCATTTAATTTATACTTGGCTATTATGACGTTATAAAATGTGTACGGGTCGTTTAGTCTCATCTCACTACATCTTGATTATTATACCTTCATAAAGTGCGTACGAGTATGTGATAACTGATTATGCTATCAATAGTAATGATTGTCTCAATACTCTGCTTCAAGTAATGTATTACTGTGTTATTTTTTGGTTGCAAAATCTAGGAAAAGATTCATAAAATCAAAGCATTCTAAATCAACTATTTATTTTTATTTTTTATATCCTTCATATATTTCTATTGCTTTCTATCTGATTGACCTGTTTGGTCGAATATTTCATATGTCCTTTTGGTAATATTATTTATCAACTGTAGTTATACTTAAAAAGGATAAAACCGATGTATAAAGATGTCAAAAAGGTATATCACATTATATTGAATATTGGAAAAACACACTTGCTTTTTAGTTTGGATTTGTTTTGGCTTTTGGAGATATTATTAAAAAGCATCATATTCAAAAGTAGTTGTTCGTAATGTATTCTGATTTAACTAAAAGTGGTGCTTCCTTTTCTTTTATTTCATTTTTTTGCATCTTTTTAATATGTATCATATCATATAAGGTAGTTCATGTATTATATATAATAGTATGGTGCACATAATAATGTATTTATAGCTTACCGTTGTTTGAAGCACATGTTGTTTAATGCTTAGCTTCTTTTGACATATTATGGTGGGGCGTGGCAACCTCTATTGCAGCTATGGCAGACATTCGTTTGACTCTATGACTCCGAGATCTTATTCTGTACCCCCACCTTACTGTTGGTGGTGTGGTAAGTTAAGACCAGGAACAAGTAAAAATTGCAACTAAAGGATATTGTACTTAGGCTTTTTCAGGTATATTCATAATGTTTAGTACAAGCAGCAACTTTAATTTTTTATATGTGAAGTTTGGGGAACTAAAGTGTTTTATTAGTTTGATTTCGTTCGATTTAACTTTGGATTTAAATCATATATATATATATATATATATATATATATTCAGATTATGGACTCATAGAGTTCATTGTTAGTGAGATATGTGAAGTCTTAAAGGCGCTTCCCAACCGTATGGCAACTTTCTATCTGTGAATCGGGGTTTAGTTATATTTGCAGTTTTAACTGTGAATTGGGGTTTAATCGAAGTGCTTGATCTATGCCGAAACTTTGTCATGCAACAAACATTGCTTTGTCTCAGATCGGGTGAAACAGTGTACGTAAGGCTTTTGGTGGGATTGGCTATGAAAAAGACTACCAGATTCGGATGGATACAGAAGTAAATGAATTGGGTTTATTGATGAGAATTATATAAGAGGTGTGGATCGATCAAGGAAATGATACATGGGCGTGGGATCTGAATTCAAATGGGTTCCCGGTAAAGTGTATAAAAAACATAATTTGTGACACCAGTATGACACACTGGCTTATGCTTATTTTTGGAATAATTGGGTTCCAAAAAAAAGTTGTGATTCTTGGATGTAGTGCGGTACAAGATAGATTGCCTAATCTGGATGCTCTTGCGAGATGAAACATCTTTTACGACTCAAATTTGTGTCCGGTTTATGGCGATTCAAAGAAGACAGTGGAGCACACGTTGTAGTATGTTTTTAAGTAAATATATGTGGGTGGAATGGAGATTGTTCAGAGTAGAACAATATTGTTGTATGTTTTTATGTAAATATATGTGGGTTGGATTGTAATTGGGAGACAATATGCAACTGTTATTTTTTGAATGGGGTTTTAAGCGAATGCGCTGGCCCAGGTATATAATACGAATTATGATGGTCTTAAAAAAGATAGGGTTGTTTCTTTTTCTAATTTCTAAGTTTGATTATGATTTTGAGATATATGTTTTATAAAACGGACCATTGTAATAAAATTAATAAAATATTAATATCCTTAAAAATAGAGCGACCCGTGGGTACCACGGGTTATAACCTAGTTATAAATATATTAGGGGTGTCGGAAAAATTTAGGAGGGTTGTTATAAAGTCAATATCAAAACTCGATACCAAAATAATGGTGGTCGAAAATTTTACAACAATGGCTTTAGAAATTATAACAATCAAGCTTCTTGGAGTCAATCTAGAGTTCAATCGAACTCAGGTTATGTTTGTCAAAACTCAAGGTTTCAAAACCAAAATTTCCAAAGGTCACAGAGTCCAAACATGCATAGGAAACCACAGGACCAGAGACCTCGTGGAAATCAAACACCATTTCCATCAATTGGTCCTAGATCCAAGACTCCAGTTAGGAGTGATGGATATTGGATGGATGTTCAAGTAGTTGATGAATTTGGAAGACCCAAGACCTTTAAGGCTTGGGTCCCCCAATCTAACTAATCTTTGGTTGGTTTGTGCAGGAGCTGCTAAGGAGGATTATCAACTTATGGTATGTTGATAGTGGCTGCTCTAAGCACATGACGGGGGATGCGAGATTGTTAACTAAGTTTGAAAGTTTTAATGGAGGTTGTGTGAATTTTGCTGGTGCTAAAGAAGGTCGCATTACAGGTCGAGGAAAAGTGACCAACGGGAAGATAACTTTGGACAAAGTGAACTATGTTGAGCAGCTTAAACACAATCTGATGAGCGTGTCACAAGTTTATGACATGGGTCACTCGGTCCATTTTACAAAGTCTGAAGCATTGGTGTTGAAACCGGGTTTTATTCTGGATGATTGGATAATGATGAGAGCACCAAGGAGGAATGGCACTTATGTCATGGACATGGGTGCTAAGGATTCTTCCGCAGTGGTGGCGTGTTTACTATCCAAAGCATCTGAGGCTGAGTCAATGTTGTGGCACAGACGCATGGCCCATATTCACTACCGGAAAATGAATTATATTATTAAAAATGAGTTAGTGAAAGGGGTGCCATTGCAGAGGTTTCATATGGAAGATAAATGTCTTCCGTGTCAAAAGGGGAAACAACATAAGAAACCTCACAAATCTAAAACAGTAAATTCGATAGATGCCCCTTATGAATTACTTCACATGGATTTATTCGGTCCAGTGAACGTAAGGAGTCTAGGTGGAAAGTACTATTGTTTAGTTTTCACAGATGATTACTCATGTTACTTATGGGTTTTCTTTTTAGGTACAAAAGATGAGACAACGGAGCTGCTGATATATCTTTTTACAAAATTGGAAAACGTCCGTGAAGTAAGGATCAAGAGGATAAGGAGCGATAACGGCACATAGTTCAAGAATCGGATTCTGGATCTCTATTGTCTTCGCAAGGGAATAGAACATCAATATTCTACTCCTTATACACCTCAACAAAATGGAGTTGCTGAGAGGAAAAACAGGACGTTGATTGAAGCCGCAAGGACTATGCTTTCTGATTCAAAGCTTCCAGTTCTTTTCTGGGGAGAAGGTGCGAATACAGCTTGCTATGTCCTAAACAAAGTTTTAACCGTTAAACGTTTTAACAAAACATGCCATGAACGTTTAACGAGAAACTAAACTTAAAAGGCTTTAAACCATTTGGATTACCCTACACAATTGTGCGAAACAAAGATAAACAAAATTCGATGAGGTAGCCGACGAAGGTTACTTTCTAGGTTACGTACCTGGAACACCGAATAAAAGACTTTTTAATCTAAAAACTGGTAAAATTAAGGTTGTGTTTAATGTTGAAATTACTACATATAAGCCTTCATAATCAACGAGTGGTCCATCTATATTATATGATTATGAGAGTGTTTTTAAATCATTTAATATTCCTGAGTTTTCAAATGCAGATGACTCTCAGTTGATCCAAACTATGATCAGTGAAGATGAAGAGGGTGACTTCATGCCGAGATCGAGTATATCAATGACAGATGCTCTAGGAACTTCCTCAAGTGCTGCTGATCTTTATTCAAGAGATAGTGACTCTGAACCTATTCATGGGGAGGAATTCACTAATCCGTTTGCAAATTAGAATATTCAGGGGGGGGGGGGGGTTGGATCAAACCTGGGTGAAAATTTAGAAGTTGATACCATTACTACTACACGAGCAAACAGAGATCATCCAGTTGACATGATACTTAGAGATCCTGCTGCTGGTGTTCAGACAAGGAGAAGCATAGCAGAAACTTCAGGTCTGTATGCTACAATTGAAAAGACTGGGGTTATGAATGAGTGCTTGTACAACTGCTTTATTGCCCAAGAGGAGCCGAAGAATGTGCATATGGCTCTGAAAGACAATTCATGGGTCGAAGCTATGAAAGAAGATTAGCCCAGTTCAAGAAGTTGAAGGTTTGGGAGCTAGTTGATCTACCCGAAGGAGAAAAAGAAATTGGCACTAAGTGGGTGTTTAAGTGCAAACGAGATGATCGAGAAATTATGACGAGAAATAAGGCTCGGTTAGTAGTTAAGGGGTTCAATCAGCAAAAAGGGATTGGTTACAATGAAGTGTTTGCACTAGTGGCAAGGTTGGAAACAATTCGTTTGTTCCTAGCCCTCGCATCATTCATGGGCTTTAAAGTTTACCAACTTGACGTGGAGAGTGCGTTTATTTATGGGGAAGTCCAAGAAGTGGCGTATGTCTCACAACCAGATGGGTTCGTTGATCCGGATTATCCAGATCGTATGTACAAACCTGATAAGGCTTTATATGGATTACATTAAGCTTCCAGGGCATGGTATGAGACACTATCAACAAATTTGCTGAAAAATGGTTGAAAGAGGTCAGATTGACAGTACACTGTTCATTAAACGAAAGAAGGAAGACTTTCTGCTGGTCCAGGTATACGTGGATGGCATCATTTTTGGGTCATTCGATGAAAACATGTGTCATGAATTCGAGAAGGTGATGAAGGGCAAGTTTGAAATGAGTGCTATGGGTGAGTTGTCCTACTTTCTGGGATTACAGGTTGACCAGAAGAAGGATGGGATGTTTATACATCAAACAAAGTACGTGTATGACATTTTGTCCCGATTCAAAATGGAGGATTGCACTACTTTCAACACACCTATCCGCGAGAATCACAATCTTTACCCAAATCATGAAAGTGTGGAAGATGTTGATCCAACTCAATATAAGGCAATGATTGGTTCGCTAATGTACTTGACTGCTTCAAGACCAGACATCATGTTTGTCGTATGTCTGTGTGTCAGATATCAGGCAAATCCAAAAGAGTCACAGATGAAAGTGGTGAAGCGTATTCTTCGTTACTTGATGGGGAGACCTAAATTGGGTTGTGCTATCCAGCTGATAGTGATTTGAAGTTTGTTGCTTACACTGACTCAGACTTTGGAGGATGCAAGTCTACCAGGAAGTCTACCACAGGTGGTTATCAGTTCTTAGGAGGGCGGATTTTGTCCTGGCAATGCAAGAAGCAATCTTGTGTGTCTACCTCTACGTGTGAAGCTGAATATATTGTTGCGGGTAGCTGTTGCTCTCAGGTTCTCTGGATACAACAGCAGATGCGCAATTACGGTTTGGATTTCACTCGTACTCCTATAATGATAGACAATAATGCTACTATATCAATCACAAACAATCCCGTAAAGCACAGTAAAACTAAACATATTGACATTCGTCATCATTTTATACGGGATTGTGCTAAAAAGAAACTGACTAACCTTCATCGAGTCGACAAACTAGATAACCTAGCGGATCTTTACACTAAAGCTTTTGATAGAGCTCGTTTTGAACATTTAGTCGAACTCAACGGGATGAGGAATCCTGAATAACCAGTTTTTCATAAGAATTTTGTCAATATTTTATTGTTTTCTTAAAAATAAAAAATTTTAAAAAATAGAAAACCATAAAAATCCAAAAACATTGACAAATGAAAAACATAAAAAATTAGAAAATAAAAAATGAGTTATCACAGTGTGAAAAAGAAGAAATGATAGTACATTAGCAAGTTAGACTGTCACATTGACATTGAAATTAAAATTGCTTAAGTGTGATAACAGCTTCATCAAATGATGTACTAGTAGGAAAAAACATGAAATAATCAAGTTATCAATGTGATATAAACTTAACAAACTGTGTATGAGTGGGTAACACATCAGTGGCGTATGGTTTAGTGACCTTAAATCTTGCGTTGATAGATTGCCAAAATCTGAGGTTTTGGGTCTTTATACTGTTATTTCATCTGGGATATCAGGGTTCTCCTTCTGCTGCATCCAGATACATGCTGACCTAGGCACAACCAGGATATCTTAAAAGAGCTAAATATGCCAAACACCTAAAAATTGAAGAAGCTCTTTTAGAGAGTCATTAAAATGTGAAAAATGCATAAATCGTACCAAATTTGGTATTTGTCTTAGCCCTCGTTAGATATTGGTCTCTTTGCTGTATGGAAGTACCGACCTGATCACCAATTATCTATCATTGTAAATCAAAACGGATGAATTTGGTATACTCACCTACTACGAGGAACCTTTGTGCATACCTTAATCACGGGGGTATGTCCTGATGTGGGACACACTAGTATATCAGTATAATATTACCTTAACGTATCGCATGATAATGGAACTTGAAATGTTCATGCAATTTGTTTAAGTGGATAAACAATACTGGTAATCGTCTTGAACTGTTTTTCATGAAAAAATATATAAAGAATTATCTAATAGTGTGAAAATAGTTTGATTTTGCTGATATGATCTTCTTAACGGTGATTCTCACAAAAACAGAGTGTTTATTGCTTTTGTTCTTTACTTGCTTTCAGAAAATATAAATTTGTTTAACTTTGTTGAAAAATTCTTATGGTTTCTCGAGATGTTTATTTTATAGTATACATATTGAAGCAGTGTGTTGCTGAGAAGTTGATGTGATGAGATTAGAGATGGGCATAATACCCGGTTCCAAACCCGGACCCGTAGAACCGACCCAGAACCGGTTCCAGTTCGTACCCGGTACATAGGAGAACCGGGTCCAGGTTCAAAAAACCCGGTGGTTCCTACCCGGTTCCATTTTTTCTCATAATAAATGGGTAGTACCCGGTTCCGAACCCTACCCGATTTATACCCGTACCCGGTTCCTCTCCTTTACCCGGTTCTACCAGTACCTGGTTCCTCCAGTATACCCGGTATTTTGTTACCATTAGAACCGGTTCTATCCGTTGCAAGCTCATTAAAATGCATTAAATGCCTAAGATATCCGTTGGAACCGGTTTCTATCCGTTGGAACCGGTTACTAGCCGTTGTAACCGGTTACTAGCCGTTAGAACCGATTCCTATATAATGTTTTCAAATTTCAATTTTTTAACTCACCAATCCTCTTATTCTTCTTATATCATTTTCTTTTAATTCTTCTAATACTTTTCTACAATGGCTTCAAAGACCTCTAAAACCACAAATTCCCCATCCGTCAATAATGTTCCTACAAGTCAAACCACTCCATATGTTGTTGGAACATTATCACATAATCGCAATGCGGAAGTATGGTGCAATTGGGACTTGGTCGAAATGAATGACGGTTCGCAAAAGGCCCAATGTAAACATTGTGGCGCCTTGTTAAGCAAGGACTCTAACTCGACTTTAGCGAAGCATGCTAAAAAGTTTTGTAAAGCTTTAAAAGATTTGACACCCGGTCAAGTTCAACTCTCAAAAGATGGTACAATATTTCGCTATGAACAAAAGATAGCTCGTGATAGGATGGCGAAGTTGGTGATTCAAAAAGCCTTGCCGTTTGGACACTTCGACGACCCCGATCTTACTAAGCTTATTAGGGAAACGCTTCAACCTCGCTACAAACATGTAAGTCGTCGTACTTTAAAACGACATTGTTTAAATTTATGGGAAAATGCAAGAAAAGATTTAATCGTTTTTTTTTTAAATTTAAAAACTAGTGTAAACTTAACTAGTGATGTGTGGTTGGCTCCACACGGTTTACCCGAATCATACATTTGTGTCACCGCTCATTGGGTTGATCCCGATTCATGGCAAATGATGAAGCGTACGATTGCATTTGAAGAGTTTCCTTCTCCTCATACGGGAGAAAATATTTATAAAATTATAAATGCCACAATAATGAAATATTGTTTAGAGGATAAAATTTTTTGAATATCATTTGATAATGCTTCAAACAACTCAAATGCAATCGACAAATTAAAGTTGAAGTACAAACCAATTGTTGATGGTGTTTTTTTTCCACACATGGTGTGTTGCACATATTATTAACTTAGTTGTGCAAACCGGTTTAAAAGATAAATTTGTATCGGATTTTATTATAGCTTTTAGAGCTATGCTTCACGATGTTTTCAAAAGTGGCAAAGAACGATACCAAGATTACAAAAAGCTTTGTAAAGATGTAAACCAAAAATTAATTGGACCTAATTGGGATATTCCAGCTCGTTGGAATTCAACTTGTCATATGTTTGAAATGGCGTTAAAAGAAATGGGAACTTTAAAAACATTTCATACAAATTTAAGTGACGACTACCAAGTCGACCCGTTTCCCGATACGGCTTGGTCTAATATTCAAACACTAAGTAATTTTTTAAAAGTTTTTAAAACCTCAACAACTTTGCTTTCGGGTGTTTATTATCCAACAAGTTCAAAAGTTTTATCCGAATTGTATTTGATAACAACAAATTTTAAAAAGTTTGAAAATAAAAGTGACATGTTGAGGAATATGATGAAACCTATGATTGAAAATTTTAATTTTTTTTTAAATTTACCGCCCGTTTTTCTTTGTGTCGCCGCTTTAAATCCAATTTTAAACGTACCGGGTGTTGAAGCTTTAATCGAAGAAATATATGACAAGTTGGATATGCATGAGGAGGATCCAACATTGAAACCTAAAACGAAAAAATTATTCAACGAGAATTTGTTCAAGCTTTATGATCATTATTTAAAAAAATATGGGGAAAAACAACATAGCAATTTGTTTTCGTCTAGGTCATCGACCTCTAACGATGAAACTATTGGAGACCCGATCATAACCATGTTGAATGTCGTTAGAGACGAAACGGCCAAGAAACAAAGGGATAACGAACCATCAAGTGAACTCGGTCGGTATAAAATATATGATTATTCACGTACTATGACCGCCGAGGAATATACCAATTTTGATATTTTGGCATGGTGGAAATCAAAAGAATCGGAATTCCCGATTCTAGCCACCATGGCTCATGATATACTAACGGTCCAAGCTTCCATGGTAGCTTCGGAAAGTGTTTTTTCTCTTAGTGGTAGGGTATTATCCATTCGAAGAACAAGACTAACACTGGAATCGCTCGAGATGGCAATTTGCCTAAAGGATCATTTGGATGCAATTGACCGTGTTCAACATAAAACGAGTCTTGAAGACGAAGTGGAGTTAGAGCACAAGATTATTGAAGAAGAGGAGGACGACGAAGTAGAGACTAACGATTCCGAAGATGAATGTACCGAAACGGCCGGACCAAGGCGTAGCGCATGTGAAAGTTCCGCACCCGCAAAAGGCAACAGAAGTAAACTGGTTACTGTAAACCGGTTACTGTTTTACATTTTGAACCGGGTTTTGTTACTTTTAAACCGGTTACTGTAAACCGGTTCTGTTACTTTTAAAATGTTACTCGAAACCGGTTACTGGAAGTTAACTAAACATTACCAAACCGTTTATTTATAACAAACGATTACAATATTACATAACTAACCTAAGTTAACTAAACATTACCAAACCTAACTTACAAAAACATAACAATCCTAACTTAACTAAACATTACACAACAACAACCTAAACATTAGAAGAACCGGATCCTTCACCCTTCTCGTTTTTCGCCATCGTCACGAGGCAATGGCGTTCGGTGTGCTTCTTTAGAGTGGAGTTGGCGGCCGCTTTCATAAACTTTCCACATCCCTTGCACCTAGCCATTTCGTGGTTGTCGGTCATCAAACACAAGTCGAAGTGCTTCCAAATAGTCGGGTTTCTTTTTGTTTCCAAAACCATCACCACTTCTTCGTTGCATGCCATCCTTTCTTCGTTTGATTTTTTTTTTTTTTTGAGTAGTAAACTAGTAGTTGAAGGTGAAATGAAGAAATTGGGGTAATAATGTGAGTGAAGGGTGAGAATTTGGGGTTTTATAGGAAAAAAAACAATTTTTTAATATAAAATCGGTCCCAATGGTCATATACCCGTTGGAACCGGTTCCAAACAGTGATATGCAGCTTTTGGTTTGAATGTACCCGACAGAACCGGTTCCTGTCAGTACCCGGAATACCCGGTTCCAAACTCTACCCGAACCCGGTTCGAAAATACCCGTAACCGGTTACATCGGTTCCGTTTTTTATACTTCTACCCGGGTTCAACCCGGACCCGGTTCCTTAGTGTACCCGATTCCGCTTAGTAATGTCAGTACCCGGGTACGGGTAGTACCCGGTTCTGGGTATTCAGAATACCTGATTATTCCCATCTCTAGATGAGATGAGGAGTTTATTGCTGCTTGGTAGAATCCTCCTTCTACAATGCAGAATGGATGATATGAAGACTTACTTAGATTGCTGACTCAAAACTTGAAAGATTTGGTGATTGGATGCATCAGCTTAGGGAGAGTCTGTTGCTGACAGAATTTGTGTTGTTGCTGACAGAATTTGTGTTGAAGCTGACGCTATCCAAAGACCAAAGACTGTGAGATTCTGAAGACTAAAGTTACCTTTGCAAGCTATTGTCAAGGGGGAGTTTGTTGGTGCATATTATGTGACAACAACTTTGGCTTGGTCTTTGGATATTTTACAAGACTTGGATATGAAGATGTGAATTTCGAGTTACTGGGTCAAGTCCGAATTAATAGTCCATAAATATCTAGTCTGAATTTGAGTTTAATTGTATGTGGGCCTATCCCAGTTCGAATGGCTTGGCTGTAAGTATATAAACAGCTTTAAGCTTTAGGGTTTAGTTAGACGTTTTGAAGAAAAGTTAGAGTTTGAGAGAGTTAGAGAAAACACAGAGAAAGGTTGTGAGTTCTGGTGATCTTGAGTGGTTGTAAACATTACGTTTGATAATCATATAATATCAGTTTGCGTATTTGTTTCGTTTTCTTCATTTTAACATTCGTGTTTCTGTGTTCAATGATTTATCAAGGGGATTCCGCACCCTTGATTGATTATCAATCTTGTAACGATCCATGGGATAGGGACCTATAGTGTAACATTTCATTTAAGAATTAAAATACATTAAGAGAGAATGTGTGTGTGTGTGTGTGTGTGTAAACTGTGTGTTTTAGGACTTAGTGTCTAGTTTATCTAGAAGTAGGTGTGTACTCTTTCAGTATGTAACTGATCTGTGTTGGTTATATCAATAAAGAGTTTTTCTATTTCTTCTTTATCTCTCATTTATGCTTCTGTCTCAATCAAGAGTGATGCATTTGATATGTGTTATCGATCCTAAGGGGTCTCGGGGACTTTCAGGTGTGAACTTCCGAACTATAAAAGCTCTTAATATTATCATTGTTATCAATTTGGTACCAAGTAGTTTGGAGAAAAAATATTTTTTTAAGGATGGTGTTATAACTTTCTAAAACTACAACCATACATAACAACAACAACAACTACAACTACAACAATAATAATAATGGTTTAGAAAGTATTTTTATTTAAAAAATATTTTTTTAAATGTTAATCTTTTATCAACCAAATATATAATGGATGTAGATTGCTCATATTGTGGTTTTAATAAAATTTTGGTTTAACATGCATATTCCTATATGGTAGGAACAAAAATATTAATTAAATTAAAATAACTTTAAATGATAATGTAGGCGAGTGATTCTGATAGTTACACGTGACATTCTTTGGAATTATTTATTATAACATGGATGATATTTCATATTACATAATTTCATAATTAGCTCATTATAAAGACTAGCAGTAAGAACACAGGTGGTTTTTAGAAAACCATGCATAACACATTTTAATAGAAAGTAAAGATAGGTATATAGATATTGTACCAAAACATGTTATCTATTATAGCTAATAGACAGCTATAAACATAGATCATCGGTTAATATATCAGTTACATACGACTATTTCCATTCTCATATACAAAAAAGGGAGTACCCACCTATTGACAATGTAAACTGCTTATAGACATAAGTACGTATAAAAGATGTCTAACAAACTTAATAGAATTTGAATACAACTTAAGTTTCAACAAACATTAACTACGAGCATACGATCACCTGCCTCAACAAATTTCACCAAAGCTCAATCAAGGTTGATCAGGCCTTTGACTTCCAGCAGTTCTTTGACTTCAACAGATGATAGGTCTTCAACAGACTTTAGACTTCAACAGATCTTTGTGTATAACAGTCTTTATAGATCAACATACTTTAGAAATCAGCAGATCTTTATGTATAACAGTCTTTATAGATCAGCAAACTCTGATGAGACTATCCACTGATGATGCTCTCCATTATTGTGATCTTTATTCTCTCATCAACTTTTCCTGGATTTGCCCTTTGAATTGGAGCTCAAAATCCAAGGAATCAGTGTCATCTTCATTCCTTTGTAGTTGAAGGTTCATTAGATCTTGGAGGTCATCTGCATTTAGACCAAATGCATCCTCCCTTGATAGCTTTTCAACTCTGCTATCAGACCTGAGTAGTGTCAATACGTGGGTATCTTTTTCAGACTTTCACTTTAGTATTTTTATATCTGATGGGTTTCTTGGGAGAAGTTTTATTTGTGATGAGTTTGGGAATTGAGGTCTGCTTAGCAACCTTTGAAGTGTTTCAGCAAATTGAGCTTGAAGTTGTAGAGAAGCATCATCCAATCCAAACTGTAACTGATTTCTGAGAGCCTCTTTTCTGAATTCAGCATCCCTCTTTTCATCTTCCTCATCAATCTGTTGTTTTCTTTTTCTTTGGTTCAAGATACTGATGGATACATCAGATGATGAGAATAGCTTTTTAGAAAAATGGGTCTGCTGAGGCCTATCAGTGGTTTCATCATCATATATTGGCTTCTTAGGAAGTGTTGGATTAGTCTTTCTGAGTTCTTCTAACTTTTTGTAAGTTAGATCAACATCCTGCTTAGTCCATCTTGCAATGGATCTAGCAGTCCCATAGTTAGCTGCTACAAGTTATGCTCTCTTTCTTTTGTACCTCAAAGCTTCATCCACCTCAACCTTCTTGTGTTTGTTCCAGTTGGGTGCAAATTTCTTCATTTGAGGATCCTTGTTCATCATTTCAATTCTATTCAATTCTTCTTTGATATCTTCAAGAGACCAGTCTTTGAATTGATACTTGTAGGCTTTGTAGGGCTTGTCTCTCATGATGATATCCAGATAATCAATCCTCAGCTCCTTTTGAAGACCAGAATTTGGTGGCAGTTCTGACATAGACTTACTCAGGTCTTTAGCAAAGTCTTCTAATTTCCTGACCTTACTAAGCTCATGTTGATAAGTGCCTTGGTAATTCCTGTCATCTTTCCCTTTACTCACATACTTGGCTATCAGCTCAGCTTGTCTAGCTTTCATCTTCAAGTATTCATCAATATTATGTGGTTTACTGAAGCCTTGCAGTGATGGGAAAGTTCTTTTGGATGGATCATCCTCTTTGTAAAATTGAATCATTTCATTTTGAACTGCAAGCAGTTCCAGAGGATATTTAACTGCCAATGGAATGTTTTGTGAGGTGGGAGTGGTGGGTGGTTGTTTCATTGGGTTGGTTTGTGGAGGTGATGAAGGTGGAATGTATGGAGCAGATGATATGGGAATTGGTGCTGGTATTTCTTTTTCTTCTTCATGCACCATGAACTTTCTTTTTCTGGTATAAACAGATTTTGGAGGAGGAGGAGTTTTAGATGGAGAATGTACTTTGGGTGAAAAGGTTGTTTGTGAAGGGAATCTTTGTGGTATTGGTGGTTTTGTTGATGGTGGAGGATCAAAGTGAGTGGAATCAGTGGATTGACTAACAACTGTTGAAACCACTGGTGTCTCAACAACTGTTGTCTTAACATCTGATGATGCTTTTGGTGCATCAACATCTATTACTACGGAAGATGGTGGTGGTGATGAGGTATTTGTTTTCTGCTTTTTGTGAGGTAGTTTTTTGTGGTGAAGGTTTAGGTTTGGATGTATCAATATTTGACCTTTTAGAACTAGCAGTGGTTTTAGGTTTGGTAGCAACAGTGGTTGGTTTTTGTGGTGGTGATTTATGTTTAGGGAATGTGGCAATTGGAGGTTTGTTGTATTTGAATGATTTTCTTCTAATTGAGGTTCCAATGTTTTGCACTTTGTTTTCTTTCTTTATCTTTTTCTCAATTTCCTGCCTCAACACATATGTTCTACTTTCTTTTGTATTCTTTCTCTTCTGCTTTGCTTCAATCTCCTTATCTATCTGTTTGTTAAGGGTATCATTAACTCCCTTTTTCTTACCAATGTCAGATTTTCCAGAAGATTTTGAAGAAGTATTCTTGGCAGGCTTTGGCTTTTGTTTTGGTTAATTCCTTGTTGTTGGTTTGCCAAAGTTTTTCATGGAATCTTTCTTCCCCTTTTTGGCATCATCTTCATCATCTTTTTTCAAAAATAGGTGCAGGGGTAGTGCTAGTTAACTTTGCAATGGATTCTTTTATTCCCTTGATGTCAGCCTGTGTGTCTTTGTATCTTGCTTCAACCATAACTCTAATTAGCTCCATGTGGGAGTTATGTTGAAGCTCAGCCAGTTCCCTTTGAGCTGCAAGAATGGGTTGTACTGAGTTCCAAAGCTCTTGGGATAACTGCTGATGAGAAGGCTGACTTTTGGAAGCATCCACCAATTGCTTCATTATATCTTTCAATTCACCAACAATTGTTTCAATATTGGACATCCTCTTCGTCAAATCCTTGTATTTTAATTCATCACCTAATTTAATAGGATCATCTGAATTCCCACCAGAGGTGGTTGTATTTGCTTTTGAGATAGGAGGAGTCTCCAAGTTGTCATTAGCAAATGCCTCTTGTTCTTGGTTCTGGGACTTCCCTCTACATCAGTGGTTACCTTAATAAATACACCAGTGGTTAACTTAAACACACCAGTGGTTACCTCGGTAGACACAACAGTGGTTGCCTTCAAGGGAGACTGACTGATGAAACTACTGTCCAAATGTAGATCAGTAGATTTGACTTGTAGTAGCTGCTCCGCTTGAAATACCATCAAGAATTTCGTGAAATTCAAGAGGTGTAGCCTCGTCAACTGTTTGTGGGTTAGCTAATTGAACAGGTTCAGATACAGCTATTGTTGAAGTTAAACTCTCAGTAATGTGTTGGTGGGAGGGGCTGCTATGAGTTTGAATGTCAATAGCTTCAAACAATGTTACAAAGGTTGGTGGAATAGAAGATGAAGGGATTGGTGTGGAAAGATACATTGCCCCAGGAGAAGGGATTTTAAGCATACTCTCAAATGAGGGTATGTCATCATGTTGTGGTGTCCCTGTGAATACAACATGTTCCTTTTATGAGGAATCATGAGGAGTTTGGTTTAAGGGTTGAGATCTTTCCACATGTTATGAGGAAGTAGCAACAGTGGTTTCTAGTGACATTTGTGTTGTCACAGGGTTAACCTCTGGGATCTCATCTTCCAGAGGACCCATTTTTGTGGGTTTGGTGGGCTTTTTGGATTTTGTTTTGGTCTTTTTAGGTTTTGTTGGTAGGGGTTTCACAGCAGTGGTTGTAGTGCTGTGATCACCAAGAGCAGTGGGCTTAGCAACAGAGCTTTGAGGAGCATATGTGGACTCATCTAAAATTTGCTCATTCCTCTTTTCTTGTGTTTTAGAAACATTTGAGTCTTTGGCCATAAGGTGAGTAAAAGTTTCAGATGTTAAACTATTCATTTTACAAGTTATACCTTGTTTAAAAGCTTTTTGAGAAACATGTTTTTGCAGGTAGTAGCTTAATAGTTTAGGAAACATAAGAAAAGCTGCATTTTACCCGTTTTTAATGTTTTCCAAATTTGTAATCAAGTCAGTAAACAGTGCTTGGGAGTAGTTAAAACCAGTAGCTGTAAAAATTGCATATCCCAAGTACTGAATTTTCAAAGGTATTTCATTAAAAGCAATGGTTTTATTTGAGAGACAGGTTAAGAGAGTATGGAACAGGAATTTCATTGGTGGTGGAAAATTTGGCTTATACATAGTTGCCTTATTCAACTGTCCATTATATCCCCTCTCAATCTGTAACAACCCGACTTTTTAAGTCAAAGTACAAGTCAAAGTCAAAGGAAGAACATATTGCTATTCAGATCTGTCATTTCTGGCCTAATTATAGCTTGTACTCTCAACTCGATAATCGATGTATGTTAGTTACCGCTATTGTAAATTATGATTTGTTAATAGGTGAAGTAACAAAGCGATAAACGCAATTTAATGCTAATCTACTTAACGTTATCACATCGCTATCACGTCGCAACTCGAAATCGCAGTTATTGTTATTGTTCTATGTGTGTGTGCTATTATGTGTTACTTGTGCATGTTTATATTTGTTTTGGGATGATTATTCGCTAACGCAATCGCAACTCTAACACATCGCATCGCAACCCTATCTCGCCGCAATCTCATCGCAAACCGAAAACGCAAGTTTACTTTCTATGTCTTTTAGGAATTATGTTAATTGTGTAACTAATGTGAAATACTATCGCATCGCTTACCCGCAACTCCCTTAAACGCAACGCAACGCTCAACGCACGAAACGAAAGTCGGAAACTAACCCGCACAAGCCCTCCGATCGAAGGACCATTCGCCGGATGGACATCCAACCGGATGCCCATCCGATCGAAAGGCCATCCAACCCATTAAACTCCACCGCCTTTCTCACTCTCACACTATAAATACCCCTCCTGTCACATCACTATTCATTGATGTGACAGCTCCCTCCGACCAGTGCACTATCAGCCACTTTTCTCTCGATTCCTCGCGATTCTTGTAAGTTTTCACTCTAGTTCTTGTACTTTCATCATATACACACACTTTCTCATCATCTTCACCATCAAATCTTGCATTTTAACCGTGAAATCGTCTGATTTTGGCCTGTTCTAGGGTGACGTCATCATGGGTTCTCATGAACACCAAAGTGTGACCTTATCTCATCAAGAACGGTTCGGATCTAAAGGATTTCCACGCGTTTTTACACTAATTTCAACTAAATCTAAACATTTTTCAAGTGTTTCAAACTCTTCTTCAAACATCTTTCACTTTTCACTCAAAACTGTTAGAATCTAGACTCGTTCAAGCTCTCTACTCATTCCCTAGCAGAGAATCGGTCTGAGAATGGATTTCTACCGAACAAGACGACTGATTCACGGGTTGAACATGAAACTCCATCAAGAACAGCTGAGTGTGGTCGAACGGGGTGATTCCCGGATGTGATCGCCGGTACGTTTTTAGTTAATGATGTTTTTGCTAAAGTATTATTTGACTCTGGTGCAAACCAAAGTTTTATTAATACTTCATTTTGCAAACTTCTCAATCAACCATTAACTAAACTCCCACGAGAATGTCTAGTAGAGACAGCAAATGGGGAAACCATTAGGATTTCTGAAATCTTACAGGGAGCAAGAATAGAAATTCTAAATCAGAAATTTATTGCAAACCTTTACCCAATGAATCTGGCAGGATTTGATATAGTGCTAGGAATGGATTGGTTAATAGCCAATAAAGCCAGTATTTTATGTGATCAAAAGTCAATCCAAGTAAATTCACCAAGGGGTGAAAAGATCACAATTAAAGGAAATAAACCCTCTAGATCCACAAAATTCATCTCTGTAATGAAAACAGCCAGTTATGTAAGAAAATGATCATTAGTGTATTTGATTTCTATAATCATTAACACTAAAGGAATAGAATTAAAGGGTATTCCAGTAGTGTCCCAGTTTTCAGATGTATTTCCAGGAGAGTTACCCGGACTACCGCCAGACAGAGAAGTTGAATTCAGAATCCACTTACTACCTGGAACAGCACCAATTGCGAAAGCACCTTACCATTTGGCACCCGCAGAAATGCAAGAACTGAAGAAACAGTTAGACGAATTGTTGGAAAAAGGATTCATACAGCCAAGCTCATCGCCATGGGGAGCACCGATCTTATTTGTTAAAAAGAAGGACGGATCAATGCGTATGTGCATTGACTACTGTGAATTTAACAAAGTCACGATTAAGAATCGGTATCCATTACTGAGAATCGATGATATGTTCGATCAATTACAAGGAGCATGATTTTTCTCTAAGATCGATTTACGATCAGGATATCATCAATTAAAGGTACAGGAAGAGGACATTCCTAAGACCGCTTTTAGAACAAGGTATGGCCATTATGAATTTACTGTCATGCCATTTGGTTTAACCAATGCCCCAGCTGCATTTATGGACATGATGAACCGAATATGTAAGCCATATTTGGATAAATTCATAATTGTCTTTATAGATGATATTCTTATTTATTCTAAGAGCAAAGAGGAACATGCAAGACATTTGCACGCACTTCTAAGTTTATTAAGAAAAGAAAAGCTTTATGCTAAGTTTTCGAAGTGTGAGTTTTGGTTAGAACAGGTACAATTTCTTGGACATCTAGTCAATCATGAAGGAATTCATGTGGATCCTACCAAGATCGAGGCGATTACTAAGTAGAAAACCCCTGAATCACCAACCGAGGTTAGAAGTTTCTTAGGATTGGCCGGTTATTATAGAAGATTTATTCGAGATTTTTCTAGAATAGCCATTCCCTTAACTAAGCTCACCTGTAAATCTGTTAAGTTTGAATGGGAACCAAAACAAGAAGAAGCCGTTAGAATTCCTAAGCAAAGACTAACCCATGCACCCATACTAGAGTTACCAGAAGGAACTAAAGACTTTGTAGTCTATTGTGACGCTTCTAAATTAGGTTATGGATGTGTGTTGATGCAACGTCAAAAGGTTATAGCTTACGCCTCTAGACAACTTAAGAATCATGAAGAGAATTATTCAACCCATGATTTAGAATTAGGAACTATAATTTTTGCCCTTAAAATTTGGAGACATTGCCTTTACGGTAGTAAGTTTACCATTTTCACCGACCATAAGAGTTTAAGGTATGTTTTCGGGCAAAAGGAATTGAATATGAGACAAAGACGCTGGATGGAGATACTTAGTGATTATGATTGTAATATCCAGTATCATGCAGGAAAAGCAAATGTAGTAGCTGATGCTTTAAGTCGAAAATATCACGAGAAGCCAAACAGAGTACGTTCTCTTAAATTAAATCTACAGGTAGATTTAAATGAACAGATTAGAAAAGCACAAGAATCAGTAATCAAGGATGATACTGAAAAGTTGAAAGGTATGATTAAGGAATTAAAATAAGGAACAGATGGAATTTGGAGATTCCATAAGAAAAGAATGTGGATACCTAAATTAGGAAACCTACGCCACCGTATATTAGAAGAAGCCCATAAGTCTAAATATACGATGCATCCTGGAAATGATAAGATGTATCAGGATTTAAGAAAGAATTTCTGGTGGATAGGAATGAAAAAGGATATAGCAGCGTATGTTTCAAAATGTTTGACCTGTTCACAAGTCAAATCTGAACATCAGAAACCCTCAGGATTGTTACAACAGTTAGAAATGCCTGTATGGAAATGGTAATTGATAACAATGGATTTTGTTACCAAATTACCCAAAACAAGAAAAAGTAATGATACAATCTGGGTGATTGTAGACAGGCTAACCAAGTCAGCTCATTTCCTACCCATGAACGAAACTTTTAGTATGGAACAATTAGCTAAATTATATGTAAATGAAATAGTTTCATTACATGGAATTCCTTTATCAATTGTTTCTGACAGAGATAGTCGTTTTATCTCTCATTTTTGGACAAGTTTCCAAAAAGCAATGGGAACCAAGTTGAATCTAAGCACCGCTTACCATCCTCAAACGGACGGACAAAGTGAAAGGACAATTCAGACACTGGAGGACATGCTTAGAGCTTGTGTAATTGATTTCGGAGGTAATTGGGACGATCATTTACCATTGATAGAATTTTCTTATGATAACAGTTATCACACAAGTATCAATGCTGCACCATTCAAAGCACTTTATGGACGAAAGTACCGAATGCCAGTCTGTTGGGCAGAAATTGGAGAAAAGCAACTATCTGGACCTGAGATAGTACAAGAAACAACAGACAAGATCATTCAAGTCAAGGAAAGACTAAAAGCAGCACGTGATCGACAAAAGAGTTATGCTGATAACAGACGAAAGCCATTGGAATTTCAGGTAGGAGATAAAGTGTTATTAAAAGTCTCTCCTTGGAAAGGAGTGGTAAGATTCAACAAAAGGGGAAAGCTAAGTCCCAGGCATGTTGGACCTTTTGAGATTATTAAAAGAATAGGACATGTAGCCTATCAGCTACAACTGCTAGAGGAAATGGCAGGAATACATGATGTATTTCATGTATCTAATCACAAGAAATGCTTAGCTGATGAATCACTGATAGTACCTCTTATGGATATAGAGGTAAATGATCAGTTAAAATTTGTAGAGAAGCCTCTACAGATTGAAGACAAGAAAGTTAAAAACCTCAAGCATAAGAGATTAGTTCTGGTCAAAGTAAAATGGGACTCCAAAAGAGGACCAGAATACACATGGGAGCTTGAATCAGAAATGCAAAGGAAATATCCGCACCTATTCCTGTAGATCTTGAGAACGAGCTCTAAAACAAGGTGGGGAGGATATAACAATCCTCCAAAATATATTTCGACACCCCTAATATATTCTAAAGTATCCCAATATGTCCTAAAATACACCCCGTATACGTAAACGGGCCCCGAATACCTCTATTTTATTAAAAATTAATTAAAAACAAGATTTAGTGGTCTCTCGCAGGGCGCGTAGCCCTTGGCTACCTTCTACGCGAGGCGCGACAGACCGGCTACGAGGCGACACCCGGAAGCTGCCACGTGTCGACACGTGGCGAGGCTAAACCGATGACAGATCAAGGCTAGGGCCTACGAACCCTGCTACGCGGGCCGCGTAGCCCTTGGCTACGTCTTACGCGGGCTGCGAGGGAAGTCGAAAGGTCACCTATAAATAGAGACCTTCGGCCTTCAGTTTCAAATCGCTCAATCTCTTGATCTCTCTCTATTTTCTACAAAGCAAATACAATTTTCGGGTATTATACCCCCTAATTAACGAAGTTCTGCCCCATTGCAAGTATCATAACCCCGATTACGTATTAGATACGCTGCTCGATGGATCCAGGGTTCCGTAACAGCTGTCGTGGTTCTGCCCGACATGGTCGTTGGAATGTCGTCTCGGGGAGGGTATTACTAATGTAAATATTGGGTTATTATACTAACACACGTGCATTGTTTAATTAATAGATTATAACCAGGAATCCACCAAGAAAAACCTAAGACAGCAATGTGAGTAATCTCCTTTTTGTAAACTGTTTTTACAAAACCTTAAATATTTTACATTGTGATTAAGCAGTGATTGAGTCTTTGTAATACTTCAATTACTGCGGGTATGTTGGGGTTTTGTGTACAAAATGTGGAACACGTTACCATTGGACAGAGAGTTAGCCAATGTGTAATATGTCCCACCAGTCAGGATTGATAATACTGAATGAGTAATTGTGTAGATGTAAACATTGTAATCGCTCTCAATACTGTTAAAAGATAAAACTCTTCTTGATTAAATTGGGATTCACTCACCAGTATTTCCCACTGACAAAATGTTTTAAACGTGTTTCGGGTAACAAAATGTGAAAGCAAACTAGAAGCCAGCTGGACAGCACTGAAGGCTTGGAAAAAGTGTCTATAAAAGTTACCTAGATAAAAGAAGATGTTTTATTCAATAAAATCGGGATTTTCCCTATGAAAATGTTTATAAAAAAAACTTGGGTTTTATCCCAATATGTTTAATATTATAAAAGCGTGGTATTTACTCTGATAAAATATTTCCTAACTACGGTCCTAATGTAATTTCCGCTGCCAAAATGATAAACACCGATACCACCAAAACTGGTCTCGCGGCCTGCCCGTTCCCGGGACAGATAGGGGACGGGGGTTGCGAAACTTCACACTTTTCAAAATACTACAACAAAAACTTCAAAGTTCAAACAATTCACAAACACATCATTTCCATCGAATGACTATCCGACTGAATGGTCATCCATCCGCACGGTCATCCGATCGGACCACTGTTCGCTCACTCATCTCTTTGACGCACCATTTAACGTACTGTTCAACGCTTACTCTATCGTTCTCTGATCAGGCTAACTCTCCAGCGCTCCCTTCAATCCAATACTGTGTTTATTTACTAAACACGATCTATGAGTATACTCGATCCCTTTTTGCTTAACGCATTTTGGGTGTTACATACGTTACCTATATCAAATCACATCGATCACACAACGCAAACACTTTTTATACGCTAACTGCTCTTGCATGTTTTACGTGTTATTCGATGAATGCTTGTATGTTATGTTTACACAGTGATTGTTTCCTGACACCTTAGCAATGATAGTACTATAGTTTGGATTCAGCACCTGTCGCAGAGAGGGGTTGTTAAGGGTTTTACTTCACGTGTCACAGTGGTGATAGGTGTTGCGGATTCTACAACTCGCAGTCATGTTTGTGCGTATTTCATTGTCGATAGCCGACTAGCTTCACATTTCTACGTGTTACATGCTGGTTATGCGTAAACCGCTTTCGCTACTATATTCTATTAAACTTGTGTGCTCACCTTTACACTATGTGTATTGACTTTTATTTTAACGTATGTGACAGGTGTTTAGGATGCTTTTATCTGATGGATGTTATGGAATCAAGCTAGGAGAGTCTAGAAACAAATCAATAACAATCTGAGTTGTCGGAACAATTTAATTATCTTTGAGAAACTATGTTTGTAATAACTGTGTTTCTTTATATGTTATGGTATGGGACATGACGTTAAATATTTGGTAATTATAGTTGTTATGGATTCTCCTGGACAATCTGTTTCGCTCAGTGCCGTGCCCCGATGTTTCCGCCATCGGTTGGGGTGTGACAGATTGGTATCAGAGCCATAACTATAGGGAATTAGGCAAGACACGACCTACTCTGGGTCGATGTCTTAGAATTGACCTAGTCTATAGTCCAAGTACCAACAGACCGCCTTGTGCGAACCCTGTAAGGGTTTCGTACGAGCTTATTTGATACTCTCCCTCGAACTCGCTAGAAACTACACTGCTTTTCCCAAAAACTGACACACCACACACACGCTTTTCGAAAACACTTGCACAAGACGATTGAGCAACTTGTCGAGAATAGGTGTGAAAACCGAGAACTCTCGATGAGATTGCTCGATCTACGCTCATTTTTACAAATAAAACACAAGAATTTGCGTTGAGTCAGGAGTGAAATCCATACCTCGACGAAATTCTCCACCTCATTCTCATCATCAAGAATAAAGTTGTTCAGTTAAGGGTGAAACCCGCATCTTAATAACTCGTTCCACTCTATATTATGGTTTTACAAACTCTCACCAAAGTCTCAACGGACTCCAATGACCCGAGTCACGCTGTAACTAGAAGGATGTGTGTCGTTCGCCCAGATCGAGGAGAAAGCACAGTCCAGAAGGCCAAAGTGTGCACCGGAGGTCTTTGCGAATAGTCGAATCACCTTGGGTAGTCGATGTCTCAACACCCAGACACTCCGTTTTGATTCTGGATTCGCAGCCGCTGACTCTGTAAATTATCAATTTTATGTGATTTTTATGTGAATTATATGTTTATGTGGTCTTTTTTTGTTTCGATTTTGGAGATTTACTCGTTTTTGCTCCTCGCTTTGATAAACACGCACAACTCGCACTGCACATTTACCTCAAAACGCTAACAAATCACAGACACACTATGAACTCTCGCTTTACTGCTCGCTATGTTACTCGCAATCGCTACTCGCTATTCGCACTCGCAACTCTCGATCGCTTTACGCGGCTTTGAAAGATAGGGGAACACATTCGAGACATGTAGGTGAATACAGCAAAATAGGAAGGTGAATATGTGCAAAATACGTGCTTACGTGAACTACGTGCTTATGTGCTTCTGTGCTTACATGCTTACTATGTGATTATGTGCCTAAGTGATTGATGTGTTCCTGTTCTTTACATTAAGTAGCTCGTGGTGATACGATAGACTATACCAGATTTAATCGAAATCGTGTCTGCATCCTATAACGATGTCTGTTGCAGACAATGTCGTCATTTGGATCACACCATTCTCGCGCTAACCGCTGTAACCACGCTGACAAACGCATTGCATCGTTAGTCGCCAAGGAAATGGCCAAGGTCATTCCGCAAATCATCAGCGAAATCAACGAAGTCGCCAGCAAGTCCTCTGAGGAATCAAAGACAGACTCGCCCCGAGCGACGTTTAGCTTCAAGCAATTTAAAGCTTGTGGACCCAAAGACTTCACTGGGGAAGATGGGCCGAGCGCAATGTTTCAATCGTTCGACTCGATTGAAGTCACTCTTCATCAAAGCGAATGTCTAGACAACCTCCGCACTGTTAACGCTACTGGAGTCTTCCAGTGTAGGGCACTGGAATGGTGGACAGCGGAGCGAAACAGGCGTGGGAACGACGCAGCCTATGGACTTTCTTGGGAGGAATTGAAGGAAGTCATGATGAAAGAATTTTATCCTCCACATGAACTCTGGAAGCTGGAGGACACGTTCTGGCATATCAAGCAAGAAGGTGGCGACAATGCTGGTCTTACTGCCCGCTTTAAACAGCTCAGCATCATCTGTCCTGGCCAAGTCTTAACTCCCGACATCACAATCAAGAAATACATTCGCGCTTTACCTGATTGTGTTGCCGATTTTGTCCAAGCTGCCAAGACTACAACCATTAAGGAGACCTTCCAGCTCACTGCTGAGATTAATGACAAGCGAGTTCGGGCTGGTTACTTCAAGAACACCACCAAGAGTCTTCATCAAGTTACAGCTACTCCCTCTCCTGAAACTGCCGCATCTCAAGGATCGAAGTCTTCACGCCGCAAGCGCAAGAGCAACAACAACAACAACAAGAACTGCGTTGTCACAGCCGCGCCTCTCAACGCTGTTCCTGCCCAACCCCAGAATCTGAACCGCCAAGTCGCTGCACCAGTGACCAATGCACCGCCGGCCAAGCGTGCATATACTGGTCCTCACCCGCTGTGCCCTACTTGTACTTACCACTATCCAGTTGGGATCGCTTGCCGCTTTTGTGTCCATTGCAACATCTATGGACACTTTACTGCTAACTGCCGCACTGGCCCTTGTCAAGCTCAAGTTCAAACTCCTCCTGCACTACCAGCTCCTCTTCCCGCTCCTCAGGGTACTCAAGCAGCTCCTGCTCCCGCTGCTCATGCAAGAGACTGCTATGCTTGTGGTGATCCTAACCACTTTGCAAATGTCTGCCCGAACCGAGTGGTGAAGCAAGAATCGCAGCAGCAACCAGCATAGCAACAACATCAACAGCAGCCTCAGCAGCAGCAGCAGCCAGCACAACTAGCAGCCAACGGCCGAACTTTCAACATCAATGTCTGCCAGGCTCAAGCGGACAACAATGTTGTCAATGGTATGTTTCTTGTCAACGGTATATATTCTTCGTGTTTATTTGATACTGGAGCCGATAACTGTTTTGTGTCATTTGAATTCGAAAAGCTCCTAAATTGTAAATGCGCTAACCTCCCAACGACGTTCGACGTAGAAATTACCACTGGAAGAACCGTCACTGTTAGTTCTATCCTACGTGATTGTACTCTTGAACTCAATAATCATGTCTTCCCAATCGATCATATTCCGATGCAGCTTGGTAGTTTCGACATCATAGTAGGCATGGATTTTCTTCATGAAACTCGTGCTGAAGTCGTCTGTTTTGATAAAATGATTCGTTTCTCGCTTGCTAATGGTGACCAACTCTGTGTATATGGCGAAGTGTCATCGAAGGAACTCAAACTCATGTCGTGCATTCAAGCAAGCAAGTATCTCCGAAAGGAATAAAAAGCTTTCTTGGCACACATCGTAGTAGCGGAGAAGGAAAAGAAAGAGAAGACAATGGAAAAGGTGCCTGTAGTTCGTGATTTTCCTGCGGCCTTTCCTGACGATTTACCTGGTTTACCGCCATCTCGTGATATCGATTTTCGTATTGACTTCATTCCTGGAGCCAATCCTAGCGCCAAAGCTCCTTATCGACTCGCTCCGTCTGAAATGCGTGAACTCTTGAGTCAACTCCAGGAATTTCTTAATAAAGGCTTCATTCTCCCTAGCACCTCTCCTTGGGGCGCACCTGTCCTTTTCGTAAAAAGAAGAACAGATCGTTCCGGATGTGCATCTTTTACAGGGAACTCAATAAGCTGACTATCAAGAATCGCTATCCCTTACCTTGAATCGATGACTTGTTTGATCAATTTCAAGGTGCTACGTGCTTCTCAAAGATCGATTTATGCTCAGGCTATCATCAATTACGAATCCAGGAGGAAGACATACCTAAAACCGCATTTCAAACTCACTATGGCCACTATGAATTTGTCGTTATGCCCTTTGGTCTAACTAACGCCCCCGTAGTCTTTATGGATCTAAGGAATCGCGTCTGTAAACCCTTTCTCGATGGCTTCGTCATCGTGTTTATCGATGATATCCTTATCTATTCGAAATCGAAAGCCGAACATGCGCAACATCTCCGTTTGGTTCTCGAACTTTTGCAAGGAAACCGTCTCTATGCCAAGTTTTCCAAGTGTGAATTTTGGCTTGAGGAGGTTCAATTCCTCAGTCACATCGTCAATAGTCAAGGTATTCACGTCGATCCCGTGAATATTGAAGCTGTTAAGAGTTGGATTACACCGAAATCCCCGTCTAAAGTTCGTTCTTTTCTCGGACTAGCAGGTTATTACCGCCGATTTATAGCTGATTTCTCCAAAATTGCTGTTCCGCTCACTTCTCTTACGCATAAGGACAAGCCTTTTGTTTGGGGAACTTAACAAGAGGAAGCCTTTCAAACCCTCAAGCGTATGCTTTGCGACGCTCCCGTACTCACATTACCCGATAAAAACGATGACTTTGTAGTCTACTGTGATGCCTCTAACCTCGGTCTCGATTGTGTTCTGATGCAACGGGATAAGGTTCTCGCGTACGCCTCTTGTCAGCTCAAAATCCATGAGAAGAAATATACAACCCATGATCTTGAGCTCGGTGCAGTTGTTTTTGCGATAAAGATTTAGCGACACTACCTTTATGGTACCAAGTGTACGGTCTTCAACGACCATAAAATCCTACAACACATTTTGAACCCTGAATATGCGCCAACGCAGATGGGTTGAACTTCTCAACGACTATGACTGTGAGATTTGTTACCACCCTGGCAAAGCAAATGTCGTTGCCGACGCTCTCAGCAGACGAAGCTATTTGCATAGCGTTCGTAATACTCAAGCCCAGCACAACCTCGAAGCGCTAATTCGCGACGCCCAGCACGCCTGCTTCATTGAGAACACCCTGCAAGAGGAAATGAAGAAGTGTGGTGTAGAAATCCAACTTATCACCAAATCAAACAGTATCCATTACTATCTCGATCGCATCTGGATTCCAAGTCGCAATAACTTACGCGGATTATTGCTGACTGAAGCCCACAAATCCCGATATTCCATTCATCCCGGTGCTGACAAGATGTACCAGGACCTGCGTGCCAGGTATTGGTGGCCTGGAATGAAGAAGGATATCGCTCTCTACGTTTCGAAATGCCTGACTTGTTCCAAGGTCAAAGCCGAGCATCAACGCCCCTCTGGCTTACTCGTACAACCCAAGATCCCTATGTGGAAATGTGAGAGTATAGCTATGGATTTCATAACCAAACTTCCATGCACGCCATCAGGTCACGATAGCATCTGGGTTATCGTTGACCGTCTTACCAAATCTGCTCATTTTCTGCCGATACGAGAAGACTTTAAGGTAGAACGATTAGCACGAATCTATACCGATGAAGTTATTTGTCGACATGGGACACCTCGCCATATCATCTCTGACCGCGATGGTCGATTTACCTTGTGCCTTTGGGAAACATTTCAATCTGCTCTGGGTACTACTCTTAATCTAAGTACCGCTTTTCATCCATAGACCGACGGTCAGACTGAATGCACGATTCGCACCCTTGAAGATATGCTTCGCTCGTTTGTTATAGATTTCGGTGGTAATTGGGATTCGCATTTACCTTTAGTCGAATTCTTGTACAACAACAGTTATCACTCTAGCATTCAAATGGCACCTTTGAGGCATTATATGGAAGAAAATGTCGATCGCCTATTGTATGGCACGAGATCGGAGATGCGCAAATTACCGGTCCTGAGTTATTGCAAGAAACGACTGAAAAAATCCTCCAGATACGAGACAACCTCCTGAAAGCTCGGAGTCGTCAAAAGAGTTACGCCGATAAACGCCGCAAGCCCATTGAATTTGACGTTGGTGATCACGTACTCCTAAAGGTTGCACCTTGGAAGGGGGTGATCCGATTCGGAAAGAAAGGAAAGCTCGCACCTCGATATGTTGGACCCTTTAAGATTCTGGAAAGAGTTGGCAAAGTGGCCTACAGACTCGAACTACCGGAGGAACTCAGCAAAGTCCATCTGACTTTCCATGTTTCGAACCTCAAAAAGTGTCTAGCCGAGCAGAATTTACATGTCCCCTTGAGGATCTACAAGTGGATGAATCACTACATTTCGTGGAAAAGCCAGTCGAGATCATGGACCGAGAGACCAAGAAACTTCGACACTCACGCATTCCCATAGTGAAGGTTCGCTGGGAAGGCAAACGCGGCGCCGAGTTAACCTGGGAACTCGAAAATGAGATGAAGGCTAAATATCCACAACTATTCGTTACGCCTGCACCTTAATTTCGGGACGAAATTCCCTAAAGTAGGGGATGCTATAACAACCCGACTTTTTAAGTCAAAGTCAAAGTCAAAGGAAGAACAGATTGCTATTCAGATCTGTCATTTTTGGCCTAATTATAGCTTGTACTCTCAACTAGATAATCGATGTATGTTAGTTACCGCTATTTTAAATTATGATTTGTTAATAGGTGAAGTAACAATGTGATAAACGCAATTTAACGCTAATCTACTTAACGCAATCAAATCGCTATCACGTCGCAACTCGAAATCGCAGTTATTGTTATTGTTCTATGTGTGTGTGCTATTATGTTTTACTTGTGCATGTTTATATTTGTTTTGGGATGATTATTCGCTAACGCAATCGCAAGTCTAACACATCGCATCGCAACCCTATCTCACCTCAATCTCATCGTGAACCGAAAACGCAAGTTTACTTTTTATGTCTTTTAGGAGTTATGTTAATTGTGTAACTAATGTGTAATACTATCGCATTGCTTACCCGCAACTCGCTTAAACGCAACGCAATGCTCAATGAACGAAACGAAAGTCAGAAACTAACTCGCGCAAGCCCTCCGATCGAAGGACCATTCGTCCGGATGGACATCCGACCGGATGACCATCCGATCGGATGGCCATCCGATCGAAAGGCCATCCGATCCATTAAACTCCACCGCCTTTCTCACTCTCACACTATAAATACCCCTCCTGTCACATCACTGTTCATTGATGTGACAGCTCCCTTCGACCAGTGCACTCTCAGCCACTTTTATCTCGATTCCTCGCGATTCTTGTAAGTTTTCACTCTAGTTCTTGTACTTTCATCATCTACACACACTTTCTCATCATCTTCACCATCAAATCTTGCATTTTAACCGTGAAATCGTCTTATTTGGGCCTGTTCTAGGGTGACGTCATCATGGGTTCTCATGAACACCAAAGTGTGACCTCATCTCATCAAGAACAGTTTAGATCTAAAGGATTTCCACACGTTTTTACACAATTTCAACTAAATCTAAACATTTTTCAAGTGTTTCAAACTTTTCTTCAAACATCTTTCACTTTTCACTCAAAACCATTCGAATCTAGACTCGTTCAGGCTCTCTACTCATTCCCTAGTGGAGAACCGGTCTGAGAATGGATTTCTACCGAACAAGACGACTGATTCATGGGTTGAACATGAAACTCCATCAAGAACAGCTGAGTGTGGTCGAACGGGGTGATTCCCATCCGATCGGATGAGCTGAACTTGGTGTGGTTCCCGTTTCTTAACACGTCATCATGCCGTCTCCGTAAAACCGCAGAACTTTACAACTTAACTGATTTTACAAGTTTCAAACCGACTGGTTTCTCAATCGGATAGCCGTCCGATCGGACTACCATCCGATCGAACGACTATTCGACTAGGTGACTTGTAATCTCAAACACTTAAACAAATTTTCAAAACTTCAAAGAATATCAGTATCAACGAATAGCCATCCGACCGAACGGTCATCCGTCCAGAAGACTATCTAGCCGGATGACTGGACATGTTGTGGTACTTCACACTTTTCAAAATACTACAACGAAAACTTCAAAGTTCAAACAATTCACAAACACATCCTTTCCATCGAATGACTATCCGACCGAATGGACATCCGTCCGGACGGTCATCCGATCGGACCACTGTTCGCTCACTCATCTCTTCGACGCACCGTTTAACATAATGTTCAATGCTTACTCTATCGTTATCTGATCAGGCTAACTCTCCAGCGCTCCCTTCAATCCAAGACTGTGTTTATTTACTAAACACGATCTGTGAGTATACTCGATCCCTTTTTGCTTAACGCACTTTTAGGTGTTACATATGTTACCTATATCAAATCATATCGATCACACAACACAAACACTTTTTATACGCTAACTGCTCTCGCATGTTATACGTGTTATTCGATGAATGCTTGTATGTTATGTTTACGCATTGATTATTGCCTGACACCTTAGCAACGATAGTACTATAGTTTGGACTCAGCACCTGTCTTGGACATGGGTTGTTAAGGGTTTTACTTCACGTGTCACAGTGGTGATAGGTGTTGCGCATTCTACAACTCGCAGTCATGCCTGTGCATATTTCATTGTCGATGGCCTACTAGCTTCACATTTCTACGTGTTACATGTTGGTTATGCGTAAACCGCTTTCGCTACTATATTCTATTAAACTTGTGTGCTCACCTTTACACTATGTGTATTGACGTTTATTTTAATGTATGTGACAGGTGTTTAGGATGCTTTTATCTGCTGGGTGTCATGGAATCAAGCTAGGAGAGTCTAGAAACAAATCAATAAAAATCGGAGTTGTCGGAACAATTTAATTGTCTTTGAGAAAATATGTCTGTAATAACTGTGTTACTTTATATGTTATGGTATGGGACATGACGTTAAATATTTGGTAATTATGGTTGTTATGGATTCTCCTGGACAATCTGTTTCGCTCAGTGTTGCGCCCCGATGTTTCCGCCATCGGATAGGGTGTGACACAATCAGCTCTGTGTGAAACTCATTTTTTCGGAAAGATGTCTTATCTGCCAAGTCGTTTACCCAAAATGTTGTTGATATGGTAGTGGGGGTAATGGCAACCGATTCACCTCCGAATTTTGAAGTTATACTGAATGGCTCATTGTTTTGTTCTTCAATATTCGTATTTTCCCATAAATCGCGGAGTATTTCTTGGTAAATGGGTGCATCGGCAGTAAGAATGGCCTTATATTTTGATGATGTAAGAACATCAATCATTGAATGATAGAGAGTATTTTTTCTCGGTTTTCTAAAAAATAGGCACGTAGTTATGGTGGTTTTTCATTGTCAGAGCCATGGTCGGAATTGAAACTTGCGAGAGGTTGGCGAAGAAGTGTTGAAGAAAAAGGTGGAAACCGCTTTGATGAATTTTAAATTCAAGACGACAGTAAAAGCTCTGTTTGGGGATGAAACAGGGTTTTATAAAGTGAAAAAGTGAATGCTGACGTGGCAGAAGTTACAAAGATCAGATGGTTAACATATGTCCACGTCAGAACCTCTGTTGTGATAATGGATGACAATTGTTTGGAAACCTCTGTTGGGCAACAACAGATGTTGGGAACAGTGGTAAGTCAACAGTCGCTAGGATAAACAGAACTTATGAAAACAGACAATACCTTTCAGCAGTGGATGAATTTTTAACCAAACAGAGGTTTCAAAAACAGTTGTTTTCAACAGACTTTTAAGGATTTTTGAAATTTTTTTTAAGAATAACTATTTTTCAAGAATGTACATTTAATATAAACATATAAATTTGTATTTAAAAACAGCAGCCATTTAATGCAAAATCTTTCAAAAATAAGTTTTCATGGGAAAACTATAAAATTAAATAACATGAAACCAAAAGGACAAATTTTAAACCTCTGGCATAAAAAATAGGTTATCGTAATTACGATTAACCTCTTCATTTACCATAAAGATGCATTTTAAACACTATAAAAGACTGATGATTAGTTTGATTCAAAACATCAACAATTGTCTTTTAAAAACCTGTCATCTCAAAAAACAAATCAAAATCTGCAACACCAACAATACTATACATGGCAAACACATGCTTCTACCACTTCATCAGACACAAATGTTGGGAACCTCTGTTGGGCAACCACAGATGTTGGGAACAGTGGTAAGTCAACAGTCGTTCGGATAAATAGAACTTATGAGAACAAACAATACCTTTCAGCAGTGGATGAATTTTTAGCCAAACAGAAGTTTCAAAAACAGTTGTTTTCAACAGAATTTTAAGGATTTTTGAAAAAAATTTAAAAAATAGTTATTTTTTAAGAATGGACTTTTGATGTTCTGTAGACATTTTACAAAGATCTGATGGCTAACATCTGTCCACGTCAGAACCTTTGTTGTGATAATGGATGAAAGTTGTTTGGAAACCTCTGTTGGGCAACAACAGATGTTGGCAACAGTGGCAAGTCAACAGTCATTAGATTAAACGAAACTTATAAGAACAGATAATAACTTTCAGCAGCGGATGAATTTTTAGCCAAACAAAGGTTTCAAAAACAGTTGTTTTCAACAGACTTTTAAGGATTTTTGAAAAAAAAATTAAAAAATAGCTATTTTGTAAGAATGGACTTTTGATGTTCTGAGACATTATAATGCTTTCATCATTAGTAGACGATGATTTCAAGCAGATGTTCTCTTTTGGCAAACTTTAGCTTTGACAGACCTTTACAGTAGCAGATATTGATTCAAAAAACTGTTCAAGCACAATTCAACATCAATATAATCTAAATCAAACTCAGAGACAATTTCACATCTACATAAATATCGATCTGCAATCCTTAGATGATATTAAAAACAAATCAAAATCTGCAACACCAACAATACTCTACATGGCAAACACATGCTTCTACCACTTCATCGGACACAGATGTTGGGAACCTTTGTTGGGCAACCACAGATGTTGGGAACAGTGGTAAGTCAATAGTCGCTAGTATAAACAGAACTTATGAGAACAGACAATACCTTTCAGCAGTGGATGAATTTTTAGCCAAACAGAGGTTTCAAAAAGAGTTGTTTTCAACAGACTTTTAAGGATTTTTGAATTTTTTTTTAAAAATAACTATTTTTTAAGAATGGACTTTTGATGTTCTGAAGACATTATAATGTTTTCATTATCAGCAGATGGTGATTTCAAGCAGATGTTCTCTTTTGGCAAACTTTAGCTTGGACAGACCTTTACAATAGTAGATATTGATTCAAAAAACTGTTCAAGCACAATTTAACATCAACATAATCTAAATCAAACTCAGAGACAATTTCACATCTACATCAACATCAATCTGCAATCCTTAGATGATATTAAAAACTATATAATAATACTTATGCATGCTAAATCAGTAAAAATAAAATGCTCCGCAAAGATTAATAGGATTCAAATTTATTTATGACATTAAAAGATTAACAATTACATCTAGTACTGAACAACGAAACTTTAAAATCTAACAATAACACCAAAAAATTTAAGAATCTAACAGCAAGAATTAAAATTTTTTAGCTTCAACTCCATCGAGTACTGAACCTCTCGATGTATATCTTTGAGCATCACCATGAACTCCACGTCTCTATCACCACACTCTATATTACTGACAACACAAAGGTCACGAATGGGAGTTGAAGGCATCGCCATCAAGTTTCTGGAAACCTGGTCTCTCATGAACATACCAAGATGCAGTCCATCAAAACACCTCTTCAGCTCTTGAAGAGTAGCCCTATCCTCATATACTTGATCCTCAAATTGTTTGATAAAGCGCTGCTTTAAATCATCAGAGTCTGCAGAAGTGTATGATGATATTTTAAGTTATATATTACTCAAGTGATGTGAAAGAATGATATCTTGGTAGTAAAACATGATGAAAAACAGGTGAACTAATAATGATATTATATAGTGAAATAGCTAACAACCCAAAGGTCAGATTTAATTTCACTGTCCATTTAATAATCTAGGACGCAAAAACGTGTAAATTTAATATAAACATATAAATTCATATTTAAAAAAAACAACCATTTATTGCAAAATCTTTCAAAAATAAGTTTTCACGGGAAAACTATAAAATTAAATATCAAGAAACCGAAAGGACAAATTAAAACCTCTGGCATAAAAAAAAAGGTTATCATAATTACGATTAACCTCTTCCTTTACCATAAAGATGCATTTTAAACACTATAAAAGACTGATGATTAGTTTGATTCAAAACATCAACAATTGTCTTTTAAAATCCTGTCCTCTCAAAAAATAAATCAAAATCTGCAACACCGACAATACTCTACATGGCAAACACATGCTTCTACCACTTCATCGGACACAAACGATGTTAAAATGCAATTCTCTAGATGGTTTGATGGAAGAAAACAGAGCTAATGAAGAACTAAACAGAAAAATCGACATCATCAGTGATAATTGTAGGATCGTTTTCAGACCCGAACGAGTCGATCAGAAGAGTTTTACTCAGAATGAAAGGCGGAAACAGACATTCTGAGGTCAATTCAGCTAGATTAACACTTAAACTGTCGTTTATATTGATTATCCAACGATTTACAGCGAGACGACACTTCGGCAGCACTTCGTTGCACAAACCGGAATGAATGATACTGATTTCGCTTGGACAAGCCTATATATAGAGTCCTGATTTCGCTTGAAGATGTAATGTGTCAGTTCAAGCGAAATTAACTGAGTTGATTTCGCTTGAAACTGCACATGTCTCATTCAAGCGAAATCACAACCTTTCAAGCGAAATAACATATTATCTTGAACTACGTGCCCTGATTAATCATTCTACGTACAAGACTCGATACAAGACGAAGTCGACAGATGCATGCACCAACAGACTCCCCCTCGAATGTTGACGAGTCTTAAAGTGTCGAGTCTTCTCATCTTCAGTCTTTATCAGTCCTCTCGAACTCTTTGAAGTATCTGACGCTGTAAGAATCCTCAATCTCTATCCTCAATCCTCGAATACTGATAACCTCCAGAATCTGAGACTGACTCTTGAGCTTTCTAATTCTCTTGATCAAATCTCTTGATTCCTTAAGTTCATCAGCATCAGCAGTTCCAGAATCGTAACCCAGCTCACATCTTCCACAGGTTCAGGATAGTAACCTGACTCTCTCAAATGTTTACAGGTTTAGAATCGATTCTTGGCTCTAACCTGCACAAAAACTCTACCCAAAAATAAATTTCACAATTTTAACAATTCACAAATTTATTCTTTGTTTACCACTTGTAAATACACTTCAAAAAATGATTTTACATTTAAATTTCTGATAAACCACTTGCAGGAATATCATTTTCATTTCAATCCCCTCACTAAATACTCAACTTTCTTCCAAACCAGTTGTCGTCATGTTTAGCACTCGGAATTTTGAAAATCATTTCTCCAACACCAGTTGTCGAAAATCTTTTAAACTATTACAAAATTTATGCTAAAACACACCGAAAATCTTTTTGGATTTTATAATGAAATGAAATGCAATGCAGTAAAGAAATATTTACAACCAATATTTTTGTGAGTTCGTGTAAGAGGATCATATCAGTTTATGACAAATCACAAGTACCGTTGAGCTTAGTTACACATTAAGAATTAAATAATTCACTTAGATTGCCGATATACAGATCCTCTTAAATTTTCACACAAATTTCAACTGATTCAGGATATGAATTAGGTGTATTAGAAACTTAAACTCATTCATGTGTCCCACCTCTTGAATATACTCCCGTATCCAGATCCCAATATTCAGTCTTACAGGTGAGTATACCACAGATGATATCTGTAAGGGGTTAAATTGCGAAACCGTGAGAGCTCAGGTCAAAACTTCCGTTCAGCAGAGAGATGGCGGCTCGACTTTTGGTGTGTCCCCTTTAGAGGATCTTTTTTACAACAGCATTGAATAGCAATTTTATTGTCTATCATTTTTGCTGAGGGCGGCGCTATATTTCAAGCAAGCAGAAAGTATTCTCCGGGGACTAGGCCATTGCTTCCGTAAAATCAGAAGTCCCGGGATAATACCCCAGATATCACTGAGCATAAAGACCTAGTATTTCAGAAAGAGGGACCTTTCAAACGAGATTTCAAGGGTTACCTATATATCCAAGTAGTGTTCCCCACAAAATAAGCAAGTTTGAATTTAGGTTTATATCCCGAAAAATTTTACTAAATGTGTAAAAACCTATCGCCATATCATCGGTGAGACCGTTTAACGCTATTTAAACATTACATTTCTTTAGCATACTGTAACTGTCTACTGATGTACTATCATTTCCTCTTTTCTACAACAAAACTCATTTTTGAATTTTATCATGTTTTTGCCTTTTTCAAATTTTCTAATGTTTTTGGATTTTCAGAAATTTCTTACTCCCCGTAAAATTCAAACACATTTTAGGAAATTTGAAAACAAACTATACAATAAACTTGACAACTGATATCGAATCACTTCAATTCGACATTCTTTTGGCATAAACAATCAGAACTCCCCCTCACAACAAACTATTTTTCCATTGATTTCAAAACACTTAAGTTTGTTTTAATCAAATGGTTTGTCCGGAAAATAAGTTTTGTTGATTGATTTTACCATTAGTAGGTTAGGGGTTTGGTTCATCATATTGTCTACCAACCACTTGTAGTAAAATGCAAGTACAACTTAATGTCCTTGATTTACCACTTGTAAGAATAGTTCAATCAAGTTCAAACTAATGACCTTGATTTTACCATTTGTAGGTAAAAACCTTTTTCAATCAAATTTTCAACCATATGGCTTACCAACCAATACCACTTGTAAGTTACCATATGTAGGTTGAATTCTCAAGATGCCGATTCCTACTCCTCACTTACCAACCTGGGAGTTCCGGCAAGTTATACTAATGACCAATTTTCAATTTTCCAAAAACATAAGAAAGATGTCGATTCATGCTCCGCGATTACCAACTTGGAAGCTCCGGCAAGTCCAGAGACTTACTGTTCGTAATATGTACCATCCCAGTCACAAACCAGGGATGGTTCAACTTTATCTTTCTTCGTTTTCTTCTCATAAAACTCCTTAACTCCTTTGACCTTCCTGTCAACCATTTTACCAAAAATATGGTGCACTTTGGAGTTAAATGCCTTTTCAACATCAAATTTTTCTTTTTAAGCAAAAAATTGATTTGAAATATCAACTTTTCCAACATTTTGTTTAAAATTTTCAGCCTTCAATGGTGGAAAATGAACATCATCCATTGGAGGTACTGAAGTTTCCAATTTTATCTCAACCTGTGGCTCCTCTGACTTTGTGGAATCAGATTCATCACCAAAAGATAGCTCCTCTGATTTTGATGAATCAGAATCATTGCTAGAACTATCAACCGATTTCTTAACAACCCATTTTTGGCTGTCAAGTTTTGCTCTTTTCTTATAAAACCTGTTTGAACTTTCACCAATCTCAAAAATCGAATTCTTGAAAAGTTTAGTTCTATCGATTGGTGGTTCAAATTCAACCTTTTTATCTTTTAGGTTTCGAGAAACTCCCTGTTTTGATTTTATTGCCTTGGAACAATCTTTGGCAATATGTCCAACAGTGTTGCATTTGAAACTGGTTCTCGTTTCTTTCATTTGATCAGCAGTCTTCAACTCTTCTTGCTTCTTCGCAAGGAATTCTTTGTTTGACTGCTTTCTAAACAGATTTTCTTTTTCCTCTTCAGTAGATGTACCTGAAACAAATATCATTTTTGATTTAAAATCTCGAACATATTTTTCATTTTTATAGTTTTCTGGTGGAATAAATCCAAGACCTTTCTTTTTGAAATTACCATTATGGTTTGGTTTCTTTCGATAACCATAACCAGAACTGTAACCCTTTTTCTTGTTTTCTCTTTGTTGAACTCTTGAGGTGTACTTTTTAAGTTTATCATTAAGATTTACATCTTTTATTTCAGAAATATTAATTTCTGTAAGTTTGAAAACCTTTTTGATCATATCTGGTTTAACACCTCTTATTGGAAATTCCTCATCAAAATATAATTTGTCAGAATCATTCAAAGTATATGCAACTTTAAATGTTTCGTCATTCAAATTAGACTTTGATAACAGGAATTCTTTATTGTAAACCCTTTTAACCGAAGATTTTGGACTGTTGACTGTCGAACTTGAACTTTCAGAACCAGACTTTGACTCTGACTCTTACTTTGACTCCTCAGTTTCATCTTTATCCAACACCTGATCGACCACTTTCTTTATTAACTCGGACTCATGATCAGTGTCAGACGATGTAAACGTGACATCAATATTTTATGGCAAGTTAACTGTAGACTCCGACTCCCACTGTAAATTTGTTGTTTTGACTCTTTCTGAATTTGGATTTCTCGGAGAATATCCATTTTCAAGCAGGGGTGGACACTTGTTGTACTTTACACCTTGTTTCTTACCAGATGTCTTTTCTTTAGTATCCTTCTTCTTTTCTTTCTTCTTTTCAGGAGCCTTTTCTTCAGAAACCTTTTGTCCATCAGTTACTTCATCATCCTCAAATGCCTTCAAGCATTCAACTGTTGGATAAATCCTGTCAGTGACATAAGAAGTACATGAATAACTTTTCAATAAACGATTAACTCTTTCTGTTTCAATTCTTTGTGTTTCTAATTTTTGTTCCAGTACAGCACACTTCTCAATGTAGCTGTTCACACTTCTCTGCTTTATCATAAATGCTCCTTGAAGTGTCTTCATGGCCGTTGCTTGTTCTTCACTTGTTTGGTTGTACTGGTTCATGGCCTTGTTCAGAACATCATACGATTCTTTTAAACTGTTTAAGTTATAAATCAATGTGCTGTTCTGCTTCTTTATTGCCTCACAATTTTCACAAATCACCGGACTCTTCTTTGCATCAACTCCTTCATCAACTTTGAACTTTGGTACTTCAATCTTTTTTCTTATCACTGGAACATCTTCGTCAGCACTGCTCACTGGTGTTTTGATCTTTTTCTTTTTCTTTTTGTCTTTTTCATCTTCACTGTCACTTTCTGCCATCATTTTGAAATGAGCTGCTAAACTTCTTGCATGATACTCTCTATCATCATCACTATCTTCTTCAACTCGAGCAACATACGCTTTGTGATTTGAATCTTTGTTTGGATCATAATCATCCCAGTTGAAATTTTCCTAGCTAAAACCTTCAGGCAACTTTTCATCATCTTGGTTTATCAGGCATGCTTTGTTATCAGCTGAAATATATTTGTCCCAACTGAATCCTTTTGTTGGCTCTGTGTCATCCTGATTCACCATACAAGCTCTCTTTAAAGATTCTTCAATCACTTTTCTTCCATGTGCCACTTGCGGTTCTTGTTGTTGTTGTGCAACTTGATGATAGATCGTCTTCCGATAGTAATCATTGTTGTTGTTGAACGGATTTTGAGCTCCACTTGCTTCGCGGTTTTTGCACTCCCTCTTGAAGTGTCATTTTTCCCTGCAACGAAAACAAGTGACTTTAGATTTATCAAAACCCAAAGTAGAAACATTAGCTTCACGTAAATCATCTCTTCTGGTGATCTGCTTAAATTTCTCAGCTCGTCTCAATACACTTGCTAAACACCACTTTATGTCCATCAATTCCATCTCTTCAGCATCAATCTGATCGTAATCCTCTTTTGTCAACATTGGATTCCCGATCCGACCTGCAACAAAACTACCATATGATTCCAACACAGTTCCCAACAAAGACATGTGACTTTTAGCCATTTCTGCTGAATAATCCTCATCATTCTCCAAATTCAGTACAATATTGCATTGTAACTTCTTGCCATTCTTTGTTGCTGAAATGTTCAGATCAAATGACTGATATGATGAAAAGCTTGTGTTGCTGTTTGATCCTTTGGAAGAACTTTCAGATGAACTCTTTGCATTGAATGTTGCCTGAACCTTCGGTGACAAGTTGGTGGATTTATCACTGACACCACCTTTGTAGTAAAGCCCGATGTCTTGTTCACCATCAAAATCTTTCATTCTTGAAATATTTCTCTGTTCCGTCTCCTGAGCCTCAATCTTTTCAATGAACTTGCTTATTGTCAGATTGTTAAAACCTTTCTTGTTCCTCAACATCATGAGATATGTGCCCCAAGTCTCATATGGCAACGCATCAGAAAGTTTTTCAATCAACTCTTCATTATTTTTCTCGATGCTCAATCTTTTCATGTTGGCTAACAAATTGCAGTATCGTTCAATGATTTGCTTTGTACTTTCATTCTTCAATCCACGAAACAGATCAAACTCTTTCTTCAGAAGTGACTTTTTGTTTTTAACCATTTCTTCGCTTCCATGAAACTTCGATCTTAATGCTTTCCAGATTGAATAAGAAGTTCCATTGTGTTGCAATAGAACCAATATGTCTTCTTTCACAGCTTGTTGTAATAGACTCAACATCATTTTCTCATCTTTGTATTTCTTTCTTTCTACAGCACTCAGATCTTTAATAGCAATCTTTTCCTCATCATCATTCATCGGTCGAACATATTTCGTCTCAACACATTCCCAAGCATCTAAGTAGTTTGCTTGTACCCAATTCTCAAAACGTCCTTCCCAACCCTTATACTCCTCGATGTTCATGAGCTTAGGCGGTTTTTGCATCGTTCCCGTTTCATTTTCCAACATCGTGTTCTGTGTAAGAGTAATCGGGGTAACTGGGGTAGCGAATGCGTTGAAAAATTCCTCGTCCATGATTTGGATTTCAAGATATTCTCAAAAACTGTCTGTTCAAGCGAAATATTAAGTTCAAGCGAGACCCTCTGAAGCGAAATCACTTAACACCTTTTCAAGCGAAATACAGTTCAAGCGAAATCAAAACTGTACTTTCAAGCGGAATACTGTTTGAAGCGAAATCACCAGTATTTTCAAGCGAAACCTTGTTTTCAAGCGAAATCAAGAGAAACTTTCAAGCGGGATCTCGTTTTTCAAGCTAAATCAACCTGAAATGCTGCTGATGTCATCATTTTCTCGCTGATTTTGAAGCGAAATAGCAAATATTATCAGTTTTAAATCGATTTTAAGCTTGAAACTTTCAAGGATTTGTTAAACTGCAATTCCGAGTAACATGTGTGAAAATCAGAACATTTTGACCGTAAAAAGTTGTAAATTTTGAAAAAGAAGGTGTAGAAAAACAGAAATTGCAGCTGAATTGGTATGAACTCTTCCTCCTGAGCTCTGATACCACTTGTAGGATCGTTTTCACACCCGAACGAGTCGATCAGAAGAGTTTTACTCAGAATGAAAGGCGGAAACAGACATTCTGAGGTCAATTCAGCTAGATTAACACTTAAACTGTCGTTTATATTGATTATCCAACGATTTACAATGAGACGACACTTCGGCAGCACTTCGTTGCACAAACCGGAATGAATGATACTGATTTCTCTTGGACAAGCCTATATATAGAGTCCTGATTTCGCTTGAAGATGTAATGTGTCAGTTCAAGCGAAATTAACTGAGTTGATTTCGCTTGAAACTGCACATGTCTCATTCAAGCGAAATCACAACCTTTCAAGCGAAATAACATATTATCTTGAACTACGTGCCCTGATTAATCATTCTACGTACAAGACTCGATACAAGACGAAGTCGACAGACGCATGCACCAACAATAATAAATACAAGAAAACCTGGACAAGCATCGGATTGCTTGATGTAGTCCTCCACTCTCCTACATCAGACTTCAAGAACAATGCAGAAGAGTTTATCACACAGATGCTGAAACAGGATCAGAAAATCTGCGACACGCTAGCAGTTCTACAAACCTAAAGAAATTACAAAAAAAAAACACAAACCTAAAATTACCCGTAGACGATTGTATGAATTTCAAACAACTCTAATTAGGCTGAAATATAAAGCGAGAATTAGAGTAGATCATTTCAAAATTCAAAATTCAAAATTACAAAAAAAACATACTTTCAAAAATGTTGGAACCATTATGTGAAGTACAAATATCTGTAATTGGAGATTAACTGACTGAATATGGAAATTCTACATTTGAGAGAGTGAGAGATTGGTCGCGGATATGAGTGAGCGAGATAAATTGAAATTTGAATGTGGAGCCAGAATTAGTTGTGTTATATATGTATATGTGTATGGTTTGAATTTTGAATCTGGAGTCAGAATTTTGAATTTTGAATCTAGGCAGAGACTTTGATGACTGAGGTTTGAATTTCGTATACATGAATACATCTATATGGGCAGAGGTTTGATGGCAGTGTTTTAAAAAGATTTTAAAGTGATTTTATATATTAAGACTTATGATGCAATAATGACATAAGAAAGACATTGTTGGACGGCCTCTATGGCTGCCACCTCTGCTTTTCTTATGTTACTGCATTTTCTCCTTTTATAGAAAGTATAGATTGTTCTAGAATTGCTATTTTTCGCAATTGCTCTTTGTGATGCAACGGAACCATGGCAATTAGGATCTCAAGACGTAAAATATTACCTTTTAATTTTATAAAATAATTTACTACTAACTAAATTATAATTTTAACATTGTTAAATGAAGTTATTTAATGTATTGAATGAAAAAAAAACAGACTAACCAAATTTATAAGGGTTATTGGATTTATATAACCTCAATTTTCACCATTTAATGATAACACTCCCAACTTATGAATTGTATTATGTCACTCCCAACTTTTAACTTATTTTCCCCTGACACTCCCAAACTAACTGAACCCTAACCCAATTAGTTTTTTTTTTTTGCTGATGTGACATATATTTAGTGACGTGACATATGATGTTGCAATTATTTAGTGACGTGGCATCTGAGGGGTTTGTTGATGACGTGGCACTTGTTTAGTGACGTGATATCTGACGTCATCTAACCGGGTTAAGGTTTGGTTAGGTTGGGAGTGACAAAGGAATATAAGTTGAAAGTCGGGGGTTGCGTGGTACAATTCATAACTTGAGAGTGCTGACGGCCAAATGGTGAAAGTTGATGTTACTTAAATCCAATAATCCAATTTATAAATACAGATATAATCAATATCTATTAAATTATTTATTTTTTATATATAAAGTATAATTATATTACTTGATATTACATAATATTTCCACCTTGAACATTTTTCGAAGGTAAATATTGTTAAAACTAGACGACTGGTCAGACTAGGAACTAGGCTTCTTAAAACTAGACGACTCATCGGACTAGGAACTAGGCTTCTTGTTGTTTTGGTTTGCATAAGCTGAATTGCATAATCGGTCGTTTTCTACGAAGGCCGATTGAACCGGTGTTGAGTAACTTTATTATTTGAACTTGGGGACCTCTTTATGTTACATAAGAGAGTGTTTATCAACAAATATAAAAGATATTCATGTTATATTTCTGGATATATAAATTAAATATCCTCCCAACTTGTTATAAGACATACGAAGGTGTTTGTCAACTAATCTAGTTAGATGTTTGTATGTGTTTCTCTGTAGCTACATTTTTATAATCTCTTAAAAGCTCTTTATATAGAAAGTAGGATATAAACATGTGTATTACACTGGTTTAAGGATATAAATTATATAACTTAGTAATTATGTACAAATCTTTTTATCAATTTGCTCATATATACGGCTGATATAGATATCATATTCAGTTCTCTATCAAATATCGCGAATATATGGTAGCCATACCATATTTAACTATAACTAAAACCACTTCAATTAATAACTTTCAAACACGTTTTCTTAATTATGGGATTTTATTTGTCTTTCCAAATTATTTTGCATAGGGTTATTGGATTTTAATAATCCAAACTTTGACAAATTGGCCGGCAATAATCCCAACTTAAAAAAATCATCCTATCAGTCCCAACTTTCAAGTTATTTTCCTCCACCAAGTCTTTACTAACTGGGTTACCCAGTTAGTGTTTTGCATACGTGGTAGCTTATGTGGCACACAACCTGGTTAACATCTGACGTGGAAGCTTACGTGGCATCATCATCATCACCACCACCCACAACCACCGCCTGCCACCACCATCACCACCACACACAATCGGCAACTTGTTTCGGTGGCCTTACAACTTGTTTCGGCGACCTACAACTTACTCCGACAACCTGAAACTTACTCCGGCGACCTGCAACTTGTTCCGACGACACTCTTTACCTGTGAAACCACCAAACGAGACAACCACCAGTCATCTCCAACTTCCTGTGACATTCTCCACCGCTCAAAACTTCAAAATTTCAACTATCGTTGCGTCTCACGTTTTTCCGGAGACCTGCAACTTGTTCTGGCGACACTCTTTACCTATGAAACCACCAAACGAGACAACCACCAGTCCCCTCCAACCTCCTGTGACCTTATCCACCACTCAGAACTTCAAAAGTTCCACCATCGCCTTGTTTCACGTTTTTTCCGGTGAGGTTGGAGTTGTGGATGGTGGTTTAATAGAGGTGGTCGGAGGTTCGAAGGGTGGGGTGTCGGTGGATATCCACCTTTCGAACCTCCCGCTACCACCATTAAACTACCATCCACAACTCCAACCTCACCGGAAAAACATGAGACACGACGATAGTTGAAATTTTGAAGTTTTGAGCGGTGGAGAAGGTCACAGGAGGTTGGAGATGACTGGTGATTGTCTCATTTGGTGGTTTCATAGGTAAAGAGTGTCGCCGGAACAAGTTGCAAGTCGCCGAAGTAAGTTGCAGGTCGTTGGAACAAGTTGTCGCGGTGTGTGATGGTGATTTTGGTGGCAGACGGTGGTTGTGGGTGGTGGCGATGAAGGTGGTGATGAAGGTGGTGATGGTAATGGTGCTAGTAAGCTTCCACGTCAGCATTTAACTAGGTTGTGTGCTACTTAAGCTACCACGCATGCAAAACACTAACTGGGTTAAAGGCTTGATGGAGGAAAATAACTTGAAATTGGGACTGACAGGGGGAAATTTTTAAGTTGTGATTATTGCCGGCCAATTAGTCAAAGTTTGGATTATTAAAATCCAATAATCCTTTTGCATATTTCTAAATTTTTAGCTCACGAAACACTTCTTATAAATATGTCTAATCATTTTCAATAAGTCACCCATTATAAAACAATTATATTCTCATCTTACTTTCCAATCTATTGTGGAGTTGCTAAGACACTATATGTTCGCTTTATGTTACTACTTTTTTTATATTGCTTTGCTTTGTTATGATTTGATTTTGATTATATTTATGTTATATATAACTTTATGGATTAGGATCAAATACAAAGGCTCCTAATTGTAAGAAGGGTACAAAGGCTCTTAAAAAACCCACTACAAAAAAAGCCTTAAACATCCACCACCACCCAAAAACCTAAACCCCCACCCCTTCCCCCATCACCCACCCAAAAAAAAAAATTGCCGAAGGGATGGGGGTGTTTGGTTTTTTTTTAGTTTTTTTTTTTTTTTTTTTTTTTTTTGGGGGGGGGGGGGGGGTTTGGGTGGTGGTGGGGTGGGGGGTGGGGGGTTTAGGTTTTTGGGTGGGGGTGGGTGTTTAGGTTTTGAGTGGTGATGTAGTAGGTTTAATTTTAGGTTATTGGACACTTGTCACTCTATAAATCCTTCTTACACTTCTTACAATTAGGAGCGTTTGTAGAATAACTTATCCCATAATTTTATATATTATTATAACTTTTATAAGTATATTTGGTATTCTCAAATATAAAAACCATGATATCAAAGTACTAACATCTAGATGAACTCACGAGCAGAAACAAAGTTCCATGGTTTGCTGCCTCCACTACCCTTCAAGTTGCATGTTGAAAATAATTTAGTTATGTAAATTTATGCATACATTATTAAATTATATAATTTTTATCCTCGAACTCATGTAATATATATGTTTATAACCTAATCTTCAAACGCTTGTAATTCAAAACAAAATTTTGAATTAAACTTATATCGAATGTAGATTAAAATAAACATGTTGCAAAATTATATTGATAATTTTATGAAAGACAATATTTTAAAGAGTAAATTACAAAAATCATCCTTTATGTTTGTACCGGATTGCAAAGTATGTCATTTACCTTTAAAATTGACAGAAATCGTACTTAATGTTTACAAAATCTTATACGTTACGTCCTTTGACACTAACACAGTTAATTTTGAACGCTAAATTGGGTCATGTGCAATGCACATGAGGGCATGTTGGTCATTTCACTCTTTTAATTTTAAATAAAAAATATATAAATATCCAAAAACCTCTCTTTCACGTTCTCTCTCAACTCTTTGTCTCCCACTCTGTAAATCATGGCCTTCTTCTCCCATCAAGCACCACTGCCATGGTCACCCCACCATTTGAACCCATATCAACGCACCACCGCTCAATCACCTGGTCTTCTACTCCGGTGAAGCACCTTGTTGCACCATCTAGTCTTCTTCTCCGGAGAAGCAGATCTGAAATAGGTGGTGGTCGGCCGACGAATTGGAAACAGATCGGAACCTAGCCCCTTTACTGACGTCGTCGACTCATGTATTAACATCGTTATTTTGGTGACATCTCGAACCGCCGCAGCGACTTGTGCGACGGAACCCTAGCGCGAAAATAATGTCATCACTACTTGGGTTCTTTAAAAACCTCCATCGCTACCCCTGGTTTAGATCTCAAAGGCTAGTTCTGATGAAGAAAGGAAGAGCAGAATGGAGTAGCGTAGAAAGTGTTTCCATTGATGGAATTGGAAAAAAAAACCTTGTTCGAGGACTACAAACTACAAATACTCATTATTATCAAGAAACATAGTGATTTAGGTGATGGAATTGATGAATGTGATAATGGAATTCAATAGTAATGATTTAGGTGATGGAATTGATGAATGTTATAATGGAATTCAAGAAAGTGGGGGTGGAATCAGAGATGATGATAAGGTAAAGAAAATAGATATGATTGGAGTCAAAAGTCAATTAGAATTAGATGTTGTTGAGGAGAAATTGATACAGGAGGCTGGTGATCGTGGTGTCTTGCAGTGGATATGAGGTAGAGAAAAAGAGGGGGTGATTATATTGATAATATATATATATATATATATTTTATTGAAAAATATGAAATGACTAACCTGCCCTCATGTGGCCAAACTTAACGTTTAAAATTAATCAGGTTAGAGCTAAAGGACGTGACGTGTAAGATTTTACAAACATTAAGTACGATTCCCGTCAGTTTTAAAGGTAAAGGACATACTTTGCAATCCAATACAAACATAAAGGACGACTTTTGTAATTTACTCTTAAACATTTAAATAAAAGCATAAATTGACCAGAATACTCTTAAGTGAATAAACTTAATTGAAAATTTTAATCTGGCTAGTACTAAAGGACGTAGAGTGTAACAAGTTTTGTAAATAAAGGATTATAACTGTAATTATTGAAGTTAAAGGTTATCCGTTGCAATCCGGTACAAATATAAAGGACGAAAAGTGTAATTTACCCAATTAATTAATTAATTAATCATAAAGACTATAATCTTCATCAATAAACTTTTTTGTCTATACAATCAAAAGTTATCATACACATTTCGAAATATATCATACACATATTGAAATTTATCCTACACAACTCATAATTTATTCTACACATATCGTAATTTATCATACACTCTAAATTATTATAATTTTTTTGAAAAAAAAATATATCATTTGAAAATAAACAGTTACAAATTTAATATAATTATCTATTAAAGAGTAAGACTACAAATTAATAATCTATATAAGTTTACTAATATATCCTTATACTAACATTAAATACAGATATTAAATCAAACAAAATGATGCATTTTTATTGGTTGATTTTTTTTTTCTTCTTACAAAAACCTTTTAAATCCTATGTAATATCTAAATATTCTTAAGTTAATTGCGTCGTCATCTGGTCTTTTTATATTAGTGTGGCTTGGTTTAATGTTGGTCTAATTTTCTAAAGCATTGTTTAATAAGACAAAGTGCAAAACTTTCTTGACCATAAAACATATATCTTAATCAGAAAAGGTGTTGAAGTGTATATATAAAAATCTGAAATTCATAACAATCGACATTATTAAAAGACAAAATCTATGGAGGGTACACAAAACCAATTTGCTCACGGCGCCGTTGTCCCATCTTTTCTGTAGTCCACCCAAACCAAGTCTACACGTGCTTTAACTAAGTATAAACTATAATTTCTTGTGATAAGATAAAGAGCACGAGAGGTTTAAAAATTGATCGGTTGAGTAGGACATTTATATCTAACATTTATATCTACCTTATCATTTACATTTTAGTCCAAGCAATATCTAACAAAGCACAAATGAGAATTTGTCATTATAATTTTAAATTTAGTATGTTTCATTTGAACGTTGTTAAAAGAAGCTTGACATGGCTATACTTATGGGTTGAAGTAGGTTATGTTATTTGAAAAGTTGGATGGATACTAAAGAAACACTAGTTCAATCGGGTTGTTCTAGCTAGGTTCAACAGGTTGGGAATCAATCTTTGATTGTCAAGTGCTCTTCGTTATGATTCGATCTGTAAAACTAAACAACACTGTTAAGCTCGTCAAGAGAAAGAGAACCCGAGAGTTCTTCTCGTAACCACCATCTAACGTGAGAATAAGTAATATCTTTAATGAGTGAAAATAGAGATAATGGAGTGAATTCACCGGCATGAGTAGTGTGGTATTTATAGCTGAGATTACAAGAAATTATTGGGCTAGACGTCGTTTTCAGAATATCCTTTTTGTCCCCTCCCTGCTAAGCGTCAGTGGTGGCAGAGGAGGGTGTGTATTCGCTGAACCTCGTTGGCTGTACGTCGCTACCAGGTTGTCCTTGTGGTATCCTCTGTGATTACCGCTAGTGGTGGGTAAGAGGAGCACGATTCTGCAACACGTGATTGGAAAGACGCTGCTATCGACTATCCTTTTAGTTCCTCCTACGATAACCGCTAGTGGAGATCAATGAGCTAGTGATCCGCGGAATGTTATTAGCCAGATGTCGCTTTCAAGAAGTCCTTTTTGAATCCTCTATCCTGGCGTATCTGACATGGCGGTAGACCCTGTGGGTCATTTATCTTTACCGGCTACCTGGGTTAGGAGTTGAATTTGGGTTTTCCCCAGACCCGCAGGGGTCCAGACCCATCTCTCTTCAGATATTCTCTTTAATTATATGAAAAATTATCTAGTATAATCATTGGTAGACCTACTTTATAGGTTGAAGAGGAGGCGCCCCCCTGTAAAAATATTAGTGTATTTTATAGATAAAAATCTCGATTCCCCATTCCTTGAAAATAATTTTCGGTCTACCACTCAATGTAATACCATGTACAAAAACAAAGTATAATAAATAAAATATACAATTACTAGGTTATAATCCCGTGTATTACACGGGTTGAATAAATATAACTTTATATATTATGGTGTAACTTTATAGAATAGTAACCAAGTATTAAAAGTGTTCCAGTTAGGTCACTCAAGTTTCAAAAGTGTTACAATCAGATCAATCAACATTCATTTTTCATTAAAATTAAGGGTTTTTTTCATCAATTTCATAGGTAACCGTGGTGATGTGAATTTTTAATTCTTTTTTCCCTTTTGTTTGATGCTAACTCGAGTGACGTGGATTGTAACTTGTTTTTTTAATTTTTAATGTAATTAAAGTGTTTTTATTCTTAATAAATATAATTTCATATATTAAAATAATCCGAGTCCAACATCTTATGCTTCATTTTTTTCTTAACACATGGAAAAAAGGACATGGCTCGATTTGAATGTTAAGTTATCTAAGTGGGACAAAAACGATACGAATGACCTAATTATAACACTTTTAAAACTTGGTTACTATTCCGTGACATTTTCCCTATTATTATAGATAATAAAAAAGTTACATCTTTAAAAACGTGTATTGCATGGGTTGATTAAACACGCGTATTACACAAGTTGATTAAATATAATATAATCGGTTAACACATATGGTCGTCAATATGTTTTTGAAAAAAAATGAACTTTGATGTATTATAACATTTTACTTTGTTTATTTATTTATTATTAGGTTAGAAACTTGTGTATTACACAAGTTAACATTTTACTTTATTTTTTATTTATTTATTAATAGGTTAGAAACTTAAGTATTATGCATGGTTAAATCGATGAAATTTTAAATTAAATAGTTATTAATAAACATAAAAAGTAAAAGAAAACGTTAAAAGAAAAAAATGCTATTTTTTAATTTTCATTACCCGTCGGTTATTAGATAGTAAATAAAGATAAAGATTATAAAATTTTATATAAACAATTAAAACTATCTTTATCTTTATAAATAATAAAAACGTTAATATATAGTTTTTAATTTTATTAATTAATATATGTTTATCAGTTATCCTTATTTTTATCATCAAAATCTTTTAATTTTAATAATTAATATATGGTTATCACTTATCTTTATCTTTATCATCAAATCTCTTCTACAAAATTTAATTTGAGACCACCCCATAAATCGACATGTGTCCCTAAAGTGGTTTCTTTTAGAGTTAATTGCCAAAATCGTTCATGAGATTTGGGTACGTTTGCCATTTTCGTCCAAAATGACACTTTTGTACCAAATTGCCCCCAACGTTTGTAACTTTTTGGCATTTTCATCCAAACCACTAACTTAGTTTATTTATGTTAAGTTGAGGATATTTGGATGAAACTGGCAAATATAAAACCACGGGGACGATTTTGGCAATTTACTTAAACCCTTTTTAATTTCTTTTATTTAATTATTTTTGTTAAATATATAATAAAAAGAATATAAATGGTTTTTTTAGAAAAAAAATTAATAGTTTTGTCACATAATTTTTATAAATTTTCATCCAAATCACTAACTCAGTTTATTTTTTCTGTTAACGTGAAGGATGTTTTAAATTTTATAAATTAAGACAGAAATTAATTTACAGCTTCTTTATATAAATTAGTTTTATAAAGAGAAAACGTCATTGATGTGCAACACATAACAATCGATTACAACTTTTAGTATTTATCAGTTGTAGAGATAGAAAAAAAATTGTAAAACGTTACAGATTTTTTAAATGTATTGAGCACTTAGGAAATAAGTTGGTAGAAATAAAATATTTATTTAATTAAAATTATGAGGGTAACTATCTAATACTTATTCTGAGTGGCTTGAGTAAAGAAACTTTTGGTTCATAGCATTATAATTACATTTTGGTGGGTAATTTTAAGGTTTGGTAACGATACGTTGTTTGATAGAGGAGGGGGCACTGGCTTCTGTTTTTCCTTAGGAGAGAATTTAAAAGAGTAGAAGATGAATTACAAACTTGATACATATGATAAGATTTTTTTATTTGACCTTTTTCAATAAGGTCACCAGCATTTTAGTTTTATAAAATTTAGAGGTTTAAGTAGATTTTATTTTTATAAAATTGATCTATATAAAAAAAATTAGAAATTAATCTATGTCTTAGTTTATAAACATCATTGGCCTTAATAGAAAAATTAACTTAGTTAGTGGTTGGATGAAAATTTATAAAAATTATGTGACAAAGCTATTATTTTTTTCATATAAAAATTGCATGTTATTCTTTTTTATTATATATGTAACAAAATTAATTAAATAAAAGAACTTTAAAAGAGTTTGAGTAAATTGCCAAAATCGTTCTTGTGGTTTTATATTTGCCGGTTTCATCCAAATATCCTCAACTTAACAGAAAAAATAAACTAAGTTAGTGGTTTGGATGAAAATGGCAAAAAGTTACAAACGTTGGGGGCAATTTAGTACAAAAATGTCATTTTGGACGAAAATGGCAAACCTGCCCAAACCTCAGGGACGATTTTGGCAATTAACTCTTTCTTTTATTATATAGTATAGATACATAAACAAATATTGATTTAAATTGGTGCCTCTGAAAGATGCCTTCTTGTAGTATCTTTGTTAGCAACAACGAACAAACTAAATCATTCGTGTTGACTAAGGACTTATTATTCAACATGGGTTCTTTAAAACACATATATAGTATTCCTTAAGATAACTCGTCTCTTCTCAGGGTACAACACCCCAAGCAATGTATTGGCACAACTAGCTTTTATTAGGAATAAGAGAATAAGGTAATGATGAATGGGGAGATAAGAGAGTGGCCCTCTTTAGTAATATGAAGTGCATGCAACTCTCAGATCTCTCTTGCAACTCTTAATTTTTTGCGTGTTTGGTTTTCTCATCATCTCAAAAAGATAGAAAGATCATACCATTTTCAAAACTTCTTATGACTAAGATCCATGAAGATAGTTTTGAAGTGAGTTATGTCCGATATCATTCTCCAATGCATCTTTGAATATTGGTTCTCAACCCTTGAGCTTTCATCTCATGAACAATCAATCATTCATAATAGTCTTACATTCAAATTGATTCTCATGACTTTGATTGACTATAGACATTTAGAATACACTATCAAAGGATACTTAAACTTACTAAAATCGAACATAGAAATATTAATTTATTATGTATTTAACCATTAAATCAAACTAAACACATAATGTAATAATTGATCAAATCCATTGTCTAGCAAATCAAGCCCTATTTTCTTAGCATGCTCCTCAAGTCTTGCCAGAGACATAGGTTTAGTGAAGGAATCTGCTATATTCTGATCCGTGTGAACTTTGTTAATAATGATGTCTTCGTATTCTAGTATATCTCTAATATAGTGGAACCTGTTGAGTATGTGCTTCGAGTTGTAGTGCGACCTTGGTTCCTTTGCATGAGTTATGGCATCAGAGTTGTCACACAATATCTCAATGGGTTTCTTTATGCTAGGTACCACGTCGAGTTTAGAAATGAACTTCTTCATCCAAGCAACCTCCTTTGCAGCATCTGGTGCCGCTATGTATTCTGATTCAGTTGTGGATTGAGCGACCACACTCTGCTTAGAACTCTTCCAAGTGATTGTTGTACCATTTAGAACAAATACATATCCTATATGCGATCAAGAATCATCTTGATCTGTCTAGAAGCAAGCATCAATATAACACTTAACTAATAGCTCTTTTTCTAGTCCTCCATTTACCAAGAATATATCCTTAGTCCTTCTCAAGCACTTAAGAATGTTATTCACTGTTGTCCAATGATCCCTTCAGGTATTCTGTTGATATCTGCTGGTCATGCTCAAAGCATATGACACATCAGGTCTACTACATAGCATGGCATACATAATGGACCTAATCATAGAAGCATATGGAACCAATTCCATTTTCTTCTTTTCCTCGTCCGACTGAGGGCACTGTTTATTATTCAGTATTGTTCCATGCGCCATTGGCAAGGATCCTCTCTTGGCATCATGCATTGAGAAACATTGAAAGACTTTGTCAATGTATGTACTTTTACTTAAACCTATAAGCCACTTCAATCTATCCCCATTGATCTTTATTCCTAGAATAGATGCGGTTTCACCAAGATCTTTCATTGCAAAACATTTTCCTAGCCAGGTTTTAATGTCTTGTAACATAGGAACATTTTCTAGTGAGTAGTATGTCATCTACATACAGAATCAAGAATGTAATAAAGCTCCCACTTGCCTTCTTATAAACACACGACTCATCTTTGATCGTAATAAAACCAACCTTTTTGAATTTCTAGATCGAAACAGAGATTCCTGCTTCGAAATGCCTGTTTTATTCCATAAATGGATTTATTTAATGCGCACACCTTATTTGGAAGTTTTGTATTTACAAAACCTTCTAGATGAACTATATAGACATCCTCAGTAAGGTTTCCATTATAGAACGTGGTTTTGACATCCATTGCCATATCTCATTGTCATAATATGTAGTAATGACAAGCAATATCCTAAACAACTTAAGCATGGCTACAGGTGAGAAGGTTTCCTCATAATCAATTCCTTGAGTCTAAGTAAAACCCTTTGCTACTAGCCTTGCTTTAAAGGGTTGCACGTTACCATCCATGTCGGTTTTCATCTTAAAAATCCATTTATTTCCTATATCCAGACTCTCGGAATGAAGATCAACTAAGTCCCACACTTGGTTGTCATACATGGATTGCATCTAAGTGTTCATCGCTTCAAGTTATGTCTCAGATTCTAAATCTTCGACATTGGCGTTGTAAATGTTAGGCTTAGCCAGATCAACTACTAGGATGTCGTCCATCTCGTGAAGTCCAATATACCTATTGGGTTCATGATGATCCTTAGTACATATCTTGAATCCTCTCAGGTTCAAGTTCAACAACTCTTTGTTGACTGGTATTTCGGCTTATTGTTTGGTTATTGGCGGCGTCCAGGTCTCATCTAGATCCACATGGTTTTCTCCAATCCCTCGTGATAGAAGTTTGTCATCTAAGAACTCACCTCTATGCTATGTGGAAACCCGGTTTTCAATAGTATTGTAGAAATTATGGTTGAGTAACAGAAAAAAACTGACCTGACCCGGATTAAACCTGACCCGACTGAACCGAGATACATATAAAATCTAGAACCGAGGACCGCACCTATGAGTTCATTTCGGGTATTAGGATGTGTCACACCCTGACTTTTGCGGAAGCGTGATTACATGTGACTTGCTTAATATCATTGCATTCAACCATAACAAACAACTATATGATAGAAACCATGATGTTCATCCATGATTAAGTTTTCAAAATAATACAACCGTCATTGTTTTAAATCCAAACACAGACTTCAAGTTTAGAATACAACACAAACAGAGTTTTAAGTTCCATACTGGACTTAACAAAAGACACTATTAAAAGCTAGGCTTTGAACCATGTATCTTATCCAAGACAAAATACACAATTCAAACCCTTCAACACTGGATAACATCTTTTATTGAAGACGCAACTTGGAAGTCCTTGGACGCCCGCCAGATCCATAATTAATTCCCTGAAATACATGTAGTTTGAAAACATCAACAAAAGTTGAGCGAGTTCATGTGTTTTGTATGTGAGCTCGTAATAAACTTGTAATCATTGTAAGTATGTATTTGTAAACCCCGGTATGAAAGCAATCAAGGAAACACATCAATTAATGGTTTGTAAGGCCATTAATATGTGTGCAGTGATGCAGGAAGGCTCAAACCTAGCGGATTTTGTACCGGGCTTCCGGCTGGAAGACATAGTCACCTCATGGGCCAAATCTCGGTCCCAAGGGTGGGGCTCGCAACACCCAAATAGATCTATCACTCATGTCCCTCGGTCCTTCTACGAGGATTAATGGTCTTAAGCGTTGTACCCACCACTCACATAATCTAACAGTTCATTCCTTAGCTAAACCATATGTAAACGTTTGTAAACAAATTGTAACATGTACTTCACCCCCGAAGTTATATAACTGAAAACAGCTAAAAGAAAAGGGGGACATGAACTCACTGTCTTGCATTCTTCGATCAAATAACTCAAAGCTTCTTCTAGATTGCATGACTACCTACAAACGTGCTATGGTTAATTAGACGGATGGGTCGTGCCTTGACTTTAGTCTTATTTGTTATGACTTAGTATCTTTGAGTTACAATTCTTAGCGTCATCAATATCATTCCAAGTATATAATTATTTGTTAAAATAATAAATATTTTAACTTAAATTATATTTATTAATTGTTGGAATATTTGTTAAAATAATATATTTCAACTTGACACATTATGTATTTATACATGTATATCTTCCCCAAGGATGGGTGTATTCATACTCGTATTCTTAAACTTGTGTATCTTTCCAAGTATTGGTGGCGTATTCCGGTGTATTTATACGTACGAGACTACGTATTTTTATTGTATTTATTAAGTATTCTTATACTTAATTTTTGTATTTATACTTTCCGGAATATTATTTTTAATTAATAAAAATTCACCAATATATATTCTTAAAATATATAAATTGTTGGTACATGTTATGTGACAACAGCTTTGTATTGGTCTTTGGATATTAAACAGAAGATTGGATCATGAAGACTTAAAGATTTCGAGTTTAAGAAGCCCAATCAAGTCCAAGTTTGTATCAAGTTTAAGTCTATCTAGTTTGGCCCGATTTGTAAACAGAATTCCTATGGGCTGAGCCCAATTCGAATTGTATTGGTTGTGCTATATAAACAACCTTTACCTAGAGTTTTAGGGTTAGACTTTTGGAGACTTTTAGGAAATTGAGAGAGAGTTCGAATACACAGAACATTGGCTGTGAGTTCGTGGAGATCTTTAGTGATTGTAAACGTTTTCGTTGGATAATCATAGAAGATCAGTTGGTAAACCGTCTTGTGTTCTTGTTTCTGTTTGCTAGGTTTATCAAGGGGATTCCGCACCCTTGGTAGATTATCAGTTTTGTTAAGATCCATACGGATAGGGACCTACATAAATATTTTAAGAAATCTTGTATAGAAAATTATTTATAATTCTCCATTGGCAAAATATTTATATTTTCACATAAACCTCAAACATAATATATTTTCAAGATTAACTTAGGAAAATATTTATAAATCCATTTTTCACCCCAAAAATATTATGTTCCAAATTTGTTTAAGAAAATACATATTTTCTTCAAAAATAATATATTTTCTAGTAATCCAAGAAAACATATATATATCTTTCTCTACTCAAAATAATATATTTTCTTTTTGTCAAAAATATGATATATTTTTGTATTAATCATAAAATCATATTTTGTGTTTCCTTGGTTTCCAAAATACCATTTTACTCACTTGTCAATATATATATATATATATATATATATATATTTAATTCCGAAATATTTTTATAGCTCACATTCCTTGTTCGGTTATCCAAAATTTTGGGTATAAATTATATATTTATTTTCTTGGGATTTTGGTAATATTTTGTGTTATAATTCTTGGTATTTTGGTGGGTTATATTATTTCAAGTCCTAAAATAATATAACTAATACACATAATATACATGTAATCACACACATTGTGACATCTAAATATATATTTTCCTAAATACATATTTAGTCACCTTTATTAATTAAAAACCAACCTCTAATATTTGTAATTTTTGTAACAAAATTTATGGCAAATTTTGTGAGAAAAATCATGGTTAAAATACACTTGTATACACTTGTTTAAAAATATTTTTCTAAGTGCTTAAATTCTAGAAAATTTTTGCCTAGTTTCCCCTTAATAATGGAGGTTTCCACGCTTTCAAAGCATATCATTTTCTTTTAAAATCATCAACAAGTCAAACAATACTTACCAAGTGTCAAAATCATGCCATTTACACTACTTCATGAACTTGAAAATTTATAAAAATTTGTAGTAACTTAGTATGGTGTTAAGTAAGCTAAGTTACCCTTTAAAGTGTGGTTAGTTGTTTAAAAACATCATTCTTGAAGATTTTAGATCTTTACAACTTGTAAAATGATTTTCTAAAAATATTTCTTTTTGAATTCTTCTTGTTAGTAACATGTTTCTACACCTGATTAATCACTAAAAATGTGATTAGTTTCTTTAAAGACCATGTTTATGTAAATCTTGTAAGTAAACTTAGTTTTTTGAGAAAACTAGTTTTGAAATCATTCACTTACATGATTTATATTATACTTTGATCATCATCATTCAAGAAAAACACTTCATACTTCAAGTTCATGCTTACATAAAGTATGATCATCTTGGTTTTTCACAAGATCATCCTCTCATCTGCTAGATCATGTGTTTAATCACAATCTAGCAAGCTTCATATGATGTTTAACATCATAAACACAAACAATCAACAATCAAAAAACATATAAACACTTAAACAACAGAGATCATGATGATTTAGAGCTTTATGTTAGTGATTATGTTCTTGATTCTTCATGTTCTTCATGATTAGTTACTTATATCATCTTTTAACCAACATAACAAGATGTAAAATGAGACTAGAAGGATCTTACTACTAGCACAAGGCTAGGGATGAGATTCAAGAAGATGAAGATGACAATCTTGGTGGTTAAAAGCTTGTGAGAGAGGTCCTTCAATCAACAATGGCTCCTAGCTCCTTAGTTAAGCTCCTAGCACCTTGTGATCACTAGAGAATGGATGAATTAAACTTGAAAGTGGTGGTGGTGTGGTTGCTTGTTCTCGGCCGAGAATGGGAGAGGAAGAGAGGAGAGTTTGAGTGTGTTTAAGTTTGTGAAATGAAGTTATGTTAGTCTCATGGTCCATATAAACAATCCTTCCAACATAACATAATCTAGTGTGTAATATGTTTCAAAAGAATCAAGCAAGATCCATTAAAATATTGAAAACAAATCAAGGGTGCGCCACCCTTGTATGACCATCGAATGAGGGGGGGGGGGTATAGGTTAGCATGTAATGGTAAGTTATGTTAACTGGTTAGATTCTAATGTTTAGTCAGGGTGTTATGTGTATTGTATGTTTACAAGATATGTTATGATGTTCGGGGACCATAACTAGCTCGGAAATGATAAAACAATGCTTCTGGTGAAAATTTGGTGTTTCGGGTAGTGTCCGGTTGGTTACCGGTTCATTAAGGTGCTAAACTACACAGTTTAGTGTGCTTTATGTTACCTTTTGTGACAGTTTTGATTCCTGACACTTAGGAAAGTATTCTGGACCATTTAACCATAATTCTGCATAATATTAAGTTGTCTACAAGCTGATTTTTGTTGAATTCTGCAGAATTTTGCAGTTTTTGTGAGTTTTAGGCACCTTCCGGCACTTAAACTATCACTATGAAGGCAGTATTATGATCCTTACTTTCCTACACACTATACTAGTGTAACTCTTGGTTTTTGGCCCATTCTGTGTCTCAATACCATGTCTGTCTAAGTACTGAACTCCCGTTAGTATTTCTGATTTGTCTGATAACTGTGCTAACTTTGTTCCGTGCATCATTTGAATCATAAAGTGTTGCATGCAATAATGATATGACATCATGCAATATGTGATGCACATGTATGTATTTTGACAATAATCAGAAAGCATTCATGTCATTAATTTAAATCAGCACAGTCATTAAGTCACTAATTACTGTTTAATTATGTACGGATACATGAAATTTTGACAGTTGTCACATTCCCCCCACCCCCCCGGTTAATAAAATTTCGCCCCGAAATTTTAAGTTGCGCTAATGGTTGTGGGGGAGTTAGGGAACAAATGTGGATATTTTGCTTTCATTCGATTTTCACGTTCCCAGGTAAACTCTGGGCCGTGAAGTGCGTTCCATCGAACCTTGACCAGCTTAACACTACTCCTCCGAGTCTTGTTAACTTTCCAATCTGTGACCTCAATGGGTTCTTCAGTGAAGTGGAGTGTGTCGTCTATATGCACTTCATCCGCAGGGATGATAACTGTCTCTTGAGTTGGACTTTTCTTTAGGTTAGATACATGAAATGTATCATGAACACCGTGTAGTTCCTCCGGTAGCTCCAACTTGTACGCTACGGTACCAACCCTTTCCAATATTCTGAATGGTCCGATATAACGAGGGTTTAACTTGCCACGTTTCCCAAAACGCGCCACGGCTTTCCAAGGTGAGACTTTTAACAAAACCATATCACCTATTTCGAATTCCATGGGTTTTCGCCTTTGGTCCGCATAACTCTTTTGTCGATCACGAGCCGCCTTGATGCGCTCTTGGATCTGCATGATCTTATCAGTCGTTTCTTGGACCAGTTCGGGGCCAACCATCTGCCTATCACCAGCATCAGCCCAACATAACGGTGAGCGACATTTACGTCCATAGAGAGCTTCGAACGGTGCGGCTTGAATACTTGTATGGTAGCTGTTGTTATAGGAAAACTCAACTAGAGGTAGATGAGTATCCCAACTGCCACCCAAATCCATTACACAAGCACGGAGCATATCATCCAACGTCTGGATAGTTCTTTCGCTCTGTCCGTACGTCTGTGGGTGAAAAGCTGTACTCAGATTTAACTGAGAACCAAAAGCTTCCTGGAAGGATTGCCAAATCCTTGACACAAACCGTCCATCTCTATCCGATATTATCGAGATAGGCACTCCATGACGTGCCACTATCTCTCTGAGGTAAAGCTCAGCTAGCTTACCAGTGCTATCCTTCTCTCGAATCGGTAAGAAGTGCGCTGACTTTGTCAATCGGTCCACTATTACCCAAATCGTGTCATGACCTCTGGGAGTCCTGGGTAACTTTGTTATGAAGTCCATAGAAATCTGCTCCCACTTCCACATGGGTATCTCAGGTTGTTGCAAGAGACCTGAGGGCTTCTGATACTCGGCCTTTACTTTGGCACATGTTAGGCACTTCCCAACATATATGGCAACGTCACTCTTAAGTCTTCGCCACCAATAGTAATCCTTCAGATCTTGGTACATCTTGTCCGATCCTGGATGGATCGAGTACCTCGATTTATGAGCTTCATCGAAAATAACCTCTCTATTACCACCAAAAAGCGGAACCCAAATATGTCCCATGAAATACAAGGTTCCTTCCTTATTAGGCTTCAACTTTTTCTCCATTCCTTGGAGATATTCAGCCTTAATGTTCTCTTTCTTAAGAGCTTCTCTTTGCACGGCTCGAATACGTAAAGTGAGGTCTGTCTGAATAATCATCTCTAAAGCCCGAACCCTTATGGGCTTAATCCTTTCTTTTCAGCTTAAGGCGTCTGCTACCACATTCGCCTTTCTAGGATGATACTTGATTTCACAGTCATAATCATTTAGTAACTCAACCCATCATCGCTGTCTCATATTAAGCTCTTTCTGATCAAATATGTGCTGAAGGCTCTTGTGATACGTGAAAATTGTACATCGAGTACCATACAGATAATGTCGCTAGATCTTCAAATGCAAATACCACTGCGCCTAATTCCAAATCATGCATGGTATAGTTCTTCTCATGGACCTTCAGTTGGCGAGAAGCGTAAGCGATAACCTTCTGGCGTTGCATTAGCACACAACCCCAACCCTGACGCGAAGCGTTTCAATATACCACGAAGTCGTCGGTGCATCGCATAGCTTATTCTTGAGCAGCCAAAAAGCTTCTTCTTGCTTATCTCCCCATTCATACTTCTTGTCCTTTTGAGTAAGGGAGGTCAACGGTTGCGCTATCTTGGAGAAATTCTCAATAAACCTGCGATAATATCCTGCTAAACCCAAAAACTGTCGGATCTCGGTCGGCGTCTTTGGAGTTTCCGAGTTCTTGATTGCCTCGATCTTTGTGGGATCCACATGTATACCATTCTCGTTTACCACGTGACCGAGAAACTGTACTTCGCATATCCAAAACTCACACTTTGAAAACTTAGCGTAGAGCTTTTCCTTCTTTAGTAGCTCTAGGATGGCTCTAAGATGTTGTTCATGATCCTCCTTCGTCCATGAATAAATCAAAATATCATCGATAAATACGATCACAAATTTATCGAGATATGGCTTGCAAACTCGATTCTTGAAATCCATAAACACTACCGGCGCTTTAGTCAACCCAAACGGCATCACTAGAAACTCGTAATGTCCATAACGAGTTCTAAAAGCAGTCTTCAGTATACTTTCCTCTTGAATCCGCAGCTGATGATATCCCGATCGAAGATCTATCTTGGAATAGTAGCTTGATCCTTGAAGTTGGTCAAATAAATCATCAATCCTCGGCAAGGGATACCGATTCTTGATGGTTAGCTTGTTCAGCTCCCGGTAGTCGATACACATTCGAAAGCTACCGTCCTTCTTCTTGACGAACAGCACTAGAGCTCCCCAAGGCGAGAAGCTCGGCCTTATGAATCCTTTGTCAAGTAACTCCTGAAGCTGCGTGGATAACTCTTGCATCTCTGAAGGCGCAAGTCGATAAGGTGCCTTGGCTACAAGCGCAGCGCCTGGAACCAAGTCAATGTGGAATTCGACTTTTCGTTGAGGCGGTAATCCTGGAAAGTCTTCGGGAAAGACTTCAGGATATTCCCTTACCACAGGGATATCTTCGAGCTTCAGTTCTTCGGCGTCCTTATCCACAACATGAGCTAAAAAGGCAATGCACCCTTTACGCAAAAACTTCCGTGCCTTCAAACAACTAATAATCCGTAGAGGCGTATCATGCTTCTCTCCATGAATCACGATCGTCTCTTCATTCGCCATCTGGATGCGAATGATCTTCTCATGGCACACAATCTCTACACGGTTACTAGACAACCAGTCCATCCCAACTACGACGTCGAAGCTTCCCAAATCGACTGGCAGAAGATCTATCGAAAACTCACGCTCGCCAAGCTCTATAATACAACCTCTAATCACTTCATTAGATTCTACTAGCTTTCCATTAGCCAGTTCTATTGAGTACGGGACGTCTAACTTACTTGCAACTAAACCAAATATATTCTTAAACTCTAGAGATACGAAGCTATAATCGTCACCAGTATCAATAGCACAGATGCATAACGTTGATTAATAGGGAACGTACCAGTAACCACGTTTGGATCCTAGCGTGCTTCCCTAGCTCCAATGGTGAACACTCTTCCACGTGCTTGATTGTTCTTGGGGCAGTCTCGCTTAAAGTGCCCTACCTCACCGCAACCATAACAACCTTGGTCGCGTCCATTTCCATTACCACCCTGATTATTGTTGTTATTGTGTCCACCACAGTTTCCATTTCCTGCCTGGTTCCCGTTTCCACCAAGGTTCTGATTACCATTCTGATTCCCATTACCACCACGGTTACCATTACCATTCCCATTTCCTCCTTGCCCTCCATTTCCACGACCAGCTCCATACCAACACGTTTCCTTAGAATGACCATTCCTTCCACAGTTACCACACTTCCTATACCAGCACTGACCGGCATGATGAAACTGGCATACATCACACTTTGGTAGAGTACCCATGTACCCTTTTCCTTTGTTCTCAGCATTTGCAGTACCAACTTGTGCCTCAACTGGCGGATTAGTGTCTCTGCGCTTGTTGGCATTGTTGTTGTTCGCCCGAGTACCATTCTTGAAATTTGTAAACTTTCTCTTGTTATCCCCTGATGACTCCACATGTGTCTCCTTCTTCTTTATTTCAGAAATCGTGAACTTGCCCAACCTGATTGCTTCTTCAGTAAGCGCCACACTTAAGTCAATTGCCTCGGTAATGGTTGGAGGCTTAGATGCTGTCACCATGCTTAGAATATGAGGGGCCAATCCCCAGATGAAACGTTCTACCCTTTTAAACTCGGGTTCCACCAAATAAGGAACAACTCTAGACAAATCATGAAATCTCTGCACATACTCAGCCAGCTTTGGACCTTCCATTTTCAAGTTCCAGAATTCAGTTTCCAACTTCTGGATTTCGGATCGAGAACAATACTTTTTACGCATCAGCTCTTTTAGTTCATTCCACGTCAGAGCATACGCAGCTGCCTCACCCAACGTCTAGACCTGAAGGTTCCACCATGACAGAGCCCCATCTAGAAACAGTCCAGAAATGTATGTGACTTGATGCTCTGGTGCACATTTACTCATCCTTAAAACAGAATCCGTCTTTTCAACCCAGCGCACAAAGGCTTGCAGTCCAAAAACTGCTTATAGGTACAGCCTATACACAAGCAACATCATTCACATAAAGAATTAGCAAAGGACACTTGGAAATGTCTAAACGTATTGTAATGTGTCTTAGATGACTAAACATTACCGTTGGGTGGGTTATTCCCTGAGGTACCCCCGCTGTGTTCGGAGTGAAGGGTCTCATGCTGTGCGATGGCCTGTGAGATGCGCTTTTGTAATTCTGTCTCTGTCGTTGGCAGAGGATTGTTGGTATCGGTGTTCCATCGTGGCGGCATCTTTCTTCTAAGAAGAAGGTCGGATAGGTCAGGTCTTATTCATCAAATAAATAAATAGATGTCTAGAGATCGTATCTACATATACATATAAGCAATCATCATAGTAAGCAACCAAGCAACAACATAATCATAGCACAACATGTAGATCAACAAAGTGTTTAGTGAGAACATGACGATTGAGCTTTCATTAATTACCGACCATAGTTACATTGTTTACAAAGTGTATCACATCAAAAGGGACATAGGATCACACTACCCTTGTCCAATAAGTCTGTCAATATACAAAAATCACATGGTCAAAAGCGGTCTTCACAGTCTCGGCTCAATAGTAGTGCTCTCACCAAAAGTAATGCATCTGCATAAGAATAAAAACCTACTATGCTGATGGTGGATGAGGAGGAGGGAAGAAAAGCAAACTACGAACATGTGCAAGCTCCTCCTCGAGCTCATACACACGGCGAAGCAAGTAACTAATCTGTTGCTCAATAGTAAGGAAACGGGCATCAAAACCCGGAAAAGGAGCAGGAGCAGCAGGTGGATGTGCAAAAGGAGATGACGATGAACGTGGAGGAACAAAAGTAGACTGACAGGGACAAGGTGGGCATGAAGGAGTCAGCTCAAGCTCCAAAACTTTGCGACTCAAAATCTCAAACTGCAACTGCAGCGACAAAAGCAACTCATCCTGTTTGTATCCAACGAAATGTGAGGGATGGTAGGGGTCTGAGATAGGCATAGTGTATGGTGGGAACCATCAGAATGGCTCGTCAAGCGGTGTAGATATGAAGGGAGTAAATGGTGCAGACTATGGAATCGGAGGGAAAGCTGCTGTAGCAAAAGGGTCATAACTCGGGGGCTGGCCCGAAGTACCTTCCCCTGGATGGGGTGCAGGGATGTCCTGTAAGAAAACAATCGGTAAATCAGTGCGGTGAACATCAGAATCTACAGTAGGGAGGGGAGCAACATCAGCGGGTGGGGGTGGAGGAATGAATGGCTCAGCACGAGGAAGATCAACAGGTGCAGGTACTGGGTCTGGAACAAGGGGTGCAATATCCGGTAATCCAAACGGGACATGGTCAGGATCAGGAATTGGCTCAGGGTCAATAGGTGCAACATCAGGCTGACTAAAAGGAATAGGAGCTAGCTTAGGGGCAGGCTCTGGATCGTGTGGAGGCGTGGGGTCTTGAGCAGGAGATGGTGCAGCAGACATAACGGTGTCATCGTCGAAGTCAGTAGTGAAAAGCTCCAGTCCGGTCGCCCGTAACGCTGAAGAAGTCACAGACTCAAAGGAGTCTGAAACCGAATGCAAACTGGTGTTTGAAGATAACTCAATGACAGGAATCGCAGGAGGAGGTACAACAACAACATCCTCATCAATCTCCCCGTCGCCCTGGGTGTCAGCTGGGGGACCGTCTACAAACAAGTAGATATCGTCATCAAACAAGTCATTGAAAGGCCAATCCTCGTGAGGAATGACCACAAGAGGAGCGGCATCGAGGATCGGAGCCACAATGTGCTCACCATCGGGGTGGCCAATGATGAGGTGATCGTGGACAGGAGCAGGAATATCGAAAGGATCCTCAACTGGGAAACCATCAGCAATAGGTAAATCATCACCAAAATCTGGTAGCGCGAATGGCTGGAAGTCGTCCTCATCCTCGGACAGCATATCGGGATCACTCTCGGTGTCCGACATATATATCTCTGGCTCGGGCATAATCTCGTCGTCCGAAACGACTGCCATCGGGTCATGGGCATCAGACAACCCACTCTCTGAGGATGACATGATGCCTGTAACATAACAATCATAACATGTGCACATATATTAACCACTATCACACAGTGCATGCAAACAAAAAAATCATTACTTAGACATGTATTCACGTTATCCTTCATGAATCTTTGCTATATTTCCTAGTCTACCCCACGCAGACTACACCACCAGTGTGACCTTGCATTGTGTTTCTTGTTTTTCCTTTTGTAAAACGTTTGTTCCAATGATCTTGACGTTTTGTGTATGCAATGAAAAAAAACATGTTGTAAAAATATTTTCATGAGAGAGCCCTAATGATTGTAGTCTAGACTCGAGAAGGAATCCTAGTTCGCTACAATCGAAGCTCTGATACCAAACTGTCACACCCTGACTTTTGCGGAAGCGTGATTACGTGTGACTTGCTTAATATCATTGCATTCAACCATAACAAACAACTGTATGATAGAAACCATGATGTTCATCCATGATTAAGTTTTCAAAATAATACAACTGTCATTGTTTTAAATCCAAACACAGACTTCAAGTTTAGAATACAACACAAACAGAGTTTTAAGTTCCATACTGGACTTAACAAAAGACACTATTAAAAGCTAGGCTTTGAACCATGTATCTTATCCAAGACAAAATACACAATTCAAACCCTTCAACACTGGATAACATCTTTTATTGAAGATGCAACTCGGAAGTCCTTGGACGCCCACCAGATCCATAATTAATTCCCTGAAATACATGTAGTTTGAAAACATCAACAAAAGTTGAGCAAGTTCATGTGTTTTGTATGTGAGCTCGTAATAAACTTGTAATCATTGTAAGTATGTATTTGTAAACCCCGGTATGAAAGCAATCAAGGAAACAAATCAATTAATGGTTTGCAATGCCATTAATATGTGTGCAGCGATGCAGGAAGGCTCAAACCTAGCGGATTTTGTACCAGGCTTCCGGCTGGAAGACATAGTCACCTCATGGGCCAAATCCCGGTCCCAAGGGTGGGGCTCGCAACACCCAAATCCGACCCTTTAGGATTGTATCCTTGCTGACTCAAACTACTGGGTTGAGGGTAACGTCACCTTCAAAAGAGGGGCCAACTACAATAACTAAGATAATCTCTTAAAAGGTGCAAAAGTGCGGAAATAATCAAAGGTTACACTAAACACGAGTCGGAGCCAAGTGATTCATCTTGTCTATCTGTTTTTATTTTTATTTTATTTTTCAGCATTTTAGTTAGTTTTATTTTTCTTAGTTTAAAACATTTTTCTAAACTTTTGATTTGATTAGACGTCGAGGATAAACCGATACTAAAAGCTCTTGTGTCCTTGGACGACCTCGGTATCTTACCAACACTATACTACGGTCACGATGGGTGCACTTGCCCATATGTGTGTTTAGTGTTAGTAAATATCGTGTTTTATAAATTTAAAACTTGGCTAAAAAGTGTAAAAGGGCTTAAAATATACATTAAAAACCATACACACTACACACGCATCACATTCGCCGTTTGCCGTTCGTCTTATGGTAGTGACGGTGAAAAGTTTGTCGTTCGTCTATTCTAACAATATTATTTTTAGTAATTATAAAATTAAATTATATCAATCATTGTAGTTTTCTTTTTTATGTATACGGAGTTAAAACTCATTTAACTTGTAGTTTTCTTTTTTATATATACGGAACTAGGTTATCACCCGGGATTGCTTCCCGGGTAGGAAAATTTAATTTTAAATACTCACAAGTGTATAATTAAAATAAACTTAAATAATGTGATGTATTATATAAGTTAATGACAAAATGCATACCTTGTTTTGGAGCATTCTATAAGCATATAAGTCCTGCGGATTCGTGCCGTGGATTCAAAAGTAGTATGTGTAAGGTGATATCTACTTCAAAGGGCCAATAACATGAGTATTTAAAGTTTTTAAGTACAAATGATCCTTCCCAATTAACTTACGTGCTTAACATCGTGCTTAACATCGACTTCAGTAATTCAAAAATACACATTACATTAGTTAGCTCATCTATGCTCATTTATCACCAAATTTACACCTTTATTTTGTATGATATTCAAGAACGACTATCCCGTTTTCAAAAAAAAATCCATCCATTTCCACCTTCTGCCAACTTCTCTAAGAAAATGACCCTCTTTGTTACGTCCTCTCCCAAGATCTGCAAAACAGGAGAGTCGGGTTAACGGTCCGGAACAGGTGATTCGATGTGGGTTGGGCTGACAGAAACTCTTCTATCCAGTGTTTTTATAACTTAACAAATAATTAATATGTCAGGTATAATTATAGAACTTTATATTGCATATAACTGAACTTGGGCAACTCTTGACCCGTTTCTGTTTTAGCTAAATGAGTTGAAACCGACCCATCCATAAGAAATGTTGAAACCAACGCCTCTACGCTAAACGAACGAAAAAATATACCAGAGTATATAAAGGGCTTCTAATTTGCTAACAGTGCTAAGAATTTTATGTCTCTCATCTACATTAAGGTTTATGTTTGATTTTGAAAATAACAAACTCAATACCTTAACAGGAGTAGAAGGACCTGTGGTGCCATAATTAAGAGGAAACACATTACTCTGTGGAGCCTTTGGCAGTCCGGTGTGCTTTTCTTAACTGATGCATTAGTCGGCTTTACTACAGAACCAATAGATGAAGCAACAGGTGTCCCTGCAATAACTAAAATTAATAAACATTACAAAGTTATGTGAACACAGAAACCGAACTGTTCGATCAAAATTTGTATAACCATTCTGAACCTTAATCAAGTGTTGTTTTCATAACTGTTATAAAATCACCCATATTCCAAGTGTTTACAATTTCATTGTTTTAATCTAAATAATCATATTTTAATAACAGTTATTTTTTATCCAATTTATATTTTAAAGTTTAGTTCATCTGTTCGACCAGGCATTATAGGCTTGCAAGCACACAATTCTCCAAGGATACGTCATGCACTCAGGAATCCACACCAACTCCATAATGAGTTGATCCGAGTAGTAATTCTAGTGGTCGATACCACAGAGTCACTACCCGGCTGGTCAATGACATGGTTTGGTTATGATTAAACAAATATCTAGTGTTTTAAAATAGTACTAATGAAGAAAATTCCTTGCATCAATTACCTATGTAGTGTTTGACATTTCTTCTTTAAAGATGATCTATAGAGTTCTTTAGCTCAAAGACGAAGTTCATCACTAAAACCCCACATGGACATCTGAGTAGATTTAAAAGACGGCTCAATTGTAATATAATCAAATAGAGACTACATGAAGCAGAATTAAGTTAATCCTAAATTTTCATACCTTAAACATGAGATCCTCTATCTGGGACAAGTACATGTTTGCAGCCATCATCCTAAGAAGTAGGCAAACATCCCTTGTAACTTCAGAAATTACCTATGTATTTTATGACAACGAATTAAGGTTTTATAGAACATTATGATTATACATTTATACAGATGAGATATGTGCCGGAAAATCATACATCATCCCGATCACCACCCATCCATTAATAAAAAAAAATGTATAAGTGGGGTGTTATATGGAACACGTTCATTAATAAAGAAGACATATTTAAAAATTAAAAGATATTATATATTGGTTCTCAATAAAAACACACATCCAATTCAACTAACAAAGTCACAAAATCCAACCATCAATCAAATAGACAAAACACAATACAAATATACCCCAAAACTGATTTAAAAATAGAAAACAGTATGGTTTCGATTAAGTATTCAAAATCATGAAGATAATATATTGCGTTTCAGAAACCAAAAATAACATAAAACTATAAAACTCATTGTACCTGCAGTATGTAACTTCGATGTTTGAAAGCCACATCATTATCGCTTACCATAAACCTGTGTAATGACCATAGTTGTTCAACTAATAAGTAAACAAAACACAATCAATAATGTACATAAGTAGATTCATTAACAACAGAAACTGAAATAAAAGACGAACGAACCATATCTTCGATTTTCAATGTGAGTCTCCATATGATTTAAGATCACTGATGAGGAATATTATAATCCCTTTCAGTCTCACAAAATACATATCAGTCAACACCAACGCCTCACGCCTCTATACATCGGAATAATCAACATCAACCACGTTACCACGGTTTAGACTCCAGGCCTAATCCAGAAATAATATGCAAATTGGAAGTACCTGAACCACCTGATGCAGTTGGATCTGCCTAGCCGGAAGATTTCCTCAAAATGTGCAACTGATCGATCCAACACCCAACTGCACTTTATACAATTTATTTTTTCTAATTTAAAAAAGTCAATGAATCGAGACCAACAAATTGACTACAACTGCAAATTGAAAATGTAGACATAAGAATGAGTGGTGGGTACCTGTGAAACTGTGGGCAATTAAGTCGATGATAAAACCAAGTAACTGAAACATCTTCTTCTGGAAATCCATCATGATAACCCTAAAACCACTACCAATCATTGGTGAGATCATCGATCACCATTCTGGTTTGCTGTCAAGATTAATGAGATGGGTTTTTAGTGGACATTTTTATCTTCTAGAGTCAAAAGAGCCCCTTGGCAAAATAGACCTAATATCATACAGAAATTGTAGAAGATGAAATCTTGATAAAAATGAGATCTTTAAGAAATGTGTAACTAAAGAGAGATTAATTCTAGTCTCCAAGAACAACCTTTAATCAAGATTACACACAATCTCAAGAATGATAAATGATTTCAGAAAAAAATAAGACTAATAACCTTTAAAATATGAACATGTATGATTGGCAAAATAAAAATGATTCAACAAAAGATATCAAGATTTGAATTTTCAGATATGATTCTATATTTTAAACACTAAACACATTAACATATATGAAAAACATCAAAGATGATTCAGAATTTCAGTTTGAGATGAACATCAGGACGTGATTTTAAATGTTCGACTGTTTAAAAACCCTAACATCGTTTAACATAACCATCACTAAATCACTTTTTAGAATGTTTCAGATGAACATCATATAATCACGAATCTGAAAGCGGATGGGTAAAAAACCCTAATCTTAACAAAAAAATTTGATGGAGAGGAATCGAATTGTAAGATAAACATCAAAAATAAAATCAAATCAATGAAAACCTTGTTGACGAATCCAAGGTATTTTATCGGATCTTCACTCACCGTTAATGATTTTCGTGAATCGATTGAACTCCATAGCCTTCAAGGTTTAGGAAGAAGAAAGCACATAGCGTGCAAGAGAAGCTGTGAAGGTTTTAGGTTATTTGACTATTTAAACAGTCGGGTCATAACCTCAAAATGGACACCGCGTAGACCCATATACATGTAAAAGTGACCCAAACGTTTTCCCGCCCAAACAAAGCTGAGGAAGCATCACAGGATGCCACGTGTCCCATATTTTTTTTGTTTATTATAGATAATAGATTAAAACTCATTTAACTAAATTATTTAATCTATGTTTTAGTTAGTTTAAAAAAAGTTAGGTGTAAGTATTTAAGAGGAAAAAATAGCCGTTAAAAAAAATTCCACAACTATTTCCGACAGCAGAAGTTTTCCTTTTTAAACTATTTAGTGAAAATTTTCATTTATATCATATTCAATTTAAATGGTCTTTTTATTTCTTTAACCAATTAATGTTCTTAACCCCGTAAACTTTAATAAAGTTACAATTCTTCTAATCTTTTTACAAATACGACATCGTGGGTTTTTATGTGGTTTTGCTTTATTTTTTGTAGAAGGTTTCGAATAATATTAAAGCCCACACCACATTGCATTGGTTTACGTTAAGATTTCATTTTTATAAAAATTTGAACACTCTCTCCTCAATGTGCGGGTCGGTGTTGACGTTTCGACGTTACTTTTTTCTATTGTATCAGGCCAGTCGTGTTATAAACATGTTAGTATGGTTCGGTCATAATGGGGTGTGTTAAATAATCAAATAACGTTGCAATCTTACAAATGGGTTTAATCACTTATGGTTTTCTTTGGTTCAATTAGGTTTTGTTGTTGTATTGTTATGTCGATTTTCAAACAAAAATAAATTTACTTTTCAGTAGATGATTGGAGGATATTGAAGTTTGTTATGACATGTTGAGATGTACAACATATGTGATCTATAAATTGTTATTTCTGCGTACATTTGTATTTTTAGATACAGGATGAAGTAAATTTTGCGAAATTGTGTCTATTATGAACCTTATCCACTTTTGTTTGCAATTAATTTTTTTCAAGAAACACCTCTGTGTCTATTATGGTCATCGGTTTTCTTATAGCAACATAACTTTCCACAACTTAACACATGTTATGCCCCATCTTTTGATATGGTGCCTTCTAAGTTTTAACCATCAATAGACGAATTTGTTTTAGGCGAAAATCGCACATCAAAAATTGCTACCAAGTTCAGTTTTGTTGCATTTTGTTATTTTTGTTAGCAGAATTGAAAATTAACCCCCTTTTGGATGCAATTTGTGAATGGAAAAGCCATACTAAAAAATCATTTTCTACATCCCGTCGCAACACGTGGGTTGATGTCAGCTCGTTAAATACAAATATTAAATGAAGCAAAAAATGAAGCATTTTTATTGGTTGAAACATTAATTTTTTTTCTGCTTCAAAAAAAAGTATTCTTATTTGAACCCTCCACTATATCTTTCTATACTAACAAATAAAAATCTTTTTTGGACACGTGTCGCTTTCTGGTGATTTCTTATCTTATTTTCCTATTTATCTCTTATATTAAATAATAATATTTATCACTTAGTGGAGGGTTCAAATGAGAAGAAAAATTTTGTAAGAATAAAAAGAATAAGTTTTAAATCAATAGAAATGCTCCATTTTACTTCATTTAATATGTGTATTTAATGTTATTAATAAGGGCATATAGGTAAATTTCTAATTGTAATTAATTAGCCAACTAATTAAAATTGTAACTTACTTTTAAATATACTCTTTCAAGATAAAATAATTTAGGATGAATGACAATTTTCGATACGTGTATGATAAAATTTAGTATGTGTAGAATAAATTCTTAAATGTGTATGATAAATTTAGATATGTGTAGTGTAAATTTCGGTAAGTGTAAGATATATGTAGGATAAATTTTGAAATGTGAAGGATAAAATGTTTTATGCTTTATTAATGAGAGATAAGATAATTAATGGGAGGAGTTATAAACTATTTAATGTTTTATCATTATGCCCTTTCTTCTTTTTCTTCTCACATTAAATTTCTTCTCAAATGAACTTTCCCCTTATCACTTATATTAAATAATAATAATTTTAAACAAAATTTAGATAAGAATAAATATTTTTTTTCTATAAATAATTTTAAACAAAAATTTAGATAAGGATAAACGTTTGTTTTTTTATATAATCATAAAGTTATATCCCAATATTATTAGTAGCTATATATACTTTGCAATGTCTGGCGTATTGTTATAATTGGTTTAAACCCATCATTTATCGCACATTGCATCAACATTTAGATAGAACACCATTTTTAATTATAAAAGTTCTATACTCCATTCAAAGAGAATTTACTTCTCGATTTTACGATGTAAATTCATAAAATGATGAAATATATAAATTATTCAACACGTTCAATACACGAGTTTTTTAAAGATATATCTTTTTATTATTTATTATATAAAATTATATTTATCCAGCCCGTGTAATACACGGGGTTCAAACCTAGTATATATATATATACACACACATATAATGCATAAGGGAAGTGTATTTTAGGGGGTTGAGTTATAATACAAAGTATTTAAAAATAAGAAGGATAAGAAGCCACCAGAGAATGACAAGTGACCTAAGAGGAATTAAATGGAAAGAGTAATTTTGTCTACAAGAGGAAAGAGAATATGCACATGCAAGTCACATGTTATTTCCCCCCAATTTTTAAACGTCCGTAACTTTTTTATACATCATTTGTTTTTAAAAAAAATTATACCATAAAATCGAGCGTTTTTTAATCTTTAATATGAGTACCATATTGTTATATTTTTCAAAAAAAAAAATTAAAACCCAGTTGCATATTACACAATGGACATGATGTAAAACACAATGTAAAGTAGATCAAAAACACAATCAATGACAACAGATAAAGACACAATGGACAACATACTAAAACACAATGACCATAACGTATAACACAATGACGATAACATATAACACAATAAGTATCAAACTAAATAAAAACACAATTGATGACAACAAATAAAAGACACAATTAATGACAGCACATAAAAGACACAATGGAGAACAGATGAAGACACAATGAAAAACAAACTAAAAACACAATACACAACAAACTAAAACACAATGAACAAAGATAATAAAAAATTGAACAAATTATTAAAACACAATGGACAACATATTAAAACACAATGAATAACATTTTAAACACAATGACCTGAACTAATAACACAATTTATAGAAAAACCCAAATATAACATCATCTTCATTGTGTCATATACTGTGTTATAGGTTCTTATAAAAACGCAATGGATAGAACCCAAATTAACATTGTGTTATAGGTTTTGATAATAACACAATGGACATGATGTAAAACACAACGTAAAGTAGATCAAAAACACAATCAATGACAACAGATAAAGACACAATGGACAACATACTAAAACACAATAACCATAACGTATAACACAATGGCGATAACATATAACACAATAAGTATCAGACTAAATAAAAACACAATTGATGACAACAGATAAAAGACACAATTAATAACAACAAATAAAAGACACAATGGAGAGCAGATGAAGACACAATGGAAAACAAACTAAAAACACAATACACAACAAACTAAAACACAATGAACAAAGATAATAAAAAAAATTGAACAAATTATTAAAACACAATGGACAACATATTAAAACACAATGAATAACATATTAGACACAATGACCTAAACTAATAACACAATTTATAGAAAACCCAGATATAACACCATCTTCATTGTGTCATATATTGTGTTATAAGTTCTTATAAAAACGCAATGGATAGAACCCAAATTAAAATTGTGTTATAGGTTTTGATAATAACACAATGTATAGAAACTCTAGTGACCAAAACCCAGTTAAAAGACACAATGACCTGAAAACTTTAACACAATACAAAAAAACCCAGTAAAAATGAAATTTTTTATTTTATTTTTATATGATAATATGGTACTCATATTAAAGATAAAAAACGCTCGTTATTATGGTGAATTTTTTTAAAAAAAAAAATATCGTATGAAAAAGTTACGGACGTTTTAAATCGATGGGGGAATTGGCATGTGCCTTGCATGTGGAGAGAGAAAATCCATAAATATAGGATTCCATTTATGCCCTTCTATTATTTTATTTTCCCTACAACTAAATCTCAACCCTCCAAATCTAAGATCAATGGACTAGAATCCTTCTTACCCTTCTTATTTATTTTATTCTTTGTATTTGATCCTAACCCGTATTTTAGGATACCAAAAACTTTTTTTAGTTTAATACATAAAGTATAACCTTAAAATTATGATAAATTAGTCTTTCAAAAACTAATTACATTTAAATCCCAAACGTTATTACATTTTAGTCCCTCATCTTTAATCGAATTATGATTAATAATTTGTTAGTTACACTTTCTTCCCTTATAAAAAATTAATCGCCCCCATGATTTTTAAATGATTGTAACTTTTTCGTACATTGTTATTCTTTTAAAAAAATACACCATAAAACGTGCATTTTTATTCTCTTTAATTTGAGTATAGTATTGCTATAGTTTTTTTAGTTAAAAATTTGATATATTACGTGATTAACAGTGTTTAAGAGTAAGCAATAACTTAATCTTTAACCAAAACTAAACCGAAATAGACGAAATTAAGCCGAAATCAACCAAAAACTGCATTAACTGATAACTGATTACCCGAAAACCGAATTAATCAATAAACGGTTATAGGTTTTTCGTACCCTTGTTTAACAAAAAAATTAACCGACCCGAACAATTCATATTTTCATATATTTCTAGCTTTTGTACCTCCAGTTCATGTTTACATTTTTTTGAAAGGTTAAACACACATTCACAACACTACTCCTAGATTACACCTTGCCCAAGATTAGAATTTGTGTCTTCTCCAAAGAAGCTTTGCTTTTTACTACCGAGCTACAACCCAAGTGGCTATTAATACTTCCATTTAATCTATTTATATACCTATTTCATGTATTTAACCTCAATTTCATGTTTTCTAAGCAAAAGTTTTAGTACAAGTTTGATTTTAGCCATTAACCGAAATTAAATGAACTGAACCAAAAATTATTAATCTAACTGAATAAACTGAAGTGATTAACCGTATTGGTTAATAAATGACTAACTGATATCCTCGATTTTGGCTTCAGTTGAGGGTAATAGCTGAATCGGCCGAACCATACACACTCTAACAATGTCTATGTTTCTCACTACATCACGCGGGCACTCTACTAGCACGTGTGTGTCTATATATATTAATTACAATATCAAATCGTTTATTTAATATTGCAATCATTTTTATTTTTAGAAACCGAATTTTTAGGGATTTGATTTTCAATACCTCATCAATATATATTATTCAATCAATTATAAAAAATAAAAATAAAAAACATCACAAATAACGTTGTTGTGACTGCTAAAAGTTACGAGAAACTTGATCATGCAATTGTATGTTATTGTGATTGGTAAACTTATGAAAAAAGTTGATGATTCAATTTCTATAATCGATAAATCAAATGCTTTCATATTTATAGATTTGGTAAACATAATGTATTTTGATTATACACGACACAAAATTTATTCAGACATTTCAAAAACGTTTTAAGAATATCATTTAATGATTTTTAAACCTTCATTAATAAAAAGTACGTGGGATGTTACATTTAATATGATAATTCTTTTGTCATACTTTTCTTGATTTATTATTTAACTAAATTTTTAAGCTTATATAGTTAACTATTCATATGTGAACGTAATGATATATTCACATGTATCTCACTTGTGGATTGAATTCAAGATTGTATTCTATGTACAAGTTAACGTTGTACTTTATATATGAACTCAACATTATAGTTTACATGCGAATTAAGCATTGGAAAATTACGAATGCCCAAGTGTGTATTTTTCACACGTCACGCTTGATGTCAACTTTGTGTTAACATGTGAACACTCCCAACTATATAACTTTTAAAACTAAGTTCATACAAAATTCAAAGAATATATCCGACAATATGTATAATATAAAAATCAGGAAAGTAGCCTTTTCGGTTTATCCTACCTTGTTAGTGGAAAAACAATCACTTGTGTATTACTTAGACACGCAACTTATCTTATAGTATCCGTTCTTATTTTATTTTATTTTTTACTAGGTTATAACCCTGTATATTACACGGATTGAAAAAAAAAATGTAATTTTACATACTAAATGATAAAACAATATATCTTTAAAAACTTCATTTATTACACGGGTTGAATAAATGTAATTTTATATATTAAATAATAAAAAATATTATATTTTTAAGAACCTCATGTATTGTAATTATATACCAAATAATAAAAAACTTAAATCTTTAAAAACTCTATGTATATTAGCATGGGAACAGAAATAAAGTAATGCGATAAGAGACATTAATCTGATGTTTTACTTTAACTTAATTTTATGCTTATCTTTAATATCATTGTCTCAAAATTTGTAAGTATTTAATTTACTTGAAGACGAATAAAATACATTTTATTGTTATTGCGGCGGGTTTTTCCCATAACTAACGCTGTATGCGATCGCGAGCGTATGTCTCGCGTTTTGTTATTGAGTTACCCCGGATAGCTGGGCTTTATTTTGTTGACCGTTTAAAAAAAAACTAATCTCGATCCATTTCATTTTTATCTAGAATTGTAAATTGGTCAAACACACATGTTTTTTTTTCTTTCCAAAAAAGATGATTTTGACACCCATAGATTAGTTATATGGCACATGAGGAAAAAAAAGGTCGAATAACGTAAAAATAAAATATAAGTATTCTTATATAGTTTTTTTTTTTTTTTTTTTTTTTTATGTAGATGAACATATATTCAATTTTATTTTTTAAAAAAGAGATCGAACAAAGACATTTTTTCGATTCCCCTGAGTAACGAGACATTACCGTTAAAGTTATTCTCAAATATTACTAAAGTGAAGTCATGAAGAATTGAAGATATTCATTTTATTTTTTATAATTTTAGAATATAATTTTAGTATCTTAATGTAGTAGACAAGACATGTAAAATATGATTTCTTGTCGGTGTTATCTACCATTACCCCATTCCTTTAAAAGGCACCCACCCTTCTCAAACACTCGACACTCCTAACCTCATCTCTCTTGTATCCACTAAGTCGTATTTCTGACATGGATTTACCTAGTGCTTGGCTTGAACCGATCGTTAGGGTCCAAACATTGTCAGATACTAAGAGCCCAGTGATCCCTGACCGTTATATCAAACCATTATTCCAACGACCATCGTTCAACACACAATCAAATGACCAAAACATCCCTATTATCAATCTTTATGAGTTGAAAAACGGTTGCGCTACCGCGCAAAAAGCCGTCATGGACCAAATCTCCATCGCGTGCCGCGAGTGGGGTTTCTTTCAAGTAGTGAATCATGGTATTAGTGATGAATTGGTGGATGGGGCTCGGGAGGTTTGGAAGGAGTTCTTTCATCAACCGATGGAAGTGAAACAAGATTATGCAAACACACCAAAGACTTACGAAGGGTATGGAAGTCGATTAGGAATCCAAAAGGGTGCAATTCTTGATTGGAGTGACTATTTTTTCCTCCACTATCTTCCTTCAAAACTTAAGAATCATAACAAGTGGCCTTCTCAACCACCTTTCCTTAGGTACCTATTTTTATTTTCTTCACGTGACAAAATAAATATATTATATTACCAAGGTGGCAATTTCTTAATAATCACGTTCAAGATTGGCTTATTATAACACGTTTGTTAAACAGATGAACTCAAACACAATTTGTTAAATAAAATGATTAACATTTGTTAAACACATGAACTCAAACACAATTTGTTTAATCAAATGATTAAACTAAGCACTAAACGGGAAATCTACCCAATTGTCATGCATATTTTTTTTATTCTCTAAACTAACCTAGTTGTCATTAGATTTTTCAATCTTTTGAAAAAAAATTTATACATGTTACTATTATTAAACTTAAGATTTATTTTTTTTATAGATGTTAATATTATTGAACTTAAATGATATAAATGAATCATTTATAAATTCTAGATGCTTAGTGGTTTTTCTTTTTAGATTTAACATTAAGTATGAGATGATAATTAAGAAAAAAAACATCACTGAATAATAAACAAGTTTCATTATTTTTTTTTAATTTATGTTCACATAGTTCCATTTAGGTCACTTAATTTTTATAATTTTAATATTAATAAAAAACTCTCAAGATTGCAACATATAATAAAAAAATAACAACAAACTTTGAATGACTTTAATTTGACACTTAGAAAATTGGTTACTGTTGGTTGATTATGCCCAAGTAGTTTCTCGTGTGATATTTTTCGTATGCTTAGGGGGGTGACCGAAGAATACTCGAAAGAGATTGTGAGGCTAGGCAAAGAGTTGTTGAGGGTATTCTCGATAAACCTAGGTCTACAAGAAGACTATCTTCAAGGCGCATTTGGTGTTGATGACATCGGAGCGTGCTTGAGAGTAAACTTCTACCCGAAATGTCCTCAACCCGACTTGACCTTAGGACTGTCGTCTCATTCGGACCCAGGTGGGATGACTTTCCTACTCCCTGATGAGCATGTTAGTGGTCTCCAAGTTAGAAAAGGTGATGAATGGATCACAGTTAAACCTGCCCGACATGCGATCATTGTCAACATCGGAGATCAAATCCAGGTAACCATCTTTAGAATCTAAATTGACACGTTTTTTAGTAAAAATAATCTTTTATTATTTAATATTTTTGAATAGTTAGAAGCACGTTTATATCATGGGTCTTACGTGTATATATAATATAATAAATGGGTCACTTCATTTTCTACTTCTCACCACTCATTTTATCTTTATATAGGCCACGACCATATATTGATTATAAAATTCTATTTGGTCATCAGTGTGAACACAAAAAGCAAGTCAACTAAAAATATTAGTTGATGTGCAAAATAAATAAAGACTTACTTAAAAGGAAAAGATAAAATAAATCAGTGTTTCATGAATTAAATTAGGCCGTACGGTAGCGCCCCCTTTTCATGGGTGCTATTGATGCTCGGAGATTACAACAGCGATCAATAACGGATGGAATTGTGGGCCTCATTTCAATTTTAAAACTTAAAACCAAAAAAGTAAATAGGGGAGGGGCGCAATTGTAAGACCACCCGTAGTGGTAAACAAGAATAATGCCCCCAACATGGGGCATTATACGACATGTGGCGCCTAGTCACACATGGGGCATTATAGCAAAAGAGGCGTAGTGGGGCATTATTCCAATAACGCCCATTCAATCATTTGACAATTATTTTTTTTAATTTAAAACATAAAGTCTTCATTAATTTAAAATAAAAATTACAATACTTGAAAAAAAAAATACCAAATAAAAATAGAAAATTAAAAAAACCGAAAAAAAAAACAGAAAATTAAAAAAACCGAAAAAAAAAACAGAAAAAAAAATAAAAAAAAAATAGATGATCTAAAGTCCATATTTTTCTCGTATTTTTTGGCGACGCATTTGAGCCAAGATCAACGCGTCGCCTTGGAGGTGGTCGATCGGTTTGGACAAAAACTCAATGTCCTTTTCCATTTGTCTCGCCTCTTGCAAGTCGTTGAACTTTTTGGTTTCAACCACTCGGTCTTTCATAATCTCCCAACGCTTGTGGCCGAGGTCGCGAATGTCTTGGAGACGACGGTTCATCTCCTCGAAATCATCCTTTAACTCGAGATCGGAAGACGACTCGACCGTTTTTTTCCCGGTTCCCTTTCTTCTACCGGGGGGTCGGACCAACTCTTCTTGAATTCCCTCGTCAACGTCCACCGCTTCATTTAAATCAACATTGCGGGCATCCGATGTCGGAGTTGACTGGTCAGCGGAGGATGATGTTTTTGACCTTTTAGCCCGACGTCTACTACTTGACGTCATTGGATTAACTAGCCCCCACTTTGGACTTTTTCGTAGTAGCTCCCAACACTTATAGTACGTGAAAGGGCATTTCGTCCTATCGAACTCCTCCAAAGTCTTTGTTAAAACCCCGACGTCACATTCACCGCTCGGCCGATTATCGTAGTTACGTTGATAAACTTCTTGGAACGCGTGACACTTGTTGTTGATGTCGGTCCATTTGCTAGAAATTGAATCTTTGTCCCGATGTTCGCCTTGACCCCACGTGCTATAAAAGAGTGCACGAACCCTATCCCAAAAAACGGGGCCCGTTTGAAAGTTTGCTACAAATTAAAAAAAATAAAAATATAAGTTGAAATTAAAAAAAATAAAAAAACAGTAAATAAAAAAACAGAAAAAAAACAGAATTAAAAAACAGAAAAAAAAACAGAATAAAAAATAAAAATATAAGTTACCGGTATCTTCGTCCTCCGAAATGTCGAGCCACGCCCGAGTCAACGTGTATTCCTCGTCCTTCGTCCATTTAATGGTTTTTTTTGTACGTCGAGGTTCGTCCTTTTCCTTCTTCTTATGCGACCTTCTGCCGCGTTTCGATTTGTCTTGCCCCGGTTCGTGTTGCGTCTCCGGCACTACATCGACATCGGGTTGGAATTCGGGTTGTGACGGTTGCGACCCGCCGGCTTGACCATAGCCGTAGGTGGTAGGTACAAACGTAGTGGCGCCAGTCAAGTAAGTCGCGTACGGTAAAAAGGATGGGTCCATGTCTTGAAGGTTATACGGGTTTTGCGGTTGCGTTGTGTTCGGGTTCGTGGGTCTTGCAGGGCCACCAAAAGGGGGTCGGTATGGATGCATGCTTGTAAAAAAAATAGGAGAAAGTGGGTGTTTTTTATAAAATAATAGAAGAAAGTGGGAGAGAAAGTAGGAGGATTTTTATAAAAATATGGAGAAAAAGGGTTGGTATATATATAGTGGGTAAAATTTTGAGTTATAAAAAAAAAAAAAAAATTACTTTTGACCGTTTGTCAACGGTCGAATTTCGAAACCAAACAACAATTCAGCGTTTTAATAACCACGCCGGAGCCAAATTTAAAAAAAAAAAACGCCCGGAAACGCCCCATGTAGTGGGGGTCTCGGCGTTTTACGGCGTTTTTTTGGAAATTTTTTTAAAAAAAACGCCCCATTACGGGGGGACTAAGGATTTAACCTACACTGTAGGCTTTATTTATAAAAGTCAATGGAGCCCCTTATCTTACGTGTTGATGATGTATCACAATGGAGCCCCTAGGAGGCTCCAACCATACCTCGCAACCTGAATGATCAAACAATCGTTAAAACAGTTATTTGCAATCATTTTGTAACTGTTTTTACGGTCGCTAACAGGAATGATTGTATCTATTTCTATAGTAGTTAACAAACATTTTTAATTTTTTATAGTTGTGAAATGATAAAGGTTACAAACGTACGAACAAGTAATTTAAGGTTACAATCATATGAACACATAAAGTAACTAATGCAATATATTTATTAATTTTCAAATTCAAGTTTCCTCTTGAGATGATGCATTTTTCAAAAATAGAATGAATTTGTTTTTTTATTTCTAAAATAATCTCAAACGTTGTATGTATGCATATATTTTGTTGTAGGTTTTAACAAATGGCATTTACAAGAGCGTGGAGCATAGAGTGATAGTAAACCCCGATAAAGAAAGAGTGTCGTTAGCTTACTTTTTCAATCCAAAGAGTGATGTGCTTATCAAGCCAGCAACAGAGCTTATTACGTCAACCAAACCTGCACTTTACGAACCGATGACTTTCGATGAATATAGACTCTTCATTCGAACCAAAGGTCCACAAGGAAAATCCCAAGTCGAGTCTTTGAAATGTTCATAAATGAAAGTAGGATTTGGGGTCATAAAATTACATAAATAAAAGAAGATATGAAATTAAGGTTATCCTTAATTTATTATTGCAATAACTGTAATCTTGAAATATCTGGCTTTTATCATCAAAGCTAGTTACATGTATTAATCATTTCATTTGAGTGGTAAACTTGTTTGAAAAATCATATATTAACTTAGTTTTCTGGTTCAAGATGCTGATTTGCATCTCTTTATATCTCCTAGTGATACAAGATCAAATTATTTTGATATATGTTTGATGTGTACATAGGGCCGGAGCTAGAGGTGTTCATCGAATCGAATAATGGATTTTTAAATTCTTTGAATAACTTTTATTTTTGCTAGAATTCGTATTCATTTAAAAACTAGTCAATTCGATTCCAATTTGTATTCGAATTAAAACGGTAATTTGTATTCGTTAAAAATTCGAATCGAATTCAAATAAATTCGTTTTGATTCAAATTCATTTAAAATATGCAAATTCATTATCGGCTATTTGGGCTTGGTAATGGACTATTTTAGGACTTAGATTTAATTTATAGATTAATTTATACTATAGCCCAAATTAAAGTTATATTTGTGTATTATATTTAAATATAATAAATAAATATGTATAATTTGAATTCGAATCGAATTTAAAGTTATAAATTTGTATTCGATTCGTATTCGGTTTACTGGACTCGGATTCGAATTCTTGATAATCAAATCTAATTCTTGATAATCAAATTGAATTGAGACGAATTTTGAATTTTTCGAACCTGAATCGAATTCTGAACACCCCTAACCGGAGCTTTGTTTGTGTCCTGGGGGTTCTCTATCCCCTCTGTTTTTTCGCTTCGTCGTGTAAATTTTATCGGAAATTATATATGTATTAAGTCCCTACAAGTACACCTATTTTTTTCTTTAAAACTTTCGGCCAACTACTTAAAATTTTAAGACTCGCCATTGTGTACTCTTACGCTCTGTTCCCGAGTTAACTTAACGAGGGATAAGAAAAAAAAGTAAAAGTGAGAAGGGAAAGGACGAGAAAGGAAAAAAAAAGATGTCCTTCCCACCGTTTCCTCCCAAATCGGAAGGAAAAAAATTAAAGAATTTAGCCTAGTTTTCCTTTCATTTCCTTCCTTAAATGAAACTCGGGAACACGACATGTTTTATTTTCCTTCCTTAAATGAAACTCTGGAACACAAAATATTTTTACTTTCTTTTTGTTTCATTTCCTTCCGTTAGTAAACTTTGGAACACAGTGTTAATCACTTGTATACTGTGTACGTGTTGGATCTATGAGTGTGTGTAGTATGTGTTTTTATGATAAAAACAGTTAATAAAATTGAAAATTCAATCAAACACTAATAAACAAACACAACAATCTAACACTATTGGATTTGAGAATGGTTGCAGAATGATTTCATTGAATTCATTATAATGTCATACAATCACAAGGTACAACAGTACTTCCCTCACCAGGTGAATACTCTCTCACTTCTTTTTTATGCTTTCAGCTCTAAGTGTTAACTATTACAGTGAACAAGCTAAACTATATATAGGAGGAGTGAACAGCTGGTGACGTCATAAGGAAAGTGACCCTTAACAGCTTCATTAAATGATGTAACTGTTGGATAGTTACATTGTTGCATTGAACTGCTTGCTCTTTTGTAAGATTACTATGAACTGCTGGATTTCCCAGAACTGTTGGTTGAGAATCAGCACTTCTGGAAATCCAGAACTTCTGTCTTTGACTTGTTGACTTGGTCTTCTAGTCTTCAGCCTTTGACTTTGGTTGACTTTGACTGTTGACTTGTTGACCAACACTTTGACACTCAACACTTGTTCTTCTAAACCTTGATTCTTTAAAGGCAATAGTTTGATGCAACAGTAGTTAGGGCAGCTGTTTTGAGAAGCTTTCAAGGGGAGGAGAAACTACTAAACTTGTGATTGTACATTAACTTATTTCATCAGGCAGGAATGATAGATCCCTTGGGTTTGGCTTTCATCATCAGTATATTTTATATAATCAAACAATTTTCCCTGGATCTGTTGATGCCAAAACAAACTTATTTTGAGCCTGTCATTTGTTCTCTTATTTTGTTGATGAAGAGTCCTTTGAAAAGTTTTGTTGATATTGAAGCTCTGGACAATTCCTTTATCTTCATCATAGTCAACCATCTTTGACTTACAGAGAAAGGTTTTTTGTCTTCACACCTAGTTTGGTCTTGGTGTTCTCCTAGTTTTATGTGTTCTCCTAGTTTGGTCTTGGTGGGAACTTTGATGGATTTCTTCTTCTAGCATCCAAATAATCTATGAACTTCTTTGACATAGTTGTGTCCTTCCACCTTGTTATTGAACTCTTAGCAACCCATTCAACTTGTATTAGCTCTTGCTTCATCTTAAAGATCTTTGTTGCCTCTTTTGTTGTTGGCTTTCTTTTACTGCCAAGCTTCCAATTTGGAGGAGTGTTCTTCATAGTTGGGTCTACTAGCATTTTCTTCACCCTAGCCAATTCTCCCAATAAGTTTTGTGCATCCCAATTCTGAATACATAATAGTTCTCTACATGATTGGGAGCATTCTTCTTGAGCCATTCAATGTTTTCTTGCTTTGAAGCATTGGCCAATGATTACTGTTTGAATGGTGGAATCTTGGAGAGCTCTTGTGATTTTTGAAACATTTGTTGTTCATAATTCATGATCTTCATCATCCTCCTATCCATTATGTATTGAGCTTTCTTGTAGGTCATATTCCCTTGATTTCCTGTGAATTCATTGACAGCTTCCTCTTCCATCTTCTTTGTGTTTTCTTCATAGTTGAGCTTTTCATATATTTTTAGAAGAGGTAACTGGTGAAGCGAAGTAATGAATCTTGGGGAAAAAGGAGGCTCTTCAGCAAATGGCTCTGTCAAAACTGTTGTTGTCATAAGCTCTGTTGTTGTTGCTGGTTCTTCTTCTGTCTTCTTGCAATACCAAATTCTTTTTCTTTGAAGGTTGGGCAGTTGTTTCATTAGAAACTTCTGCTTTGCTGGAAACTACAGGTTTTGAAGAAACTACTGGCTTTAGTTTACCAGCAGTTTTGACAACAACTAGTTTAGCCCCAGACCATGTCTTTTATGATGATCTGGTTGATGGTGGAGTAGAAGGTGTTTGAGAACCAATACTTATGCCTGGTCCAACTGTTTGAGTCTGCACTCTAGCTGTTTGACCTGGACTAGATGTTTGTCTTTTAGGACCAACTATTTGTTCTTTAGCAGCTTCTGGCTGGGCTTGTTTTCTTTTGGCTTCCAACTTTTCAATATTTTTAGTGTTTTGGATCACAGTTGGTGGCCTCATGTTAGTCTTTGCAGTTTTTGAAATTTTGAGGTCTTGCCTTAAACCCCTCTGATCTTGTTTGAACTTCTTGATCATCTCTGCAAGATCCGCGTCTCCTTCAACAACCCTTTTTTTGTTTCTCAATCCTATCCTTGGCTTTAGCTTCATTAGATCTTTTGTGTGCCCTTATCTACCCTGCCTCAATCATGTCTATCTTCTTCTCCGCCCCCTGGCGTCAGTAGTTAACTTAACTTTGCATGAAATGGTGTAACCAGGGCTTGGGACGAGAAGTTCCAAAGACTTTGGCATCAAAGGTGTTCAAGTAGTCCTTGAACATGGGTTCTAGGATGTCCTTAAAGGCAGTTTTGATGTAACACCCCGCATTTTTCTTTAATAAAATATTTGATTTCAATAATTTCTTTCGCAGCGGAAACTCCCATAAAAATTAAGAAAAATGATTTCACTACATAAAAAAATGGGTGTTACTCGTCGTCCATAGCAACAGAATCATAAACGAACCTTTGTATATAAATATTAAAATAAATGAATCATCTAAATTCCTCACGTCTTGTCAAAGTTTCTCTACCCATTCCCCAACAGCTTCATGTCTAACAATCGTAACTAACCTGAAAATGATACACATCGATTTTCGAAAACAAGTGTCAGCTTTTTAAAGCCGAGTAAGATAAAGGTTAAATAAAAAAACAAGTCAAATATCATTAGTTCATTAAATCATTCGTTTCATGTGATTGCAAGTTATGATCCAAACACTACAACATGATCAAGCAAACAACCCTAAGATCATGCCTATCATCATCTTATCTAATCTTTACCTTTTCATCTTATCGCGTTCATATCATAAACCTTTATCTTTATCGTATCACGTGGTTTTATTCATTATCTTTCAACATTCATCTTTCATCGTCATAAACCACGTGGGAGGATAGTCCTTAGGCCTCCAGAACTACACATGGTAAACCATGCGTATCGGGTAGACCGGTTGGGGGAAAGTCCACTACAACCGACTAAGTGAAGGAGCACAAAAGCAGTTCACCGTTGTCGTTAGCCATCGTCCGTAGACAATATCGAGCAAGTACTTCACGCGTGTGGCTCTTGGGCGTGTCTTTAAAATCTTAGTTGCCACGTACCGCTCCTGGTGTGTCCATGAAACACACCCACACCAAATCTTGGAATGGATCCATCGGAGAGTATTACCTCTCAATCATGTTCGTTCTCTTTTCTTTAATTCTTTATTTTCTTTTCTAAGTCTTTCTTTAATCTTTGTTTGTCACACCCCAACCGATGGCGGAAACATCGGGGCATGGCACTGAGCGAAACAGATTGTCCAGAAGTTTCCATAACATTTATCATTACCATTCAATTTAAATAATACGTCCCATACCGTATCTCAAACAGTAAAATAATTTTTACAGACAAAATCCAGGCAAATATTCTGTTCCGACAACTCAGATTTAAATAATAGCAATTGTTTATCTGCTTCTAGAGACCCTTAGTTTGACCACTACAGACAACTATTTGTTGGGCTCTAAAGCTTTATTCTAGATTCAAATTCCTACCACGTGTGCATCCTAAGCACCTGTCACATACGTTAAAATAAAGTCAATACATAAAATGTAAAGGTGAGCATACAAGTTTGATAATAGCATATAGAGTTCGAATTCGTTTACGCATAACCAACACGTTAGTTATCGACATAGATCCATCGATACCAATGACTGCGGGTTGACTGCCAAATACAGTTCGCAATACATGATTACCACCGTAATCCATGCAAGTAATTGTCCTTAACAACCCCCGTGTGAACGGGTGCTGAGTCCAAACTATAGTACTATCGTTGCTAAGGCATGTAGACAGCATTCCATGTGTAAACATAACAAACAAGCATTCATAAGCCACGTATAACATGCATTAACGGTTAGCGTTCAAATAGTACTGAGTAGTGTGATTGTTGTAGTTTGAATATTCGTAACGTATGTAACACCCAAAAGTGCGTAAAGCAAAAAGGGATCGAGTATACTCACAGCGGTTAATGGATTGAAGGGAGCGCTTAGCGAGTAAGGTTAGCCTGAATAGATTCGATAGCATAACGATAAGTGGCGCGTAAAACGGTACAAAGTGTGAGAGGGTCGGATAGTGGTTCGATCGAATGGTAATCCGATCGGACAGCAATCCGTGCGGATAACAATCCGTTCGAGTGGTCATCCGGTCGGACAGCAATCCGTGCGGATAACCATCCGTTCGGGTGGTCATCCGGTCGGACAGCTTGTTCGGTTGGATGACTATTCGAGTGGATTGTTTCTTCCTATAAGAAGAATGTGTTTGTGTATGATGGCTTGACTTTTGAAGTTTTCGTTGTAGCATTTCGAAAGCATTGAAGTATCTCTATCCATCCAGTCGATCGATCAGATGGTTAGTCGTGCGGATGACAATCCGTTCGGATGGTTATCCGGTCGGACAGCGACTCAGTGGCGAAATTACTTAGTGAAGGCAATTCACAACAGATGAGTCACTCGATCGGATGTCCATCCGATCGGGTGGCAACCTTGTTAATGAACATGTTGAAAATTGTTTAAGTCTTTAAAGTCTTAGTATCTCATGATCCGAAGAGTAATCCAGTCAGATTGTCGTCCGATCGGATTGCGATTCGTTCAATACTCAAACTTCAGATGAGGTTGTTTAAAGGTGGGACCTAAGTGTGATCCGTTCGGATGACCCATCCGATCGGACAGCAGTCCGGTCGGACAGCAGTCCGGTCGGACAGCATTCCGTTCCGGTTGTTCCGTTCGTCCTACACTTGGTTGTTTTGATGGTTTGTCGTTATGTCGAGACGTTTTGACAACGTGTTAACCAACAGAACCCCCCAGATTTCCAACCCGACCAGGAATCACCCTAGTTCGGCCAGTTACCGGCTCGAGACAGTTGTTCTTGATTAACCCGAAATCGGTAGTCTCGTGGGTAGAATCCAGATCTTGAGCTAGTACAACACTACGATTGAGTAGAAGACTAGATCAAGGTCAGATCCTATCGGCTTTGAGTACATTGAGTGCAAAAGAGTTGAAAGAAAGTTAGAAACCATCTTTCAATCCTTTTTCACCATTCTTGTGTCGAGATCTTTACAAGACCCTTGTGTAATCGGGTGGAAATCGGTTAGATCTCGGTTGTTCTTGGTGGGTTGAAGTCAAAGCATGAAGTTATTGAAGAACACATGATGACGTCATCCTAGAACACCCGAAATCTAGTGATTTCATGGTTAAAAGTTAAGATTTAAAAGGTGGAAAGGTGTAGGAGTGCGTGTAGATCAAGAAAGTACAAGATTTAGGACGAGATCTTACCTTGATCGAGAGAAATTGAAGAAAAGGTGGGGAGCACGAGCTGTTCGGACAGAGGGTTTCCAAAAGTAGAAAGGATGACAATGACAAGGGTATTTATAGGATTCCAAAAGAGGAAAGGGTTGTCCGATCGGATGGCGCACCGCTCGGATGACTTATCCGGTCGGATGGCACCTGGCATGTGGTATTGTGGCTATCCGGTCGGATGGCTATCCGGCCGGATGGCACTTGGTTCGAATGTTTGCCGCGATAATTTTTGCTGAGTCGATTTCGATTGTGAACGGTTCGGTACGATAGGGTTTCCTAGTCAAATTACTTTCAGTCCCAATCACTCGTATCGAGCACTATCCCTTCTCCACTAATTATCATAGTTCGATTGTGATTCGAGTTCGATGTCGATTGAGTTCGATTGCGTTTCGATTGATTACCACAACACAACATAAACAAACATGCACAAGTAACACATAAAGCACACACACGTATAACAATAACCAATAAGTATAGATCGAGCTGCGATTCGGTGTCGATTTGATTAGCATAGTTTGATTATCAGTTGATTAACTTTATCGCATTGTTACTTCCTATAGTTCACATTCGTAAGTCGTTTGAATAATACGTCGATGGCTTGTAACTGATAACACTTACTCCACATAATACAAATAAAATAAAGAAATTTATATAAATCAAGTTCGTATCATCGGTCGTTGACTTTGACCTTGACTTTGACTTTGACTTGTGAAAACACGGGGTGTTATAGCCTCCCCTTGTTTAGGGAATTTCGTCCCGAAATTGGGCTGGAAGCTGTACAATGCCGTGAATCACGTTTGAGAACTCTCTCTTTCTAGACTTTCTCTTTAAACAACTGCGGGTACTTTGCCTTCATGTTTCTTTCGAGTTCCCAAGTGAACTCTGCACCTCGTTTGCCTTCCCATCGGACTTTCACAATAGGAATGCGCGAGCGTCTGAGTTGCTTGGTTTGGCGGTCCATGATTTCGACAGGCTTTTCCACGAAATGTAATGTTTCATTCACTTGCAGGTCATCGAGAGGAACATGTAAGTCGTGGTTGGCTAGGCACTTTCGGAGGTTTGACACATGGAAAGTCGGGTGGACGTTACTAAGTTCCTCCGGTAGTTCGAGTCTGTAGGCGACTTTTCCGATCTTTTCCAGAATTTTAAAAGGTCCAACATATCGAGGCGCGAGCTTTCCTTTCTTGCCGAATCGGATCACACCCTTCCAAGGTGATACCTTTAGGAGTACGTAGTCACCAACGCCAAATTCAAGGGGCGCACGTCTTTTATCGGCATAACTTTTCTGTCGGTTCCGAGCTTTCACCAAGTTGTCTCGAATTTGGAAAATTTTGTCTGTCGTTTCTTGTAATAGCTCAGGACCGGTTAATTGCGAATGCCCGATCTCGTGCCACACAATAGGCGATCGACATCTTATTCCGTATAAAGCCTCGAATGGTGCCATTTGGATGCTAGAATGATAGCTGTTGTTATACGAGAATTCGACTAACGGCAGATATTTATCCCAATTACCACCGAAGTCTATGACGCACGAACGGAGCATGTCTTCGAGAGTACGAATCGTTCTTTCAGTCTGACCGTCGGTTTGAGGGTGGAAAGCGGTACTTAGATTTAGCGATGTACCGAGCGCCGTTTGAAACGTTTCCCACAGTCGCGAGGTAAACCGAGCATCGCGATCAGAGATGATGTCACGAGGCGTCCTATGATTACAAATAATCTCGTCAGTGTAGATTCGAGCTAATCGTTCTACCTTGTAGTCTTCTCGTATCGGCAGAAAGTGAGCTGATTTAGTCAAACGGTCGACCACAACCCAAATGCTGTCGTGACCTGATGACGTGTGCGGAAGCTTCGTTATGAAATCCATAGCTATACTCTCCCACTTCCACATGGGGATTGGTGGTTGTTCAAGTAAGCCAGAGGGTCTTTGATGTTCAGCCTTGACTCTTGCACAAGTTAGGCATTTTCCGACGTAGAGAGCAATATCCCTTTTCATGCCGGGCAACCAGTACTTGTAGCGAAGATCCTGGTACATTTTGTCGGCATCGGGATGAATAGAATACCGGGATTTGTGGGCTTTATCCATCAAGATCTGTCGCAAATTGGTTCGTTTGGGAATCCAAATTCGGTCCAGAAAGTGGAATATCCCATTCGATTTGTTCACAAGCTAGGCTCCATCGTGGTAGATTCTTTCTTTCTTCAGGGTGCGTTCGTTAAAACACGCGTGTTGAGCGTCGCGGATGAGGGTTTCGAGATTGTATTGGGCTTGAACATTATGAGTGCTAAGCAGATAGCTCCGTCTGCTAAGTGCGTCGGCAACAACATTTGCCTTGCCTGGGTGATAACGGATCTCACAGTCGTAATCGTTGAGAAGTTCTACCCATCGGCGTTGACGCATATTAAGTTCCTTCTGATTAAAGATATGTTGCAGGCTCCTATGATCGGTGAAGATCGTACACTTGGTACCATACAGGTAGTGTCGCCAAATCTTTAAAGCAAAAACAACTGCTCCTAGCTCGAGATCATAGGTTGTATAGTTCTTCTCGTGGATTTTGAGCTGACGAGATGCGTATGCTATGACCTTGTCCCGTTGCATGAGAACATAACCAAGACCAAGGTTGGAAGCATCACAATAGACAATGAAATCGTCGTTTCCATCGGGTAACGTGAGAACAGGCGCATTGCAAAGCTTATGTTTGAGGGTTCGAAAGGCAGACTCTTGTTCAGTTTTCCAAACAAAAGGCTTGTATTTATGCGTGAGAGAGGTAAGCGGCACAGCCCCCGATAAATCGTCGATAATAGCCCGCTAGTCCGAGAAAAGAGCGGACTTCAGACGGGTTCTTAGGCGTAACCCAGCTCTTAACAGCTTCAATCTTCGCAGGATCGACGTGAATACCTTGACTATTAACAATGTGCCCTAGAAACTGAACTTCCTCCAACCAGAATTCGCACTTGGAGAACTTGGCATAGAGTTGGTTCCCCTGGAGTAACTCGAGAACCAAACGTAGATGTTGCGCGTGTTCGACTTTCGATTTGGAATAGACCAAGACATCGTCGATGAATACGATGACGAAACGGTCGAGATACGGTTTACACACGCGATTCATCAGATCCATGAAAATCGCTGGTGCGTTGGTTAAACCAAAAGGCATGACAAAAAATTCGTAATGGCCATAACGGGTGCGAAACGCGGTTTTGGGTATATCCTCCTCTTGTATACGCAGTTGATGATAGCCTGAACGTAGGCCGATCTTCGAGAAACACGTAGCACCTTGTAGTTGATCAAACAAATCGTCGATGTGAGGTAGGGGATAGCGGTTCTTGATAGTTAACTTATTCAATTCCCGGTAGTCGATGCACATCCTGAATGACCCATCCTTCTTTTTGACGAAAAGGACTGGCGCGCCCCAAGGAGAGGTGCTCAGGTGAATGAAGCCTTTCTCAAGTAATTCCTGGAGTTGGTTTGAGAGTTAGCGCATTTCGGACGGCGCGAGTCGGTCGGGAGCTTTGGCAACAGGATTGGCTCCAGGAATGAGGTCGATACGAAAGTCGATATCACGACTTGGCGGTAGTCCAGGAAGATCCTCTGGAAACACATGAGGAAACTCACGAACCACAGAAACGTCTTTCACTTCCTTCTTCTCTTTCTTTTCCTTCTCCGCTATTACAATGTTAGCCAAGAAGGCTCTGTATTCCTTGCGGAGATACTTGCTAGCTTGGACACAAGACATGAGTTTAAGACCTTTCGAAGCAGTTTCACCGTATACACACAATAAATCAGCATTCGCGAGCGAGAATCGAATCATTTTGTGGAAGCACACAACTTCAGCATGGTTTTCACGAAGAAAGTCCATGCCTACTATGACGTCAAAACTTCCGAGTTGCATCGGAATAAGGTCGATTGGGAAGATGTGATTGTTGAGCTCAAGAGTACAATCACGAAGAACAGAATTGACAGCGACAGTTCTTCCAGTAGCGACTTCAACATCGAACGTCGAGGAGAGTTGGGAGCGTTTACGACTAAGGAGTTTCTCGAATTCGAACGACACAAAGCAATTATCGGCTCCAGTATCAAACAAACATGAAGCATAAATACCATTCACAAGGAACGTACCATTGACCACGTTGTTGTCGGCCTGGGCTTGACGCACGTTGATGTTGAAAGTTCTGGCGCGTGCGGCCTGTTGTTGCTGCTGAGGCTGCTGTTGCTGGGGCTCTTGTTTCACGACCCTGTTTGGGCACATGTTGGCGAAATGGTTCGGGTCGCCACATGCGAAGCAGGCTCTGGCTTTGACCGCGGGTGCCGGAGGAGTTTGTTGACCCTGTGGGGCGGTGAGTAGAGCTTGATGAGCAGGAGCTTGTCGAATACGACAGTTGGGAGTAAAATGACCGCATGTATTGCAATGAGCACAAAAACGGCAAGCAATGGCAGTCGGGTGGTGGTAGGTACAAGTAGGGCAGAGCGGGTGTGGCCCAGTGTATGCACGCTTTGCAGGCGGTGCATTAGCCACAGGCGCCGCTACTTGACGCTGTTGGGTTGGTACAACTTGAATCGGTGCAGCAGTGATCGCACAGTTCTTGTTGCTGGAGCTGTTCTTTCTCTTGTTCTTCCTCTTGTTGCTCGATGTGGTGGGTTCAGCAGTCGGTGCGGCGGTAGTAGCTTGATGCAGGTGCTTCGGAGTTTTATCCCAGACACCAGCCTTGACCCTCTTGTCGTTGATTTCGGCGGCCAGTAGGTAAGTCTCTTCGATCGTCTTAGTCTTAGCCGCTTGCACGAAATCTGCGACGCAGTCGGGCAAAGCTCGGATGTACTTCTTGATTGTGATCTCTGGAGTCTTGACTTGGTCGGGACAGATGATGCTGAGCTGTTTGAAACGAGCAGTGAGAGCAGCGTTGTCACCCTCATGTTGATATATGTGCCAAAATTCATTTTCTAGCTTTTGACGTTCGTGAGGAGGGCAGAATTCCTCTAGCATGACTTCCTTGAGCTCGTCCCACGACAGTCCGTAGGCTGCATCGTTCCCTCGCTTGTTCCTCTCGGACGTCCACCAGTCTAGTGCACGGGACTGGAAAACGCCGGTAGCATTCAGAGTTCGGAGGTCATCGGGGCAACCACTCTGGTGTAGAGTGACCTCAATGGAATCAAACCATTGGAATAGTGCAGTAGGACCTCCCTCGCCAGTGAATTCCTTTGGCCCACACGACTTGAACTGCTTGTAATTGAAGGACTTGGTGGTAGCTTTAGGAGCTTCGGTCCTCGACTCCTCAGAGGATTTGCTGGCATTCTCGTAAACATCACTCACGGCCTTTGCTACACTTTTAGCGATGATGGCAGCAAGGCGTTTGTCCCTCTTTTCTTGACGAGAAAGTGTGTGACGGGATCCAGATGACATTGTCTGCAACAGACATCGTCACAGGACTCAACACATTGTATTCGAATCTCACCTCACACGTCTACTACTTACTAAAGCTCAGGAACACATAAACACATAGAGCACAAAATCGCATAAACACATAAGCACGTAGAGCACATAATCACATAATACGTAAGGCACGGAAGCAAGGGAGCACATACGCATTTAACCACTAGAGGCAGTCAGAAAACAGAAACCTATTATTCAAAGTCTGCGATCGTTCGGGAATGGCGTAGTATAAGCGTATATCATAGTATAAAGTTGGCCATAATTCAACGATTTGTTAACGTTTTGGGATAGAAATGCAGTGCGAGTCGCGTGTGTCGATCGAAGTGAAGGCACAAATCGATTAATTCTTCCAAAATTATGCACATAAAACACATAAATTTGACGAATTATCAGAGTCAGCAGTAGCGGGCTCAGATTCGAAACACATAAAAATCGAGAGATAGATTGTCTGCGGCTAGTAGACTTGACTAACCAAGGTGGTTCAACTATTCACAAGGACTTGTCATTCATGTCTGACCTTCAGAACTGTGCTTTTGCCTCGATTCTTGGGCGTTTGGCACATACCCCGTTAGTCATATCAAGGCTTCAGGTCATTGGAGTCCGTCGAGACCTTGGTGAGAGTTTTGTAAAATGTGCGGAACAAGTCGTCAAGGTTAGGGTTTCACCCCTGGCTTAACAACTTCGTCCCTTTTTTTGATAAAATGGAGGAGATTATTCATCAAAATATGGGTTTCACCCCTGATTTGGTATAATTCCCCCGCTGAACAAGCGTTCGTTATTGAAAAGAATGAAGAGATCATTGATAAGTTGACAAAACAGCATTGATTAAGCAATTTAGTCGGGAGTTTGCAGTTTTCACACCTAATCTCGACTTTATCGCCCATTTATAGTTGATAATTCGAGTGTAGTGATAGTGTAGTATGAGCGAGAATAGCGAGGAATAAGCTCGTACATAATCCCTACTGGATGTACTCAAGTCGGTCTGTTGGTTCCTCACTATAGTCTAGGTTTCTAAGACTTCGACCCGGACTAGGTCGAGTCTTGCCTAATTCCCTATAGTTATGGCTCTGATACCAATCTGTCACACCCCAACCGATGGCGGAAACAGCGGGGCATGGCACTGAGCGAAACAGATTGTCCAGAGGTTTCCATAACATTTATCATTACCATTCAATTTAAATAATACGCCCCATACCATATCTCAAACAGTAAAATAATTTTTACAGACAAAATCCAGGCAAATATTCTGTTCCGACAACTCAGATTTAAATAATAGCAATTGTTTATCTGCTTCTAGAGACCCTTAGTTTGACCACTACAGACAACTATTTGTTGGGTTCTAAAGCTTTATTCTAGCTTCAAATTCCTACCACGTGTGCATCCTAAGCACCTGTCACATACGTTAAAATAAAGTCAATACATAAAATGTAAAGGTGAGCATACAAGTTTGATAATAGCATATAAAGTTCGAATTCGTTTACGCATAACCAGCACGTACACATAGTGAAATGAAGCACGTTAGTTATCGACATAGATCCATCGATACCAATGACTGCGGTTTGACTGCCAAATGCAGTTCGCAATACATGATTACCACTGTAATCCATGCAAGTAATTGTCCTTAACAACCCCCGTGTGAACGGGTGCTGAGTCTAAACTATAGTACTATCGTTGCTAAGGCAGGTAGACAGCATTCCATGTGTAAACATAACAAACAAGCATTCATAAGCCACGTATAACATGCATTAACGGTTAGCGTTCAAATAGTACTGAGTAGTGTGATTGTTGTAGTTTGAATATTCGTAACGTATGTAACACCCAAAAGTGCGTAAAGCAAAAAGGGATCGAGTATACTCACAGCGGTTAATGGATTGAAGGGAGCGCTTAGCGAGTAAGGTTAGCCTGAATAGATTCGATAGCATAACGATAAGTGACGCGTAAAACGGTACAAAGTGTGAGAGGGTCGGATAGTGGTTCGATCGGATGGTAATCCGATCGGACAGCAATCCATGCGGATATAATCCGTTTGAGTGGTCATCCGGTCGGACAGCAATCCGTGCGGATAACCATCCGTTCGGGTGGTCATCCGGTCGGACAGCTTGTTTGGTTGGATGACTATTCGAGGGGATTGTTTCTACCTATAAGAAGAATGTGTTTGTGTATGATGGCTTGACTTTTGAAGTTTTCGTTGTAGCATTTCGAAAGCATTGAAGTATCTCTATCCATCCAATCGGTCGATCGGATGGTTAGTCGTGCGGATGACAATCCGTTCGGATGGTCATCCGGTCGGACAACGACTCAGTGGCGAAATTACTTAGTGAAGGCAATTCACAACAGATGAGTCACTCGATCGGATGTCCATCCGATCGGGTGGAAACCTTGTTAATGAACATGTTGAAAATTATTTAAGTCTTTAAAGTCTTAGTATCTCATGATCCGAAGAGTAATCCAGTCAGATGGTCGTCCGATCGGATTGCGATTCGTTCAATACTCAAACTTCAGATGAGGTTGTTTAAAGGTGGGACCTAAGTGTGATCCGTTCGGATGACCCATCCGATCGGACAGCAGTCCGGTCGGACAACATTCCGTTCCGGTTGTTCCGTTCGTCCTACACTTGGTAGTTTTGATGGTTTGTCGTTATGTCGAGACGTTTTGACAACGTGTTAACCAACAGAACCCCCCAGTTTGACCCCGATGTCCAACCTGACTAGGAATCACCCTAGTTCGGCCAGTTACCAGCTCGAGACGGTTGTTCTTGATTAACCCGAAATCGGTAGTCTCGTGGGTAGAATCCAGATCTTGAGCTAGTACAACACTACGATTGAGTAGAAGACTAGATCAGGGTCGGATCCTATCGGCTTTGAGTACATTGAGTGCAAAAGAGTTGAAAGAAAGTTAGAAACCATCTTTCAATCCTTTTTCACCATTCTTGTGTCGAGATCTTTACAAGATCCTTGTGTACTATTTCAGGACCTGATAACTGACTTTCTCCTATTTCTGCCCAGCAGACTGGAGTTCTGCATTTTCTCCCATACAGTGCCTCGAATGGTGCAGCTTCAATTCAGTTTCCACCAAAATCTATTACACATGCCCTAAGCATGTCTTCCAGGGTTTGAATCGTCTTTTCACTTTGTCCTGTACTGCTCAAATTCAGTTTAGTCCCCATGGCTTCTTAGAAACTTGTCCAAAAATGCGAAGTGAAACGACTATCTCTATCCGATACAATGGAGAGTGGAACTCCATGTAAGGATACTACTTCATCTACATATAACTTTGCTAACCTTTCCATGCTAAAGGTTTCTTTCATGGGTTGAAAGTGAGCTGATTTGGTTAATTGATCCACAATTACCCAAATCGCATCATTAACTTTTCTGGTTTTGGGCAACTTAGTAACAAAGTCCATTGTGATGAGCTCCCATTTCCATACAGGCATTTCTAATTGTTGAAGTAGACCTGAAGGTTTCTGGTGTCCTGCCTTAACTTGTGAACAAGTAAGACACTTAGAAACATATCTGGCTATGTCCTTTTTCATTCCTATCAACCAGAAGTTATTTCTTAAATCTTGGTACATCTTATTGTTTCCCGGGTGTATAGTATACCTAGATTTATGGGCTTCCTCTAAGATCTTATGTCTTAAATCTCCTTGTTTAGGTACCCAAATCCTTTTCTTATGGAATCTCCAGATTCCATCAGCTCCTTGCTCCAATTCCTTTATTCTTCCTTTCATTCCTTCAGCATCATCCTTGATTGCTGTTTCCTGAACATTCTTTAATTGTTCCATTAAGTCTAATTATAAACTTAATCTAAGAGCACGAACTCGTCGTTGTTTTTCATGACACTTACGACTTAAGGCATCTGCAACTACGTTTGCCTTTCCTTCGTGATACTGAATATCACAGTCATAGTCGCTTAGGATTTCCATCCATCTTCTTTGCCTCATGTTCAATTCTTTTTTCCCAAATATGTACCTTAAACTTTTGTGATCCGTATAGACAGTAAACTTACTTCCATACAGATAATGTCTCCAAATCTTAAGGGCAAAAATTATGGCTCCTAACTCTAAGTCATGAGTCGTATAGTTTTCTTCGTGCTTTTTCAATTGCCTTGAGGCATACGCAATTACTTTCTTGCGTTGCATTAGCACACATCCTAATCCTAGCTTAGAAACATCGCAGTAAATTTCAAAATCTCCTGTTCCCTCTGGTAAGGCTAAAATTGGAGCATTTGTTAATTTCTGCTTTAAGATCTTAAAAGCTTCTTCTTGTTTAGGTCCCCATTCAAACTTAACTGCTTTACAGGTTAACTTAGTTAATGGTACAACTATCTTGGAAAAATCCTTAATAAACCGTCTATAGTATCCGGCTAACCCTATAAAACTTCTAATTTCCATTGCTGATTGTGGAACCTTCCATTTGGTGATTGCTTCTATCTTAGCAGGATCTACGTGAATACCTTCGTGATTCACCATGTGTCCTAAAAATTGCACTTCTTGCAGCCAAAATTCACACTTCGAGAATTTGGCGTAAAGCTTCTCTTTTCTTAACAAAGTTAAGAGTGCATGCAATTGCTCACAATGTTCTTCCTGACTTTTGGAATAAATAAGTATATCGTCTATGAAGACAATTACAAATTTATCCAAGTACGGTTTACAGATTCTATTCATCATACCTAGTTCTGAAAGCAGTTTTAGGTATGTCTTCTTCTTGTACCTTCAATTGATGATATCCGGAGCGTAAGTCAATCTTAGAAAAGTATCTAGCTCCCTGAAGTTGATCGAAAAGATCATCAATCCTAGGTAATGGGTATCGATTCTTAATTGTAACCTTATTCAGTTCCCTATAATCGATACACATTCGCATCGAACCATCCTTTTGTTTACGAACAACACTGGTGCTCCCCAAGGGGATGAACTAGGTTGTATGAATCCTTTACTGAGCAATTCATCTAATTGCTTTTTTAGTTCTAACATTTCAGTGGGTGCTAAACGATAAGGTGCTTTAGCTACAGGTGTAGTTCCAGGAATTAAATGAATTCTAAATTCTACCTCCCTATCTGGTGGTAATCCTGGTAACTCTTCTGGGAATACATCTGGGTATTCTGATACTACAGGAATGTCCTTAAGTTCCTTACCCTTAGTGCTAATGATTACCGAAATCATATACACTATTCCTTGCTTTCGTTCATAACTAGCAACTTTCATTACTGAAATGAACTTCATGGGTTTTCGCGGCTTATCTCCTGTAACCATGATTACTTCTTCAGTGGGTGCACGAATTTCTATGGAGTTCATATCACATAGGATTCGAGCATGATTGGCTACTAACCAATCCATTCCTAATACTACATCGAATCCGGCTAAATTCATAGGTAACAGGTTTGCAGAGAATTTATGACCTGAAAGTTCTATATTTCCTTCTCGCAAAACCTTATCTATTTTAACAGAATTCCCATCTGCCGTTTCGACTGTAAAAATTTTCCTAAGGTTGGTTAAGGGTAAATTAAGAGCTTGGCAAAATGAAATATTTATAAAACTTTGGTTTGCACCAGAGTCAAATAATAATACTTTTGCATAAACGTCGTGAACTAGGAACATACCAGCTATTACGTCAGGAATCAATTCAGCTTCCTGCGTGGTCAATTGGAAGGCTCTTACGTTTTTCTTGGTAGTTCCTTCTGCAGGTTTGGCTTTGTTATCAGCTGGTTTAACCAATTTTGGGCAATCTGGCCTAAAATGTCCAGCCTCTCCACAATTGTAGCAGATTGTGGATTTCTTCTTCCTGCAGTCTTCCTCTTGATGCCCTGGAATTTTGCAGAAATTGCAATACCCTTTGCATCTTCCAAAATGCTTTCTTTTCAGGTATTGCAAAATGGAAGAGTGGAAGGTCGCCCGTTTCCCTTTTTCTTGAAGTTGCTACTATTACCCATACGAAATCCCTGGGTAATCTTTTGGGCCACTTCCTTTTTCCGGTTTTCTTCTCTTGTTCGTACCAGCTCGTCAGTTAGGGTGTTAGCTAATTCTACAGCATCGTCAATAGTGCGAGGTCTCGCAGCTTTAACGATATTACGGATTTCGCCAATCAGTCCCCAAATATAGCGGGAAATAAGCACCGGCTCTGGCGAAGCCAGGGTTGGTACTACTCTAGCATACTCAAAGAATGTCGAAGTATACCCTCGACAGTCTACACCCATCATCTGATGATTCAGGAATTTATTTGCCATTTGTTCCTTTTCGTATTCGGGACAGAATTTTCTTTCCACTAGCTACTTAAATTCTTCCCAATTCATGGCATAGGCCATATTTCTTCCTTTGGCTTGAAGTACTGTATTCCACCATTCTAACGCCCCTTCTTTAAAAAGATGTGACGCGTACATGACCTTGTCTTCTTCGGCACATTTACTTATCATAATTACTACTTCGGTTTTCTCCAACCAACGCAGCGCCGCAGTCGCCCCTTCATTGCCTGCAAATTCAGCTGGTTTACAGGCAAGAAATTCCTTGTAAGTGCAACCAGGCGTTGCAGCTTTCATTCTTTTGAGAATTGGGGTTAGCAGTACATCATTATTGTTGTTAGTATGGTTGCTGCCTCCGTTTACGCTATTACTGAAGTTGTCTTCATGGGTACGTTTATTAGGAATAATTTGTTGAGGTTCAACAGGTTTCTGGGCAGCAGCAAGGATTGCGGGAATATCATTGGCTATTCCTTGAGCAACAATATTCTCGATATCTTGCCTATTGAGGAAGTGATCCTCATTATTCTGCTCAGACTGGTTAACTTCGTTAACTGGTTCATTACAAGCGTGTTCCATCTGGTAATTTAATATATATAAATAATTAGCGTAAAATAAATAACAACTATATGTAAAACAATCGCACAATAATCACAACACACGTATATCCAAAATTGTCGATTTCTCGACTTCCATTTTTATAGATTATATTATGCGTCCGTACACACTTGTTATCTTACAAGATTTTTATTTTTAGGTTATTTTACAGGATTATACTTTACTACTATTATTATTATACAACCACAGCTTTATAACCACATTATCCCTCGTTAGCTGGCACCTTAGAAACGACGTTCCCTTTCGTCGTACTTCCAAGATATTTGTTCTCCCACCTCCCTGATCCTATTCCCTGCGTCTATCAGCTCTTCACCAAAATGGCGGAGTTCAGCTAAATTTTCATTACTCATTGGTGGGTTTGGTGCAGGTTCAGGTTCGAACTGAGGGAAAAAGGTATAAAGGTTATTTAGAAGGTTCTGAAACTGCCAGTCATTGGTCTACCACTCGTCCATTTCTCCAAGAGGTTGGGTGTGGATCATAGGGTCTGGGATGGCTGGTTCCAAATTTATTGGAAGCTGGGTTTCGGCAGGATAAGGAAAGAGATTTTCATTAATAGGCCTAAGGATATCACAATTTGCCAGTATGCGATCTAATTCCTCCTGCAATGGCAATTCCTCGATTTGCCTAGAACTTTCCCCAATTTCTATTCCCGCTTTCCTAGAACTTTCCCCAATCTTGATCCCTTTTCCTTTATCAATGAGATTTTCTATCTTGGGAACTTTCCTAGTTGCTGGTTTCCTTCTGCGCACACGCCTCCAGCCCACAAATCTTCTTCTTTTCTTAGGTTTTGATTTTTCCAGAGGTGGAGCTTGAAATTCCATAGGTTCTTCAACCTCGGCCAAGTAACCAGTAAAGTCTTTAGAAACTTCTATTTTCACAGGATAGAGATTGAGATTCTCAAGAGCTTCAGACAATTCATTCATGTTGTTTAGCATTTACATAAAATTCTAGGTTAAAATTTTGTAAATTAAATTTTCACAGAATCACAGAATGGAAGGCAGAAAATTTAATATTAATTACGAATACTTAATAAACTATTTTATTAAACAAAACATTTATTTTTAATACATCTAAAATTTAAAATATACTAGTGGTTATTTATTATATTAAAGTTTCTGATTTGTAGGTAACATAGGTGCTGGTATTGGTTTGGTGATTTAAACTATAAGTTAGCATTTACTGCTATAGTGGCTAACATATAAAGATTTGCCCATTTCTCATCTAATTCGTCTTCCCATGGTGGGTTATTGCCTATTTCCTGGGTTTCCTTATTAATCATCGCTCCTTTTGGTTGAGACTTCTTTATTTTCTCTTGACTTTTTCTAATGATCCAATCTCTTTTATTAGGGGTAAGTGGTTTCTCATACTGTGCTTTACGAACAAATATTCCCTCCTCAGTATCTGCTGAGTATCTTGAGGAATTTGATTGGGATGAAGATCCCTTATCTTTTGGTACACTATCTAATTAACGATAGTTGTCCGAAAGTCTTTGTTTACCCATACTATAACTAACAAGTAGTCAGTCAATAAAACACATAATCACAATATGGCAGTCAGTAAAATTAAGTATTTCTTAAATACTTAATAGGCTTAAATCAGTGGCTCTGATACCACCTTTTCCTGTCACGGCCCCAGCCCCGGTTTTACCCGGTCACGAGCCGCGGGACAAGAACCCGTGGTATTTATTAATTGATGCGACAGCGGAAGATCTTAACAGGATCTTTTTAAAACTTGAATTGCCCGATTATTTTATTTCATAATTTGGGATCAACCCCGTAGTTTACAATAGAGGAATTTCACAAGGAAGTTCCCTGATTTCACAAAACATGTTTATTCATTTTTATTGAGCCACCTCTTCAAGCTTGTTAGTGCTCCGTAGCACGTTTTCCTTGAATCACAGCAGGTCGCCTGAAACATGTTTTAAAAATATTTTATCAGCGGGGAAATACTGGTGAATCATTCATTTTGCACAAAACGACACATAGTTATAAATTACAGCATAAGAGCGATTACAATGGCTTCTATCTTATTTTTATCTGGCGCCGTGTCACCTCCTGGTGACGATGGTCATACCACTATTGGGTCTTTCCCCAAGTAGTGATGATTATCACTGTTAGGATTTATTAGCCTAACTGTGAGAAATTAGTAATGTGCACAATACCCCACTAGCCAGTGATTCAAGATAACCACGACTTAATCCCTGTAATTATAACTTTTGAAAATAATTGGAGTATTGTAAAACACTTTTGATAAAAGAGAATGACTCACATTGCAAGTTTAACGGGCAAAGTTTTAGCCTACTGATTATCCTGGTAACCTAATTCAAATAACAATGCACACGAAAATGTCGCACCCCGTGTTTCCACGTATTACCGGTGGGCCCGGTGGGGAGTATCGTGACGTAGTTGGTATCATCATAGTCAAACAACACAATATATAAATGCACAGCGGAAGCATAAGATAAATAATTTACATTCCAAATATAAAGTAATGTCAAAGTATTACAACGGAAAGTAAAGGATCCACAGGCGGATCAAATAAAAGGAAAAACTGTTCAACAGACTTTAGACGCCTAGAACTTGCAAGATTCCTTATTTACGCCCTGAGCTTCCAGCCAATTACGTTCAGTACCTGTCACTTAACCTTTTTGGAAAATACGTCAGTTTACACTGGTAAATACAATTAACCGACTCATTTTAAAAAGAGTTTAAGAAAATTGATTTAGATGCACCAGGCACAAAAATATCTTTTATAACTTGGGACAATTATATAGAAGTAATCTTGTATACAGATTTACATGTTCGTTGTACATTCACGGCCCGATGTAGAAACCGAGTCAAGATTAACAGACACGCCACAAGTATAGGCCCACAAGAGAGTGAGATACCATTTCCCCTATGCACTGTCAGGTGTATGCCTACACCCCGTGCATAAGACGTGGTCATTTTATAATACAATGATGTCAAGGATATCCGGGACATGGTCATTAACCCCTAAAGGCTTTTATTTCAAACAATACAGATTAAAGCGGGTTACCTCAATAATTTAATCACAATACGACTAAACATTCAATACCCGACCAAGCGGTATTATTATAATACCGTATCCCAAGCCTGTATAGGGAAAATAAGTTAAAAGTATTTACCTGAGCTAGCAATGCAATTTATACTCAGCCGTATATTAAATCAGCAAGCACAAGTACTTCTACTGGGGCTCTTAATCTGGAACGAAGGTTTTATTAACCTATTAGATTCCTAACGGGTCTTATTTAAGTCGTAACTTAGACCGGTTAGTTTTAAGGAAAGGTTTACGGTTCAAAACGCATGATTAAGCGAAGACCGGAATAGAATGTGATTTAGACCCGACAAGTTTGAAGACTTGTGTAATATGGGTAATCTAAACACCTTCTGGATTTTGAGATAAAAATGATAAGGTTTGACCCGTTTCGGCTAATTTATGTAAACTAGTTACATAAACCGAATCGAACGCGTAAGAAGCGTAACGGGTAACCATAACAGTCATATACAGGCTTCCTAAGTTAATATGCCTTAAATATGTTGTGATATCAGTAGGATACCTTCCATTATGCCCAAAACGAGTTTAATCTTAATTTAAGCCCCGTAGTGGTATTTTGGTCATTTTAAAGATTATAAAAGAGATTAAATGAACTTCTGAGATTTGGGTCTGAATACATCAGTAAAATAACTTACTTTAACAGGGTATATCAGTTGGTAATAAGTCTTTTGTGACAAAATGGTTTTAAACCCAAACTATGCGTTTAATATGCGTAAAAACTAATTTAAGCGATTTCCGGGTTTTTAAAGAAAAGCTGGTATTTTTATCATCCCAGAAAGCTTAAAATATTTTGCTTATCATATAAAATCAGTTGCAAAAGGTTTTGGGGTCAAAAGGGCACAATGGTCAACATTTAAGCATATAACAGAAACATGCAATGAATAGGATAACTAAGGATCCAAGATGTATAACCTCAGAGGGTTACACTAACATATAACTTGGTCCTAAAGGAATCCTAAGGCATATCTAAACTAAGCTAAATCGGGTCAGAACTGAAAGTCAAAGCAAAAGTTAACTTTTGCGACTTTCGGTCCTAAACCGAGCCTATACTTAGAATTGTCGGGTTGAACATGCTTAGACATGTTCAACTAATAATTACCAAGTTATTAAAGTGAGAAAACTGATTTTTATGACTTCTATATTAATAGTTATGAATTTTATTTAAAACAAACCCTTATGACTTTTATTTGACCCGAAAATTAAACTAAGTAAACGTGGTAATTAGGAGGTGCCCTTTTTGAGGGTTTAACACCTACTAATTACGGTCACGTAGCCATGTTCATTACGAACAATCGCTCAACCGTTTAAAAGTCAAAGCGTTCATCAAAACACTTGACTTTTCGGCTATAACGCTAGAAATTTAAACTAAGCACGAAAGGACACTTACAAAGGGTCCAAGCAAGGAGGGTTGATCCTAAATTCTCAGGTATGAAGAGCAAAGTCTCCAACTTAGAGAAATCAAGATCAAGGTGTGAGTTTGGGGAAAGTTAAGGTGGGTATTTATAGTTTTTTCGGAACCGTTAAGATCGTTTATCGAATAAAGTGCTTCAATCTCATCCCTACATTTGTTGCAACACTAAGGTAACTCAAATTGGCCCCCCATGATCAGGTATCAACATGTGGAATTGAGTTGGGAGTGCATAACAACTGTTAACAGCTGTTAAAACGGATTAATCTAGTCTGGGAGGGCCTCGCGGCCCGTGTAACATGTTGAAGAAACTTACGCGGCCCGCGTGGGCTGCACTGATCAGCCACAAGTTTGCTGAAATGACAGTTTCAGTCCCTGTTGGTGTTTTGAGCTCATTTCGACATGTTTAAGGCCCGTTAAGCCAACCTTAAGGCCCTAAAATGATGCCTAAACATTGTGGACATGAAACATGCTCAGAAGTATGCCGGATGTCGGTTCGTTTGGTCGTATGATCGCGGTGTTGGCTTAATTACGACGAAATGCGCATAAGCGCGAAAAACGATCCAAATTGTGCGACGAATGGGTTTTTCTCATGCCAAACACTAAAATTAAATATTTTTGTGATTACATAAATTTTTGGATGTCCGGATGTATTCAGAACGTAAGTTATGCGCGAAAGTGCAAACTTATGCACTTTTTGACGCTTTTAGTCCCTGAATGACCCAAAAGTTTATTTTAGCACACCGAACCCCTCAAAGCCTATTTCTAAGCTATATAAAGGATAATTAGGGTATGTATAACTCATGGTCATAATTCAGAAGGTCCAATAACATACGAATCGACATACTTTTGCAGTTTGACGCTTTAGCCCCTTTAATGCGCGAACTTGCGCATATCATCGTTTAATAGTATCGAAGCCTTATCCAACCCATATTAGGTATATATGAGAGTATTATAAAACATCACAATGCTTCGGGTTTGCTAAAAGGTCATTCAGAGGTATAATTAAATATATTGACACTTTTAACCCCTTATATTTGCAAAGTTGCGCGTAACGCCACTTAAAGGCATAAAAGCCTCGGACGGCCAACGATTGGCATTTCCGAGAGTATAATCAAATATCATGAAGCTCTCGGTTTGTTAAAAGGTCACTCAGAGGTAAGAATTAACATGTTGACGCTTTTAACCCTTTATTGCGCAAACTTTCAATTAATTACGCAAACGGCTACACTCGATCAACAAGTGGCTCATTTGTAAATATAAAACCGTAAATGGTTATTTAGAAACTTATTTTAGGTATGTTAATACTTCCAGTTCTTTCCTAATCAAGGTTTTTGATTTTTTGAAAAATTAGTCCATTATATTCAAGGTTTGACTTTACTAGGGTTTATTACACGTGTCAATACTTCATCGAACGTGATTTTACGAGGTGTTACATCCTCACCCCCTTAAAAGAAATCTCGACCTCGAGATTTGCTAAAGTAAAGGAAGTACTTTCTGTCTTATATTGAACTTAATCTTCCTCAATACATTTGGGCCTCTAAGGCACCCCAGTTGACCTCTATAATAGGTACGTGTATCCTTTTGGAGCTTCTTAATTTGCCGCTCCTTAATTGATACGGGTTTCTTGTCCAATCATAAAGTTTCATTAATCTGCCTATCATTTCGTGATAATGTGTTTCGACTTATTGGCGAAACCTATCCTCAAATCATCAGTGTGGGTCGCATTGCGAGCTCCACTAAGCTCCTTATATAGGTTTTAGCTTATAGGCTATTGACCTTTGTTGCATTCGATTTCCGAATGCTCCTATATATCCGGGACTTAACTTACCCTGCGAAATTTAAAATTTAGCATACCCTTCTTAGGGTGATACCTTCGATTGAACCTTATTCCTTATTAAGGACTTAAGAAGGTTGCGACTTTTATCAATCCTCAATTTCTCTGCCGATTACTGGCAACTTTAAGATGATTATAAATTCGAATGGTCTTATTTGTTGTTTCCAATGCAACTTTCAGATCCTGATAATTGGACTTACCACTCTATTGTTCTAACAATAGATGTTTAACATTCCATCTATACAAGGTCCCCAAAGGAGTAGTCTTGATACTTACATAATAATTGTTATAGAAAAACTTATTTTATGGTGAGATGGTTATTCCAACCACTGCTCAAAACTAATCTTAAGGAGTAGCTAATCCTTACAGTTAGTCGAACAAATCGACGATCCTGGGAGCTGATGGCGATTCTTAATCGTTGCCTAATTAGGGTTGCGGTAAACAATGCATAAGCAAAATGAACCGTCTTTCATAATTAACTATACCGAACTCTCAGGATATTGAGTTAGGCTAAATGAACCCTTTATTCTAAAACTTAGTTAATCAGGGTTTTGATTCTTCCAATGATGGTACTAGCCGTCTTGGAGATTTCACTATAATGCAGCTCTAAGCGGAATATTAATCTTATCTCTACTTGCTTCTCAGAAGGTAAACAGGGTAATCTCAGGAGGAAAAATCAAGGTACAAGGAGGTTACAGAGATTTTCCATATCTCAGGCTCCAATTCATCCACCATTGCTTGTGTCAAATAAGTGACACATTTATGTTACAAGTCCACGAATTCCTTAATCGGGAACATTTACTTGGACAATTCTATTTTTAGATATCTTCTTTGAATACCATTAGTTGACTTTAGTACCATATGACCATTGGAATATCCTTGTGGTTCCATGCATTAAACCTCCATACTGATCAGGCATGGAAGCAATCTATGGAACTTATTAAGATACACCAACCCTCATATGGCGCTTTTGTCATTCCATCTGGTACTCTTAATCGATAGAGATCAAGAGATATCAATTACATATGTTGACGCACTTCATCCGGGGAGAGAGTATACTAGAATTACGACTACAGATCGCTGACAGGAACAGAAGAAATGGTTCCTATGATTTTGTCTGTAAGCTTAACCTTACACTTAATATCTAGGATTCTTATGATAGATTTTTGAAAGTCTAATATACTTACACTTTATGAAGGATTGATTGGTATCCGATTCAAAGCAGAAATTCTTAGCGTTTTATTCTACTTCATATTTTGTGCTTAGGGTTCTAACAGGCAGATTTAATAATCAAGAAAAAAAATTATTCCACAATGACTTATCTGCACCTGAATCAAACATTACCCTTGCATATACATCATGGATGAGGACGTACCGGTTATAATATTGTCATCTTGTATGACTTCTTTTGCATACATCTGAGAGACCTTAGCGTTGGTCTTCTTATCTCCTTTAAGCTTCTTAGCATATTTTGGGCAATTTGATTTGATATGCCCTTTCTCATTACAGTTGTAACAAGTTACATCTACTATCTCCTGGCATTCCAATGTTTTATGCTCACTGGATTTGCAGATCCCACAAGCCCTGGGCTGCGATTGGGATTTTGATTCGAACATGCATTTCCCATAATGGCGCTTCTTGTAGGTCTTGCACACTAGTTTCTGGTTGGACTTTTGTTTGTTCCTCTTCTTTGAGCTCTGGGAGTTATCTTCCTCCCTTTTCCGTTTTAGCTCATCTTTTGCATTTGAGGCATGAACAAGATCCTCCTTATGAGTAAGGAAATGTGGTCCTAGATAAAATTTGGAGCGAGTAGCATGTGGCTCCTTGAACTTTTTCACAGCCTTCTTCACAGCTTTTCCAACTGCTGCTTTTATCATAGTCTGAAGAACCTCTTTGGAAATTCTAAGGTTCACAATCGTAGCATCATTGGCATGTGTTGCATCATCCATAACACGATCAACGACTGTCTTATCCGAGTTTGTCATACTCGATATTTGGTTCCTAACACCAAATAAAACAATTAGTTGCAATCCAACAACCGCTATTCATCATCCTGATGACCTAATATACTAACCATGGTATCGTTAAACCATACAGGCTAATATAGTACGAACATTCTCTATGAATGTCCTGTAGATATGTATATATATATATATCAATTATACTTAGCCTAGGCCATAGAAGACCATTAATGGCAATTAAGGTTTGGACCTAGTCCATCACCTTTTTGGCAGGGGATCAATTGTCACATCTGTCTTGATCATATTGATGATTTTGGATAGCTTGAAAGCTTGACATTAGGATATCAGAAAAGAGTGATTCCTAATAAAATATCAATCTAAGATTTGTTGGAGCATTTTCTATAGTATCATCGGCCAATTTCTACCTCGCATTAGATGACCGGAGTCCTAATCAGGCGAAGACAACAGTTCTCAACATTTATCGTTCATTATAGAATCATACGTGCCAGCATCAAATAGATTTCTACATAAACTCCTTGATAAGGAAAGGTACCTGCTATATAGTTATCATTCTGCACCATCTCCTGGGCGTTCATCTGGAAGACTCGTGCGTTTGTTTTCTTGGCCTCTTCGGGCTTCTTCTGATTCCTAGGGCAGTTGGTCTTGATATGCCCCTTCTCGTTGCAACCATAACAGGTTGCGTCTTTCAACTTCTTGCAATCCAAGGTTTTATGTTCCTTAGACTTGAAAATCCCACAAGGTAGAGGCTGAGATTCAAATCTGCATTTTCCGAGGTGGTATTTCCGACAGGTTTTGCACCTGGTCTTCTCACCCGACTGCTGGCTGTCTTTCTCAAACCCGGAACTCTTCTTATCCTCAGAGTTCCTCTTTTTCTTCCTATCGGTGTGATGAGAATTTTCATCCTCCCTTCTACGCTTTCCATCTTAAGAGGCTTTGGCAGCCTTGTTTCTGACCACATCGAGTGTGAGAGATAGCGACAGATCTGCCGCTGACCTGAATGCAGTAGGTCTCGACGCTTTCACACTTGCCTTTATTTCTGGGGCTAGACCCCCAATAAAGCGAGCTATTCGCTTTGGTTCCGGTGTGATTAAGTAAGGAACCAATCGAGACATGGTATTGAAACTTGTAAGATATGCTTGACAATCTAAGTTCTCCATGACTAATGTCAAGAATTCAGTCTCAATTTTCTCAACTTCATGTTGAGGACAGTAATTTTCTTTGATAAGACCAACGAACTGATCCCAAGTCATGTTGTACAAAGGGATCTTCCCTGTAGCTTGGATAAGTGACCTCCACCAAGCTAGAGCTTCTCCTTTAAAAGATTGTGAAACAAACTTCACAATGTCTTGCTCTGCACATCCACTGATGTCGACAACGGTGTCTATCTCATCGAGCCATGTCATGCAATCGATGGCCCCTTTTTCTCCTGTAAAGTCTCTGGGCTTGCAGGAGACAAAATATTTATATGAGCAGGTCTTAACTGGTGCCTTTTGATGAAGCACAACCTGTCTAGACGGAACACTCCTCTGATTTGACGAGTTATGAACATCGTCTTCCTTTGACTCATGTGATTTGGAAGGGGGCTTACTACGAGCCAAAGATAGAGTCTTAGAGTGTGTATCACTTGATTCATCATACTGTCTGTCGAGAGCTCGTGTAACGGCATTATCTATTAATGCCTGTAGTTCCGCACCAGTTATATTAACTCTGGGAGCATCATTAGTCTCCCTCGGGTGGCTGTTAACCTCATCTGATCCAGCCATGTAGCTTGTTTGCTACATAAATATTGACAATGATTCATTCAGAGGTTATTATGGATTCATCACTTTTGACGATTCATCAACCATGGTAATATAAACCATATTGGTTAATTTGTTAGTTATATTAAATTAGTAGTTTCATTATAATTTATCCTAGTTATAAAACATTAAGGATATTAAGGTGGCGCAAAGGGCCTAGTCACAAGGACAGTTTTAAATTTACAAGCCATGATTTCAGAGAATCGAGGCATTAAGGTTTGAACACATTCCATTACCTTTTCTTGACAGGGCGTCAAAGACTTCAACTGTCTTTTGTCCCTTAGGACAATAAGTATGGCCCGTAGGCATTTCATCACTTATGGATGTTTATATTATGATCATCTTCATTTGATGATTTAAGCCATGATTTTAAATCACTAGGCTAGATAAGGGTTTGGAATTTCCCAATATAAAGATGACAAGTGTGATTTTATCGCATCACTGTTGTAAGGAGTGTTAACATGTCTTCCGATGTTAACAAGAATCAGAATCTCTTTTAAACATGTTTTACCATCATAGCTAGGTCTTTAATGACATTCAAGCTAGGTTTTACCCTTTAAGATTCTTTCAATATATATACTGGTAGATCAATTACGAAAAGGAATTATATTTTGATTTACTTCATATGTTATATTCATATAGAATGATAATTATGGAATTTAGATTAAATATTCAAATGATTTTTTTTTTTAAAAGGAGTATATAATTGCCCTAAACGGGACTTGAAAGGAATGACGTTTTCCCTGAAGGGATTAAAAGATAAACATGTCCTTATGAGGACTACCAAGGAAACAAACTTCAGCAAAAGGAGTTTTCTTCTTTACTTTACTTCTGAATGCTTTCTCCTTGGTTGCACGTTGTACTCTAGCCGCAGTACGAAGCTCGGCAATTCAAAGCTTCGGATGTGGAGAATTTCCATTTCGGCTTCCTGGATTGGAGACATATTCAAAATATATAAATTTGCAAGCAATAGTTTTCAGATTAGGGTTGAGAGTATTCCTATGTTAAGTCTAGACTCAGAAGGTCAAGCAATGTGCTACTGTGTCATTAAGATTAAACACTAAGGGCTAGCGTTTAATTCACTCAATGTTGGCTCTGATACCAACCTGTCACACCCCGTGTTTCCACGTATTACCGGTGGGCCCGATGGGGAGTATCTTGACGTAGTTGGTATCATCATAGTCAAACAACACAATATATAAATGCACAGCGGAAGAATAAGATAAATAATTTACATTCCGAATATAAAGTAATGTCAAAGTATTACAACGGAAAGTAAAGGATCCACAGGCGGATCAAATAAAAGGAAAAACTGTTCAACAGACTTTAGACGCCTAGAACTTGCAAGATTCCTTATTTACGCCCTGAGCTTCCAGCCAATTACGTTCAGTACCTCTCACTTAACCTTTTTGGAAAATACGTCAGTTTACACTGGTAAATACAATTAACCGACTCATTTTAAAAAGAGTTTAAGAAAATTGATTTAGATGCACCAGGCACAAAAATATCTTTTATAACTTGGGACAAATATATATAAGTAATCTTGTATACAGATTTACATGTTCGTTGTACGTTCAGGGCCCGATGTAGAAACCGAGTCAAGATTAACAGACAAGCCACAAGTATAGGCCCACAAGAGAGTGAGATACCGTTTCCCTTATGCACTGTCAGGTGTATGCCTACACCCCGTGCATAAGACGTGGTCATTTTATAATAAAATGATGTGAAGGATATCCGGGACATGGTCATTAACCCCTAAAGGATTTTATTTCAAATAATACAGATTAAAGCGGGTTACCTCAATAATTTAATCACAATACGACTAAACATTCAATACCCGACCAAGCGGTATTATTATAATACCGTATCCCAAGCCCGTATAGGGAAAATAAGTTAAAAGTATTTACCTGAGCTAGCAATGCAATTTATACTCAGCCGTATATTAAATCAGCAAGCACAAGTACTTCTACTGGGGCTCTTAATCTGGAACGAAGGTTTTATTAACCTATTAGATTCCTAACGGGTCTTATTTAAGTCGTAACTTAGACCGGTTAGTTTTAAGGAAAGGTTTACGGTTCAAAACACATGATTAAGCGAAGACCGGAATAGAATGTGATTTAGACCCGACAAGTTTGAAGACTTGTGTAATATGGGTAATCTAAACACCTTCTGGATTTTGAGATAAAAATGATAAGGTTTGACCCGTTTCGGCTAATTTATGCAAACGAGTTACATAAACCGAACCGAACGCGTAAGAAGCGTAACGGGTAACCATAAGAGTCATTTACAGGCTTCCTAAGTTAATATGCCTTAAATATGTTGTGATATCAGTAGGATACCTTCCATTATGCCCAAAACGAGTTTAATCTTAATTTAAACCCCGTAGGGGTATTTTGGTCATTTTAAAGATTATAAAAGAGATTAAATGAACTTCTGAGATTCGGGTCTGAATACATCAGTAAAATAACTTACTTTAACAGGGTATATCATTTGGTAATAAGTCTTATGTGACAAAATGGTTTTAAACCCAAACTATGCGTTAAATATGCGTAAAAAGCTAATTTAAGCGATTTCTGGGGTTTTAAAGAAAAGCTGGTATTTTTATCATCCCAGAAAGCTTAAAATATTTTGCTTATCATATAAAATCAGTTGCAAAAGGTTTTGGGGTCAAAAGGGCACAATGGTCAACATTTAAGCATATAACAGAAACATGCAATGAATAGGATAACTAAGGATCCAAGATGTATAACCTCAGAGGGTTACACTAACCTATAACTTGGTCCTAAAGGAATCCTAAGGCATATCTAAACTAAGCTAAATCGGGTCAGAACTGAAAGTCAAAGCAAAAGTCAACTTTTGCGACTTTCGGTCCTAAACCGAGCCTATACTTAGAATTGTCGGGTTGAACATGCTTAGACATGTTCAACTAATAATTACCAAGTTATTAAAGTGAGAAAACTGATTTTTATGACTTCTATATTAATAGTTATGAATTTTATTTAAAACAAACCCGTTTGACTTTTATTTGACCCGACAATTAAACTAAGTAAACGTAGTAATTAGGAGGTGCCCTTTTTGAGGGTTTAACACCTACTAATTACGGTCACGTAGCCATGTTCATTACGAACAATCGCTCAACCGTTTAAAAGTCAAAGCGTTCATCAAAACGCTTGACTTTTCGGCTATAACGCTAGAAATTTAAACTAAGCACGAAAGGACACTTACAAAGGGTCCAAGCAAGGAGGTTTGATCCTAAATTCTCAGGTATGAAGAGCAAAGTCTCCAACTTAGAGAAATCAAGATCAAGGTGTGAGTTTGGGGAAAGTTAAGGTGGGTATTTATAGTTTTTTCGGAACCGTTAATATCGTTTATCGAATAACGTGCTTCAATCTCATCCCTGCATTTGTTGCAACACTAAGGTAACTCAAATTGGCCCCCCATGATCAGGTATCAACATGTGGAATTGAGTTGGGAGTGCATAACAGCTGTTAACAGCTGTTAAAACAGATTAATCTGGTCTGGGAGGGCCTCACGGCCTGCGTAACATGTTGAAGAAACTTACGCGGCCCGCCTGGGCTGCACTGATCAGCCACAAGTTTGCTGAAATGACAGTTTCAGTCCCTGTTGGTGTTTAGAGCTCATTTCGACATGTTTAAGGCCCGTTAAGCCAACCTTAAGGCCCTAAAATGATGCCTAAACATTGTGGACATGAAACATGCTCAGAAGTATGCCGTATGTCGGTTCGTTTGATCGTATGATCGCGATGTTCGCTTAATTACGACGAAATGCGCATAAGCGCGAAAAACGATCCAAATTGTGCGACGAATGGATTTTTCTCATGCCAAACACTAAAATAAAATATTTTTGTGCTTACATAAATTTTTGGATGTCCGGATGTATTCAGAACGTAAGTTATGCGCGAAAGTGTAAACTTATGCACTTTTTGACGCTTTTAGTCCCTGAATGACCCAAAAGTTTATTTTAGCACACCGAACCCCTCAAAGCCTATTTCTAAGCTATATAAAGGATAATTAGGGTATGTATAACTCATGGTCATAATTCGGAAGGTCCGATAACATACGAATCAACATACTTTTGCAGTTTGACGCTTTAGCCCCTTTAATACGCGAACTTGCGCATATCATCGTTTAATAGTATCGAAGCCTTATCCAACCCATATTAGGTATATATGAGAGTATTATAAAACATCACAATGCTTCAGGTTTGCTAAAAGGTCATTCAGAGGTATAATTAAACATATTGACACTTTTAACCCCTTATATTTGCAAAGTTGCGCGTAACGCCACTTAAAGGCATAAAAGCCTCGGATGGCCAACGATTGGCATTTCCGAGAGTATAATCAAATATCATGAAGCTCTCGGTTTGTTAAAAGGTCACTCAGAGGTAAGAATTAACATGTTGACGCTTTTAACCCTTTATTGCGCAAACTTTCAATTAATTACGCAAACGGCTACACTCGATCAACAAGTGGCTCATTTGTGAATATAAAATCGTAAATGGTTATTTAGAAACTTATTTTAGGTATGTTAATACTTCCATTTCTTTCCTAATCAAGGTTTTTGATTTTTCGAAAAATTAGTCCCTTATATTCAAGGTTTGACTTTACTAGGGTTTATTACACGTGTCAATACTTCATCGAACGTGATTTTACGAGGTGTTACAGAAAACTAGGTTAGTAACTTTAATCCAACTTTTTACGACAACTCACGAGATCAAAACCTTCACAATGAATGACAAAGTGCGATACTTAAACATCCATCGAATTCACGACGAATGACAAAGTATAACCCAAGTTTGAGCAGCACTTAAACATCCATTGGATTGGTTTCTATCGATCGGACATTAAATCGTAGCAGTGATCGAGTTATTACCCTGTTATTGCGGCAGTGTTTCGTGTGTGTGTGTGTGTTTGTAGTAAACAGAAGATAACTCCACGTAGAAAACGAGTTTTAACGTCAAACCAACGCAGAAACTCAAGTGCCAAACTCCACTATTTATACTGGAAAAATGGCGCGCTCGCGTGTCACGAGAGCGCTCGCGTGTTACGAGAGCGCTCGCGTGGCGCGAGAGGTTACTTTTAGCATAGGGTAGCCACGTCTGTTACTAGCTTAGCTGAGTTGACCGTTCGTTCAAATTCGATTCATATCAAAAACTGTTTGGATAATACTAACTAGGGTTTACCCCCCTCCTTGAGTTTTAGGGGCCCTGATCCTGATTCCAATTGTTCTGAAAATTTTAGGGTTTATGCAGGATTACTTGGGGGTCTCTATTAGGGTTTCCTTTTGAACAAAATAAAATAATAAATAATTGTTTTTGTGAGAGTTGTTACATCCTCCCCACCTTAATAAAAAATCTCGTCCTCGAGATTTATTGGAATAAATGAGGATATTTCCGCTTCATTTCCGATTCCAGTTCCCAAGTGTATTCAGGTCCTCTCTTTGAATCCCACTTGACTTTGACCAGCACTAGTCGTTTGTGCTTGAGAAACTTGACCTTTCTGTCTTCTATCTGCAATGGCTTCTCAACAAATTTTAACTTTTCATTTACCTCTACATCTTGAAGAGGTACTACCAAGGATTCGTCAGATAGACATTTCTTTAGATTGGATACATGAAATACGTCATGCACCCCGACTAGTTCTTCTGGTAGTTGTAAGCGATAAACAACTGGTCCTATTCGCTGGATTACTGGGAAGGGTCCTACGTACCTTGGACTCAGCTTTCCCTTCTTACCAAACCGAACTACTCCTTTCCAAGGAGAAACTTTCAAGAGTACCTTGTCACCGACTTGGAATTCTAGTGGCTTGCGTCGTTTGTCTGCATAACTCTTCTGGCGATCTCGAGCCGTTTTTAGTCTTTCCTTGATTTGTGTGATCTTGTCGGTGATTTCTTGTACTATTTCAGGACCTGATAACTGACTTTCTCCTATTTCTGCCCAGCAGACTGGAGTTCTACATTTTCTCCCATACAGTGCCTCGAATGGTGCAGCTTCAATGCTTGCATGATAACTATTGTTATAGGAGAATTCAATTAAAGGTAGGTGGTCGTCCCAGTTTCCACCAAAATCTATTACACATGCCCTAAGCATGTCTTCCAGGGTTGGAATCATCCTTTCACTTTGTCCGTCTGTTTGAGGATGATATGTAGTGCTCAAATTCAGTTTAGTCCCCATGGCTTCTTGGAAATTTGTCCAAAAATGCGAAATGAAACGACTATCTCTATCCGATACAATGGAGAGTGGAACTCCATGTAAGGATACTACTTCATCTATATACAACTTTGCTAACCTTTCCATGCTAAAGGTTTCTTTCATGGGTAGAAAGTGAGCTGATTTGGTTAATCGATCCACAATTACCCAAATCGCATCATTACCTTTTCTGGTTTTGGGCAACTTAGTAATAAAGTCCATTGTGATGAGCTCCCATTTCCATACAGGCATTTCTAATTGTTGAAGTAGACCTGAAGGTTTCTGGTGTTCTGCCTTAACTTGTGAACAAGTAAGACGAGAGCTCTCGCGTGAAAAAACGGCGCGCTCGCGTGTCACGAGAGCTCTCGCGTGGCGCGAGAGGTCACTTTTAGCATAGGGTAGCCACGTCTGTTACTAGCTTAGCTGAGTTGACCGTTCGTTCAAATTCGATTCATATCAAAAACTGTTTGGATAATACTAACTAGGGTTTACCCCCCCCCCCCCCTGAGTTTTAGGGGCCCTGGTCCTGATTCCGATTGTTCTGAAAATTTTAGGGTTTATGCAGGATTACTTGGGGGTCTCTATTAGGGTTTCCTTTTGAACAAAATAAAATAATAAATAATAGTTTTGGTGAGAGTTGTTACAGTAATGCTGGAGGATTTCTTGACATTGTGTTTTAACAGCCAGCAGTTTAATACCGTTGTGTTTTAGCATTCATGCTGATAATGCTGGAGGATTTCTTGACGCTGTGTTTTACCATTCATGATGTTACGATGGGTGACATTTGTCACGATGTGTTTTCTTGATGTTGTGTTTCTTCATCAAGGATAGAAGGAAGAGAGAAAGAAAGACGAGAGAAAGGGAGAGAGAGAGAAAAAAAATCGCAAGAAATGTGGGTTGGTTTATGGAATGACAGTTATTTCCATATTTAAAACAAGCTAAATGACATATCTACCCTGATTAATTAAATAATCCTATTTTTAAGAAACACATATTACCAAAATACCACCAAGATGATCTCAACCATTAAACACACCCATTGGATGGCCTAGATCGTTTCCTAGACTTTCTAGGAAAAATACAATTTCCTCAGGATCCCCACTATATATATATATATATATATATATATATATATATATATATAAGGTGGGGTTCTAGAGTGAACACTAGTGTATTTGTAAACTGAGTGAGCAAATCCTAGCCATTGATTTACACTTGTATATTAATAATCAAGGGCTAGAATTAATTCACACAGTTCACTATCAAGGGGGTTGTTCACAAATAAACCTAACCATATATATATATATAGGGTAGGGTTCATGCGAGAACCACCTTTATTGCGAGAACCGCGAGAACCCATGTGAACACAACAAAATAAACTCGCTATACCACCAAAAACCTAAAAAACCTAACCCCTACCCCCCCCCCCCCCCAAGATAAATGCTAAAAACTAAACTATAAAATTAAACCCCCTAAAACCTAAAAAAATCTTAAAAAATCTAAAAAAACACAAAAAAAAAATTAATATTTTTTTTATAAATCTCATTACTTTTAGTATACAAATTTTTTTTAACGAAAAGTAGCGATTTTTATAAAAAAAATAGTTTGCTTTTTAGTGTTTTTTAGGTATTTTTGGTTGTGTTCACACTGGTTCTCGCGGTTTTCGCAATAAAGGGTGTTCCTAACGGATCCTTCTCATATATATATATATAACATAGGGTGGGGATCAAGAGTGAACATTGTTAATTTTGTGAACAAAAACGAATAGATCCTAGTCGTTGGATGAGGAGACCATGGTCTTAGGTTTTAAAGGATTTTTTTAATTAATAAAAACCTAAAACCTGATTTAAAATAACTGCTCAAGGGTAGTATCGTAATTATTTGTTCTTAAAAATTATGTTCAGTTACCAGAAAAGATAACCACCCCATCATGTCAGTTCGTAATTCAATTTTAATTCATCATGGAAAAAAACCGCCTCCATATTTTCAAGAAATACACATGTATTTAAATTCAAAATGAATTGTACATATATGTAGGTGATGCAATATATTGCTTTGTACAGTTACGTGTGCTGGGTAAACGAACCGTTGAGAGGTGTATTTGTTCAAACTTCATCATGAAACATTGTGATATGTTGTGTATTTCTGTCGATTTTAAAATGGTGTAATTTGTGAACTTAACGATTGTAATAATACACATGTGTAAGTGACAAAGTACACATGTGTATTATAGTTGGGCAAACTGAGATGTACATATATGTACGTGTAGCAATAGATTGATATGTTTTTCATAGTACTTTTTATTAGTTTCTCATATAATTATGGCTGAGATTTGTTTGTTTCTAATACATTCTGAGTTTGTTTTCGTGTTGGTTTGTTTTAGGTGATTTGTAAGGATAAAAAATGAGGACTAGTAAGTGCTTTTTGGTAAACAATAAATTGCATATGGTTAAATGGTCTTACATATCGTTAGATGAGGGTTTTACCCTTAGTTAATATGGAAGAAGACAATGAAAGGCAATTGAAATAAAGATGTAGGTTTTTTTTTCGAAAAGATGAATTCAAATTTTAGAATGCAAGATTGTAGGAGAAGTTATATATATTTGGTAACTGCCCTTAGTTATTCAAAATGAAATCTATATTAAATTTAATTAATAAATAATTCTTAAATGTATAATGACAATCGTACCCTTATAAATATTAAAATAGATTAAGGGCCAAGATGTGTTCGTTTTGTTCAAATAGGGTAAGGTTCACAAATGAACCTAACCCTATATATATATATATATATATATATATATATATATATATATATATATATATATATATATATATATATATGGAAACGAGATCTGGAGAAAACGCTCAAAAGTGTGAGAACAGTGAGAACGCTTCCTGGCCCAACACGTGTCCCGCCGCTTAGAAATGGGCGGAGGGGCTTTTTTGTCTTTTCATCTTCTGCTTTTCTAGTTCCCCTTTTCCCAATATTGTTTTAATTTTTGGTTTTTAAGATTTTTGGCGTTAACCAAATTCAATAATTTATGGCGTTTAATGGTTTCATTGTATCAACATTTTGGCGTTTATGGCGTTTATTAACATCGTATGCCATTTGGAATCCAGGGTGCAGGAAATCTATAATAATGGCATTTTTCAAGGGGTTTTAAACAAGATGACCCATTGTTCTATTATTTTTTTATAAACATTTTGGCGTTTGGGTTATCTTGGCGTTTTACAATTGTTGGATTATATTTCAGCCACAGTAAAAAAAAATACAAGCGAAGAAAATAAATTAAAAATCCTAATCGGATCTTCACAATATTCACTGTCATAAGTCTCTCTTTTCTTTAATACTACAAGAACTGACACCAAAATACGGTGTTTTATGTAAACTTAACAAACCCATCGGTTTGATTATTTTGCTTGCTCGTCTGTTGAAGTTGCTTTTTTTGTGGATGTTTGGGGACATAGATCTATGACATGTGGGTGGGTTTTTCGCTTTTTCTTCATGTTGATCTTCATCTTTATCATCATCCCACTCTTCAGTATCATTGATCTCTTCTCCTCATCCAAGCCTTCTGCAAGAACAAAAAATACAAAATGCCATATGACTGGCATTAGTATTTTTTTCTTGAATTTTTGTCCATCTCATGCAGCAAAATCTTACTGAGTTACTCGCCTCCCCTAACAAAATTGTTTTTGGCGTTTTACAGTGAGTGGTATTTTAGTAGTATTGGCGTTTGTTTTTTTTTTTTTGTTTGATCAAATGGAAGTTGCTGAGATGTATCATTTTATAGGATCTTTTTTTGGCGCCTAAGTTAGGCGGTGCGTTATTATAATAAAGTATTTGTCTTTTCAGTTACTGTTTGTAATTATTGTTTTTACAAGCTTTATCTCTGAAGTCTGTAACACGTCCCATCTTTTAAGTTTGGCGTTTTAGATTCTAATATAATAAATTTCCCCTATCTTCAGTTTTTCTGATTTGAAGTTACTGTTTTCTAGTTACATTTTCAAGTTTGTTTTTTATTTTTTATTTTTTTATTTTTTTTTATTTTTTGGGTTTTTATATTACTTTTTTAAACTAATTTTATTATAGTTGGGAGTTTTTGGTGGCGTTTAACAGGATGATATCGTTTAAACAACCATTTTGGCTGTTTTGGCGTTTTTATTATATATGACGTTTTTATTATTCAACAATCAACTGAAAAGGAAAAAAAAAGAATACATAAAAAAAGTTTTTTTTATAATACTTGTCCAAAGTAAATTTATGATGGTTTGATAAACGCCAAAGGTGTAAGACATTTGTCTTTTTGGCGTTTTTATTAGATATGACGTTTTTTATTAAATAACAATCAACTCAAAAAGAAAATTAAACAAAATAAATATTAATCTTCAAATCTTCACTGTCACCAGTCTCTTCTTCTTATGAAGCATCTTCACCGGCTGTTTCGACTTTCGTTTGAAATCAGCCTCTTTTTCTATAATTTTTGTCCATCTCATGCAGCAAAATGTTATTGAGTTTACACCCTTTCAGCCAAAATGTAATCTTTTTTGGCGTTTTACCGAGAAAAAGAACGCCACAAAATAAACCATCTTAAAACTGTAAATTTGATCCATGCTAAAATCAATAAAGTGTTGTTGTATGGTGTTGGATAACATTATTAATCCTCAGTTAAGAAAGATAACTGACAATGTTGTCTGCACCATACAGCTACACTTTATTGAGAGCAATATATTTGATGTTTGGGATTTCTGGCGTTTATCAGTCGAATAGTATATATTAAATATGGCGTTTGGGGTTTTTGTTTTTTGTTTTTTAATTGAACGTCTGAGTTGTTGTATATATAGGATTTTTTTGGCGGTTTTTTTAGGCGGGATTTTACTATAATTAAGTTTGGCGTTTTATATCTAATGGTGTTTTTAGCAGATGCTGTGTGATTTTTGTTTTGGCGTTTTATTTTCATGAGATGGCGTTTTGTTTGGAGTAGTCAAAATACGCTTTTACCCTTAATGTAGCGCGTCCACGTAATAAAATTGATGTTATTTACGAAAATGCCACCGCGGCAATCTAGTCCATAGATTGTTTTGATCGGACGATCGTTAAGCGTTCTCACCGTTCTCACACTTTCTACCGTTTTCTCTAAATCCCGACCCTATATATATATTATGTAGATGAACATATATTCAATTTTATTCATTAAAAAGAGATCGTACAAAGACATTTTTCGATTCCCCAGACTGAAAACATTAGTATTAAAGTTATTCCCAAATATTACTAAACTGAAGTCATGAAGAATTGAAGATATTCATTTTGTTTTTAAAGTATGATTTCTGGTCGGCGTTGTTGTCATCTTAGTGTAGTAGACAACACATGTTAAAGTATGATTTCTGGCCGGCGTTGTTGTTATCTACCATTACCCCATCCCTTTAAAAGTCACCCACCCTTCTCAAACACTCGACACTCCTAACCTCATCTCTCTTGTATCCACCAAGTCTAATTTCTGACATGGATTTACCTATTGGTTGGCTCGAACCAGTCGTCCGGGTCCAAACATTGTCAGATACTGGGAGCCCAGTGATCCCAGACCGCTATATCAAACCATTAGTCCAACGACCATCATTCAACACACAATCATATAGCCAAAACATCCCTATTATCGATCTTTATGAGTTGACAAATGGTAGCGCTACCGCGCAAAAAGCCGTCATGGACCAAATCTCCATTGCGTGCCGCGAGTGGGGTTTCTTTCAAGTACTGAATCATGGTATTAGTGATGAATTGGTGGATGGGGCTCGGGAGGTTTGGAAGGAGTTCTTTCATCAACCGATGGAAGTCAAACAAGATTATGCAAACACACCAGACACTTACGAAGGGTATGGAAGTCGATTAGGAATCCAAAAGGGTGCAATTCTTGATTGGAATGACTATTTTTTCCTCTACTATCTTCCTTCAAAACTTAAGGATCATAACAAGTGGCCTTCTCAACCACCTTTCCTTAGGTACTTATTTTTATTTTCTTCACGTGACAAAATAAATATATTATAATATTAATAATCACGTTCAAGATTGACTTATATAACATGTTTGTTAAACAGATGAACTCAAACACAATTTGTTTAATAAAATGATTAAACTAATCACTAAACGGGAAATCTACCCAATTGTCATTCATAAAAAAAATCTCTAAACTAACCCAATTGTCATTAGATTTTTCAATCTTTTGATTTTTTTTAAATGTTAATATTATTAAACTTAAGTGATATAAATGAATGATTTATGAATTCTAGATGCTTAGTGATTTTTCTTTGTAGATTTAACTTAAAGTATGAGATAATAATTAAGAAAAAACATCACTAAATGATTATGTCCAAGTAGTTTCTCGTCTAATATTATTTGTATACTTAGGGACGTGATCGAAGAATACTCGAAAGAGATTGTGAGACTAGGCAAAGACTTGTTGAGGATATTCTCGATAAATCTAGGTCTACAAGAAGACTATCTTCAAGGTGCGTTTGGTGGTGACGACATTGGAGCGTGCTTGAGAGTAAATTTCTACCCGAAATGTCCTCAACCCGACTTGACCCTGGGACTGTCGTCTCATTCGGACCCGGGTGGCGTGACTTTCCTACTCCCTGATGAGAATGTTAGTGGTCTCCAAGTTAGAAAAGGTGATGAATGGGTCACGGTTAAACCTGCACGGCATGCAATCATTGTCAACATCGGAGATCAAATCCAGGTATCATATATATCTTTGTATTCATGATCAGTGAAGAAGCTTGATATTTCCGACCAGGGGTCGAAAGTCACCAGACCTAAAATTATACCTAAAAAATTATAAAACCGGTGGTCGAAAACGTATATACTTAAATAAAATAAAAGACTAGTTGGTCGTTAACGGGAAGGTCAACTAAAATATTATTAATGTGCAAAATAAAGTATTTACTTTATAGAAAAACAGACTGCTTCTAAAAATGGTCATTTGTAATGTTTTGTAACCGGTTTCACGGTCCCTGACGGACTTATTTATTTATATATATATTTATTTTTTGAAAAGCTAATTTCAACTGACGGACATTTAAGGTTACAATTATATGAACACATAAAGTAATTAATGCAATTTATTTATTGGTTAACAATGAGTAACTAATTACTCATAAATATCTCCATGTCCTACGTTTGGAGAATAACACAAATTATAATTTAAAATAATACCCTTTAAGAGTTACAAAATATTAATGATTATGATTTTGTTAACATCACATATTTTGAATACTAATAATGATGACGGGTCAGTTTAGGACTATCCCACTTGGTAGAGGCATTGTCTTTTAAGGGAGAGGTTCCGGTTCAACTCTAAGCATAGACGATTAATTTAGGATTATTAGTGTAATAAAGTAGGAATAAAACGTTGTCATTTAAAAATAAAAAAATAATGATGATGACGGTTATGCTTTATAAAAGTATATATAAAAAATACATATTTTAATCCATTTTCTTTTACTGAAAATTACAAAAGGAACCAGTTTTAAAATTATGCAATAATTAATAAATAATAATAACTATAATTTATTTACTTTTAAATTCAAGTTTGCCACTTGAGATCAAGCATTTTTTTTAAATTAGAATGAGTTTAGTAATCTCAAACTTTGTATGTATGTATGTATGTATTTTGTTGTAGGTTTTAACAAACGGCAACTACAAGAGCGTGGAGCATAGAGTGATAGTAAACCCTGATAAAGAAAGAGTGTCGTTAGCTTACTTTTTCAATCCAAAGAGTGATGTGCTTATCAAGCCAGCAACAGAGCTTGTTACGTCAACCAAACCTGCACTTTACCAACCGATGACTTACGGTGAATATAGACGTTTCATTCGAACCGAAGGTCTACAAGGAAAATCGCAACTTGAGTCTTTGAAATCTTCATGAAAGTAGGATTTGGGGTCATAAAACTACATAAATAAAGGCAAGAAATGAAATTACGGTTATCCTTAATTTCTTTTACTTGGTTTATTATTGGAATAACTGTAATCGTGAAATATATGGCTTTTATCATCAAAATTGGTTTATATGTATTAATCATTTTCATTTGAGTGGTAAACTTATTTGAGAATCATATATTAGTATAGTTTTTTTTTCTGGTTCAAGATGCTGATTTGCATCTCTTTATACCTCCTCGTGATACAAGATCAAATTAATTTGATATATGCATGATGCGTACTCAGGGCCGGAGCTAGGGGTGTTCATCGAATCGCATAATAAATTTTAAAATTCTTCGAGTAACTTTTAATTTCCTAGAACTTGTATTCGATTAAAAACTAGTCAATTCGATTCCAACTCGTATTCAAATTTAAACGCCAGTTCGTATTCGATTCGAATCCGATTAAAAATTCGAATCGAATTCGAATAATTCGTTTTGATTCAGATTCATTTAAATATGTAAATTCATTATGGGCAATGTGGGCTTGGTAATGGACTATTTTAGGACTTAGATTTAATTTGTAGATTAATTTATACTATAGACCAAATTAAAGTTATATTTGTGTGTTATATATAAATATAATAAATAAATATGTATAAATTGAATTCGAATTTCAAATCGAATTTAAAGTTATAAATTTGAATTTGATTCATATTCGGTTTACTGGACTTGAATTCGAATTCTTAATAATCGAGTCGAATTATTGATAATCGAATCGAATTGAGTCGAGTTTCAAATTTTTCGAACCTGAATCGAATTCTGAACACCCCTAGCCGGAGCTTAGTTTGTGTCCTGGAGGTTTTCTATCCCCTCTGTTTTTTCATTTCGTCGTGTAAATTTTATCGAGAATTATATATGCATTGAGTCCCTCTACCTAATTTTTTCTTTAAAACTTTCGGACCCTTATTTAAAATTTTAAGATTCACCAGTGTGTACTTTTAATCACCTGTGTACTATGTACGAATTGGATTTGAGAGTGTGTATTTTTATGATAAAAACAGTTAATCAAATTGAAAATTTAATCAAACAATGATAAGCAAACACAACAATCTAACACTATTGGATTTGGGAATGATAGCAGAATGATTTCATTCAATTCATTAAAATGTCATACAATCACAAGGTACAACAGTACTCCTCTCACCAGGTGAACACTCTCTCACTTAGTTTTTATGCTCACATCTCTAAGTGTTAACTATTACAATGAACAAGCTAAACTATATATAGGAGGAGTGAACTGCTAGTGACGTCATCAAGAAAGAGACTCTTAACAATTTCATTTATTGATGTAACTAGCAGCAATTGTGAAACTGCTGGATAGTTACACTGTTGCATTGAACTGCTGCTCTTTTGTAAGTTTAGTATGAACTACTGGATTTCACAGAACTGTTAGTTGAGAACCAGCACTTCTGTATTTGACTTGTTGACTTAGGGGGTGTTTGTTTTTTCTTCAAACATCTTCAAGGGAGCTAATGTCTGCAGGCGCGCAGACGTTACCCTTGAAGACTGTTTGTTTTTTTTTTTTTTTAAAAGACCTGAAGTCAGCTTCTTTCATCTTAAAAAATAAGACAGGGATCTCATTCTTATAACATCTTCACAAAAACCCTACTCCTCCCTCATATCATATACGCACACAGACATCGCTCCTCCCACATCTCCCATCTCAGACACCGCTCCTCCTCCTCCTCCTCCTCCGACCAGTTTTCCGGTGACCTCCCTCTTCTCCTTCGACCAGGTACTTCCTTTTTGCTTCCTGATTAGACCTAATTTTTGCTTCTTGAAGCTTCTTTTTTGCTTCTAGTTTGTTAGCCCTAATTTCTTAGACCTAATTTTGCTTCTTGATACATACAAAAAATTGGTGTTAAAGTTCTTGAATGTTTATATTTCATTGGTGTTTATATTTCATAGAAGATAATTACATTAATGTTGGACTTGTTGAACATAAGGTTCTTGAATGTTGAACACAAAGTAGATGTTATTGTGCAGTTTTTGTGCTTTTTTTGTGCAGTTTTTTGTGCTTTATGCAGTTTTTTGAGCTGTTTTTGTGCTGATTTTAGAGCTGTTTTGCTGTAGTTATTGTGCAGTTTTTAGAGCTGTTTTGCTGCTGTTTTTCTGTAGTTATTGTGCAGTTTTTTAGAGTTGTTTTGCTGCTGTTTTGCTGCTGTTTTTGTGCAGTTTTTGAGCTGTTTTTGACAGCAAATTGCTGCACTTTTTATGCAGTTTTTGACAGCATGTTATATACATATTGTGATTCTTGATTGTCTTGTATGTTATGTGTGATTCAATTATAGATGGAAACTAATGATGGTCGACAACAATGGACGGATGAGGCTGTTAAATGCTTATTAGAAACATGTCTTGAAGAAATAGGGAGGATAGGTAGAAATGGACAAAGCTTGTGCAGGGAGTCTTGGGTTATAGTAGGGAAGAAACTCAAGGAACAATTTCACATGGATTTGACTCAAAAGCAAATTAGAAATGCTTTTGATACTATGAAATCAAAATTTGTAGGATGGTGCTATTTGAGAAACAAGACTGGAAATCTATACAACCCAGAAACAAATATGTTCACTTTAACGCCTCAGGAATGGGAAGATTTTAAGAAGGTGTGTATTTGTTTAGGTTTCCAGTATTATGTCACATGTTAAAGTGAAAAGTATTTATTATAGTCCCTATTAATTTGGCGCAGGGTCACCCAAGGGCAATGTCATTAAAAACACGCCCGTTGCTATTGTCCCTGTTCAGAAACAACATTTGTGATTTCTTTCCATGTATATTATTAACAATTAAATTCTATATAGGGAGCGATTGGTGCACTTGATGGAACTTTGATACATGCTATTGTCCCTGTTCAGAAACAACATTTGTATAGAGGAAGAGGAAAAGGCGAGTGTTATCAAAATGTTTTGGCCATATGTGACTTCAACATGGTATTTACTTTTCTTGTGGCCGGATGGGAAGGAGTAGCACATGATTCTAGAATATTGTCTGAATCTTTAACAAATGCTAATGCACCATTTCCACTTCCTCCTCCGGGTATAAATTTACGATCTCAACTTTATTATTTATATTACATATATAGTTTTAAGATGATGTGTGTATTGTCTATTTTAGATAAATATTATCTATGTGATGCTGCGTATGCACACACTCGTGGATTTATGGCACCATATCGAAATGTGAGGTATTGGCTTGGAGATTTTCGCCGAAATCGTGCATTGACCGACAAAGAAAAATTCAACCACGCACATGCAAAACTTAGAAATGTTATTGAACGTTCTTATGGGGTATTAAAGGCACGTTTTCCAATATTAAAAAAATGGCCCCCTTCTCGTTGCTTACACAACGAAATGTTACGATTGCATGTTTTGCGCTCCACAATTTTATACGGAAAGAGGGCTTAAGTGATGACTTTTTTTATGAATATGATCACCCAAATGTACGCCTTCAAGATGGAGATGAACATGCACAAGATGTTGGTGAAGAAGAAGTAGCTTACCATGGAAGTGCAGCGGACCGTGAATTCATGAGTCAACTTCGAGATCAGATAGCACAAGAATTAATGCAAAACAATGTACTTTGAGTTTATTTCACTATTTGTGTTTTTAAACTTGGTTTTATTATTATATTTTTATGTAATTTGTATGTTAAATGACTTCTATCTAGTGAAATAAGTTTGACAGTTTACATATTTTCAGTTTATGCAGACAGTATCAACTTATAAAAACAAACAGTCTTATATTTTCAGCTTGCAGATCTTCAGACCACATCTTCAGTTGCAGACATAAAAAAAGATGAAATCAGCTTGCAGACAGTTTATGTCTGCAAAAACAAACAGCACCTTACTCTTCTAATCTTTAGTCTTTGACTTTGACTGTTGACTTATTGACCAACACTTTCACACTCAGCACATGTTCTTCTAAACCTTGATTCTTTGAAGGCAATAGTTTGATGCAACAGTAGTTGGGGCTGCTGTTTTGAGAAGCTTTCAAGGGAAGAGAAACTGCTGAACTTGTGATTGTACTTTAACTTATTTCATCAGGCAGGGATGATGGTTCCCGTGGGTTTTGGCTTTCATCATCAGCACATCTTATATAACACAATAATCTCCCCCTGGATCTGTTGATGCCAAAACACACTTATTTTGAGCATGTCCTTTATTCTCTTATTTTGTTGATGAAGAGTCCTTTGAAAAGTTTTGTTGATGTTGCAGCTCTGGATAATTCCTTCATCTTCATTATAGTTAACCATCTTTGACTTACAGAGAAAGGTTCTCTGTCTACACGCCTTTTAATCTATAAGTAGCTTCTTCTCTCTAAGTCTTTGGGTTAGGGAAGATTAGAGGTTGCTACCCTTTGGACCTCTGAAGAAAGACATACACTCCTTTCTTCTAAGAGGTGTGGGAATTATTAATCATTCTTTGGAGAATCTTCCAAAGCTACCGTGTAAGTTCCAACTTTTTGATCTTCAGCAGTTTTGAATACATGTGTTATGTCTGGAATGCAACTAACAAGTAGTGTATTCTCTTCTTCATCTAAATCCACAATCTAATTAGCATAACCATGCTTTTCCTTCAATTTTTTCATATAATTCTCCATGTTTTTTGGATTGTAAGAAAGGATTTCCTGGGGCTTGAAAGGAACAACAACAGACTCATTCTTTTTCTTAGCAAGGTAGATCTTTGTGTTCTCCCAGTTTGGTCTTGGTGGGAATTTTGATGGATTTCTTCTTCTAGCATCCAGATTATCCATGAACTCCTTTGACACAGTTATGTCCTTCCACCTTGTTATTGAACTCTTAGCAGCCCATTCAACTTGTATTAGCTCTTGTTTCATCTTGAAGATCTTTGCTGCCTCTTCTGGTGTTGGCTTTCTTTTACTACCAAGCTTCCAATTTGGAGGAGCGATATTCATAGTTGGGTCTCACTAGCATTTTCTTTACCTAGTCACTTCTCCTAATAAGTTTCGTGCATTCCAATTCTGGAATACATAAAAGTTCTTTATAGGATAGGGAGTATTCTTCTTGAGCCGTTCAATGCTTTCTTGCTTTGATGAACTAGCCACAGATTGTTATTTGAATGGTGGAAACTTGGACAGCTCTTGTGATTTTTGAAACATGTGTTGTTCATAATTCTTGATCTCCCTCATCAACCTATCCATTATGTATTGAGCTTTCCCGTAGATTATTTTCCCTTGATTTTATGTGAATTCTTTGACAACTTCCTTTTCCATTTTCTTTGTGTTTTCTTCACAGTTGAGCTTTTCATCTATTTTTAGAAGAGGTGACTGTTGAAGCAAAGCAATGAATCTTGGGGAAGGAGGAGGCTCTTCAGCAAATGACTCTTCTTGCAATACCAACTTCTTTTTCTTTGAAGTTTGGGTAGTTGTTTCTTTTGGAATTTCTGGTTTGCTGGAAACTACTAGTTTTGATGAAAGTACTGGCTTTTTTTTGCCAGATAGTTTACTAGCAGTTTTGACAACTAGTTTTACCCCAGACTGTGTCTTTTATGATGATATGATTGATAGTGGAGTAGAAGGTGTTTGAGAACCAATAGTTTTGCCTGGTCAAGCTGTTTGAGCATGCACTCCAGCTATTTGACCTGGACCATCTGTTTGTCTTTTGGGACCACTTGTTTGTCCTTTAGCAGCTTCTGGTTAGGCTTGATAAGCTTGTCTTATTTTGGCTTCTAACTGTCAATATTTTTAGCTTCTCGATCACAATTGGTGGCCTTATGTCAATCTTTGCATTTTTTGAAATTCTAGGCTCTTGCCTTGTAGCTATTTCCTCTGCTTTTTGTTTTTTCTATTTGAATTTTGACTAAGGCAACACTTAAACCCCTTCGATCTTGTTTGAACTTCTTGATCATCTCCGCCAGATCCACATCTCCTTCATCAACCCCTTTTTTTTTCTCTATTATGGCCTTGGCTTTAGCTTCATCATCTCTTTTATGTGCCCTTATCTACCTTGCCTCAATCAAGTCTATCCCCCCTGGCATCAGCAGTTACTTGCCTCTGCATGAAATGGTGTAACCAGGGCCTGGGAAGAGAAGTGCCAAAGACTTTGGCATCAAAGGTGCTCAAGTAGTCCTTGTACATGGGTTATAGGATGTCTTTAAAGGCAGTTTTGATCTCCGCTATCGGTAATGATGAGGTGGCTAAATCCTTACCAGCAGTTTGGCTTTGTGTAGCAGGTGGCTGATTTGATGTGAGCTGAGTATTTGGGTAAGCTCCTTTTGTGAGGAGGCAGCTTTTGGGTGTATTCACGTTTAAGCTGGGCTTTAGCTTGGGACATCTTAGTGACCAGCTCCTTGAGTTTGAAGACTACAGCACCCAACTATTCCGTCAATTCATTAAACTATTGGTTTTGGACAACATCCAAATTAATGGACTCATTTGCTCCCCCACTAGCATGAATTTCTTGATTATGTGGTACTTCATTCGGCATCTGAATTGCAAACATTTTCAGCTATTAATATCACGGAATAATTATAATCAAACAAATACTCAAGCTTTTTTTTGTCAAAATCGTCGAACATTGAGACTTTACTCTTTTTATATATATTATATTTCTAATACATACACACCGTGAATATACATATTAATATATTTTAGTTTAGTTATGTTTTTTTTTACAAAAATAGAAAATATATATTATATTATATAGAGTTGTGTTGGCTTTTTCAAAAGTGGAACTCCCGCTCGTCATACTTCCAGAAGAGGTTCTCTCCTATCAAGTAGATTTGGTTTCCTGCGCTCATCAGTTCCTCTCCATAATGTCTTAACTTGGCTACGTTTTCTAGGCACCTGGCTGGGTAAGCGTTTGGTAGGTAAGGTGGAAATTGTGGGATTTGGGTATATGGTTCTTGTATTAAGTTTTGGAAATCCCAATCATTGGTCCACCATTGCTCCATTGGGTATTAGAGTGGTTGTTGTGGTGGTGTAGGTGTAGGTGCAGGGATCCTAGGAATTTGTTCTGGGTTAAATGGCATTGGTTCAGGATCGAATAGTATTTGTTTGGGATTAAGAGGTATGAGTTTCGGATTAAATGGGATTGGTTCAAGGTGAAGCAGGATGTTAAGATTAATTTCTTCCTCCATGGGTTGGAACATGTCATAGTTTGCCAATCGGTGGTCAAGTTCTTCCCACAATGGCATTGTTAAGGGAAATTGGGTTGTTCTTTCAGTTAAGGTTACGGTTGCTAGAGTAGGTTTCTTCTTCCTTCTTTTCTCCTTATTTTCTTTATTAAACTAACTCCTTTTTCTAGGGGGTAGTTTTTCAGTGGGTTGGGATTGGTAGATTTTTGGTTCATCATCATCCTTCTCGTATCCAGATTGGTTTTCTGATGGTCCTTCATCAAACTCCATATGTGAACTAGAGACGTAGATATTTTGGAATGCCTCAAACAAGTCCTTATCACTCATACTGTAAATCCAAAACAATAAAAACAATGGACTCCAAAATAATAATAAAATTTGTGATACTAACCAAATTGAAAAACACACAACACACGCGTGTGTTTTTCAATTTGGTTAGTATCATAAATTTTATTTATTATTTTACACAGAAATAACAGATAGGTTATTTTGTTTTAAATTCCTAACTTTATTGTTTAAGTTTAAGTATTACCATTATAGTGGAGAGTTCAAATGAGAAGAAATTTTTTGTAAGAAGAAAAAAGAAGAAATTTCAACCAATAAGAATGTTTTATTTTACTTCATTTAATATAAGTATTTAATATTACTACAAGGGTACATTGGTAAATTTACATAGGTCATTAATTTGTAGTCTTCCTCTTTAATAGGTAACTAGATTAAATTTTTTGTAACTTATCTTCAAAATATATATTTTTTCAAAAAAATAAAATAAAATAAAATAATTTAAAGTGTAGGATAAATTACGAGTTGTGTTGGATAAATTTCAACGTGTATGATGAATTTCGAAATATGTAGGATAACTTTTGATGTGTGTAGGCAAAAAAAGTTAGTGTGGAGGATAATAGTCTTTATGACTAATTAATTAGTCAAAATGATAATAAATGAGATAAGTGAAAAAAACTATTTGATGTTTTACAAAATTACCCTTTGTTCTTTTTATTCTCAATTAAGTTTTCTTCTCAAATGAATCTTCCCCTACCACTATAACACCTAAATAGCTTAAACGAGTGACTCTGATACTACATTCTCTCACAACCCCCGACCCCACCTTGGCGGGAGCTGTGAGCAGATACAGCGGTGGTACCAGTGTTTATTAAATTCGTAGAGGAAAATTTCCTCAGGATCATAGTTAGGAAAAATATCAAAGTTGTAAAACACCGAAGTTTTATATACTAAACGGTTGGGATAAAACCCACATTACATCAAAAGGTTTTCATAGGGATAAACCCTGGTTTTACGAAACACATTTCCTTTTCTTTATTTTGGTGACATAGCCACTTTATTTAAGCTTCTGGTGCTTCGTAGCATTTTCCTTTCTTTCACAGTAAGTCACCTGAAACGCGTTTAAAAACATTTTATTAGCGAAAAATACTGGTGTGATCATTCATTTGTATAAAATGACACATTCTTATAATTACTGTATTAAGGGTTTTACATTTTTATAGATATTTCAGTTACTCAAACCACTACTCGTCACATGCCCATTTCGGTGACTGTGGTCACATAACTATTGGCTAACCCGTTGTCCAATAGCAACGCTTATCAAGTAGTCTATACAATACCCAACATACCGGCAGTAATTTAAGAACACAAACACTTAATCCCATGTAATTATAAGTAATAACTGGAAAACATTTAGGATTTTAAAAACATTTAAGTATCATTTAATGTGAAGAAAAGATAATGTCTCACTTTGCAGAAATAGGGTTTTGATTTTATAGCCTCCTGGTATTAAGCTTGGATTCCTAGTTAAACATACAATGCAACACGTATTAGTGTAAGAAACCTAATTCAAACTTTAACGATAATCACGAGATCAATACCTCAACCTAGTTAACAAAGTATAGCCTTATTCAGACAACACTTTGGCATCCGTTGATTGGTTTTACGATCAATCGAACAAGGTATCGTACCAGTGATTAGGGTTTAGTACACTTCCTATGGAGCAGAGTTTCGAGTTTCGGGGATTCAGGTATTAGAACGACGAAACGAGAGAAAGATATATCGAAAATTTGGTACACTGAACTCATCCTACCTTTCTTCCTTATATAACCTCACCTGGGTTTCCAGGCGCGTCACGAGAGAGGCAGGGTATCGCCTCGCGTGGCGCCTGAGATGCCAGCTAGGGCTAGGTCAACTCCGCCACTTGTATAGCCTTGTCACTTGTCGCTCAACGGGGCCATGTGTGGTACTCTACCGCGCGACGCGAGAGAATAGAGGGTATTCCCCGCGACGTTCCTGAGTGTCCTGGTTTCGAATACTTCGTTTAATGTGTTGGGTCTAGTCATACATGTCCGGCGTTTCGATTATAGTTCTTTAAAGGGTCTTTTGGGAGTTGTTACAGGTGGGAGGGGGGACTGTTGGTACTTTGAATCATGCTTCAACCTTATTCCATTAGGGTAGGAAGATCGTTCTTTGGGTTTCATCATCAACAGACCTTATATAACTCAACAATGTATAAATACTAAAATGCTCTTAAGAGTTTTTGAAATACATATATGGTCCATCATAAAATAGAGTATAACCCATCAACATTGAATATAATCACCCTTTATACCCTACAATTTTGCTTATTTTTTTAATCTTTTTTTCATACAATCACTTTTTGACACATGAGCGATATTTGTTTTTATGATTTTCGATCCATATAAAATATTTTATATATTTTCAAATATAAAATTCTGAATATATTTAGGACCCGCTTATTTTTATCTACATGATATACGTTTTATTCAAAACCGAATCGTCGCAGCGAGCGACATAAGTTGCGTAACCCGTTATATATATCTACACACATACACATTAAACATATGTCGTTATGAACAGTCAATGATTTTTTTTAAGTTTCAATTTCACAACTTATCCTATAAGTAATAAATGCTTTAAACGTATCTAAATTTTTATTCAATTAGATTTTTCTAAAATAACTTTCGTCCATTAGCTAAAAAGAATTTCGAATGCGCACTTGTATTTACTTTCTTCCTCAACATTTTGTTATATTTTTTTTTACTTAAAATGTATTTGTATTCAAAGGAGAATATTTTTTGTATCATCATTCCGCAACCGCATTGGTTCCAACCGAAACCGTACAAGTATTGGTGTTATCTGTACAAGTACCACTATTCGTTTTATGATTTTCGATCGATTAAAATGCATCTCAAAACCCTTTTGGCAGATCATGACTTTACTTTTTGGGTTTTCTCCTTATGTTGCTATAGCGAGTGTTGGTACGTTAATGAACCGTACCAATACCAACCAAGTTCTCGTTACATAACATAGAAGAATTCCATCATTATTCCCGAGTTTACTTAAGAAGAGAAGGGAAGAGAAAGACTCTTTTTTCCTTTACTCTCCCTTTCCTTTCATTTCCTCTCGTTTATCTTCTATTCTCTCCGCTTCTTTCCAATTTGAAATCACAGAATTTATCTCCCAACTTCCCTTCTTTTCTTTTATCTTCTTAGCGCTTCTCTCAGAACAAAACATAAAAAAAATTCTTTAGGGCACAACCTTCCTTTCTTTCCTTTCACTTCTCTCATAGAAAATCTTTTCAACACTGCCAATTTTTTCTTCCTTTTCATTTTCCTCTTTTTTTTTTCTTAAGTAATCTCAGGTAGTGTTGGTATCTATGCAACCATTACTTAATAAACATTTTTGTTTGACTATTTAAATTATAAAAGATGCCTTTTTTATATATAAGAAACATTTTTGCTTAACTACTTAAATTATAAAAGATGTCTTTTTATATAAAACTTGTGGGTTATTATGAAAGTACATTTATAGTGGAATATCATTTATATTTTAAGTGGAGAGTTCAAATGAGAAGAAATTCTTTATAAGAATAAAAAAGAAGAAATTTCAACCAATAGAAATGCTTCATTATACTTCATTTAATATTTGTACTTAATGTAACTATAAGGGTATATTGGTAAACTTACATACATCATTAATTGGTAGTTTCATCTTTAATAACTAATTATATTAAATTTGTAACTTATTTTTAAGATATATATTTTTCTCAAAAAATAAAAATAAAAATCCATTTATAGTGTAGGATAAATACGAGGCGTGTAGGATAAATTACGAGTTGTGTAGGATAAATTTCAATATGTGTAGGATAAATTTCGAAATGTGTAGGATAACTTTTGATGTGTGTAGGCAATTTTTTTTAGTGTGGAGGATGATAGTCTTAATGACTAATTAATTAGTCAAACATAATAATAAATGAGATGAGAAAAAACTATTTAGTGTTTTACCATTGTACCCTTTTGTTCTTTTTATTCTTAATAAAATTTTCTTCTCAAATGAACCTTCCCCTATATTTTAAATGCGACATATATAAATGTATTACAACACCCGTAATATGCTCAGGAATGAAAGTAGAAGTAGGGGCGGATCTAGGCCACTTTTGTGGGTTCCCAGAAACTCATTCGGTTTAGAAAAAATGGGAAAAATTAGTGAGAACCTCGTATGATTTTGAAAAAAATTGTGAGAATTAGTGGGAATCTACCAAAAAGAACCCGATAAAAAAAGTTCTTAGATCTGCCACTAAGTAGAAGTCATGTCACTTTCTCGTGCATTTCATGGCTTTATTAATGACGGAAGTAGGGGCACTTCGTCGAGTGATAGATCATTGAATTTTTGTTAGTGTTGATCAATCAACCAAAAGAACTATATTTAAAACCACATGTTAATACACATGTGATTTTGTTCCTTCATATATGAAATAGTGATGGGAGATGAATAAATACCAACGAGAAGTTCAAAACCATAAAGTTTTCTTCTAATTCACACGTGACTTGATTCATTCAGATGGAACTAATTTTATGGCTATAAGTTGAGATAAAGAGATCATGTACAAAAGAGCAATTTCATGTGAAATGTAGGAGAGAATCATGAAGACACACATGTTTTTCATAATTTAAGGAGCGAAGAGTATAATGGTATTTTTTCCCTTGAAATAGTTTCCCCCATGACTTTCAAACGGCTATAGCTTTTTCATACGTTAATATTTTTTAAGAAAAATTTACACTGTATTAACGAGCATTTCATTCTCTTTAATTCGAGAAGACTATTTCTATATTCTTAAAAAAATGCAGGATACGTGATTACACATTCAACAAAATTACGTGATTACACATTCTATGTACGTGATTACACATTTAATGTGATTTGTTATAATTGATGTTATTACACTTAAGCTTTAGTTTCAAAAATATTTTTTGTAGATTTTTCGTGAGTGTGAGTGACATACCCTAAGCCTTCATTACAACCCAATAAAAGAAATCTTAATGTTTAGTCGTTCCGGTTAAGCGGTTGAGGACTCGATCACTTTTCAAGCATATAATATTTTCTTGGTTCGTTCAGACTCGAGTGTTCACCCCTGATGTGTGAAAAATGTAACATATAAATTACATCAAATGAGGTATAAAACTAACCTTTTTTTAGTACTAATGTTGGAAAAAGTGTGTTTTTGTCTTCCTTTTGAATTTACATGACCAAATGAGCTTAAAAGAACAAAAGGAACAAATATACATCCAAAACCAAGATCAATACAAAGAAAAGGAATAAACGTGACATGCCCGACCCCTCGGCAGCATCCCCAAAGCAAAAACAAAAGAAACAGAAGACTGGCCACGGGGGCGTGGTCAGATCCCTGCAGAAAAGACAAACCAATGGAAGCTTCTACGCCCACCACGGGGGTGTGGTCAACGCTAAGATACGCAGAATCTTGCAAAATCTTGATAGTACAGATATGCTTCTGACCACGGGGTCGTGCCCACTGGTCACGGGCCGTGTGGAACCCTCTGCTGACACATGCATTTAATAAAGGAAGAGAAAAGGCTGGCCACGGGGGCGTGCCCGCTGGACACGGGGCCGTGGCCAAAGCTCTGTGCAGGCTATAAATAGGGGTGTTTGGCTCACTTCAAAGACATCCCTTGGCAAACCACTACTCTCCCACTTTGCCACCACTCCACCACCACTACAACACCAACACCCACCATCATCATCCATCATCCACCTTTAAAGTGTGTGTAGTAGTCTCGGGATCCAAGATTGACCGTAAGGGTTCTTACCAATCAAAGGCCATGTTTGGTTAAGCCTCTTACATCACTTGGTGAAGACAAGTCTTTTATGTATTACTTTTGATTTTTAATCTTTCGGCACTTTTTATTTGGTTTTGTATTAATGACTTTAATAACTAGTTTCTTATGTTGAAGGTGAATTTTCTTTATCATTTGTCCGTGGTGTCTTGGCGTTACTTTACTCTCTATGTAAAGTAAAAGATTGCATCATTCATGTCTCTACGGTCTATATAGAGGCATGTTGGCTACCTGGTCGGGGGTTAAGGGAATGGTTTAGTAAGGTTCTTGCCTTGTTCAGTGTATAGATCCTACAAGGACCTGGTTCAAGCTTACTAGGACCTCCTTCAATACCCACCGCTATTGGATGGCGGGGGTGCGATTGGCTTGAACCCCTCATATGTAAACTACTATTAATACATTAAACAGGCTACTTGAGATTGTATCCCTTCTGACTCAAACCACTTAGCCGAGGGTAACGTCACCTTCAAAATAGGGGCCTACCACTTTTCGCATTAATAACTTAATTAATTATCTTTCAATATTCCGACCTTTGGGATTGTATCCTTACTGACTCAAACCACTGGGTTGAGGGTAACGTCACCTTCAAAAGAGGGGCCTACTACTATAACTAAGATAATCTCTTAAAAAGTCCGAAAGTGCAAAAATCATCAAAGAATACATCAAAGGCGAGTCGGATCCAAGTGATTCATCTTGTCTATCTGTTTTAAGTTTATTTTATTTCTGCATTTTTAGTTTTTATTTTCATGTTTTAAAATCTTTTCTAAAAAAATTAGATTGACTAGACGTTGAGGATAAACAGGTACTAAAAGCTCTTGTGTCCTTGGACGACCTCGGTATCTTACCAACGCTATACTACGCTCACGATGGGCGCACTTGCCCATGCGTGTGTTTAGTGTTAGTAGAATATCGTGTTTTACAAATTTAAAACTTGACTAATGCGTAAAATGGGCTTAAAATATCAATAAAAATATATCACATCGAACGCACACCAAGTTTTTGGCGCCGTTGCTGGGGACATGAGGATTTTAAGAAAGCTTAAAATCGACGGCCTAATCATTTTTCAAAACCTTTTTAAAACTGCGCACATTTTTGCATTTTTTTAAAATTTTTGCATTACAGTAGTCTGAACACGGGGTCATGCTCACTGAACACGCCCCGTGCTGCATAAAAATAACAAAACATTTTAAAAACACCCAGATACAAAGTCTGAACACGGGGCCATGCTCGCTGAACACGCCCCCGTGCTGCACAAAACCAGTTGCATTTTTCAAAACGCCCAGATACAGACCCTGACCACGGGCCGTTCTCACTGACCACGGGGCCATGGTGAGCCTCTGTTTCCGTTTTTATTTTGTTTTCTGATCCCGAGACTCTTTTGTGGTCTGCTGAGTGATTCTTATGGATCAATACTCAGGAGGTTACAATTACTACTACGAAGAAGAGTATTGTACCATTTGCGGTAAGCCTCACTCGGTACAATACTGTGACCTCTTTGAACCATCCACTTCATATACACACTATTAGGAATCTAGGTACGAGCCAACCACTTCATACACATACTATGAAGAACCAAGGTATGAACCTTCTCCCTCATACTCATACTTTGAAGAACCAAGGTATGAACCATCTCCATCATATACTTACTATGAGGAACAATGGTGCGAACCACCTACCTCATATGGGTATTATGAAGAACCAAGGTTTGAACTTCCGCAGTTAAGTTTTTCGGGTACTTATCCCGCTCACTTTGACGAACCACCAACTATCCTCCCCGAAGCCGAAAGAATAATAGGAAACCTCAAAACTATCGAACGCTATATAAAAGAATCCCGCGCAAGGGAAGAGGTAGTTTGTACTAAAGAGGTAATAGTAGAAGAGGTAAAAATAGAAGAACAAATAAGTGAAAAACCGACGCATGAACCAAACAACAAAAAAGGTAAGTCCGAAAACGCTAATCTTCAAAAAGAGTCTAATTTTCAAGAAATTAATCTCTTAACACCTTCTTTAGAAAACCATTGTTTGGTACCTACTCATGCTAAGTTTTTAAAAGAGTTAAACACTAACACTAAAATTGACGAAATGGTAAGCATTAAGTTAACAAATGATCAAACTACGCTAATAAAAGATGATCCAATTGAAATTAACATTACACCGGTTCCATGTTTTTTTTTCAAAAATGCCTTTATTAGTAATATCACAATCGATAAAGATCTTTGTGTTAATATAATGTCAAATTACATTTTCAAAAAATTAAGTATTAGTGATTTTTCTCCACTTCAAATACCCATTTTTCTTTCTAATCGGAAAATAATAAAATCAATGGGAGTAGTTGAGGATATGTTAGTGCAAACAAATCAAACGGTAGTGCCAACCGACTTCGTCATTCTTGATGACGCTCCACTTGTGTTGGGACAACCTTTTGTAAAAACCCATCAAGCTTTGATCAACCGGAAGCAAAACAAACTACCGTTTAATGTGTCTAGAATTATACACATTTTACGTATCGAATTCCCTACATTTTGATTGGTTTGTATGTGGTTTTCTTGCGATTTTGATACTAATTTGATTAAATTGTGACTTTGCAGCAGTTGGTGAAGCAGTTGTTGATTTTGCGGTGAAAACGAAGTAAAGCGGTTGCAGCGAAGGAGCACGGGAAGACGTGTCGTAAAACAAGGATTAAAATTAAAAATTGTTGTCCAGGAGGCTTTACGGTCCGTAAGAAGTTGAGGCGCGCAGGAAATTTGTTAGCCTTACGGACCGTATGTCGTAAGTCCATATGGTCCGTAAGAAGGTTGGTTTTCGCGAAAATCTTATAAATTAAAGGCAGTCGATTAGGGTTTGGTATTATTCGAGTAGCAGATGGAAAAGGAGCATCCTGGGGCGATTTTGAAGAGTTTTGAGGCTGCTCTAAAGTCTTGGAAGCTTTCGGATCATCCTTGGAGCGTTTTGGGTTCGGTTTGACATTGTTTCTCGCACTTTAAACATCATAAACCATGTTTTGCTTTGTTTTCAGTTGTGATTACGCTTTGTTTATGGATATCATGAGTAGCTAAATCAGTAAACTACTTAGGTTGAGATGAACTAGATGTTTGTGACGTTGTTTTGACTCGGTTTGGCTATTTTATGCGATTTAAATTACTTTATCTTGAACTTGATCTTGATATTGCATGTTCTAGTGTTTGTGTTGGTTATTGATTGATGAATTCAGCGGTTTAGGTATGTAGAAATACACCCTAGACTTAGAATTTAATTTGAATCGGTTGATCTTAGAGTTTTCGGTTCGAATCTTGTGTTTAGAAATAAACCAAGTTAATCAATTATTAAAATCAATAAACTAAAATTTGCATCCTCATCTAGTGACTCGAGAGACGATTTAGGTGTGCTAGGTTTTTAGCTAATCGTTGTTGGGTAGATTGGATGACCGATAGCTCGGGCTCGTTTATTTCATCGCGTTTAGGGTCTCCTAGGATTTCAATTCTCATGGTTTGGTTTGGTTTGCTTTGCGAATACAGAGTTTTGGGTACGATAGTTTTCATATACTTGATATTCATGTGATTCGGTGTCGATAGGTCGAGTCGGTTCGTTCTAGCACTTCGCATTTCGTCCCTATCTTTCGGCTAATCATCTCTAGTGGGAGGTTATTCGAGTATATTAGGATATTTAGCCATTACCATAGTCAAGATAGCGTTGCATGATTCTAGGGATTCGACACCTAGGTAGTCCTTTCTCATCATATTTGACCTACACTTTGCTTCCGAGTTCGTTTGCATATTGCGTTGCAAGTCTTGTTTATCATTTTTATAACCAATTAGGTTATTAGATGATCATTAAAATCAAACTTAAAATTGACTTTGTATTCGATAACGGTTCAGTATCTAGGGTTTGCACATAGTGTCCACGGATTGATATCCGGGCTTGCCATCTACACTACACTGCGACCGGTGCGCTTGCCGATTGTGTGTGGTTTAGTTTGCGATTCCATTTTTAAACTTGTTCAAATTTCATATATACATTTTCACACATCAAGTTTTTGGCGTCGTTGCCGGGGACACTGGCACTTTAGAGAACGACCCGAGTCGTCTATTGTGTTGTTTACTTGCTTTCGTAGATTTCCATTGCCTTTAGGTGCCTTTTGCTTGCAATTTGTGCCTTTAGGGTTAGATTTGCTTTAGTATTTATATTAGTAATCTTACCATTGTATGCGCCATACTCGTTCACAGGGGCCACCTTCGTTTGTTGCAACGTCTGAGCCCGAGTGAGATTTCCACGAGCGCCTTCGCACCTTCCGAGCTAGTCAGATATACATTCCATCTTTTGCTTCTACTATGGGTGACATTGATGCCCCATCTAGGAGAGTCGGCGCAGACTACACCAGGCCGAATTCGGCCAATGCTCGATCCAGCAGACACCGATTCCTCTTTAGCTTGCTCTTCAATCAAGCGTCGGATTAGTGATGAAAAAGACGATGGTGATTCTACTAGAAGTTGTGGCTTTTATGATTCCAAAAAATTATATATTATTTGTTTAATTCACGTTATTAATAACACTTTTCATTCATATCTTTTTAAGTTGTTTTGAATATGTATTATTTATTTTAAATCATTGTGATTCTATTGTTTGATTTAATTTTGTTTCTTTGTTACTATACTTTCAACAATAGAAATAGTTATGATAAAGATAAATTGATATTTACTTCATTTATTAATTTTAATGGTGTTTAGATAAGCATATAATTAATTCTCATCATTGTATTGAAACCGAAATTTAGTTTAAGATTGTTTTTTTTTATAAATTTAGAATATCTTGGTTATTATGTTGATTGGTCTTAATTTAGCTCCTAAAATTGGTTAATTACCATCTTCATTTATATTAAAATAAAAATCTCACCAAAGTTTTCCATCGATCTATTTTGATTATTTGTGTTATGCATAAGGTTTTGCTCAGCTCCTAACCTCGTGTGGTTTTATTTTTCTGAATCCATTTTGTGTTCCTTCCGGGCATGTTCAATATTTTTTTTATAATTCTGTATTATCCCATATTGTTGTGACTACATGTTATTTAATATAGTTGTTCTTAGTGAATTTCCAAGTTAGTATTCAAGAAATTTCTTATCCAATCTTTTGTTCAGCTACTTAGGATTTCAACAATAGTTCAACACCCTTATCTACCAATGGTCGATATTCTATCAAGATATATATGTTGACGTGTTAAACAGTATCAAAGTTTCTAGATTACCAAACCATAGATTAGTTTTAAAGTTGGGTGTTCCAGTAATGCTTTTGAGAAACATCGATCAACATACTGGTTTATGTAATGGTACGCGTCTTCAAATCACACGTCTTGTAAACAGGTTATCAAAGACGTTGTTAACGTTTAATTAATCTACCTTATTCTTAACGCATTATTCATTTTCTAAAATATATGTACTATTGTGTTTAATAAAACTTAAATATCCGAACCATGACTATTCACGGGTGATAACCTAGTTAATATATAAATTATAACAAAATAATTCCTAGAAAAATATGAAAACATGATTGATTTGATTCTACTAAAATTACATCATAGTATGAGTCTAAGATCATCGTGGATTAATTTAATTGCTTTAATTTAAGAAAATATAAAAATCCCCAAATGCTTAAGAACCCAAGAATTCAAGAAATCTAAATGAACTATAATTGCCTTCTATCAACATAAATTGATAGAGGGCTTTTGTAAAGCTTGAAAAATGAAGTGTAACAGGCTCAAGAATTACCTCAAAAAACTGAGAAATGAGTCTGAATTGATTAAAAGAATATTGGAGCCCTAGAACTGGGTTCTTCAAAATTGCAGAAGATGAGAGTGATTTGGATCAAGGTTTTTGCTCAGAGATGTTAGAAAAGGCAAGTTCAATACGATTAGGTTCTCGATTTCTATTAAAACTCGTCAATTGATCACGATTTTGAATTGAGATTAAAGCGTCTTGAATGAGATAACAGAGATTGTGATTATGGATGAATTTATGAGTGTATTGACTAGGAAATGATGTCTAGATACATATGAAACGTTTAGAAACAGAAAATAAGTCATAACAAGTGAGATTAATGCGAATTGAAGCTTGGAAATTGTTTAAAATCATGAAATGAAACCGGTTTGCCAGGGCTCCCCCGCGCGTCGTGTGAGGACCAAGAGGGTCCTCTGTCGCAATCCCCGATCCCTGGTCACCGGGAACGGGCGGCCGCGAACCAGTTTCGGTGGTATCGCGTAATGTCTAATTTGGCAGCGGAATTTTTCATCAGGACCGTAGTTAGGAAATGTTTATCAGAGTAAAACCACCATATTTAATATTAATAATCACATGGGTAAAACCCAAGTTTCTTATTACAACATGTTTATAGAGATAAATCCCCATTTTATTTAAATAAAACGCCTTCTTTACTTAGGTAACTTTTCTAGCCACTTTTCCAAGCCTTCAGTGCTGTCCAGCTGGCTTCTAATTGGCTTTCACATTGTGTTACCTGAAACGCGTTTTAAAAACATTTGTCAGTGGGAAATACTGGTGAGTGAATCTCAGTTTAATCAAGAAATAGTAATTTAATTTGAACTTAACAGTATTGAGGGCGATTACAATGTTTATATCTACCCAATTACTCATTCAGTACTGTTAATCCTGACTTGTGTGTCATATTACACATTGGCTAACTCTTCGTCCAATGGTAACGTTACTCAAATTTGTATACAAAACCCCAACATACCGGCAGTAATCGTAGAATTACAAAGACTCAATCACTGCTAAATTGCATTGTAAAATAGTTAAGGTTTTGTAAAAACAGTAAAGCACACGTGTTAGTATAATAACCCATTTTAACATTAGTAATACCCTCCCCGAGACGGCATTCCAACGACTACGTCGGGCAGAACCACGACAGCCGTTACGGAACCCTAGATCAATCGGGCAGCGTATCTAATACGTATCCAGGGGTTATAATACTTACAACGGAGCAGAACTTCGTTATTTAAGGGGTGTAATACCCGCGTATTATAAGCCTATTATTAGAATTTGAGATTTGAGAATTGAAAATGAGCGAGTTCGACTGAGATCCGATGCCATCTATTTATAGTTGCTGAACTCGACTCTCACGCGGCCCGCGTAAGAGTAGCCATAGGGCTACGCGGCCCGCGTTGACTCCGGGTCAACGTATAGCTCGTCCAGATCAGCGTATAGACTCGACACGATGATGACACGTGTCGGCCTGGGGTGTCTCTGCGTTGTTGATCTCTCGTGGCCCGCGTAAGTGTAAGCTAAGGCTTACGCGGCCCGTCTAAACTTAATGAAATCAACGAAATCAGTTCTAAACCTTGATACCGCCCGCGTGAAGGTTGGGGTGGGTCTACGCGGCCCGCCTCAGCTCTAAATTTTAATTTTTATTTATTTTTAATACTATTTCATATATTTCGGGCTCGGTTTTCACATACGGGTATATTTTGGGACTTGTTGGGATATTTTAAAATATATTAGGGTGTCAGAAAATAATCAAGGTGTCGGTTTAAATAAAGGATTGTTACATCCTCCCCACCTTATATTAGAACTCGTCCTCGAGATCTGCTGGAATAGGTGCGGATATTTCCTTTGCATTTCAGATTCAAGCTCCCATGTGTATTCAGGTCCTCTTTTGGAGTCCCACTTTACTTTGACCATAACTAGTCTCTTATGCTTGAGGTTCTTGACTTTCCTGTCTTCAATTTGTAGAGGTCTTTCTACAAACTTGAGTTGTTCATTTACCTCTATATCCTTAAGAGGTACTACTAATGATTCATCAGCTAAACACTTTTTGAGATTTGATACATGAAACACATCATGTATTCCTACCATTTCCTCTGGCAGTTGTAGCTGATAGGCTACAGGTCCTATTCTTCTAATAATCGCAAAAGGTCCAATATACCTAGGGCTTAGCTTCCCTCGTTTGATGAATCTTACCACTCCTGTCCAAAGAGAGACCTTTAACAATACCTTATCTCCTGCTTGAAATTCTATTGCGTTGGTTATCGGCATAGCTCTTCTGTCGATCACGTGCTGCTTTTAATCGTTCCTTGACTTGAATAATCTTGTCGGTTGTTTCTTGTACTATCTCAGGTCCAGATAGTTGCTTTTCCCCAATTTCTGCCCAACAGACTGGGGTTCGGCACTTTCGTTCATAAAGTGCTTCGAATGGTGCAACATTGATACTTGTGTGATAACTATTATTATAAGAAAATTCTATTAAAGGTAAATGATCGTCCCAATTACCTCCGAAATCAATTACACAAGCTCTAAGTATATCTTCCATCGTCTGAATTGTTCTTTCGCTTTGTCCGTCCGTTTGAGGATGATAAGCTGTGCTTAGATTTAACTTAGTTGCCATTGCTTTTTGGAAACTTGACCAAAAATGAGAGGTAAATCGGCTATCCCTATCAGAAACAATTGATAAAGGTATTCGATGTAATGAAACAATTTCATTTACATACAATTTAGCTAGTTGTTCCATACTGAAAGTTTCCTTCATTGGTAGGAAATGAGCTGACTTGGTTAACCTATCTACAATCACCCAGATTGTATCATTACCTTTCTTTGTTTTGGGTAATTTAGTAACAAAATCCATTGTTATTAATTCCCATTTCCACACTGGCATTTCTAATTGCTGTAACAAACCTGAGGGTTTCTGGTGTTCAGCTTTAACTTGTGAGCAAGTTAAGCATTTGGAAACGTAAGCTGCTATGTCCTTTTTCATTCCTATCCACCAGAAATTTTTCCTTAAATCCTGGTACATTTTATCACTTCCTGGGTGCATCGTGTATTTAGACTTCTGGGCTTCTTCTAATATACGATGACGTAAGTTTCCTAATTTGGGTATCTATATTCTCTTTTTATGGAATCTCCAAATTCCATCTGTTCCTTGTTCTAATTCCTGAATCATACCTTTCAGTTTTTCAATATCATCCTTGATTACTGATTCTTGTGCTTTTCTAATTTGATCATTTAAATCTACTTGTAGATTTAATTTAAGAGAACATATCCTTCTTGGCTTTTCATGATACTTTCGACTTAAAGCATCTGCCACTACATTTGCTTTTCCTTCATGATATTGGATATCACAATCATAATCGCTAAGCAATTCCATCCAACGTCTTTGTCTCATATTCAACTCCTTTTGCCCGAAAACATACCTTAAACTTTTGTGATCAGTGAATATGGTAAACTTACTACCATAAAGATAATGTCTCCAAATCTTAAGGGCAAAAATTATAGCTCCTAGTTCTAGATCTTGGGTTGAATAATTCTCTTCATGATTCTTAAGTTGTCTGGATGCATAAGCTATAACTTTTTGACGTTGCATTAATACACATCCATAACCTAATTTAGAAGCGTCACAGTAGACTACAAAATCTTCAGTTCCTTCTGGCAATGCTAGTATGGGTGTATGGGTTAATCTTTGCTTAAGAATTCTAAATGCTTCTTCTTGTTTTGGTCCCCATTCAAACTTAGTGGATTTACAGGTTAACTTAGTTAAAGGAATGGCTATTCTAGAAAAATCTCGAATAAATCTTCTATAATAACCGGCCAATCCTAAGAAACTTCTAACCTCAGTTGGTGACTCAGGAGTTTTCCATTTAGTAATCGCCTCTATCTTTGTGGGATCCACATGAATTCCTTCATGGTTGACTAAGTGTCCAAGAAATTGTACTTGTTCTAACCAAAACTCGCACTTTGAAAACTTAGCATAAAGCTTTTCCTTTCTTAATAAACTTAGAAGTGCGTGCAAATGCTTTACATGATCCTCTTTACTCTTAGAGTAAATTAGAATATCATCTATAAAAACAATTATGAATTTATCCAAATATGGCTTACATATTCGGTTCATCATGTCCATAAATGCGGCTGGGGCATTGGTTAAACCAAAGGGCATGACAGTAAATTCATAATGACCATACCTTATTCTAAATGCGGTCTTAGGAATGTCCTCTTCCTGTACCTTTAATTGATGATATCCTGACCTTAAATCGATTTTAGAGAAAAATCGAGCTCCTTGTAGTTGATCAAACAGATCATCGATTCTCGGTAATGGGTACCGATTCTTAATCGTGACTTTGTTCAATTCACGGTAATCAATGCACATGCGCATCGATCTGTCCTTCTTTTTAACGAACAGTATCGGCGCTCCCCATGGCGATGAACTTGGCTGTATAAATCCTTTTTCTAGCAATTCATCTAATTGTTTCTTTAATTCTTGCATTTCTGCAGGTGCCAAACGGTAAGGTGCTTTGGCAATTGGTGCTGTTCCTGGTAGCAGGTGAATTCTGAATTCAACTTCTCTGTCTGGAGGTAGTCCTGGTAATTCTTCTGGAAAGACATCTGAAAACTGAGATACTACTGGAATGTCCTTTAGTTATTTTCCTTTAGTGTTAGTGATTATAGAAATCAAATACACTATAGAACCTTTTCTTATATAGCTTGCAGTTTTTATTACAGAGATGAATTTTGTGGTCCTAGGTGGCTTATTACCTTTAATTATGATCGTTTTACCCTTTAGTGAATTTACTTGAATTGACTTTTGATCACATAAAATACTGGCTTTGTTGGCTATTAACCAATCAATTCCTAACACAACATCAAATCCTGCCAGATTCATTGGGTAAAGATTTGCTCTAAACTTTTGATTTAAAATTTCTATTCTTGCTCCCTGCAAGATTTCAAAAATCCTAACAGTTTCTCCGTTAGCTGTCTCTACTAGACATTCTTGTGGTAGTTTAGTTAATGACTGATTTAGAATTTTGCAAAATGAAGTATTAATAAAACTTTGGTTCGCACCAGAGTCAAATAATACTTTAGCAAATACATCATTAACTAAAAACGTACCAGCTATCACGTCTGGAATCATCTTGGCTTCATCTGCAGTTAGAACAAATGCTCTAGCATTTTTAGTGTTCTTGTTGTTCGCAGCTGGGGCCATTTTCGGACAGTTCGTCTTGATGTGGCCTTGTTCCCCACAGTTGAAGCAAACCCTGTTGTTGGCTTTCCTTCTACAGTCTTCTTCCTTGTGTCCTGACATCTTGCAGAAATTGCAATAGATGGAGCATTTTCCAGAATGCTTCCTTTTGCAATACTTGCAATAAGGTGCAGATGTAGAACCCATATTCCTACGGTTGTAATTCCCATAATGGAATTCTTGAGTAAGCCTTTGGGTTAAGTTTTTCCTCTGGTCTTCTTCCCTAGTACGGATCAGTTCATCTGTCAATGTATTAGCTAGTTCTACAGTTTCTTCTATAGTTTGAGGTCTAGCTGCCTTGACTACATGTCTAATCTCTCCAATTAATCCCCAGATATAACGGGAGATTAATACCGGTTCAGGTGATGCAAGGGTTGGTACTATTCTAGCATATTCAAAGAATAACTTTGTGTACCCCTTACTATCTACTCCATTCATCCTAATATTTAGGAATTTGTTAGCTATTTGCTCATTTTCATTAGGAGGGCAGAATTTCCTTTCTACCATATTCCTAAATTCTTCCCATTCCATGTTATAAACCCTATCACTTCCTCTGGACTGAAGGATAGTGTTCCACCATTCTAAGGCTGAATTCTTAAATAGATTGGAAGCAAACATTATCTTGTCCTCTTCCGCAAATTTACTTATTTTCAGAACAGCCTCAGTCTTTTCTATCCAGCGTAGGGCTGCAATAGGTTCCTCATTGCCCGAGAATTCTATTGGTTTACAGGACCAGAATTTTCTTCTTCTTTTGGGAATGGGCACTTGAAGTATGGGTCCATTGTTTACGCTGTGTTCTGGTTTAATTGGTCGCTTACTACTATGTTTACTTTTATTATTCGCTTCTTGAACCGTTTGAATAATAAATGGCATTGCATCTATAATTCCTTGTGCCACTATGTGTTGGACGGCACTATTATCCATTTGGTTTCCATGATTATTGTCGCTTGGATTCTCATTGACCACGTTAATGTTACTCTGGTTATCGTTATTCAGATTATCTGGATTTCCTTCGTCGGCCATCTGAATTTTAACCATTTACCCTGTATTAATATCTATAATACTATATTAAGAGAACTGTGTTTTCTACCCTTTTCGTAATTTTTCCATAGGTACAAATCTTGAAGCACCATGTATAAATGAAGCAAGCTATTTTAGAAGGGGAAAACTTGAACATTGTCCAAAGTTTTAAGACATTTTAGGGGCATTTTAGTCAATGCACAACATGCCCTAATTATGGCCTCATCAATTAACACTTATATCAGAGCACGGTTTTAAGATGCCTAACAGTCTAAACGTTCCCTCTATTTACAATAGTTGCTTCAGATTCCCTTCACTCTAATCAATTCAAGCCAATGAATGCCATAATTAACCATCTTGAATGCTAGAATCAACCATTGTTGCTTCAACTTCTCTTCACTGGTATCGATTCTTATCATTTTGATGTTATAAAGGAGAGTGAGTTGTTAGAGCTTCATCTTTACTTCTATTTGTTTCAGATCGTTTGGGTTCTTGGACACCCACAATCTCAGGTACTATCATAATCACTTAAATCAAACTCGAAATTGTACAATTTTGGGGTTTTTGGTTCTTTAATTATGTTTATGTGGGTTGTACATTGCTAATTATTATCTGATTTTTGTTGGATTACTCCTGATGATGTTCGACACTGAGAAGAAAGTGGGACGACGCGCACTCAGGTAACGTTTTGTACTTCTGGCTTTTGATACTCGTGATAATTATCACCCCAGCTCACGGATTTTGTAGTTAGGGTTTTATATGATATCTATTAAGCAGTCTCCTTTATGGCTTTCATGTATGTTACCTTTCTAATTTGTATATAATCCCTAATTTCAGAATACAAATCAGGTATGCCTTCTGGCTCAAAACATTCGAATTATTAGATGAATATTAAAACAACACTACTGTATAATTGCTTGTATATTAAAACAGAGCTGAAATTTGATAATCTCACATATACTTAGTTTAATCAGTCCTGCAAATGTATTTTAAACCTTGTGAAGTTGTGATAGAATTATAGAGTCTTTAAAAGTTTTTTTTATATGTTTTATAAATTTAAAAACATTTTTGGTTAATGAATTAACTATCGGGTTCTGCTTATCGTAAATTGTTGGTAGGAAATTATGTGTATAATTTTCATTTGAATGAACTTCAGTTTATGTAGAGATGGCAGAAGTATCCTCTTTTTGCATGATAACTGGACGAGGCATGGTCCTTTAAAGATTAGTTTCCCTCACGCTTATAGGTTATCGGCTAACAAAAAGGAATCCATTTCTTCACGTTGTTCAATGGAGTTGGGGTTGGCTGACAAATCCGAGCTCAGATACGGAGTGGATTGAAGTCGGAAATTGTTTGATGCTCTTCTCATGCGTTCTCAGGTAACCAAATGTTCTTATACTTTTTTTCTCCTTTTTTTAATTTTGTTAATAACATTAAAGTAGGCATTCACTGTAGTAGGTAGATGATTCAACATATATTTGTGAGCCTGCAACAGGGGACTTGCCGGATGGCCTTGTGCAGTTTAGGTTGAATTTAGTCGAGGTTTTCGTCGACATTTGCCAACTTTTAAATTCCGCTGTATTTTTGCAAAAGGTATGCACAAAGCCACAAACTTGTATTATATTTTGCATTATTATTCCCCAAGACTAGACTTGGCAAACGGGTCGGGTCATGGGTCAAAACGGGTTCGGGTTAAAATGGGTCAATTAAAAAAGGGGCAGTTTTGGTTCGGGTCAAAACGGGTTTGGGTCGAAACGGGTTCGGGTCGGCACGGGTACAGGTCGGAACGGGTTTCGGGTCGGGTTGGTTAAAAATGTTATTTAAAGAGATTGTACATCAACGGGCAATTTTGTTCGGTTCGAAACGGTATTGGTCGAAACGGTACGGGTCGAAACGGTACAGGTCGAAACGGTTCGCGTCGAAACGGTACGCGTCGAAACGGTACGCGTCGAAACGGTTCGGGTCGAAACGGTACGGGTCGAAATGGTTCATCGTTTAACGGTTCGTGTCGAAACGGTACGCGTTGACCAATGGGAAATCTTGATAATAAATCTGCACCACTACAATGTGATAAGGTTAGAGTCTGTGATTTGTTTGTCTTAGTATATGTATTATCTTTTTGTGAAAATGGTCCTTTTGTCCAATGGCCTATTGGGTTACCTTTTAAAAATTGAAGTGACTGATGATTTTTTTGGTTAAAGCTGATGCTTGAGGTTAAATTACAGAGTGAACAAATCGATGAGTTAGATAACGGGTCAAAATGGGTAAATGTCAAAGAAAGACGGGTTGGTTTGGTTGACCCAAAAGACTTTTTCAAAAATTTCTAAAATTTATTATAAACATTTAGTGCTGATTACAATAGTAAAATAATATTTCAATATATTCTTATTTTTGGTTAGAAGCACACCTTGGGTGACCAAATTTTTTTCCTGTTCAGCCCATTTGACCCGTTTCAATTTGGTAAATCTTTTTATGTTTTGTTTTTTTCGGAAAAGGAGATGGTACAAAAACAACTTGAATCGACCCATCCTTAAGTAGTTGGTTGAAATTTCCATATATCTACATGTTATCTTTCTGCCTGTGATATTACTCTCTTTTTATGGCTTTTGTTTTGTTTTTTTATTCTTTCTAAGGTATTTTCTTTTATAACTAAAAGAAGGCGAAACAGTGAAGAACGGAGAACAAAGATTCAAGAATTGCGAGGTTGCAGTGTTGATGTTGATGCGTTTACATCCATGATTGCATAGCACGAAGGTGAAATTGCAGCTTGTAGATAAAAGCATGGCTGAGTTTTAATTACTAAGATGTAAAGGATTAGACTTTGTTTAGCCCCAGGATTGTGAGTGGTAGTTAAGTGAATTCTGGTTTTCTTTCACTAAACATGGGCAAATTCAGTTAATTTTTCAATAATGACAAATTCTGCTTAGCCTTCGTACAATATTCTATTAAAACTTGTTTTAGGCATCATTTAACTGTATATATTGGGTACATAATGTTTTTATCTATATGTCGGTATTAATGGTGAACAATATGAAGCAATGATGTACTAGAACTGCACATTGGTAATTTAAGTTGCAAGTGTGTCAAAACAACATAACTACCCGCGGCAACGCGCGTGCATTTTAATTTTTGCCATTTTGTAAGCTACTTAAGAGGCTTGTTCACCATTAGTTTTGCGACTTTCGTCCAAAAGGTTCGATGGATGTCAGTTGTGGTTTGTAATAGACATAATTGATCTGATATTAGTCGGGACACCCGCTGCAACGCGCGGGCCTTCTCACTAGTCACAAAATAATGTTTAATATAGTCAATCACATGATACGCAATTTAGCCAAAAGTGTCGATCATTGCGACTTACTCTATTCATATACTATGCGTCTATTACACATTAGTACTGAAATAAAAATTACAATACCGACTGAAAGAAAATTACACTAGTAGTAGTAGGCATCAATACACACATCTTTTATTTTTATTTTATTTTATGGTATTATTATTATATTATTATTATTACTACTACTACCGTTTCCTCCTTCACATTCACTTATATGGATTCATCCAGAAATCCATATTGCGTTCGTCATACTTCCAGCCGAGACGCTCTCCCACCTGTCGCATTCGCTCACTACTTTCTAGAATTTCCTCACCGAAAGTCCTAAGTTCTTGGACGTTTTCTGCACTCATTGGGGGTGCAGGTTCTAGGACTGGGTTCGGAATCTGGGGTGCGGGTTCCTGATATGGGGGTGTATGGGTTCTGAGATGGTAAGGATCTTCTAAAATCTCCCTAATGTATTCGTAGTGGTAATAGGGGTCTAAAGGGTCCATACCTGGGTAGTCTCCTAGAGTTGGCATAGGCATGTCTTCGTGCATCTGGTAACGTGGCACATAGTCCCTATTATTATCCCACCAGGGGTCGTAATTTGGGTCTAGGGGGTTTGGTGCTGCTACCCTGGGTATTTCTTTCGGGTTGAAGTCATGCATCTCTACTTAGTTTTCAGGGTTTTCTAGCTCCATGGGTTGCTCAGGCAATTGTGGTTGAGGTGCTATTATTTGTTCTAGGTTGGGGTCAGCTGCAGTGGTTGCTAATATGTGGATGTTGGCTATACCCCTATTGATCATATCCTGGGCATAGGCATTTGTCTCTCTTTTAGCTGCTGCTAGTACTCTCTGTTCCTGTAACTTTTTCATACGTTTTCTACGCTCATGCGCCCCTCGACTGAACCATCCCCTTTTCTTTTGAGGAAATGGTTCCTCGGATTGAGCCTTAAACACAAAGATTCCTTCTTCCGTATCAGCAGAGTACCCAGAGAGGGCATGCTAAGAAGAGGAGGTGCCTTCGCTCCTAGGCGAACCAGACAATTGACGATACGCGTCAGATGGTCCTTGGTCGCTCATACTGTAAACTAACAGATAGTCAAATAACACATAACAAATAAATACAGTTATGCACGTATTTCCATAATTTATTTCCTAACACTTTGAATTTTGATGTCAGCAGAACACTTATGTGGCTGAATCAGTGGCTTAGCTCTGATACCACCTTCTGTCGCAACCCCCGATCCCTGATCCCCGGGAACGGGCGGCCGCGAAACAGTTTCGGTGGTATCGCGTAATGTCTAATTTGGCAGTGGAATTTTTCACCAGGACCGTAGTTAGGAAATGTTTATCAGAGTAAAACCACCATATTTAATATTAATAATCACATGGGTAAAACCCAAGTTTCTTATTACAACATGTTTATAGAGATAAATCTCCATTTTATTTAAATAAAACGCCTTCTTTACTTAGGTAACTTTTCTAGCCACTTTTCCAAGCCTTCAGTGTTGTCCAGCTGGCTTCTAATTGGCTTTCACATTGTGTTACCTGAAATGCGTTTTAAAAACATTTGTCAATGGGAAATACTGGTGAGTGAATCCCAGTTTAATCAAGAAATATTAATTTAATTTGAACTTAACAGTATTGAGGGTGATTACAATGTTCATATCTACCAAATTACTCATTCAGTACTGTCAATCTTCACTTGTGGGTCATATTACACATTGGCTAACTCTTCATCCAATGGTAACGTTACTCACATTTTGTATACAAAACCCCAACATACCGGCAGTAATCGTAGAATTACAAAGACTCAATCACTGCTAAATTGTATTGTAAAATAGTTAAGGTTTTGTAAAAACAGTAAAGCACACGTGTTAGTATAATAACCCATTTTAACATTAGTAATACCCTCCCCGAGACGGCATTCCAACGACTACGTCGGGCAGAACCACGACAGCCGTTACGGAACCCTAGATCAATCGGGCAGCGTATCTAATACGTATCCAGGGGTTATAATACTTACAACGGAGCAGAACTTCGCTATTTAGGGGGTGTAATACCCTCGTATTATAAGCCTATTATCAGAATTTGAGATTTGAGAATTGAAAATGAGCGAGTTCGACTGAGATCCGATGCCATCTATTTATAGTTGCTGAATTCGACTCTCACGCGGCCTGCGTAAGAGTAGCCATAGGGCTACGCGGCCCGCGTTGACTCCGGGTCAACGTATAGCTCGTCCGGATTAGCGTATAGACTTGACACGATGATTCAAGTGTCGGCCTGGGGTGTCTCCGCGTTGTTGATCTCTCGTGTCCCGCGTAAGTGTAAGCTAAGGCTTACGCGGCCCGTCTAAACTTAATGAAATCAACGAAATCAGTTCTAAACCTTGATACCGCCCGCGTGAAGGTTGGGGTGGGTCTACACGGCCCGCCTCAGCTCTAAATTTTAATTTTTATTTATTTTTAATACTATTTCATATATTTCAGGCTCGGTTTTCACATACGGGTATATTTTGGGACTTGTTGGGATATTTTAAAATATATTAGGGTGTCGGAAAATAATCAAGGTGTCGGTTTAAATTGAGGATTGTTACATCCTCCGTGTGGTGCAAAGCCTTGGCTTTGACCGGGTCAAAGAGAGTTCTCTCGCGCTTCGCGGGAGGGAGCATGTGCCGTGAGGGAGTGAAGAATTCAGATTTTCATTTTTTTTACACAAATAGTCCTTTAAATTAGGTTTAGGCTAAAAATGCAATGTTGAACTAATTTTAACGAATATAACAAATCAGATAACACGTGTAAAGTATGTATAAACCATGAATTAATAATAACAATCACATAAGTCTCAAATCGAATAATAAAACATAGAATAATCAATTTTTATTGCATAAATAAGGATCTGTATTACATAAGAATACGAATACAAGTCGGGTTATAAAACATGGATAATCCGAGAGTGTCTCACTAAGAAGGCTATCCAACCTATAGATGAGGGTGGTTCGCCCACATCAAACGACTCATACAAAAGTACATTATAACAAAGAAATGACTTGTGTGATGATGATAAAGACCCAAACAATACATATGACATTTTTTCGCCTTTCTATACTACCCTTGTGATATGACGCATACCTTCATGTCTAATATTGTTGGGGTGGTAACATGATATCAGTAAGGACCCTACTAAAACAATATAGATATAATCTTTTCAATTTTTACAATTTGCCCACATCAAACTCCCCTCAATTTCCATTTCAACCCGCCTTTTTATGTTTCTTTTGAGTATTGCTTCAAAGCAAAAGAACCCTAATTTCATTTGATTCATCCTTAATTTTTTCATAGATCCCCAACTATCACCTTCTTATTTGCAAGAACAGATTGTTAGAAATCTAGACATGGTTAATTGGTGACAAATTTCTTCTATCCTCTTCCGTCACATATTCATCTTCGAAAATCATTTACACTTCATGCACCTATATTAGAACAAGGTACCACTTACTACATGAATGGTTGTTCAGTAACCTGTTGTTTTTATTTACCGTAAGGGTTTAAGCAGCATCGAGCCACATGTGAGGACTCTAATTTCGATCTTTATGGATGTTCATTGTCAAAAAGTAGATTGTTAGTGCATTTTCTGTGTGGCCATAGTGTAGAAATCTTGTATAGGGTTTGAATCTTGAGTCTATATGTATTTGGGATAGAGTTTAGTGAGATAGAGAGATATGTACGTGTTGTAGCGCATGACTCATGAGCCAGGCATGAATGTTGATATATATTATACGTCATGCGCATGAGTGACTGGGGCTGTAAACGAACCGAATGAACACTGAACTGTTCACGAAACGCTTACCGAACGAGATTTCTTATTCATGTTCGTTCGTTAAAGAAATGAATGTGTTCATAAACTATTCACGAACATTACCAAATTGCACCCGCCCAGTTAGATTTTTTGGTTAAATCTGGTCATGTGCATTGCACATGAGGGCATATGTCTATTCATATTCCCAGGGGCTATTTTGTACAAAACTTAAAAATAAAAAATATATAAACTCTCTCTGTGTATATCTGGAATTCAAGAACTCCACCCGCCACCGTCACCGCTCTCCTGAGATGTCGGAACCTTTCGGGAAAGTTAGAATGACCAATACACAGTCTGAGTCATCACTTGCCACCCTGGAAGGCTGCTGCCCAGATTCCTCACTCGAACTCCCCGCCATTCTTCACACTACACACCTCCCTAAACACCACTCCAATTCCACCTGAACACAACAACAATCATCAAATTCAACCATCAGAACATAAAATTCATAAAATGATACCAATCAAACTGATAAACAGAGCTGAACTAAACGCACAAGTGGATAAAACTACAACATAATTGTATATATATATATATATATATATATATATATCTACGCAATTAACAAAACCCTAATTCTAAAAATTAATTATAACTCCGATTGACTTGTAATCCGAATTGGAATATAAATCGAAAAGATCATTAGATTACATGCAAAGGAATTAAGGGAAATAGAACCCCTAATTAATAATAGCAAATCCGGAGATTGACTTGTAATCCGAATTGGAAAGCTGATATTAGGTCTAAGAAAGAAAGAATGAAAGAGGCGAAGAGAGATAGATAGATAGATACACAAAACAGAGAGAGAGAGAGAGAGAGAGAGAAAGTTAAAGATTTGAGGTACAAGGAGGAACATAGATAAATAGATACACACTACATATGAGGCAACATCAACCATTTATTAACCCATCGACAATGGGGAGTGGTGGAGGTCGGTAGGTATTGACGGTGGTGGTGGCTGATGGTAACAGGGGTGGGTTGTGGTGCTGAGCTGTTGATGGTGGGCGGCAGAGAGGTGGAGCATCTGGTGGCGCCTCGTGTGCTAGAGCTCCGGGAAACCGTGTAGGAAGAGGGGTGCCGGTGGCAGGGTGGTGGTGCTCTATAGGTTAGAGAGAGAGTGTGTGTAGGTTGGAGAGATAGAGAGGGAGAGAGTACATATTTTTTTAAAATTATATATATAGAGTGGGGGATCCTGCGGAAAGTGCGTTTTTCCTAGAAAGTGTAGGAAGCGATCTGGGTCATCAGATGAGTGCGTTTAGTGGTTGAGATCATTTTGATGGCATTTTTGTAATATACGTGTCTTTAAAATAGGCTAATTTAATTGATTGGGAGCAGGGCTGTAAACGAACCGAACGAACACGAACAAGACCTTGTTCGTGTTCGTTTGTTAAAAAATATTTGTGTTCGCGAACCGTTCACGAACACTTATCGAACGGGATTTTATGTTTGTGTTCGTTTGTTAAGGAAATGAACTTGTTCGTGTTCTTTGTGTTTCTTTGTTAATTTTAGGCAATGAACGTTGACGAACACAAATGAGCACAAACTAATGTTCATGAACACAAATGGAAACAAACGAACACAAACAATGGTTCATGAACAGAATATATAATAATTTGACACTTATTAGATATTTAGTTTGTCAGAATTTTGATATATTTAAATAAATATAAAAACTAAAAAAACTAATGAACTCTCAAACACAAGTGAACACGTTACCGAACGTTCACGAACATAAACGAACGAACGCAGCATATGTTCATGTTTGTTCATTTAACTAAACGAACGAAATTTCTTGTTCATGTTCATTCGTTTAATAAACGAACGAACACAAACGTACTTCCCGCTGAATGGTTCACGAACTGTTCGCCGAACGTTTGGTTCGTTTACAGCCCTAATTGGGAGTAAATGTGTCATTTAAGTTGTTTTAAATAAGGAAATAACTACCAATCATAAAACCACCTCCAAAAATGTCGCAATTTTTTTCTCTCTCTCTAATCCCACCCATTTGAAAACACCAAATCATACAAAAAATAACGATAAATTAGATCTAGATGTGTTCATAGTAGTGTGTTTTAGCGATAAAATACAATGTGACGAACTAGTGACTGACTGCTAAAACACAACATCAAGAATGCCAAAATCATATCAACTAGAAACTGATAAAACACATTGTGATGAAACAGTAACTGAAACTAGTAACTAACAAAACATATTGTGATGAAACTAGTAACTGCTAAAATACAACGACAAAAATCCTCTAATTAATCCAATGATCAACTATTTAAACACAATGGTATTAGTCTGTTTGCTAGTAAAACACAATGTCAAGAAATCCTCCAGTAAATTAAACAAAAAATCAAGTTAATAATCAATGGTAATAGTCTGTTTGCTGGTAAAACACAATGTCAAGAAATCCTCCAGCAAAATCAAACAATAAATCAAGTTTTATACTCAATGGTATTAGTCTGTTTGCTGGTAAAACACAATGTCGAGAAATCCTCCAGCAAATCAAACAAAAAATCAAGTTTAATACTCAAAGGTATTAGTATGTTTGCTGGTAAAACACAATGTCAATAATTCTTCCAGTAAATCAAACAAAAAATCAAGTTTAATACTCAATGGTATTAGTCTATTTGCTGGTAAAACACAATGTCAAGAAATCAAGAAATCCTCCAGCAAAAATCATTGTATGGATTGTATGATTTAAATTAAAACTATTAAAACACAATGGTATTAGTCTGTTTGCTGGTAAAACACAATGTCAAGAAATCCTCCAGCAAATCAAACAAAAAATCAAGTTAATACTCAATGGTAATAGTCTGTTTGCTGGTAAAACATAAAGTCAAGAAATCCTCCAGCAAAATCAAACAATAAATCAAGTTTTATACTCAATGGTATTAGTCTGTTTGCTGGTAAAACACAATGTCAAGAAATCCTCCAACAAATCAAACAAAAAATCAAGTTTAATACTCAATGGTATTAGTCTGTTTGCTGGTAAAAGACAATGTCAAGAATTTCTTCCAGCAAATCAAATAAAAAATCAAGGTTAATACTTAATGGTATTAGTCTGTTTGCTGGTAAAACACAATGTCAAGAATTTCTTCCAGCAAATCAAACAAAAAAATCAAATTTAATACTCAATGGTATTAGTCTGTTTGCTGGTAAAACACAATGTCAAGAAATTAAGAAATTCTCCAGCAAAAATCATTGCTGGTAAAGATGTTGTGAAAGACCAGATTTGTGAATTCCTTGTGAATATGTTGTATGGATTGTATGATTTAAATTAAAACTGTCGATTTGAATTAAATGGGATATTTAGTTTCCATAATTATCTGGTAAGTTAGTTATCCTAATAATATAATCCATAATTAAAATAATATTCAAATTACACAACTGCCCTTTTTTATTAAAAACTCTCCATGCCATATGTCACCTTCCTAGAGTTTCTAAGAAACCTAGGCTTTCTAGCTAACTCCCACTATATATATATATACATATATCTTTTTCATTATATTATATAATAGTCCCTAGACATTAAACATTTACACATAGCCCCTAGGAAGGTGAATAGACAAATATGTCCTCATGTGCAAAGCACATGACCAGATTTAACCAAAAAATCTAACTGAGTTTGGCCTAAAGGACATAACGTGCAAGATTTTGGAAGGTTAAGGACACCGCCCGTAAACTTTTGGAAAAAAGGACAACGCCTACTGATGTGTGTAAAATGCAACATATAAATTACATCAAATAAGGCATAAAACTAACCCCTTTTAAGTACTAATGTTGGAAAAAGAGTGTTTTTGTCTTCCTTTTGTATTTTCAGGATTAAATGAGCTCAAATTCACAAAAGAAGCAAAAAGACAGCTAAATCTAACATAAATACAAGGAAAGGAACATAAGTGGACTGCCCGACCCCTCAACGGCATCTTCCAAAGCAAAATAGAGAAGGCAGAAGACTGAACACGCCCCGTGCTCAGCCAGCACGGGGCCGTGCCCAAGAAGCAGCAGAAAAGACAAACCTATAGAAGCTTCTATTGCCCACCACGGGGCCGTGCCCAGTGAACACGGGGGCGTGTCGAAAGTACAGCAGGCGCATTAATTGTAATTGCGAATTACAATTAATGAGGAGAGAGAGTGTCAGACAGGCACGGGGCCGTGCCCAGCTCTCTGTTCAGCCTATAAATAGGAGTGCTTGGATTCATTTCAACTCATCCCTTGGCACACCACCTCTCTCACACTTCATCCACCACCCACCACCATCACAACACCATCATCCACCACCATCATCCATTGTCCATCGTAGAGTGTGTGAGTCGTCTCGGGATCCAAGATTGATCGTAAGAGTTCTTGACAATCAAGGCCATGTTTGCCTAAGTCTCTTACATCACTTGGTGAAGACAAAGTGTCTAGTATAATACTTTTTATTTCTAATCTTTTGCACTTTTTATTTGGTTTTGTATTAATGACTTTAATAACTAGTTACTTATGTTGAAGGTGATCTTTCCTTATCGTTTGTCCGTGGTGTCTTGGCATTATTTTACTGTCTATATAAAATAAAGGATTTTCACCATTCATATCTCCACGGTCTATATGGAGGTATGTTGGCTACCTGGTCGGGGGTTAAGGGAACGGTTTGGTAAAGGTCTTGCCATTGTTCAGCGTTTAGAGGTCCTGCAATGGACCTGGGTCAAATTTAGTAGGACCTCCTTCAATGCTTCACGGTATTGGATGGCGGGGGTCCAAACTCTTTGATCCCCTCATAAGTTAACTACTATTAATACTATAACCCGGCTATTTAGGACTGTATCCCTGCTGACTCAGACTACTTAGCCGAGGGTAACGTCACCGCCAAAAGCGGGGCCTACCATAATATTGCATTAATAACTTAATTCATTATCTTCCAATAATCCACCCTTTTAGGATTGTATCCTTGCTGACTCAAACTACTGGGGTGAGGGTAACGTCACCTTCAAAAGAGGGGCCTACTACAATAACTAAGATAATCTCTTAATTATGTGCAAAAGTGCGGAAATAATCAAAGGTTATACTAGATACGAGTCGGAACCAAGTGATTCATCTTGTCTATCTGTTTTTCTTTTTTTTTCTTTTTATTTTCAGCATTTTAGTTAGTTTTTATTTTTCTTAGTTTAAAACCTTTTTCTAAACTTTTTATTTTGATTAGACGTTGAGGATAAACCGGTACTAAAAGCTCTTGTGTCCTTGGACGACCTCGGTATCTTACCAACGCTATACTACGCTCACGATGGGTGCACTTGCCCATATGTGTGTTTAGTGTTAGTAAAATATCGTGTTTTATAAATTTAAAACTTGGCTAAAATAAGTGTTAAAAAGGGCTTAAAATATACACCTAATATATATAACACTTCACACGCATCAAGTTTTTGGCGCCGTTGCCGGGGACACAAGGATTTTAAGAAAGCTTAAAATCGACGGCCTAATCAGTTTTTCAAAACCTTTTTAAAAGCGCGCACATTTTTCTGCATTTTAGTTTAGTTTTGCATTTACAGTAACCTGTACACGGGGCCGTGTTCACTGAACACGGGGCCGTGCTGCACATTTTCATAAAAAAACACCCAGTAACAGAAGCTTGAACACGGGCCGTGCTCACTGAATACGCCCCGTGCTCAACGAAATCAGTAAATTTAATTAAAACGCCCAGATACAGATCCTGAACACGGGGCCGTGCTCAGTGAACACGGGGCCGTGTCCAGCCTCTGTTTCCGTTTTTCTTTTTGTTTTCTGATCTCGAGACTCGGTTGTGGTCTGCTGAGTGATTCTTATGGATCAATACTCAGGAGGTTACAACTACACCTATGAGGAGGATGATTATAGGGGTAATTATTGCACTAATTGTCGTAATGCACGCTCGATTCAAAATAATCACTCATATCAACCATCCAATTCATACACCTACTATGAGGAGCCCAGGTACGAGCCATCAACTTCATACACATCCTATGAAGACCAAAGGTATGAACCTCCTCCCTCATACTCATATTTTGATGAACCAAGGTATGAGCCCTCATACTCATACTTTGAGGAACCAAGATATGAGCCACCACCTTCATATGCTTACTATGAGGAACCTTGGCGTGAACAACCCACCTCATATGAGTATTATGGAGAACAAAATTACGAACCCTATCCATCATATGCTTACAATGAAGAACAATGGTGCGAACCATCGACTTCATATGAGTATTATGAGGAACAAAGGGTCGAACAACCGGATTCAAGCTTAGAAAATTCCGATTCTTTTTCTAAAACCGAAGTGACCGATAGGATATTAGAACACATTAGAGTTATCGATCGATGTATAAAAGAAGCTCGCGCAAGGGAAGAGGAGTCCCGCGCAAGAGAAGAATTAAAAAAAGAAGAGATAACTGAAAATATAAAAATGGAAGAACAAATAAGTGAAAAACCGACACATGAGTTAAACAACGAAAAAGGTGAGTCCGACAACGTTAAAATTCAAGAAGAGTCTAATTTTGAAGAAATTAATCTCTTGTCACCTTCTTTCGAAAATCATTGTTTAGTACCCACTCATGCTAAGTTTTTAAAAGAGTTAAACACTAACGCTAAAATTGACGAAACGGTAAGTGTTAAGTTAACTAATGATCAAACTTCACTAATAAAAGAAGACCCGTTTGAAATTAACATCACACCGGTTCCATGTTTCTTTCAAAATTCGTTTATTAGTAATGTCACAATCGATAAAGATCTTTGTGTTAACATAATGCCTAACTACATTTTCGAAAAATTAAGTATTAGTGATTTTTCTCCACTTCAAATACCCATTTTTCTATCCAATCGGAAAGTAATAAAATCAATCGGTATAGTTGAAGATGTCTTGGTTCAAACAAATCAAATGGTAATCCCAACCAACTTTGTCATCCTCGATGACGCTCCTCTAGTGTTGGGAAGACCATTTGTAAAAACTCACGAAGCTTTGAAAAACCGGAAGTTCAACAATCTACCTCTTCAATTAGGGGCATTTAAAAGAAGTGTCGATCTCGAACGATCAATGAAATATCCATTCGGCAATAATGACCCCCTAATTGAAGATGAAGATGAAGATGAACCACCCGATACAAGTGAAGAGATTGACCACTTTGTTGAAGAAGAGGTCGCCATAGAACAAACTTTTAAAGTTCTTGATCGAAATGAGCAACCAAATAAGGAGTCTCCTAAAGACCCACCACTTGAGCTCAAAGAACTTCCAAAAGGTTTGGAATATGCTTTTCTAGACAAAGATGGTAAGTTACCTGTAATTATTTCGTCTAAATTAGATAACTTAGAAAAAGAAAAATTAATTAATCTTTTGAAAAAACACAAAAACGCAATAGCTTGGAAACTTGTAGACATAAAAGGAATTAGTCCTTCTATGTGCACACACAAAATTTTGATGAATGATGACTACAAATCGGTCATACAACCACAACGTCGAGTAAATCCAAATGTTCAAGAAGTGGTTAAAAACGAAGTCATCAAGCTACTTGACGCCGGACTTATCTATCCTATCTCCGATAGTCCTTGGGTAAGTCCCGTCCAAGTAGTTCCGAAGAAAGGAGGTATGACGGTAATAACTAACGAAAAGAATGAACTAATACCAACGAGAACCGTCACAGGATGGAGAGTATGTATAGATTATAGACGATTAAATGAAGCAACAAGAAAGGATCACTTTCCTTTACCCTTCATTGATCAAATGTTAGAAAGATTATCCGGACATAAATTTTACTGTTTCTTGGATGGTTTTTCAGGTTACTTTCAAATCCCGATAGCACCAGAAGACCAAGAAAAGACAACTTTCACATATCCCTATGGAACTTTTGCTTATCGACGCATGCCGTTTGGTCTATGCAATGCCCCAGCAACATTTCAACGTTGCATGGTAGCCATTTTCCATGACATGATAGAAAAGACAATGGAAGTCTTCATGGACAACTTTTCTATCTTTGGGGATTCATATGACCAATGCCTCGATAATCTTGAACGAATGCTATCCCGATGTGAGGAAACTAACCTCGCCCTTAATTGGGAAAAATGCCATTTCATGGTAACGGAGGGAATAGTACTCGGTCACAAGATCTCAAGCGAAGGAATGGAGGTGGATCGAGCCAAAATAGATACCATTTCTAGATTACCACCTCCATCCTCCGTACGAGCTATCAGAAGTTTCCTAGGGAATGCCGGATTTTATAGACGATTTATCAAAGACTTTTCAAAAATCTCAAGGCCTCTAACGAAGTTACTTGAAAAAGATGCTCCATTCATCTTTGACAAGGATTGCAATCAAGCATTTCTAACCCTAAAGGAAATGTTAGTCAATGCACCTATCATGATAGCGCCAGATTGGAAATTTCCTTTCGAAATCATGTGTGATGCCAGTGACTTTGCAGTTGGAGCTGTCTTGGGACAGAGAAAAGAAAAGCATTTCCACCCAATCTATTATGCTAGTAAAACACTTAATGATGCACAAGAAAAATACACAACAACTGAAAAAGAATTACTAGCTGTGGTATTTGCTTTTGATAAATTTCGTTCTTATCTTGTTCTTTCTAAAACTATAGTCTATACAGACCATGCAGCCATTCGATATCTCTTCAAGAAGCAAGACGCAAAACCACGTTTGATTAGGTGGATTCTACTCCTCCAAGAATTTGACATTGAAATCAAGGACAAAAGAGGAGCAGAAAATACCGCAGCAGATCATCTTTCACGTTTAGAAGACCCAGCTTTAGAGGCAACCAGGGACGAGCAAATCAACGAAAAATTTCCAACTGAGTCCCTGGAAATGGTGGAATACAAGGAAGAACCATGGTACGCCGACTATGCTAACTACCTAGCTAGCGGTATAGTCGCAAAAGGATGGCCACATCATCAAAGAAAAAAAATTCTTTGCCAATGTGAAACACTACTTTTGGGAAGATCCATATCTTTTCAAAATGTGTGCCGACCAACTCGTCAGACGATGCGTACATGGTAGTGAAGCACGAAAAATTCTCCGCCATTGTCATGAAGGTCCATACGGAGGACATCATGGTGCTGCTAGTACCGCACGAAAGGTATTCGATTCAGGATTTTATTGGCCAACCATTTACAAAGACGCTCAAAGTCTTGTAAAAACATGTGATGCTTGCCAAAGAACAGGTAATATTTCTTCCAAAAACGAAATGCCACAAAATGGCATTCTTGTTTGTGAAATTTTTGATGTGTGGGGACTCGACTTTATGGGACCTTTCCCACCATCGAAAGGAAACAAATATATACTTGTGGCAGTAGATTACTTGTCTAAATGGGCCGAGGCCGAGGCACTTCCAACAAATGATGGAAGAGTCGTGGTAAGATTTCTGAAAAAATTATTCTCTCGTTTTGGCACACCTAAAGCTTTAATAAGTGATAGAGGTACCCATTTTTGCAACCATCAACTTGAAATTTTTTTAACAAGATATGGGGTCTATCACCGGGTTTCAACAGCGTATCACCCTCAAACAAACGGGCAAGCCGAAGTGACTAATAGAGGTTTAAAACGAATACTCGAAAAAACCGTAGGGTTAAATAAAAAGGAATGGGCTGATAAATTAGACGATGCTTTATGGGCTTTTCAAACAACAATAGGTACAACCCCGTATAAGCTAGTCTATGGAAAAAGTTGCCATTTGCCAGTAGAAATTGCACACAAAGCCTACTGGGCAATCAAAAATGTAAACTTGGATTTAGAATTTGCTGGTAAAAATCGATTTTGTCAATTAAATGAATTAGACGAGCTTAGGAATTATGCATACTCAAACTCTGAAATTTATAAGGAAAGAATGAAAAATTTGCATGACAAACATATTAAACCTAATGAATTTCGGGTAGGGGATCTAGTTCTTTTGTTTAATTCACGACTTCGATTGTTTCCTAGTAAATTAAAGTCTAGGTGGTCCGGACCTTTTTCCATCACCCACATTTTTCCACACGGCGCAGTAGAAATTAAATCTCGAAATGGGCCACCATTTAAGGTCAATGGCCAACGGCTGAAACTCTATCAAGGATTCATTGAGGATGAGGAAGAAGAGATCTCGCTTCAAACAGTGGAAGAATAAAAAAACATCATGCCTGGTAAGTTACGAACGATTGAGACGACAAAATAAAGCGGTAAGTTTTCTAACCATAGCTTATGGGAAAAAGGGGCACTCACACGAGCACTAAAAAAAAAAACTTGCTCGACACGAGGTCGTGTCCGCTGGACACGGGGCCGTGTTCGCGCTTCGGACGGGATAAAACCCCTTTTTCAAAACAGTTTATTCATTCCACACGCCCCGTTTCCCCACAAAAGCTCTGGTTCCAGACGATTTTTCGCAAAATTTCGACGTCTCCTATCGATCTAACAACGTCAAGGTATGATTCTATCACTCTTAGGGGCTGTTTGGTAGCCTCTTAATGACCATTCAGATGCTACATCTTAATGGTTTAAAACCTCTGAATGAATAAGAGGTAACCTCAAGTCTGAATGGTTAAGAGGTAACCTCTGAATGGTAAATCATCACATGTCACATTCTTCTATCTTCTTATTGATAAAATTCTTAATGGTTCCATTAAGAGGTAGCCTCTTAATGACCATTCAGAGGCTATCAAACAGCCCCTTAGTAGTTAGATTAGTTACTTGCATGTAGTTAAAACACCAAAAATTTGGGGAAAAATCTAGGGTTCTTGAAGTTCATCCGGATCAAACCTCAAATTTTTGTTTAGATCTGTTTGCATTTAGTTAGATTAGTGTTAAGGAAAGTAAATACACTTGTATTGTTCATAGATTCACCCGATTTCTTACAAAAACCCCAAACCCTTGTTCTTGAACCGAAAAAGATAAAATTGATGGGGTAAACGGGATATTTTGGGAAAAACGGTGTTTAGGGTTTCATTTTCGGGGGAAACCGCACCTATTGGACCAAAAATTTTCAAGTTTTCGAAACCGGGTCGAAAAATGGGATTTTTGAGTAACAGACCTCTGGACACGGGGCCGTGTCCGCTGAACACGGGGTCGTGTCCAGGCCGCTGTTTGCAGTTTTGTCCGAAAATATTTCTGTTTCGTGCTAACTTTTGGTGTATTCTTGCAGATGGCCAGAAAGTTCACAAGATTCAACGCCAATGAGCTAGATGCAAGAGCTCGATACGAGCTTCTTCAAACAAGGCCGGAGGAATACCCGAGGCAAGCTTGCACAGAGCTACTAACCATGGTGAATCAGATTGACCGTTTCAACAACATTGTCACGGGACCACTCAGAGTCGCACTAACAACTCGACTCCGTTCCGTTCATGAATGCACCTTGGAATTTTATAGCACCTTTGCATTCACTTCAAGGTGCGACCCGTTCGATAATGACGGGGTGTCATTCCGGTGTGGCGGAACGAGGTATTCGATCTCTATGGCACAATTCGGGTCGATTATCGGGTTGTATGCGGAAGAGGATGCGGGAAACGAAGAAAATACCGGGGGATTGAGAGAGATTGAAGACAACGAACGCCAAGCCATGTGGGCTCAGATTGGGGAAGGGTTCTACAATCCGAGCAGCACTAAGAGTACCAAGCTGAGGGATCCGCTATACAGATACATTCATAGGCTCCTCGGCTACTCTCTTAGCCAAAGGCATGACAGTGGTGGCGTCGTTGGGTTAAGAGATTTGCTTGTCCTCCACTGCATTCACAACCGCAGGCCGCTCGATGTTCCGTTCCTCATGCTCCGAAACATGCATCACAACCACCTTGCTAGTGCACCAACTCCTATTTTCTTCGGGGGATGGGTGTACCGTCTCTTCAAGCACTTCGCCCACATACCTAGGTCATTTGAGAGGAGCCCATGGTCGGGTACGGTGGATATTCACATATGCCGCTCAATGAACCTGATTTATGAGGCAGAAGACGGGACGGTAACCTTTCAAAGGATGCAAGGTCATGCATGGAACCCGCAAGAAGCGCTTGTCCTCCCAGCTCCGCAACATCATCAGTACCACTACCAACCCCACGGTGATCCGGGCCAATCATCCTCCTCGGGAGGCGGTTTTCCTAACTTTCAAAGTTTGCATGATTTGTTGCAGGAAAACCTCATGTGTACTCGGAACACCTATAACATGGCGAGCAACACCTACCACCGGGTCGGAGCTATCGAGAGAAACCTATCCGAGATCCAAGACGATGTCGGATACATACGAGACCACATTGCACGCCATGGAGGGGATGATGACGATGATGATGATGACGATGCTATGGAGTAGGCGAGAGGAGCAGAGGAGGAAGCAGTTGATTGATGACTCCACAGGTTTAAGTCCCTTTATCTATCGAACAATTGGTGACCTGCGTGCCAAGTGTTAAACAATTTACTTTTCCTAACTATTTCTGCATTTTATTTTTATTTTTCTTTTACTTTATGCTTGGAACAATTAACTATGGTAATGTAGGATGTTTATGTTGCTTGGTGTGGTATTAAGTGATGAAACAGGTACAAACCAAGGCTTGGGGTGCTAAGCCTCAGCACTTATAGGGCCAGGATGGAAAAACCGGGGGAAGAAACCTGTTTTTCAGGCTTTCAGACTGTCCACACGGGGACGTGTCCAGCCAACACGCCCCCGTGCTCACCTCCCAGACCTGCTGTTTGGCTACTATCCTGCAGATTTTTGTCAGACACGTGGCCGTGTTCACCTTCTGTAAGTTTTCGTTACTGGCAGTTCGCCACGGGGTCGTGTCCAGTGGACACGGGGCCGTGTCCAGACTACCAGTAACATAAGTCTTTGCTTTTTACACCATTTTACACATCTAATCAACCTAAAAATTTATTTTTTGGGACACATTGAGGACAATGTGTAATTTAAGTGTGGGGGGGGGGGGATGCTAAAACCTTGAATTTTGCAAGTCCTAAATACAAGCCTTACACAAAACTCTATTGGAACCGCTAATCACCCCAAATTTTTTTCAAAAATTTCATTTTTCTTACTTATCTAGGTTTAACTCGGGAAATTCAAGTTCTCAAAAAGGTTATATTTTTACAAATTTACAACCGATAGCGTAGTGATAAAAAGAACCAACATAAGAAAATTATGAAAAGGCATGGCAAACTTAGTTAAAATTTGATTATATATACTTGATCACATAAAAACCCATTCCCACAAAAGTGAGTTTTGAGCCTTTATTGAGCATACAATTACATATCTTTAGACTAAATGCTCATTTTTCGTTTCTTGTGTGAATAGCCGCTTGGTTCTTACAACTCTAGAACTTGCCATGACGATACATTCCCGGTCCTTATCAACTTAAACCCAAGTAAGTAAATGATGGAGGCATTAGGACTAACCCTTTTTATTTCTACACCATTATTTTTCTTTTTCTTTACCACCTACCCAAATAATCCCTCTAGTTAACCCCTTTGAGCCTAAACCTTTTCATTTCATCACCCAAACCAAAAACCCTTTTACCCACCAAAATTTTTTTATTTTTTACCCTTTGTTTTAGTAACAAGTTCGGTTCTTTTTCGTATGATCGATCAAAAAAAAATATATGTGTTGATGATGAAGCAGAAAAGAAAATAAACAAACAAGTTCATCAAAAATAACTTTGTTTGAATAAAAGCTTCATCAAAATAAAAAAGTTACAAAAATAGAAAGTCTTACGAAAACCGACACTTGTTACGCTTTTCGCCCTTTTTCTACTAACCACTATCCCAACCACCTACCTTTAACCCAAGCCTAACCCTTAACCCACAAAGTCCTCTTGATATTTACAAAGGTATAAAAGTTAAAAAGGAGGAGGATTGATTGCTTGGCAAGCTTATGGTAGGAATAAGTTCCATGCCGCTCTCGAGTGATTCACTAAAAATACACCTTCGGCCGAGTGTGAGTGATTTCTCCCGTGAGGTATGTGAACTTGTATATAAATGGAATTTTAAAAAGGCATGTTATGCCCAAATAAGTAATTTCTCCTATGAAAAGTTCTAAATAAATCATTACGAATAGGATTGTAAATAAATAAAAATAAAACCCAAAAAGATCTTGGATTCCCAACACTCTACGACAAGCCAAAAACCTTCTCTTCTACCCATTCCATTTGGGAGTGTAAGTCACATACTAAAGAGTTTTGCTTGAGGACAAGCAAAAGTTCAAGTGTGGGGGTATTTGATGTGTGTAAAATGCAACATATAAATTACATCAAATAAGGCATAAAACTAACCCTTTTTAAGTACTAATGTTGGAAAAGGAGTGTTTTTGTCTTCGTTTTGTATTTTCAGGATTAAATGAGCTCAAATTCACAAAAGAAGCAAAAAGACAGCTAAATCTAACATAAATACAAGGAAAGGAACATAAGTGGACTGCCCGACCCCTCAACGGCATCTTCCAAAGCAAAATAGAGAAGGCAGAAGACTGAACACGCCCCGTGCTCAGCCAGCACGGGGCCGTGCCCAAGAAGCAGCAGAAAAGACAAACCTATAGAAGCTTCTATTGCCCACCACGGGGCCGTGCCCAGTGAACACGGGGGCGTGTCGAAAGTACAGCAGGCGCATTAATTGTAATTGCGAATTACAATTAATGAGGAGAGAGAGTGTCAGACAGGCACGGGGCCGTGCCCAGCGGACACGGGGCCGTGCCCAGCTCTCTGTTCAGCCTATAAATAGGAGTGCTTGGATTCATTTCAACTCATCCCTTGGCACACCACCTCTCTCACACTTCATCCACCACCCACCACCATCACAACACCATCATCCACCACCATCATCCATTGTCCATCGTAGAGTGTGTGAGTCGTCTCGGGATCCAAGATTGATCGTAAGAGTTCTTGACAATCAAGGCCATGTTTGCCTAAGTCTCTTACATCACTTGGTGAAGACAAAGTGTCTAGTATAATACTTTTTATTTCTAATCTTTTGCACTTTTTATTTGGTTTTGTATTAATGACTTTAATAACTAGTTACTTATGTTGAAGGTGATCTTTCCTTATCGTTTGTCCGTGGTGTCTTGGCATTATTTTACTGTCTATATAAAATAAAGGATTTTCACCATTCATATCTCCACGGTCTATATGGAGGTATGTTGGCTACCTGGTCGGGGGTTAAGGGAACGGTTTGGTAAAGGTCTTGCCATTGTTCAGCGTTTAGAGGTCCTGCAATGGACCTGGGTCAAATTTAGTAGGACCTCCTTCAATGCTTCACGGTATTGGATGGCGGGGGTCCAAACTCTTTGATCCCCTCATAAGTTAACTACTATTAATACTATAACCCGGCTATTTAGGACTGTATCCCTGCTGACTCAGACTACTTAGCCGAGGGTAACGTCACCGCCAAAAGCGGGGCCTACCATAATATTGCATTAATAACTTAATTCATTATCTTCCAATAATCCACCCTTTTAGGATTGTATCCTTGCTGACTCAAACTACTGGGGTGAGGGTAACGTCACCTTCAAAAGAGGGGCCTACTACAATAACTAAGATAATCTCTTAATTATGTGCAAAAGTGCGGAAATAATCAAAGGTTATACTAGATACGAGTCGGAACCAAGTGATTCATCTTGTCTATCTGTTTTTCTTTTTTTTTATTTTTATTTTCAGCATTTTAGTTAGTTTTTATTTTTCTTAGTTTAAAACCTTTTTCTAAACTTTTTATTTTGATTAGACGTTGAGGATAAACCGGTACTAAAAGCTCTTGTGTCCTTGGACGACCTCGGTATCTTACCAACGCTATACTACGCTCACGATGGGTGCACTTGCCCATATGTGTGTTTAGTGTTAGTAAAATATCGTGTTTTATAAATTTAAAACTTGGCTAAAATAAGTGTTAAAAAGGGCTTAAAATATACACCTAATATATATAACACTTCACACGCATCAAGTTTTTGGCGCCGTTGCCGGGGACACAAGGATTTTAAGAAAGCTTAAAATCGACGGCCTAATCAGTTTTTCAAAACCTTTTTAAAAGCGCGCACATTTTTCTGCATTTTAGTTTAGTTTTGCATTTACAGTAACCTGTACACGGGGCCGTGTTCACTGAACACGGGGCCGTGCTGCACATTTTCATAAAAAAACACCCAGTAACAGAAGCTTGAACACGGGCCGTGCTCACTGAATACGCCCCGTGCTCAACGAAATCAGTAAATTTAATTAAAACGCCCAGATACAGATCCTGAACACGGGGCCGTGCTCAGTGAACACGGGGCCGTGTCCAGCCTCTGTTTCCGTTTTTCTTTTTGTTTTCTGATCTCGAGACTCGGTTGTGGTCTGCTGAGTGATTCTTATGGATCAATACTCAGGAGGTTACAACTACACCTATGAGGAGGATGATTATAGGGGTAATTATTGCACTAATTGTCGTAATGCACGCTCGATTCAAAATAATCACTCATATCAACCATCCAATTCATACACCTACTATGAGGAGCCCAGGTACGAGCCATCAACTTCATACACATCCTATGAAGACCAAAGGTATGAACCTCCTCCCTCATACTCATATTTTGATGAACCAAGGTATGAGCCCTCATACTCATACTTTGAGGAACCAAGATATGAGCCACCACCTTCATATGCTTACTATGAGGAACCTTGGCGTGAACAACCCACCTCATATGAGTATTATGGAGAACAAAATTACGAACCCTATCCATCATATGCTTACAATGAAGAACAATGGTGCGAACCATCGACTTCATATGAGTATTATGAGGAACAAAGGGTCGAACAACCGGATTCAAGCTTAGAAAATTCCGATTCTTTTTCTAAAACCGAAGTGACCGATAGGATATTAGAACACATTAGAGTTATCGATCGATGTATAAAAGAAGCTCGCGCAAGGGAAGAGGAGTCCCGCGCAAGAGAAGAATTAAAAAAAGAAGAGATAACTGAAAATATAAAAATGGAAGAACAAATAAGTGAAAAACCGACACATGAGTTAAACAACGAAAAAGGTGAGTCCGACAACGTTAAAATTCAAGAAGAGTCTAATTTTGAAGAAATTAATCTCTTGTCACCTTCTTTCGAAAATCATTGTTTAGTACCCACTCATGCTAAGTTTTTAAAAGAGTTAAACACTAACGCTAAAATTGACGAAACGGTAAGTGTTAAGTTAACTAATGATCAAACTTCACTAATAAAAGAAGACCCGTTTGAAATTAACATCACACCGGTTCCATGTTTCTTTCAAAATTCGTTTATTAGTAATGTCACAATCGATAAAGATCTTTGTGTTAACATAATGCCTAACTACATTTTCGAAAAATTAAGTATTAGTGATTTTTCTCCACTTCAAATACCCATTTTTCTATCCAATCGGAAAGTAATAAAATCAATCGGTATAGTTGAAGATGTCTTGGTTCAAACAAATCAAATGGTAATCCCAACCAACTTTGTCATCCTCGATGACGCTCCTCTAGTGTTGGGAAGACCATTTGTAAAAACTCACGAAGCTTTGAAAAACCGGAAGTTCAACAATCTACCTCTTCAATTAGGGGCATTTAAAAGAAGTGTCGATCTCGAACGATCAATGAAATATCCATTCGGCAATAATGACCCCCTAATTGAAGATGAAGATGAAGATGAACCACCCGATACAAGTGAAGAGATTGACCACTTTGTTGAAGAAGAGGTCGCCATAGAACAAACTTTTAAAGTTCTTGATCGAAATGAGCAACCAAATAAGGAGTCTCCTAAAGACCCACCACTTGAGCTCAAAGAACTTCCAAAAGGTTTGGAATATGCTTTTCTAGACAAAGATGGTAAGTTACCTGTAATTATTTCGTCTAAATTAGATAACTTAGAAAAAGAAAAATTAATTAATCTTTTGAAAAAACACAAAAACGCAATAGCTTGGAAACTTGTAGACATAAAAGGAATTAGTCCTTCTATGTGCACACACAAAATTTTGATGAATGATGACTACAAATCGGTCATACAACCACAACGTCGAGTAAATCCAAATGTTCAAGAAGTGGTTAAAAACGAAGTCATCAAGCTACTTGACGCCGGACTTATCTATCCTATCTCCGATAGTCCTTGGGTAAGTCCCGTCCAAGTAGTTCCGAAGAAAGGAGGTATGACGGTAATAACTAACGAAAAGAATGAACTAATACCAACGAGAACCGTCACAGGATGGAGAGTATGTATAGATTATAGACGATTAAATGAAGCAACAAGAAAGGATCACTTTCCTTTACCCTTCATTGATCAAATGTTAGAAAGATTATCCGGACATAAATTTTACTGTTTCTTGGATGGTTTTTCAGGTTACTTTCAAATCCCGATAGCACCAGAAGACCAAGAAAAGACAACTTTCACATATCCCTATGGAACTTTTGCTTATCGACGCATGCCGTTTGGTCTATGCAATGCCCCAGCAACATTTCAACGTTGCATGGTAGCCATTTTCCATGACATGATAGAAAAGACAATGGAAGTCTTCATGGACAACTTTTCTATCTTTGGGGATTCATATGACCAATGCCTCGATAATCTTGAACGAATGCTATCCCGATGTGAGGAAACTAACCTCGCCCTTAATTGGGAAAAATGCCATTTCATGGTAACGGAGGGAATAGTACTCGGTCACAAGATCTCAAGCGAAGGAATGGAGGTGGATCGAGCCAAAATAGATACCATTTCTAGATTACCACCTCCATCCTCCGTACGAGCTATCAGAAGTTTCCTAGGGAATGCCGGATTTTATAGACGATTTATCAAAGACTTTTCAAAAATCTCAAGGCCTCTAACGAAGTTACTTGAAAAAGATGCTCCATTCATCTTTGACAAGGATTGCAATCAAGCATTTCTAACCCTAAAGGAAATGTTAGTCAATGCACCTATCATGATAGCGCCAGATTGGAAATTTCCTTTCGAAATCATGTGTGATGCCAGTGACTTTGCAGTTGGAGCTGTCTTGGGACAGAGAAAAGAAAAGCATTTCCACCCAATCTATTATGCTAGTAAAACACTTAATGATGCACAAGAAAAATACACAACAACTGAAAAAGAATTACTAGCTGTGGTATTTGCTTTTGATAAATTTCGTTCTTATCTTGTTCTTTCTAAAACTATAGTCTATACAGACCATGCAGCCATTCGATATCTCTTCAAAAAGCAAGACGCAAAACCACGTTTGATTAGGTGGATTCTACTCCTCCAAGAATTTGACATTGAAATCAAGGACAAAAGAGGAGCAGAAAATACCGCAGCAGATCATCTTTCACGTTTAGAAGACCCAGCTTTAGAGGCAACCAGGGACGAGCAAATCAACGAAAAATTTCCAACTGAGTCCCTGGAAATGGTGGAATACAAGGAAGAACCATGGTACGCCGACTATGCTAACTACCTAGCTAGCGGTATAGTCGCAAAAGGATGGCCACATCATCAAAGAAAAAAAATTCTTTGCCAATGTGAAACACTACTTTTGGGAAGATCCATATCTTTTCAAAATGTGTGCCGACCAACTCGTCAGACGATGCGTACATGGTAGTGAAGCACGAAGAATTCTCCGCCATTGTCATGAAGGTCCATACGGAGGACATCATGGTGCTGCTAGTACCGCACGAAAGGTATTCGATTCAGGATTTTATTGGCCAACCATTTACAAAGACGCTCAAAGTCTTGTAAAAACATGTGATGCTTGCCAAAGAACAGGTAATATTTCTTCCAAAAACGAAATGCCACAAAATGGCATTCTTGTTTGTGAAATTTTTGATGTGTGGGGACTCGACTTTATGGGACCTTTCCCACCATCGAAAGGAAACAAATATATACTTGTGGCAGTAGATTACTTGTCTAAATGGGCCGAGGCCGAGGCACTTCCAACAAATGATGGAAGAGTCGTGGTAAGATTTCTGAAAAAATTATTCTCTCGTTTTGGCACACCTAAAGCTTTAATAAGTGATAGAGGTACCCATTTTTGCAACCATCAACTTGAAATTTTTTTAACAAGATATGGGGTCTATCACCGGGTTTCAACAGCGTATCACCCTCAAACAAACGGGCAAGCCGAAGTGACTAATAGAGGTTTAAAACGAATACTCGAAAAAACCGTAGGGTTAAATAAAAAGGAATGGGCTGATAAATTAGACGATGCTTTATGGGCTTTTCAAACAACAATAGGTACAACCCCGTATAAGCTAGTCTATGGAAAAAGTTGCCATTTGCCAGTAGAAATTGCACACAAAGCCTACTGGGCAATCAAAAATGTAAACTTGGATTTAGAATTTGCTGGTAAAAATCGATTTTGTCAATTAAATGAATTAGACGAGCTTAGGAATTATGCATACTCAAACTCTGAAATTTATAAGGAAAGAATGAAAAATTTGCATGACAAACATATTAAACCTAATGAATTTCGGGTAGGGGATCTAGTTCTTTTGTTTAATTCACGACTTCGATTGTTTCCTAGTAAATTAAAGTCTAGGTGGTCCGGACCTTTTTCCATCACCCACATTTTTCCACACGGCGCAGTAGAAATTAAATCTCGAAATGGGCCACCATTTAAGGTCAATGGCCAACGGCTGAAACTCTATCAAGGATTCATTGAGGATGAGGAAGAAGAGATCTCGCTTCAAACAGTGGAAGAATAAAAAAACATCATGCCTGGTAAGTTACGAACGATTGAGACGACAAAATAAAGCGGTAAGTTTTCTAACCATAGCTTATGGGAAAAAGGGGCACTCACACGAGCACTAAAAAAAAAAAACTTGCTCGACACGAGGTCGTGTCCGCTGGACACGGGGCCGTGTTCGCGCTTCGGACGGGATAAAACCCCTTTTTCAAAACAGTTTCTTCATTCCACACGCCCCGTTTCCCCACAAAAGCTCTGGTTCCAGACGATTTTTCGCAAAATTTCGACGTCTCCTATCGATCTAACAACGTCAAGGTATGATTCTATCACTCTTAGTAGTTAGATTAGTTACTTGCATGTAGTTAAAACACCAAAAATTTGGGGAAAAATCTAGGGTTCTTGAAGTTCATCCGGATCAAACCTCAAATTTTTGTTTAGATCTGTTTGCATTTAGTTAGATTAGTGTTAAGGAAAGTAAATACACTTGTATTGTTCATAGATTCACCCGATTTCTTACAAAAACCCCAAACCCTTGTTCTTGAACCGAAAAAGATAAAATTGATGGGGTAAACGGGATATTTTGGGAAAAACGGTGTTTAGGGTTTCATTTTCGGGGGAAACCGCACCTATTGGACCAAAAATTTTCAAGTTTTCGAAACCGGGTCGAAAAATGGGATTTTTGAGTAACAGACCTCTGGACACGGGGCCGTGTCCGCTGAACACGGGGTCGTGTCCAGGCCGCTGTTTGCAGTTTTGTCCGAAAATATTTCTGTTTCGTGCTAACTTTTGGTGTATTCTTGCAGATGGCCAGAAAGTTCACAAGATTCAACGCCAATGAGCTAGATGCAAGAGCTCGATACGAGCTTCTTCAAACAAGGCCGGAGGAATACCCGAGGCAAGCTTGCACAGAGCTACTAACCATGGTGAATCAGATTGACCGTTTCAACAACATTGTCACGGGACCACTCAGAGTCGCACTAACAACTCGACTCCGTTCCGTTCATGAATGCACCTTGGAATTTTATAGCACCTTTGCATTCACTTCAAGGTGCGACCCGTTCGATAATGACGGGGTGTCATTCCGGTGTGGCGGAACGAGGTATTCGATCTCTATGGCACAATTCGGGTCGATTATCGGGTTGTATGCGGAAGAGGATGCGGGAAACGAAGAAAATACCGGGGGATTGAGAGAGATTGAAGACAACGAACGCCAAGCCATGTGGGCTCAGATTGGGGAAGGGTTCTACAATCCGAGCAGCACTAAGAGTACCAAGCTGAGGGATCCGCTATACAGATACATTCATAGGCTCCTCGGCTACTCTCTTAGCCAAAGGCATGACAGTGGTGGCGTCGTTGGGTTAAGAGATTTGCTTGTCCTCCACTGCATTCACAACCGCAGGCCGCTCGATGTTCCGTTCCTCATGCTCCGAAACATGCATCACAACCACCTTGCTAGTGCACCAACTCCTATTTTCTTCGGGGGATGGGTGTACCGTCTCTTCAAGCACTTCGCCCACATACCTAGGTCATTTGAGAGGAGCCCATGGTCGGGTACGGTGGATATTCACATATGCCGCTCAATGAACCTGATTTATGAGGCAGAAGACGGGACGGTAACCTTTCAAAGGATGCAAGGTCATGCATGGAACCCGCAAGAAGCGCTTGTCCTCCCAGCTCCGCAACATCATCAGTACCACTACCAACCCCACGGTGATCCGGGCCAATCATCCTCCTCGGGAGGCGGTTTTCCTAACTTTCAAAGTTTGCATGATTTGTTGCAGGAAAACCTCATGTGTACTCGGAACACCTATAACATGGCGAGCAACACCTACCACCGGGTCGGAGCTATCGAGAGAAACCTATCCGAGATCCAAGACGATGTCGGATACATACGAGACCACATTGCACGCCATGGAGGGGATGATGACGATGATGATGATGACGATGCTATGGAGTAGGCGAGAGGAGCAGAGGAGGAAGCAGTTGATTGATGACTCCACAGGTTTAAGTCCCTTTATCTATCGAACAATTGGTGACCTGCGTGCCAAGTGTTAAACAATTTACTTTTCCTAACTATTTCTGCATTTTATTTTTATTTTTCTTTTACTTTATGCTTGGAACAATTAACTATGGTAATGTAGGATGTTTATGTTGCTTGGTGTGGTATTAAGTGATGAAACAGGTACAAACCAAGGCTTGGGGTGCTAAGCCTCAGCACTTATAGGGCCAGGATGGAAAAACCGGGGGAAGAAACCTGTTTTTCAGGCTTTCAGACTGTCCACACGGGGACGTGTCCAGCCAACACGCCCCCGTGCTCACCTCCCAGACCTGCTGTTTGGCTACTGTCCTGCAGATTTTTGTCAGACACGTGGCCGTGTTCACCTTCTGTAAGTTTTCGTTACTGGCAGTTCGCCACGGGGTCGTGTCCAGTGGACACGGGGCCGTGTCCAGACTACCAGTAACATAAGTCTTTGCTTTTTACACCATTTTACACATCTAATCAACCTAAAAATTTATTTTTTGGGACACATTGAGGACAATGTGTAATTTAAGTGTGGGGGGGGGGGGGGATGCTAAAACCTTGAATTTTGCAAGTCCTAAATACAAGCCTTACACAAAACTCTATTGGAACCGCTAATCACCCCAAATTTTTTTCAAAAATTTCATTTTTCTTACTTATCTAGGTTTAACTCGGGAAATTCAAGTTCTCAAAAAGGTTATATTTTTACAAATTTACAACCGATAGCGTAGTGATAAAAAGAACCAACATAAGAAAATTATGAAAAGGCATGGCAAACTTAGTTAAAATTTGATTATATATACTTGATCACATAAAAACCCATTCCCACAAAAGTGAGTTTTGAGCCTTTATTGAGCATACAATTACATATCTTTAGACTAAATGCTCATTTTTCGTTTCTTGTGTGAATAGCCGCTTGGTTCTTACAACTCTAGAACTTGCCATGACGATACATTCCCGGTCCTTATCAACTTAAACCCAAGTAAGTAAATGATGGAGGCATTAGGACTAACCCTTTTTATTTCTACACCATTATTTTTCTTTTTCTTTACCACCTACCCAAATAATCCCTCTAGTTAACCCCTTTGAGCCTAAACCTTTTCATTTCATCACCCAAACCAAAAACCCTTTTACCCACCAAATTTTTTTTATTTTTTACCCTTTGTTTTAGTAACAAGTTCGGTTCTTTTTCGTATGATCGATCAAAAAAAATATATGTGTTGATGATGAAGCAGAAAAGAAAATAAACAAACAAGTTCATCAAAAATAACTTTGTTTGAATAAAAGCTTCATCAAAATAAAAAAGTTACAAAAATAGAAAGTCTTACGAAAACCGACACTTGTTACGCTTTTCGCCCTTTTTCTACTAACCACTATCCCAACCACCTACCTTTAACCCAAGCCTAACCCTTAACCCACAAAGTCCTCTTGATATTTACAAAGGTATAAAAGTTAAAAAGGAGGAGGATTGATTGCTTGGCAAGCTTATGGTAGGAATAAGTTCCATGCCGCTCTCGAGTGATTCACTAAAAATACACCTTCGGCCGAGTGTGAGTGATTTCTCCCGTGAGGTATGTGAACTTGTATATAAATGGAATTTTAAAAAGGCATGTTATGCCCAAATAAGTAATTTCTCCTATGAAAAGTTCTAAATAAATCATTACGAATAGGATTGTAAATAAATAAAAATAAAACCCAAAAAGATCTTGGATTCCCAACACTCTACGACAAGCCAAAAACCTTCTCTTCTACCCATTCCATTTGGGAGTGTAAGCCACATACTAAAGAGTTTTGCTTGAGGACAAGCAAAAGTTCAAGTGTGGGGGTATTTGATGTGTGTAAAATGCAACATATAAATTACATCAAATAAGGCATAAAACTAACCCTTTTTAAGTACTAATGTTGGAAAAGGAGTGTTTTTGTCATCGTTTTGTATTTTCAGGATTAAATGAGCTCAAATTCACAAAAGAAGCAAAAAGACAGCTAAATCTAACATAAATACAAGGAAAGGAACATAAGTGGACTGCCCGACCCCTCAACGGCATCTTCCAAAGCAAAATAGAGAAGGCAGAAGACTGAACACGCCCCGTGCTCAGCCAGCACGGGGCCGTGCCCAAGAAGCAGCAGAAAAGACAAACCTATAGAAGCTTCTATTGCCCACCACGGGGCCGTGCCCAGTGAACACGGGGGCGTGTCGAAAGTACAGCAGGCGCATTAATTGTAATTGCGAATTACAATTAATGAGGAGAGAGAGTGTCAGACAGGCACGGGGCCGTGCCCAGCGGACACGGGGCCGTGCCCAGCTCTCTGTTCAGCCTATAAATAGGAGTGCTTGGATTCATTTCAACTCATCCCTTGGCACACCACCTCTCTCACACTTCATCCACCACCCACCACCATCACAACACCATCATCCACCACCATCATCCATTGTCCATCGTAGAGTGTGTGAGTCGTCTCGGGATCCAAGATTGATCGTAAGAGTTCTTGACAATCAAGGCCATGTTTGCCTAAGTCTCTTACATCACTTGGTGAAGACAAAGTGTCTAGTATAATACTTTTTATTTCTAATATTTTGCACTTTTTATTTGGTTTTGTATTAATGACTTTAATAACTAGTTACTTATGTTGAAGGTGATCTTTCCTTATCGTTTGTCCGTGGTGTCTTGGCATTATTTTACTGTCTATATAAAATAAAGGATTTTCACCATTCATATCTCCACGGTCTATATGGAGGTATGTTGGCTACCTGGTCGGGGGTTAAGGGAACGGTTTGGTAAAGGTCTTGCCATTGTTCAGCGTTTAGAGGTCCTGCAATGGACCTGGGTCAAATTTAGTAGGACCTCCTTCAATGCTTCACGGTATTGGATGGCGGGGGTCCAAACTCTTTGATCCCCTCATAAGTTAACTACTATTAATACTATAACCCGGCTATTTAGGACTGTATCCCTGCTGACTCAGACTACTTAGCCGAGGGTAACGTCACCGCCAAAAGCGGGGCCTACCATAATATTGCATTAATAACTTAATTCATTATCTTCCAATAATCCACCCTTTTAGGATTGTATCCTTGCTGACTCAAACTACTGGGGTGAGGGTAACGTCACCTTCAAAAGAGGGGCCTACTACAATAACTAAGATAATCTCTTAATTATGTGCAAAAGTGCGGAAATAATCAAAGGTTATACTAGATACGAGTCGGAACCAAGTGATTCATCTTGTCTATCTGTTTTTCTTTTTTTTTTATTTTTATTTTCAACATTTTAGTTAGTTTTTATTTTTCTTAGTTTAAAACCTTTTTCTAAACTTTTTATTTTGATAAGACGTTGAGGATAAACCGGTACTAAAAGCTCTTGTGTCCTTGGACGACCTCGGTATCTTACCAACGCTATACTACGCTCACGATGGGTGCACTTGCCCATATGTGTGTTTAGTGTTAGTAAAATATCGTGTTTTATAAATTTAAAACTTGGCTAAAATAAGTGTTAAAAAGGGCTTAAAATATACACCTAATATATATAACACTTCACACGCATCACCTACAATTTGGGGTAAACATAAAGGACAAAACTTGTAATTTACTAAAAAAACCAATAAAATTAAAATTAAAATATAACATATAAAAACCTTTTCACGAATAAACACGAGCGAACATAAATGAACCTATTACCGAACATTCACGAACATAATTGAACGCCTTATCGAATATTCACGAACATAAATGAACGAATATATCCTTTGTTCATGTTCGTTTGTTTAGCTTAACGAATGGAATTTATTGTTTGTGTTCGTTCATTTAACAAACGAACGAGCAAAAACGAACCTCTCGCCGAACGCTTCACGAACTGTTTGTTGAACTTTCAGTTCATTAACAGCCCTACGCATGACAAACTCTATAAATAGAGTATGTCAATGCGCTTTGGGAGAGAACTTTAGAGATCTCTCATTTGGGTTGCTTTGTAAAGGAGGGCTAGGTATAAGGAAACTCTGTCTGATTGTTATTAGAATTGAGCATAACGTTAATATACACATCTCGTGCACGATTACAAGCTTTGTTTTTGGATTCGCCACTTAAATAAGGCTAAACATAGAACTCGCCGTATGCAAGATCCGGTTTTCGAGACTTTCATAGATAAATTTATTTCGTTCAAGTTAAAATGCTAGTTCATAACTTATAATCTATCAAAATTAAAGCAATTTGTTTGGTAATCAGGATAACCCATTACCCTTAAACTCATGGACATGTCAATACCTATCAACCAATGAGATTATGCGGAAGCAACCTTTAAGAGGTTATGGCAGGAAACCAATTCTTTTTTGGAAATTTTCTAGCCTATTTTCTGACTGTCTTGATTCTAAGTTCTTAATGCAATTACAATAGCAGTCAAGCATTTCCATTCATAACTATATTATAGGGGTGAGGGTATAGATGTATCAACCCTCAAATAAGTCCCACAATAATCCGTAATCATAATCCCAAACATGTACGATGAAATTATGTTTGAAAAATCAAATAAAAATGAATTTTTGTTCTGTCGCGGGCCGCGACCAACGAAGAAAGATCTCTCGCGGGGCGCGAGAGACTTGTTTCTATCCGGACACGTTGAGGGACACGTGTCGTCACACGTGTCAAGACCACACCATGACTCAGCATACCCTAAACCGTCCTACGGTTCCTCGCGGGCCGTGAAGGAAAAAGAAGAAACTCTCGCGGGGAGCGAGAGACTTCTGTTTCAGCTATAAATAGAACGAGCTCTGCACATTTCAATTCGTTCAATTCTTTTCTTTCTCTTAGCCTCTATTATAACAAAATAATAGCTCGGTATTATACTCTAAAACCCGAATCTCTACCCGTTATTAGGGTAATAACTCTAATCATTGGTACGATACTTTATCCGATCAATTGAAACCGATCCAATGAATGTTTAAGTGCTGCCCGTATACGGCTATACTTTGTCATTCATTGTGAGGGTTTTGATTTCGTGATTATCGTTAAATTTGAATTGGGTTAATACACTAATACGAGTTCCATTGTATCTAGAATTATAACTCATACTCAGGGAGCTGTCTAAACTAGAATACTTAGTGATTAAGAAACTTAGTGTTTAAGTAAAATTAATGGTTAAGTAAAACTTAGCAGTTAAGCAGCTAATTAAGTTAATTAATCGACTAAGTAAATTATGTAATTAACCCGTTAAGATTAATTAATCAGCTAAGTAAGATTAATTAATCAGCTAAGTAAGATTAATTAAGCTAAGTAAGATTAATTAAGATAAGTAAGATTAATTAATCAGTTAAGTAAGATTAATTAACTAAGTAAATTAAATAGATATACATAAAAATAGATATATATGAGGAAGATGCATGGAAGGTGTAAGAGGATATATGTGTGGGTAGGAAGCTTCCTAGAAAATGTATAGGTAACTTCCTAGAAAAGGTATATGTAATTTCCTAGAAAGTACAAAGGAAACTTCCTAGAAATTTCATACTCCTTACCTATAAATAGGAGCCTAGGATTTCATTATTCTTTGCTCATTTCTTCTATTCTTCTCTCTATACGTTAGTGTTCTAACCAATAATCACCGATATGATATTCTTTCCGATCGATTCGGGAACCAACTAACGAATGCCAAAGTGCTGTCTAAATAAGACTATACTTTGTGAATTTCGTTAAGGTTCTGATCTCGTGACCATCATTAGGTTTGATATGGTTTTACACTAATACGTATTCCACTCTGTTAAACTATATGTTTAACTATCAGCAAACTCTGATCCATAAACTTACTATCAAATAAGATATTTAATCATCAGAAGATTCAGAACTATAAAGTAGATGCTTAGTTATCAGAAGGCGTAGAATCAAGACTGCATGCTTATAAGGTGAGTCATTCTGTTTTTATCAAAACTACTTTGTAAACCCTAAAATATTTTCCAGCTATATTTATAGGGATTAAGTATTTGTTATCTTAAATTTCTGCCAGTAAGTGGGGTATTGTGTGCATTACTGCTGTTTTACCACTTTTAGGTGAACGGACCTAAATAGTGATACACGTCACTTTTGGGTGAATGGACCCAAGAGTGATATGACCATAGTCACAGATCCAGTCGAGTGACAACTGGACCAGATAATTATAAGATAGGGACAATTGTAATCGCTCTTAATACTGTAAATTATAACAATGTGTCTTTTGTACAAATTGAATGTACTCACCACTATTTCCTGCTGACAAAACCTTTTTAAAACGCGTTTCAGGTGATTACAGTATATTGGAATAAGAGTTGGATACAACACCAAAAGGCTTACGGAAGTGGCTCATTTTCTCAATTAAATTAAATCAAGAAAAGCGGTTTTATGTATTCGAGATTATCCATATTAAAGCTACCTTTGCAAAACATGGGTTTATCCCATATGTTTACTAAATAAAATCCGGTGTTTCAAAACTCTGATATTTTTCCTAACTCACGGTCCTGATGAAATTTTCCACTACAATACTTTTCAAAATAAACCATCGGTACCACTTGGCTGCTTCACGGCTCCCGCTCCCGTCCAGGGTGGGGTCGGGGTTCGTGACAGAAGTGGTATCAGAGCCACTTGTTTAAGCAATTAGGTGTTGTAATAATACCTAAGTTTAAACGAAGAGTTAGGAATTAGATATTATCTGGTAGCACCCAGGATAGTATTTAGACTTGAACTTAAGAAAGATGCCTTAATATAAGCTTCAAGATGAGCTAATTACTTATATGGGTATAACATGGTAGATATTGGTATGCCGTAAGAATGATGACTAGAACATTTCAAGTACGATAAATAAGCAATAATACTTGATCACTGTTATTTCTTGTTTATTGGTACTACTTGGTTCTAGAATATGATCCGTCATGTGAATACAAATTTCTTTGATTCTTGATGAAAGCCTTAATAAAAGAGGCACTTTTAAAATCTTGATTTGAGAAAATCTATTTATGGGAAATACAATGATAATTACCTCTCCGACGAGAACCGGGTAAGATGGGGTTACCTCTCCGGCGAGAACCGGGTAAGAAGGGGTATAATATGTCAAACAAGTGACAAAATTCCCTATATAGCACTATGACCTGATGTATGACCTGCTAAATACATTGACCCTATGAATGGTATGTATATTATGATTATATAGATATGAATACCTATAAGGAAATCCAAAATCCACAACGATTGACAATTTAAAATAAATCATGAGCATGTGTGTCAATGATAATTCGAGATTTCTCTCACATATATCTATAATTCCGATATCAAACATTATTTCGTTTGATCATCTGTCTCGTAACTCGTGCGACAAGATAAACGACGGGAACCCTTTAAGTTGGGACGCCATCGAAAGCATAAGAATTTCCAATACGTTACCCTAGACTATTAACGCAAGTTGTAAACGTATAAAGTTGTGCTAGTGCACCAGAATACACATGAAACTTAAACTACACGACAGCGGACGTCGAAGTATATCACACACGACTTTCGAAGCAAAACCTTTGGAAAACAGGATGGGGCACGACAATAACGATGCTAATCCTGCCAGTGGGAGAACTACTGATCGAAAAGCAGCAATTTACCACGTGATCCTACAAACAACATGAATCTCGCTGAGGTACGTTAGAACAAGATTTCACAACAATCGGTGCATAGCCTAATCAGACTCATAATTATTGGCGCTGCAAAAGAAGTCACATACCTTTACAATCCTCCTATTTCATTTATAACAAATACGCAATATTCGACATTCCATGGTAATGTCACTTAACAACGGTTATCATACGAAATTCCAGGTAAAGTTCTTAAATTCTGCCTTCTGCATATAATAAGTAGACTTTCGCATTTCTATTCCCCCTAATGGTCATCGTATCATGAGGATTTCTTTCATAGTAGCGAATATTTAGTTGTTTCATTTCTTGGTAAATCCACACGTTACACATGCACTGTTTGTTGCACATGTGGTTTGTTTGATTTATGAAAACCATTGGAAGGCTTCACTCCAAATTGTTGTTTTATCAAAACTTAAATATCATTTCGCTATACTTAATCTTTGCATTATAATCTAGATGAACCACATTATTTCAAAGCAATGACTCTTTGATATCGAGTCGATGAATTTCTTGAAAAACTCAATTTTCTTTTGAGTAGCATACATGGTTTTTGTGGTGACCATGTCGGAACTTTGATACATGAACTCGTTGTTGGATTGTGTTTAAACCAAGTTCAATTGTTTGAACTTGCTCGCAATACATATTCCATTCAAGGTCCCATATGATGGATTGAGGCCATCATATTCGAAATAATCCCAATAAGCACTTCACTTATTTTGAACCCTAACAGGCTTGTTTGGTCTTCGACTTCATTAAATCGTTTCTTTGATCACGATCACCTTGTGGTGAAGTTTTCACAAATTTGAAGCTTGCACTTATCTCGTTTGCACATATCATGTACGAATTTAATTATTTATTGAATCCGCTTTGTTTGTTTATCATATTAAAGCAATCTTAACACAATCGTGTGATAAGATAATGGTACACAAATTCATGTTATATTTCAGTGTATCTCTTAACGGTTCTTACAACATCAATCGAGCATTTCGTGATCTTTATTGCTTTATCATCTTCGATAGGAAAACATTATTCAATTGTTTCATTTTCAATCGAAAATCCTACTAGGTTTGTTTGAAACAAACATTCGGATTGACTTCGTTGAACTTTCATTTTCAAACACGGTGAACTCGTTCGGTCACCGCTATTATTACTATGACACCTTGTGGCGTTGATAAAAACTTGTAGCTTGAGCTAATTTATATACGTTTCGCTTGACTCATCCTTAAAAAGTGGTCTTAATACAACTATGCGTTAAGACGATGATACACTAAACTCTGTTGTATTTCGGTGTATCCTTGTAATTCAATAATGTCAACACACTGATTCTTCCTCATATTATGATTCGATAAGTGACACATCATCTTCGTACTCCTATTCAGTTGAGCTTGTAAATGATAAATCTTCCGTAATTGACAACCAAGGTAAATTTTCCTTTGACAATGAATTCTATTGTTTCTAAAAGTAACTCGATGTAGAAATCTATTGGTCATAAATCTTTCTTTTAGTCTGACACATGTAAACTTAGTCATTCTGATGATTATATCATTACACTTTGACCCTTTGATACCTATTTCTGGAATTTATTCAGTTGGACCTTTGAGTTCTATTTGTTGTAAACTGTTCTCATATCCAATTTGAACATATTTTGATTCAATTACAGTGTCAATTAAAGACGTGACATAACCTCAAAGAGATATCATAGCCCAAATCTCGAGGACGAGATTTAAAACAAGGTGGGGAGAATGTAACAACCCTCAAATAAGTCCCATAATAATCCGTAATCATAATCCCAAACACGTACGATGAAATTCTGTTTGAAAAATCAAATAAAAATGAATTTTTGTTCTGTCGCAGGCCGCGACCAACGAAGAAAGATCTCTCGCGGGGCGCGACAGACTTGTTTCTATCTGGACACGTTGAGGGACACGTGTCGTCACACGTGTCAAGACCACACCATGACTCAGCATACTCTAAACCGCCCTACGGTTCCTCACGGGGCGCGAAGGAAGAAGAAGAAACTCTCGAGGGGCGCGAGAGACTTCTGTTTCAGCTATAAATAGAACGAGCTCTGCACATTTCAATTCGTTCAATTCTTTTCTTTCTCTTAGCCTCTATTATAACAAAATAGTAGCTCGGTATTATACTCTAAAACCCGAAACTCAGCCCGTTATTAGGGTAATAACTCTAATCACTGGTACGACACTTTATCCGATTAATTGAAACCGATCCAATGAATGTTTAAGTGTTGCCCGTATACGGCTATACTTTGTCATTCATCGTGAGGGTTTTGATTTCGTGATTATCGTTAAAGTTGAATTGGGTTAATACACTAATACGAGTTCCATTGTATCTAGAATTAGAACTCATACTCAGGGAGTTGTCTAAACTAGAATACTTAGCGATAAAGAAACTTAATAGTTAAATAAACTTAATGACTAAGTATACTTAGTGTTTAAGTAAATTTAATGGTTAAGTAAAACTTAGCAGTTAAGCAGCTAATTAAGTTAATTAATCGACTAAGTAAATTATGTAATTAAATCGTTAAGATTAATTAATCAGCTAAGTAAGATTAATTAATCAGCTAAGTAAGATTAAATAAACTAAGTAAGATTAATTAAGCTAAGTAAGATTAATTAATCAGTTAAGTAAGATTAATTAACTAAGTAGATTAAATAGATATACATGAAACTAGATATATATGAGGAAGATGCATGGAAGGTGTAAGAGGATATATATGTGGGTAGGAAGCTTCCTAGAAAATGTATAGGTAACTTCCTAGAAAAGGTATATGTAATTTCCTAGAAAGTAATAAGGAAACTTCCTAGAAATTTCTTACTCCTTACCTATAAATAGGAGACTAGGATTTCATTATTCTTTGCTCATTTCTTCTATTCTTCTCTCTATACGTTGGTGTTCTAACCAATAATCACCGATACGATATTCTTTCTGATCGATTCAGGAACCAACTAACGAATGCCAAAGTGCTGTCTAAATAAGACTATACTTTGTGATTTCGTTAAGGTTTTGATCTCGTGACCATCATTAGGTTTTATATGGTTTTACACTAATATGTATTCCACTCTGTTAAACTATATGTTTAACTATCAGCAAACTCTGATCCATAAACTTACTATCAAACAAGATATTTGATATTTAATCATCAGAAGATTCAGAACTATAAAGTAGATGCTTAGTTATCAGAAGGCGTAGAATCAAGACTGCATTCTTATAAGGTGAGTCATTCTTTTTTTATCTTAACTACTTTGTGAACCCTAAAATATTTTCTAGTTATATTTACAAGGATTAAGTCTTTGTTATCTTAAATTTCTGGCAGTAAGTGGGGTATTGTGCACATTACTGCTGTTTTATCACTTTTAGGTGAACAGACCTAAATAGTGATACACGTCACTTTTGGGTGAACGGACCCAAGAGTGATATGACCATAGTCACAGATCCGGTCGAGTGACAACTGGACCAGATAATTATAAGATAGGGACAATTGTAATCGCTCTTAATATTGTAAATTATAACAATGTGTCTTTTGTACAAATTGAATGTACTCACCAGTATTTCCTGCTGACAAAACCTTTTTGAAACATGTTTCAGGTGATTACAGTAGATTGGAATAAGAGTTGGATACAACACCAAAAGGATTACGGAAGTGGCTCATTTTATCAATTCAATTAAATCAAGAAAAGCGGTTTTATGTATTCGAGATTATCCATATTAAAGCTACCTTTGCAAAACATGGGTTTATCCCATATGTTTACTAAATAAAATCCGGTGTTTCAAAACTCTGATATTTTTCCTAACTCATGGTCCTGATGAAATTTTCCGCTGCAATACTTTTCAAAATAAACCACCGGTACCACTTGGCTGCTTCACGGCTCCCGCTCCCGTCCAGGGAGGGGTCGGGGTTCGTGACAGTTGATGCATCCCTACTTTTTAAGTGCACATCCCCCCAGAGGGAGCGTATAGGGCTATGAGGGGAGTATATGGTGTGAAAGCATTAAATGTGTCAGAAAAGTAAATCTATACGCCTCTCATTGCCCTAAAAGCAGCGTATAAGATGGTGGTAGTTGAAGCATTAAACCTTATACGCCTCTCATTGCACTATGAGCGGCATACAGGTATGATATTTGATGAATTTAAGGTATAAAAAATGACATGCAGCGAGTTCAGACTGAAAAGTCTGAAAAGGTGACTCGTATACGCGCTCATTGACCTATATGCGAGTCATTGTTCGAGAAAATGTTATTTATCCAAGCATACGGGACTTATTTCATTAAGATGTTGAAAACACACAAAATACTGATGAAAATGATGAAAATTCTCAAAAAAAAAAACGTCGGTTGAAACCGTGAAACATAAAGATGTCGCCTTGGGACATTGGTATTGTTTTTGGTGAAGATTCGAACCAGTCATATGTCTCCAAAAGCATTTGGTTATCTGGCGTTGATCGAGGTGAGGAGGAGGTTATATCTATGCCTCGTTGTGATAACGGGGGTGTGCGTCCCGTGTTGCCTGATTTGAACCAGGTGTTCGTAGATGAGGCAGAACTATCTTACATGGCCCAAAGTTATCCGCAACACGAATACGGGACTTACCATTCGTATATGGAAAACCAACACAAGTTAGAGTATGAGGAAGGTGCTAATGACTTTGAGGAAAATGATAACGAAGTCGAGGAAGGTACCAAGGACTTTGAGGAAAATGATAACGAAGTTGAGGAAGGTGTAATACACTTTGAGAAATGTGATCACGATGATGAGGAAGGTGTTGATGACGACAAAGGTGCTAACGAGGAAAGTGTTGACGACGACGAAGGTGCTAACGACGACGAAGGTGCTAACGAGGAAGGTGCTAACGAGGAAGGTGCTAATGACCAGAAAAAAACAAAAAAAAAAGTATGACATAACCGTCAATTACGTGTTACTCGTTATATATAATGTTTATATAATTTTAGAGTGAAAAAAACTGATTTTGTATACGTGTTATTCGTTATATATAATTTTATTAGTTATGAGAAAACTAGAAAATGTATGGCCCAACCCGAACCCGACTCGAAATTTCATACAAACCCGAAAATTGTATCATACATATTAACCCGACCCTAACCCGGACCCGACCCGAAATTTCATACGAACCCGAAAATTATGTCATACATATGAACCCGACCCTAAACAACCCTAGCCGAACCTGACCCGAAATTTCATATAAGCCCGAAAATTGTGTTATACATATTAACCCGGTCTGACCCGACCCAAAATTTCATACAAACCCGACCCTAAATTTTATACAAACCCGAAAATGTGTAATACATATTAACCCGAACCCGATGTTCAACCCGAATTATTTTTATTATTTTTCGACAAATTAATATATTAATTTCATTTATGTGAATTTCTATTTAATTCAACCAAGTGTAGTTCTATACGCCTCTCATTGACTTATGAGCGGCGTATTGAAGTTTTGTTTCCTTTTATAGCTAGAACAGAGATCCCAAACGGAAGTACATACGAAAAGGGAAGTTTTGGACCACGCGAGAGGAACTTTGGATCACACGATGACGATCCGTAAGTGCACTGGTGTGCGTTAGGTGTAATATGTTTTTATTAATATTTTAAGCCCATTTTACACATTAGTCAATATAACAACCCTCCAAAATATTTTCGACAACCCTAATATAATTAGAATACCCCGATGGATCATGAGAAAACTAAAAAACTAACTAAAAAAGTTTAAAAACACACCAATTTTTTTTAAATTTTTATAAAAAAATCACAGGTCTTTATGCATGGAAAAAAAATAAAAAAAAAGTTTTTTTGTTGTATTGCACATGTGCACTATTACGGATATAGTGCACATGTGTAGTACACATATAATGCACATGTGCAGTACAACAAAAAAAAATTTAAAACTTTTTTTATATATAAAAACTAGCATTTTTTATAAAAAAAATGTAAAACAAATTTTTGATATTTTTTTAGTTTTTTTTAGTTAGTTTTCTAGTTTTCTCATTTATATGTAGTTTTCTCATGATCCTCTCCCTACCCCAATATGTCTTAAAATACACCCCGTATACGAAATCCGAACCCAAAATACAATATATAATTAAAAATAAAATAAAAATCAAGTTTTATTTGTCGCTCGCGGGCCGCGTAGACCCTTAGGGTCTCTTACGCGGGGCGCGAGAGCTCCATGTCAGGGCGACACCCTGAGCTGCCACGTGTCATCATCGTGTCGAAGCTAAACTTGACGAATCAGCAACCCTAGCCCCTATTACTCTACTAAGCGGGCCGCGTAGCCCTTGGCTACCACTTACGCGGGTCGCGAGGGAAGACGAAGGGTCACCTATAAATAGAGATCTTTGGCCTTCAGTTTCAATCGCTCAATTCTCGATCTTTCTCTCTATTTTCTGCATAGAAATTATAATAGCAGGCAAAATACCCCCCTAATTAACGAAGTTCTACCTCGTTGTAAGTATCATAACCCCTGTTACGTATTTGATACGCTGCCCGATTGATCCAGGGTTCCGTAACGGCTATCGTGGTTCTGCCCGACGTAGTCGTTGGAATGTCGTCTCGGGGAGGGTATTACTAATGTAAATATTGGGTTATTATACTAACACGTGTGTATTTGTGTAATTTATAGATAATCACCAGGAAACCTTTAAAGGAAACCCTAAGACACCAAAGTGAGTAATCCTCTTTTTGTGTAAACCTTTTTGTGAGTAATCTCCTTTTTGTAAACTGTTTTTACAAAACCTTAAATATTTTACAATGTGATTAACAGTGATTGAGTCTTTGTAATTCTTCAATTACTGCCGGCAGTGTTGTAAAAGTCGCTAGGCGGTCCCTAGTCGGCCGACTGGGGAGTTGGGAGTAATCGGAGTACTCGGAGAGTACTCGGGGAGTACGCGGACATGGTAAATATAAAGAAAATTAATTGTTATATATTATTTATGTGTTAAAATAAGCATAATTCATGTCAACTGGGTATAATTTAAAATGAAACATGTTTAAAGTTCAAATATTCTGAATACAAGTCCGAGTAGTCCGAGTACAAGGCCGAGTAGTCCGAGTATAAGGCCGAGTAGGCCGATTTTGACCGAGTTTGACCGATTAAAAGTTAACAAACCACGTTGACCGCCTAGACCGACTAGGCCGACTAGGCTCCGACTAGGCCGACTAGGACCGAGTACTCCCGAGGCCGACTAGTTAAGACCGCCTAGGAGGAAGTCGCCAAGGTGGAGGTCCGAGGACCGAGTACTCGCCGAGTACTCGGCCGAGGAATCCGACTTTTGCAACACTGACTGCCGGTATGTTGGGGTTTTGTATACAAAATGTGGAACACGTTACCATTGGACAAAGAGTTATGTCACACCCCGAAATATCAGAGCATTGGCGTGACTGGACCGGTATCTTCATGGCACAGCGGAAGAAAATAAGCTAAGACTTTTAGTATGTGAACGCCTACTAAGTACTCGACTCTTCATGGTTCTCATATTCCAACCGTGCCTTGTCTTAAAATGCAACCTGAGAAAGAAACATGCGAAAAATCAACATAAAGTTGAGCGAGTTCATAGTTTGTTTGTAAAAGATTTGAAATAAATCTTTTTGAATAACCGGTTTTTGAAGTATTGTTGAGAAAACGAATTTTAAATCATTTTCTTGTCAAGTTATACAGAAGCTTTGTATGAAAACATGGTATGTATCTTGTATAATTCAAGTATTTCTGTATGTATCATGTATTCTTGTATAAATCACGTATTCTTGTATGTATCATGTTTTCTTATATAAATCAAGTATTCTGTATGTATCTTGTTGTTAATGGGTTGCAAGGCCATTAACATGTGACACGACATAGGAAGTCACCAAACCATAGGCATTTTTCTATAGTCGATTCACGACTGAGACACAAAAACACTTCTTGGTTCTAGTTGTCACCAAGAGTGGGGCTGCCCTGACACCCGTTAGATCTAACCTTTTGTTCTGCGGTCTAAGTATGTACACGATTAATGGTGCTTATGGTACCCTATTCGTGACACTATTTCTCGTATCATTCCTCAAACGCATCATACTTGGTACTAGTTATCACCAAGAGTGCTTCTTGTTTTTGTATTCATCATATCAAGTATCAATTTTTCAGTTCTTGTATTCTTTATGTCAAGTATCAATTCTCATGTGTTTGTATACTCTTGTATTTGTATTTTCTCGTAGTTTAGAAAACTAGAATTCATGTGTAAACGCTTGTTTGAAAAACCGGTATAAAACATAAGCTTTTCGTAAACCATTTGTGTCAGATAAATCTTGCTTGTAAAATGGTTTATAAATATGTGATTCTTGTATGCTTTGCAAAAAGTGCATGTCTTTCCACCCCGAAAACATTTAGAAAAAATGTAAAACCGTAAAAGGTGGGGTTATGAACTCACCTGAATATTCCTGTGCAAAGCTAGCTAATTACGACTTCGCGATGTCGTTTCCAAGACTTGACTTGCTAGCGTGCATTCTACAATATTCCTAACACGGAATATCTAATAAGTTTCTAAATAACGCAGTAACTAACTACGTGTAATCGAGCTCTACCGAACGATATGACGGTAAATTGTCAACTTAACAGAAGCGAAGAAGTTATACTTGTTAGCTCGTTTTAAGAAGTCGTATGTTGATATAAAGGAATATTCGTATGAAAGTAATAAGTAATATATAATAAACTCGTATTATATATATTGCGTTTTGTGTATATTTGCCAAAAATATACGTATGTGCCGTCTAGGCGTATAAAATAAATATAACAGTTATATTTATTTTGTAAAAGAATCGTCGACTTGTATTGGAAAATAAATATATAACTATATTTATTTATAAAAGGAATCGAGTTTGTTTGAAATAAATATAATAATAACTATATTCATTTTTGTTGTCGAAATAATTTCCGTATCTTTGTTCTCGTAAGTTGTAAGTCGTTGTCGAAAAAAAGCTTTACATTCATATCTTGTTTTTCAAAAGTCGCTTTATATCAAAAGCACGTTTTGTTTTTACGGATTCTCTCGAAAAACGGGCAGAGTTTCCTCTGATTTTGGATTAACCCGACAATAAAAAGTTGTCGTATTTTATCAAACTCAACAATAATTCATTCAAACAATATATAAGGTTTTATCAATACGACCAGAATAAAACGTAACTAAATTATAATGACTTGGTTCGAGCTCGTCACGACATTAATAAAAATCTTAAAATTAGTGTGAATAATATTCGTTCTAAATTTTTACCGAGTCTTTCGCGTCGAGTCGTCGGACAGTTTGACTGAGTTGACCGGCTGACTTTGACCGAGTCAACTGAGTTGAGCCGAGTCGAGCCGAACTACACCGAGTCGAGCCGAGTTGGACTGAGTCGATACCCGAACCGTCACGAACTGCTGATTTGACGGGGTTTGACCGAACCAAGGCTGAACTGAAGCTAACCCGAACCTGTTGACTTGTTTGACCGTCTGTTGACTGAGTTGACTCGGTTTGACCGAGTCAAACCGAGTTATACCGAACCCGAATTCTGAATTGCGTAAACCCGTAACGAACCGGGTCCTGAAGCTGAAAGTTTCCAAACCCTTGACTGTTGACCCGAGTTGTTGTCCCGAACCACACCTGAACCGAATCAAATCCTGTAACTGAGCCGAAGTTGAGCCGAAACATCATTGGCAACAACAAAATCATCATCACTTTTAATCTTCAGGAAATAAAAAGAAACAAGGTGGTGTTTACCGGAAAATTTAACGGATAAGGGCGAAGACCGCTGGTCCGAGGCTCTGACCGCCGGTCCGTGGCTCCGACCGCCGGTCCGTGGCTCCAATCTCTCTCTCTCTCTTGGTCTCTTTCTCAGTCGCCGATACGTCTCGTCGCCGCCGCCGTACCCCAGTCACCGGAGACCTTCGCCGGTTCTCTGTTTTCTCCGATCTCTCTCCTTTTTCTGATTTTTGTCACCGGAGACGAGGGAATGGGGGTGTATTGTCGTCGGTTGTGGGTGTGGTTAACAGGTTCACGAAGGAGAGAGGGGAGGGGGGTGTTGTCGGACCACCCCGACGCCGGAGATGGAGTCCGGTGGCTGGTTGCGTCGAGAAGGATGAACAGAGGGTCTGCACATTTGATTTGTTTGTGGGTATAGTTTTTGTTTTGTGAGGAAATTGATTCCTCTGTGTTTTGTTTATGTAATAGAGAGAGAAGGTGAGTTTGCTAATATGCAGACAAGACAAAGGCAATCAAGGGTATTTATAGAGGGGAGGGTTTTTATTGTCTTTTAAGTATACAAATTGTATTCAGGTCACATGTTTTATCTATTGAATCAATATCTCTTGAAGAGATTTGCAAGTATTTGCAAGACTTTATTATAAATTTTGCAAGGATTTCAAATCTTGTAGAGATTTGACAATATTTTGTAGAGATCTTATAAGATCTAATATATTATGTACAGATGTAGGCTTGTGGGTTTTGGGCTTGGGCCCAGGGCCCACAAGCCCATCTCATGTGTAAGTGGCCCGTAATTCCTACGAGACCCGATATTGCAACCAAAACACATAAAAATATTCGTATAACATCCATATTTGTCGGTGTCGTCAGTATTTCGTACGGTTTCAGGCCGTTGTCATTTGATGTTTCGCAGATTCCACGTGAATCTTCATACGAGTACTGTATAGCTGAACAAACGTTTCTGGGCACTCCAAGGGCCTGTTTAAGTTAATTAGCGTTGTAAGCACTATTTATTATCGCGTTAATCGCCAGTTAATCACGTAATTAAGGGCCGTAAATTACCGGTTGTCACATTCTCCCCCTGTTAATAAAATTTCGTCCTCGAAATTTAGACTACGTTAACTCCTCAGAGTTACGTTATGTATAAGTAAATGCGAATGATACCAAAGTGAACGATCATGAAATCGAATCAAGACTTATTCGAATGATGTGAATTCAAGGACGTATCACAAGATACAAGTGAATTCTAGAAATGATTGCACCCAATCAATGAATTTAGATTTCAACAAGCTCAAATGTAATAGTTTGCATGAAACGCTCGATCATGATCAGCCCAAGCTGCAAGTTCTACCGACGCCACAAGGTGTCGTAGTGAATGAAATAATTCAAATATGGCGGTGATCGAACAAGTATCACATGTGTTTTGCATAAATTAGCTGAAGCTACAAGTTTGTACTGACACCACAAGGTGTCGAAATCAACAAACGACTTAATGGAGTCGTAGACCAAACAAATCTACCACGACTCGGAACAATGAAACGCTTGTTAAAACGAATTCGAATATGATGCTTTCAATACATCATATGGTGTCTTGAGTTGAATATGTGTAATGAACAAGTTCAAACAATTGAACTTGATTTCGGCGCAAGCCGACAATGAATACATGTATCGACAAGAAACTTTCGGCATGGCCACAAAGAAATGCCGTGTAACTTGAAAAAGAAAAGAATTTTCAAGAAAATGTGTTGACTTGAGAACAAAGAAGCCAACAATTTCAATAATGCGGGTCATTCGAATCACAAACCAATAATTAGATTTAGCGAAATAATATTTGAACTTTAATGAAACGCTTATTCGAAACGAAACCACATGCGTAACAAACGATGCATGCGTATCATATGAATTTTCAAGAAATGAAGCAAATGACTATTCGCTGTACTGAAAGAAATGATTGTGACACAATGACCGTTAAGAGGAGTAGAGATACGGAAATCTACTCAGTAAGTGTGAAAGTCAAAATTTCAATAAAAGAAATTTAAGGACTTTACCTGGGGTTTTATGTGACGACCAGTAGTTATGTGACATTACCATGGAATGTTGAACATGGCGTGCTCGTCGTTAGCTGAAATTGGGGGAATACGGTGACTTGCGTCTTTTCCTTAGCATGACTCGTGTCGTTTGCAGGACCGCGTGCCAACTGCCGCTTCCTGATCGATAGTCGCGTGTGACGTACTTCAACCTCCGTTGATGTATAGCTTAAGTCTCACGTATGCCTGTGCGCTAGCGTTTCGTTTTGCGTAGAATGTGATGCACTCCGACATCTGTTGACGTAACATTTGAGTTTTATGTATTCTCGTGCACTAGCGTTTCGTTATGCGTAGGCTGCCTGCTCGGGAAGTTAAAACATCATAGACAATATGTATAATTGTGTGTGCCCGAATTAATATTTGCAGTTCCTACGTGATGACCTTTAATGAACTTCAACATAAGTTTCCGAAGGTCTTAAATGCATGTTTCCTAAGCTCTCAGAGTTTTGTGTACTGTATGCGACTGTTTTTATGTACTATGTATAAAACACCACAATAGCGTATGTTTGAAAACAAAATCTTGACTGTTTGATTTTTGGAAACGGTTGGAGACCATACTCGAGCCTTAGGCGTTCTGTATGTATTCAGGTTTTAATATTCTAAGTTCCCAGAGGAAAGTGAGGTTAGAGCCTAGGTATCTTTACAGAAAACCCTATTCGCTGTAACCTATAGCTCTGATACCAATCTGTCACACCCCGAAATATCAGAGCATTGGCGTGACTGGACCGGTATCTTCATGGCACAGCGGAAGAAAATAAGCTAAGACTTTTAGTATGTGAGCGCCTACTAAGTACTCGACTCTTCATGGTTCTCATATTCCAACCGTGCCTTGTCTTAAAATGCAACCTGAGAAAGAAACATGCGAAAAATCAACATAAAGTTGAGCGAGTTCATAGTTTGTTTGTAAAAGATTTGAAATAAATCTTTTTGAATAACCGGTGTTTGAAGTATTGTTGAGAAAACGAATTTTAAATCATTTTCTTGTCAAGTTATACAGAAGCTTTGTATGAAAACATGGTATGTATCTTGTATAATTCAAGTATTTCTGTATGTATCATGTATTCTTGTATAAATCACGTATTCTTGTATGTATCATGTTTTCTTATATAAATCAAGTATTCTGTGTGTATCTTGTTGTTAATGGGTTGCAAGGCCATTAACATGTGACACGACATAGGAAGTCACCAAACCATAGGCATTTTTCTATAGTCGATTCACGACTGAGACACAAAAACACTACTTGGTTCTAGTTGTCACCAAGAGTGGGGCTGCCCTGACACCCGTTAGATCTAACCTTTTGTTCTGCGGTCTAAGTATGTACACGATTAATGGTGCTTATGGTACCCTATTCGTGACACTATTTCTCGTATCATTCCTCAAACGCATCATACTTGGTACTAGTTATCACCAAGAGTGCTTCTTGTTTATGTATTCATCATATCAAGTATCAATTTTTCAGTTCTTGTATTCTTTATGTCAAGTATCAATTCTCATGTGTTTGTATACTCTTGTATTTGTATTTTCTCGTAGTTTAGAAAACTAGAATTCGTGTGTAAACGCTTTGTTTGAAAAACCGGTATAAAACATACGCTTTTCGTAAACCATTTGTGTCAGATAAATCTTGCTTGTAAAATGGTTTATAAATATGTGATTCTTGTATGCTTTGCAAAAAGTGCATGTCTTTCCACCCCGAAAACATTTAGAAAAAATGTAAAACCGTAAAAGGTGGGGTTATGAACTCACCTGAATATTCCTGTGCAAAGCTAGCTAATTACGACTTCGCGATGTTGTTTCCAAGACTTGACTTGCTAGCATGCATTCTACAATATTCCTAACACGGAATATCTAATAAGTTTCTAAATAACGCAGTAACTAACTACGTGTAATCGAGCTCTACCGAATCGTTGACCGAACGATATGACGGTAAATTGTCAACTTAACAGAAGCGAAGAAGTTATACTTGTTAGCTCGTTTTAAGAAGTCGTATGTTGATATAAAGGAATATTCGTATGAAAGTAATAAGTAATATATAATAAACTCGTATTATATATATTGTGTTTTGTGTATATTTGCCAAAAATATACGTATGTGCCGTCTAGGCGTATAAAATAAATATAACAGTTATATTTATTTTGTAAAAGAATCGTCGACTTGTATTGGAAAATAAATATATAACTATATTTATTTATAAAAGGAATCGAGTTTGTTTGAAATAAATATAATAATAACTATATTCATTTTTGTTGTCGAAATAATTTCCGTATCTTTGTTCTCGTAAGTTGTAAGTCGTTGTCGAAAAAAGCTTTACATTCATATCTTGTTTTTCAAAAGTCGCTTTATATCAAAAGCACGTTTTGTTTTTACGGATTCTCTCGAAAAACGGGCAGAGTTTCCTCTGTTTTTGGATTAACCCGACAATAAAAAGTTGTCGTATTTTATCAAACTCGACAATAATTCATTCAAACAATATATAAGGTTTTATCAATACGACCAGAATAAAACGTAACTAAATTATAATGACTTGGTTCGAGCTCGTTCACGACATTAATAAAAATCTTAAAATTAGTGTGAATAATATTCGTTCTAAATTTTTACCGAGTCTTTCGCGTCGAGTCGTCGGACAGTTTGACTGAGTTGACCGGCTGACTTTGACCGAGTCAACTGAGTTGAGCCGAGTCGAGCCGAACTACACCGAGTCGAGCCGAGTTGGACTGAGTCGATACCCGAACCGTCACGAACTGCTGATTTGACTGGGTTTGACCGAACCAATGCTGAACCGAAGCTAACCCGAACCTGTTGACTTGTTTGACCGTCTGTTGACTGAGTTGACTCGGTTTGACCGAGTCAAACCGAGTTATACTGAACCTGAATTCTGAATTGCGTAAACCCGTAACAAACCGGGTCCTGAAGCTGAAAGTTTCCAAACCCTTGACTGTTGACCCGAGTTGTTGTCCCGAACCACACCTGAACCGAATCAAATCCTGTAACTGAGCCGAAGTTGAGCCGAAACATCATTGGCAACAACAAAATCATCATCACTTTTAATCTTCAGGAAATAAAAAGAAACAGGGTGGTGTTTACCGGAAAATTTAACGGATAAGGGCGAAGACCGCTGGTCCGAGGCTCTGACCGCCGGTCCGTGGCTCCGACCGCCGGTCCGTGGCTCCAATCTCTCTCTCTCTCGGTCTCTTTCTCAGTCGCCGATACGTCTCGTCGCCGCCGCCATACCCCAGTCACCGGAGACCTTCGCCGGTTCTCTGTTTTCTCCGATCTCTCTCCTTTTTCTGATTTTTGTCACCGGAGACGAGGGAATTGGGGGTGTATTGTCGTCGGTTGTGGGTGTGGTTAACAGGTTCACGAAGGAGAGAGGGGAGGGGGGTGTTGTCGGACCACCCCGACGCCGGAGATGGAGTCCGGTGGCTGGTTGCGTCGAGAAGGATGAACAGAGGGTCTGCACATTTGATTTGTTTGTGGGTATAGTTTTTGTTTTGTGAGGAAATTGATTCCTCTGTGTTTTGTTTATGTAATAGAGAGAGAAGGTGAGTTTGCTAATATGCAGACAAGACAAAGGCAATCAAGGGTATTTATAGAGGGGAGGGTTTTTATTGTCTTTTAAGTATACAAATTGTATTCAGGTCACATGTTTTATCTATTGAATCAATATCTCTTGAAGAGATTTGCAAGTATTTGCAAGACTTTATTATAAATTTTGCAAGGATTTCAAATCTTGTAGAGATTTGACAATATTTTGTAGAGATCTTATAAGATCTAATATATTATGTACAGGTGTAGGCTTGTGGGTTTTGGGCTTGGGCCCAGGGCCCACAAGCCCATCTCATGTGTAAGTGGCCCGTAATTCCTACGAGACCCGATATTGCAACCAAAACACATAAAAATATTCGTATAACATCCATATTTGTCGGTGTCGTCAGTATTTCGTACGGTTTCAGGCCGTTGTCATTTGATGTTTCGCAGATTCCACGTGAATCTTCATACGAGTACTGTATAGCTGAACAAACGTTTCTGGGCACTCCAAGGGCCTGTTTAAGTTAATTAGCGTCGTAAGCACTATTTATTATCGCGTTAATCGCCAGTTAATCACGTAATTAAGGGCCGTAAATTACCGGTTGTCACAAGTTAGCCAATGGGTAATATGACCCACCAGTCAGGATTGACAGTACTGAATGAGTAATTGTGTAGATGTAAACATTGTAATCGCTCTCAATACTGTTAATTGATAAAACTCTTCTTGATTAAACTGGTATAAAAGTTACCTAAATAAAAGAAGATGTTTTATTCAATAAAATAGGGATTTTCCCTATGAAAATGTTTGTAATGAAAACTTGGGTCTCATCCCAATATGTTTAATATTATAAAATTGTGGTATTTACTCTGATAAAATATTTCCTAACTACGGTCCTGATGAAATTTCCGCTGCTAAATAATGACAAGTACCGATACCACCAAAAACTGATTCTCGCGGCCGCCCGTTCCCAGGACAGATAGGGGACGGGGGTTGCGACAGTCAAGTTTTAAATTTATAAAACACGATATTCTACTAACACTAAACACACACATGGGCAAGTGTACCCATCGTGAGTGTAGTATAGCATTGGTAAGATACCGAGGTCGTCCAAGGACACAAGAGCTTTTAATACCGGTTTATCCTCAACGTCTAATCAAACTAAAATTTTTAGAAAAGGTTTTAAACATGAAAAAAAAAATTAAAAATGCTGAAAATAAAAATAAAATAAAAACAGATAGACAAGATGAATCACTTGGATCCGACTCGCCTTTAATGTATCATTTGATGATTTCCGCACTTTTACACTTTTTAGGAGATTATCTTAGTTATAGTAGTAGGCCACTCTTTTGAAGGTGACGTTACCCTCAACCCAGTGGTTTGAGTTAGCAAGGATACAATCCCAAAGGGTCGGAATATTGAAAGATAATTAATTGAGTTATTAATGCAAAAAGTGGTAGGCCCCTCTTTTGAAGGCGACGTTAGCCTCGGCTAAGTGGTTTGAGTCAGCAGGGACACTATCCTAAATAGTCGGTTTAATGTATTAATAGTAGTTGACATATGAGGGGATCAAGCCATTCGCACCCCCGCCACCCAATACCGGTGGGTATTGAAGGAGGTCCTAGTAAGCTTGACCCAGGTCCTTGGAGGATCTATACACTAAACAAGGCAAGAACCTTACTAAACTATTCCCTTAACCCCCGACCAGGTAGCCAACATATCTCTATATAGACCATAGAGATATGAATGGTGAAAATCTTTTACTTTATATGGACAGTAAAGTAATGTCAAGACACCACGGACAAATGATAAAGAAGTTTCACCTTCAACATAAGAAAGCAAATAAAAAGTGCGAAAAAGATTAAAAATCAAAAGTAATACATTAAATGCTTGTCTTCACCAAGTGATGTAAGAGACTTAGCCAAACATGGCCTTTGATTAACAAGAACTCTTACGATTAATCTTGGATCCCGAGACTACTACACACACTCTAAGGTGGATGATGGATGATGGTGGTGGATGTGGGTGTTGTAGTGGTGGTGGAGTGATGTCAAAGTGAGAGAGAGAGGTGGTTTGCCAAGGGATGCCTTTGAAGTGAGCCAAACACCCCTATTTATAGCCTGAACAGAAGCCCGACCATGGCCCCGTATCCGCTGGACACGCCCCCGTGGCCAACCATTTTCTCTTCCTTCATTAATTGCAATTTTCTGTATTAGGCTCCACTCGACCCTGTGTTCGCTGGGCACGGCCCCGTGTGTAGAAGTGTATCTGTACTACCAAGATTTGCTAGATTCTGCGAATCTTAGCGTTGACCATGCTCTGTGCTGAGTTGGGCACGCCCCGTGGTGGGCAATGGAAGCTTCTACAGCTTTGTCTCTTTCTGCAGTCACCTGACCACGCCCCCGTGCTCAGTGGGCACGGGCCGTGGTCAGCCTTTTGTTTCTTGTTTTTGCTTGTGGAGATGCTGTCGAGGGGTCGGGGATGCCACGTTTATTCCTTTTCTTTGTATTTATGTTAGTTTTTGCTGCATATTTGTTCCTTTTGTTCATTTAAGCTCATTTGGTCTTGAAAATACAAAAGGAAGACAAAAGCACATTTTTTCCAACATTAGTACTAAAAAGGGTTAGTTTTATAGAGTCGTAAGAACAAAGCGACTATTCACACAAGAAATGAAAAATGAGCATTTAGTTTTAAAGATGTATGCTTGTATGCTCAATAAAGGCTCAAAACTCACTTATTGTGGAAATGGGTTTATAATGTTATCAAGTATATATAATCAACTTTTAACTAGATTTGTCATGTCGTTTCATGGTTTTCTTATGTTGGTTCTTTTTATCATGACGCTATCGGTTGCAAATTTATAAAAATATAACCTTTTTAGAACTAGTTATTCCTAAATTAAACCAAGACAAGTAAAAAAATGAAAAGTTTTTTGAAAAAAAATTGGGGTGATTAGCGGTTCCAATAGAGTTTTGTGTAAAGCTTGTTATTAGAACATGCAAAATTCAAGGTTTTAGCATCCCCCCACACTTAAATTACACATTGTCCTCAATGTGTCCCAAAAATAAGTTTTTAGGTTGATTGATGTAAAAAGGTGTCAAAAACAAGGTTTGGTGTTATTGGGCATCTGGCCACGGCCTCGTGCTGGGTGAGCACGGCCCCGTGGTCAGAGTGCCAGTAACAATAACTTACAAAAGGTGGCCACGGGGGCGTGTCTAGTGGACACGGCTTCGTGGCAGGCAGTTTTCAGGTAATCAGCAGGTACATGGTGGTGGACACGGGGCGTGCTGGCTGAGCACGGCCCCGTGGTGACAATCTGCAATCAAATCAAACAGATTTTTAACTTTCGGTTTTGGTTTCTGGGCTTGTGTAGCACTAATATTTAGTGCCTCCAAGCTCCCTAGGTACCTGTTTTTCTTAAAATACCACACCACACAACAAATAACAAACATCCTAACATACCAAAGTTATCATCCACATCACAAACTAAAAAGAAAAACAAAGTGCCAAAAAGTAAAAACGTTAAAGGAAAGTAGATTGTTCAACTTTGGCACGCAGGCCAGATAATTGTTCATAAGATAAAAGGGGTTAACCTGTTAGAAGCCGCAACCGTGTCATACCACCTCCTACGCCTTCGCCTCAATCCATCTCTTCATCTTCATCATCTCCTCCTCGGTACACCATATGCTCCCGGATGTGGCTTATGTCATCTTGCATGTCGGAGATGTTCCTCTCCATAGCTCCGACCCGGGTGTAGGTGTTGCTGGCCATGTTGTAGGTGTTGCGGGTGCACAAGAGGTTTTCCTGCAAAAGATCATGTAAGCTTTGAAAATTAGGAAAATGTAATACCTCGTAAAATCATGTCCAATATAGTATCGACACGTGTCATGGACTTTAAACGTGTTACAAATTGAATATGAGGGACTAAAGTTGACAAACAAAGAAAGTATATGTATATAAGGATTCAAAGTGTCAACATTTGATAATTATGCCTTTTAACAACCCTACACGATGTTTATACCCTTAAAACGAATGTATCATGAAGCATATGAAGCCATTTGTGGAAGAAAGTGAAAGTTTACAAGACGCGAGGGTTAAAAGTATCAACATGTTTAAGTTATACCTCTGAGTGACCTTTTAGCGAACCCGGAGCTTGTAACGATTAATAATACTCCCAAGAATAAGTGATAAAAATTTCACAAGGTTTCGATATCGTATGAGGAAGATACGTTAACTTTCGTAATTAAGGGGTTCTTGCTATAATTCGGTAAATGTCGGTTATACCCTTTTCTTGAATAAAATGAGTTTTACATAATATTTTGACACCAAACTTTTTGCTACTAATTTTATATAATAAATAAAACATTTTGAACTTTATAAACTGGTCAAAAACTCAGATTTCCTATTTAAACCCGAAAATCGCTTAAAACCGACTTTTACTCGTTTTAAGCGCATAGTATGAGTTAAAACTATTTTTGGCATATGAAACTTAATACCTACTGATGTTTTAAGTAAATTTTTATAATTAAACAGTAAGCAAAAGTTTGAACTCAGAATTCTAATTTTGACCTTTAAAGCTTATGTGAAATTTCCAAAATGCCCCTACGGTGCATAGTTTGGTTATAAAAGATAAATTTCACATATATGCAATACCCTACTGTTATGACTTATAAAAATAAATATTTTTACTGATTATATCAGACCTGAAACTCAGATTAGTATTTAAACTCTTTTATAACCTTTAAAATGACCAAAATACCCCTACTGGGCATAAATTGAGTTTAAATCCATTTTGGGCATAATGGAAGGTATCTTACTGATATCACAACATATTTAAGGTATATTAACTTAGGAAACCTGTTCATGACTCATTTGGTTACCCGTAACGCATTATTCGCGTTCGGTGTGGTTTATGTAACTAGTTTGCATAAATTTGCCGAAACGGGTCAAGCCTTATCATTTTTATCTGAAAATCCAGAATGTGTTTAGTTTACCCATATTATACAAGTATACAAACTTGTTGGGTCTAAACCACACTCTAATCTGGTCATCGCTTAATCGTGCGTTTTGAACCGTATATCTTCTTTTAAAACTAACCGGTCTAAGTTTAGACTTAATTAAGACCCGTTAGGAATCTAATAGGTTATTAATACCTTCGTTCCAGATTAGGAGACTAGTAAAAGATACTTGCACTCGCTGATTGTGATATATACTTGCTCAGGTAAATACTTTTAACTTATTTTCCGTTATACGGGCTTAGGATACGGTATTATAATAATACCGCTTGGTCGGGTATGTAATTGCTTTTAAATCGGATTGTGATTAATATATATTGCATAACCCGTTTTAATCTGTTTTGTTTGGTATATGGATTTTGGGGGGTTAATGACGATGTCCCGGATATCCTTGGCATCATTATTAAGAAAATGGCACGGGGTGTAGGCATACACCTGACAGTTGCGTATGTATAAAAAGGTACCCCCACAATAAGGAAAATTCCTTGTGGGTATTATACCTGTGGTGTGTCAGTTAATCTCATCCGGCTCTTCTAACCGGCCCTGACAGACGGCAAACATTTAAATTTGTATACAAGATTATTTTTAAATAATTATCCCAAGTTATAAAAGATATTTTGTGCCTTGTGCATTCAAACCAATTTTTTAAACATTTTCAAAATGAGTCGGTTAATTGTATTTACCAGTGTAAACTGACGTATTTTCCCTAAAGGCTAAGTGCAGGTACTAAACGGAATAGGCTGGCTACTCCTAGCATCAATAAAGAGTCTTGCAAGCTTAGATGTTATTAAATCTGTTGAACAATGATCTTTTGAACTTTGATCCGCATGTGGATCCTTACAACCATTTTGTAATACACTTGATATTACTTTTTATTCGGTTTATAATGATTTTATCTTTCGACTTCCGCTGTGTATTAAACTGTGATAATATAAATTGTCTATGATATCAACTACGTCACAATACTCCCCACCGAGCCCACTGGTAATACGTGAAAATATCGGGGTGTGACAGGTTGGTATCAGAGCCAACGTTGAGTGAATTAAACACTAGCCTTTTATGTTTAATCACAATGACACAGTTTGCACATTCCCCGACTTTCGAGTCTAGACAAAGAACTTAGGACTAATTCTGACTTATTTTGTTTTGTCCTTTATTGTTTCTTTTGTTATTCCTGTTGTTTGTTTTGACAGGGTCTACTAGAATGCCGCCAAGAATGCAAGGAAGAGGTAGAGGCAAGGGGCCACTCATCGCCCCCAACGATCACGAGGCCGGGCCTTCACACCAGCGAACTCCATCAGACTCTTTAAGCAAAAGTCCTCAGGAAAACTGGAGGACCTCTTTAGAACCCGCGAGGCGTTCAGTCTCGCTGAGCTCCTCACCTTCTTACCTAAATTCTTTCGGGACTCAGTTAGAGAACGAGCCCCACAACTCACGTCACTCTTTCATACCCCTTCAACGACCCAACACCCTACTTCCAAGCCGGTTCAACCCGGCAAACCAAATTAATGAGCCAATGGGTTATAACCCGTTGGGACCGGAGGACCATTTCTCCATGGACATGGAAGAAGATCCGGAACCTGCCGAGCCGCCAACCGGAACGCCTACTCACCCCCATCGAGATTTCGAATGGGTCACCCTTTCTTGGATCACCTTATAGTGGTCCCGACAGCTACGAGGCGAGGTTTAACCAATACGACTGGGTGTTTACTCCCAGTTACCACTCATTATCGCAGTAGCAGCAGCAGCAGGATCCCTCGGAGGATTCGCGTTTTGTAGCAGTTACTCCACCGCCACCACCACCAGTGCAGCAACAGCCTCCGGAGCCACTGAGGCGTAGAGATCAACCGCACGGATGTCCGTGCGAGGGGGAGTCCGTATCAGCACCCCTCAGCATTCAAGTGGCAGTCATTACTCGCCACTATATGAAGACCCACAAATGGGTGGGCCTTCGAACCCTGTTTCTGAGATAGAGTCTGCGCCAGTCGCACCGCCACCAGTGGGTTATGATAACCCAATTCCTACATACGCCAGTGCAGCGGCATACAAACCCTTTGAGCAGCCTGCCTACTCATGGTATAACTACTACAATGCCCCCAATGTTAACCCATACCTTGTAGCAGCCAACTACAATGCCCTTCATCCTGAAGGACCTTACGTATCCTCCTACCAAACCGGGTACCCACCTTATGGGTATCAACGCCCACCACCTCCTCAACCTCTGCAACATCAGCAGCCGCCGCAGCCGCCACTGTTATCGCCACCGCAACAACAGGAGATTCTACAAAGGTTGAACCAGGTGGAACAAGAGGTTCGGGAGGAGCGTAGAAACAACCGGGGATTTCTCAAGGGTTTGGCAAGCTTAATCAAGGGAAAGAGCAAAAAGGATCATTAAATCTTTTATTTATTTATTTGTATTTCTTTAATTTCAATCAAGTCCCTGCGTGGACATCTGTTTCTGTAACCAGTCCCTGCGAGGACTTGTAGTTTCTGTTTAGCCCCTGTGTGGGCAAGTTATTTCTATTAAGTCCCGTTTAGGGCGAAATGTACTCTTTTTAAATTTTAGTGGTATGTTATCATTTTTTTTGTCATTAAATGCATAAATTTAATATGTATGAAATAAATAAATAAATCCAAAATATGTCATTCCTTTTACAAGATCTGCCTTTAATATTAAATAAGAATCTTAAAGGCTTTGACCTAGCCTGCATGTCATTATAAGACCTGGCCATGATGGTAAAACCTGTTTAAAAAGATTCAATTCCTTGTTAACATCTGAAAATATGTTAACATTCCTGGCTAATGTGATTCGTAAAATCACACGTGTCACCCTTATATTAGATTATTCCAACTCTTTCTTTATTAATTTAAACATCCAATTCTGATGTAATGCCTACGGGCCATAATCATTGTCATATACGACAAAAGACAGTTGTAGCATATAACTCCCTGTCAAGAATGGGTAATGAACTATGAATCAAGCCTTAGTACCTCGATCCTATAAGATCTTGACTTAAAATTTAAATTGTCCATGTGACTTGGCCTTTTGTGCCATTATTATAACTAAGGGTTATTAATAAAAAAAAATCCTGAATGAAACACTTAATAAATTAACCAATATGGTTCATTAATACCATGGTTAATAAGTTAATAAGATGACAAATCTATTATAAACCTCTAAGAAATCATTGTCATCATTTTATGTAGCGATCAAGCTACATGGCAGAGTCTGAAGAAGTCAGCAGTCATCCAAGGGAGAATCATGATACTACTAGGATCAACGTAATTGGTGCGGAACTTCAAGCATTGATTGATAATGCTATTACCAAGGCCATAGATAGGCAGTTTAATGAGTCAGGTGGTACTCGAAGCAGGACCTTATCAGTACCCCATTCTAAACCTAAGACTCACTCTGAGGCTCATAGTAAGCCACCTCCTAAACATGATGGATCAAGGAGGGATGATGATCATCACTCCTCAAATCAGCATAGTGTTCCGTCGAAGAAGATTGAGCTCAAACAAGAACCACGTGGTAAGTCTTGTACATATAAGTATTTCATCTCCTACAAGCATAGAGACTTCACAGGGGAGAAAGGAGCCGTCGATTGTATGACTTGGCTCGATGAAATGGACACGGTGGTTGATATTAGTGGTTGTGCAGAGAAAGATATTGTGAAGTTTGTGTCACAATCTTTTAAGGGAGAAGCTCTAGCGTGGTGGAGATCACTGATTCAAGCTACATGAAAAGTCCACTTGTGTAGCATGTCTTGGGAGCAGTTCATTGCCCTAATCAAAGAAAATTACTTTCCTCAACACGAAGTTGAGAAGATCGAGACTGACTTCTTGGCCTTAGTCATGAAGAACTTAGACTGCCAGACATTACCTCACCAGTTTCAATACCATGTCTCGACTGGTTCCATATTTGGTTACCCCGGAACCAAAACGTATCGCTCGTTTCATTGGGGGTTTAGCCCCGAAGATCAAAGCTAGTGTGAAGGCGTCTCGACCTACTACTTTTAGGTCAGCAGCTGATTTGTCTTTATCCCTTACTCCGGATGCAATCAGGCTGAAATCGCTTAAGATTTCTGAAGAAGGAAAAAGGAAACGTGAGGATGATGACTCACGTCGTTCTAACAAGAAGCATAGGGGGAACCTAGAACACAAGAAGAATTTTGGTTCTAACAAGGGTAACCAGCAAGTGGATGAGAAGCCTAAGTGCAAAACCTGCCAGAAACGTCATTTTGGGAAATGCAGGTTTGAATCAAAGTCGCAGTCGAAGCCGATTGGTTGTGGGATCTGCAAGTCCAAATAACACAAGACTTTGGATTGCAAGAAGTTGAAGGATGCGACCTGTTATGGTTGTAATGAGAAAGGGCACATCAAGACCAATTGCCCTAAGTATACCAAAAAGCCTGAAGAAGTCAGAAAGACCAATTCAAGGGTCTTTCGAATGGATGCACGAGAAGCCGTTCAGGATGATAATGTGATAATAGGTACCTTCCTTATAAATGATGTTTATGCAAGGGTGTTATTTGATTCGGGTGCGGATAAGTCATTTGTAGATGATAAGTTTTGTAAGTTGTTGAATTTACCTATTAAAACCCTAAGCGTGAATTATGAAGTAGAGTTGGCCGATGGCACCTTAGAAACTGCCTCAACTATATTAGATGGATGCTTTATATCCATTAGGAACCACTCTTTTCCGTTATCCTTACTTCCCTTGAAATTAGCTGGTTTCGACATAGTGATAGGCATGGATTGGTTATCTCATAACCAAGCCCAGATCGTTTGTGACAAGAAACAAGTAGTGATCAAGACTCCGTATGGTGAGCCACTTACCATACAAGGAGATACTCAGTATGGGTTGCCTAAGCAAGTTTCTGTGCTTAAGGCATCAAGGTGTATGAAGAAAGGTTGTGTCATTTATATGGCACAAGTGACTATTGATGAGCTAAAGCCCAAAATTGAAGACATCCCTATCATTTCTGAATACCCTGATGTATTTCATGAAGAACTACCTGGTTTACCCCCAGATAGGCAAGTGGAGTTTAGAATTGACATTATACCTGGAGCAGCACCTGTTGCAAGAGCACCTTACCGATTAGCCCCAACTGAGATGAAGGAGTTGAGAACTCAGTTGGATGATTTGTTGGCAAAAGGATTTATTAGACCTATCTCATCTCCCTGGGGAGCACCAATTCTGTTTGTAAAGAAGAAAGATGGATCGATACGTCTATGCATCGATTATCGCGAGCTTAACAAAGTCACTATCAAGAACAGATACCCATTGCCCAGGATCGACGATCTGTTCGATCAATTGCAATGGGCAAGTTACTTCTCCAAGATTGATTTAAGATCAGGTTACCATCAGCTGAAGGTTAGAGATGAAGATGTGCACAAGACTGCATTCAAAACTCGATATGGTCACTACGAGTTCTTAGTAATTCCTTTCGGGCTCACTAATGCACCAGCAGCATTCATGGACCTCATAAATCGCGTTTGCAAACCCTACTTGGACAAGTTTGTCATTGTCTTCATTGATGACTTCTTATTTATTCGAAAAATCAGGCTGATCATGAGAAGCATCTTCGTTGTATTCTTAAACTCCAACAAGAAAAGCTCTACGCCAAGTTTTCAAAGTGCGAATTTTGGCTTCGTGAAGTCCAATTCCTTGGGCATATGGTTAGTGAGCGTGGTATCCAGGTGGATCCCGCTAAGATTGAAGCTATCATGAATTAGCAAGAGCCGAAGACGCCCACAGAGATTCGCAGCTTCTTAGGCCTGGCAGGATACTACAGGCGTTTTATTGAGAATTTCTCAAGAATTGCAGCACCCCTAACTTCGTTGACTAGAAAGAATATTAAGTTTGATTGGGGTCCTAAGCAACAAGAATCCTTCGATATTCTTAAACAGAAGTTAAGCAATGCTCCTGTGTTGACATTGCCTGAAGGGATTGAAGAATTTGTGGTTTACTGCGACGCTTCGCACACTGGCATGGGATGTGTGCTAATGCAGAAAGGTAAAGTTATTGCATACGCTTCTCGACAGTTAAAAGTGCACGAGAAGAATTATACCACCCACGACTTGGAGTTGGGTGCCGTTGTGTTTGCACTAAAACTTTGGAGGCATTATTTATATGGTACCAAGTGTGTGATCTATTCTGATCATAAAATCCTTCAACACTTGTTCAACCAGAAGGATCTGAACATGAGACATCGACGATGGATGGAGACACTGAATGATTATGATTGTGAAATCCGATACCATCCAGGTAAGGCAAATGTGGTCGCCGATGCCTTAAGTAGGAAAGAAAGGGTGAAGCCCATAAGAATCAATGCCAAGAGCATTGAATTAAAGAAGAGTCTGAATGAAAGATTGTTAGCCGCTCAGAAGGAAGTTGTATTAGAAGCTAACTATCCTAATGAAAAGTTGGGAGTAACTGCCGAGCAGTTATCTTATGGCAAGGATGGAATCCTAAGATTAAATGGATAAATATGGGTTCTAATCTATGGAGGACTATGGGATGTTATCCTTCAAGAAGCCCACAGTTCTAAGTATTCCGTTCATCCTGGAAGTGACAAGATGTATCGGGATTTGAAGGCAAATTATTGGTGGATAGGCTTGAAGAAGTCTATAGCTACTTATGTAGCCAAATGTTTGATGTGCGCGCAAGTTAAAGCTGAACATCAGAAGCTGTCAGGTCTGCTACAACAGCCTGAACTTCCCACCTGGAAGTGGGAAATGGTGACTATGGATTTTATCACCAAGTTACCAAAGACAAAGCAAGGAAATGATACTATTTGGGTTATAGTGGATAGACTGACTAAGTCAGCCCACTTCCTACCTATTAAGGAAACACATAGCTCAGATAAATTAGCTCAGCTGTATGTGGACGAGATTGTATCTCTCCACGGAGTGCCAGTGTCTATCATCTCTGATAGGGATACAAGGTATACATCGCATTTCTGGAAAAGCTTTCAGCAATCCCTAGGCACTCGATTAAATTTCAGCACTGCATATCATCCTCACGGATGGTCAAAGTGAACGTACTATACAGACACTCGAGGATATGCTACGAGCTTGTGTTATTGACTTGGGAGGAAGTTGGGATGATCATCTTTCATTGATTGAATTCTCATACAACAATAGCTATCATTCCAGTATTCAAGCTGCACCTTTTGAAGCTTTGTATGGAAGAAAGTGCAGAACGCCCGTTTGTTGGGCAGAAGTTGGAGATGTCCAACTAACAGGACCTGATATAGTCCTGGAGATGACAGATAAGATTGTACAGATACGAGATCGTCTCAAGGCTGCCAGGGATAGGCAGAAAAGCTACGCGGATAAAAGGCGTAAACCTCTAAAGTTTGAGGTTGGTGACAAAGTGTTACTGAAGGTATCACCCTGGAAAGGGGTAATGCGATTTGGCAAGAAAGGCAAGTTAAGCCCAAGATATATAGGACCATTCGAAATCATCGAATGTGTCGGAACAGTGGCTTATAAGTTAAAATTGCCTGAAGAGCTCAGTGGTATTCATAATGTATTCCACATCTGCAATCTGAAGAAATGTCTAGCTGATGAATCACTAGTCATACCACATACGGATGTGCACATAGATGAGAGCCTGAAGTTTTTTGAGAAAGCTTTATCGATTGAGGATCGACAGGTTAAGAAGCTTCGAAGGAAGCAGGTACCGATTGTAAAGGTTAAAAGGGATGCCCGTAGAGGTCCCGAGTATACGTGGGAGGTAGAGTCCACAATGAAAGAGAAGTACCCTCATTTATTTCAGTAAATCTCGAGGTCGAGATTTCTTTTAATGGGGTGAGGATGTAACACCTCGTAAAATCATGTCCAATATAGTATCGACACGTGTCATGGACTTTAAACGTGTTACAAATTGAATATGAGGGATTTAAGTTGACAAACGTAGAAAGTATATGTATATAAGGATTCAAAGTGTCAACATTTGATAATTATGCCTTTTAACAACCCTACACGATGTTTATACCCTTAAAACGAATGTATCATGAAGCATATGATGTCGTTTGTGGAAGAAAGTGAAAGTTTACAAGACGCTAGGGTTAAAAGTGTCAACATGTTTAAGTTATGCCTCTGAGTGACCTTTTAGCGAACCCGGAGCCTTGTAACAATTAATAATACTCCCAAGAATAAGTGATAAAAATTTCACAAGGTTTCGATATCGTATGAGGAAGATACGTTAACTTTTGTAATTAAGGGGTTAAAAGCGTCAACGAGGCAAAACTTGTGTTTTCGGTTATCGTTTAACGAAACCGTACCTAACGATGTTTGGTTATATCTCATGGATCATAGAAATATAAGTTATATGGGTTACATAAGCTTAAAATGAAATAAATTACGTTTTAGAAGGTCCAGGGGGTGAAATGTCATTATTTGAAACTTGAAGATCAGGTAAGCCACTTGGTGGCGCTACACCACCAGCTCCCCCTTCTGCCGTCGCGCGACGCGACGGCCTAAGCTGGACAGAATTCATGCACAGGTGCGAGTACAGCCAGTTCCACCGCCTTTGAAGCCTTGTTTTTCATTCCAGGGGCTGCACCAGTGGTTTTTCATGCCTAGGAACACCTGGAACTGATCAAGGAACACTTGTAGACTTGTTTGGCATGATCTTGTTGCATCAAATCCACTATATAAGAAGAAAACTTGTTGCAACATTTTGACATTCACTTGAAATCATCCAAGACTCTTCTCTGGAGCCCTCTAGTCAGCAAACAAGTTTCCTTAGGTTCCAAAATCGTGCTTAGGACCTTTGTAAGCTTCCTTAACCTTTCTTAATTCAGTTTTATTAGTTTAATGGCCTAAAGTCAAACCCGTCGTAATTAAGGTTTGACTTAGTGATTAATCACTAATGGTCCAGTTAATTCTCGAATTGAAAGTAGCTTTGAGTTGGTAATTATATGGGTAATAAACCCTTAAAAGGGCACCCTCTAATTCCAACTCTAACTAGGTCAATTGTCGGGTCAAAGTTAATTATAAAAAGTCAACAGAAAGCAAATTTTCGCATAAACACATAATTAACAATGTAGAAGTTATGGAACCTGTTTTATCACTTATATAACTTAATAATTAATGTAAGAACATGTCTAAGCATGTTCAACCCGACAATTTTTAGTTTAAGCTCGGTTCGGAACCGAAAGTCGCAAAAGTAGACTTTTGCTTTGACTTTCAGTTCTGACCTAATGTAGCATATTTTAGAAATTCCTTAGAGCTCTATTAGGACCAGGTTATAGGTTAGTGTAACCCTCTGAGGTTATACAACTTGGTTCATTAGTTATTCGATTCATGTACATGTTTCCGTTATATGCCTAAATGTTGACCATAATGCCCTTTTGACCTTAAAACGAGATTTTTGAAAATGTGAGAGGACAAAAACCTTTGTTACTGATTTATAAACTTGTCCTAAAAATTTGACATCAGTTTGAGGTCTAGATTAGGAGTTATGCTCAATATCGTAATTAAGAAGCTTTTTATTAATTAAACGGCGTAATTAGCATAAAGCCTATCTAAACCCAAATTTTGACACCAAACTTTTTACTCACTTATTTAATATAATATTTTGGGATTTTTGAAGATTTTTAATTATTTTTAAGCTGAGCATAACATAGGGTTCTTGCTATAATTCGGTAAATGTCGGTTATACCCTTTTCTTGAATAAAATGAGTTTTACATAATATTTTGACACCAAACTTTTTGCTACTGATTTTATATAATAAATAAAACATTTTGAACTTTATAAACTGATCAAAAACTCAGATTTCCTATTTAAACCCAAAAAACGCTTAAAACCGACTTTTACGCGTTTTAAGCGCATAGTATGAGTTAAAACTATTTTTTGCATATGAAACTTAATACCTACTGATGTTTTAAGTAAATTGTTATAATTAAACAGTAAGCAAAATTTTTGAACTCAGAATTCTAATTTTGACCTTTAAAGCTTATGTGAAATTTCCAAAATGCCCCTACGGTGCATAGTTTGGTTATAAAAGATAAATTTCACATATATGCAATACCCTACTGTTGTGACTTATAAAAATAAATATTTTTACTGATTATATCAGACCTGAAACTCATATTAGTATTTAAACTCTTTTATAACCTTTAAAATGACCAAAATACCCCTACAGGGCATAAATTGAGTTTAAATCCATTTTGGGCATAATGGAAGGTATCTTACTGATATCACAACATATTTAAGGTATATTAACTTAGGAAACCTATTCATGACTCATTTGGTTACCCGTAACACATTATTCGCGTTCGGTGTGGTTTATGTAACTAGTTTGCATAAATTAGCCGAAACGGGTCAAGCCTTATCATTTTTATCTCAAAATCCAGAATGTGTTTAGTTTACCCATATTATACAAGTATACAAACTTGTTGGGTCTAAACAACACTCTAATCCGGTCATCGCTTAATCATGCGTTTTGAACCGTATATCTTCTTTTAAAACTAACCGGTCTAAGTTTAGACTTAATTAAGACCCGTTAGGAATCTAATAGGTTATTAAAACCTTCGTTCCAGATTAGGAGACCTGTAAAAGATACTTGCACTCGCTGATTGTGATATATACTTGCTCAGGTAAATACTTTTAACTTATTTTCCGTTATACGGGCTTGGGATACGGTATTATAATAATACCGCTTGGTCGGGTATGTAATTGCTTTTAAATTGGATTGTGATTAATATATATTGCATAACTCGTTTTAATCTGTTTTGTTTGGTATATGGCTTTTGGGGGGTTAATGACCATGTCCCGGATATCCTTGGCATCATTATTAAGAAAATGGCCACGACTTAAGCATGGGGTGTAGGCATACACCTGACAGTTGCGTATGTATAAAAAGGTACCCCACAATAAGGAAAATTCCTTGTGGGTATTATACCTGTGGTGTGTCGGTTAATCTCGTTCGGCTCTTCTAACCGGCCCTGACAGACGGCAAACATTTAAATCTGTATACAAGATTATTTTTAAATAATTGTCCCAAGTTATAAAAGATATTTTGTGCCTTGTGCATTCAAACCAATTTTCTTAAACATTTTCAAAATGAGTCGGTTAATTGTATTTACCAGTGTAAACTGACGTATTTTCCCAAAAGGCTAAGTGCAAGTACTAAACGGAATAGGCTGGGTGCTCCTAGCATCAATAAAGAGTCTTGCAAGCTTAGATGTTATTAAATCTGTTGAACAATGATCTTTTGAACTTTGATCCGCCTGTGGATCCTTACAACCGTTTTGTAATACACTTGATATTACTTTTTATTCGGTTTGTAATGATTTTATCTTTCGACTTCCGCTGTGTATTAAACTGTGATAATATAAATTGTCTATGATATCAACTACGTCACAATACTCCCCACCGGGTCCACCGGTAATACGTGGAAATATCGGGGTGTGACAGAACACCACCCCCTTGAGAAAAGGATGAGCCCGCATGGCCTTGAAATTGTGGAGGAGGACGGATTGGTGCGGCGTGAAGAACAAGAGCCTCATGTGGGTTCCAAGCATGTCCCTGAAACCCCTTTGAAATCGAACCGTCCCGTCACCCGCCTCGTTGATGATTCCCATTGAGCGGCATATGACGAGATCCACCTTGCCCGACCATGGACCCTTACGGAAGGATCTTGGCATCATTTGCACAAAGTTCTTGTAAAGGCGGTGGATCCATCCCTGTAACACCCCAAAAACGGTTTTGGTAATCAAACCACGTTAATATTAATGGACGGGTAAATACCGTGAGTGATAAAAAAAAATTAACCCGGTAATTATTTGGATTTAAATAAATAATCCTATATTAATAAAAAAAAAGAATAAAAGCTTTGAGAAAACAAAGTTTAGAAGAAGCCCGAGTTAACGGGACTTAAAAAAATAAAACAGGTTATGACTCCCCTGAACCCACTAAGTAACTAGGAAAGATTAACCTAGTTAATTAAATTGTTTTAAAACAATAAAGAAGCATGAACTAGTAGCCTTTTTACAAAATCGAAACTAGAGGGACTAAAATGGGCAAAATGTGAATAAAGTTTAATTAAAAGAAAAAAAACAAAACACACACAAAAAGGTGTGTTTGGTCGACATCTTCACAGGAGCAAAAAGGGGTTCTTCCAAGTGAACCCTAAACTCACAAATTGGATCAAAATCAAGGGAAATCAAGCCAAGATTTTGGGGATTTAACTAAATTCGTGATCACCAAGCTTAGGAGATCACAAGGTATGTTCAATTTCATCATTTGGTGTTATCTTGAAATTTCGATAAACACTCATAATTGAAATTCATGCTTGAATGTTGAATGTATGAGTGTTGTTATGTTGAAACCATGTCTAGGAACAAACCCTAGTTAAAAGTTTGATGATATAGTGATAAAAACTATGAAATTGATAATCACCCATATATGTGTGTAGTGGGTTTTTAGAACAAAATGATGAACACAAGAATTTGTATGCTAGATTGTGAAAAATTGATGTTATGATGCAAGATTTGATATTGTTCATGAGTGCTAGACATAAGGGTTTGATTTAATGATTGAAACTTGGTTAAAAAGATTAGCCATGAACTAAATAGAAGAGGTATAAAAATCATGCCCACAAGGTGCCCGTTAAAATGACTAAGTGAAACCGTGTTGTCTACTAGTTCGTATGTAGAGCTTGATTTGATGATTTCATGAGTAGTGGGTTTATGACAAATCTTTGATATGTATGAAATTAAACATGATGGTGTATGAGAATCACCAAATAGGACTTGAATATATGTTAATTTTAGTTCTAGTTCTTAAATTGACAAAGATGAAGTTGAGAAGATGGTAAAATTAGGATTCATATGATGACTTCTTGAAATAGATGATGTTTTTGACATCTCTTAGCCTACAATCATTGTGTTATAGGTTTCTAACCATTACCAAGAGTTTAATAAGGGTTTTAGCCATGGAAATGGGTTGCATTTGATGATTTGGGTCGAATTTGAAAGGACCCTAAACATGATTTCCGTAGCTTTTTATATGGATTTTGACCAATCTTAAAAAAATCATATAAAATCAACCGTTTATCCGATTTGGGTGTTCTATACCTTTTCGGAAAGCTTATGACGTAAATTTTTACTGTTTTCAATTATAAGAAACAAATGTGGTTGTTAAATAGGCCAAAAAGGCGAATTAAACCTGCTGTTCAGAACTTGAAAGCTGTTGAAAAATGAAAATATAGTTGCTGAGCTGATTTTATAAAAATCATATAAAATCATAGAAAATTCGCTAGAAGGTGTACCTTATATGCTTGCGAAGGTATTGGAGTGTTCTACGATCCATCTTTGAACATGTTGATCTAATTCAGATTTTAAACGGGTCAAAATGGTCAATTACAGCAGCTAAATATAAAAATCGCTGCACATAAATAATGTTCTTATTAACCAAGAAAAAGGCATAGGATTGCATATACTTGCTTTAGGCATGAGGTATTGATTGTTGGGAACAAATAGCACTTTATGTGACATGCTTAAAGTGTTTAAAATCACTTACTAACTTGTTATATAAGTAATTTCACTAACGGGTCAAACGGTTAGTGAATGAAAATAATTATGGTATGAAACTAGTTGTTGAATATATGGTATGCTTTGATTGACAAGTGTGTAAAAAAAAGGGGTCCATAGGGTGATGGCCATTATATAGAATGACCAATCTAACCATCTTATGGATGTTATGATATAGTTGACTCTAAACAAGCTAGGTGGGAGCTTGGAAAGGAACGGGTCAAACGGATCATGGATGCGAAGAATGTTTGCGCGGACGCGAGGTAAGTAAAGCTTACACCTTTTTTTAGGATACGTATTTACTTTATAGATTATAAACACGACCAAGGTTATATCCGAAATATGGGTTCCGACACGAAATGATACGGGTCGGGACGAATAAAAGGATAAAAACCATGTTTAATGGCAAAAAGGGGCGAAATGGGTTAAATAATGAAATGGTAAATAAATACCATTCAAATATAAGTGCAAGATGTTTGGTCATTTAGACTAAACTTGTCAAATGGTAATGTTAACACCATTTGACGAATAACGACTAACAAGTGCTTGTCGAGTCTAATGCTCACAGGGTAAAACGGCTTATGGAATTTACGTGGCTATGAATCAGCAAATTATTAAGGCAAGGTATTAAAACGGGTCAATACTTTGACCCGAGCCAGGTACGCGTAAATTTGGTGGAAGATATGTGAATACCTTAATGTAGAAAAATGACATGTGAAAGTAGAGAGTGGGATTTAAACTTAAATGATTAAATCCTCTCTAACGGGTCAAAATGAAGTATTGTGCATAGCTTGATTATTGGTCGCATAATTCATGAAAATTATAACTCACGAGTTAAAGATTTTGAGATAAGAAATATTCCAAGGTTTTATAACGATTTAGACGCAAGTGGTTTGATAAATCATGAAACGGGTCAAAAGGGTTATAAATGAATTTCAAGCCGAGAGCTTAAAAATCCAGAATTTTGTGCATTCAAATATCGGGTTATGAATCCATATGATGGAGAATTAAATTACAATCACGTAGGAAGAAACAGGTCGAAAAACGGATTTGTAGATTGAAAATTATGAAAGTTTAAGTTAATAGTTGGGAAGGATGTATAGCTGGGTAAAATGCAGCTCAACAAAAGGAACCTTCTGTCGAAATGGCACTGTCGCGCTACACGACCACAAGCCGGGATCTCAGTCGCGTCACGCGACCCTAGTCGCGACCCGCGACCAAGTGACTCAAGTCTCTCGTGGTGCGTGAGGGACCTCTGAACTGGCAAAAAAAAAATCTTTAATTATTGTTGTTTTGATCATGGAACTTGTTTTAAATGGTTTTCAAGGCCACATAACTAATGTTTATGTTGGTTTTGAACTTAGGTGAACGTTATGGGTCTCCGGATGACGATCAAGCGAAGAACAAGAACCGAACACACGACTAAACAAAGCTTCCGCATTTGATCTTGTTTGTTTATACAAAATGTATTATGTAAAGACTCTTAACTATGTTTGAATGTTTTAAACATGTCTAATTACTTTCAATGTAAAAGTTTTTGTTAAGTGGCATTTTTCTTATAAAATGCTTACTTTAATGGTATAGAAATGTTTAAATTGTTAATGGTCTTACAATCCCCCAAAGAAGATAGGGGTTGGGGAAGTGGCTAGTTGGTTCAGGTGCATGTTTCGGAGGAGCAGGTGTGGAACATCGAGAGGCACACGGTTGTGGATGCAGTACAAGACTGTCAGATCCCTTAGGTTGACAACACCGGTACTATCACGCCTTTGGTTGAGAGAGTTTCTAAGGACCCTATGAATGTAGCGGTATAGAGGGTCCTGCAACAGGGAGCTTTTGGTTTGGCTTGGATCGTATGGTCCCTCTCTGATTTGAGACCATGCCGTTTGACGCATGTTTGGCAAGATCTCACGGAGACCTCCCGTGTTTTCTTCGTCTCCGGGATCTTCTTCAGCAAACAACCCAATAATCGACCCAAACTGTGCAATGGAGATTGAGAGTACATTTCCAGCACGGCGAAACTCAACCCCCTCCTCATCAAACGGATCTACTTTAGCTTTGAATACAAAAGTGCTATAGAACTCCATGTTGTATTCGTGGACCGAATGGAGTCTACTGCAGAGGGCCGCCCTAAGTGGACCCGTGACTAGGTTGTTGAAGCGATCAATCTGCCCCACTACTTCCAGGGTGTCTAGGCATACTTGTCTTGGATTTTCCTCAGGCCTTGTTTGAAGAACTTCAAATCTGGCTTGATAGTTCCACTCATTCTGGTTGAAGCGCGTGAATTTCTTGGCCATCTGAAAGAAAACTCAAAACAATTAGCACGAAACAATAAATTTCCAAAGAAAACTTAAAACAGCAAGCTGAACACGACCCCGTGGCCACTGGCCACGCCCCGTGTTTGAATGAAAATTGCTGGTCACGCCCTCGTGCTCGCTGAGCACGGCCCCGTGCTCAGGCGTCTGTTTCCCAAAATTTCCATTTTTCGACCCGGTTTCGAAAACTTGAAAATTTTTGGTTGACTAGGGGCGGTTTTCCCCGAAAATGAAACCCCAAGTGCCGTTTTTTCCAAAAACAAACTGTTTACCCCTTCAAGTTTATCTTTTTCGGTTCAAAAATAAGGGTATGAGGTTTTTGTTTGAAATCGGGAAAATCTACAAACAATTCAAGTTGATTTACTTCCTATAACATGCAACTATACTACTACTAACAGATCTAAGCAAAATATTGAGGTTTGATTCGGTTCAAGTTGAAGAACCCTAGATTTTCCCCAAATTTTTGATGTTAAACTACATGAAAATCATTAACCTAACTAACTATGATGATAGAATCATACCTTGACGTTGTTGAACGGTGGAAGAACGTGAAAAACTTCAGAGATTCGCAAAGGAACCAGAGAGTTTTCGGGGAAACGGGTCGTGTTGAAGTGAGGAATGAAAGAAAAAAAATAGGTTTATATAGTGGAGAGTTCAAATGAGAAGAAACTTTTTGTAAGAAGAAAAAAAGAAGAAATTTCAACCAATAATAATGCTTTATTTTACTTCATTTAATATAAGTATTTAATGTTACTATAAGGGTAATATGGTAAACCTACAAAGATCATTAATTAGTAGTATTTCTCTTTAATAGCTAACTACATTAAAATTTGTAACTTATCTTCAAAATATATATTTTTTCAAAAAATAAAATAAAATAATTTAAAGTGTAGGATAAATTACAATGTGTATATGATAAATTACGGGTTGTGTAAGATAAATTTCAATATGTGTAGGATAAATTTCGAAAGGTGTAGGGTAACTTTTGATGTGTGTAGTCAAAAAATATTAGTTTGAAGGATGATAGTTTTTATAAGTAATTAATTAGTCAAAGATGATAATAAATGAGATAAGTGAAAAACTATTTAATGGTTTACAATTGTACCATTTGTTCTTTTTCTTCTCAATTAAATTTTCTTCTCAAATGAACCTTCCCCTATATATATATATATATAGGAACAGGATCAGGAGAGAACGCCTCAAAGTGTGAGAATGGTGAGAACGATTCTCAGCCACAAGATCTTAGTGGTTTGTGGCTTAGATTGATGCGGTGACATTTTTGTAAATAATAGGGGTCTTGGAACTACCAGCAGGGGTAAAATAGGAAGATCCAAGCAAATGTGCACATGCTAATCACATGCCATTTTCCCCCATCATATTTAAACGACAATAACTTTTTTATACGTGATTATTTTTTGAAAAAAATACACCATAAAACTCAGCGTTTTTTTATCTTTCCAACGAGTATACTATTGATATACTTTTCAAAAAAAATTAACTGGGTTTTATGGCGTTTTTTTCTGAACTGAGTGTTTTATGGCGTTTTAGACTAGATATTTTCATGGTGTTTTTCTGAACTTGCTCCATAATAGCGCATCCCACATAATAACGCATGCCACATATTAGAGCATCTAGTACTAGAGCATCTATTAGAGCGTCTGATTAGAGCATCTAAGAGCATCTAGTACTTGAGCATCTATTAGAGCATCTGATTAGAGCATCTACTAGAGCATCTGAACTAGGTGTTTTTTATGGCGTTTTAACTAGGTAGAGCATCTGAACTAGGTGTTTTTATGGCGTTTTAACTAGGTATTTTCATGGCGTTTTTTCTGAACTGAGTGTTTTATGGCGTTTTCAACTGAGTTTTTTCATGGCGTTTTTTTGAACTGGGTGTTTTATGGCGTTTTTAACTGGGTATTTTTTATGGCGTTTTTCTGAATTGGGTGTTTTTATGGCGTTTTATTTGAACACCCAGTTCATGTGAGTGGGTTTTTTGACAATATTACCCCTTAGTGTAATTTAGCATCAATGCCACATGTCACCACCAAAATCGTTCTCACCGTTCTCACACTTTTCACCGTTCTCTCTAAATCCTGACCCTATATAAATATATATATATATATTAGTGCACGTGTGAGTGACCTGTTTCCCGAAACTTGGTTTTAGAAATCTTACCGATTTAGAAGCTTTCCCGAAACTCGGCCGCTTGTAGCGAGATCTCCTCCTCTTCATCCTCAATGAATCCTTGATAAAGCTTTAGCTGTTGGCCATTGACTTTGAATGGAATTCCATTCCGAGATTTTATTTCAATTGCACCGTGTGAAAAAATATGGGTGATAGAAAAAGGTCTCGACCACCTAGACTTTAATTTACCGGGAAATAATCGAAGTCGTGAATTAAACAATAGAACTTGATCTCCTACCCGAAATTCATTAGGTTTAATGTGTTTATCATGCAAATTTTTCATTCTTTTCTTATAAATTTCGGAGTTGGAATATGCGTGATTCCTTAAGTCGTCTAATTCATTTAATTGACAAAATCGATTTTTACCGGCAATTTCTATGTCTACGTTTACGTTTTTTATTGCCCAATAGGCTTTGTGTGTTATTTCTACTGGCAAATGACAACTTTTTCAATAGACAAGCTTATATGGGGTGGTACCTATGGTTGTTTTATATGCAGTTCGAAAAGCCCATAAAGCGTCGTCTAATTTATCGGCCCATTCCTTTTTATTTAACCCTACGGTTTTTTCAATTATTTTTAAACCTCGATTAGTCACTTCGGCTTGTCCATTTGTTTGAGGGTGATACGCTGTTGAGATCCGGTGATAGACCCCATACCTTGTTAAAAACTTTTCAAGTTGATGGTTACAAAAATGGGTACCCCTATCACTTATTAATGCTTTTGGAGTTCCAAAACGAGAAAATAATCGTTTCAGGATTCTTACCACAACTCTTCCATCATTCGTTGGAAGAGCTTCGGCTTCGGCCCATTTTGACAAGTAATCCACTACCACAAGTATATATTTGTTTCCTTTTGACGGTGGGAAAGGTCCCATAAAGTCGAGTCCCCACACATAAAAAATTTCACAAACGAGAATGCCATTTTGTGGCATTTCGTTTTTGGAGGAAATATTACCTGATCGTTGGCATGCATCACAAGTCTTGATAAGACTTTTGGCGTCTTTGTAAATGGTAGGCCAATAAAATCCCGAATCAAATACCTTTTGTGCGGTACTAGCCGCACCATGATGTCCTCCGTATGGACCTTCATGACAATGGCGGAGAATTCTTCTTGCTTCACCACCATTTACGCATCCTCAGATAAGTTGGTCTGCACACATTTTGAAAAGATACGAGTCTTCCCAAAAATAATGCTTTACATCGGCAAAGAATTTTTTTCTTTGATGATGCGACCATCCTTTTGCGACTATTCCACTAGCTAAGTAGTTAGCATAATCGGCGTACCATGGATCTTCTCGGTATTCCACCATTTCTCGGGACTCTGTTAGGAATTTTTCATTGATTAGCTCGTCCCTAGTTGCCTCCAAAGCTGGATCTTCCAAGCGGGAAAGATGATCTGCAGCGGTGTTTTCTGCTCCTCTTTTGTCTTTTATTTCAATGTCGAATTCTTGGAGGAGTAGAATCCATCTGATTAAACGTGGTTTAGGATCCTATTTCTTAAAGAGATAATGAATGGTTGCATGGTCTGTATAAACTATCGTTTTAGAAAGAACAAGATAAGAAAGAAATTTATCAAAAGAAAATACTACAGTTAGTAATTCTTTTTCAGTTATTGTGTAATTTTCTTGTGCATCGTTAAGTGTTTTACTAGCGTAATAAATTGGGTGAAAATGCTTATCTTTTCTTTGTCCCAAGACGGCTCCAACTGTAAAGTCACTTGCATCACACATGATTTCGAAAGGCAATTTCCAATCGGGCGTTATCATGATAAGTGCATTGACTAGCATTTCTTTTAGCGTTAGAAATGCTTGGTTGCAATCCTTGTCAAAGATGAAAGGATCATCTTTTTCAAGTAATTTTGTTAAAGGTCTTGAGATTTTAGAAAAGTCTATAATAAATCGTCTATAAAATCCGGCATGTCCTAGAAAACTTCTGATGGCTCTAACGGAGGATGTGGGTGGTAATCGGGAAATAGTGTATATTTTAGCCCGATCAACCTCCATTCCTTCGCTTGAGATTTTATGACCGAGTACTATTCCCTCCGTTACCATGAAATGGCATTTTTCCCAATTAAGGGCGAGGTTAGTTTCCTCACATTGGGATAACATTTGTTCAAGTGTATCGAGGCATTGGTCGTATGAATCTCCAAAGATAGAAAAGTCGTCCATGAAGACTTCCATAGTCTTTTCTATCATATCATAGAAAATGGCCACCATGCAACGTTGGAAAGTTGCGGGGGCATTACATAGACCAAAAGGCTTGCGTCGATAAGCAAAAGTTACGTAGGGGACATGTGAATGTTGTCTTTTCTTGGTCTTCGGGTGCTATCGGCATTTAGAAGTAACCTGAAAAACAATCTAAAAAACAATAAAATTTGTGACATGATAATCTTTCTAACATTTGATCAATAAAGGGTAAGGGAAAATGATCTTTGCTTGTTGCCTCATTTAATCGACGATAATCTATACACACTCTCCATCCGGTGACGGTTCTCGTTGGTATTAATTCATTTTTCTCATTAGTGACCACCGTTATACCTCCTTTCTACGGAACTACTTGGACGGGACTTACCCAAGGACTATCGGAAATCGGGTAGATAAGTCCGGCGTCGAGTAATTTGATGACTTCATTTTTAACCACTTCTTGGACGTTAGGATTTACTCTACGTTGTAGTTGTAATACCGATTCATAGTCATCATTCATTAAAATTTTGTGCGTGCACATGGAAGGGCTTATTCCTTTAATATCTACAAGCTTCCATGCGATCGCATTTTTGTGTTTTTTCAAAAGTGTGATTAATTTTTCTTTTTCTACACTAGTTAATTTTGACAAAATAATTACAGGTAACTTACCATCCTTCTCGAGAAAAGCATATTCCAAACCTTTAGGGAGTTCTTTGAGCTCAAGTGGTGGGTCTTTAGGAGACTCCTTATTCGGTTTCTTATTTTGGTCAAGAACCAAAAAGGTTTGTTCAATGGCGACCTCTTCTTCAACAAAGTGGTCAATTTCTTTTTCCGTATCGGGTGGCTCATCTTCATCTTCAATTAAGGGGTCATCATTGCCGATTGGATATTTCATTGAACGCTCAAGATCGACACTTCTTTTGAATGCCCCTAATTGAATGGGTAGATTATTTTGCTTCCGATTTTTCAAAGCTTCATGGGTTTTTACAAAAGGTCGTCCCAAAACGAGGGTAGCGTCATCAAGGATGACGAAGTTGGTAGGGGCTACCATTTGATTTGTTTGGACTAACACATCTTTAACAACTCCTATTGATTTTATTGTTTTCCGATTAGATAGAAAAATTGGTATTTGAAGTGGAGAAAAATCACCAATACTTAATTTTTCAAAAATGTAGTTTGCCATTATGTTAACACAAAGATCTTTATCAATTGTAATATTACTAATAAAGGAATTTTGAAAGAAACATGGAACCGGTGTAATGTTAATTTCAAATGGATCATCTTTTATTAGCGTACTTTGATCGTTTGTAAACTTAATGCTTACCATTTCGTCAATTTTAGTGTTAGTGTTTAACTCTTTTAAAAGCTTAGCATGAGTAGGTACTAAACAATGGTTTTCGAAAGAAGGTGACAAGAGGGTAATTCCTTGAAAATTAGACTCTTTTAGATATTTAACGTTGTCGGACTCACCTTTTTCGTTGTTTAGTTCATGTGTCGGTTTTTCACTTACTTGTTCTTCCATTTTTACCTCTTCAACTATCACTTCTTTAGTACAAGTTACCTCTTCCCTTGCGGGGGATTCCTCTTCCCTTGCGCGGCCTTCTTTTATATAGCGATCGATAGTTTTAAGGTGTTCTATTATCTTTTCGGCTACGGGGGATATAGTTGGGGGTTCGTCAAAGCGATCGGAATAAATATCCCCACTGCTTGAGTTCAGAAGTTCGATCCTTGGTTCCTCATAATACTTATATGAGGTAGATGGTTCATACCATTGTTCCTCATTGTAAGTATATGATCAATAAGGGTCGTAACTTGGTTCTTCATAATACTCATATGAGGTGGGTTGTTCACGCCATGGTTCCTCATAGTAAGTATATGAAGGAGAAGGCTCATAACTTGGCTCCTTAAAGTTTGAGTATGAAGGCTCATACCTTGGTTCATCAAGATATGAGTATGAGGGAGAAGGTTCATACCTTGGTTCTTCATAGTAGGTGTATGAAGTGGTTGGCTCGTACCCGAGCTCCTCATATTATGTGTACGAAGGGGATGGTTCAAAGAGGTCACAATCGAATGAGGGTTACCACAAATGGTACAATACTCTTCTTCATAATCATCCTCCTCATAGTGGTAGTTGTAACCTCCTGAGTATTGATCCATAAGAATCACTCAGCAGACCACAACAGAGTCTCGGGTTCAGAAAACAAAAATAAAAACTGAAGCAGAGGCTGAGCATGGCCCCGTGTTCAGGTTCTGTATCTGGGCGTTTTGAAAAAAGTGACTGGTTTTGTGCAGCACGGGGGCGTGTTAGGTGAGCACGACCCTGTGTTCAGACTCGGTATCTAGGTGTTTGGTTAAAATTATGCAGCACGGCCCCGTGTTCAGTGAACACGGCCCCGTGTTCAGTCTACTGTAATGCAAAAACTACCTAAAAAATGTAAAAATGTGCGCGCAGTTAAAAAGGTTTTGAAAAACGATTAGGACGTCGATTTTAAGCTTTCTTAAAATCCTTGTGTCCCCGGCAATAGCGCCAAAAACTTGGTGTGCGTTAGGTGTAATATGTTTTTATTAATATTTTAAGCCCATTTTACACATTAGTCAAGTTTTAAATTTATAAAACACGATATTCTACTAACACTAAACACACACATGGGTAAGTGTACCCATCGTGAGCGTAGTATAGCGAGGTCGTCCAAGGACACAAGAGCTTTGAATACCGGTTTATCCTCAACGTCTAATCAAACTAGAATTTTTAGAAAATGTTTTAAACATGAAAAATAAAAATAAAAACTAAAAATGCTGAAAATAAAAATAAAATAAAAACATATAGACAAGATGAATCATTTGGATCCGACTCGCCTTTAATGTATCGTTTGATGATTTCCGCACTTTTGCACTTTTTAAGAGATAATCTTAGTTATAGTAGTAGGCCCCTCTTTTGAAGGTGACGTTACCCTCAACCCAGTGGTTTGAGTCAGCAAGGATACAATCCCAAAGGGTCGGAATATTGAAAGATAATTAATTAAGTTATTAATGCGAAAAATGGTAGGCCCCTCTTTTGAATGTGACGTTGCCCTCGGCTAAGTGGTTTGAGTCAGCAGGGATACAATCCTAAATAGCCGGTTTAATGTATTAATAGTAGTTGACATATGAGGGGATCAAGCCATTCGCACCCCCGCCATCCAATACCGGTGGGTATTGAAGGAGGTCCTAGTAAGCTTGACCCAGGTCCTTGCAGGATCTATACACTGAACAAGGCAATAACGTTACTAAACCATTCCCTTAACCCCTGACCAGGTAGCAAACATATCTCTATATAGACCGTAGAGATATGAATGGTGAAAATCTTTTACTTTATATAGACAGTAAAGTAGTGCCAAGACACCACGGACAAATGACAAAAAAGTTTCACCTTCAATATAAGAAACTAGTTATTAAAGTCATTAATACAAAACCAAATAAAAAGTGCAAAAAGATTAAAAATCAAAAGTAATACATTAAATACTTGTCTTCACCAAGTGATGTAAGAGACTTAGCCAAACATGGCCTTTGATTGACAAGAACTCTTACGATAAATCTTAGATCCCGAGACTCCTACACACACTCTAAGGTGGATGATGGATGATGGTGGTGGATGTGGGTGTTGTAGTGGTGGTGGAGTGGTGGCAAAGTGGGAGAGAGGTGGTTTGCCAAGGGATGCCTTTGAAGTGAGCCAAGCACCCCTATTTATAGCCTGAACAGAAGCCCGGCCACGGCCCCGTGTCCACTAGACACGCCCCCATGGCCAACCATTTTCTCTTTCTTCATTAATTGCAATTGTCTGTATTAGGCTCCACACGACCCCGTGTTCGCTGGGCACGACCCCGTGTGCAGAAGCGTATCTGTACTACCAAGATTTGCTAGATTCTGCGAATCTTAGCGTTGACCACGCCCCGTGCTGAGCTGGGCACGCCCCCGTGGTGGGCAATGGAAGCTTCTACAACTTTGTCTCTTTCTGCAGACACCTGACCACGCCCCCGTGCTCAGTGGGCATAGGCCGTGGCCAGCCTTCTGTTTCTTGTTTTTGCTTGTGGAGATGCTGTCGAGGGGTCAGGCATGCCACGTTTATTCCTTTACTTTGTATTTGTGTTAGTTTTTTCTGCATATTTGTTCCTTTTGTTCATTTAAGCATTTGGTCCTGAAAATACAAAAGGAAGACAAAAGCACAATTTTTCCAACATTAGTACTAAAAAGGGTTAGTTTTATGCATCATTTGATGTAATTTATATGTTGCATTTTACACACATCAGCACACACACGCACGGATTCTTTGTCTCTTGTATAGTTCTCGCTCTCATATCTCTCTATACGGTCGGAATATTCAAGGTTAGTTTGTATTCCATATTTTGAGGATTAATCTTTAATCTTTTTTTTTTGGCCGTTTGTGGTGGTGTTGGGGTTGTGTTGTTGTTTTCGGTGGTGGGGTTTGACGATGGTGGGGAATGACGGTGGTTAGGGTTTGACGGTGGTTAGGGTTTGACGGTGGGGTGGTGGTGGTAGTGGGTCGGCTATGGTGATGGTGGTGGGTCGGCTGTGGAGGTGGATGAGGTGGTTGAGGCTGGTGGTGGGCTATGGTGGTGTTGTGGTGGGTGGTGGTTGTGGTGGTGCTTAGATTTGTTTTTCTATTTTTTACAATATATTTTCTAATGCCGAGTTTAATGCTATAATTGTATGTTTTAGTAACAGGATATCGAAAGTCGGTGTTTTAACGGTGGTGGTAGCGTAATCCTTATGGAGAAGTACACTGCATTCATATTTCAGATTCAAACGCTTAACTGTGTTCGTATTTCAGATTCATACACTAGAACGTCGATCTAGGATTATGTATGATCAGAGTAGCCTGTGGTGTGCTCAGCTTCTAGTGACGCTAGCCAACGCGGTTTGCCCCATTGCATGTCCTTCCAAGAGAGGCGTTCATTAGTGTTCTCATGAGCCTTCCACCAACGGGAATGCTACTGCACCCACCATCCCGAGGGGGCGGGCCAGATTGGACGGTGGTTAATAAAGGAAATCTCGGCTCCGCTGCTCTAACATCCTCCTCCCTTGTGCCATTCAAATGTGGTAGATGGGAAGCAGAAAACCCGTTGGAAGGTAGGGTACCAGTACACAATTTCAAGATAGTTGGCCTGTCTTGGTGTTTGGGTGTTACACCTATCGTTTTCATGTGCAAGAATTTAAGAATATGTAACAATTAGCGATTAAAAAAAAGGGTTGGTGCACGGTACCCCTGACCGCGGAGAGGATCCCCCTCCCAGTTCACCAACCGACAAGGATCCCTGGCGGCAAATACCCTCCCAACACTTGGGGTTCGAGAGAGGTGGGGTTGCCACGTCTCGAACCCGAGACCCCAACGATCCAAGTGTTGGAATATGGGTGTCGGTGGCCAACTGAGCTACCCCAGTTGGTTAACAATTAGCGATTTAGGGTTTAGGTTTTAGGGTTTAGTCATTACATTTTGTATGAAAGTGACATGTTTTGTGTATTTTATAAACCGATGTTTAATTACATTTTGAATTCCATTTCTTTGTTGCGTTATGGTTAATAAATGACAAGTGAAAAAACAACTAAAGACATAATAATACTTAATAATTAAAAATTTTGACATTTAATAAAATGTTATAATATGCTCATTTAATAAAATTTGACATTTGAAAATTTGACAATTAAAGACATAATAATACTCATTTAATAAAATGTTATAATAATACTCATTTAATAAAAATTTGACATTTAAAAAATTTGACAATTAAAGACATAATAATACTTAATAAATAAAAAACTTTATTATAATTTATAAAATGCGTTTTATAAAAAAACTGACATTTAATAATACTTATAAAAATTTGGCATTTTATAATATATACAATTTATTTCATAAAAATATGAAATTTTTAATAATAATACTTAAAACAAAAAAACATATGCACATTTTGTTTATTAAAAACGGAGTTAAATGTCTGGTTGGTCCCTTTGGTTTGCAAATATTGCAGACTTGGTCACAATAGTTTACTAATTATAGAGTTGGTCCCAGTGGTTGCAAATTTTGCACTCGGATGATCCTTATCAGTTATCACTAACCCATGTTAATTTTCTCAGTTAAATGTTTGCGAAATGACTAAATTACCCCTGAACAATAAAAAAAAGATAGCACACTTTCATAACTATGTTGGGAAGTACACCATCCAGCATAAGTATGTTGGGAAGTTCATAGGGTCATCGGGTCAACTAAACCCATCTAAAGCTGCAGAACTATCCATCTGAGCTCTTGGAGAAGCCCATAGGTTTATCCTTTGTGGGTGAAGGGTATTCCATTATTCACGACTAAATTAAACTTCATTCATATGTTATTTCAATCTAATCTATATTATAAGTTCAAATTGAACCTATTTTTTATTTTTTAGAGTTAATTACTGTTTTCGTCCATATGGTTTGTCAAAAATCACTATTTCAGTCCATTAGTTTAAAAATTGCGATTTCAGTCCCTGTGGTTTCACTTCCGTAACCATTTCAGTCCCCGTGGTTTCACTTTCGTAACCATTTCAATCCATTATTCTGTTAAGTATAGGGACTAAAATGGTTACGAGGTGGACTGAAATGGTTACGAAAGTGAAACCATAGGGATTGAAATCGCAGTTTTTAAACTAATTGACTGAAATAGTGATTTTTGACAAACCATAGGGAGGAAAACAGTAATTAACTCTATTTTTTTTTTATTGTTTAGGGGCAATCTAGTCATTTCGCATACACTTAACTGAGAAAAGTAACATAGGTTAGTGATAAGGATCACCCGAGTGCAAAATTTGCAACCACTGGGACCAACTCCGTAATTAGTAAACTATTAGAACCAAGTCTGCAATATTTGCAAATCACATGGACCAACCAGGCATTTAACTCTTATGAACGATGATATTTTCTACTAATAAAAACATGATGTTTTATAATATTAACACATTTTATAACAACATTTTATAAAAAATCTATGAATTTTTTATATAAATATTTCACAATTTCCCGATACTAAAACATCCATTATATTAAATAAAGTTTCATATGTACATCCCAATCATTGGACAATCATTGGACAATCATTGGCTGACACCCAATGATTGGTGTTAATTAGATAGGTGGGTCCATTTTCAGTTGTATAGGGCTATGAGGGGCGTATAGGTGGATCATTTTCAGGCGTATTGGACAATGAGGGGAGTATATGATTAGGAGGATGTGTAGATAATTTTAATTTTTGAAGGATGTGTCGATACCCCCACCGTATTATAGAGGTGCATTCCTTTTCTATAATGTTTCTCTCACGTGTTACACCAGAGTTGTTATTGATTGATAAAAGAGTTATATTGTTGTGATTTAAGTAACCTTTTCTTTTGTTATTGGTTGTTAGGGTCGTGGAATTTGTTGGCTCTTTAGTGAATTAGTATATTAGTTAATTTTTTGTTGACTCTTCACTATTAAGCCCATTTGGATAAAATAAGAGCAAAGTTCTCTAACGCATCATTATGACGGCGTGTTAGGGCATTTTGAAAGACGAGAAATGAAACAGTTTTTTTTTTTCCACTGCTTGTTCTCAGTCACAAAGGTTATGAAGGATATTAAGGCGTTGAGCTTCCTTTAAATTATAAATAGGTTCTTGTTTAGAAACATAAATTGAAAATGTTGGTGTAATTTTTCCTTTTGATGTTTCGTTTTGGGGTTGAGCGTCTTGCTAGCGTTCTCTTTTTTAATTGAAGCTGGCGTTCAAAAAAAGAAAGAAAAGTTAAATTTTTTTTTTGTATTAAAAACTTATTATTAGTGGTTTAGAATTGCCCTTACGTACATATTTGGACCCATTAACTTTGAATGAAAACATTTGTTCCTTCTCTATGACAATAATAATCCTAAATTAATCGGTCTTGCCCATGTTTGAACCTGGGAAATCTCCTCTACGATTGCATGGTAAAGAATGGATCCTATAGGGGCTTCATTGCGTCACATCAACCAAGAGGCTTTACTCCCCGTGCCAATAAAGCCATGGTATAGAATAAAGCCCACTCAATCATTACTTAATCAATTTTGTTTTTTTATATTACTAACATTTAAATAAAAAAATAAAAACATAACATTTAAATAAAAGGATGACATTTAAACTAAATAAAAAATACATTAAAAACATAAGATTTAAATATTAGACCATGTGTAGTGGTGGAACAAAACAATGCCCCCACCATGGGGCATTATTCGACACGTGTCATCCCAGTCAGCATGGGGCATTATTGCAAAAGTTGTGTAGTGGGCATAATGCCTAATAATGCCCCTTCCAATCATTAAAAAAAAAAAAAAGCAAACTAGTTAATAGTCAAACCTGAGACCACTCCTCCTTGCCAGACTCACACTCCCATTGGCCACATGCTTATGCTCATTTGACCACTTTAGCGTTATAATTAAAACGCCAACATGCAATCTTTTGAATTTTTTTTTAAAATAACGCCTACCGTAATGGTGGTGGGGGCGTTTCCAGACTTTTTTTTTCAATTTTTTTTAAAAAAAACGCCCCACTACGGATGGTCTTAGAGGATTGCAAACTTAAACTACTAATATTTTAATTATTAAAACTAAAAGTACGACAAAGTTATCCAAGCCGGTTTGTCAAATCATCCAAGCCGCAATGTTATCAAACGACTTTTGGTACAATGCTTGGTACTCGTTTTCTGCCGCAACAAGCGCTTCATCCTCGAGCACACCCTCCTCGCAGTTCAACGCAGTGACATAGCACCTCTCAAAATGTATACACTTTACTCGTAGGTGCATAAACCTTTCCAAAATTTGATTTCTTCCACGAACATTTTCACCCACACATTCATAGAATGTGGACGTAACCCTACTACAACATTGAGGCGAATTTGAAGGCAATCCTAAATCGACCGTATCAACCCAACTAGTGACCAACGCAATATCCCTCACCTCGGATCAACGACGTGCCATTGAAAATAACGGGAGTTTAAGAATATAAAGTGGTTGAGAGTATAGAGAGACTAAAAGTGAAATAAAATAAGAATGCGTGTGTGTTTATGTAGATATGAAATTAAAAAAATGATTTTTTTTTTTATAAAAGTTACCGTTTGACAATGGTCAAATCCACATGGCCCACCACTTCTGATCCGTTATTATCAGCTATTGTACTTGCGACACTTAAATAGCACCCCCAATAGCGCTCGCGGGAGAGGGGGGCTATTGATTAAAGATGGCTGAAGTGGTACGACAAAAACGCCCCATACCATGCTGCCTAAGAGGATATACCTTTAATCAGTCTTGTCTAGTACTCTAGGTTTGAACCTCGAACCCATTAACTAATATGGGTTGGAATCCCACTTATAATAAATTTTATAAAATATTTGCTATTTTTGCTTAAATCACTGATGCAATAACCAAGTGAGTGGGGATTGGTTATTATGTACATACTTTGATGAAACGCACTTATATGTGTATGTGGTTGGAATAATTGAGGATTGACTACGGTTTGTGGTGAAAATGTTTGGAATTAGTAAAAGTGAGTACACATAAATTTTCTAAACGTTGTTGTTGTATTGTCCACTACTAGCTCCTTGTTAGTGGGTTAGCCTCTTTGGTTTGTTAATGGAAGAGTAACAAATAAAAACGATTTATGATAGCCAGCCAAGAAAGCAAACATTATTCATCACCTAAACACTTGGGTTTTAGTCCACCGTGCGTTACGCCAAAGAGATACTCTCTTGTGGCGGCGCATGCCCCTGCCACTGGCAGTGGGTGGTATGGTTTCCCGGGGAACGCGGTTAGCCAAACTCTGACTCCAGCGTGGACTCGGTTAAGACAACATAGTCTGGCCAGAGTAGAGTTAGGGCCCTCTGTTTAGGAGGGTGTGAGATCTCTCTCACAATAAGTTAAAGATTCTCACCGTTCAAAAAAACAATGAAAACCCTTAGCAAGTAGCTAAACAGAAGGAAAAAAACACCCCATGGCGGATTATGTTGGGTAGATTAAGTACCAAATATAATGTAAAATACTTAGTGAATTAATGATAGGAAAATGCGATATAGTTGGAAGGACATATCCACTTGTGTTTTCTTCACGCAACGTTATATCAGATTCCACTATTTTTTTAATGAGTTAAATGTCATTTTAGTCCCTGTGGTTTGGGCCATTTTGCTAGTTTAGTCCAAAGGTTTCATTTTTAACCTGTGGGTCCAAAAAGGTTTCACCGTTGCCATTTTAGTCCACTGGGTTAACCCAACCCATTTTTTATGTTAACGAGAAGACCAATTCGGTCATTTTATATGGCTGAATTGCCCTTTTAGTTAACATAATTACATACAAAATTACCGAATTGGCCTTCTTGTTAACAGAAAAAATAGATAAAGTTAACCCAGTGGACTAAAATGGCAACTGTGAAACCTTTTTGGACCCACAGGTTAAAAATGAAACCTTTGGAATAAACTGACAAACTGACAAAATGACCCAAACCACAAGGACTAAAATGGCATTTAACTCTTTTTTAATAGCAAACTATACTTCTAAATACATCTACACATACACCTTGCAACACTCGAACCTTCCACCTCTAGGTTACAAAGAAAATACATTACATCACCACAACATATCCATTGAGAACCAATTCCACTACTTAATTGTCTTTGCTTGCCTCTCTTGCCAAACATAGGGAAATGGATATGTCTAACAACCAATTTTTAAATTTAGCTTAGATAAAAAAACATAACCAACTCAACATACCTCGATAAAAAAAAATAACTCAGACACAATATAACATTACTAGCTTATAAATCCGTGTATTACACGAGTTAAATATATAAAATATCTAGATTGATTATTATTTTAATTTATAGGTGTTATAAACCCATATATTACACCAATTGAATATAAAAAAAAATTAAATCATAAACTTCTATATAATCATTATCACATGGTTAAATAATGTAATAATATTATAATTTTATTTATTCATAATTTAGAGTAAGCTGCCATTTTGGTCCCTGGGGTTTGGTCACTTTTGCCACTTTAGTCCAAAACTCAAACCTTTTGCATCTGGGTCCCTGTGGTTTCAGTTTTATTGCCATTTTAGTCCAAAAGTGAAATCATGTCATATTTGTCTTATAAAACCTGTTATTTTGTCCTTTTCCTCAGGGGGCAAAATGGTTATTTTTTTTAATTTTATTTAAACCTTTTATTAAAGGGACTATTTGTGTAATTAGGTTCAAGTTTTGGACCAAAAATAAAAAATACATATATTTTTAAATACACACCTGCAACACCCTCTATCTTCACCATAGCCTCACCACCACCACCATTACCACCATCACCACCACTGCCACCACAACCTCACCACCACTACCACCATCACCACCACAGCCTCACCACCACAACCATCACCACTACTGTCTCACCACCGCCTGAGCACAAATTTCCACAATTTTTCACAATTCAAACAAACATATCTAAATCAAGTAAAATCAAACAAAAATCCTGCAACTAACACTAAATTCTGCTCTCAAATATGCCCTATAAAAACAAACTCACTTCAAAATCAAGCAAACACAATAATCGCTGGACTAAACTTGTAGCCTGGCTACTCCGTTTAAAGATTTATTATTCTGCTCTCAAATCTGTCAATAAAAAGTTAGGGTTCTTTTTATACCTTCGAGATGAGCCGCAAAAGCCTCACTGTAAACCCCCTTCGACTCGCAACCGCCGCTGATCCATGATAGCACCACATTCACCAAGCTGCTAGGTGAAACAGTAGCTGCCGCTATCTTTCTCCCGATCTCTCTCTCTCTCTCCCTTTAGATTTGTATGTGTGGAAAAGAATGATGGTTTAAGGTAGACGGAGGATTAATGGCTTCAATGTCCGAGACCATGATAAAAAAAGAAATGACCATTTTGCCCCTGAGTAAAAGGACAAAATAGCAGGATTTTATAAGAAAAATATGACCTGATTTCACTTTTGGACCAAAATGACAATAAAACTGAAACCACAGGGACTCAAATGTAAAAGGTTTGAGTTTTGGACTAAAGTGGCAAAAGTGACCAAACCTCAGGGACCAAAATGGCAGTTTACTCCATAATTTATTTATGAATTTGATCACACAGGTTGAAGAATTATAAACTATATTCTTATAAAATTGTGTAATACCGTTAATAAATGTAAACTCTAAATGTAATAGTATTATAATCCTATAACATAGTTGAATATGTGTATTGTTGATGGATATATAATTGTTTTATAAATTATAATATGGTTTAAAATTTTCGTGTGATAAATTCAATCGTTTTTTTTTTTTTGTTTATAAAATTTGTGTGTAGGTATTATATTATAAATTAAAATTATAATAGTATTTGTATTATTATATAACGACTTTGGTATAATAGTTATCTTATAATATTAGGAAGTTTGACAATTTTTAAGGTAAAAATGAATTAATGTATATATAATATTAAAGTTAGACGAAGATATTATATATATATAAATAATTCGGTTCAATTAAGAATCACGACGAGTTGTGAGAACCATGAGAACTCCTACTTCCTGAGCGAGTTGGGTCACCATTTTTTGCACAAACATAGACGAAAATGTTATAAACGCATCTGTAAAAGCAAAAAAAATAACAAAAGAAAATTATCAAGTCGGTAGTTACGTCTAATGTAAAATTTATGTACGGTGATTTAATTTTTTTTACATAACTAATAATTTTTTTACACCCGATGTAAATTTTTACGTGCGACATTTTTTTTATTTTTTTTGCTGGAACAAGCGACTTTTTTTAAGATTTTTGATATATATTTTTTTTTGAAAAAATCTTTTGGAGTTCTCTGAGAGAAAACCCACTTGAGTTACAAAAACTCAAGAAAACCTTATGTAACAATTTTTTTCTAAAAAAACAAGGGAATGTAAGTTACATGTTTTTGAACGTTTTGAGCCAAAAAAAAAAAAAAAAAAACAAAAGGCGCCAAGTAGTTTTTTCATTTTTTTTTTGAAAATTCCGTGTTTATATATATATGTGTGCTAAAAAACTAAATTTTCAATTTTTTTATAAAAAACCACTTAGCGTCTTTTGTTTTGGCTCAAAACGTTCGAAAACATGTAACTTATATTTCCTAATTTTTTAGAAAAAAATTTGTTACAAAAGGTTTTCTTGAGTTTTCGTAACTCAAATGGGTTTTCTCTCAATCCTTCCCCTATATATACATGTTAAATTAAGAGATTTATAAAAAAAAAAAAAAAAATAAGGATAAGGATAACAAAAATATTTTTAGATAAAATAAAAGACAAATTTTGTGGTTTAAGGAAAGCTTATCATGTAGCATTAATTGGAACATTTTATTAATAACTAGATTATAGACCCCGTGTAATACACGAATTCAAAGATAGAATTATGTATTTTGTAATAAGGTGTACAGAAATTTACATAACTAAATTTTATGATATACTTCAAACTATAGTGATTTAAATTACATATTTAAATCAATAAATATATTCTCATGCTTATTCCATAAATAGTGATTTAAATTACATATTTAAATCTATAAATATATTCTCATGCTTATTCCATAAAATTCTAGACCGTTAATAATTCTAAAATGATTAATCATCATAAACATAATAATTAAAATAAAATTCTTATTTAAGTGCTTTAGACTTCTAAATAAATATTACTTTTGATTAATATTGTTACATGATTGTATAATCTTACAAAATTAGAATTCATAAGATATACATTTAATAATGATGATAAATAAGATTATATATTTATTTAGGTGATTTCTTTTCTATATCTTAAGTTTTGAAAGATTATTAGTGGTGATGATGCATAATTGTTATATATATATATATATAGGGAGGAGTTCATGCGAGAACCACCCTTATTGCGAGAATCGCGAGAACCAATGTGAACACAACCTAAAATAGCTAAAAAAACATAAAAAAAACCTAACCCCCACCCCCCCCCCCCAAAAAAAAACCTACCCCCCCCCCCCCCCCAAGCTAAAATGCTAAAAACTAAACCCCCAAAAAACCTAAAAAAATCTATAAAAAAAATTAATATTTTTTATGCTCAAAGCGCTACTTTTAGTGGCCAAAAAAAAAAATTTTAATTTTTTTTTGCTTCGAAAAGTAGCGATTTTTATATAAAAAATAGAGTAAACTGCCATTTTGGTCCCTGTGGTTTGGGCACTTTTGCCATTTTAGTCCAAATCTCAAACTTTTTAAATCTGGGTCCCTGTGGTTTCACTTTTATTGCTATTTTAGTCCAAATCTCAAACTTTTTGGAACAGTCAAAAAAAGGGGGATTTTGAATTTTGGACTAAAATGGCAATAAAGATGAAACCACAGGGACCCAGATTTAAAAAGTTTGAGATTTGGACTAAAATGGCAAAAATGCCCAAACCACAGGGACCAAAATGGCAGTTTACTCTAAAAAATATTAAAAAATATATATATTTTTGTGTGATTTTTAGCTATTTTTAGGCATTTTTTGTTGTGTTTACATTGGTTCTCGCGGTTCTCGCAATAAGAGGTGGTTCTCGCATGATCTTCTCCCTATATATATATAGGGGAAGGTTAAAATGAGAACCACCTCGAGTTGTAAGAACCAGCGAGAACCACCCCCGCGGGGGGCCGTTGACCACGAAATTTTTTTTACACCTAGATCCGTATATTTTAACACGGGGGGTAAATTTTGGGTTCAAACGGCGCGCCCGAGGGGGTAGTTTTTTACGCCCAAAGTTTGGGTTTTTTTAATTTTTTTAATTTTTCTTTTTTTTTTACCAAACTTTGGGCGTAAAAAACTACCCCCTCGGGCGCGCCGTTTGAACCCAAAATTTACCCCCCGTGTTAAAATATACGGATCTATGTGTAAAAAAAATTTCGTGGTCAACGGCCCCCCGCGGGGGTGGTTCTCGCTGGTTCTTACAACTCGAGGTGGTTCTCATTTTAACTTATTCCTATATATATATATGATAAATAAGATTATATATTTATATATGTAAATAAACTAAAAATCTTAAAGATTATGAATTAAGAAAAAAAGTGAATTGAGATTCTGATTAATCCATGAGAAGCTCATAAATATACAATCTTATTGAAATTGAAAGTTGTTACATAGATAAAAAGCTTTTGGTTACAGAGTTATAAAAAAAATATGTTACGTTTATCCATTAGTTATGTGAAGCTTATTTATGGAAATTGTTACAAATATATAAATAACAATACTTATGAAACTAAAATAATATCAATATTTTGAAATAAAAAGTAACGTATGAATTATCGCAGAGAAATTGCAATAATATAATTTATATTGACTATTTTTATCGCTAATAGTAATTCGGAATATTTTATTATTCATTTATTTCGAAAATCTAAAATATCCTGAGTATCCGAATAAAAAAAAGCAAAAATATATACGTTCATAAAATATATTATAATGAAGATATTTATATATAATATAAATATTAGGAGAAGACATTTGATGATATTTTATAAAACATTTATTATAGTATAACATGGATTAAAATAAGTCAAAGTGATATTCATAAATTAAATTAAAAAAAGTTGTAGGATTAAAGAAGCAAATGCCATGTGGCATTATTTATAATTCTTTCTTACTACTAGATTATAGACCCCGTGTAATACACGGATTCAAAGATAGAATTGTGTATTTTGTAATAAGGTGTACACAAATTTACATAACTAAATTGTATGATATACTTCAAACTAAAGTGATTTAAATTACATATTTAAATCTATAAATATATTCTCATGCTTATTCCATAAATAGTGATTTAACTTACATATTTAAATCTATAAATATATTCTCATGCTTATTTCATAAAATTCTAGACCGTTAATAATTCCAAAACGATTAATCATAAACATAATAGTTAAAATAAAATTATTATCTAAGTGTTTTAGACCTCTAAATAAATATTACTTTTGATTAATATTGTTACATGATTGTATAATCTTACGAAAATTAGAATGCATAAGATATACATTTAATAATGATGATAAATAAGATTATATATTTATTTAGGTGATTTCTTTTCTATATCTTAAGTTTTGAAAGATTATTAGTGGTGATAATGCATAATTGTTATATATATATATGATAAATAAGATTATATATTTATATAGGTAAATAAACTAAAAATCTTAAAGATTATTAATTAAGAAAAAAAGCGAATTGAGATTGTGATTAATCCATGAGAAGCTCATAAATATATAATCTTATTGAAATTGAAAGTTGTTACATAGATAAAAAGCTTTTGGTTACTGTGACACCTGTGTCACTTCAACCATCAAACAAATACCAAACCAATGAAATATTGTATTTCATACTTAGGATTTGTATAAATATGTGTATCTGTTGATGCATATTTTGTGGACACGACTCGGCTCGGTTCAACTCAGCTCAGTTCGACTTGGTTTCGACTTGAAGACACGAAGATCAAGACAAAGGTGCTTGTGTCTGTACTTTGTCTGTAATGTGTCATGATACAAAACGATGTCTTGTGTTTAGATTTGTTTATATGTGCGTTCGATGTAAGTTTGACCAGTCAACCATCCTCCGGTTTGACTTGGCCAAACAGTTAGCACATTGGTTGAAACATGCTGGTGTCGAAGGATGTCATCGAAGGATGGTTTGTATCCTTCGATGACTTCGAAAGATAATGTACTTCGATGGATACATGTGGACCTCGAAGGATATTATCCTTCGAGGTATGTATGGATCCTTCGGTGGATAGTCTGGTCGATAGATGATCCTTCGACCAGATCTCCTTATCCTTCGACCATAGCTGCTGTGTCGGGTATAAATACCCAAGTAGTGTGTTGTGTTTAGATAGACATATTTGAGACACCATAGGAGAACACTCTGCTGAAATCACACACACACGAGAGAGAGTTTACGGACTACATCTGTAAACATTGAGCTTGTAACTGGAACTTTCATACGCATTAATACAAGTGGTGTTAATCGTTGAACCTTTGTGTGTCGTGTTTTTGCGTGTTCTAACTCGGTTTGCATGCTAGCTTGGATTCCGCACTCGCTAGTGTGTTAATACAACAAGGATAAGGTTTGACCTCATCGAGAAGAGGGACCTACAAGTGGTATCAGAGCCTTGGCTCTTTTCCTTGTTAAAACCGAGTGTTTTCGGGTGTGTTTCGAGATTTAGAAGTTTATCTTTTCTGGAAATTTTCTGTTTTAAATCTTCGAAAATCATTGCATGTTGCTGAAAGTTGTTATAAAAACCGGTTTATTCTTCATTTTCACATTGTTAAAAGTTGGTTTTTATTGAAGTTTCGGCCAAAACTCGTGTTCGGAAGTGTCGGTTTTCTGGAAAATTCAAATTTTCTGGGTTTGTTAAATATTCTAGTGTTCTTCAAAACTCTTATGTATTTTGATCTTGTTTGACTATTTTCGAAAGTTGTTTGCATTGGGAAGGTACCCAGATCTGATTTTGGCAGAAAGAAGGGTCTGAACATACCTTCTGCCGAAAGTTGTGCACCAACCCGTCACCTTTCTCACCAACCTGTCAACTTTGTGTCAGTTGCAATCGAAGGATATCTTTCGACATCGAAAGATCATCTTACGATCAAGGAAGGCTCGATAGATAATCATCTTTCGACCCATCATTCGAAGTCAGAGACCTATCTTTCGATCAAGGGAATCTATTCGAAAGATAGTTATTCGAAAGATAAGGATATATACTCGAAAGATAAGGATCTGTCAAACTGTGAATCTTTCGAGTTAGTGAATCTTTCGAAACCATTGTTCGAGACTCAACAGGGATCTTTCGAACACTGTTGATCCTTCGAACAAGTGTCTGTCTTTCGAACCTGTGTGCATCTTTCGATCCTAATCTGTTTAAGCTTAACAGTTTGTGTTTTTCAGGACTTTCGATCAAGGATCCTTCGGCTGTTTGATTATCATTCGAAATTTTAATATAGTTTGTGAAAATTAATTTTTTTTAAATCAATTTTCACTTAATATATTAATTTTTATAAAATGGGAACAAACGGTGAATGGTGGACTCAATTGACCTCGACTTCACAATCATCAGTTAAACAACCTGAGCCAGAGTTCGACAAAACTGCATGGATGCGAGCTTGTGCCCCACCTCAAGCTGCAATGATAACTGCAAATCAATGGGCATTGGTCACAAATCAAAACAGCAGCATTCAATCTATGATGCAGAACGACAGTGAAACTGGTACAAGCACAAAACCGCCAAAGTTGAATCACATCAATGATTGGGGATGGTGGAAAGAAAGGCTGAAAACTTATGTTCAGGGGCAAGGTCAAGATCTATGGATGTGCTTCTTCACCGCATTTGAAAATGAGTTGGAAGTTGCAGGATCTAATCCACAAACTTACAGCACTTTGTCTGATGAAGATAAGAAGAAAATTGAGTTAGAAAAGAAGGCATTCATGATTCTCACACAAGCTCTTCACAAAGACATTTACCACCAGTTTGTTTACTGCACGACAACTAAAAGCTTGTGGGATATGCTCACGTTACGATGTGAAGGAAATGCTCAATCAAGAAAGATCAAGCAAGATTTACTGAAGAAAGAGTTTGAAGGATTCACGTGTATGGAGAATGAGACTTTGGGAGAATTGTCTACAAGGTTCCATCACTTGATGAGCGAGATGTTTGCTTTTAAAGTCAATGCCACTCCACAAGAAATAGTGAAGAGATTTGCTGATAGCTTACCAGCAAAGTGGAGCAGTTATCTTGAAATTCTCAAAGAAACTGGTGTTTTAGACACAATCACCATTTATGATTTAATTCAAAAATTGGAGAACAAGGATGTAGAAGAAAAACTGAAGGCAAAAAGAACACTCACTCCTCAAAGTCCAGAAATGTACTTTGGGATTGCAGGAGGCATCAGTGGAGAAAAACCAGCTTCTCAACACGCGAAGCTTCAAACAGCTTTCGTCTCAAACACTGGTCCATCAACAACAGAACAGTTTGATCCTTCAGCATACTTGATGTATCCAAGACCAGATGTGAAACCGACAGCTCCTCAGCAGCAACAACCGCAACAGCAAGGGTTTTATGGAAGCTCTTCAAACATTCATACCACTTCCAATCCAAACACTGTCAGATTAGACACTTCAAATTTTTCCAAAGTCAGTGTTGAAATAGCCAAGGAGCATATGGAGATGTTGAATACCTTGGTTAGTGCTTATTGTGGATTGATCGCAGGTCAGATTGGGAATATCAATCTAACCAATGAAGATTATCAGCAAGTGGATAGAAATGAGTTTGAAATGATGGATATTAAATGGGCTCTTGCTAGTGCCATTCGAAGAGCGAAGGAGTTTATGGAAAGAACGGGGAGAACCAACTTGGAAAGCAAGAAAGACACCAAGTATGGGTTCGACAAGCAAGCTGTAACATGCTTTAACTGTGGTGAACGTGGTCATTTCAAAAGGGAATGCACAAGACCAGCTCAGCATGGAAACCAAAACCCCTTCAGAAGTCAAGGCAACCAGCAGAACCAAAACAGGAACAATGTTCGTACGTTGATACCTGTTAACAACCAAGGCCAAGCAGGTTCGTCAAATGCCAACCGGGGACTCGTGGTTCAAATAGATGAAGGTTGTGATTGGTCGCTTCAGCTGGGTGAAGGAGGAAATGGTGGAACAGCATGTTATGCTAAAGTGACTGAGAAGGTGGTAGAAACCGCGTCTGCTGGTGAATCTTCAGAAGATGAAGATAGTTCGGGTTATAGTGGGAGCACAGATGGGGAATCACTTGATGCTGATGATTTATCAAGTGATGCTTTAGATTTGAAGGTTGATGAACTCTTGGCTGAAGCTGAATTATTATGCAAGAGGAGATCTATTCTATGCCAGAAATCTGCTGGAACTTCCGAGAAGCTTGCTAAGTTCTTCTCTGAAGATGGATCTTTTTCTTTCCATTCAGCCTTTACGGCTAATGTCGACAGTTCATCAGGCCAGGTAAGTGTCGATGAACCCACTGTAGTTAACTGTGAAAATTGTGATAGTTTAAAGGTTAAATATGCTGAACAGGAAAGTAAATTTGAAGTCACACACAAACACAATCAAGAATTGATTGTTGATCTTTCTAAAGCAACTGAAGCTAACTTGTTTTTAACCAGAAATGAAAAGGAATTTAAAGCAACAATTGCGTCATTAAAACATGATGTTTCTGAATTACAAAGGGCTGTTTTGAGAAAACAACATGTTAACAATGATTTAATTGACACAATTGAAAAGCAAATGGTAGAGTTAGCTACGGCTCGGTGTGAATGTGAGACAATTAAGCAGAAATTGGAAAGCTATTCAAATTCCCGCTATGTTTTGGATCACATTATTGACGTTCAGAAGAAAAAGGGGGATAGGAAGTGTAATGGATTCAAATCATGTCCTCCCCCAATGAATCACAATTACTCCAAGTCGCCGGATGACGAGGATATGCCCCGTTTTGAACCTACTGTGCCACTCAATCTAGATGATTTTGCAGCAGGCCTAGGGTTCACAACTGTTACATCATCCTCGGATCAATCAGAATCGGAGAATGTGTCGGATGCATCATGTGTTAAGGAACAGAGTCCTCCCACTGTTGAGGATACTGATTCTTCGGATGATGAATCTGACTCATCGGATGATGAATCTATAAAAATTGTGAATCAACAGTCTAACTCGGTTACAACAGAAATTCCAATCGAGAATCACATCTTGTGTGATCCACCAGTGGAACCGAGTAAGACTGAAATGTCAAAAGGAATGGAGTCCCTTGTTTCTAGTGGTGAAGGGAATAACTTGTTGTATACGCTCAAAGGAGATGACAAAATCTACTCTAACAAAGATTTCCCAATTAAAAATGTAAATCAAGATTTAATTGAGCAAATTTTTGAAGGATGTATTGAAAAGTTTTTGGGGAACAAAAGTGGCAAAGTTACAGTCACTCAATGTGATCCAATTCCGTGTGAACAAATTAGAAAACAATACGGAAACCAAAAACAACCAATTGAGCGAAAACAACAAGTCAATTCTGGAAAGGGTAAGGGACAGGGAAAGAAAGCTCAGAACAAGAATGTTCAAGCACCTAAACTTCAGCAGCAAAAGGTGCAAAACAAAAGAGCTCCCGTTAAGAAAAGAGAACAGAAAGTGAACTTTGTTGGATCAAAGGGTACAGATACACTTGAAACATTTCAGGATAAATCTAACATTGATTTTATAAAACAAGTTAGAATTTTAAAACGAAATGAACAGAACAATTACACCCAACACACCAATGGATGTGATTTAGGTCCAAGCACGCCTAGATCACAAAGTTCATGGTCTGGTTCTTCGACTGGTAATCAACATGTTTCTCCGAGGTTTGTAGAGCGGAGAATGTGCTTTGAGTGTGGCACAATTGGGCATATTGTAAGATACTGCCCATACCTGCAAAAGTTGAAGCCAAAAACAAGTGCTCCCCAAGAAGCAAATTACCAAAACCGTTCATTTTCCCCGAAACAAGACCCACGTGTCTTGAAAGAAAGGGAAAAGAAGTTAAAACAGAAGAATCAAAAGGTAATTGAAAAGGCCTTAAAATCTGAGGTCAAAGAAGAAAAACCTGTTCAAGCAAAGCCTAAAACTATAAAACCAGTAAATGCTAAAACAATTAATGCAAATACTGGTAAAGAACAAACAGCTTGGAAACAAAAACAGGTAATTCAGTCAGGGGGAGCACCACAGGTTCTTTTTCCTAATCATCGAGTGATTGAAATCACTTACCTTGATGATCAAGGACGACCCAAGTCCACAAAGGCTTGGGTCCCTCTCTCCAACTAATTTTTGAGTAAGCGTGTAGGATATTCCAGGAGGAACTTTCGATAGTCGTAAGATTGTTGATAGTGGAGCATCCTTGCACAAGTTAGGCGACAGAAGAAATTGTTGCCTTTGATGGAGAGAAAAAGGAAAGGGAAACAGAAATGTCTGTTGAAAAAGATTGACAAGCTTCGACAAAAATGAAAATCATTTCAAAATGAGAATGTTCAAGGCTTTGATCGGGTCCCTGGGATAGATTCAAATCAAAATGTACGCACCTGCAGCACGGTTGAAGTTCACAATCGACAAAGTAAACGTGCATTGTACTTTTCTTCGCGGTGTGATTGAAGAAAATGTGTTTGTTGAACAAACCAACCAGGTGTGCGGACGCCTTGGCATGGGTTGAACAACCGCACACTACTTCTGAAAGAGGAAGACAAAAACCTTCGCTGGTAAAATGTGGAAGACCAGCCGGACCCAAAGGTTTATGATCTTGTTGCTGTTCAGAGACTTCTCAGTAGCTACAAAGAATCGACTTTGAAATCCACACCGGGTGGATATCCAGTTTGGGAGAGCACTCAGATTCCTTGCAATGCACGAAGCAGTTGCAGGATACGGTTTTAAATTTCTAATCTCTCCTATACTTGTCGATATTTAAGCTGCTTTGTAAATTATTATCTCGTACAGCACTCTTTGGCCAGACAATGTTGTCATGGTCCGCACCGCAAACCGACATGCCAACTGATTTTTCCAAAATTCGCTAAATCATTTCTGATTAAAACTTATTTTTGGTAAACGGCATTGAGGTAAAACATGAGTTAACCAACATCGGAAAATCATTTTTGTAATTATCTTTGTGACTTGTAAATTTGTCATAGTTTGTTGATTTTAGGGGGAGTAAATCCAACTTTGAAAAATCCAAAAACATCCGAAAATTTCAAAAACACAAAAACAATAGAAAAACAAAAATGAGTTTCCTGGCGAGAAAAAGAGAAAATGATAGTACATCAGTGGTCTGTCTAAACCTCTTTTAACCCAAAATGAAAAACGATAAGCAGCTCTATATAAGATGTATCGGTAGGCTCACAATCATTTTAAAGTGTGCAGGGTGATATAAACTTAAATCGACTGAAGACTGGGTGGGAACCATTCATTGGCATATGGTCTTAGTACCGAAATTTCGTTTGAGAGATTGCCGAGGTTCTGAGATATTCGGTCTTTATGCTGCTTATCATCTGGGTATCATGGTTGTTTCTATAAAAGACGAAGTCTAAGATCTTCCATGATACCATACATACGTGTACATATTGCATACGACCTCAATAAGTGATCAACAATCACATGTCCAAACAAATAAGTGATAATATATCACATTTATCCGGGAGTCAAGTTCGTCTCTCTGCTGTACGAAAGTACTGACCTGTTCACGGACTTGCTCCTGTGCCCTCATGCATCGAAAATCAAGTTCCTCATCAATAAGTGATTATATCACATAGGGCTTGTTTTCAAATCAAAATAAGTGAGAATCTCACATCATATACGGTCAAACAGATGATAATCGGTATACTCACCGGTAAGATGAACCCTCGTGCATACCTTGATACGGGAATGTGTCGTGATGTGGATGAACACCGGTCGGTAAGTATAAATCATACCTTAACGTATCCCCTCGCCATGATTTCAAATGATAAGTTGAGTTTATGTGGACAACAATACCGATAATCGTTATAGGATGCTTATCTTAATGTTAACTAAAAGAACAACAAGAGTGTTTTGACCTGACCGTACACTGATATGATTCTCTTACCCTCGAAACTCGCAAAAAGTATGTCTGTAAATATTTATTTACTGTTTTTCAGTTTATGTATCTTTGTATATATTTATTGTTTTCCGTCTTTATATTTGAAAAATGAAAAATTACAAAAAGATTTTAGGTGTGTTTTAATATAAACTTTATAAAATCCAAAAAGATTTTTCTTCTAGTTTATTTTTTGATTGACTGATGTTGGAACTCGAGTCTATCCTACCCAAAATCCTGATCGTAAGCTGAAAAACAATTGCATCTTCATAAACTGTCGAAGTTAACAAGTTTTGAAAGTTAAAGGATTAAAATTGCATATTTTTCTAAACTTTCAAAATGTTGTCGGATGGTGTTTGATTGAGATTTGATCTCATATGTGTCATTTGTTTAAACGTTAACTATATTCCAAGCGGTTGTTCTCATTATGCGTTTAGCTTTCTTGCATGTGCAGATGCTAAAGGCGAGGAGAACATGGTCGATGACAAGCTTGGAATGAAGACACGAAGTGGAGGCACTCAAGTGATGAAAATGATCGAGTTGCCGCTGACCCTTCATCAACACCACAAGGATCTGAAGAATTGACAAGTCAAAAATTCACGAGCATGACTCAATGGAGAGTTCAATCTAAGGGGGAGTTTATTGACACACTTCCTAAATGAAAAAGGGGAGTTTGTTGATACACTTTCTACTTACGACGCGTGAAGACTTTGAAGATCCTCCGACGTGGAAGACATCGAAGTTGAATCTCTCGAATAGCGTTGAACCTCACGAGTAGCGTCCAAGGGGGAGTTTGTTGATGCATATTTTGTGGACACGACTCGGCTCGGTTCAACTCAGCTCAGTTCGACTTGGTTTCGACTTGAAGACACGAAGATCAAGACAAAGGTGCTTGTGTCTGTACTTTGTCTGTAATGTGTCATGATACAAAACGATGTCTTGTGTTTAGATTTGTTTATATGTGCGTTCGATGTAAGTTTGACCAGTCAACCATCCTCCGGTTTGACTTGGCCAAACAGTTAGCACATTGGTTGAAACATGCTGGTGTCGAAGGATGTCATCGAAGGATGGTTTGTATCCTTCGATGACTTCGAAAGATAATGTACTTCGATGGATACATGTGGACCTCGAAGGATATCATCCTTCAAGGTATGTATGGATCCTTCGGTGGATAGTCTGGTCGATAGATGATCCTTCGACCAGATCTCCTTATCCTTCGACCATAGCTGCTGTGTCGGGTATAAATACCCAAGTGTTGTGTTTATTTCGGCAGAACACACGAAGGTGATTGAGAGACATTCGAGACACCATAGGAGAACACTCTGCTGAAATCACACACACACGAGAGAGAGTTTACGGACTACATCTGTAAACATTGAGCTTGTAACTGGAACTTTCATACGCATTAATACTAGTGGTGTTAATCGTTGAACCTTTGTGTGTTTTGTGTTTATGCTTGTCTCAACTCGGTTGCACTCTAGCTTGGATTCCGCACTCGCTAGTGTGTTAATATAACAAGGATATTAACTTTCAAAATGTTGTCGGTTGGTGTTTGATTGAGATTTTATCTCATATGTGTCGTTTGTTTAAACGTTAACTATATTCCAAGCGGTTGTTCTCATTATGCGTTTAGCTTTCTTGCATGTGCAGATGCTAAAGGCGAGGAGAACATGGTCGATGACAAGCTTGGAATGAAGACACGAAGTGGAGGCACTCAAGTGATGAAAATGATCGAGTTGCCGCTGACCCTTCATCAACACCACAAGGATCTGAAGAATTGACAAGTCAAAAATTCACGAGCATGACTCAATGGAGAGTTCAATCTAAGGGGGAGTTTATTGACACACTTCCTAAATGAAAAAGGGGAGTTTGTTGATACACTTTCTACTTACGACGCGTGAAGACTTTGAAGATCCTCCGACGTGGAAGACATCGAAGTTGAATCTCTCGAATAGCGTTGAACCTCACGAGTAGCGTCCAAGGGGGAGTTTGTTGATGCATATTTTGTGGACACGACTCGGCTCGGTTCAACTCAGCTCAGTTCGACTTGGTTTCGACTTGAAGACACGAAGATCAAGACAAAGGTGCTTGTGTCTGTACTTTGTCTGTAATGTGTCATGATACAAAACGATGTCTTGTGTTTAGATTTGTTTATATGTGCGTTCGATGTAAGTTTGACCAGTCAACCATCCTCCGGTTTGACTTGGCCAAACAGTTAGCACATTGGTTGAAACATGCTGGTGTCGAAGGATGTCATCGAAGGATGGTTTGTATCCTTCGATGACTTCGAAAGATAATGTACTTCGATGGATACATGTGGACCTCGAAGGATATTATCCTTCGAGGTATGTATGGATCCTTCGGTGGATAGTCTGGTCGATAGATGATCCTTCGACCAGATCTCCTTATCCTTCGACCATAGCTGCTGTGTCGGGTATAAATACCCAAGTAGTGTGTTGTGTTTAGATAGACATATTTGAGACACCATAGGAGAACACTCTGCTGAAATCACACACACACGAGAGAGAGTTTACGGACTACATCTGTAAACATTGAGCTTGTAACTGGAACTTTCATACGCATTAATACAAGTGGTGTTAATCGTTGAACCTTTGTGTGTCGTGTTTTTGCGTGTTCTAACTCGGTTTGCATGCTAGCTTGGATTCCGCACTCGCTAGTGTGTTAATACAACAAGGATAAGGTTTGACCTCATCGAGAAGAGGGACCTACAGTATCGCCTGCACATATCAATTCTTATTCGATTTCAAGCTTTAAATCGCTTTCTGGAAGGTTATACGCGCACTGATGCGTAGATATAACCAGTTTAATGCAACAAACACTCCGGAATAGTGAAATAGGCTTAACATACCTTAAATAACCTTCACATAACTTAGAAATAAGTTTTGGATGGTTTGGTGTGTTGAAATCAAGTTTGTTCGATCGCAGGGACTATTTGTGTCAAACTGTGAAACTATACCGATTCGTATAGTAACGAACACTCCGGAACTTGATCATAAGTTAAATATGCCCTAAATATCCTTTATATAGCTTAGAAATAGGCTTTGAGGTGTTTGGTGCGCAAAACTAAACTTTCTTTATCAATAGAGACTAAAAGCGTCAAAAGTGCATAAGTTTGCATTTTCGCGCATATCTTACGTCCTGAATATATCCGGACATCCAAAAATTTATGTAATCATTAAAATATTTTATTTTAGTGATTGGCGTGATAAAATTCCATTCGTCGCGTAATTTGGATCGTTTTTGCGTTCATTACGATTTCCGTCGTAATTAACCGAACAACGAACCGACATCCGAGATGTTTTTGAGCATATTTTAAGTTACCTATACTTTAAATTTATTTTAGAGCCTTGAAATGGGGTTAACGGGGCTTAAAAGAGCCAAAAAAATCAAGTTTTACAAGAGCATGGACCATTTTTGAAATTTCTGACCAGATTCAATGAACCTAGTCCAATTTTGAAGTTTTGATGGTTTTAGCCCATGGTTTTGCAAACTATGGGCTGGTATTTAATGGTATTTTTGATACCATGGGCTTAAACTAGGGGTGCCCATGGTTTTGCAAAACAAGGGGCCGATGTGTACGGCCTAGATCGAAGCACGTTTCTCGACGAACGATCTTAACGGTTGAGCCATATCTATAAATACCCCATCCCATTTCACTTCAAAACCCACATTTGAATCTGATTTTGGCTCTCTAATTTGAAGTTTATGCTTCATACCTGAGAGTAAATCGGATCAAATCTTGCGGGGACCCTTTGTAAGCATTCTTTCGTTCTTTTATCGCTTTTCGAGTCTGAAAGTCAAACTGCGCAGTTTGACTTTCTGCATTGACCAGTTTATGGTCAATGCGAAGTTCGTTTGAACTTCATAACGTGAGCGTAATCACGATGGTTATAGTCCCTAGTGACTATACCTACTGATTATCACCTTATCTAGGTTTAGTGACGAGTCGTAGTTTCGGCCATAATGCGTATTCTCGCGTATTTTGTAACCAAACTACTTTTAGATATCAAAACCGTTTGTTTTGATACCAAACCTGTTTTCTAACTTAACTAAACATGTTTTAGCATGTTTAGCTCGTCACTTTAGGTTTAGTGCTTATGTAGAGTCGTAAGTCAAGCGGTCTAAACAATCGCTTAGACTTTCGAACTAGACCCGTTTGGTCGATCATAAGGATCCGACCAAACATGTTTAGTGACCATAGTTGTATAGGGAATAACCTTCCGAGGTTATACCTTATGGTCACGTCGTTTAGCTAGTTATATGATAGGTAGTTTATATGCTTTAGGAAAATTACCAAAATACCCTTTTTATGCATAATTGATATTTAAGCATATGTAACCCAAACTTTTGTCACTTAACTGATTATGCAACATAATTAAACATGTTTAGGCATATAATACTTGTCATAGGACTAGTTAGGCGGTCCGAACGCGTTTTACGCGAACGACGCGTTAAAGTAGCGTAAGCTACCTAAACGGGTCGTAATGGGTCGTAAGCACTTAGGTTAGGTTTCCTTTTAGTATGTAGGCCTTGTTAAACCATATCATATGAGTTCCCATACTCATTTGGTTTACGAGACCTCATCCTATCCGATCTCCCGATTTAGGTCCGTTTATTTATGTAGTTACCTATATTAGGTGCCGTTTGATTCCGTGCTCCCTCTAGCTTGCTTGGTAGTTGTTCAAGACTTCTAAGAACTCTCAAGTGAGTACATAGTCCCCTCTTTTACTGTTTTCAAATGTTTTGGGGTGAAGCATGTGTACCTATTTGTTATGTTCTTGTTTTCAAAAGTATAATTGATTATACATATTAGTACTTATCTTTTTACAAACTGAATGATTATTTATGGTTTAAACTCTGATTTTTCAAAGATTATAAAATTAATCATTGGATAGTACTTATTTTTGTTCACCAGACCGGTTGGTAGTATGATATAGCGCTATAGGATTTGACACCCCATTCCTGTTGTCATGGAATTTCTGAAACCAATTTATTTTTCTCCATCCAAATAGGGATTGCCTTTGTGGTATTTCTATAGTCTCAAAGGTGTATTTTAATGCACTAGGTCTGAATGAATTCTTAAATCACATTATTTTTGTATATTTAGTTATACTCCCAAAAGTATAATTTGATATGCTCTCATATGTGATAATGTACAAAACCAACATATATATTTTATTAATCATTAAAACATAGTTTAATATGTTATTTTCAAAACCAAAGCATAGTTAATATGTTATTTTCAAACCAAAACATAGTTTAATATGTTATTTATAAATCCAAAGTATACTTTTAATAAACTACTCAAAATTATTATTTTAACAACTAAAGTATATTTAATATACTATTTGTTTTACAATTGGGTTTTGGGTTAGTGTTTAGATAACGGGACGGGTGTAATATGATGAAAACATGGCAGATACGCCGCTGGTACTTCTTATATATAAGTGTTTTCATCACATTACATACCGTGGCGTTATTTAGTACACTTGGGTTAACGACATTGGAACTGAAATATATTTTAATATATTACTTATTCGACTTTCTTAAAACCAAAGTATATTTTTATATATGCTATAAACCTTTTTATCAAATTATTGTTTTTTTTAAACAATATATTTTATACAAACTCATTTTACTTAATTATTTAATTTCCTATGTATTATTATTTTATATCATCTGATTTCTTATAAATTTTATTATGATTTATAAAAGAAAACCTTTTACAAGGATCATGACTACTTTTGTTAAACAACTTTTTCTAAACTTGTAAGTCATGAATCCTAATTACAATAAAACCTATGTATCTCACAGGCATTTTTATGCTGACGTACCTATTTTTACACATGTTTCAGGTGCTATTATGTGATGATTGATGGTGCCTGCTATACATAGGATGGACTCGTGCCTTAGCGACTTTAAAATTTGAAAGATAAGAGTTGTATTTATCTTATTTGTAATAAAACAATGAGTTCATTAATTCAATAAAACGAAATTATTTATTCCATGGTTGTGAAACAATGATTCTGTTACAACACTCCCCGACGTTTCCGCCACGTTTTGTTGCTTTACGTGGTCGGGGTGTGACAGAAAAGTTGGTATCAGAGCCAATGGTTATAGGGAATTAGGTTATTAGTAATGCTTTGACCTAGTCTATAACCTTCCTAGGACCCTAACACAAGTTATCTTGTGTTTAGTTTTAAAACAATACCGTCACTTATCCTTAGGTGACAACCTCAATAAGAACACAAATTTCAATCCCGCTTTGAAAACTAATCATCTGTTCTAGGACGATTGATTATAAGGTTTTGAACCCTCTAAGTTTTCAAAATCTCATCAAAATTGGGTCTAAATAATGTGAACACGTGCAAACTGGAAGGGTGGGTTCCTGTACCCTGGGTCTTCTGTCTAAGGCTAGAGTGTTTGTACAAATCCGCAATATCAGACCAGTCACTCTTACCTGGGAACTCTTGGGGTGAGTGTCCACTTATAGGCGAGCATGTCTTCGCGATACATTATATTGACCCATTTACTTTGATTAGTCACCGTCTCATTTGTTTGCCTTTGGTAATAAACAAATGGTCACAATCTTCATGCGTTGTCATTCTCTTTTGACTATCTTTCGCTTGCTTCCTCCTATGCCTTCCATTATCTTTATGATGCCTCTTCATCGCAACAACACTCAAAAGTCCAAACCAGGTGCTGCAATTGCCCAACAATTAGACGTCGTACTCCAGAGGACCGTTGATTTAGCTATCATCATGCCTCGTCTCAGGGATAAAGCCATACAAGGGAACCGCTCCTTGGAGAAATCAATGCAACCGTCATCATCTAAATCAAATACCCTATTTCAAATGTACCCACGGTGGACGATGGGGACATTTGGTTAACATGTGCCGCTTTGCAATCCAAAGCAAAGCTGTTACAAATCCTGCTGCTGCTCATCCTCTTGCAAGGAAGCCTAATGTCGGTACTGTGCTTATGTGCAACAAATGTAATGCACCTCACCAAGCTTACCTGCAGTGTCATCTGTGTGCATCACATGGACAACTCGGTCACCTGACAAATGCTTGTCAATTCAACCCAAACCAAGGTGGTCTAAACCAACCCCAAGTCAACCCTGCTCGTATGATCGACTTGACATACGTAGTACCCAACCTTCAAACTCTGTTTCATATGTCGCTTTGGCATATCTAGTACCTCAACCTCATGAACTTTCTACCTTGTGTATCGACTTAAGCACGTTTAGTGCAAGGTTTCGAAACACCTTTCGTTACACAGATTCCAAAATCCAAAATAGGATCTTTCTATCCTCATAATTAGATCCTTATGGATAATTATCGTTCAAATCGGAGCCCTTAATTGAATTATTCGTATGCCTTAGTACGTACATTACGATTCAATAAGGACAAAGCCGAATTCTTATTAAGATCTTTCTATCTCCATAGATAGATTCTTGAAAATGATTAAAGTGCCAAATGAAATCCACGGATTGGATTCCTGATGTGCTTTAAATATCCGTGCCCAAAGATAACAAATTAAAGATCAAGTTGACTAATTATGTGATTATATGTGCTTATGTGATTCCTCTTATGTTTTGTGTTTTTGTGTAATCTGAGTTTTCATTATCCAAATCCTTAATGGACTTCTACGTTGTAGTTAAGTCCCTTGGATTATAAAGTATTATTCTATAATTGGACCCCTTGAGTGGTCTACTTAAACAGATTGATTTAAAAATCTGGTTATGAATATCATGTGATGATATAATTGAAAAGATCTCTTTAAGTGGTCTATTTAAAAAGATTATACAACGGTCTAATTAAGAAGATCATGTGTTGATCTAGTTAAAAAGATCATTCGTTGATCTAGTTAAAAAGATCCTTTGGTGGTCTAGTCAAGTCATTTCATGTTTATTAAATTGATTTTTACTCTACGCATTATGAAATAAACTGTGCGGACTGTGCAAGGAATTACGTAATTACGGATGCATACATAATTATGGAATTCAGTGCACAGAAACCACAACAAGTTTTGTCATGTGTTAAGACCTATAGTGACAAGAATAATGATACGGGAGAAGTCCTGGACCTTGACCGATATCATTTTATCTTACACTCTCCAATTCTGAATTTAAGCACACACAAGTTTCCTATGATAAGTCTTCATGAGAAACGTTCTCCTGTCCATAGTCCGAAACTCCATGTTTTGCTACTACAAGGACTTCACTTTGAGGGTTGACAATTTCACTAAAAAAATCCTAACATGGCCCAGAGTTTTACTTAGGGTTCAATGGATTTATTTGAAAGCGAAACCGTCACAGCTGTCTTCACAAGTTTCCTCTAAAATTAAATTTCGGGACGAAATTTCCTAAAGTAGGGGAGACTGTGACACCTGTGTCACTTCAACCATCAAACAAATACCAAACCAATGAAATATTGTATTTCATACTTGGGATTTGTATAAATATGTGTATCGCCTGCACATATCAATTCTTGTTCGCTTTCAAGCTTTAAATCGCTTTCTAGAAGGTTATACGCGCACTGATGCGTAGATATAACCAGTTTAATGCAACAAACACTCTGGAATAGTGAAATAGGCTTAAAATACCTTAAATAACCTTCACATAACTTAGAAATAAGTTTTGGATGGTTTGGTGTGTTGAAATCAAGTTTGTTCGATCGCAGGGACTATTTGTGTTAAACTGCGAAACTATACCGATTCGTATAGTAACGAACACTCCGGAACTTGATCATAAGTTAAATATGCCCTAAATATCCTTTATATAGCTTAAAAATCGGCTTTGAGGTGTTTGGTGCGCAAAAATAAACTTTCTTGATCAATAGAGACTAAAAGCGTCAAAAGTGCATAAGTTTGCATTTTCGTGCATATCTTACGTCCTGAATATATCTGGACATCCAAAAATTTATGTAATCATTAAAATATTATATTTTAGTGATTTCCGTGATAAAATTCCATTTGTCGCGTAATTTGGATCGTTTTTGCGTTCATTACGATTTCCGTCGTAATTAACCGAACAACGCAACCGTACGACCAAACGAACCGACATCCGAGATGTTTTTGAGCATATTTTAAGTTCCCTATACTTTAACTTTATTTTAAAGCCTTGAAATGGGGTTAACGGGGCTTAAAAATGCCCAAAAATCAAGTTTTACAAGAGCAGGGACCATTTTTGAAATTTCTAACCAGATTCAATGAACCTAGTCCAATTTTGAAGTTTTGATGGTTTAAGCCCATGGTTTTGCAAACTATGGGCTGGTATTTAATGGTATTTTTGATACCATGGGCTTAAACTAGGGGTGCCCATGGTTTTGCAAAACAGGGGGCCCATGTGTACGGCCTAGATCGAAGCACGTTTCTCGACGAACGATCTTAACGGTTGTGCCATATCTATAAATACCCCATCCCATTTCACTTCAAAACCCACATTTGAATCTGATTTTGGCTCTCTAAGTTGAAGTTTATGCTTCATGCCTGAGAGTAAATCGGATCAAATCTTGCGGGGACCCTTTGTAAGTATTCATTCATTCTTTTATCGCTTTTCGAGTCTGAAAGTCAAATTGCGTTTGACTTTATGCATTGACCAGTTTATGGTCAATGCGAAGTTCGTTTGAACTTCATAACGTGAGCGTAATCACGATGGTTATAGTCCCTAGTGACTATACCTACTGATTACCACATTATCTAGGTTTAGTGACGAGTCGTAGTTTCGGCCAAAATGTGTATTCTCGCGTATTTTGTAACCAAACTACTTTTAGATATCAAAACCGTTTGTTTTGATACCAAACCTGTTTTCTAACTTAACTAAACATGTTTTAGCATGTTTAGCTCGTCACTTTAGGTTTAGTGCTTATGTAGAGTCGTAAGTCAAGTGGTCTAAGCAACCGCTTAGACTTTCGAACTAGACCCCTTTGGTCGATCATAAGGATCCGACCAAACATGTTTAGTGACCATAGTTGTATAGGGAATAACCTTCCGAGGTTATACCTTATGGTCACGTCGTTTAGCTAGTTATATGATAGGTAGTTTATATGCCTTAGGAAAATTACCAAAATACCCTTTTTATGCATAATTGATATTTAAGCATATGTAACCCAAACTTTTGTCACTTAACTGATTATGCAACATAATTAAACATGTTTAGGCATATAATACTTGTCATAGGACTAGTTAGGCGGTCCGAACGCGTTTTACGCGAACGACGCGTTAAAGTAGCGTAAGCTACCTAAACGGGTCGTAATGGGTCGTAAGCACTTAGGTTAGGTTTCCTTTTAGTATGTAGGCCTTGTTAAACCATATCATATGAGTTCCCACACTCATTTGGTTTACAAGACCTCATCCTATCCGATCTCCCGATTTAGGTCCAGTTTATTTATGTAGTTACCTATATTAGGTGCCGTTTGATTCCGTGCTCCCTCTAGCTTGCTTGGTAGTTGTTCAAGACTTCTAAGCACTCTCAAGTGAGTACATAGTCCCCTCTTTTACTGTTTTCAAATGTTTTAGGGTGAAGCATGTGTACCTATTTGTTATGTTCTTGTTTTCAAAAGTATAATTGATTATACATATTAGTACTTATCTTTTTACAAACTGAATGATTATTTATGGTTTAAACTCTGATTTTTCAAAGATTATAAAATTAATCGTTGGATAGTACTTATTTTTGTTCACCAGACCGGTTGGTAGTATGATATAGCGCTATAGGATTTGACACCCCATTCCTGTTGTCATGGAATGTCTGAAATCAATTTATTTTTCTCCACCCAAATAGGGATTGCCTTTGTGGTATTTCTATAGTCTCAAAGGTGTATTTTAATGCACTAGGTCTGAATGAATTCTTAAATCACATTATTTTTGTATATTTAGTTATACTCCCAAAAGTATAATTTGATATGCTCTCATATGTGATAATGTACCAAACCAACATATATATTTTATTAATCATTAAAACATAGTTTAATATGTTATTTTCAAAACCAAAGCATAGTTAATATGTTATTTTCAAACCAAAACATAGTTTAATATGTTATTTATAAATCCAAAGTATAGTTTTAATATACTACTCAAAATTATTATTTTAACAACCAAAGTATATTTAATATACTATTTGTTTTACAATTTGGTTTTGGGTTAGTGTTTAGATAACGGGACGGGTTTAATATGATGAAAACATGGTAGATACGCCGCTGGTACTTTTTATATATAAGTGTTTTCATCACATTACATACCGTAGCGTTTTTTAGTACACTTGGGTTAACGACATTGGAACTGAAATATATTTTAATATATTACTTATTCGACTTTCTTAAAACCAAAGTTTATTTTTATATATGCTATAAACCTCTTTATCAAATTATTGTTTTTTTTAAACAATATATTTTATACAAACTCATTTTACTTAATTATTTAATTTCCTATGCATTATTATTTTATATCATCCGATTTCTTATAAATTTTAGTATGATTTATAAAAGAAAACCTTTTACAAGGATCATGACTACTTTTGTTAAACAACTTTTTCTAAACTTATAAGTCATGAATCCTAATTTCAATAAAACCTATGTATCTCACAGGCATTTTTATGCTGACGTACCTATTTTTACACATGTTTCAGGTGCTATTATGTGATGATTGATGGTGCATGCTATACATAGGATGGACGCGTGCCTTAGCGACTTTAAAATTTGAAAGATAATAGTTGTATTTATATGATTTGTAATAAAACAATGAGTTCATTAATTCAATAAAACCAAATTATTTATTCCATGGTTGTGAAACAATGATTCTGTTACAACATTCCCCGACGTTTCCGCCACGTTTTGTTGCTTTACGTGGTCGGGGTGTGACAGTTACAGAGTTATAAAGAAAATTATGTTACGTTTATCCATTAGTTATGTGAAGCTTATTTATGAAAATTGTTGCAAATATATAAATAACAATACTTATGAAACTAAAATAATATCAATATTTTGAAATAAAAAGTAACGTATGAATTATCGAGGAGAAATTGCAATAATATAATTTATATTGACTGTTTTTATCGCTAATACTAATTCGGAATATTTTGTTATTCATTTATTTCAAAAATCTAAAATATCCTGAGTATCCGAATAAAACAAAGCAAAAATATATACGTTCATAAATATATTATAATGAAGATATTTATATATAATATGAATATTAGGAGAAGACATTTGATGATATTTTATAAAACATTTATTATAGTATAATAGGGATTAAAATAAGTCAAAGTGATATTCATAAATTAAATTAAAAAAAGTTGTAGGATTAAAGAAGCAAATGCCATGTGGCATTATTTATAGTTCTTTCTTACTACTAGATTATAGACCCCGTGTAATACACGGATTCAAAGATAGAATTATGTATTTGGTAATAAGGTGTACACAAATTTACATAACTAAATTTTATGATATACTTCAAACTATAGTGATTTAAATTACATATTTAAATCTATAAATATATTCTCATGCTTATTCCATAAATAGTGATTTAAATTACATATTTAAATCTATAAATATATTCTCATGCTTATTCCATAAAATTCTTGACCGTTAATTCCAAAATGATTAATCATAAACATAATAGTTAAAATAAAATTCTTATCTAAGTGCTTTGGACCTCTAAATTGTCACACCCCAACCGATGAAAGAAACATCGGGGCACGACACTGAGCGAAACAGATTGTACAGGAGAATTCTATAACAACTAAATTACCAGATATTTAAATATTATGACCCATACTATAACATACCAAAGTAAATAGTTATTACAGACTAAAATATCTCAAAGACAAATAACATATTCCGACAACTCAGATTTTATTTGATTTGTTTCTAGACTCCATCCTAGCTTGATTTCCAGCAAGTAATAAGCAAAGCATCCTAAACACCTGTCACATACGTTAAAATAGAGGTCAATAAACGTAGTGTATCGGTGAGCATTTACAGAGAAGTATCTCCACCTTTCAGGTCGTTCGATCGAACGGCAGTTCAATCGTATGGCGATCCGTCCGGCGAGACATTTCTTTTGAGAACAAGTTCACAGCAGGATTGTCATTCGATCGGATGGTCTTTAGAGCGGATGGCAATCCATCAGAAATTGATGATCTTTGAAAATTACAAAATGTTTAAGTGTTGAAGTCTAGATGCAATCCGATCGGACGGCAATCCGTCCCGCGATCTGATCGTTTTGCATACCCGGAAATTTGTTAGGTTTGAAAAGTTTTGCGGTTTGCTCGAGATGGTATGATAACGCGTTAAACAACGGAAACCCCATCAGTCCCGGGTTATCCGATCGAACGGGAATCACCCCAATCCGATTGGTTAACTATTCGTGACGGTGTTCATGTTCAACCCGAAATCGGTTGTCTCGTTGATAGGATTCAGATCTCAAACCGACACATTACTAGAGAAGAGTAGAAGGCTTGAACAAGCTCCGATTCTATCGGTTTTGAGGGCATTGAGTGTAAAAGAGTTGAAAGAAAGTTACAAAACCATCTTTCAATCCTTTTATCCTTGAAAACGTGTAGATCTATGCGAAAACATTGTTTAATCTTGTGGAAATCTTTCAGATCTAAGTTGTTCTTGGTGGAAGGAAGCCAAATCTTGAAGTTCATAAGAACTCCACGATGACATCATCCTAGAACACCCCAAATCCACTGATTTCACGGTTAAAAGTTAAGATTCAAAGGTAAAAATGGTGAAGAAGTGTGTGTAGATCATAGAAGTACAAGATTTGAGTTGAAAACTTACAAGAATCGCGAGAAATCGAGAGAAAAGTGAGCTTGAGCGCTGGTCGAACGAGTGAGAGCTGTCACATCACTTTGGTGATGTGATAGGGGGTATTTATAGGTTGCTAAAAAGGGAAGAGGGGGGGTGCAAGTGTCGGATGGCGTGCCGATCGGATGACACTTCGATCAGATGGCAATCCGATCAGACGGCCATTCAATCGAAGTGGTCCGGCGAGTTGAGTTTCGGCGTTTCGTTTCTTGCGTTGGACGTTGCGATGCGTTTAAGCGTGTAATGATTAAGCGATGCGATAGATTAATAACATCCACAAAAATACTATATCTAGCATTCAATCGTCCTAATTAACTTGCGTTTAGCGTTTGCGATTAAATTGCGATGCGATAGCGTTGCGATTGCGTTTCGATTAATCACCACCAAACATAAATAAACATGCACAAGTAACACATAAATAGCACACACACGTAAAACAATATCTAGAATGTATAATTCGAGTTGCGATTGCGATGCGATTAGTGATTAAGCGATAAAACATGCGATTATTCACAGATACTCCACATAATACAACTAAAGTCAACAAAAAGAGATTCGATTACAAGTCATAGTGTACAATCCATAGTTAAGCAAGGAGTGGCAGATCGCAATTAGCAATCTTTTCTTCCTTTGACTTTGACTTGTACTTTGACTTTCGAAACACGGGGTGTTACAGCCTCCGCTACTTAAGGGAATTTCGTCCTGAAATTAGGCCGTAGTTATAACGAACAACTGTGGGTACTTCGCCTTCATGTCACTTTCGAGTTCCCAGGTGAACTCTGCGCCGCGTTTGCCTTCCCAGTGAACCTTCACAATGGGAATGCGTGAGCGCCTGAGCTTCTTGGTTTCTCGGTCCATGATCTCGACAGGCTTCTCCACGAAGTGTAATGTTTCGTCCACTTGTAGATCCTCGAGCGAAACTTTTAAATCCTGCTCGGCCAGACACTTTCTGAGGTTCGAAACGTGGAAAGTCGGGTGGACGTTGCTAAGTTCCTCTGGTAGTTCGAGTGTGTAGGCCACTTTACCGATCCTTTCCAGAATCTTAAAGGGTCCAACATATCGAGGCGCGAGCTTTCCTTTCTTGTCGAATCTGATCACACCCTTCCAAGGTGATACCTTTAGGATTATGTGATCGCCAACGTCAAATTCAAGGGGCTTGCGGCGTCTATCGGCGTAACTTTTCTGACGACTCCGAGCTTTCAGCAAATTGTCTCGAATTTGGAAGATTTTGTCAGTCTTTTCTTGCAACAGCTCAGGACCGGTTATCTGCGAGTCTCCGATCTCGTGCCATACAATAGGCGATCGACATCTTCTTCCATATAATGCCTCAAACGGTGCCATTTGAATGCTAGAATGATAACTGTTATTGTACGAGAATTTGACTAAAGGTAAGTATGCGTCCCAATTACCACCGGAATCTCTGACACACGAGCGAAGTATGTATTCAAGGGTGCGAATCGTTCTTTCAGTCTGACCGTCGGTTTAGGGATGGAAAGCGTTAGATTAAGCGTAGTACCGAGAGCAGATTGAAACGTTTCCCAAAGACGTGAGGTAAACCGACCATCGCGGTCAGAGATGATGTCACGAGGCATCCCATGTCGACAAATGATCTCGTCGGTGTAGATTCGGGCTAATTTTTCTTCCTTAAAGTCTTCTCGTATTAGCAGAAAATGAGCAGATTTAGTCAAACGGTCAACGACAACCCAGATGCTGTCGTGACCTGATGGCGTGCGCGGGAGTTTCGTTATGAAATCCATAGCAATACTTTCCCACTTCCACATAGGGATCTCGGGTTGGACGAGTAAGCCAGAGGGTCTTTGGTGCTCGGCCTTGGCTTTCGAGCAAGTCAAGCACTTCGAAACATAGAGAGAGATATCTTTCTTCATGCCCGGCCACCAGTACCTGTAGCGAAGGTCCTGGTACATTTTATCGGCACCGGGATGAATAGAATATCGAGACTTGTGGGCTTCGTCTAGCAGAATTTGTCGTAAGTTGGTGCGCTTGGGAATCCAAATTTGGTCTAGATAATGGAATATCCCATTCGACTTATTTACTAACCGGGCGCCATCGTTAAGAATCCTTTCCTTCTTCAAAGTGCGTTCAGTGAAACAAGCATGTTGGGCGTCACGGATAAGTGTTTCGCGATGGTGCTGGGCGTGAACGTTACGAACGCTATGCAAATAGCTTCGTCTGCTGAGAGCGTCGGCAACGACATTTGCTTTGCCAGGATGGTAACGAATCTCACAGTCGTAATCATTAAGAAGTTCTACCCATCGGCGTTGGCACATATTCAGTTCCTTCTGGCTGAGGATGTGTTGTAGGCTCTTATGTTCTGTGAAGACCGTACACTTGGTACCGTAAAGGTAGTGTCGCCAAATCTTCAACGCATAAACAACTGCACCAAGCCCGAGATCGTGGGTTGTATAATTCTTCTCATGGATCTTGAGCTGACGAGACGCGTTGGCGATAACCTTGTCCCGTTGCATGAGAACACATCCGAGACCAAGGTTCGAGGCATCGCAGTAGACAACGAAGTCATCGTTTCCATCGGGTAAAGCGAGAACGGGAGCATTGCAGAGCATATGCTTGAGAGTTTGAAAGGCAGTCTCTTGTTCAGTTCCCCAAACAAAAGGCTTGTCTTTATGCGTGAGAGAAGTAAGCGGCACAACGATTTTAGAGAATCCTTCAATAAATCGATGATAATAGCCCGCTAGTCCGAGAAAAGAACGGACTTCAGACGGGTTCTTAGGTGTAACCCAACTCTTAACAACTTCGATCTTCGCGGGGTCGACGGAATACCTTGACTATTGACAATGTGACCGAGGAATTGAACCTCCTCCAGCCAAAATTCACACTTGGAGAACTTGGCGTAGAGTCGATTCCCCTGAACTAACTCGAGAACCAAACGTAGATGTTGCACGTGTTCAGCTTTCGACTTGGAATAGATCATGATATCATCGATGAACATGATGATGAAGCGGTCGAGGAAAGGTTTACACACGCGATTCATCAGATCCATGAAAACCGCAGGTGAGTTGGTTAAACCAAAGGGAATAACAACGAATTCATAGTGGCCGTAACGAGTGAGAAAAGCGGTTTTGGGTATATCCTCCTCTTGAATGCGTAACTGGTGATAGCCTGAGCATAGATCGATCTTCGAGAAACACGTAGCAACTTGTAACTGATCAAACAATCATCGATTCGAGGCAGGGGATAGCAATTCTTGATAGTCAGCTTATTCAATTCCCTATAGTCGATGCACATCCAGAACGACCCGTCCTTCTTTTTGACGAAAAGAACTGGTGCGCCCCAAGGAGAGATGCTAGGGAGAATTAAGCCTTTGTCAAGCAATTCCTGGAGTTCACTCGAGAGTTCGTGCATTTCAAACGGAGGGAGTCGATAAGGAGCTCTAGCAACAGGATTTGCTCCAGGAATGAGGTCGACACGAAAGTCGATATCACGACTCAGAGGTAAACCAGGCAATTCATTAGGGAATACCAGGGGAAAATCACGAACTACAGGCACCTTGTCTATTTCCTTCTCTTTCTTTTCCTTCTCCGCTACTACAATGTTAGCCAAGAAAGCTCTGTATTCCTTGCGGAGATACTTACTCGCTTGGGTACATGACATGAGTTTGAGACATTTCAAAGGAGTTTCACCATACACACAAAGTTGATCACCATTAGCGAGCGAGAAGCCGATCATCTTATCGAAGCAAATAACTTCAGCACAATTTTCGCAAAGGAAATCCACGCCTACTATGATGTCAAAACTACCGAGCTGCATCAGAATAAGGTCGATAGGGAAGACGTGATTGTTGAGTTCAAGTGTACAATCACGAAGAACATAATTGACAGCGACGGTTCTTCAGTGGCAACTTCAACATCGAACGTCGAGGGGAGATGGGCGCGCTTACGATTAAGGAGCTTTTCGAATTCTAGCGATACAAAACAGTTATCGGCTCCAGTATCAAACAAACACGAAGCATATATACCATTCACAAGGAATGTACCTTTCACCACATTGTTGTCTACTTGCGCCTGGCGGGCGTTGATGTTGAAAGCACGTCCGCGGGCTGCTGGCTGCTGAGGCCGTTGCTGGGGCTGCTGCTGTTGTGGCTCTTGCTTCACCACTCGATTGGGGCACATGTTTGCGAAGTGGTTGGGATCACCACACGCAAAGCAAGCTCTAGCGTGGATCGCGGGTGCAGGAGCCGCTTGTTGGCCTTGTGGAGCAGGAAGTAGAGCTTGTTGAGCAGGAGTTTGACCTTGAGCTGGAGCTGGAGCTTGACGTGGACCAGTATGGCAATTAGCAGTGAAGTGGCCGTACACATTGCAATGCACACAGAATCTGCAAGCGATCCCCACGGGATGATGGTAGGTGCAAGTAAGGCAGAGCGGGTGAGGACCAGTATATGCACACTTGGCCGGCGGTGCAGTGGTCACTGGGGCTGCTTCTTGGCGGTGTTGGGGCTGCGGTTGAGCAGGCACTGCTTGGAGTGGAGCGGTAGCTGTGACAGCACAATTTTTGCTACTGTTGTTGTTGTTGTTCTTTCTCTTGCGGTGGGAGGACTTTGAAGACTGCGGTGCGGCGGCGGTTTCAGCGGTGGGAGTAGCGGTAACTTGGTGCAGATTCTTGGAAGCCTTATCAAAGTAACCAGCCCTGACCCGTTTATCGTTAATCTCAACGGCGAGCAGGTCGGTTTCCTCAATTGTTGTCGTCTTTGCAGCTTGCACAAAGTCTGCAACACAATCTGGCAGGGCGCGGATGTATTTCTTGATCGTAATCTCGGGGGTAGTAACCTGACCAGGGCAGATGATACTCAACTGCTTGAAGCGAGCAGTTAAACCAGCGTTATCTCCACCATCCTGATTGATATGCCAGAATTCCTCCTCTAGCTTTTGGAGTTCGTGGGGAGGGCAGAACTCTTGCATCATGATGTCCTTCAATTCGTCCCAAGTCAGCCCAAATGCTGCATCATTCCCTCGTTTGTTTCTCTCGGCCGTCCACCAATCAAGAGCTCGGGATTGGAAGACGCCGGTAGCGTTAACAGTGCGAAGGTTTTCCGGACAGCCACTCTGGCGCAGGGTGACTTCGATTGAATCAAACCATTGAAACATGGCTGTAGGCCCATCTTCGCCGGTAAATTCTTTCGGGCCGCAGGCTTTGAACTGCTTGAAGCTAAAATTAGCTTTAGGAGAATCAGTCCTGGACTCTTCAGAAGACTTGCTAGCATTTTCATTCAGCTCACTAACAATCTGCGGTATGACTTTCGCCATCTGTTTAGCAATAAGAGCAGTGATACGCTTGTCTTCATGGTTACGACGAGCAGTGCGGGAGTGGAATGATCCAAATGATGACATTGTCTGCAACAGACATTGCCATAGGACTCAAACACAATTTCGATTAAGTCGAGCATAACCTAATGGATTTCTCCAAAGTCTACTATATAAAGCACAGGAACACGTCTATTCACATAATCACGTAGGCACAACATCACATAAGCACATATCCAGATAAGCACATAAGCACGTAGAGTGCAGAGGCACGTAACCACAGAAACCACACTATATTTTGCACGTATTCACCTATATTTGTCTTACAGATTCACCTATGATTCAGGGTTCGCGCGTTCGAGAATAGCGATTGCGGGTAGCGAGTACACAGCAAGTAGCATAGCGAGCGATTTGTTAGCGTATTGAGATCGATGTGCAGTGCGAGTCGTGTGTGTTGATCAAAGCAAACAGCGAAAAGCGTATAAGTCACCAAAAATCGAAACACATAAACAGGTAAAACCACATAAACACATAAAATCCACATAAAAGCGACAAATATCAGAGTCAGCGGCGGCGAAATCCAGAATCGAAAACACATAAAATCGAGAATAGATTGTCTTGGCTAGTAGACGTCGACTACCCAAAGTGATTCGATTATTCACAAGGGCTTTGTGTACACACTTTGGCCTTCTGGACTGTGCTCTCGCCTCAATCTGGGCGATCGGCACGCATCCTTCCAGTTACAGTGTGACTTCAAGTCGTTGGAGTCTGTCGAAACTTTGGTGAGAGTTTTGTAAAGCAAAGTAAAGAGCGGAACAAGTTATCAAGGTTTGGGTTTCACCCCTGACTTAACAACTTTGTTCCTGTTTTGATGAGATCTAGAGGAAAATCTGCGTTAAAGTATGAATTTCACTCCTGATTCAACGCAAATTCTCTTGTTTATAGTAAAAATGCGGGTCGAACGAGGGATTTAGTCGAGAGTTTGCGGCTTTCACACCTAATCTCGACCTAATTACTCATTCATTTTCGAAAAATAACGTGCAGTGATACCGTAGTGTTCAGCGAGTGCGAGCGTGAATAGCAAGTAAGCTCGTATAAACCCCTACAGGGTATGCACAAGTCGGTATGTTGGTACTTAGACTATAGACTAGGTCGTTTCTAAGACATCGACCCGGACTAGGTCGAGTCTTGCCTAATTTCCTATAGTTATGGCTCTGATACCAATCTGTCGCACCCCAACCGATGACAGAAACATCGGGGCGCGGCACTGAGCGAAACAGATTGTCCAGGAGAATTCCATAACAACTAAATTACCAGATATTTAAATATTATGTCCCATACCATAACATACCAAAGTAAATAGTTATTACAGACTAAAATATCTCAAAGACAAATAACATGTTCCGACAACTCAGATTTTATTAGATTTGTTTCTAGACTCCATCCTAGCTTGATTTCCAGCAAGTAATAAGCAAAGCATCCTAAACACCTGTCACATACGTTAAAATAGAGGTCAATACACATAGTATAAAGGTGAGCATATAAGTTTGATAATATAATAGAGTTCGAAATCGTCTACGCATAACCAGCATGTAACATGTAACAAAGTGAAGGCAAGTAGGTTATCGACAGAGAAATATGTACAGACGTGACTGCGAGTTGTAGAATACGCAACACATATCCCCACTGGGACACGTGAAGTAAAGCCCTTAACAACCCCTGTCCACGACAGGTGCTGAGTCCAAACTATAGTACTATCGTTGCTAAGGTTTCAGGCAACAATCACTGTGTAAACATAACCTACAAGCATTCATCGAATAACACATAGCATGCATTAATGGTCAGCGTATAAATAGTGTTTGCGTTATGTGTTGATCGTGATTTGAATAAGTAACGTATGTAACACCCAAAAGTGCGTAAAGCAAAAAGGGATCGAGTATAGTCACTGATCGTGTTTAGTAAATAAACACTCTCTTGGATTAAAGGGAGCGCTGAGAGATTAGCCTGAACAGTTAACGACATCATAAGCGAAGAACGGCGCGTAAAAGGGTGCAAGTGAACCAATTTTCGAACGGTAATCCGATCGGATGGTCATTCGATCGAATGTCAATCCGTTCGGATGGTCATCCGATCGGATGGCCATTCCGTCGGATTGACATTCGTTTGGTAAGGATGTGTTTGCGTATGATGGCTTTGAAGTTTTCGTTGTAGCATTTTGAAAACAGAGGAGTATCTCCACCTTTCAGGTCGTTTGATCGAACGGCAGTTCGATCGGATGGCGATCCGTCCGGCGAGACATTTCTTTTGAGAACAAGTTCACAACAGGATTTTCATTCGATCGGATGGTCTTCCGAGCGGATGGCAATCCGTCAGAAACTGATGATCTTTGAAAATTACAAAATGTTGAAGTGTTGAAGTCTAGATGCAATCCGATCAGATTCCAGTTCAATCGGATGGCAATCCGATCGGACGGCAATCCGTCCCGCGATCTGATCGTTTTGCATACCTGGAAATTTGTTAGGTTTGAAAAGTTTTGCGGTTTGCTCGAGACGGTATGATAATGCGTTAAACAACGGAAACCCCATCAGTCCCAGGTTATCCGATCGAACGGGAATCACCCCAATCCGATTGGTTAACTGTTCGTGATGGTGTTCATGTTCAACCCGAAATCGGTTGTCTCGTTGATAGGATTCAGATCTCAAACCGACACATTACTAGAGAAGAGTAGAAGGCCTGAACGAGCTCTGATTCTATCGGTTTTGAGGGCATTGAGTGTAAAAGAGTTGAAAGAAAGTTATAAAACCATCTTTCAATCTTTTTATCCTTGAAAACGTGTAGATCTATGCGAAAACATTGTTTAATCTTGTGGAAATCTTTCAGATCTAAGTTGTTCTTGGTGGAAGGAAGCCAAATCTTGAAGTTCATAAGAACTCCATGATGACATCATCCTAGAACACCTCAAATCCACTGATTTCACGGTTAAAAGTTAAGACTCAAAGGTGAAAATGGTGAAGAAGTGCGTGTAGATCATAGAAGTATAAGATTTGAGTTGAAAACTTACAAGAATCGCGAGAAATCGAGAGAAAAGTGATCTTGAGCGCTGGTTGAACGAGTGAGAGCTGTCACATCACTTTGGTGATGTGACAGGGGGTATTTATAGGTTGCCAAAAAGGGAAGGGGGGGGGTGCAAGTGTCGGATGGCGTGCCGATCGGATGACACTTCGATCGGATGGCAATCCAATCGGACGGCCATTCGATCGATTGGCCATTCGATCGAAGTGGTCCGGCGAGTTGAGTTTCGGCGTTTCGTTTCGTGCGTTAGGCGTTGCGATGCATTTAAGCATGTAACGATTAAGCGATGCGATAGATTAATAACATCCACAAAAATACTATATCTAGCATACAATCGTCCTAATTAACTTGCGTTTAGCGTTTGCGGTTAAATTGCGATGCGATAGCGTTTCGATTAATCACCACCAAACATAAATAAACATGCACAAGTAACACATTAATAGCACACACACGTAAAACAATATCCAGAACGTATAATTCGAGTTGCGAATGCGATTGCGATGCGATTAGCGATTAAGCGATAAAATATGCGATTAAACCTCTATTATTCACAGATACTCCACATAATACAACTAAAGTCCACAAAATAAGAGATTCGATTACAAGTCACGGTGTATAATCCATAGCTAAGCAAGGAGTGGCAGATCGCAATTAGCAATCTTTTCTTCCTTTGACTTTGACTTTGACTTGTACTTTGACTTTAGAAACACGGGGTGTTACATAAATAAATATTACTTTTGATTAATATTGTTAAATGATTGTATAATCTTACGAAAACTAGAATTCACAAGATATACATTTAATAATGATGATAAATATTACTATCTTAAGTTTTGAAAGATTATTAGTGGTGATGATGCATAACTGTTATATATATATATATATATATATATATATATATATATAGGGTAAGGTTCATGCGAGAACCACCTTTATTGCGAGAACCGCGAGAACCAATGTGAACACAACCTAAAATAGCTAAAAAAAACCTAACCCCCACCCCCCCCCCCCCCCCCAAAAACCTAAACCCCCCCACCCCCCCCCCCCCCAAAAAAAAAAAAAAAAAACCTAACCCCCCCCCCAAGCTAAATGCTAAAAACTAAACCCCCCAAAAAACCTAACCCCCCCCCCCCACCCCAAAAACCTAAACCCCCCTCCCCCACCCCCCAAAAACCTAAACCCCCCCCCCCCCCCAGCTAAAAGGCTAAAAACTAAACCCCAAAAAACCTAAAAAAATCTAAAAAAAATCTAAAAAAATAAAAAAAAAATCTAAAATTTTTTTTAATATTTTTTATGTTAAAATCGCTACTTTTAGAAGCAAAAAAAAAAATTAAAAAATTTTTTTTTTTTTTTTTTGCTACGAAAAGTAAGCGATTTTGTTATAAAAAATATTAAAAAAAAAAAAAAAATTTGTGTGATTTTTAGCTATTTTTAGGCATTTTTGGTTGCGTTCACATTGGTTCTCGCGGTTCTCGCAATAAGAGGTGGTTCCTAACGGATCTTTGTCCTATATATATATATATATATATATATATATAGTGGGGATCCTACGGAAAGTGTGTTTTTCCTAGAAAGTCTAGGAAGCGATCTGGGCCATCCAATGGGTGTGTTTAATGGTTGAGATCATCTTGGTGGCATTTTGGTAATATGTGTTTCTTAAAAATAGGATTATTTAATTAATCAGGGGTAGATATGTCATTTAGCTTGTTTTAAATATGGAAATAATTGTCATTCCATAACCACCCCACATTTCTTGCGATTTTCTCTCTCTCTCTCCCTTTCTCTCTCTCTCTCTCTTTTCCTTCTATCCTTTATGAAGAAACACATCAAGAAAACACATCATATTAATCTGCTTGCTAATCTGCTTGCTGTTAAAACACAGCGTCAAGAAATCCTCCAGCATTACCAGCATGGATGGTAAAACATAGTGTATGAATCTGCTTGCTGTTAAAACACAACTATATGAATCTGAATGCTAAAACACAACTGTATAAATCCACTTGTTGTTAAACATAACTGTATGAATCTGAATGCTAAAACACAACTGTATGAATCTGCTTGCTGTTAAAACACAACTGTATGAATCTGCTTGCTGTTAAAACATAACTGTATGAATCTGCTTGCTGTTAAAACACAACTGAATGAATCTGAATGCTAAAACACAACTGTATGAATCTGCTTGCTGTTAAAGCACAACTGTATGAATCTGAACGCTAAAACACAACTGTATGAATTTGCTTGCGGTTAAAACACAACTGTATGAATTTTCTTGCTGTTAAAACACAACTGTATGAATCTGAATGCTAAAACACAACTGTATGAACCTGCTTGATGTTAAAACACAACGTCAAGAACATTCTGGTGGTTTCCAGACACAATTAAAAATCGATACAGACCAGATAATAGTAAACAGAAAAAGAAGTGTATTTTCCATATCCGCAATCAAGAATTGTGTTTGAAGCCATAACTATCTCTCACGTAAAAAATGATTAACGAATAAAGTTGATCAAGATTGTGAAAGGAACGAATGAGAATTTGATTGATATTTACATCTGGTAGTAATTCGCAAATCATGGAAAATCAGTTACCATAAAATCGCATAGTTAGTTAATGAGATATAAGTTCCAAAATTAAAATAAAATGTCAAATTACACAATTGACCTTTTAGTTAAAATCCTTCAATGTCACATGTCACGTTCTGATTGCTTCCTACACTTTCTAGGAAAATAAGGTTTTCTACCCAACTCCTACTATATATACATATATATATAGGGTAGGGTTCTAGAGTGAACACTAGGTTGAGAGTGAACTGTGTGAACTAATCTGGGCCATTAGATTACATCATCTAGAGATTTTTAAACAATGGCAAGATTGTAATTATAATGTTGTAACTTCTCTTTAAATTAATTGACAGAAGGGTATTTTTGTCTTTTGTAAATTGCATTTATTACACAATATAATCAAAATCCCTAAAATCTCGCTAGTTTCCATATATACAAGATACACAGTTGTTAGTGTATACACATGTGCACAGTCTCGCTTGTATTAGTTTATACAAGATACACGGATGTTAGTTTACACACATGTGTACAGTCTCGCTAACTATCAATTTATAAAAGATACACAACTGTTAATTTATACACATGTGTACAGTTTCGCTAACTATCAGTTTATAAAAGATACACAGTTGTTAGTTTATACACATGTGTATAGTCTTTATACATTTGTATATTATATTAAAAAAATACATATGTGTATATGAACAACATATAGTATATTATGCATGTACACGAGTAGATTCATATAAAAATTATGAAATTAATGAAAACGAAACATATCACATGTATGCAAAAATAAATAACTTCATCACATATTAAAAAAAAAGTTAATGCCTAAAAATAATTACAATTTCAATCTCAAATATTTTTTTCAATATTTATTGAAAATTATAAAAAGTTAAAAACAATATATTATGATATCTATATATACGGATAATAAAAGAAAAACAATATTCAAGTAAAAATAAAATAAAAAATCTATAGATAAAGAAATAATGGAGAAATAATTAAAAATGAAAGAGAGAAAGAGAGAGAGAGAGAGAGAGTTAAGAGATGGGAAAATTAAGTGATTTTAATTAAATATACTTGGCTAATGTCAATCTTGTCCTTTTAATCTAAAAAATGATCAAGGCCCAAGATTAGTTCACTCAGTTCACTCTCAAGAAGTTGTTCACTCTTGAACCTAATCATATATATATATAGGGGAATGCTCAAATGAAAACCATTTTTATTGTGAAAACTCAAAAATTAACTAAAAAAAGCCTAAAAAACACACCAAATTTTTTTTTTTACAATTTTTTTATTAAAAATCGCTATTTTTTATATATAAATAAAAACTTTTTTTCAAAAAAAATAAATAAATTTGTAGTACACATGTGTAATAATACACATGTAAAGTATTACACATGTGCACTACAAAAAAAAATTGAAATTTTTTTTATATATAAAAAATTGCGAAAATTGGTATGCAAAAAAAAATGGTATGTTTTTTTTGACTTTTTTAATTAGTTTTTGAGTTTTCACAATAACTAGTGGTTTTCATTTGAACCTTCCCCTATATATATATATATATATATATATATATATATATTACACATGTGCACTACAAAAAAAATTGAAATTTTTTTTATATATAAAAAATTGCGAAAATTGGTATGCAAAAAAAATGGTATGTTTTTTTTTGGCCTTTTTAATTAGTTTTCGAGTTTTCACAATAACTAGTGGTTTTCATTTGAACCTTCCCCTATATATATATATATATTTTTTAATTAGTTTTCGAGTTTTCACAATAACTAGTGGTTTTCATTTGAACCTTCCCCTATATATATATATATATATATATATATATATATATATATATATATATATATATATATATATATATATATATATATATATATTAATTAGTTTTCGAGTTTTCACAATAACTAGTGATTTTCATTTGAACATTCCCCTATATATATATAGGGGAAGGTTCAAATGAAAACCACTAGTTATTGTGAAAACTCGAAAACTAATTAAAAAAGCCAAAAAAAATACAAAATTTTTTTTTTTTGCATATTAATTTTCGCAGGTTTTTTTATATAAAAAAAATTTCAAAAAAAAAAAAAATTTGTGTAGTGCACATGTGTAATACTACACATGTGTATTATTACACATGTGTACTACAAATTTTTTTTTTTTTTTTTTTTTGAAAAAAAGTTTTTTTTTCATATATAAAAACTAGCGATTTTTATAAAAAAATTGAAAAAAAAAATTTGTGTGTTTTTTAGGCTTTTTTTAGTTAGTTTTCGAGTTTTCACAATAAAAGTGGTTTTCATTTGAACCATCCCCTATATATATATATATATGGAGCCCCTAAAATAGAAACCACATCCAGTTGTAAGAACCGCGAGAACCACTTTCAACCAATCAGATTCTGCCACTCAAAAGGGTATTTTGGTCATTTACCACCAAATGTCATTTCCCCACCCCTCTCATCATTTATAATTTCAGAACTATTTTCTCTCTCTACCTTTTTTAAAACCCATCTCCTCTCTCATTTGTCTTTTTTAAAAGTCACGAACACCACCACTACCTAAATTAAAAGGATCTCAGTTTATCAAACCACATCACTACCTAAATTAAAAAGAAACCCCATCTGACCGGCGATCGACGAAACGGTGGAGTCAGATTTATTTTTGAAGATCATTTGAAGAATTGATAGCATCATTCTCGGGGAATATTATTGGGTCAAATTAGAGAATGATGTTATCAATTATGGCGACCTTAGTTAGCGATGTTATAATTTGTATGAGGTAGCGAGTTTTAATTGTGATAGTCGTTTGTTTTATGGAGTTTAGGAGGTTTTCCAAGAAAGAGGCGGCTTGCTTGGAAAACAAGGCTCAGGGTCTATAAATAGAATACTAGACACCACTTTTTAGGTGTGCATTTGTGAGCCACCACCCCGGGGGAGCTCACCCGGGGTGGATGATTATCTTTTGTACTTTCATTTCATTCAGTGAAAACATCTATGTCCCAATCCTTAAAGTTTCCATCTTTCTTGTTCATTTTCGTTTGTTTTGGCTCGAATCACCCGTCTCACTATTTTTCACCGAACCGAGACTGAAACCGGATCGTTACGGGACTATCAGTCGGCGGCTGCCGGTGGTCCTCTCCGACGGGCGAGACCCCCTCCTCCTCTCCTGATTCTTTTCGGCAGACCCGAACCCCAGATCTGAACCTGAACGAGGCTCCGGCGGCCACCGCCGCCGTCGGGTGGTCTCCTCGGTCACCGCCTTCTTTCATCATCAACAACAACTTCGTCACTCCATCTCCATCAATATCATCGTCCCCATCATCAACATCATCTTCAACATCAGTCTTCATCATCATCTAAAAGGAAAGGAACAGTTGAAAAGATGGGGAAGAACCTTGTTTTGTGGCTGCTAGAATCTCTGTCACCGCCGTCGTGAGCGGCGGCGTATTCGTCTTCCACCATAGCCGGGTCACCTTCAGTGATGACCAGCCGTCGTCGGTTGTCGCCGATCGCCGGCCAAATGCTCGACCAGAGAGAGAACGAGAGGGAGGCAGAGGTATTGGGGGTGTGTGTGTTTTGGGGAAGTAGATAGTGAAGGGATAGGGTTCATCCTTGTATGTGTATGTGTTTACAGTAGAAAATCGAGAGGGAGAAGGGGGTGTTTGGGGTTTTTATTTGTGTGTGTCTTGAATCTGATGGGTTTTGCTATGCTAGGGGTTTTGATATGTGTTCTTTGATCTATCTTTTGATTTGGTATGTTGGGGGTTTTGATTTATGTGGCTTTTGAATCTGTGGGTTTTGATATGGTCGATTGGGCGGCGATGATGCAAAAAAAATGTAGATTTTGATGACGATGACGCGGCAAGGACGGCGGAGGGTAGGTTTTTTGAACCTGCAACCCCGCTTTTGCAGCCTTTTGATTATCGGATAATCTGAGCCAAACCCCGTTTTTTTTTCGAGATACACTTTGTTTTGATGTTGTTGGTTTTTTATTTTTCCCCCCTAGTCGATGATGATAACAATATATCCGAGACACCTCCCGAGTTTGTGATTTCTGGGTGCGTTCGTTTTTGCGTAAAAAAGTTTTTGTAAAAAAAAAAGTTAAACCGTAAACTTTTTAACTTAAAACGTAAAAACGTAAAACGTATAAAGTTTTATGTAAAACGTAAAACGTAAAATTTTTAATGTAAAACGTATATTTTTTTACGTAAAACGTAAAAAGTTTTACAAAAAACGTAAAAAGTTTAACGTAAAACTTAAAACGTAAAAAGTTTAAAATGTTTAACGTAAAACGTAAAAAGTGTAAAAAACGGCGCGTTAAAAAAACGACGCTTGAAAAAGCACGGCGTGCAAAAAAATTTTGAATTTAAAAATTCTTTTAATAAAAAAATTCTTTTTAAAAAATGAAAAGTAATATAATAAAACAAAAAGTAATAAAAAAATAATAAAGACAAAAAAGAGTAAGTTTACTAAACTACCCTTTTGGATTAAAATACTAAAGATATAATAAGACACAATGTATTTAATATTCATTTTAGTTACTTTTAATCTCATCCATCTATCTTGTTGATTTAATGGTTAGGAACTGGTTCTCGCGGTTCTTACAACTGGAGGTGGTTTTCATTTTAGCGGTCCCCTATATATATATATATATATATAGGTAAATAAACTAAAAATCTTAAAGATGATTATGAATTAAGAAAAAAAGTGAATTGAGATTGTGATTAATCCATGAGAAGCTCATAAATATATAATCTTATTGAAATTGAAAGTTGTTACATAGATAAAAAACTTTTGGTTATAGAGTTATAAAAAAAAATATGTTACGTTTATCCATTAGTTATGTGAAGCATATTTATGGAAATTGTTGCAAATATATAAATAACAATACTTATGAAACTAAAATAATATCAATATTTTGAAATAAAAAGTAACATATGAATTATCGCGGAGAAATTGCAATAATATAATTTATATTGACTGTTTTTATCGCTAATACTAATTCGGAATATTTTATTATTCATTTATTTCGAAAATCTAAAATATTCCGAGTATCCGAATAAAACAAAGCAAAAATATAAACGTTCATAAAATATATTATAATGAAGATATTTATATATAATATGAATATTAGGAGAAGACATTTGATGATATTTTATAAAACATTAATTATAATATAATAGGAATTAGAGTTAATTACTGTTTTCGTCCCTGAGGTTTGTCAAAAATAACGGTTTCAGTCCATTAGTTTAAAAATTGCCATTTCAGTCAATTAGTTTCATTTTCGTAACCATTTCAGTCCACTAACTTAACTCCATCCATTTATTTTGTTAACTTTGAGTTAACTAACTAATTCAGGGACGGTTTGCGTCAGTTTTAGAAACACAGGGACTTAAGTGTAAACTCTAAAACATTAAAACAAAAAAATTAGTAAATTCCAAAAAATCAAAAAAATTCCAAAAAACCAAACAAATTCCAAAAAATAATAAAAATTCTAAAAAATCATAAAAATTCTAAAAAATACAAAAAATCTGTTTCGGCGCGAACCGTTTCGACCCGTACCGTTTCGACCCGAACCGTTTCGAGCTGAACCGTCCGTACCGTTTCGACGCGAACCGTTTCGACCCGTACCGTTTCGACCCGTACCGTTTCGAAGCCGAACCGTTTCGAGCTGAACCGTTTCAAACCGAACCGTTTCGACCCGTACCGTTTCGAAGCCGAACCGTTTCAAGTCGTACCGTTTCGAACCGAACCGTGCCGTTTCGAACCGAACCCTTTCGAGCTGAACTGTTTCGAACCGAACCGTGCCGTATCGAACCGAACCGTTTCGAGCTGAACCGTTTCGAACCGAACCGTTTCGAGCTGTACCGTTTCGAACCGTACTGTTTCGATGCGAACCGTTTCGAACCGAACCCTTTGGACCCGAACCGTTTCGACGCGAACCGTTTCGAAGCCGAACCGGTACGGTTCGATACGACACGGTTCGGTTCGAAACGGTTCAGCTCGAAAGGGTTCGGTTCAAAACGGCACGGTTCGGTTCGAAACGGTACGGCTTGAAACGGTACGGCTTCGAAACGGTACGGGTCGAAACGGTTCGGTTCGAAACGGTTCGGGTCGAAACGGTTCGGGTCGAAACGGTTCGGGTCGAAACGGTACGGACGGTTCAGCTCGAAACGGTTCGGGTTAAAACAGTTCGCGCCGAAACGGATTTTTTGGATTTTTTAGAATTTTTATGATTTTTTAGAATTTTTATTATTTTTTAGAATTTTTTGGAATTTTTTTGATTTTTTGGAATTTACTATTTTTTTTGTTTTAATGTTTTAGAGTTTACACTTAAGTCCCTGTGTTTCTAAAACTGACGCAAACCTTCTCTGAATTAGTTAGTTAACTCAAAGTTAACAAAATAAATGGATGGAGTTAAGTTAGTGGACTGAAATGGTTACGAAAATGAAACTAATGGACTGAAATGGCAATTTTTAAACTAATGGACTGAAACCGTTATTTTTGACAAACCTCAGGGACGAAAACAGTAATTAACTCTAGGGATTAAAATAAGTCAAAATGATATTCATAAATTAAAGAGTAAACTGTCATTTTGGTCCCTGTGGTTTGGGCACTTTTGCCATTTTAGTCCAAATCTCAAACTTTTTACATCTGGGTCCCTGTGGTTTGCATTTTGTTGCCATTTTAGTCCAAAATCCAAAAACCCCATTTTTTAACTGTTGAAAGCTGCCTATTTTGTCCTGTAGTGCAGGGGCATTTTTGTCATTTTTTAATTTTCATTTTTTTTTTGCAATAAAACCCAGATCAAACATCATCATCATCATCAAAACCCAGTACAAACATCATTTTTCGCAATAAAACCCAGATCAAACATCATCTTGGACGGAGAAATTAATCCCAGATCTCCCGTTTCTCTCTCTCTCTATAGCACCACCACCTCCTCCCTCTCTCTCTCTTCTCTCTCTCTCTATAGCACCACCAAATATAAAAACCCCCAAATATAAAAACCCCCTGATCATCATCATCTTCAACTCTTGATAATGAATTTAGCAAAATAAACAAACACAGTTGTAAATTAAATGCAAGGAGACAGGCTCAGATCTGTAATTTGGGGATGGGGACAAAGAAGAAACGAGTTACGCCATGGCTGCAGAATACACAGTTGCTTGGTGAGAGAATGTCAAATGCTTCTTCACTATGCCATCTGGATTTTGCCCCGCCAAGATGCTGGTCGGATCTTCAATGTCCCTTTAATTTTGCTCAGGATACTCTGATCATCATAGCCTTGAAACAAAATAAATAATAATGCCACTGCTAGAACAACATGAACAACAATAACCACCACCATCACCACCACCGCCATAAAAGCGATGACTCTGATCACCATCACCACCACCACCATCACCACCACCACCGCCATAGAAGCGATAACCACCACCAGTCGTTTTTCACAGCTAAACACCTACAGTGCCATCTCTTTCTCTGCTTATCTTCACCTCCTCAAAACCCTAAACACCCACAGACCCCCTTGATCTGTCACTCTCGATATCAGCTCTGGCACCCCTGTTCTCTTTCTCTCATTCAGTTCCGGCGAAGACAAAGGCAGCGCCGCCTCAGGCGGCGACGGTTGTTCCCCGTACTCTAAACCCCCAATCTAGAGAGAGAAACCTCTCAAAAATGTCAAAACCTAAAGAGAGAAACACCACTTTCTTCGTCGATGTTTTGTTGTTGTTGTTCATCGAATGAATATCGATCTGAATCAAAAACAAAAGTTGTGGTGTTGGATTTCCTGGATCGAGCGATGTTATTGAGAGAGAGAAGAGAGAGAGTTAGATTTTGTTTAGAGAGGGAGAGAGTGTGCAAGACTTTATAGAGATTTATGTATTTTTTAGGTTTTTTTTATTTGACCAAAATGCCCCTGCACTACAGGACAAAATAGGCAGCTTTCAACAGTTAAAAAAGGGGGTTTTTGGATTTTGAACTAAAATGGCAGCAAAATGCAAACCACAGGGACCCAGATGTAAAAAGTTTGAGATTTGGACTAAAATGGCAAAAGCGCCCAAACCACAGGGACCAAAATGGCAGTTTACTCTAAATTAAATGAAAAAAAAGATGTAGGATTAAAGGAGCAAATGCCAGGTGGCATTATTTATAATTCTTTCTTAGACCGTGGGGTATGGGGCGTGGGTTGGGGGAAAACACCCAAGCCACCACCCCGGGTGGGCTTGGGTTTGGGCGTGGCCCCTTGGGGCTTGGCTTTCAAGCCGGGCGTGGGGCGCAATGGCCAAGCGAGCTGGCGGTATTTCATTGGGTCACCCCGCCACGTCAGGCGACCAATTCAAATTTTGAAATTAAAAATTCAAACGGTCCCCCCATACCACCCAACCGCCACCCCGGTCTCCCAACATCCTCTATATATTTGTAACCCCAAACCCACTGGTCCCCCATCCCACGAACCGAAACCCCACCGGCTACCCATTCTTGAACCCGCTACCACACTGGTCCCCCCCATCCCACGAACCCAACACCGCTATGGCATCCTGGACCCGTGAAGAAGAAATGGCACTCGTCACTAGCGTCGTCGACGCTATGAAGGGGCGGCCACCGGGCCAAACAAAATATTGGGCGGAAGCATTCGCGGCCTACCGACATAACGTCTGTAACGACCGCCACAACCTCAACGCGTGCCAACATAAATGGCGCGAGCTACGGCCCAAGCTCGAGCGTTTCAAGGCTTACTACGAAGCCGTTCCCGCTGGCGAGTTAAGCCACGAGGACCGGGTGGCGGTGGCGAACATAGAGTTTCGAGGCAAGGAAAACAAGGCGTTCGACAAGATCGACCTTTTTGAATTTTTTTTAACGCTCTATTGTTGTTTATTTTGTAATTTTTAGGATTATGTAATTTTTAAAATTTTAATGAAGTTGTAGGTTTTTTTTTATAAATGTTGTGTGATTTTTTATAAATTTTTTGTATTTAAAAAAAAAAAAAAAACCATTCTGCCACGCGGTGCACCCAACCCACGCCCTGCCATACCCCGCGGACACGTAACCAGGCAGTGGGGGGGCTCCCTTTACACGTGTCAGCAAATGCCCCAACCCAAGCCCAACCCCCGCCCCACCATACCCCACGGTCTTAGTATTAGATTCCATGTGACATTATCTACACTTCTTTATTAGTATTAGACTAGATTAGATATATAATAACAAATTAGGTTATAACTCGGGAACTTCTCAGGCAGCAAAAATTAATTTATATTAATCTAATTATGTAATAAAATAAAAAGAAATGTTTTTAAACGTTATATTTTTTTATAATTGTTTTAAATTGAAGGTTGAAGTTGTGATATATTTTAACTTAATTGACAAAATTTGTAAAAAAAATATGTATTAAACAATGTATTGACATAGTAAACGACTCCATAAAAAATACTTAAAGAAAAACATGTAACATAAACAAACAATTTGTATTAAAAAATAAACTTATTCATAGATATTAAAGTTGATAAACGTCAAACAATGATGTCAATAAACACAAACAAAGAACTAAAATGAACGGTGAAAATCATTGAACCAACAAAACCATCAAAAGACAAAGTTCAATATGCAACCGTACTCCTCGACTAGTTCTCACTCTTTGAAATATGAAGCTTAATTTCTTTATTGCTAACTGATGTCGTGTGAATTAGGTATATTAGTTTTAGTAATATCGAGCACACTTAAGTGCGTTAACATTAAACTTGGAAGCATGATTATCAATTTTAAATAATAAAAATGATTTTTTATTAAACTAAATACACACAACGGGCAGAGAACCCTTCGTGTAAAACTATAGCTTTAGACAATTCTTAGGACGATGTTGATTTGTATAAATAGTAATGGTCAAAATTGTCCATATTCATACAAGTTTTATCTTGAAATTATGTTGATTTATGGTTTTAAATTAGAGGTTTTAGCAAGAAATGTGTTATAACCCAAAACATGAGAAATCTGAAAAATTTGAACAAGAATCTCAAGCATAAACAGAAAAAGACAAGTAGTAAATACCTGGAGATGAAGATTCTCAAAGAAATTCGAAGGAAAATGATGGTTTGAAGTGGTGGTGGACGAGGTTGGGAAGCAGAAGCATGGGAGATGCAAGTTTGGGTTCTGATTTTTAACCTAGGTCAAAACAGATTCAAACCCCGCTTTTCTGTTTTCCGATGGGCTCGGGCGTGCTGGGTCGGACACGGGCATGCCCGATCTTTTGTCAAAAACTGTTTTTAATTTTAATTTATTTTCCAGACAAACTGTTTTTAATAATTTAATAATTATCATGCCTGGTTTGGCACGAGGCTTCTTACCTATAGTGTTTTGAAAAAAATTATTTTGACGAATTTCTGAATTTTCAGTCCACTACTTCTTTGATCCACAGGTCTAGTAACCTGACCTCCTGATTTCTACACATGGTATGAGCTACTTCAAAGTGAGGGATTGATTTTTGTAGATAAAAAGAGTTTGGAGAAAAAGATTTCTCTAAGAAAGGGTTAGCCTTCTGTTTCACCTTTGTCATGTTGATGACTCTTTTGCGGTGGTCATCCTTGAAAGAAATCAGCAAAATGAATGAGCGCGAGTGCTAAAAATAAAGGTGAAACTAAAAATAAAAGAAGAAAGAAAATGGATGGATGATAAGATTGGTCAAAATAATAATTTAGGTCTTGTTATTGAATAAACTGTATCCTCGACAACGGCGCCAAAAACTTTATGTCGTGTGAATTAGGTATATTAGTCTTAGTAATATCAAGCACAGTTAAGTGCATTAACTTAATAAGTTGAAGCACAATAATCTAGTTTTAGATTTATGAAAATGATTTTTATTTAAGCTAAATACACACAACGTACAGAGAACCTATCGTGTATAGTATAGCTTAAGATAAGAACCAAGTATTTTTTTATGGAAAGTGAACTTAGGTAGAATTGAAAGAAGAGAGAAAATGTAGTTGTTTTTAGTAGGCCTATAAATGAACCGAACAAACACGAACAAAGGCATGTTCGTGTTCGTTTATTTAACTTTAAACGAACACGAACATATAATCGAACACATTTTATTTTTCGTGTTCGTTTGTTAAGAAAATGAGCATGTTCGTGTTCGTTTATATTGTTTATGTTTGTTTGTTTAAAACCTAAATGAATAGTTCACGAACGTAAACGAACATAAAAAACAAACTTAAATGAACATAATGTAACAAACAATAAACAACACAATTGAACATAATTGAACAAATATAAATAAACACAAATGAACATAATTGACTAAACATATCCAACGTAAAGTACTTTTTATATAATGATTAATTATGATAAATTCTATTGAAAACCCCATTTTATTACTAGAAGGCCAATTAACAATTAGTTATATTTATATAAGTAGTTATAAAGTTCCTTTTATGTTTAATATTTATATAAATATAACTACTTATGTATTTAAATTTAAATGGACATAAACGAACGAACAAACATAAATGAACGAACAAAGCGTGTGTTCGTGTTCGTTTGTTTAATTAAATGAACAAAAAAATGTGCTCATGTCCGTTCGTTTATTAAATAAACGAACTTCCCGCCGAACAAGTTCACGAACACTTCATGAACGAACGTTCAGTTCATTTACAAGCCTAGTTTTTCGTATAATTAGAGAGTAGATTTGGTGGAAGGGATGTGAATGCTCTAAGTGGATATTTTTATGGTAAGTGAATTTAGGTGGAATTGATGGGTTAATGATCATGGCATTGGAAATGTATAAATCACACAACTTTTTTTTTACGGCAAGGAATGACGTGCCAACCACCGTGACACCGGGCGTTGTGGCCAAGGTCGACTACTCGACCGCCGCCAGCCCCTTGGCTCTCCCAGATGCGCGGAAACCCGACCTCCACCCGCCCGAAGGTACGACAGTGGAATGATAGGTAAAACCTCGCCTCCCATCCAAGACGAACCGGCGCCACCCGTATTCGCCCTTCACCTGGATGCCGCAGAACTTCTAACAATGCAATCCAATACAATGCAATGGATGAATTTACTCTCTATTTCAAATGAATAAGCATGTAATTAAGTATGTATGATCAATGCTCTTTTAAGGCTCAAAATTCTGACATATAAATCAATGGAATAGGGTAAAGTGTGAAATCTATGCATAACTTTTGTTCTTTCTACATGCCATGACCCTCCATTATCCAATTTGGTTATTTTTATTGAACTCTAAGGTTTGAAATTAAAAAAAATATTGGGAGGATTTTATGCCCTTATGATATTTAATGAAGACATGTTTTAGTGTATAAATGAGCACTCATGCCGAGAATTCCCAAGAAAGTGTGATGGGTCCGATTATGTGGATTTGTACGAACATTAATTCCTTAGACAGAAAACTCGATGTATAGACACCCACCCTTCTGGATTGCATGTGTTTTATTATTAGGACTTTTAATCCCTTGAAAATCAGTTGAAAAAGCTAGATTATATGAAAAAACAAAGCAAGTGTTTAAAATTGAAAAAATGTTTTCAACAAAAAAATTTAACAGTTTAGTGCCGAGGTGGGCACGGGCGTGCCCATTATGTTGCACGGTTGTGCGCCCCTACTATGCTCCCAGACAGTTTTTCAATTTCGTTTTCCCACCCCACACTTAGAATTGTGCATTGTCCTTAATGTACTAACGCATGAAAATAATGAGTGTTTAGGGTAAAGGAACTAGTACTCCCCTAACCAAATTCTTGTTTAACGCATGCTGTTGGTTCCCATTATCCCATAGCTGCCTAACACGCCTTCCTTTGGTGTGAAGAGTCTATAAAAACCTGGCTAATTAATAGAAACATACTAATGGTAATATTAAACTACTACGATAGAGCATAAAGCTTATGATATCCTGGCATAGTTAAGTGCCAAAATTGGGACATATGTCCTGGTCGTGGTTGTTTTGGGTGTACAAGTACAACCCAAATTAAAAGAGTAGAGGTACTAAAACATCCAATTATCACCACAGTAAAAGAATCCTAGTTGGCTCAAATAAAATATATATTATTTTTTGTTTCCTCTTTTGATTGATATACTGAGTGCCGTTACCATAACGAGCTGAAATGAAAAGACCAAAGGTAACGGGGCAAGTCAAAATTGATCGACTTCCCGGCGCGTAGCACGGGAAACACCACTAGTTAATTATTATTACTATATATACAACAATTATTATTATTATTATTATTATTATTATTATTATTATTATTATTATTATTATATATACAAAAATGAAATCATTAATAGTGTTTTAGGTTGTCATTTAGTGAATTTTGTTTACATCTCCTGGACTTTCTTTCGTACTTTACTCGGTCTATAAAGTTATCAAGCATCGATACCGTAATGAATCAAGCCTCCTGCACGCATAGTGCGAGTGTAAAATACTCTTAATATTAAATTACAACTCAAAAACATTGTAGCGTCCATCACTTTGACGCTACAGTAACTTTTTTAATTTGACCCTTCAACTTTCAACATTGACAACTACAGCGCTTTAACTTTAAAAAAAACTTTGTAAAATGTCATTTCAACTCCATCAAGTTTCTAAACTTTCAAGTTTTAGTTTTATGTACGTATCGGTATAAATTCAAGTTGGATGAGTCAGGTCAGATATAATAGGTTTTCGTTCTTATTTTTATTTACGTTTTCAGTTTGACGTAAATTTTCATATCGTTTTGGTTGTATGTGTCGGTATAAACCAGGGTTACCACTTTCTATTTTTAGTTTTCTCTCGCGCTTGCTAATAGTACCGTATTTAGGTGATACTCTTCTGGTTACTATGCCGAGTTTCGGTGTAATCGAAATACTGTCGTACATCAGTGGCGGATCTAGGAAAACATTTGAGGGGTATCCTAAAAATAAAATTGGATCTAGGGGTATCCTAAAATTTGCTCACATGTATACGATACATAAAACGGAGAAGAAGAAAAAACGTTTACACTAATATTGTACTTCGCTGACAAAGTTGAGGGGTAGCCCGGGCTACCCCTCATCACATGCTAGATCCGTCTGTGACGTACATATTATAAAAACAAGAACGATTCCGTTTAGCACATCACTACGCATACGGGTTAAATACTAGTTAACTCAAAACCTTTTATTTTTCTTTTTTCTGTTTTGCTTGATAGCTAGAATATATGAGAGTAGAAGAGTAGGGAAGAAGGTTGTGGTGAAAAAAATTAAGTAGGGAAGAAGTTGGTTGTGGTGAAAAAATTAAGGGTTTAAATAAATGAAATATTATTTTTTCTTAACATTATCCCCCCCACCCCCCTAAAAGGCTAGCCCCACTCCAAGTGTACCCTTTCTCATCCATCTCTCTCGGCAAGAGTGGCAAAGCCACACCCCACCTTGCCAGCTTGCTGATCCCACTTTGTCGACACCACTCCGACCGACCTTAAAAGCACATGTTTTTATTTATAAATATCTCTAATGTCTTTTTAGTGATGGATGAAAATGTTATGTCATGTAGTGGATACACGTGTTTTTATTAAGTGCTCAATTATATTGAAATTTGAAAAAGTAGACAGTGAAGTTACATGCAACTTTATGTGAAATTTGATAACAACTAGCCGAAGATATGGTGATTAATAAAGGTACGAATTGATATGACAATTTTTTTTTTCTGAAAATGAAAGAAACGTTTCTGAAAATGAAAGAAACGTTGTCAAGAATTTGATACTTGAAATGGTTTAGAACCAAACACAATTCATAATCACAAGTTTTCGTTGGGCCACAATAGTACATCGTTGTTCAAGGCACTAGTGGAGCGTATGCATTGACGTATATGAGTTTTTTTTTTTTAATGGACAACTTCATATATAAGGTTACCACACACTCTAAATCGGAGAGCGTCATACTGCCTCACTTTGACCATGCTATGTTGTCTTAACCGGGCCCACGCTGGCTTCAAAGTTTGGCCTTTTTGGGCATTCCCCCGAGAAACCATACCGTTGGCTGCCACTTGACAGTCGTTGTGCCACCACAAGAGCATAACTCTCTGGCATAACACACAGTGGGACGAAAACACGGTTGGGCTCAGGAATCAAACTGACAGCATCACACAACGTCTAGTCCAAACCCTTCATTGCCTATATCCACACCAATATGACACAAGTGGGAATTGAATTTGAGTCTCAATTGGAAAACTCAAACCTCCTACCGCTAGGCTACAAGTGGGGGGATTGACGTATATGAGTTGGCATCATCAGAATGTATAGTTGGTGATATACTTTTTAGAGTAAAATGCTCGGATGCTCCCTGTGGTTTGATAAAATAACACCTATAGTCCCCAACTTTGGAAATTACATGTATGTTCCTTGTGGTTTGCTCATTTGTTACTCGGATAGTCCCAGAGTGGATGGAGGTTAATTTTTCCAGTTAAGTCAATATAAAATTACTAAAATACCCTTAATGAAACAAAACAAAAAATAAAATAGAAATTGATTAGGGTCCACTCTTTTTTATATCATTTTTATTTGTAAAACCCCACCATCACACTTCATCTTCAACCTCCACCAACCACCATCACCCTCCTCCACCCTCCACCATCACCGCCATAGTCACTCTCCAGTAATCGAATACAGAAATTAACCTCTCCCATCCCTATCATATCTTTCAGAATTGCAAAACACCTCCATAACACAAACAGTCGAATCTGAACACCTTGCTCAAATCTGAACAGAGCCGACAACCGCCATCCACCGCCCAACCTCCCTCCCTTTCTTGTCTAGTTCCCCACCATCACCTTGCTTACGAGAAGGCGGATACTCATGTGTGAATCGGAACCAACTCTCAGCTTGTTGAGCCTTTGCAATCGTCTCCTCTTTCAAAAAATCACAGGAATGAAAAGCATCAAACTCGTAATCGGAATAAAAAACATGGGCGGCGTCATCTGCAACCAAATCCTCCACAATTTCCATATCAATTCAGAGGAAATTTTATTGACGGAGAGGAAGCCTGCAGATTAAGCCATCAGAAGGTAGGAGGCTTTGTTGTCAAATCAAAGGGAGAGAGAGAGAGAGAGAGAGACCAGAAGGAATGAGGATGTTATTAGAAGATATGGTTGGTTGTTCGGCGAATTATTCGAACGATATACATTGCCTATTCCAACTATAATTTTTAATATTGTGGGGTCCAAATTTAATTTATATTTTATCTCTTAACTAGAGTGATGGTGTGGAATCGGAGAAGAAAGCGAGGGAGGTTGGGCGGTGGATGGCAGTTGTTGGCTCTGTTATATTTGAGCAAGGTGTTCAGATTCGATTGGTTGTGTTATGGATGTGTTTTGCAATTCTGAAAGAAATGATAGGGATGGGAGAGGTTAATTTCTGCATTCGATTGGTGGAGGGTGGAGGGTGGAGGGGGTGATGGTGGTGGGTGGAGGTTGAAGATGAAGTGTGGTGGTGGGGTTTTACAAATAAAAATGATATAAAAAAGAGTAGGCCCTAATCAATTTCTATTTTATTTTTTTGTTTCATTAAGGATATTTTAGTAATTTTACATTGACTTAACTGGAAAAATTAACCTTCATCCACTCTGGGGACTATCCGAGTAACAAATGAGCAAACCACAGGGAGCATGCATGTAATTTCTAAAAGTTGGGGACTATAGGTGTTATTTTACCAAACCACAGGGAGCATCCGAGCATTTTACTCTACTTTAAAATATATATATATATGGAGCCGCTAAAATAGAAACCATCCAAAGTTGTAAGAACCGCGAGAACCACTCTCAACCAATCAGAGAAAGGGGTATTTTGGTCATTTACCCCAAATGTCAAATCCCCTCTCTCTCTTCATTTAAATCACTGACTTTTTAATTACACCTCTTCTCTCTCCTCTCTCATCTGTTATTTAATTCTATCATCTTCATCTCTTTACCAAAATTTAAAATCCTCTCATCTATCTCTCTTTCTCTCTGTACCCATCTAGATCTCTAAAGTGAAATCCCTTCCAGCATCTTCATTAACGATACCAGATCTAGATCTTTGATAAAAGGGCTGAGCAGAGGGCTCCTCCACTACCTCCATTTTTTTAGTAGTTGTAAAGGATCAGGCCTACATGGCTTGCATTTGTGCATCCACTACCTCCATTTTGTGTTTGGTAATACAAAACAACATTATTAATGATGAAAGGATTTCATTTTTGTGTTTGGTAATGTTGAAACTGAACAGCGACCTCCCTCGTCACCCCTTCCGCCGCCATGGTGGTGCACGGCGACCTCCACCGTCACCCCTTCCGCCGTCACAAGTGACCACCACTCCTTCTGCCGCCATCTATTCAGGTCACCCACACCCACCTGTTTCTATATGTCTCTTTATCACATAGATCTGCTTATCTTTCTTATTTTTTAATTTGGATTTTTTGGGGGATTTTTTATGATGAAGGTGGGCGACGGTTGTTGGTGGTGGTGGCGGTGGCGTTGGGGTTGGGGTTGGTGGCGGTGGGGGTTTTTTGGGTGGTGTGGGGCAGAGGTGGGTTGGTGGCGTTGGGGTTGGTGTCGTTGTCGGAGGTGGTGGGTGCTCGATGGCAGGTGGTGGGTGCTCGATGTCGGAGGTGGTGGGTGCTCGATGATGGTTTTGAGTTGGGTCAGTGAAGGTGGGGTTTTCAATTTTGTTTTGGTTGGGTTTGTGGACTATGTGGGTCTGATGAACTCTGTGGACTATGTGGGTTTGATGGTTTGATTTTTTGGTTGGGTTTCCTTGATTTTTTGCCTGTGTTCTTGTTTATCTGGTGATTTTGATTAGTGGACTTTTGTGGGTTTGATATGTTGGATGCGGGCGGCGATAATGAAAAAAATAAAAACGTCGATTTTGATGACGATGACGCGGCAAGGACGGCGGAGGGTAGGTTTTTTAAACCTGCAACCCCTCTTTTGCAGCCTTTTGATTATCAGTTAATCTGAGCCAAACCCCGTTTTTTTTTCGAGATAGACTTTGTTTTGATGTTGTTGGTTTTTAAATTTCCCCCCTAGTCGATGATGATAACGATATATCTGAGACATCTCCTGAGTTTGCGATTTCTGGGTGCGTTCGTTTTTGCGTAAAGAAGTTTTTGTAAAAAAAAAGTTAAACCGTAAACTTTTTAACATAAAAAGTTTTATTTAAAACGTAAAAAGTTTCACGTAAAACGTAAAACGTAAAAAGTTTTACGTAAAACGTAAAAAGTTTTACGTAAAACGTAAAAAGTTTTTCGTAAAACATAAAACGTAAAAAATTTACGTAAAACGTAAAAAGTTTTTCGTAAAACGTAAAAAGTTTTTCGTAAAACGTAAAAAGTTTTACGTAAAACTTAAAACGTAAAAATTTTAAAAAGTTTAACGTAAAACATAAAACGTAAAAAAGTGTAAAAATCGGCGAGTTAAAAAAACGTGTAAAAATGGCGCGTTAAAAAAAACGACGCTTGAAAAAACGGCGCGTAAAAAACGGCGCATTAAAAAAACGATGCTTGAAAAAGCCGGGCGAAAAAACGGCGCGTTAAAAAAAACGTAAAAAGTTTAACGTAAAACTTAAATTGTAAAAAGTATAAAAAATCTTTTAAAAAAATCTGAATTTAAAAATGCTTTTAATAAAAAAATTATGTTTAAAAAATAAAAAGTAATATAATAATACAAAAACTAATAAAAAACAATAAAGACAAAAAGACAAAATCGAGTCATTTTACTAAATTACCCTTTTGAATTAAAATATTAAAGATATAATAAGACAAAAAACATTTAATATTATTTTTAGTTACTTTTAATCTCATCCATTGATCTTGAAGATCTAATGGCCAGAAAGTAGTTCTCTCGGTTCTTACAACTGGAGGTGTTTTCATTTTAGCGGTCCCCTATATATATATATTGGAGAAGAATCTCTTAGGAACCACCCTTTATTGCGAGAACCGCGAGAACCAATTTGAACACAACCAAAAATACATAAAAATAGCTAAAAAACACACAATTTTTTTTTAAATATTTTTAGCCAAAAATCGCTAATTTTCGTTATCAAAAAAAATTGGCTACTAAAAGTAGCGATTTTTAGCTAAAAAATATTTAAAAAAATTGTGTGTTTTTTAGATTTTTTTGGGGTTTAGTTTTTAGCATTTTAGCTTGGGGGAGTTAGTTTTTTTTTTAGGTTTTTTAAGGGTTTTTTTGGCCACGTATCCACGATTATGCAAGGTGCATAGCCACGATATTGGTTTGTTAATGACCATGGACTCACGTAAAAATGGATCGAAACACTTAGGTTCTGTTTGTTTTTTCTCCAGAAGCTCTTCTGAGCACTTATGTCTGCGTCGCGCAGAGGCGAGTAGACATAAGGTTCCTGCAGCTTGTTTGTTTTCTTGAAGATCTGCAGACCAAAAACGTCTGCAGAAGCTCTTCCCCAAGCAGGCTTGTCCACAAGTCTTCTAACCTCTGCAGACCTCTTCTCCCTCTTCAAACCCACCTCTCAGCCACCACCTCCGACACCACCTCCACCTCCACCACCATCATCTCAGCCACCACCATCATCATCATCGGAGACCTCCACCTCCGACACCCATCACCTCCACCTTCAACAATCACCACCTCCATCTTCACAAGAACCGCCGCTCCAGCCCTGCTCCGCCGCCCACCCTTGCTCCGCCACCACCTCCAAATCGAAAACAAAACCCTCATCATCATCAACATCGCAAACAAAACCCCCAAATTGAAAACCCTCATCATCATCAATATCGATCGCAAACAAAACAGACCTGCAACTTCGATCTGAACTTCGATTCACAGCCGTCGAGCATCACCACCGCCTTCGAGCATCACCACAGCCGTCGAACTCCTCTCTCTAGCTGTTGTTTCTCTCTCTCTCTCTCGCTGTTTCTCTCTCTAGCCGCCTTCGATTCACAGATCTGAAGGAGAAAGGGGTGGGGGTGGGGTGGATTAGCAGGTTTGATGGCGGTGGTGGTACGGTGGTGGTGGTGGCGGTGGTGGTGCGGTGGTGGTGGTGCTTTGGGCGGTGGTGGTGACAGATTCTAGAGAGAGAGTGTGTTTGTAGAGAGAGAGAAAGGCAGAGTAGTGTGTGTGTGTTGTGTGTGAACTGTGAAGAGGTTTTGTAGAAAAAAAAACAAACCCTCTTCTCCTTGCAGACTGCAGACATTTGGTCCACCTCTTCTCCTGCAGATGCCTGCAGATGTGGTCCGCAGACTGCAGACCTTTTGCCGCAGAAAAAACAAACAGCACCTTATTCTTTTGTATCCGATAAAAATGTATTTAAATCGAATATTTATGCAAAGCAATCATTTGAAATTTAGAACTTGGGATTGGGAAATGGGTCACCTTTGGTAAGGCCATTGGGTATGGGGTCGTGAACGTCCCCACCCATTAGGACCGTCCAACACCACCCCCAAGGGGCCCGGCTCGGCTTTGGTGTCGGAAATCAGACGGGCTTGACGATCCCATGTGATTGGCTGCTTCTTCTTGGTGGCCCCTCTCCCTGACAATCCTTTATATATATATATATTGTTTTTTTATTAAAGTGGGTAAGATTGGTGGCCCTCATGGCAGCTTCTCTCTCATCCTTTATATATATATATTAATATATTATTAATGGTGGGGTAGTCTTGGCTACTCCCCACACCCTTGGGTAGTCTCCAAAGAGACTATCCTCCTCCCGTGATTACGTGACGCCTACGTGGCGGGTAGTCCTTTGGAGACTATCCTCCCCCATACCCAATGGTCTAAGCTCAGTTTGAGCTAAAGACACAGTTGACTTACAATAGACACAGTGGCGGACTCATAAATTATTTGTTGGGGGTGCGGATGAGGTGTTCAATCATATTTTCAAGAGCTGCGGTCGGGGTTTTTGCATTAAATATACACTAATTTTTTTTTTCCAACGGATGCGGCCACCCACTCTGGCCAAAGGCTAGGTCCGCCCATAAATGAACATACAAATCAAAGGTATACGATACTTCATCATCATAGCCTTACACCGTATGAGTGGACAGTGGACCCTTTTAAGAAGGAACAAGGTGAAGCTCAAAAAAGGAGATAGACGCTGATGTGACTCGAAAATCATGTATGCTGCTACGTGTAGTTGTTTGGCTGGGTGATGTGAGATAAAGTCCTAGAGGCTTTATCATGTCACCCCAACGTCACGTATGTGCTATAAAAAGTGAGGAGTTTTACTATTAACTTGTACGGTGTGGGATAACACCCCTTTAAAGCCCCCTTTAACTATTTTAAAAAAGAAAAGAAAAAGGAAATTAAAATAAAAAGGATATGGATTGGTTAAGATATTAAAGGTCCCCACCCACTGTAACGCCCTGCTATATCGTGCTTTCTATATTTGTAAACCTTTGTTTATAATCATATTCTTGGAAACTTTGCGTTCTTGTAATCGTCGTTTCGATGTAAGCTTTGTAGAATCCGAGACTTGAATCACAATGAAATTCTCGTTTGAACGAAATATTATTCAAGGATTCTTTATTTATCGACACTTGATACTCGTTAAACTAGTTAAAACCCTTAAAATAATGAGATTCGGAAGCTTCATGGATAATCGTTTAAAGATTTTTTTTATCCTAATTTAAAATCGTTTATAAATATGGTTATTTATCTATCCTATTTTATTTAATTAATTAAATTAATTAATATTACTAGTTAAAAAGTTTATTTTTATATTAAGAGTTAATTACATAGTTAGTCCCTATGGTTTGCATAAAATAACATACTTAGGTATTAATAGTTTAAAATCACCTTCTAGGGTATTAACTTTTCATTTTGTAACGTTTGGAGGTATTAACTTCTAGGGTATTAACATAGTTAGTCCATGTGGTTTGCACAAAATAACATACTTAGGTACTAATAGAATGTGATTTTAAACCTACAAATAACGTTAATACCTCCAAACGTTACAAAATGAAAAGTTAATACCCTAGAATGTGATTTTAAACTATTAGTACTTAAGTATGTTATTTTGTGCAAACCACATGGACTAACTATGTAATTAACTCTTATATTAATCTAGTTAGTCTTGTTGAAGTTTCAAAGGTAGTTAATGGTAAAAACAAGTTAACCTAGTTAGCAAACTAAGTTAAATTACCTAATTAAATTACTTAGATAATCTAATTAATTTAAAAGTTGATATAACTTGGTTAGTTAGTTTAAACTATTAGGTTATTTCCTTTAAATATATATATATATATATATATGGGACCGCTAGAATGAGAACCACCCCGAGTTATGAGAACCGCGAGAACCACACCATCCGGGCCGCGGTTGACCAAATTGTTTTTTACAACTAGATGTCTGTATTATAAACACATTCGTAAAAAAAATTTAAAAAAAAGGCCGAGGGGGTAGTTTTTTACACCACAAGTTTGGTGTAAAAAAAAAACAAAAAAAAAATAAAAACACCAAACTTGTGGTGTAAAAAACTACCCCCTCGGCCTTTTTTTTTAAATTTTTTTTTACGAATGTGTTTATAATACACACATCTAGTTGTAAAAAAATATTTTGGTCAACCGCGGCCCGGATGGTGTGGTTCTCGCGGTTCTCATAACTCGGGGTGGTTCTCATTCTAGCGGCCCCCTATAATAACTCGAGGTGGTTCTCATTCTAGCGGCTCCCTATATAGGGGGCCGCTAGAATGAGAACCACCCCGAGTTATGAGAACCGCGAGAACCACACCGTACGGGGCGAGGTGGACCAATATTTTTTTCGAAAACGTAGATTAGTGTATCACAAACACATTCGTAAAATTTTTTTTTTTTTAAAACGCCGTGTGGGTAGTTTTTTACACCACAAAAACGTGGTTTACGAGTTCCGTAAATTTACGGAACTCGTAAACCACGTTTTTGTGGTGTAAAAAACTACCCACACGACGTTTTTTTTTAATTTTTTTTACGAATGTGTTTCTAATACATGCACCTACGTTTTTGAAAAAAAAAATTTGGTCCACCTCGCCCGGAATCAAGTGGTTCTCGCGGTTCTCATAACTCGAGGTGGTTCTCATTCTAGCGGCTCCCTATATATATATATATATATATATATAGGAGAGTTCAAATGAGAAGAATTAAAAATTAATAATAAAAAGAATAAAGGATATAAATGTAATTTGAACAAATCACTAAATGAGTCTATTATTTATTTTTGTTATTCAAATTAATGAACTCTAATCATTTAATGAGCCTATCTTATAAAATAATTGTGCACCTTACACAATAAAAACAATCTTGCACATGATCTTACATTTTCAACATTTCCTACACCATTAAAACAATATTTTGGTGTAGGACGCAAACACTTTTAAATAATTTTGCAACTCATAATAAAATATGTGTAGGACACAAAAATTTTAAATAATTTTGTCACTTCTAATAAAATTTGTGTAGGAGTCAATACATTAATGATGGTGAAGGAGTAATTTATGGATGCATTAATAAGACTTGGGTAACTCCATAAAATATTTATTAATATTCTATATCAAAATGTCTATACTACCCTTAGTAATTAAATCATTTATTAAAAGTGGACAAAAATGATATCTTGATTCACAACCATTGATCAAAAAAATATAGGGTCCAGATTAATTCATTTTTTCTTCTTTTAAGAAGATTCTTCTCAAATGAACCTCCATCTATATGTATATAATATAACTTAGTTAAATTGTAAAGTTAAGTTAGTTAGTGAAAGTTAAGGGGTTGTTAGAGTAAATAACTGGTTGTGTAATTTCTGAAAGTATAACAAAACAAAAAAAAAAAGAAAAAAAGAATTAAAACCTTAAAAACCGCAGACCGCGGGACTCGAACCTAGGTCACTGGCTTAACCAAACAAACGCATAACCAACTGAGCTGGGTCTTGACATTGAACAAATCTCGGCCCACTTTATATTTAAAAGTTGGTTACTATTAAATAATAAAAAAATAAAACAAAACTGCAGACCGCGATGATCGAACCCGGGTCGACAGCTTCTCCAAACGCGCGCCCAACCAGCTGAGCTGGGTCTTCACATCGATTAGAACCCAGCTCCCATTTTATTTAAACACTCGCTTAGACCAAACCAACAGCCGTGATTCAGCCCTTTCCTAGCTCGATTTTAGCGCGATTTTTATGTTTTTCTTTGAATTTAAACCTTGTTTAGCATTAAATATCCAACTACAAACTAACCTAATCATTCCCTATAAATACCACACCTCTTCCAAGCATTATACACTTTGCAAATCATCAAAAACACCATCAAATCCTCCCCAAATCAGCTGCAAAACACAAGTTCGAGCAGATTCATCATCTCTTACAAAAGTGAGCATAACTCACCCATTTCTTATCTAATTCACTCGATTCTTTTTCCTACTTATTTGGTTTGACCTTAGCTACGTTTCCATTGGTTTTCCAAGCCCTAGAACGTCACCAAAAAGGATCCAAAGTTGACTGACTTTTCTGTTTTCATCTAAAACTTTGTTAAACATAGTAAACTTGAGTTAATCTCATCTCAAACCTATGTCCTAATGCTCATAATCAATCGAATGGTTTGTTGGGCTTAAAAACAAGGCTGTGAATTGTTAAATCAGAGGTTAAAACCTCACAAACATTCTGTTTTAGTTAGGGTTTTACCCACAAGAAGTGTTCAAGCTTGAAGCTTGATGAAGGTGTGATTGTTAGACTAGCTTGGACTATCTTTCATAAAAATCCACTCACTTATTGATGTTTTCTCATAGATTAGTTGTTGTATTTCATTATTCTTGTAAATTCATAACCCTCCTTGTTGTTCATAACAACAAGTGAAGTGGTGAACAATAGAGGTACCTAAATGGAAGTTTGTTCTCCCTACCTCATGTATGAATTCCATGACATTTAGATGTGCCTAAATAAAGAATTTAATATTCTACCTCATGCTTGACATATATGATGTAATATACACTATGTAATACTTATGTAACAACCAAATAATCGAACTCTTGGTGATGAACTAATGGACATTCGTCAAGCTAGTAGATTGTATCATCTTAGGCCTTGACAACTTGTCACGATTCTAATGGAACCTTCTTCCATGAAAAAATCTAAACTCTTTTAGAGTTTCATAGTGTCAAGAATAAGTGTCATAGGTGTTAGATGATTATTTTCATATGTTTATTTTTATGTTATTTAAACTCCAAATCCCTAGAACCATATGTAAACACCTCTTAAACTCCAAATCGAACACATTCAACTTTCTAGTCTCAACAACTTCGTCACATTGGATAATCGGAAAGCATATGCAATTTTGTGAGTATACTCGAACCCATTTTACTTTTTAAACACTTTTGGGTGCAACATGTATTCTATGTAAAACACGAAAACACTTGAAACTATTTGAATCACACTCTATCCATATTGAAACATGTTAATCTCCCGCTAGTCTATTGGGAGTAAAACTTTGAACAATTCGATGCTTGTTAATCTCGTATGCTACGTAAACTATTTGTGTTGATATATGCTCATTAACTTTGCTAGCCCACCTTAACAATTATAGCTCTATAGGAGTAATGCACCGCCCACGAGTCTTGGGGTATTGTTAAGTTAAACATGTTACCTCCCGTGATACTTTGGGATATGCTATTTTAACGCATTGGATTCTTGGGTTTGAACATATTGTTACACAATCTCAGCGTACTAGTAACTTGCATTTGGTTGTTCATGTTGGATACGAGCACGTTAAACAATTTTATTCTATGTTATATTATGTATCAAACTTGTATACTCGCCTTTGCTTTTGCATTGAACTCTATTTTAATACATGTTGCAGGTTCGATAGACAAGATGATGCTAAGTGAAGAAACAAGATTTAGGTGGACTTAGAAACACATTTAGATTAATCTATTTTGTCAATGTATCATTGAAACAATGTTGTCTTAATTGATTTTTGTATGACATTTTTAGCAATTTTATGAAATTTGAATTTAATCTATATTGTCACATAGCGTTATGAAGTTTTGAGCAATTTGTTCGTCTCGTCCTGACGTTTCCGCCATGGGTTGGGGTGTGACAGATTGGTATCAGAGCCATAACTATAGGGAATTAGGAAAAGTAGGAATGCTTTTACCTAGTCTATAGTTTTAGAGCTTTATTCTTAAGTTTTGCTTGAAACTACTTGCATGCTACTCTATTTGCTTCTCATTTATTCTCTTTTGATCTTTTAAACATATAGTCGCTTATGTGTTAATACTTGATATGCTATCATTATGTGTTAATACTTGTTTTATTTTGTGTTGATACTTGTTTTATTGTTCTATTCTTTATGTAATATTCTCGACATGCCTTCTTATGCGTTTATACTTGTTCGTTTATTTCCTTAACATACGCTTTTTCTAAGGATTTTGCTTGATTATTCTAAATCCGACAACACTCATATTATACAAACGAGACGAGTTTACCAAAATAGGCGTGAAACCCGCAATTTGGTAAACGACACTCATTCCGCTTAATTCTAATTTACACGAAATTACACCATTAAGTTAGGAGTGAAATCCACATCTTAATGGAAATTTCAATTTCAAATTCTAGTGGACCCTCGTCAACATGTCGAAATTAAATTTTGACCCAATGAGTACCAACCACGCTTAGGGTACAAAGTCGTCAAGTTAGGGATGAAGCCCGCATCTCGTCGACTAGTCCCACTCCTTGATTTTCATAAATCCCGCCAAGTCTCGAATTTTCGAGTGAATTGGAACATGTAGTAACCGGAAGGGTGAATACCGTTAGCCGACGTGTCGGCGAGAGTACACCACCTATTAGGCCAAAGCATGCTTCCCAAATTCAAAAGAACTTTTCGACCACTTTGGTTAGTCAAAGTTTAGTTTTGGAACCATCCAAGTTTTAATCAAATTTACATTTTATCATTCTCAACTTTATTTGATGCAATCCTCTCTTTTCAAATTCAAGTTATTTTTGAGATTTCGCCTTTTGCGCATACATCATACTATTACTTTTCATATAACTATACGTTACTAATCTCACGTAATTTTATTTACACTTTTGCAACAACAAATGGAGACATGTCACCAAGATAGGAGTGATTTCCTTACCTTAACGATTAACTCCGATTTTTTTCCTCATCTTACAACGACCTCACCAACATGTTGGGGGTGATTCTCTTACCTAGGTGATCGTTACCTAAACTTTCTTTAATAGACTATATTATGTAAACATGATCATATTTATATTTAAATCATTTATCATTTAGTCAAATCTCTAATTACTTCAAAATGCATTGTTTATATAAACAAATTTCTTACGCTACAATCTATTTTCATATAGCTCACACACACAAAATTCTTAACTTTTACCATGAACGTTTATTCCTCGATTTTCAAAATTTCACGAAATGCTACTTATCAACCTAGTCGGTCTAATAAATCTATTGCCCGCGAAATTTCGTATTCCACGTAATTACTAAAACACACTCATCTCGCATCATTATACTAAAGATTGCATTTTTTTATATTGAGAATCAAACCAACTTATCATACAAAATATTACAAATATTATTCGATCGTTTACCAAAACTCTTTTCAAAATCAACAAAATATTTTATTAAGAACACCTTTCACGATCACTAAGCTCATATACCAAATTTCTTTTCTAAGGAGCAACATTTTCATAAGAACCTCTATACTCCGAATTTCTTCATTAATGAATAGTTATTTAAAACAAGGTAATCTTAGTTACTTCTAGAACCTTTTCAATCATTATTCAATACGTTAATTGAGTTTAAAACACGTGGGCAAGGAAACTTCGTAGGAACCAACAAATTTTCAACTATATCAATTCTCTTAAAACCATAGTAGCATTTCCATTCATTTACAAAGTACAATTCACATAATCAATAGATGTTTTATACTCTCTTTACATCCACAAACTAGATTCTATATTTCATGTCAACTCAATCTATTTTGATTTAATTAAACTTCACGTTTTGCTCAAATAACTATACATGCATACCATCTTATGTGTTTTAGCTTATACCTCACAACAATTTCACATATACTACTCATTTTTTTTGTCTTCTTTTTTTACTCAAAATTTCTTGATCTTTTACGTACTTAAATTCGTATATTTCGATTAATGCCATATACAAAATCCTTAATTTATTACACTCATATTCATATTCGTATTTATACATCTTATGTCTACACTTATATTTATACTTATACATTGATATTTATTTCCATATCCATATTCATACATATTACATTATATACTCATGCTCACGAATTTTACATTTACATTATACTTATATCCAAGTTTATATTCATATTAATACAATTATACTGACACTCCCGTTTATCCATTTACGTTTACACTAAATATCGTATTCGTGTTTACACTCACATACATACTTAAACATTTTACTCATACTTAAACATTCATGCTTTACACTTATATATCCATGCTCATACTCGTACGTTTCATGGCTAAACTTATATTTATACTCGTACTCATCACAATACATTTTATACTCATATTTGTACTCATATTTATACTCACATTTATACGATTTATGTTATACTCGTACTCAATACTCTCGTTTATACGATTTATGTTTATACTCACGTTCATTCGTTTATGCTCAAATTTGTACTCATTTTCCATACGCGTTATACTTATACTTGTAATCATACTTTTATTCATACATTTGTGTTTTGCTCTCATGCGCATTCATATTTAAAACTTATACTATGCTCATACTTCTACTCATACTCAAAATTTATACTTTCGCATCTGTACGCAAGCGAAACCCGAGGGACTCGCTTACATTGGTCTTATACTATTTGGAACACAAACATGCTTATATGTTAGACTTCTATACGCACACAATCTTATTTTCAAATTTATGTATACCTTTATTCATACGCAACTGGTACAAGCTATGCGGATCATGCGATGATCAGTATAATCGCGGGTGTACACGGGATTATAGTGATAAGCGCATGAGAAACGTAGAGTGTACTACTGTGTATAGTAAGACACAGAATGTAACATTGCAATGAATAACGAAACAGATGCAACATGGTCAAAACATGGTGGATACACCGCTGGTACTTCCTATATATATAAGTGTTTTCACCATGTTACAAAACTTTCGTAAAACGTGCCATGAGAAATTCAGTGTTTTGCAGACCTTTTGGACCTTATACAAACTTTAAACAACTCACAAGCGCATTATATCCGATTATCCACGACGGGACTTCATTTTTAACACTCTACTTTCGTCTATCCAATGCTTATGCCACTCTTATACTTGCATTCATTAAGAGTCACTCGTATACTTCCATACTCTCATTATTCTCCATTATTCTTTTCTTCTATATGAACCTCAAGCCTGTTTAAACGTTCGAATCCTAACTTATCGCCTTACCTTTAAAACCGTCTTCCTATTCTTCATTTTGTGTAAACATATTCAGTAGGTCGCTATCACTTTATTTAAAGTACCAAACCTTCTCGCTCCTCTCAATAAACATTTTTTACAAATGTGTGATTTTATACTAACCTTAAAACCTTCTACGCAAACTACACCACTTTCATCAAATACAAACCGTTTTGATACAAGGATCTCCTTCGTAAATATGATACATTTTGAAACACCTCCAAATTTAGTTATTCAAACTTGTTTAAACTCGCTTTACCTACATACGCACCTACATGCTTTCAATTATGTTGGTACCTCAAATCATTTGAGCCAAACAACTTCTTTTACAAACCCATCTTGTCATACTTTAAAATATCATACCTTTTACGTTTCAAAATTTTCAAGTCTCAACCTTCTTGTCAAAAACCTATTTCAAGCCTTCCTCTTGAATAAATTTCGGGACCAAATTTCCTAAAAGAGGAGAGACTGTAACGCCCTGCTATTTCGTACTTTCTATATTTAAAAACCTTTGTTTATAATCCTATTCTTGGAAACTTTGCGTTCTTGTAATCGTCGTTTCGATGTAAGCTTTGAAGAATCCGAGACTTGAATCACAATGAAATTCTCATTTGAATGAAATATTATTCAAGGATTCTTTATTTACCGACACTTGATAAACCCTTAAAATAATGAGATTCGGAAGCTTCATGGATAATCGTTTAAAGATTTTTTTATCCTAATTTAAAATCGTTTATAAATATGGTTATTTATCTATCCTATTTTATTTAATTAATTAAATTAATTAATTAATATTACTAGTTAAAAAGTTTATTTTTATATTAATCTAGTTAGTCTTGTTGAAGTTTCAAAGGTGGTTAATGGTAAAAACAAGTTAACCTAGTTAGCAAACTAAGTTAAATTACCTAATTAAATTACTTAGATAATCTAATTAATTTAAAAGTTGATATAACTTGGTTAGTTAGTTTAAACTATAAGGTTATTTCCTTTAAATATATATATATATATATATATATATATATATAGGAGGGTTTAAATGAGAACGCTAAATATTGTGAGAACCGTGAGAACAAATGAAAAAAACGCGAGAACTTGGTCAAAAACGAATCAAATTCAAAAAAAATTTCTACACTTATCATTATTATTGAAATACAATGTTAGAAATTTAATTTACACGTTTAAATTTACGTGAATTCGTAAATAAAGAAAATTTACACATGTGTAAGTTTGCCATTTACACATGTGTAAATCTGTTACATTTACACATGTGTAAAAAATCAAAAAAGAGTGATTTTTAAAGGAGAAACGAATTATTTGATGTTGTAAATTCTTTTTTTTTTGATGTTGTATCTTAATTACAATGAGGTTTGTATTAAAAAAATTGGTTTTGATTGGTGTTCTCATTCGTTCTCACGGTTCTCCCAATATTTAGTGTTCTCAAGATAACCCTCCCCTATATATTGTGATTAAGATACAACATCAAAAAAAGAATTTACAACATTATAATTAAGATATTGCGATATATAGGGGAGAACCGTGAGAACGAATGAGAACACCAATCAAAACCAATTTTTTTAAAACAAACCTCATTGTAATTAAGATACAACATCAAAAAATATATAGGGGAGGGTTATCTTGAGAACGCTAAATATTGCGAGAACCGTGAGAACGAATGAGAACACCAATCAAAACCAATTTTTTTAATACAAACCTCATTGTAATTAAGATACAACATCAAAAAAAGAATTTACAACATTAAATAATTCATTTCTCCTTTCAAAATCACTCTTTTTAGATTTTTTACACATGTGTAAATATAACAGATTTACACATGTGTAAATGGCAAACTTACACATGTGTAAATTTTTATTATTTACGAATTCACGTAAATTTAAACGTGTAAATTAAATTTCTAACATTGTATTCGAATAATAATGACAAGTGCAGAAAAAATTTTTGAATTTGAATTGTTTTTGACCAAGTTTTCGCGGTTTTTTCATTTGTTCTCACGGTTCTCACAATATTTAGCGTTCTCATTTAAACCCTCCTCTATATATATATATATATATATATATAACTTAGTTAGATTAAATTGTAAAGTTAAGTTAGTTAGTGAAAGTTAAGGGGTTGTTAGAGTAAATAACTGAAACTTTAAAATTACAGGGGCTGGTTGTGTAATTTCTGAAAGTATAATAAAACAAAAAAAGAAAAAAAGAATTAAATCCTTAAAAACGGCTGACCACGAGACTGGAACCTGGGTCACCGGCTTAACCAAACACACGCATAATCAGCTGAGCTGGGTCTTGACATCGAACAAATCACGGCCCACTTTTTATTTAAAAGCTGGTTACTATTAAATAATAAAAAACAAAATAAAACTGCAGACCGCGAGGATCGAACCCGAGTCGACAGCTTCTCCAAACGCGCGCCGAACCAACTGAGCTGGGTCTTCAAATCATTTAGAACCTAGCTCCCATTTCATTTAAACACTCGCTCAGACCAAACCAACAGCCGCGATTCAGCCCTTTCCCAGCTCGATTTTAGCTCGATTTTTTATGTTTTTCTTTGAATTTAAACCTTGTTTAGCATTAAATATCCAACTACAAACTAACCAAATCATTCCCTATAAATACCAAACCTCTTCCAAGCATTATACACTTTACAAATCATCAAAAACACTCTCAAATCCTCCCCAAATCAGCTGCAAAACACAAGTTCGAGCAGATTCATCGTCTCTTACAAAAGTGAGCATAACTCACTCATTTCTTATCCGATTCACTCGATTCTTTTTCCTACTTCTTTGGTTTGACCTTAGCTACATTTCCATTGGTTTTCCAGGGAAAAGTTTCCAGGGAAAACCAGGCCCTGGAACGCCACCAAAAAGGCTCCAAAGTTGACTGACTTTTCTGTTTTCATCTAAAACTTTGTTAAACATAGCAAACTTGAGTTAATCTCATCTCAAACCTATGTCCTAATGCTCATAATCAATCGAATGGTTAGTTGGGCTTAAAAACAAGGCTGGGAATTGTTAAATCAGAGGTTAAAACCTCACAAACATTCTGTTTTAGTTAGGGTTTTACCCACAAGAAGTGTTCAAGCTTGAAGCTTGATGAAGGTGTGATTGTTAGACTAGCTTAGACTATCTTTCATAAAAATCCACTCACTTCTTGATGTTTTCTCATAGATTAGTTGGTGTATTTCATTATTCTTGTAAATTCATGACCCTCCTTGTTATTCATAACAACAAGTGAAGTGGTGAACAATAGAGATACCTAAATGGAAGTTTGTTCTCCCTACCTCATGTATGAATTCCATGACACTTAGATGTGCCTAAATAAAGAATTTAATATTCTACCTCATGCTGACATATATTATGTAATATACACTATGTAATACTTATGTAACAACCAAATAATCGAACTCTTGGTGATGAACTAATGGACATTCGTCAAGCTAGTAGATTGTATCATCTTAGGCCTTGACAACTTGTCACGATTCTAATGGAACCTTCTTCCATGAAAACATCTAAACTCTTTTAGAGTTTCATAGTGTCAAGAACAAGTGTCATAGGTGTTAGATGATTATTTTCATATGTTTATTTTCATGTTATTTAAACTCCAAATCCCTAGAACCATATGTAAACACCTCTTAAACTCCAAATCGAACACATTTAACTTTCTAGTCTCAACAACTTCGTCACATTGGATAATCGGAAAGCATATGCAATTTTGTGAGTATACTCGAACCCATTTTACTTTTTAAACACTTTTGGGTGCAACATGTATTCTATGTAAAAACACGAAAACACTTGAAACTATTTTAATCATACTCTATCCATATTGAAACATGCTAATCTCCCGCTAGTCTATTGGGAGTGAAGCTTTGAACAATTCGATGCTTGTTAATCTCGTATGTTGCGTAAACTATTTGTGTTGATATATGCTCATTAACTTTGCTAGCCCACCTTAACAATTATAGCGCTATAGGAGTAATGCACCGCCCACGAGTCTTGGGGTATTGTTAAGTTAAACATGTTACCTCCCGCGATACTTCGGGATAGGCTATTTTAACGCATTGGATTCTTGGGTTTGAACATATTGTTACACAATCTCAGCGTACTAGTAACTTGCATATGGTTGTTCATGTTGGATACGAGCACGTTAAACAATTTTATTCTATGTTATATTATGTATCAAACTTGTATACTCGCCTTTGCTTTTGCATTGAACTCTATTTTAATACATGTTGCACGTTCGATAGACAAGATGATGCTAAGTGAAGAAACAAGATTTAGGTGGACTTAGAAACACATTTAGATTAATCTATTTTGTTAATGTATCATTGAAACAATGTTGTCTTAATTGATTTTTGTATGACATTTTTAGCAATTTTATGAAATTTGAATTTAATCTATATTGTCACATAGCGTTATGAAGTTTTGAGCAATTTGTTCGTCTCATCCCGATGTGTCACACCCCTATTTTCCACGTGTCACCGGTGGGCCCGGTGGGGAGTATAGTGACGTAGTTGATATCATCATAGTCAAACAACACAATATTGAAATGCACAGCGGAAGCAAAAGATAAATATATTACAAACCGATATAAAGTAATATCAAGTATTACAAACGGAATGTAAGGATCCACAGGCGGATCGAAGATATAATGAAACATTTGTTCAACAGACTTTAGGCATCTAAGCTTGCGAGACTCTTTATTGATGCTAGGAGTAGCCAGCCTATTCCGATTAGTACCTGCACTTAACCTTTTTGGAAAATACGTCAGTTTACACTGGTAAATACAATTTAACTGACTCGTTTTGAAAAGTTTAATAAAATTGATTTGGATGCGCGTGGCACAAAACTCTTTATAACTTGGGATAATTATTTGAATATAATACTTGTAAACGAATTACATGTTACTTATGCGTTCAGTAGCCCGATCCGTAGACCGGGTTAAAGATTAATAGACACACCACCTTATTTGGTTAGGCACTGACGGGTGTACGCCTACACCCCGTGCTTAGGTTGTGGCCATCTCGTAAGATGATGCCAAGGATATCCGGGACATGGTCATTAACCCCCTAAAGGCTTTAAGCAAACAAAAAATTTCAAAACATAGCATATCAATGATTTAACCTCTATTCGATTAAAGATTCAATGCCGGACCAAGCGGTATTTTATATACCGTACCCCAAGCCCGTATAGGGAAAATAAGTTAAAAGTATTTACCTGAGCAAATTTATACAATTTATCCCAGCCGTATACCACCAAGCAAGTACAGATAGCTTTTACTGGGCTCCTAAATCTGGAACGAAGGTTTTTAATAACCTATTAGATTTCTAACGGGTCTTAATTAAGCCTATGCTTAGACCGGTTAGTTTCAAAAAGGAGAACACGGTTCAAAACGCATGATTAAGCGAGAACCGGTTTAGAATGTGGTTTAGACCCAACAAGCTTGTATACTTGTGTAACAAGGGTAAACTAAACACATTCCGGATTTTGAGACAAAAATGATATGGTTTGACCCGTTTCGGCAAATAAATGCAAACTAGTCACATAAGCCGATCCGAACGCGACAAGTGCGTAACGAGTAACCAAAAGAGTCGTATGAGAGTTTCCTAAGTTATTATGCTTTAATTATGTTGTGACATCAGAAAGATATCTTATATTATGCCCAAAACGGATTTAGACTCACATTACGCCCCGTAGGGGTATTTTGGTCATTAAAAAGGTTATAAAAGAGTTGAAATATGAACCTGAGTTTCGGGTCTGATGTAATCAGTAAAATTACTCAATTTACTAGGTTATATCAGTAGGGTATCATATATATGTGAAATCTATCCTTTATAACCAAACTATGCCTCTTAAGGGTATTTTGGTAATTTCACATAGGCTTAAAAGGTCAAAACTGGAAACCTGAGTGTAAGACTTTAGCTTACTGTAAAAATATAATAATTTACTTAAAATATCAGTAGGTATCAAACCTTATGTGCTCAACAAAAAACTTAATACCTACTATGCGTCAAAAATGCCTAAAATGGCGACTTGGAGCCATTTCCGGGTTTTCAAAGGAAATATGATATTTTTATAATTCCAAAAGGCTCAAAATACTTTATTTATTATATTAGATCAGTATAAAAGGGTTTGGGGTCAAAAGGATTTGTAAAACTCATTTTATGGCTTAAAAGGGCAAAACCGTCATAAACCGAATCAAACTTAGAGACCTATGTTATGCTCAGCCAAAATTTAAATAAAAATATCCAAAAATCCCAAAATATTATATTACATCAGTGGGTAAAAAGTTTGATATCAAAAAGTGGGTTTAAATAGGCTATACGCTAATTACGCCGTTTAATTAACATAAAGCTTTCAAATTACGCTAATGAGCATAACTCTTAATCTAGACCTCAAACTGATGTCAAATTTTAGGTGCAAGTTTATAAATCAGTAACTAAGGTTTCTACTCTTTCACTTTTTCAAAAATCACGTTTTATATTCAAAAGGGCATAATAGTCAACAATTAAGCGTTTACGGAAACATGCATGTGAATCGGATAACTAATGAACCAAGTTGTGTGACCTCAGGGGGTTATACTAATATGAAAACTGGTTCAATTAAGGTTCTAAGGCATTTATACACAATGCTTAAACGGGTCAGAACTGAAAGTCAAAGCATAAGTCAAACTATGCGACTTTCGGTTCCGAACCGAGCCTAAACTGAAAATTGTCGAGTTGAACATGTTTAGACATGTTCTTATATTAATTGCCAAGTTATATTAATGATAAAACAGGTTGCATAGTCTTTACATTGCTAATTATGCATTAATTTAAAATTAAGCTTCCTGTTGACTTTTTAATATCAAGTTTGACTCGACAATTGACCTAGATAGAGTGGGAATCAGAGGGTGACCTTTTAAGGGTTTAATGCCCACATAATTACCAACTCATAGGTACTTTCAATTTGAATTTTGACTGAAGGGATTAAGATTAATGACGAAGTCAAATCTTAATTACGATGGTTTGACTTCACGCTAATTAACTAAGCAAAACTGAATTAGGAAGGGTTAAGGACACTTACAAATGTCCTAATTATGATTAGGGATCACTAGGAAGATTGCTTGCTGACCAGAGAGCTCCAGAAAGTAAGTTGTGAATGTTGCAAATGCAAATGCCCAAATGTTGTAACTTTCATCTTCTTATATAGTGAACCCCAAGAGCTTAGGATCATGCCATCATAGTCTAGTGATGTTATAAGATCATCCCAGGTGGCCTAGGATGCTAAAAACTGCCTAGGATGCTAAAAACCAGATATAGGAGCCCCTTGAATCGAAAAACCAGCTTTTAAGTCGGTGTGACTGGAGATAACAGGCAGCTGTCAAGTTTTATGCATCTGGGACCTGCTTGCGCACCGTAACGTTATTGGTGTTGAGGTGCGCAAGGGTCATGCCAGCACAAAGAATCTTTCAATGTTGACAATTTTGACCCCTAGACTTCCAAACTTGATTTTACCTTTATTTCTTGCACTTTGGGCCCTCTAAATTGAATTCTAAGGGCTTCAAGACTTATACCAACTTTGTTGAGTCCTTGGTTAACTTTTGATCACCCGAAAAGTCATAGATTTCAACGTTGACGCTTTTAACCCCTCGCACACGAATTTTCTCATAACTTTCTCATACGATAACGAAACCTTATGAAAATTTTATCACTTATTATCGTGAGTATAATTAATCATTACAAAGCTTCGGGTTTGCTAAAAGGTCACTCAGAGGTATACTTTGAACATGTTGACACATTTAACCCCTGTAGTTTGTAATTCCCCACTTCCTTTCACAATTAGCTTCGTATGATCCATGATTTATTCGTTTAAGGGTATGAGCATCATGTAGGGTTACCGTGAAGTATATTTATCCCTTTTTGACATTTTAAACCCTTATATTCACATACTTTCCATGTTTGTCAACTTTAGTCCCTCTAGAGTATACTTTCACACGTTCAAGCTTATGACACGTGTCAATACATTATAGGACGTGAATTTTTGAGGTGTTACACGAGACGACGAGATACATAACACTTATGTTGGTGATTTTAGGGTTGTGTATGTGACGGTTCGGTTCGGGTTAACCAAAACAAAATTTCATGTTAAGGTATTTAGAAAACTGACCGGTTTCGATTATTTCGGTTTTGGTTAATTAGTTATGAACACTAGGTCGGTTCTATTTTCGATTAATAAGTAAAAGACTAAATTGCATAAATCAACCTTTATGTTATACCTAAACTGCACTTCATACTTTTCACTATGAAATCGGCAAAACCTGTCACACCCCGATATTTCCACATATTACCGGTGGGACCGGCGGGGAATATCGTGACGTAGTTGATATCATCATAGTCAAATATACACAGTTTATAGCACAGCGGAAGTCTTGGTAGAAATTACTACTACAAACCGAAATGTAAAGTACGAATAAAATAATTATACAGACGGTTGTAAGAAAGGATCCACAGGCGGATCTAAATATAATACAAAATATTGTTCAACAGACTTAAGGCATAAGAACTTGCAAGATTCCTTAATTAATGCCCAGAAGCTCCCAGCCAATTATGAGTAGTACCTGTCACTTAGTCTTTTTGAAAAATACGTCAGTTTACACTAGTAAATACAATTAACCGACTCTTTTGAAAACATTTATGAAAATTGATTTAAATGCACAAGGCACAAATATTCTTTTATAACTTGGGACAATTATATAACGATAATCTTGTATCAGATTCACATGTTTGTCATACATTTAGGGCCCGGGATAAACGCAAGGACAAGATTAACCAACACACCACTAATATAATCCCACGGTGGGTTACCCCAACAAGTGAGTATATCTTTTACATACGCAACTGTAAGGTGTATGCCTACACCCCGTGCTTAAGTCGTGGCCATTTACAATTGAAATGAGCCGAGGATATCCAGGACACGGTCTTTAACCCCCAATGTTTATTGTTATCAAGCAACACTGATTAAAACGAGATTATTCCATTTAAACATATTTGATTAAATGATTTTTACACCCGACCAAGTGGTAATATTTTACCGTATCCCAAGCTCGTATAAGGGAAAATAAGTTAAAAGTATTTACCTGAGCTTAAAATGCAAGTTTTTGTATACTCAGCCGTATAATCTACTCAAACAAGTGCAAGTAGGTTTTACCGGGCTTCTAATCTGGAACGAATGTTTTATTAACCTATTAGATTACTAACGGGTCTTATTTAAGTAGTAAACTTAGACTGGTTAGTTTAAAGAAAGGTTTACGGTACAAAACGCTAGATTAAGCGATGATTGGAATATAGTTTAGACCCGAAAAGTATGGAGACTTGTATTATATGGGTAAACTAAATACATTATGGAATTTGAAGTTTGAATGATAAGATTTGACCCGTTTCGGCTAATTTATGTAAACTAGTCACATAAACCGCACCGTACGCGTATAAGCATAAACGTGTGACCGGATGAGTCATATACAAGTCCCATAAGTTATTGTGCTTAAAATATGTTGTGATATCTGTAAGATATCAACAAACATGCCCAAAAAGATTTTAAAACCAAATTAAGTCCCGTAAGGGCATTTTGGTCATTTTAAGATTTATAAAAGAGGTTTTAAAGTAAACTAATGTTCTAGTCCAAAACATTCTGTAAAAATATTTATTTTATGATGTTATAACAGTAGGATATCATACATACGTATGGTTTACCATTTATGGCCAAACTATGCACCGTATGGGCATTTTGGTCATTTCACATATGTTTTTAAGGACAAAATTGGAAGTCTGAGTTCATGACTTATACCTACTGTAAAAATATTAAAAATTATTTATAATTTCAGTGGGTAACAAGTCTTGGGTGCTAAATATGATTTTAAACCATACTATGCACCTAATTAGCGTAAAAATCGATAATTGACGATATTTGCGGTGTTTATATGATTCTGAGGTTTTGACCAGCCTTGAATGATTAAAATATTTTATTTTACATATTAAATCAGTAGAAAAAGCTTTAGCATGTTAATCATATGTAGAACACATTTTATTAGCAAAAAGGGCATTATCATCAATTATGGAATTTATACAAGAACTCAAAGCTATGGTCAGTATCTAATCTGACCCGATATTCCAAAAAATCCTAAAAATGATATCTTAACAGTAGGTAATGAGTTTTGTGTCAAAATTTAAGTTTAAACGTGACTTATGCATGAAAGCGTAATTTAATTCAAAAAAAGTTAAATTTTACGATATCTTGCATAACATTAATTTGAGACCAGAAAATAATGTCAAAATAATTTAGACATGTTTATATATCAATAAATAAGTTATTTGCACGCTTACATATTCAAAAATCTCGTTTTTAGACCATAAGGGCATAATGGTCAAAGTTAAGCATAATAACGGAAACAAGTAAATAAACTCATATTACTAAGGGACCATGTAATATAACCTCAGAGGGTTATACTACTATATAATATGGTCACAAAGAAACCTTAATGCATAAAGAAACTAAGCTAATTCGGGTCAGAACTGAAAGTCAAAGCAAAAGTCAACTTTTGCGACTTTCGGTTGCGAACCGAGCCTAAACTCAGAATTGTTGGGTCGAACATGTCTAGACATGTTCTAATAATATTTACCAAGTTATTAAAGTGACAAAACATATTTTATTGCTTCCACATTATCAGATATGAATTTATTTAAAAACTGACCTGTTTGACTTTCTATATTAATTACTTTGACCCGACAATTAACTAAGTAAACATGGTAATTAGGAGGTGTCCTTTTGAGGGATTATCACCTAACTAATTACGATCATGTAGCCACTTTCATTTCGAATAATGGATGGACCGATAAAGTTTAAACTAAAGGTCAAAGCGTATTTACGACAACTTTGACTTTCGGTCTTTAAATATCTAAAAACCGAACTACAGAAGCTAAGAACACTTACACAAGGTCCTAGCACGAAGTTTGAACTTAGAGGAGACTCCTATAGATCCAGGAAGCTCCAGAGAAGAAGTTAGAGAATGAAATTTGAATGTGCAAGTTCAATGGTGCAAACAAGGGACCTATTTATAGTGAAATGAGGCCTCTTAAGATTAATCCAGTTGTTATGAGAAGCTCTCAGATGTTTACAGGTGTTATGGTGGCAGTAAAAACCATTAAACAGCCCCTGGTATCGAGTAGAAGCCATGCAATGGCGGTGAACAGACCTGCAACATGTAGCTGCCAGTTTTTTGGACGCTGGCAGCTGCCTCACGGCCCGCGTAGACTTTAAGGGGGGCTTACGCGCCCCGCGATGCTCCCCTTAATCCGGTAAACAACTTTCAAAGTTTATATTTTCAGTCCCTGGTCCTTTATAACTGGAAATAACTTTCATTTATTGCACTTTTGACCCCCAAAGTTAACTTTTAAGTATCTAGGGACATAAAACAAACATCGTTAGGCTTCCAATCAGTTACGAGATCACCCGAAAGGTACTATTTCCTCTCGTTGACGCTTTAACCCTTTTTCTTGAAATCTTGCATAACTTTTAATTAACGGTACCGAAACCATATATATTTATCATTTGGCATTCTCGGAAGTATATTTGGATATTGTGAAGCTTTGGGATCGTTAAAAGGTCACTCAGATGTAAGAATTAACATGTTGACACATTTAACCCCTTCGTCTTATAAGTTTCACTTGTTTTTCACAAATGGCTTCTCACGCCCAATAATTCAATCGTTTAAGAATACGAATACCGTAGAAGGTTATTTAAAGGCATAGTTTTCATATGTTGACACTTTTAGTCCATCTGTGTTCATCTTTTCACTGTTTGTCAACTTTAGTCCCTCAAAATCAATTTGCCACGTGATTAGGGTTTATGACACGTGTCTTCACTTTATTGGTCATGATTTTGCGAGGTGTTACAAAACCCAACCTTTATGTTCATATTTTGTAACGTTATATAACCTTTACAGTTAACGTCGTCCAAAAACTCAGTTAAGTTACCTTACAGCTTTGCATCGGAGGGTACTATGGTCTTTGATTACATAAAGGTTGATACAGCAAAAAGATTATTTATAACATAAAGGTTGATTTTTGTAAAAAAAATGTTATTATATATACAGTAAAATAGTTTTTTTTGCAAAAACATTATTATTTGTTAATAATTATATACTTATATATATATATATATAAGATAAGTTTTAAATTTATTTTATAAAAATTTTGATTTTAGTATTTTTTATAAAGTAAATAATAATGACAAGATAAATTATTTTTTATATAAAGTATAAATAAACACAAATTCTTTTAAAATAAAGTTATTGTAATATCCGGAATATTTTTATAATTATAACGGATGTTTTAAACTACTCAAACTAAAAGGTATTTTTTATGTATATGTAAGTATGTGTTTATAAAAACAAAACATTGGACAAATTTATATCGATAACAGAAACTACTAAATTAATTTGACGTTTAAAAAATCGTTAATAAACTTCAGTAAACAAATTCTAAACATATAATATGTAAATGATACAAATGCAATATTAAAATTATACATGTAGTTTAAGACATTCTACTATTTCCTATTGCATTTGTATTAGTATTATTTACATATTATATATTTAGAATTTGTTTACTGAAGTTTATTAAAGATTTTTTTAAACGTCAAATTAATTTATTAGTTTCTGTTATCGATATAAATTTGTCTATTGTTTAGTTTTTATAAACACATACTTACATATACATAAAAAATACCTTTTAGTTTGAGTAGTTTAAAACATCCGTTATAATTATAAAAAAATTCCGGATATTACAATAATTTTATTTTAAAAGAATTTGTGTTTTATTTATACTTTATATAAAAAGTAAATTATCTTGTCATTATTATTTACTTTATAAAAATATTAAAATCAATTTTTTTGTAAAATAAATTTAAAAGTATTTTTTATTTATGTTTATATATATAAATATATAATTATTAATAAATAATAATTTTTTGCAAAAAAAAATATTTTACTATATATATAATAACATTTTTGCAAAAAATCAACATTTATGTTATAAAAGACCATAGTACCCTCACATGCAAAGCATGTGAGGTAGCTTAACGGAGTTTTTGGACGACGTTAGTTGTAAAGGTTATAAAATGTTACAAAACATTAAAATAAAGGTTGGGTTTTGACGATTTCATAGTGAAATGTATGAAATACAGTTTAGGTATAACATAAAGGTTGATATATGTAATTTTGTCTAAGTAAAAAAATTAACTTGGGCCAACACCATTAATTTAAATAAATATAAATAACTAAATGTGTAAGTAAAAACAAATAAATACGTCTTTAGACCAAAAGGCCAACTAATAAGGCTAAATATGTAAAAAGTGACAATAAATAATCCATAGGGGTTATTAATTTATAAGCAACCAATCTCACTTATTTCTTGAACAACTACTGATGTGTGACAATCTTTGAAACTTATTCTTTGTACAACCACTAAGTGCCATAAAATACAACCTATCTAGTTGATAATAACAACAAACACTTTATAATATAACTTATGGGTGGAATCCATATGATTAACTATGCTAATGTGTTGTCATATAACAAATCACAACCCATATGGGTAATGTCACACCCCGATTTCCACGTGTCACCGGTGGGCCCGGTAGGAGAGTATCGTGACGTGGTTGGCAACATAATAGTCAAACAACACAATATTTAATATGCTCAGCGGAAGCAATTGAAAGATATATTTCAACTGAATAAAATATTGTAATATCGTGTATCACAAACAGTTGAAAGTTTATCCACAGACAGATCGAAATAAATATGAAACAGTAGTTCAACAGACGATAGGCATCTTAAGCTTGCGAGACTCTTTATTGATGCTAAGGAGAGAATCTAGCCTATTACGCTTAGTACCTGCATTTAATCTTTTTGGGAAAATACGTCAGTTTACACTGATAAATACAATCAACTGACTCATTTTAAAAATGATTAAAAATTGATTTGGATGCACATGGCATAAACATTTTATAACTTGGGATAATTATTTAAATATATAAACTTGTAAAAGAATTACATGTTCCTTATGCGTTCAGTAGCCCGGATCATGCCGGGTTAAAGATCAATAGACACACCACATTCTTTATTTATGCACTGACGAGTGTACGCCTACACTCCGCGCTTAGGTCGTGGCCATTTCGTAAAATGATGCCAAGGATATCCGGGACATGGTCATTAACCCCCCAAAGGCTTTAAGTAAACAAAACAATTTAAACAGGCCGATCAAATATTCAATTAACCACCATACGATGGAAGATTTAATGCCCGACCAAGCGGTATTTTATATACCGTACCCCAAGCCCGTATAGGGAAAATAAGTTAAAAGTATTTACCTGAGCAAAGTAATAATCACAATAAGCAAATGCAAGTAGCTTTTACTGGTCCTCCTAATCTAGAACGAAGGTTTATAATAACCTATTAGAATCCTAACGGGTCTTTAATTAAGCTTAAGCTTAGACCGGTTAGTTTCAAAGATACGGTCCGTACGCACGATTAAGCGAAGACCGGATAGAATGTGATTTATACCCGACAAGTTTGAAGACTTGCTTAATATGGGTACATTATACACATTCTGGATTTTGAGATAAAACTGATAAGGTTTGACCCGTTTCGGCTATTTATGTAAACTAGTTACATAAACCGAACCGAACGCGTAATAAGCGTAACGGGTATCCGTAAGAGTCATATACAGGTTTCCTAAGTTAATATGCCTCAAATATGTTGTGACATCAGTAAGATATCTTTTATTATGCCCGAAACGAATTTAAACACAAACTATGCCCGTAAGGGTAGTTTGGTCATTTACAAGGTTATAAAAGAGTTTAAGTATTAACCTGAGTTACAGGTCTGATGTAATCAGCAAAAATACTTAATTTGATAAGTTATAACAGTAGGGTAAAGTATATATGTGAAATTTATCAATTATAACCAATCTATGCACCGTAGGGGCATTTTGGTAATTTCACATAAGCCGAAAAGCTCAAAACTGAAGTCTGAGTTAAACAACTTTTTCTTACTGTTAAAATATTATAATTTACCTAAAATATCAGTAGGTATCAACCCTTGTATGTTTAAAATAGTTCTAGTACATACTATGCGTTAAAAACGCTTAAAAAGGCGATTAGAAGCCATTTCCGGGTTCTATACATAAAGCTGATATTTTTTTATTATTCCAGAAGACTTAAAATAATTTATTTATCATTTAAAACCAGTAGCAAAAGGTTTGGAGTCAATTAGATATGTAAAACTCATTTTATAGCCCGTAAGGGCAAAACCGACAATTACCGGATTAAGCCTATGACTATAAGTTATGCTCAGCCTAAAATTAATTAAAAATCTTCAAAAATCCCAAATTAATATATTACATCAGTGGGAAAAAAGTTTGATATCAAAAAGTAGGCTTAGATAGGCCATACGCTAATTACGCCGTTTAATCGCTAAAGAAGCTTCTAATTACGCTAATGAGCATAACTCTCAATCTACACCTCAAACTGATGTCAAATTTTGGGTGCAAGTTTATAATTCAGTAACTAATGTTTCTACACTTTTACATTTTCAAAAATCACGTTTTAAGGTGAAAAAGGTATAATGGTCAACATATGAGCAATTAAAAGAAACATGCATATTAATTGGATAACTAATGAACCAAGGTGTATAATCATAGAGGGTTATACTAGCATGTAACCTACTCCAATTAAAGCTCTAAGGTATTTCTAAAACATACCAAAATGGGTCAGAACTGAAGTCAAAGCAAAAGTCAAAGCTTTGCGACTTTCGGTTCCGAACCTGGTCTAAACAGAAAATTGTCGGGTTGAACATGTTTAGACATGTTCTTATACTAATTACCAAGTTATATTAATGATCAAACAGGTTGTATATGTTCTACATTGCTAATTATGCATAAATTAGAAAATAAGCATTCTGTTGACTTTTTAATAACAAGTTTGACCCGACATTTGACCTAGTTAGAGTGGTAATCAGAGGGTGCCCTTTTAAGGGTTTGATGCCCACATAATTACCAACTTATAACTACTTTCAATTCGACTAATCACTGAACCATCAATGATTAATCGCTAAGTCAACCGTTAATTACGACGGTTTGACTTTTAAGCTAAAACTAAGCAAAAACTTAACTACGAAAGGTTAAGCATACTTACTAGAGTCCTTTGCACGATTAGTGATCACTTGAGCCTGCTTTGGAGCTCTAGAAATGATCAGAAATGCTGAAGGAAGGTGTGAAGAATTGGTTGCAACCTTGTGGCCTTATATAGTGCTCAAGAACTCATGGATCATTGACACACGAGTCTAACAAGGGCCCTGGATCACTTCCAGATGTCCCTAAGTGTCTAGGGGTTGCCTAGGGGTCGTGCAAGATGAGGAAAATCGTTCATAAGTCAGTTAAAATGGCAAAGGCAGACAAGAACCCAAAGTTTTCGGAACAGACAGGCCCTCGCGGCACGCGTAGCCCCCCCCCCCCCCCCCAGGGCCTTCGCGTGGCGCGACGCCTCTTCTGAACAAATCTGAATTTTTGATTTTTTATGCATTGGTCCTTGGCTCTTGGAAACTTTGCTACGACTTTATTTCTTGCACTTTGAACCCTCCAATTTGACTTATAAGGGCTTTAAGACCTATACCCACTTTGTTAAGTCCTCGGTTAACTTTATTGTTACCCGAAAAGTCATAACTTTCAACGTTGACGCTTTAACCCCTCGCATACGGATCTTATCATAACTTTCTCATATGATAACGAAACTTAGTGAAATTTTTATCATGTATTCTAGTGAGCAGTTTTAATCGTTACAAAGCTTCGGGTTTGCTAAAAGGTCATTCAGAGGTATACTTTATACATGTTGACACCTTTAACCCCTGCAGTTTGTAATCTCTCACTTTCTTTCATATTTAGCTTCGTATGATCCATGATTTATTCGTTTGAAGGTATGAGCATCATGTAGGGTTACTGTAAAGTATATTTATCCCTTTTTGACATTTTGAACCCTTATTTTCCCATGCTTTTCATGTTTGTCAACTTTAGTCCCTCTAGAGTATACTTTCACACGTTCAAACTTATGAACATTATAGGACGTGAATTTTTGAGGTGTTACATACTCACCCCCTTAAAAGAAATCTCGACCTCGAGATTTGCTAAAATTATGGAAGTACTTTTTGTCGTATCATGGATTTAACTTCCATAGTATATTTGGGCCCCCAAGGGTATCCCAGTTGACCTATACAATAGATGCATACTTTCTTTTGGAGCTCCTTAACCTGTCGATTCTCAATCGACATAGGTTGCTCATACTATCATAGATTTGCATATCATTATGTGATAGTGCTTTTTGACTTATTGGTGACACGTCGCTAAATCATTAGTGTGGGTCACATTGCGCGTTCCACCAAGCTCCTAAATTAGGTCTTAGCTCGTAAGTTATTTGATCTTGATACATTCGATTTCCTTCGAATGATTCTATATATTCAGAGTTTAACTAGCCTGATTATTTAACAAATTGGCACACCCTTCCTGGGTGGTATCTTTTGTTGAGCCTTATTCTTTAACAAGATCTTAGGAGGTTTGCTCCTTTCATTAATTCTTGATTTTCTGCCTAATACTGGCAACTTACAGATGATTAGGGATTTGTATGAATCTTATTTGTTGTTTCCAATGCAACCTTCAGATCCTTATAAGTGGACTTCCCAAAGTCTCGTCCATCCAACGGATGTTTTGATATTTCATTTATACAAGGTCTCCAAAGGAGCCACCTTGATACTTATATAGCAACTATTATGGAAAAGCTTATCTTAAGGTGAGATGGTTATTCCAACCATTGCTCAAAACTAATATTAAGGAGTAGCTAATCCTTACAGTTGGTCGAACAAATCGATGATCCTGGGCAGCTGATGGCGATTCTCAATCGTTGCCTAATTAGGGTTGCGGTAATTAATATATAAGCAATATGAACCGTCTTTCTTATTCAATAACATAAAACCCTCAGAATATTGAGTCAGGCTATATGAGCCTATGTCTTAAAACCTACTTAATCAGGGTTTCGATTATTCAATAATCAATATGGAGTTTTCACAATACTCCAGCCCACAGCGGGATGTTAATCTTAACTCTACCTGCCTCTCAGGAGGTAAGCAGGGAAAATTTATGAGAAGATACTTAGGTATAAGGAGATTACAGAGATTTTCCAAATCTCAGGCTCCAATTCATCCATCAATGCTTGTGTCAAATAAGTGACACCTGTATGTTACAATTCCACGAATTTCCTTAACCGGGAACATTTACTTGAACAATTCCATCCTGGATATCTTCTTTGAATACCATTAGTTGACTTTAGTACCATATGACCATCGGGGTATCTTTGTGGTTCCATGCATTAAACCTCCATACTAATCAGGCATGGAAGCAACCTATGGGACATATTAAGACACACAAATCCTCACACGGTGCTTTTATCATACCATCTGGTATTCACAATCGATAGAGATTAAAGAGATATTTACTATGTACACTGTCGCACTTCCTTTTAGAGAAAGGATACTTCTAAAATTCTACGACTGAAGGTTTCTGATAAGAACAAGAGAAATGGTTCTTATGATAAGGTTCTACCTTACACTTAACATCTGGGGTTCTTACAGGGAAAATTTCTAAAAGTTTGCTAAGTTTATGGTCTTATGAGAGACTTAACAGTACCAGAAACCACATGTAAATTCTAGCAATAAAATCACAAATAAGGATTTATCTGGTGACATTCCTAATGTGAGCTGCCTCTAATCATTCAACAGGAGGGTTAAACACCTCTATTCTTAATCCTTCTAAACTTAGCTGTAAAATCTTAGATAACTTTAGGGCAGTCTCAGCTTTGACTGATTATTTCTTAATCTATAGAACGTGAGTAGCTGAGATTGATCCGTAATGGATTTATAATAAGCAGGCCTTGAAACCTTAATGTGCCCTCTTATTTCCGATGCTAACCCCCCAACAATTATTGCATTAAGCTTAGGTCTTGGGTAAATGGAATAGAGCGCTGTCTCAGCCAAAAATTTGCGTTATACTTTCAAAAGTCTAGAACTTTTTTTTTTTGGTGAGAGTTAGAAAATTCTTATTCCGTCTTTTCCCCCTTTCGTAAAACGGATACTAGGTTTTTCTAATAAGGTCCTTAAAACTTGGACCATCCCATTCCTATCACGATATCGAGTCCCTTATTATATAAATGGAAACAAGGACAGTAGAAAAGAATGATTCCTAATGGATATAAAACATCCATCTAATATTGTTGAAGCAGTCTCTGAGGTACTATCGGTCAATTTTACTTTATACTTAACGCTTAGAGTTTTTTTTTTTAACAGGCAGATTTAATGATTTACAAAATCTATTGTCTACGGAAGACTTATCTGAACCTGAATCAAATAATACTCTAACATGAGCGTTATTGATATAGAAAGTACCTGTTGTGACCTTGTCATCCTGAATAGCCTCTTGAGTATCCATTTGGGAGTTTCCGGTTTTGGTCTTCTTAGCCTCGCCAGACTTCTTGGTTTTATTAGGGCAATTAGTTTTGATGTGCCCTATTTCATTGCAACCATAGCAGGTTGCGTCTCCCAATATCTTGCAATCCAAGGTCTTATGTTCCTTGGCCTTGCAGATTCCACAGGGTAGAGGCTGAGATTCCAATCTGCATTTCCCGAGGTGGTATTTCCTACAGGTTTTGCATTTGGTCTTTTCACCTGACCGCTGGTTGTTCTTTAGGTCCTTGCATTCATAGGTCTTGTGATCCATCTCCTTACAGATGACACATCCCCTGGTCTGATCATAGAAACATTTTCCAAAGTGCTTCTTCCCGCAGGTTCCACATTCAGGTTTTGCCTTCTTTGGCTTGGACTGGTTATAGCTCGAACGGGTCCTACCCTTTTTGTAACCTTTATTCGGGGTATTATCGTACTTTCGCTTATGATCCCTTAACGCTCGGTTCACGGCCTTGTTTACAGCTGTATCTAACATAGCCTGTAACTCGGCGCCCGTTAAATTCAGTCTTGTATCATCATTCTGATTAACTGGATGATTGTGAGCTTCAGAGGAGTTAACCATGGTGAAGCTTTGAAGGCTACAAACCAATTAGTAATAATTGATTTAATTATGTGGTGAATTGTCGAATTTGTTGATTAAATAGCTTTGGTGTAAATAAACCATATAGGCCAAAAGATAGTATTTAAGTTATTTGATTATGTTCTGCCTAGGTTTTTAAATAAACCATCCTTGGCGTGTAAACAGAATATAATCCTTCATATTTATTAGACAGGGGACATAAATCGCGACTGTCAATGTCGTACTGACATTTTATATAGCACAAGAGCTTGTTCCCAAGGACTGTTGATGGCACAGGGCCTTGTCACTAGGGAAAAATCTAAAACATAATCGATGATTCCTTTGGATCGGAAAATTTCATAGTTCATTGTCTTGACAAGAATTTATGAAATAAAAACTATCTTTTCATGTATACACCTTTTCCCGTAGGTATACCTCCCAAATGGATGTTTTGATGCGTACTTCATGTTCGAAGTTTACTAGCCATGATTCCTATTGATCATTTATGCTAATTAAGGGATTTGGAAAAACTCCTAATATAAGGATGACAAGTGTGATTTTATCGCATCACTGTTGTCGGGAGTGTTAACACATTTTCAGATGTTAACGATGATCTGAATCTCTTTTTAAACAGGTTTTACCATCTTAGCTAGGTCTTCAATGACATTCAAGCTAGGTCAAACCTTTTAAGATTCTCTTTTAATATTTATACTGGCAGGAAAGGAATGATATTTATTTTTATTCAGGATTTTTATTATAATTATCCTGGATTTAATTAAAATATAACTATAGCACCAAAAAGTCAAGTCACAAGGACAAGTTTAATTTATAAGCCAAGATTTCAGAGAATCGAGGCAAATTTATAAGTTAGTAATAGCACAAAAGGCCTAGTCACGTGGACAAGTTTAATTTATAAGCCATGATCGTTTGGGATCGAGGCATTTAGGTGTGAATCAAAGTTCATTACTTTTTCTTGACAGGGAGTTGTAGGCTACCACTGTCTTTAGTCTCAGAGGACATTAACTATAGCCCGTAGGCATTTCCCTTCTAAGGGATGTTTATATTATGATCATCTTATAGGATGATATAAGCCATGATTTCTAAATCAATAGACTAGATAAGAAAATTGGAAGAATCCAATATAAGAATGATTGTTGTGATTTTCTCGAATCACATCTGTCAAGAGTGCTAACACGTTCTTAGGTGTTAACAAGGATTTGAATCTCTTGAATAGGTCCTACCATCTTGGCCTCGTCATATAGGCTAGGTTTACCATTAAGATTCCTTTTTAATAATAAACGCATAACAATCCTAACTCGGGATGTTAATAAGGATCTGAACCTAAATTGAGGAACTGCCATCTTGGCCGGGTCTTAATAATGACACGAGGCTAGGTCTTGTCCCTTTTTAGAATTTGCCATTTTATTATAATGGTAGATCTTATAATATAGGAATGATATTTTAAACTTAATCGTTTCTTTAAATTTAAACAAGTATATGGTTGCCCTAAACGGGACTTCTTAAGAAAATGACTTGCCCATGCAAGGGCTAATCAGAAAAATAACAAAAGAATCAATTAAAAGACAATGAAATGAATTAGGATTAGTCCTATGTTCTTGTCTAGACTCAAGAATGTGCATCTGTGTAACTGAGATTAAACACTAACGGCTAGTGTTTAATTCACTCAGTGTTGGCTCTGATACCAACCTGTCACACCCCGATTTCCACGTGTCACCGGTGGGCCCGGTAGGGGAGTATCGTGACGTGGTTGGCAACATAATAGTCAAACAACACAATATTTAATATGCACAGCGGAAGCAATTGAAAGATATATTTCAACTGAATAAAATATTGTAATATCGTGTATCACAAACAGTTGAAAGTTTATCCACAGACGGATCGAAATAAATAGGAAACAGTAGTTCAACAGACGATAGGCATCTTAAGCTTGCGAGACTCTTTATTGATGCTAAGGAGAGAATCCAGCCTATTACGCTTAGTACCTGCATTTAATCTTTTTGGGAAAATACGTCAGTTTACACTGGTAAATACAATCAACTGACTCATTTTAAAAATGATTAAAAATTGATTTGGATGCACATGGCATAAACATTTTATAACTTGGGATAATTATTTAAATATATAAACTTGTAAAAGAATTACATGTTCCTTATGCGTTCAGTAGCCCGGATCGTGCCGGGTTAAAGATCAATAGACACACCACATTCTTTATCTATGCACTGACGAGTGTACGCCTACATTCCGCGCTTAGGTCGTGGCCATTTCGTAAAATGATGCCAAGGATATCCGGTACATGGTCATTAACCCCCCAAAGGCTTTAAGTAAATAATACAATTTAAACGGGCCGATCAAATATTCAATTAACCACCATACGATGGAAGATTTAATGCCCGACCAAGCGGTATTTTATATACCATACCCCAAGCCCGTATAGGGAAAATAAGTTAAAAGTATTTACCTGAGCAAAGTAATAATCACAATAAGCAAATGCAAGTAGCTTTTACTGGTCCTCCTAATCTGGAACGAAGGTTTATAATAACCTATTAGAATCCTAACGGGTCTTTAATTAAGCTTAGACCGGTTAGTTTCAAAGATACGGTTCGTACGCACGATTAAGCGAAGACCGGATAGAATGTGATTTAGACCCGACAAGTTTGAAGACTTGCTTAATATGGGTACATTATACACATTCTGGACTTTGAGATAAAACCGATAAGGTTTGACCCGTTTCGGCTAATTTATGTAAACTAGTTACATAAACCGAACCGAACGCGTAATAAGCGTAACGGGTATTCGTAAGAGCCATATACAGGTTTCCTAAGTTAATATGCCTCAAATATGTTGTGACATCAGTAAGATATCTTTTATTATGCCCGAAACGAATTTAAACACAAACTATGCCCCGTAAGGGTAGTTTGGTCATTTACAAGGTTATAAAAGAGTTTAAGTATTAACCTGAGTTACAGGTCTGATGTAATCAGCAAAAATACTTAATTTGATAAGTTATAACAGTAGGGTAAAGTATATATGTGAAATTTATCAATTATAACCAATCTATGCACCGTAGGGGCATTTTGGTAATTTCACATAAGCCGAAAAGCTCAAAACTGAAGTCTGAGTTAAACAACTTTTGCTTACTGTTAAAATATTATAATTTACCTAAAATATCAGTAGGTATCAACCCTTGTATGTTTAAAATAGTTCTAGTACATACTATGCGTTAAAAACGCTTAAAAAGGCGATTAGAAGCCATTTCCGGGTTCTATACATAAAGCTGATATTTTTTTATTATTCCAGAAGATTTAAAATAATTTATTTATCATTTAAAACCAGTAGCAAAAGGTTTGGGGTCAATTAGATATGTAAAACTCATTTTATAGCCCGTAAGGGCAAAACCGACAATTACCGGATTAAGCCTATGACTATAAGTTATGCTCAGCCTAAAATTAATTAAAAATCTTCAAAAATCCCAAAATAATATATTACATCAGTGGGTAATAAGTTTGATATCAAAAAGTAGGCTTAGATAGGCCATACGCTAATTACGCCGTTTAATCGCTAAAGAAGCTTCTAAATACGCTAATGAGCATAACTCTCAATCTACACCTCAAACTGATGTCAAATTTTGGGTGCAAGTTTATAATTCAGTAACTAAGGTTTCTACACTTTTACATTTTCAAAAATCACGTTTTAAGGTGAAAAGGGCATAATGGTCAACATATGAGCAATTAACGGAAACATGCATATTAATTGGATAACTAATGAACCAAGGTGTATAATCACAGAGGGTTATACTAGCATGTAACCTAGTCCAATTAAAGCTCTAAGGTATTTCTAAAACATACCAAAACGGGTCAGAACTGAAGTCAAAGCAAAAGTCAAAGCTTTGCGACTTTCGGTTCCGAACCGGGTCTAAACAGAAAATTGTCGGGTTGAACATGTTTAGACATGTTCTTATACTAATTACCAAGTTATATTAATGATCAAACAGGTTGTATATGTTCTACATTGCTAATTATGCATAAATTAGAAAATAAGCATTCTGTTGACCTTTTAATAACAAGTTTGACCCGACATTTGACCTAGTTAGAGTGGTAATCAGATGGTGCCCTTTTAAGGGTTTAATGCCCACATAATTACCAACTTATAACTACTTTCAATTCGACTAATCACTGAACCATCAATGATTAATCGCTAAGTCAACCGTTAATTACGACGGTTTGACTTTTAAGCTAAAACTAAGCAAAAACTTAACTATGAAAGGTTAAGCACACTTACTAGAGTCCTTTGCACGATTAGTGATCACTTGAGCCTGCTTTGGAGCTCCAGAAATGATCAGAAATGCTGAAGGAAGGTGTGAAGAATTGGTTGCAACCTTGTGGCCTTATATAGTGCTCAAGAACTCATGGATCATTGACACACAAGTCTAACAAGGGCCATGGATCACTTCCAGATGTCCCTAAGTGTCTAGGGGTTGCCTAGGGGTCGTGCAAGATGAGGAAAATCGTTCATAAGTCGGTTAAAATGGCAAAGGCAGACAAGAACCCAAAGTTTTCGGAACAGACAGGCCCTTGCGGCACGCGTAGCCCCCCCCCCCCCCAGGGCTTTCGCGTGGCGCGACGCCTCTTCTGAACAAATCTGAATTTTTGATTTTTTATGCATTGGTCCTTGGCTCTTGGAAACTTTGCTACAGCTTTATTTCTTGCTCTTTGAACCCTCCAATTTGACTTATAAGGGCTTTAAGACCTATACCCGCTTTGTTAAGTCCTCGGTTAACTTTATTGTTACCCGAAAAGTCATAACTTTCAACGTTGACGCTTTAACCCCTCGCATACGGATCTTATCATAAATTTCTCATATGATAACGAAACTTAGTGAAATTTTTATCATGTATTCTAGTGAGCATATTTAATCGTTAAAAAGCTTCGGGTTTGCTAAAAGGTCATTCAGAGGTATACTTTATACATGTTGACACCTTTAACCCCTGCAGTTTGTAATCTCTCACTTTCTTTCATATTTAGCTTCGTATAATCCATGATTTATTCGTTTGAAGGTATGAGCATCATGTAGGGTTACTGTAAAGTATATTTATCCCTTGTTGACATTTTGAACCCTTATTTTCCCATGCTTTTCATGTTTGTCAACTTTAGTCCCTCTAGAGTATACTGTCACACGTTCAAACTTATGAAACGTGTCAATACATTATAGGACGTGAATTTTCCAGGTGTTACAGGTAAGAACCCAACATTACTTATGTTATATTACATATCATTGAATAGATAATTAGAAACAACCAAAGGATATTAAGGTTTTGAAAACTGGTTTGATGATTGTACCTAAAGTGAAAACTATCGGGAAGAATTTAAAAGTTTACCACGATTTCTTTTTTTAAAAACTAACAGTGTGCTTATTTTTAGTTAATTCTATTGATAAATTAGTTTATCTAAATAAATTACATATGTTAATGGGTCAATGCAATTATTATACAAATTTACGTTTAGAATTATGTTTATAAATTTAGAATTGTATTTTATTAAATTGGTTTTTAATTTTAATGTGTAACACCCTTACTATTATTTTAAGATTTACGTATAAATATTGACAATTAAATGTGTATTAACGACTACACGTACTTATGAGAATGCGGGTTTATTAAAACTTTTACAAATGTAAAAACATTAAAATATAATATACATGAGTTCGTCGTTTGAAACAACGAAGTAACAATGTGCGAAAGCTTATTTCTTGATCGTGTTCGGTTCTTCATTGAGCTTGATCATCCTCCGGTACTATATGTTATACCTACAATTCATAAAACATGAATTAAATTAGTCATACGTAGTTTAAAACGTGTTTAAACGAGTTCGTGAAGCAAAACTGATTCAAATAAAAAAATTTCGCCAAAACAGTGCTCTGTCGCGCAACGTGCCGTCACCACATTGCTCCCTCGCGTGGCGCGAGGGAGACCCTTTTCCAGCAGGTCCGTATCTGGGACCTGCATGTTCCCAACACTTCCAGTTTTTACGGAAACAACCATAACTTACTCGTTATTGATCCGTTTTACATGATTCTTTTTCCTACGCGCTCGTAATTTGATTCTCCATCATATGGAGTTAAAATTTAACATTCAAACTAATAAAATTCTAAATTTTTAAGCATTCGGCTTATTATTCAATTTCAACATTTTGACCCGTTTGTATTCAAAACCACCAACTTGTTTCTTAAACAACCAAAATACATACGTCAATGTATTTAACTCAAGACCTCTAGCTCAGGTTCATACTTTCTTATGAAATACATATGCACATAAAACCATTTTGACCCATTTAGAGAATATTAAGCATTTTACTCTAAAACTCGTTCTTTTCCTTTCACACTTCATAATTCCTCATTCAAGGTATCTACCTATATCTCTTAATCATAATGCAAGTTTCCAAATGACCCTTATGGGCCGTTTGCCCAATTTACCCATCAAGGGCTTTTTGGTCAATTTTAGTCCCTCATTTTACGACGAAGGACTTCCACTAATTAATTAACCAAAATACCACTTTTAACTTGTTGAGATTGAACCCTATTAGAGGAACATATAATTAAAGCCAAAACCGGATCAGAGTAGTGGATCGAGAATAAGCAGATGTTATGTATACAAGTCTCTCCCCTTGAAAGTGGTTTCAACATCTGATGACCTCCAATCCACTGATCGTAACAACTGCTGATCAAGTCAAAGACTGTTGAGGACTAAAGCCCTGCTGTTCAATCTACTGCTATGGGTCAAGCATTGCTGAATATGTCAAGTACTGCTGGAGTCACAACAGTGGAAGGATTCAGCAGTAGTTTAGTTTGTTTTTATGTAATGTATTGTAATCAGTAGTTAGCATAAGCAGTGTTTGTATTAGATCAGTTGTTAGAGTTTGTTAGGAGGTTAGATGTCACTTTCATGGTGACATCAGCTTAGATGCTTCAGTGGTTTGATGTGCACTATAAATAGAACAGTTTGCACTGTTCTATTCAAGGAGTTTTCTCCTTCAATTCCATCATCTTGTACGACCAACCATGGAGCTCGAGCTGAGGGGGAGTTTTAGTATGTAAGCATGCATGTAATCTTTTGATTATAATCTTTCGACTATAATGAGATTCACATGTTTATGAAAACTATTATTCCTTTGATTATGTTTACAAAGTTTGTTTTATTTCCGCTGCATTAGATCTCTGTTTTACATTCATTCATTGATTAATTATTACAAACAAACACAATCATGAGGACCTCAGATCCTAACAATTGGTATTAGAGCCTGGACAGCCAAAATTGATCTAACAATCATTTTGACATAAATAGTTCAGCTCAAAATCATTGATACTGATAGTTGATCGATAAAAATATTGTTGGATGCTCCACAGACAAAAATATTGTTGGATGCTCTTGATCTGAACCAAGCACAAACCAGTCCTTCTCAATCACCTGTCAAAGAGAACATACCTCAACTAGTGACTGGGTCTGATGTATCAATCATTGCTAACCCACCAACAACACCTGAGGAGGTTACACCCCTTGAGTTACAAGTAACTCTTGGTGGTAATCCAAGTGAAGCAGCCACTACAAGTGCTGAACCCACTAGTTTGCATTTGGATAGTGGTTACATCAATAAGACTTCCTTGGAGGCAATTTCTTCTCTGAAAACACTTGTGTATCCAGTTTACACTGGGTCACTAAAAAGTGTCTTTCAATTTGAAGGAAGAAGTCCCCAGTTCCAAGACAAAGGGGCATCAGTGGATGATTTCTGGAGTACACTCCCTGAATCAACTACTGTTACAACAACTGTAAGTGGGAAATCAGATGATCCCATTAAGTTGGGTGATGGTTTAATGTACCGAGAATTGACGGACATAATTGACAAACTGGATACTTCTGTTGCAGAAATTAAAGATATGCTGCAACAGTTGTTGAAAGTTCATAAGGTACCAACCACTGCTGCTCCAGCTCAAGCACCTGCACAACCTGCACCTGCTGCAAATGAGTTATAGAACTTATTTCAACCACTGCTCCAACGACAAAGACAATTGGCTGATCAGCAGCATGAGATACATGTCCAACAGCTGAGAAACATGATGGAGTCCAGGTTTAAAGATACCCAAGCTGACATCAAGGCTATAAAGGCCCACATCCTGAACACCACTGGCACTACTCCTCCCACTGTTCTCTTTATTGATAATCCACCACCAGATAATGCTAAAAAGGGGGAGAAAATCAAGCAGTGGAAGAAGAAGGGAATTGAAGATGGTCTTTATATTGAACCAGAAAAAGATAGCATGACTAAAGACATTCCCTTGCCAGATGGTAGTAAAAAGATTGATGTTACCACAAATGCACTTGCTGAAGCAAAAGCAAGTGTAAAAAGGGATAGAGAGGCTAAGGATATATCCAGGTGGAATGAGGAGAAAAGAGCATTTATGGAACTGAATGAGCAGGGTATTTCTAAGCCAAAGGATGATAAAAATCCTGAGCCAAAAAGAAAGAATCTCACTAGAAAAGTGAGGGAACCCAAACACACACCATCCAGACCCATAAAGCATGCTTCCAAAAGCTCCAAACATCAATCTTCCACCCAAACAGCTGTTGTAACTCCTGCTGTATCAACAACTGCTGATACTTCAGTAGTTTCAACAACTGCTAGCCAAACACCTGCCACCACTTCAACACACACCACAACCACTGTCTTACCACCACCACCAAAGATCACCTCACCACCAAAAACATCATCAACACCACCTTCATCTCCTGCTAAAAAGCAGAAGACAACAGATGTTACAACATCTGTTGTAATGGCAACAGTGGTTGAAACACCAGTTGTTTCAACAACTATTAGTCAGCAACCTCCCACTTCAATCACATCCACTACAATCATCACCACTCAAATCACCACCACTGATCCATCCAAAACATCATCAGCCTCTCCTCAACCAAAAAGGAGAAGGTTAATTCTGAAAGATGATGATACTTCACCACCACCAACATCTTCACAACCTCTATCACTTGTTACTATACCAAACCCTGTTCCTCTCTCATCAGCTCAGGTCCAAAAGCCAATCACTGACATTACTCCTGCAGGTGTCCAATATCCTCTAGAACTTGCAGCAGTCAGAGAAGAGATAAAGTCCTTCTACTATGAGGATGACCCTGCTAAAAGGAGTTTACCATCTGTTGAGGGATATCCCAGGCCTAACAACATTGAAGAATACTTGAAAGTTAAGGCTCAACAAGCAGAGGATATCTCCAAGAAAAATTCACAAGGAAAGTCGGACAAAGAAATACAAAGGCATTATCAATTTCTGCTCACACAAGTCAGATCTTTGGAGCAGTTTGCAAAGAATGTTTGTCAGCAAATAAGGGAGAAAAACATATGTACAAAGAATGGACCATTCCTGATCTTGAAAGTGAAGTAGCCAGGATTCAAGAAATGATTAAAAACAAGGTCAAACACACTCCTCCTGATTGGGTAAAGTACAAGAAGAATGTACCTGATAAGGCAGTGGAGCTGAGGAGAATGAAAGAGGAATTAATCACTGCTGAGTTTGGATCTAAAAACCAAGTGATGAGGTGGAAAGAAGACAAGGTCAGGGTTACTTACAAAAAGTTGGAGGAATTAAGAAAGAAAAATCCAAAGATTCCTCAAAAACCTGACTATCTAGAAGCAGAGGTTCCAACAAGACCACCAAAGCTGCAAATCAAAAGAGCCACTGCTCCAACTGGTGCCTTTCTTTATCAAAGAAGAAGGCAAAAACAGATGGATGCAGAAACAACAGAAGATATAGCTGCTGGTAATGAAGTGATAAAGATAGTTATGAAACAAATGATGGCTGATATTCCTGAACTTGCTAAAGCTCAAAGCACTGCTCAGTCAGTCATCACAAGGCCAGCATCACCAAACTCCTCATCTAATAAAAATCTCCCAAGAAACCCACCAGACTCAAAAGTACTAAAGTGGAAAACTGATAAACAGTCCCATGTACTGACTGTGATCAAGTCTAGTGGAGAAGTGAAGAAAATATCAAGGGAACAAGCATTTGGCCTAAGTCTTGAAGATCTGCAGGATCTCCTTGATCTTCCACTGTGAAGGGATGAAGATGACACAGATGCCTTAGACTTTGAGTTACAACTCAAAGGGCAAATAAGGGAACTGTTGATGAGGCAATAAAGCTCCACAAATAATGAAGGGTTTTGGCATTATCTGTTCCAGGGGAGATTGTTGGGATTGAACCCTATCAGAGGAACAGATAATTAAAGCCAAAACCGGATAAGAGCAGTGGATCTAGAATAAGCAGATGTTATGTATACAAGTCTCTCCCCTTGAAAGTGGGTTCAACATCTGATGACCTCCAATCCACTGATCGTAACAACTCCTGATTTACAACTACTGGTCAAGTCAAAGACTGCTGAGGACTAAAGCCCTGCTGTTCAATCTACTGCTATGGGTCAAGCATTGTTGAATATGTCAAGTACTGCTGGAGTCACAACAGTGGAAGGATTCAGCAGTAGTTTAGTTTATTTTTATGTAATGTATTGTAATCAGTAGTTAGCATAAGCAGTGTTTGTATTAGATCAGTTGTTAGAGTTTGTTAGGAGGTTAGATGTCACTTTCATGGTGACGTCAGCTTAGATGCTTCAGTGGTTTGATGTGCACTATAAATAGAACAGTTTGCACTGTTCTATTCAAGGAGTTTTCTCCTTCAATTCCATCATCTTGTACGATCAACCATGGAGCTCGAGCTGAGGGGGAGTTTTAGTATGTAAGCATGCATGTAATCTTTTGATTATAATCTTTCGACTATAATGAGATTCACATGTTTATGAAAACTATTATTCCTTTGATTATGTTTACAAAGTTTGTTTTATTTCCGCTGCATTAGATCTCTGTTTTACATTCATTCATTGATTAATTATTACAAACAAACACAATCATGAGGACCTCAGATCCTAACAATTGGTATCAGAGCCTGGACAGTCAAATTTGATCTAACAATCATTTTGACATAAATAGTTCAGCTCAAAATCATTGATACTGATAGTTGATCGTATTCGGCTTATTATTCAATTTCAACATTTTGACCCGTTTGTATTCAAAACCACCAACTTGTTTCTTAAACAACCAAAATACATACGTCAATGTATTTAACTCAAGACTTCTAGCTCAGGTTCATACTTTCTTATGAAATACATATGCACATAAAACCATTTTGACCCATTTAGAGAATATTAAGCATTTTAGTCTAAAACTCGTTCTTTTCCTTTCACACTTCATAATTCCTCATTCAAGGTATCTACCTATATCTCTTAATCATAAAGCAAGTTTCCAAACGACCCATATGGGTCGTTTGCCCAATTTACCAATGAAGGGCTTTTTGGTCAATTTTAGTCCCTCATTTTACGACGAAGGACTTCCACTAATTAATTGTCCAAAATACCACTTTTAACTATAAATCTAACTATATGTACATGGATCGGGTCATATCATTGACCCGTTTACATACCCTTTGCTTTAAATTTTCTAATTAAAGCAACGCAACATATGTTATTTCCTGTAATCACAAAACTCAACAAGTAGTCGTCAGTTATTATTGTCAAATGGTATTAACACGCCATTTGACCCGTTTAGTAGACATGACCATTTATCGACGTATGATGGTATATTATTACCATTAGGCCTCTTGAACCAATTCCGGTTCGCACCGTGAGTTTTTACTACTTAAAAGACATTTTCTTAGATTGTCCGACCCGTTATAACTTTTACCAAATGGTGTCTTTATTTTGATCACTATTATTTTAACCATTAATCTGACCCATTTGGTTGTCGGGTGAATTCCATCACCTCATTGACATACTGATGTGTGAAATATGTATTAATTAAATTCAACAAGTTTTAAAATTGGAAAAACCCGTAAACCACACACTACCGGAAAGTGTACCGGTCGTAAAGAGTAAAACAAGTAAGTCCGAGTATCGAACCGTGGACACAATCTAGCGAATCTTGATACTAAACCTCTATCGACCCCTAGCCTAATAATTTGGTTTTGTTTTGAGAAAATATATTTTTAAACTAAAAAGAAATTTAATTAAATAGACGACCAAACAGCTGCAAGCGCAAACAACTAGAGACTGGACTGAAACTCAAGTATGGGAAAAATAGGTTACCTAGGTAAGAATCCCTTAGGTAAGAATCCCTAGACTCATGAATAAAATCCTAACCTTGGTTTTAAAATGAAGACTCTGCCTAACCCGATAAACCCCCGGAAGGTAAACCGAACCTGACAGTATGACAAGTGATGAATTGCTAAAATGGACTGACTCGAGTTATCGACCACCAAGTCCCACAACTATCAGGTATAAAGTAATTTATTTACTAAAACCCTCAAATTATGAAGCAGAAATAACTAAGAACACCGAGACCCTAGGAAACTCTAGACGCGAATAAACAGATGAACCCGAGTTATCGGCCACCCAAACTGCCAAACAACGCCCAGCTAATAACCTAGCAATTCTAGATTAGATTTCTCACCTCTAGAAAAGATTGCACGTTTTAATTAATTGATTTTAATAATTATTAAACTTGAATTAGATTTCTCACCTTCAAGGCCTAGACTGAACGATTACAACCTAGACTGACTCACGGCTCTAAAGTATATTTCTAAGTATCTAGAGCAATGGAACCAACAAATAAATTATTAAACCAATCAAAACTAACACACAAATATTTAGAATCGGGTTCAAAAATTATATCATGTAAATCATCACATTCATTCAAAACCAAAAGTTAATCAATTAAACAATCATCTAGTTCATCAACCCTAGGCAACCATAGAAAGTTTAGCTACTCATTGTAAATAAAAACATAACAATATCAGTTGTGAAAATCAAATAAGACATGGGTTCAATGCAAAAGATTAGAATAATAAAATTAATATCGAACCCGTGATGTTCTAAATACGAACCGAATTCTTTTTCTTCCTTGCCCAAAAGAAAACAGCCGTCTTGATGTTGTCGAATTTTTCAATATAGGAATCCTCAATGTTGCTTTTGAAAATAATTATGAGATTAATCCTCCTCCACTGAAGTTTCTTGCTGCCGCCAATGATATTGTTCCTCTTGTGGTTTTCCGAAAAAAAATCAATTGGCCACTTTTATTCTTGCTGTCCACTTCTTGCTGCCGCCAATGATATTGTTCCTCTTGTGGTTTTCCGAAAAAAAAATCAATTGGCCACTTTTATTCTTGCTGTCCACTCTTGTTGCCGCCCACCTTAATGGTTTTCCAAAATAATGGCCCAACTTCACAAAAATTATGATACTGTTGGCTTGTCTGCTTTTAGCGGCCCATTTGATAGTTATTTTTATATATGACCTTCAATTTTAATAATATAGGGATAAAGTGGTCTCGGCTCAATCACAGAAAATAAGTGCAATTTCACTTCAGTCCCTGGCACTCCACTCTACCCAACCCAACTGGCTAGTCATTTCCATATTACTCGTTTTTGCTCCATTTGCACCAGGTCCTGCCAAAACACAAAATAATATAATATAACTGTATAAAGACTAAAAATTACTCAAAAACTATAAAAATAAAATACAAAATACACGGGTAAATGACTGTGCTTTTCAACACATCAAATATCCCCACACTTTACCTTTTGCTTGTCCCTAAGCAAAATCCCAAGCAACATGTCCAACTTAAACACTTAACAATAACGCAAGTCTCAAACTAATTATAACGCGAACTACGAAATCATCAAACACAGCGGTTTCGCAAGACTTACAACGTTCAAAAGGTTGACGAATCATAATATTTAAATGAAAACGGGCCTACCTAAACAAGTTTTTCTTACCTTCAAGCAATCAATTATGCACTGTCAACACCCCTCACAATGTCACTCATCTCTCGGCTAATATATATATATGTATATATATATATGTAATTTCGAGTGAACTCTCAAAACCGAACTATGAAGCATACTATCATAAGCTTGTACGTCAATCAGATCTCCACCTAAATGTTAGAATTCGACACGGATCAAGAGGGCTTTAATGGGTAGGTAAGGGCAAAAGGCAGGGTTTTTTTTATTTTTTTTTTATTTGGGAAGAGATGGCTAAACACATAATCACACGATAAACCGGATAAGCACGAAACAAATACTAACATATTGGTCATTTTGACCCACAACTTTATTCTTTTTTTTTTAGTAAACTGCCATTTTGGTCCCTGTGGTTTGGCCAGTTTTGCCACTTTAGTCCAAATCTCAAACTTATTACATCTGGGTCCCTGTGGTTTGTATTTTGTTGCCATTGTAGTCCAAATCTCAAATCAGGTCAGATTTAAAAAAAAAACCTGGTTTTTGTCCTTTTCCTCAGGGGCATTTTGGTCATTTTATATTTTATAAAAGAAAAAAATATAACAAAATCCCAAACACCCCATATCTCTGCACTCTCTCTCTCTCTAAACAACCCCTCTCTCTCATCTCTCTCTCCTCTCTCTAGAACACCACCACCACCACCTCCTCTCCGTTCATCCACCGCCGCAGCAGCAGAAACCGTCATCCGTCGTTCCAATCAAATGTCAGATCAAACAAGAATCCAAACCAAGAATCCCCAGAAATCAAAACCCCTTTACTTCCAATCACTCCAAACCAAACCCAAAACCTAAACCCACAAATTCAAGAACAAGAACAAACAACCCATCTTCATAAAGCCCTCAAAAGATTCGACTAAAGATTCGACTAAACCCACAGGGACCCCTCGATCCTTCTGTTTTTCCCCAAATTGGAGAAAATTCAGGAAGAGGAACCACCTTAGGGTTTGCAGGAAGAGGAACCACCTTAGGGTTTGCAGGGTTGCCGCCGCCGCTGCTGATACGCGGCTCCGCCGCCGCCGCCGCTGAAACGCGGCTCCGTCTCTTCGATATCCCTCTCTCTCATGCATCTCTCTCTCTCTCTCTCTGCCGCTCATGGCGGCTCTGCTGATGTCGTACCGTCCGCCACCACCAAGTGGTGGTGGTGCTGCCGCCGTTGTTTATCGGGAGGGGACGGCGAAGGGCAGGGGATAGTGGTTGATCGTTATGGTTGCGTGTGGTGGTTCATCGGATAACCAATCGCCGAAAAAACGAGGCGAATGAGGTTGTTTGGTGGTGTCGTTGCCGGCTGAATCGAAGAAGGAGGATGTGGGTGTCTGTGTGTGTGTGTAAGAGATGAAGGAGTGGAGAGTGATGGTGGTTGCGGTGGCCGGAGACCGGTGGTGTTGGCGGCGACGGTGGCGGAGGTTGGGGATGATGTGGGGGTGGTGGTGGTGTGGTGTACTTAGTTCAGAGAGAGAGAGGGGGAGATAGAGAGCAGATGTTGAGAGAGAGATCAGATGGAGAGAAAGAGAGGGATGAAGATCTTTAAATAAAATCCAAAAAGACCAAAATGCCCCTGAGGAAAAGGACAAAAATCAGGGTTTTTTTTTTAAATCTGACCTGATTTGAGATTTGGACTAAAATGGCAACAAAATGCAAACCACAGGGACCCAGATGTAATAAGTTTGAGATTTGGACTAAAGTGGCAAAACTGGTCAAACCACAGGGACCAAAATGGCAGTTTACTCTTTTTTTTCCTTTCCTTTTTTTTTTCTCTTTTTTTTCATATTTTCTTTTTGGCTTTTTCTCTTTTTTTTTTCAAGGAAAAACACAAATGACATAGCACGATCCGGTTATCAAATCAACAATGGGTAACAAACGAATGGTTTTAGGCTCAAAGTGGTGTCTAAAGGTAATGGTGAAACGGGTCAAACACAAAGCTACAAAAACAAGGTGATCCTAATGCCTCTATCATATCCATGCCAAATCCTAACCGAAGGTCTCAAACTGTATCAAAACGCACAAGTTCTAAAGTAATGTAACAAAGTCGGTAAACACACATGAAACGAAAAGAGTGATCATATATATATGAAACATGTAAAGGCTCAAATCTCACTATCATGTGGAAAATAAGAGCTATCGATATCGACAATGCACAACTAATTAACTCTCCGGCTCCATCCACTATCCTAGGCATCCCAAAACCTTTTACTCCCAAAAACCGATTCAGTCAACCTACTATCTCGCAACTTAAAGAAACATGCGCTCTCGACTCGAAAATTCGACAATTAAACCGTTTTTGACCGACGTTTTGAAAAGGTTTTTGTTTCTTATGCGCTAAAGGATCGGGACTCGCAACAACCTCACCTTTTTTTCACCTTTTTTTCACTTTTTTTTCAATTTTTTTCAATTTTTTTTTCATTTTTTTTACTTAAATCTAGCTAAAAAGACGTAGTCTCCCATCCCCACACTTAAAGTTTACATTGTCCCCAATGTAGGATGGAAGACAACTAAAAATAAATAAGAAATAAGACCTAAAATAATATACAAAAATAAAAAGATAACGAGTTGGAAATGACTTAGCTGGTTAGGATAAAAATCAGTGCCAGTGATGTGCGTGAAGTGTCGTATATTTTAGGTGTATATTTTAAGCCCTTTTTAACACTTATTTTAGCCAAGTTTTAAATTTATAAAACACGATATTTCACTAACACTAAACACACATATGGGCAAGTGCACCCATCGTTGAGTGTAGTATAGCGTTGGTAAGATACCGAGGTCGTCCAAGGACACAAGAGCTTTTAGTACCGGTTTATCCTCAACGTCTAACCAAAATAAAAGTTTAGAAAAATGTTTTAAACTAAGAAAAATAAAACTAACTAAAATGCTGAAAATAAAAATAAAAAAATAAAAACAGATAGACAAGATGAATCACTTGGTTCCGACTCGTATCTAGTATAACATTTGATTATTTCCTCACTTTTGCACATAATTAAGAGATTATCTTAGTTATTGTAGTAGGCCCCTCTTTTGAAGGCGACGTTACCCTCACCCCAGTAGTTTGAGTCAGCAGGGATACAATCCTAAAAGGGTGGATTATTGGAAGATAATGAATTAAGTTATTAATGCAGTATTGTGGTAGGCCCCGCTTTTGGCGGTGACGTTACCCTCGGCTAAGTAGTCTGAGTCAGCAGGGATACAGTCCTAAATAGCCGGGTTATAGTATTAATAGTAGTTAACTTATGAGGGGATCAAAGAGTTTGGACCCCCGCCATCCAATACCGTGAAGTATTGAAGGAGGTCCTACTAAATTTGACCCAGGTCCATTGCAGGACCTCTAAACGCTGAACAATGGCAAGACCTTTACCAAACCGTTCCCTTAACCCCCTACCAGGTAGCCAACATATCTCCATATAGACCGTGGAGATATGAATGGTGAAAATCCTTTATTTTATATAGACAGTAAAATAATGCCAAGACACCACGGACAAACGATAAGGAAAGATCACCTTCAACATAAGTAACTAGTTATTAAAGTCATTAATACAAAACCAAATAAAAAGTGCAAAAGATTAGAAATAAAAAGTATTATACTAGACACTTTGTCTTCACCAAGTGATGTAAGAGACTTAGGCAAACATGGCCTTGATTGTCAAGAACTCTTACGATCAATCTTGGATCCCGAGACGACTCACACACTCTACGATGGACAATGGATGATGGTGGTGGATGATGGTGTTGTGATGGTGGTGGGTGGTGGATGAAGTGTGAGAGAGGTGGTGTGCCAAGGGATGAGATGAAATGAATCCAAGCACTCCTATTTATAGGCTGAACAGAGAGCTGGACACGGCCCCGTGTCCGCTGGGCACGGCCCCGTGTCCGTCTGACACTCTCTCTCCTCATTAATTGTAATTCGCAATTACAATAAATGCGCCTGCTGTACTTTCGACACGCCCCCGTGTCCGCTGAGCACGGCCCCGTGATGGGCAATAGAAGCTTCTATAGGTTTGTCTTTTCTGCTGCTTCTTGGGCACAGCCCCGTGCTGGCTGAGCACGGGGCGTGTTCAGTCTTCTGTTTTCTCTATTTTGCTTTGGAAGGTGCCGTTGAGGGTTCGGGCAGTCCACTAATGTTCCTTTTCTTGTATTTATGTTGGTTTTAGCTGTCTTTTTGCTTCTTTTGCGTTTTTGAGCTCATTTAATCCTGAAAATACAAAAGGAAGACAAAAACACTCTTTTTCCAATATTAGTACTAAAAAAGGGTTAGTTTTATGCCTCATTTGATGTAATTTATATGTTGCATTTTACACACATCAGCCAGCTGCGCGTGTCATCAATCCGAACCCGTACACGACCGTATAGCATTTCCTTTGCGATCGTATCCAAGACTGATATACCTGGCTACCTTTTTACAATAATGATATAGGCTCGAAATCTTCGCTCGAATGGAGATTGAGTACGGGCGGTATCCTCCAAACCTGCACAAATAAAACAAAGCAAACCCAAGCATAATATCGACTCTAAACGAAAACCGACTCAAGACTGACTCAAACAGACTAACTAAGACTCAAAATAAAATAAAACAAATACGAAACACTACAAAAAAAATATACAATTCTACAACAAGTTATCAAAACTCACGGGGGATCATAAAGCTCAAACTCACCCCTGAACCTCTCACTAGGGCCTCTAAAACAATCACTCATACCGAAACCCTTCTTTCTCCAAAAGTCGCCATCGAACCAACTCAACTTATGCTCGCTCATGGGGAATTTATACCTCGAGTTACACACTAAAATACCATCCCCACACTTAGTTTCCTTCACACATCCCGAACTAAACTCCCCCCATTCATCTTCCTCTACCGAACTCCAAGAACTATCCTTAAACTCAACCTCACCTCCTACTACTTCCACCTTTTCCTTAAACCTAACATGCTTCTCCTTCTTCCTATCACTCTCCATTTTAACATCTCTAATTCCCTTTAACTCTTGCCTAATTACCGAGGGCGTCCCTACCTTCTCGGAATTCTTTCCATTAACATGGAATGTAACTGTGTCATCAATGACACCAAGAGTTATCTTACCGCCTTGAACATCTATTATAGCTTTCGCGGTAGAAAGGAATGGACGACCTAAGATGAGTGAAACACAAGAGTGTCCACTAGGATCCTCGCCCATGTCTAGAATAACAAAATCAGTAGGAAACACAAACTTACCTACTTTCACTAGCACGTTTTCAACTATACCTCTAGGAAATTTCTCTGAACGATCGGCGAGTTGAACATTCATGTAGGTCGGGGTAGGCTCTCCTAGCTTAAGCTTCTTAAACACAGAATATGGCATCACATTTATACTAGCTCCTAGGTCGGCCAAAGCAGTCCTAAACTCATAACCCTCTATCTCACAAGGAATGGTGAAACTTCCTGGATCTGGCATCTTTGTGGGAAGTTTGTTTGAGATCACCGCAGAACATTCCTCACTTAATGTAATAATCGAAAGATCCTCAATTTTCTTCTTATTGAGCAGGAGTCCCTTGAGAAACTTGGCAAATTTAGGCATTTTAGCCAAAGCCTCATGGAAAGGGATGTCTACGTGGAGCTTTTTAATCATCTCTAAAAACCCATTATACTGAGCAATTTGCTTCTTGTTCAAAAGTCTCATAGGGTATGGAGGAATGGGCTCATACACTTCAACCGGTTCTTCTACTTTCTCCTCCGCTGGTTCAACCACCTTCTCAACTACCTTTCCTGAGTCTACCTCTTTCTCAACAACCCTCTCAGGTTCTATCACCTTTTCTATCTCAAACCCCTCATCAACAAGTCCTGTGCTCCTACCACTACGCGTGAACACGGCATGTAACTGGGCATTAGTGTTAAGCTGGGTGGTGCTAGGGAATGTACCTGCGGGCCTCTCAGTCATCCTACTAGCTATCTCTCATACGGTTCTCTCTAGGCTCTGTATAGTGGACCCCTGATTCCTAAACATCAACTCAAAGTCCTGATTTTTCTTCAGCTGCTCCTGATGTCTAGCCTCACCCTGCATCACTATCGACTCTAAGAGTTTGTTAGTCCTACTCTGATTCTCCTCATTCCTCTTTAAAAACTCACTAAGCTCAGACTTAGGCTCTCCATTACTATGTCCATCAACAGGGGTCTGAAAGAGACTCTGACGTGGTTGGAATCCAGGGGGATTCCCGCCTCGCCAGTTCGAGGTTTGGCGTTGCTGCCATCCAGAATTGTAACCCTGGCCTCGTCCCTGGTTCTGGACAAAACTCAACTCCTCCTCAGATCCTACAGGGCAATCTATCGTCTCATGCCCACCTCTACACACCTCACACTTAGAACTAATCTTAACCTGAATGTCCTTGACCATCTTTGTTAAGGATTCGACCTGGGCGGCTAAAGCTACACTAGAATCTACCGTATGAATACCTTTAGGGGCAGCAGTAACGCCCCCAAAGCCTGGCTCGGTGTAAGTACTAGTGGCTAGATCCTCTATCATCTCAAGACACTCAGCAGCTGTCTTGGTCTTCATCATGTTGCCTCCTGCTGTGGAGTCAAGCAGTCTCTTAGTCGCTTCAGAAACTCCATTATAGAATTTCTCCACGACTCTCCACTCCTCAAGGCCATGGTGTGGCCACTTGTTCAGCAACGCCTTAAACCTATCCCAAGTCTCATAGAAAGACTCCCCTGGCTGCTTAGTGAATGCGTAGATGAGATTTCTAAGACAAGCGGTTTTCGTAGGTGGGAAGTATTTCTGTAGGAATTTAGACTGAAGATCATTCCAAGTGGTGATTGCTCCCTGTGGTAGGGAGTCCAACCAGATAGCAGCCTGATCAGTGAGTGAGAATGGAAACAATCGAAGATGAATGGCCTCCTCAGTGACGCCCGTAAGGCGGAAAGTACTGCAGACCCTACCGAATCTAGTCAGATGAGCATGTGGGTCCTCGTCTCGTAAACCATGGAACTGGACTGCATGGGTAATGGTGTTGATCAAGGTGGGTGGGATGGTCCAGTTGTTCGCCTCTACAGCAGGAAGGGTGATGCTCGAGCGAACAATGGTGGGAGCAACACTAATGTGATCAGCAACAGTCCTACGATCAGCCATAACTACTTCGGGTTCTAGATTGAATTCTACTTTTGGAACCTTAAACTTAAGCTGACGTAGGCGACGGTGGAATTCGGATTCGGGCTCAGAGAATGGTGAAGTATCAGGTGGGCCCGAGGAACGTGTGTGCATACACATAAAAGCAGGTATAAAATGGCACGAATCACAAACAAGCTAACTAAACAAGTAGGCACACAAAACTAGCAAGTATCCTAAGAAAGCAAACAACTATTTTTTAAATTTTTGGTTTTTATTATTTTTTTATTTTTATTGATTTTTTTACTAAGAAATAAAAAAAACAACTAATCTAATAAAGCAGTAAAATGGCTAAATCCCCGACTCGGATCGTCCTCAAAAGCGCACTGTGTCCCTGGCAACGGCGCCAAAAACTTGATGTGTGAAATATGTATTAATTAAATTCAACAAGTTTTAAAATTGGAAAAACCCGTAAACCACACACTGCCGGCAAGTGTGCCGGTCGTAAGGAGTAAAACAAGTAAGTCCGAGTATCGAACCGTGGACACAATCTAGCGACTCTTGATACTAAACCTCTATCGACCCCTAGCCTAATAATTTGGTTTTGTTTTGAGAAAATATATTTTTAAACTAAAAAGCAATTTAATTAAATAGACGACCAAACAACAGCAAGGGCAAACAACTAGAGACTGGACTGAAACTCAAGTATGGGAAAAATAGGTTACCTTGGTAAGAATCCCTAGACTCATGAATAAAATCCTAACCTTGGTTTTAAAATGAAGACTCTGCCTAACCCGATAAACCCCCGGAAGGTAAACCGAACCTGGCAGTATGACAAGTGATGAAGTGCTAAAATGGACTGACTCGAGTTATCGACCACCAAGTCCCACAACTATCAGGTATAAAGTAATTTATTTACTAAAACCCTCAAATTATGAAGCAGAAATAACTAAGAACACCGAGACCCTAGCAGTGGCGGATCTAGGATTCACGCCAAGCAGGAACGTTTTATAAGAAAAGCAGTAACGAAATCGAAAAAACGTCAAATTTTTTCAAAATTTACACTAAAAATGTCAAATTTTTCCCCGCCAAGCGGTAGCGGGCGCTCCCCTTGTGTCCACATAGGTCCGCCCCTGGACCCTAGGAAACTCTAGACGCGAATAAACAGATGAACCCGAGTTATCGGCCACCCAAACTGCCAAACAACGCCCAGCTAATAACCTAGCAATTCTAGATTAGATTTCTCACCTCTAGAAAAAATTGCACGTTTTAATTAATTGATTTTAATAATTATTAAACTTGAATTAGATTTCTCACATTCAAGGCCTAGACTAAACGATTACAACCTAGACTGACTCACGGCTCTAAAGTATATTTCTAAGTATCTAGAGCAATGGAACCAACAAATAAATTATTAAACCAATCAAAACTAACACACAAATATTTAGAATCGGGTTCAAAAATTATATCATGTAAATCATCACATTCATTCAAAACCAAAAGTTAATCAATTAAACAATCATCTAGTTCATCAACCCTAGGCAACCATAGAAAGTTTAGCTACTCATTGTAAATAAAAACATAACAATATCAGTTGTGAAAATCAAATAAGACATGGGTTCAATACAAAAGATTAGAATAATAAAATTAATATCGAACCCGTGATGTTCTAAATACGAACCGAATTCTTTTTCTTCCTTGCCCAAAAGAAAACAGCCGTCTTGATGTTGTCGAATTTTTCAATATAGGAATCCTCAATGTTGCTTTTGAAAATAATTATGAGATTAATCCTCCTCCACTGAAGTTTCTTGCTGCCGCCAATGATATTGTTCCTCTTGTGGTTTTCCGAAAAAAAAACAATTGGCCACTTTTATTCTTGCTGTCCACTTCGGCTGTGTTTCAGAGATTCACTTAACAGGGGGAGGGAGGGGAGGGGAGGGAAAATGGGGTTTTTTTTGCCTGAAAATAGTCTTTGCAATTTGGAAAGACATGGAGGGGAGGGGAGGGAAGGGGAGGGATTTTTAACTCGGGAACACACCGTTCTTGCTGCCGCCAATGATATTGTTCCTCTTGTGGTTTTCCAAAAAAAAATCAATTTGCCACTTTTATTCTTGCTGTCCACTCTTGTTGCCGCCCACCTTAATGGCTTTCCAAAATAATGGCCCAACTTCACAAAAATTATGATAGTGTTGGCTTGTCTGCTTTTAGCGGCCCATTTGATAGTTATTTTTATATATGACCTTCAATTTTAATAATATAGGGATAAAGTGGTCTCGGCTCAATCACAGAAAATAAGTGCAATTTCACTTCGGTCCCTGGCACCCCACTCTACCCAACTGGCTGGTCATTTCCATATTATTCGTTTTTGCTCAATTTGCACCAGGTCCTGCCAAAACACAAAATAATATAATATAACTGTATAAAGACTAAAAATTACTCAAAAACTATAAAAATAAAATACAAAATACACGGGTAAATGACTGTGTTTTTCAACACATCACATACCAACTCAAACATTTTCGCTATATCCACCTTAAACATATTTTAACTAAATTTGTCTACATAAATGTAACGAGACGACAAGTCACGTACCTTTGAAGCGTTCCCTTCAAGCGTGTGTCCGCTCCGGCTTGTCCGCTTGAAGACCCGGTTTCCTTCCCTAAAGAGTTCAATCCATAAATTGTTTAGAACCCTTTTTATGAGTCTTATCGCATAATTTACCATATCAATCAAACATGCGTTTTTGTCCGATTTTCAACATTTATCTTTCACTTAGGCATTTTAACGAACACCTAACGGGTATAATTTTACATATTTAAAATCAAGTTCATAACTTGTTATTTTTGCCCAATATAAACATACATTTCAATTCCATTGTGTCAAGCATGCATACTATTATCATAATCATCTTATAGAAATCACGTAGCACCACTTTTGATAGTCATAATTCTTGTGTTCATCCTATTTCTACAAAACCCATTTAACTTATAAATGGATTATCATGAACTTCATAATCTAAACACAAATTCAGCAAGTTATTGACTAGGGTTTACTCCTAGACATGTTTTCATTACTAATTTCATCTAAACATCAATTAATCAAGCTCAGATTTCGATTTCACAAATCATCAAGAATTTGAGATGAAACCAAATGATGAAATTTAGCATACCTTATGATCCCTTCACCGAGGTGATCACGAATTTGTGCTTGGATTTCGATTTGGGTTAGATTTACCCCTTCAATTTGTTGATTTTATCCTTGTTAGGGTTTGAGCTAGAGGGCTTCTTGGCTCCTGTGTTTATGTCGACCAGAACACACACTCAAGGTGTGTGATTTGGTGTTGGGTTTTAATTTATAAAAAAAAATTAGTTTCTAGTTTAACACTTTTAACCCCTCTACTTTTCCCAAGTTTTATTTAGGGTGTTTTAATCGAGTTTCCTCATTACTACAAGACTTGTAATTAACTAGGTTATTTATTTCCTAGTTATTTTTATCTTGTTCATAACCCGTTTTATTTTAAGCCCCTTTAACTCAGGCCTTTTATATACTTTGTTTTCTCAAAGTATTTTTCATCCTTTTAATAAATATTAGATTTATTTATTTAAATCCTAATATTTGCCGGGTTTACTTTTACCACCTATGGTATTTTACCCGTTTATTTTTTGTTAATCTAGTATAATTAACAAACCCATTTTTGGGGTGTTACATAATGTAATAAAAATGACGAGAACAGTTAAACAATACACAAACCATTACGAAGACATTCATGAAACTAATATGGAATAAACGTATGTTAGTATATCGCGAAGGCCGGTAGGAAAGTTACTTTTTCTTGATGTTTTATAGTTTGTAATTAAAAACTATGTTTGTAAATACAAGAGATTTGAGGACAAATATATAAAAAAATGAAGTTAATATATAAAATAAAATAATTTGAGCCAATTCACAAGCCGTGCTGGGCCAGGCCAGACTTTGGCTCAGTTTGTTTACAAGGCAAGTCGGCTCAGCTCGTTTACAATCAAGCCGATTTTAAGGGGTATAAAGGACTAATAAAATTCAAGCTCAACTTAGCCAAAAAAAAAATTCATTGACTTCTCTCATGCTCTATGAATATTGGCTTTAACCACCAATGTGGACAAAGTAAATTATACCTTACACACCAAAAAATTGTCTTAGGCATCCAATTGTAACATCCTCAAATTTACTACATAATTAATGAATGTAAAATTGGACACTTGTCAGTGTCATATTTCACCAAACATTTTTTTCCCGTCAAAATCTCTTCATGGTTCTAAATAAAGAAATGTGTTATACAGTATGAAAGGATAACTTAATCCTAATTTAATACTATCAATAATATCCTATTTACCTGTTAGTGACATAATAAATTAATCATTAATTATGAAACTATTTTATTCGTCATATATAACACATTAACTTAGATCATAATCTTATAATACAATCACTAGTTGTAAGACCCGTGTATACACACGGGTAGGTTTAATAACGATCGAAATCAAATACTAAAAAACAGATTATAATATATCATTTAAATTGTTTGTGTTTAGTTACATATCTTTATAAAACAATGTTAAAGACAGTATGTGTTAGGACATAAAAATTTTATTACTATGTTACGAAAAAATTATTAGTTCAGGTTTGGTATAGAAATAAGTTAAGTAATTGATAATATGGCACATGGCATGTTGTGAGCTTTAGCCCAATCATGTTCATCATCTAACGGTTCAGGGAAGTTAAAAAAAACTTATCAAAGGCATTGAAGTACATGAAACAGTTGCTTCTTTGACCTCTTCGATGGCATATTCCCAAAACATACCAATTAGCAAGTTACTAAAATGGAAAACATACAGAGCATGATTTAACTTTTACATGGCACTTAAAAAGTCAAACTAAAAAGTATCCAGTTGCCCAATGGCATATTCCCAAGCTTTGATCTTTTCGATGCCCATTTAAACGTCTTTTCCTTTATCTCTTCGACCATTTTGTACATGCTAAAATCCTTGCCTCTAAAATCCTTGCCTCTGAATATTTTTTCATTTCATGCGGTCCATATATTCCACATGGTTTGAGAAAAAAATGTCATGAATTACCTTCTTTCGATTCACTGTTAAGCCCAGCCCATTTATACGTTCCAGCACGTCTTTCAGTGAATCCCATTGCACATTTGTAGATAGCTTCGTTCACCAAAGAATTTCTCCGAATTTCTCCAAATTTCTCTTGCGAACTGACAGCGAACCAACAGATGATCCGAATCTTCAGTATTCCGACACATCACACAAAAATCACAGTTTTGCAAACTCCTATCCATTAAAGCCATACCTGTTGGGATTTTTCCTTCTCTTGCACCCCAAATGAACATGTTTAACTTGGGTATGACTACGTTATTTGATGCGTGTGTGGTGTGTATATGGATTTATATATATTTTAAGCCCTTTTTACACGTTAGTCAAGTTTTAAATTTATAAAACACGATATTTTACTAACACCAAACACACATATGGGCAAGTGCACCCATCGTGAGCGTAGTATAGTGTTGGTAAGATACCGAGGTCGCCCAAGGACACAAGAGCTTTTAGTACCGGTTTATCCTCAACGTCTAATTAAATCAAAAATTTAGAAAAATGTTTTAAACTAGAAAAATAAAAACTAACTAAAATGCTGAAAAATAAAAATAAAAGTAAAAACAGATAGACAAGATGAATCACTTGGTTCCGACTCGTGTTTAGTGTAACATTTGATTATTTCCGCACTTTTGCACTTTTTAAGAGATTATCTTAGTTATTGTAGTAGGCCCCTCTTTTGAAGGTGACGTTACCCTCAACCCAGTAGTTTGAGTCAGCAAGGATACAATCCTAAAGGGTCGGATTATTGAAAGATAATTAATTAAGTTATTAATGCATATTATGGTAGGCCCCTCTTTTGAAGGTGACGTTACCCTCGGCTAAGTAGTCTGAGTCAGCAGGGATACAGTCCTAAGTAGCCGGGTTAAAGTATTAATAGTAGCTTACATATGAGGGGATCAAAGTGTTTGGACCCCCGCCATCCAATACCGGTAAGTATTGAAGGAGGTCCTACTAAATTTGACTCAGGTCCTTGCAGGATCTATACACTGAACAAGGTAAGACTCTTACCAAACCGTTCCCTTAACCCCCGACCAGGTAGCCAACATACCTCCATATAGACCGTGGAGATATGAATGGTGAAAATCTTTTATTTTATATAGACAGTAAAATAATGCCAAGACACCACGGACAAACGATAAGGAAAAATCACCTTCAACATAAGAAACTAGTTATTAAAGTCATTAATACATAACCAAGTAAAAAGTGCGAAAAGATTAAAAATAAAAAGTATTACACTAGACACTTGTCTTCACCAAGTGATGTAAGAGACTTAGGCAAACATGGCCTTTGATTGTCAAGAACTCTTACGATCAATCTTGGATCCCGAGACGACTCACACACTCTATGATGGACAATGGATGATGGTGTTGTGATGGTGGTGGGTGGTGGGTGAAGTGTGAGAGAGGTGGTGTGCTAAGGAATGGTTTGCAAATGAGCCAAGCACCCCTATTTATAGCCTGAACAGCAGCTCGGGCACGGCCCCGTGTCCATCCTCCTTCTCTTTCTTCATTAATTGCTCTTGTCTGCATTAGTTGACCACGCCCCCGTGTCCGCTGGGCACGCCTCCGTGTGCAGAAGCATATCTGTACTATCAAGATTTGCCTGGATTATGCGAATCTTATAGTTTACCACGGCCCCGTGTCCGCTGAGCACGGCCCCGTGGTGGGCGATAGAAGCTTCTATAGCTTTGTCTTTTATGCTGGCACTTGGGCACGCCCCAGTGTTCACTGAGCACGGGGCGTGTTCAGCCTTCTGTTCTTTTGTTTTGCTTGGGAAGATGCTGTCGGGGAGGTCGGGCATGCCACGTTTGTTCCTTTTCTTGTATTTATGTTAGATTTAGCTGCCTTTTTGCTTCTTTTGTTAATTTGAGCTCATTTAATCCTGAAAATACAAAAGGAAGACAAAAACACACTTTTTCCAACATTAGTACTAAAAAAGGGTTAGTTTTATGCCACAATTGATGTAATTTATATGTTGCATTTTGCACACATCAAATACCCCCACACTTGAATCTTTGCTTGTCCTCAAGCAAAACTCTTTATAATGTGGCTTTACACTCCCAAATGGAATGGGTAGAAGAGAAGGTTTTTGGGCTTGTCATAGAGTGTCGGGATTTCCAAGATTCTTTATTAAGTTTTTATTTTTATTTATTTACAATCCTATTCGTCATGATTTATTTAAAACTTTACATAAGATAAATTACTTATTAGGGCATAACATGCCTCTTTAAAATTCTATTTATATACAAGTTCACATACCTCACGGGGGATCACTCAACACTCGGCCGAAGATGTATTTTAGTGAATCACTCGAGAGCGGCATGGAACTTACTCCTACCATAGGCTTGCCAAGCAATCAATCATCCTCCTTTTTAACTATATACCTTTGTAAATATCAAGAGGACTTTTGGGGTGAAGGGTTAGGCTTGGGTTAAAGGTAGGTGGTTGGGTTAGTGGTTAGTAGAAAAGGGCGAAAAGCGTAAAAAGCGTCGGTTTTCGTAAGACTTTTTATTTTTGCAATTTTTTATTTTGATGAAGCCATTTTTCAAACAAAGTTATTTTTGATGAACTTGTTTGTTTATTTTTTTCTTTTGCTTCATCATCAACATATTTTTTTTTTGAAAGAGTCATACGAAAAACCGAGGCTGTTACTAAAACAAAGGGTTAAAAATAAAAAAGATTTTGGTGGGTGAAAGGGTGTTTGGTTTGGGTTAAGAAATGAAAAGGTTTAGGCTCAAAGGGGTTAACTAGGGGGATTTTGGGTAGGTGGTAAAAAAAAAAAAAGAAAAATAATGGTGTAGAAAAAAAGGGTTAGTCCTAATGTCTCCGTCATTTACTTACTCGGGTTTAAGTTGGTAAGGACCGGGAATGTATCGTCGTGGCAAGTTCTAGAGTCGTAAGAACCAAGCGGCTATTCACACAAGAAACGAAAAATGAGCATTTAGTTTAAAGATATGTATTTGTATCCTCAATAAAGGCTCAAAACTCACTTTTGTGGGAATGGGTTTTTTATGTGATCAAGTATATATAATCAAATTTTAACTAAGCTTGTCATGCCGTTTCATAATTTTCTTATGTTGGTTCTTTTTATCACGACGCTATCGGTTGTAAATTTGTAAAAATATAACCTTTTTAGAATTTGAAATTCCCAAGTTAAACCTACACAAGTAAAAAAAAATGAAAAAAATTTGAAAAAATTTGGGGTGATTAGCGGTTCCAATAGAGTTTTGTGTAAGGCTTGTAATTAGGACTTGCAAGATTCAAAGTTTTAGCATCCCCCCCCCACACTTAAATTACACATTGTCCTCAATGTGTCCCAAAAATGGGTTTTTAGGTTGATTGAATGTGTAATAAGGTGTTAAAAAGCAAAATTTGTGTTACTGGGCGTCTGGACACGGCCCCGTGGTGTCCGGGCACGGCCCCGTGTTCAGATCGCCAGTAACAGAAATATATAAAAAGAAACAGAAGCCTGGACACGGGGGCGTGTTGGGTGAACACGGCCCGTGTCCAGTTACCTGAACTGGGCATTTTCTGCAGACTGTGTAGCACGGGGCCGTGTTGGGCGGGCACGGCCCGTGCTGAACTTGCTGTAATGAAGAAAATTTTGTTGGATTGCGCTGTTTTCGTGCATGGGGTGCTGGTTCAAGTTTCCCTTGTTATCCTTCACCAACCCGAGTGTGTTTTACTCATTACAACATCATCCAAACACCAAATTAGCTAAAACCATCATTCATTTAGTCATAGAGAATTACATAATAAACCTAAAAGTTAAAATTCTAGATAAATTGGTCAAAGAAAGACAAGAAATCTGGACCAAGAAGTTCTAGCCTAATACTTATTCTATTAGCAAAATTTCCGAGAAGATAATTCCCTCGGTTGGATGCAGCTTAAAAAAAACTTCTTTCTCCGGGCATGGGTTCCTCACACGCCGGCGAGCCACTCCTCTATCTCCCTAGGGAGAAGAAAGGCAGGCACATTGGCATTGGTTTGAGTCCACCGGGACTTCTTGTAGATCTTCAAGAGGAGGCTCCGCTGGAATGTCGTCCCATCCGGTTGGGTTGTTGATTCCAAGTGCTAAGTTCCAATCCTCTTGAGGGAGGATTGGTTCCATGGGAGGTGTCACAAGAATGTTCAACCTCTGGTGCAAGAGGTTGATTTCTTGAAAACTGTTTTCCAACCCCACCGTAAGATAATTTATACGGTCTATTAGGACCTCCTCTACCGAAGTCATCTCGTCAAGAGCTTCACGTAATGCCATTACGTAACGTACGAGAGTTGCTTCAATTGATGACCTTCTTTCCCTTCGACTGTTTCTGGAGTGCGCAGAAGAGGTTCCCCTGTTTTGACTAGACATTCTACCAAAACAAACAAAAAATAGTTCATTTTAATGAAACAGTACATCGGACACGGCCCCGTGCTCAACGAGCACGGCCCCGTGTTCACCTTTCTGCAGATTTTTGGAACAAGGAATCTTGGAGTTTCAAATTATTTTTCCAACTTATGAAGCATTTTTAAACAGAAATGACTTAAAACAATGTTGTACAACTTATTTTTAACAAGATTCCTTGGACAAAAATCTAACAAACATCACAATAAAGCTTGGGAACAAGCTTCAATGGAGGTGTTGAGACAAGAAAGATGAAGAAGAAGGCAATGGATAAAAGAGGATAGGACAAGATGGTTGTTAGAACCTTCTTTTAGAAAATACCTAGGATGGTAGGTGAGAAGATCCTTTCAAATCTCTGTCCCTGGATGGTCCAAATGTGCAGGATTCTTGGCTGCATTTATAGAAAACGACAGCATGCTGGACACGGCCCCGTGTGCAGGCAAGATCCTGACACATTTTGTCCGTATTCTGACAAAAAGTCAGAAAGGAATCTTTTGGTGGACACGGGGGCGTGTTGACCTGGGCACGGCCCCGTGTCGAAAGGCTGTTTATGAAGTTTTGTCTATTTCTAAGGAACTTATCCGGATCGGGCGGTTCCTTACTGGATGGAACATCCCCGAAGTGCCTAAGATACCTTAATTGCTCTAGATTAAGATGAGAACGCAAGAGGTTGTCGATGAGGGTGATTCCTATGCTAAATGTAGGTGGACAAGTCCAACCGTTTTCCGGGCTCTCGTTAAAGAAGGTGTATGCCGAATCGCTCAGGTCTATGTATGCATCGAACGAAGTCGATGGGGAGTCCTTCACGGCACAATCGACACAGGGACGACTATCGCTCACGTCCTCATTAGAGTTAAAGGTATCGTCAGGAACAACGAAGTTGTTCGAATGCGATCCCAACAACTCTTCTTGGTTATTGTCTTGAGATAGATTATCGAAATCTATCCTAAGTTCTTTTAACCAATTAAGAATTAGATCTTCCAATTGAAATAGTTCATCAAGAAGCATTTCTCCTAGAAGATCCGGTTGAGAGCATTCGAGGGAGAGATAGGGATTATTTTTACTTTCGCCCCTCTTAAGGATACAGGAAAACGATGGGTCTATATAATGGGGCTTGTAATTTAGAAAATAACATTCTAAATCTTTATGGGAACCACCACATATTTGACACCACGTACCATAAGAGTGCCGAAAGTAAAAAATATCAGTATCACTCATGTTTGTGTCAGACAATTGTACTAACTATAGAGTAAAAAAACTCAATTGTTCAATTATGAAGCGAATTGAAGCATTTTTAAAGTCTTGCTATATAACATGAATGAAAGAGATAGCTCAATTAAGCTTCTGATAATCCTAAATGAATTAGCAAAAATAGCTTGTATGACCTACCTAAACAAAGGAACCTAAATTCATATTAGCAATTAGCAACTTCTTTCTTTTTTGAACTTTTGTTGGACAGAGTTTAGTAGCGCTGGAAATGGTGCGCTCTTCAAAAGTTCAGTAGGCGATGAGCAAGTTCGTCGCCTATAGAAATATTTTCGTTACTCTCCTATTGCGGAGATGCTTGGTGGTAAGAATAAGGATTTGTGTAGCTTTGTTGATTGCCCATTTTGGTGTGCAATCATATTTTCATACCTGTTGCGAACAATCATATTGTATGTGAAACAAATGAGCTCAACCAAATATATATTAAATTTTCTAATTATATAATCATGACTAAATATATCATGTTCAAAGAGTTCAATGAGAACAGTTTATACCTTCCCACATGTTCACCAGCTTGAACGTGTCAATAGAATCTGAATACACCTATTTGGCTTGTTATCGAGTTCCAACCATTTCTTAAGTCTATTACGCCAAAACCATCCAGATCACCACCATAACCAACTGGTGCGGTTGCCCTTGTTCCACTCAACCGTCTCCACTGTTCTCTTCACCGGATCCATCTTTTACACTCACCCCTAAATTGCGGTTTCATCGGCCAAAGATAAAAAAACAAAATCTGTTATACCTAACAGTCAGAGTTAATTGATAACTCATTTTAATTTTTGTAACAGACCTTTACGGTTAACAATATCCATATCCCAAATCAATGTTTATTTAAAAAAAAAGACTATAATCACATATCCTAAATCAATGTTCATTAAAAATATACTAAAATTACAATCCCAAATCATCAATATTCATTAACTATAGTCAAATTAGGTTGACCATGAAGCAAGATCAAAAGTCATGGATGTGGCAAACTTGATACTCAAGCTTCTAATTATCAAACCTGCAAGGAAGCACTAGAATTAGAATGCCATGAACAAATTTAACTATTGTATGTATTTTTCATTAATTAGGGAAAATAAAATGAAGTATAAAAAATCAAATCTAACCTTATGTAAGGTTTCTGGTGCTTCATCGACCAACCCCCTCTACTGCATTTCACAAACAGTTCCTCTGCTAATCTCATGCCAATTAATCTAGCGCACACATTCAAGCATACACAAACCACCATAAATGTCCACACAGTCAAAGTTAAGAGTGCATTTGAGTCCCCTTCACAGCAGTGCAAGCCCTATGTGTTCTGCTACTGCAACCCTAGGTTTAACGATTTCACAATTTGCTATCACAAGTGTGTTTGGTACGCTACCATCGGTCTGTATAAAAAAAAAGATTCACATACTGCATCCAAACATATCAAGAAAAAGACAATTTAATATTAAAATTTCAGTATGGCTTACATACAAGAAGATGAAGATTAAAACCGCGAAAGCGATCATGAAAATACCGACGTATTGGTATTCGGTGAATAAGAAAGACGTTGCTCCTGCAATACAAAGAAAATATGAAATGAAACCAATTGTTCATAAAGATTTCTCTCATAAATATACATTAAAACATATGCCTTCTATCTCTCAAAAATTTTACTTCATGCTTCTGTTAGTCTACGGTCATTCGGTCAACGACAGAATCACAATGAACTACACATTTACACCCCTGTATCAGCAAATACCTTTCAAATTTGGTGTTCATACAAGTGACACAGTAGATTCATAATAGTAAACAATAAAAATATGCAAGTCTTTCAATATAATCTTTAATATAAAAATATGCTGGTCAAAGATTTATAAAGATGTCAGTAGCTGAAAATTCCCTTCAACATCCAACCAACAAAAAAAATCAGTCAGCTTAATGCTATAGAACACATTAACAATCAAACTTTATGATTAAAAAATAAAAAAACTATATGTTCAAATATTAAAAAATTCAAGCATACAAAATTACAAACTTTAATCTAAATAAATCACTCAACCGTCCCCAAGAGACGTCCTGGTACTTAACATGTATACTCCACAACCAAAAGATTCGGAGTTCAAATCGTAATAGTCTATTTATTCTAGCAACAAACAAACAATATTCCAAAAGTCAAGCGTAAAAACATCATATAAAATATTACAAAAACAAAAAATCACAAAATTAAAATCATACAAATGATCAAAAAATTATACTACAAATCACAGAGATCTAATTATCTAAACTACCTTCCGAAATAGCGTTCTGAATCTCGGCACATTTCTGCACAACGTTATGATCATTAACACCTTCTTCTTCCTCGATCAAGGACTCAGTGAAGGCGTGTTTAGCTTCCGGTTTATCGAGCGAGAGGGAGACTTTGGAGACGAGGAACCACTGGAGGAGAGAGAAGACGATTCCGACGAGTGCACATGCCGGAATTAGGATTTCGGTGCCGAGATCTGAGAGAATTGTGGACGTTACCATGACGGAATACGGCGAAGATATGACGGAGGAGAAACAGGATTTAGCAATGAAGGAGAGGTGGCTAGGGTTTTAGTGAAAGAAAAACGTAGATATGAATTTCTCTCTCTCTCTCTGCAGTTATAAAGAAAGAAGGTGTCTTGGGAAGAGTAAATGAATTCAAAATTCAAAATTTGAAACACCTGATCTATATATATATATATATATATATATATATATATAAATTTAGATTAGATTTATAGATTTTTTTATATATATTTATAAATCGGATTTATGACATCAGCGGAGGCAATGTGGCATAGCTAAGAAAATGACACGTAGGCAAATCGATGTCATCATCTAATCTCCCTTAATAGATAGTATATATTAATTAAACATCTATAACAATGATTAATAAAAATAACAAATCTAATATATGATATTCCAATAAAATTATTTTTATTTACTTTAAATAAACATTATACTAAAAGGATACACAATAATAAAATAATACTATTTATATAGATTATTACATGTAACATAATATATAATGAAAAGTACAGGGAAGCAAAGTTGAAAGTGAAAAAGTGTTGTGGTAAAAAATGAAAAATTAAAACCAAATGAGTTGAAAACTAATATATGACAACTATAGGGTTGAAAATTGAAAATTATAGAAGTTGAAAAATATAAAATGAAAACTAAAAGGATTGAAAGTAAAATAAAAAGACAAAAAAAATAACCTTGTTAAATTAACAATAGAAGTTGGTAAATTAACAATAGAATACACACTATACACCATATAACATATAAAGTATGCATCATGCATAGTGGTGGTGTAGAATGTAAACCAATGAAATTAAAGTAAAATTGAATAGTGATTATGTGAGGAGAGAAAAATTTTGATTATTAATATATGGAAAATTTAGTCATGTGAAGAATATATATATATATATATATAGAAACGGGATCAGGAGAAAACGCCTCAAAGCGTGAAAACGGTAAGAATGCTTCTTAGCCACAAGATCTTAGTGATTTGTGACTGAGATCGATGCGGTAACATTTTTATAAATATTAGGGGCCTTGGAACTATCAGGAGGGGTAAAATAGAAAGATCCAAACAAGGTTGCACATGCTAATCACATGTCATTTCCCCCGATCATATTTAAATGTCAATAACTCTTTTATACGCGATTATTTTTCAAAAAAATCATACCATAAAATTCAGCGTTTTTTATGGTATTGATATATTTTTCGAAAAAATTGAAGTGGGTTTTTTATGGCATTTTAAACTTTGTTTTTCTACGGCATTTTCAACTGGGTTTTTATGACGTTTTTCTGAAGTGGGTGTTTTTATGGCGTTTTTCAACCAGTTTTTATGGCGTTTTCTGAACTAAGTGTTTTTATGGCGTTTTCAACTGAGTTTTTTCATGGTGTTTTTTCTGAACTGTGTGTTTTTATGGCGTTTCCAACTGAGTTTTTATGGTGTTTTTCTGAACTGGGTGTTCTATAGCGTTTTCAACTGGGTATTTTTCATGGCGTTTTCTGAACTGCGTGTTTTTATGGCGTTTTTATTTGAACACCCAGTTCATGTTACTTTTTTTTTAATTTCAAAAGTATAGCAACAGTATACTCATTAGAAAGATAATAAAACACTGGATTTTATGGTGTATTTAACAAAAAATATATTCACGTATAGAAAAGTTACAAGAGTTTAGAAAAGACGGTTGAATATGTATGTGAGTGGCATGTGCATAGGCTTTTTGACAATATTACCCTTAGTGTAAGTTAGCACTAACGCCACATGTCAACACCAAATCGTTCTCACAGTTTTCACACTTTATGGCGTTTTCCTTAAATCCTACCCCTATATATATATTATATGATTAGGTTCATTTATGAACAACTTTTTGAGAGTGAACTGGGTGAACTAATCTTGGCCCTTGATCATTTTTAGATTAAAAGGGTAAAATTGACATTAGCCACGTACTTTTAATTAAAATCCCTTAATTTTCTCTTCTCTTAACACTTTCTCTCTCATTTTTAATTATTTCTCTATTATTTTAATTATAAGAGATTGAAGGTCTAATGTTTTTTTTAAATAAACTCTTATGTTCTTTTTAAAATTAAATATTAAACCTAATTAAATTATGTTTTTTAACATATGTGTATATAGGTCAGTATATACAAGACTTATACACTTGTGTATTATGATATCTTGTTCCCACAGGTCGGTGTAAACCAGATTTATACACCTGTGTATTATTCAAGTACTAGTACATATATGTATATAGGTCGGTATATATACCAGACGTATACACCTATGTATTATTCGAGTAAATAGTGTATACAGGTCGGTATATACCAGACTTATACACTTGTGTATTATTACATATTGTTTCCACTATGCATCTATTCATCGAACACTGATATAATACATATATGTATAGATAATGTAATTGAATATTTTTAATCGTGCTCTATATAGAAGAATATTTGATAATATTTGTATTTTTTTAAATTATCAAATATTAAGTTAGGTAATTTGTGAGAGAAAAAAGTATAGAGAATGTAACTAAATATTCTTTTAATTGGAAAGAGAAATCGGGAGAGAGAAAAAAATCAATTAATTAAATGAAGAGAGAAAAATACAATTATGCCCTTGTGTCTATTAAAATACATGTAAATTACAAAAGATAATTACAATCTTGCCACTAAAGAAAAAATCTAGATCTATAAAATCAATGGTCAGGATAATTTCATTTTGTTTACAAATACATCATTGTTCACTCATGAACCCTACCCTATATATATATATATATATATATATATATATATATATATATATAGGAATAAGTTAAAATGAGAACCACCTCGAGTTGTAAGAACCAGCGAGAACCACCCCCGCGGGGGGCCGTTGACCACGAAAATTTTTTTACACCTAGATCCGTATATTTTAACACGGGGGGTAAATTTTGGGTTCAAACGGCGCGCCCGAGGGGGTAGTTTTTTACGCCCAAAGTTTGGTAAAAAAAAAAAGAAAAATTAAAAAAACCCAAACTTTGGGCGTAAAAAACTACCCCCTCGGGCGCGCCGTTTGAACCCAAAATTTACCCCCCGTGTTAAAATATACGGATCTAGGTGTAAAAAAAATTTCGTGGTCAACGGCCCCCCGCGGGGGTGGTTCTCACTGGTTCTTACAACTCGAGGTGGTTCTCATTTTAACCTTCCCCTATATATATATATATGTGTGTGTGTGTGTGTGGGGATGGTTCAAATGAAAACCACTTTTATTGTGAAAACTCGAAAACTAACAAAAAAAAGCCTAAAACACACACAAAAAAAAATTTTTCAATTTTTTTTTATAAAAATCGCTGGTTTTTATAAATGAAAAAAAACTTTTTTTCAAAAAAAAAAATTTTGTAGTACACATGTGTAATAATACACATGTGTAGTACACATACACATGTGTAGTATTACACATGTGCACTACACAAAAAAAAAGTTTTTTTTTTTTTTGAAAATTTTTTTATATATTAAAACCTGCGAAAATTATTATGCAAAAGAAAAAAAAATTTGGTATCTTTTTTTTGGCTTTTTTAATTAGTTTTCGAGTTTTCACAATAACTAGTGGTTTTCATTTGAACCTTCCCCATATATATATATAGGGGAATGCTAAAATGAGAACCACCTCGAGTTGTAAGAACCGTGAGAACTACACCGTAGGGGGCGCGGTGGACCAATTTTTTTTCATAAACGTAGATGCATGTATTATAACAACATTTGTAAAAAAAATCAAAAAAAAAATTTCGTGTGTGTAGTTTTGAGCACCACAAGTTTGTGTTTACGGGTACCGTAAATTTAACCAGAAAATTTACGGTACCCGTAAACACAAACTTGTGGTGCTCAAAACTACACACACGAAATTTTTTTTTTGATTTTTTTTACAAATGTTGTTATAATACATGCATCTACGTTTATGAAAAAAAAATTGGTCCACCTCGCCCCGGATCAAGTAGTTCTCACGGTTCTTACAACTCGAGGTGGTTCTCATTTTAGCGGACACTTATATATATATATATATTACATATTTTTCAGTATTCAACTCGTGTAATACACATGCTATTATGGTATTTCAGTGTTACTTATTAACATAACCGTTTTTATGATAATTTCAAGTCAGTTGTGTGAACTGTCGTGTGATAATAAAAATACGTTAGTTATAAGAAGCTTTTTTTCCAAATTATATAATTATATTGTTTTCATTATACAATTCGTCCAATATCCGGATCTCTAACCACCTTATGTATTATATATCAATATACATATACAACTATAACAATAAATAAACCCCTACTTTTTAAAAGTCAGGATACAGTATAATTTTCTGATGATTATTATTCACTCAAAATACCCTTTATATTGGGAGAATACATAACAACCCTATCACTAATTTAGGAATGGGTATCCCAAAATATTACAACTATATCTCAGAATAATGATCTCTACAACAATTATCTTTACAATATAATTATCGGCTAAGACTCCCCCGCAGTTTGAGCGGGTGGAGGACACACGCTCAATCTGGACCGGAAAGGCTATCGGAACAACTCTCTTGAAAGGCCTTTAGTGAATATGTCAACGTATTGCAATGTCGAAGGAACATGAAGAACTTGAATGTGTCTGACGCGGACCTTTCTCGAACAAAATAAATGTCAATCTCAATATGCTTGGTTCGTTGATGTTGTACTGGATTATCTGAAAGATACACAGCCGAAACATTATCACAATACACAATATAAGCATGTCGTAACGGTGTATGCAACTCTAGAAGGAGATTTCGTAACCAAGTGGTCTCTACCATAGCATTAGCAACACTGTGATATTCCAGCTCAGCACTAGAACGGGAAACCGTAGGCTGACGCTTCGAAGACCAAGAAAAAAGATTATCGCCCAGAAATACACAATAGCCACTAGTGGACCGTCAGGAATCAGGACAACCTCCCCAGTCCGCATCAGAGTATGCTACCAAGGCATTGGAATGTGACTTGAGAGTGCGAAGACCATAATCCACAGTGCCTTGAATATATTGAATGATCCGTTTCATGAAAGAAAAGTGAGAATCTCGTGGATCATGCATAAACATACAAACCTGTTGAACCGCATAAGATATATCAGGTCTAGTAAAAGTAAGATATTGTAATGCGCCTGCAAGACTTATGTATAATGTGGGATCCGAGAACACGAGTCCGTCGGAAGCACTAAGTTTAGACGATAAATCTACCGTGTAGTACAAGGTTTGCATGAAGACATAGAGGTGCGGGGAATAATATCTTTGGCATACTGTTGTTGAGACAAGAAAATACCATTTATACGCTGATCCATTATAATACCCAGAAAATGATGCAAGTGACCCAGATCAGTCATAGCAAACTCTCGTGAGAGGATGTGAATAATGTCACGCCATTAGATGATGATAAAACTATATAATCCACATAGAGCAACAAATAAGCAATGTTGGATGGGCCTCACTGAAAAATAAATAAATAAGTGTCGCAACCACTACTCTTAAATCCATGTGATGTAATGTAGGTTGTGAACCTAATATACCATGCCCGTGGTGCATGTTTCAGTCCATATAAGGACTTCTTTATTCGACATACATAGTTAGGATACTTGTTGTCAACAAACCCCGGTGGCTGATGCATAAAAACTATTTCATTTAAATTCCCATGCAAGAAAGCATTCTTGACGTCCAGTTGATGTATTGGCCAGGAACGAGAGATAGCTAGAGACAGAATAGTCTGAATAGTAGTCGGCTTAACAACCGGACTAAAAGTGCCCTCACAATCAATACCCATTGTGTGAGAATTACCATTAACCACTAAACGGGCTTTATACCGTTCCAAAGACTTGTCAGATTTAAATTTATGGTGAAAACGCCACATACACCATATAATAGGATGGTTAGCAGGTCGGGGAACTAATTCCTAAGTTTCATTTTCTTGTAACCCAGTAAACTCAGTCTACATGGCCTATAACCAATTAGGATCTGTAAAGGATTTGGCATAGGTAGATGGAACAGGGGAAAGGTTAGGTGTATCTAAGATGAGATTTGTATGGTGCAATTAGGATCGGGTTTTTGACCGGGTAGACATAGGATGTACATTTGTGGGTATTGGTGGGTGGGTCGTAGGGTTTGGGCTTGGTGGGGTTTGGACCGTAGATATGGGAATGGTTGGTTGTGGTTGTGGGTTTTGGGTCGTAGATAGGGAGGATTGGTGGTGGTCGTTGGACATGGTCGACAAGTATAGGTAAGTCGATACGGGGTTGTAGGTGATGATCGTAAAGTAGGTGTGTTAAACTCGAAGTGGAAGGGAATTGGATCATCAAGGAAGGTGTAAGACTTACAGTTTGGGGAATGGTGTGGGGAAAAGTATATTCATCAAATGTTACATGACAAGATATGTGAACCTTTACGGTTGTGGGATCGAAGCAACAGTAACCTCAAAAGTCCGGTGGATAACCAAGAAAGATACATAGGACGAACCGAGGGTGAAGCTTGTGAGGTTGAGTGGCAGAGGTATTAGGAAAGCAAGCATATCCGAACACACGTAATTGTTCGTATTCGGGATATCAAAGGTAAAGGGAAAAGGTTAGTGTGTAAAAATTCAGCCGTTTGGTTGGTAATATGTTATGTAGGTAAGTGGCGGTGTGAAGAGCTTCCACCCAAAAACTAGGTGGTAGGTTGCCATGATTATAAGGGCGGGAATGATGTCATTTAGGCGAAAAATCATATGCTCAGTCGGGCCATTTTGGGACGACGTTTGAGGACACCAGAACCGGAATATAAGACCATGTTGGGTAGCAAAGTGTTTGAAAGAATGATTATCAAATTCGTCCCCAAGGTGTAACAACCTTCAATAAAAACCGACACCCTCATAATATTTCCGACACCCTAAAATATTTTAAAATATCCCAATATGTCCAAAAATACACCCCATACGTGAAAACGGGCCCTGAATACCCTAAATATTAATAAAAATAATTAATAATCTGATTATTAAGTTGAGGCGGGCCGCGTAGACCCCACCTCAAACCTTACGCGGGCGGTTTAAAGGTTAAAACCTGATTTCTTTGATTTTTAAGTTTAAGCGGGCCGAGTAAGACCCCCGTTAGTTAACGCGGGCCGCATGAACTTAAAAACATGGCGTAGCCCGGTGTGGCCACGTGGCCCAACACATGTCGAGTCTATGTGATGACCCGGTCCCCTACGCAGTTGACCAGGTTTGACGCGGGCCGTGACAAAGTCAAGATCAGGCACTATATAAGAATGGCATCGGCCTTCAGTTCCGATCGCTCATTTCCTTTTCTTAAATCTCAAATTCTGAATTACAGGCAATATAAGCGGGTATTATACCCCCCTAATTAGCGAAGTTCTGATCCGTTGTAAGTATTATAACCCCTGGATACGTATTAGATACGCTGCCCGATTGATCTAGGGTCCCGTAACGGCTGTCGTGGTTCTGCCTGACGTAGTCGTTGGAATGTCGTCTCGGGGAGGGTATTACTAATGTTAAAATGGGTTATTATACTAACGCGTGTGCATTTGTGTAAATTTTAGATTATCACCAGGAAACCCTTACGAAAAATCTAAGACCGCAATGTGAGTTGATCCGCTTTTTGTTAACTGTTTTTGCAAAACCTCATTTAATTAATTATATATTAAACAGTTATTGAGTATTTGTAAAAATACAATTATCATGAGTATGTTGGGGTTTTGTATACAAAATTTGTTACCACCTGGTCAAGGAGTAACATTTCCACAAGTCGGTTTCGACAGTACCATGGATGTTAATTGTGATGTCTTGGAAACAAATATAATTGCGGGATCGCCCTCAATACTGTACAATGGGATTTTATTTAAACTTGATTAAACTGGGATTCATTCACCAGTATTTCCCACTGACAAATGTTTTTAAAACGCGTTTCAGGTAACAAACTGTGAAAGCCAAATAGAAGCCAGCTGGACAGCACTGAAGGCTTGGAAAAGTGGCAATATAGTTACCTAAAATAAAATAGATATTTTTATTAATAAAATAGGATTTATTCCTATGAAAACGTGTGTACTACGAACTTGGGTTTTAACCCATTTGTTTAATATTATGAAAATGTGGTATTTTACTCTGATCAATGTTTCCTAACTACGGTCCTGATGAAAATTTCCGCTGCCAAATTAGACAATACGCGATACCTCCGAAACTGGCTCGCGGCCACCAGTTCCCGGGAATCAGGGATCGGGGGTTGCGACAGAAGGTGGTATCAGAGCTAAGCCACTGATTCAGCCACAGAGGTGTTCTGCTGACATCAAAATGTAAAGTGTTAGGAAATAAATTACGGAAATACGTGCATAATTGTATTTATTGTTATGTGTTATTTGACTATTTGTTAGTTTTCAGTATGAGCGACCAAGGACCATCTGACGCGTATCGTCAATTGTCTCGTTCGCCTAGAAGCGAAGGCACCTCCTCTTCTCAGCCTGCCCTCTCAGGGTACTCTGCTGTTTGGAAGAAGGAATCTTTGTGTTTAAGGCTCAGTCCGAGGAGCCATTTCCTCAGAAAAAGAGGGGATGGTTCAGTCGAGGGGCACACGAGCGTAGGAAGCGTATGAAAAAGTTACAAGATCAGAGGGTACTAGCCGCAGCCAAGAGAGAGACAGATGCCTATGCCCAGGATATGATAAATAGGGGTATAGCCAACATCCACATCCTAGCAACCACTACAGCTGACCCTAATCTGGAGCAAATAATAGCACCCCAACCACAGCCACTAATCCCTGACCAACCGATGGAGATAGAAAACCCTGAAAACCAAGTAGAGATGCATGAATTCAATCCGGAAGAAGTACCTAGGGTACCAACACCAAATCCCCTAGACCCAAATTACGATCCCTGGTGGGATGACGTTAGGGACTATGTGCAACGTTACCCGATACATGAAGACACACCCATGCAGAACGTAGGAGCTTACCTTGGTTTGGACCCTTTAGATCCCTATTTCCACAATGAATACATTAGGGAAATCTTAGAAGATCCTTACCGATTCCAGGCACCTACACCCCCATACCAAGAACCCGCACCTCAAATTCCGAACCCAGTCCTAGAACCTACACCCCCAATGAGTGCAGAAAACGTACAAGAACTTAGGACATTTGGTGAGGAAATTTTAGAAAGCAGTGAGAGAATGCGAAAGGTGGGAGAGCGACTCGTCTGGATGTACGACGAGCGCAATATGGATTTTTGGATGAATCCATATCCGTGAATTTGAGAATGGAGACGGTAATAGTAATAATAATAATAATAAAATAAAATAAAAATAAAATATGTGTGTATGGATGCCTACTACTATTAGTGTAATTTTCTTTCTATTGGTATTGTAATTTTTATTTCAGTACTGGTATGTAATAGATGCCTAGTATATAGATGAATAGAGTAAAGTCGCAATGATCGACGCTTTTGGCAAAAATGCGTGTCATGTGATTGACTATATTAAATATTATTTTGAGATATTAATACGGGGTAGATGTTTAAAATTCAGATGGCCGACGAAGGAAATCAAGGAAATCTGAATAACGATAACCAGAGTAACATTAACGTGGTTAATGAGAATCCGAGCATCAATAACAATGGAAACCAAATGGATAATAGTGCCGTTCAACACATAGTGGCACAAGGAATCATAGATGCAATGCCATTTATTATTCAAACGATTCAGGAAGCGAATAATAAAAGTAAACATAGCAGTAAGCGACCAATTGAAGCAGAAAACAGTGTGAACAATGGACCCGTACTTCAGGTGCCCATTCACAAAAGAAGAAGAACCGTGTCTTACGGTTGTTCTTATAAGGAATTCTGGTCCTGCAAACCAATAGAATTCTCGGGCAATGAAGGACCCATTGCAGCTCTACGCTGGATAGAAAAGACTGAAGCTGTTTTAAAAATAAGCAAGTGTGCTGAAGAAGACAAAATAATGTTTGTTTCTAATCTGTTTAAGAACTCAGCCTTAGAATGGTGGAACACTATCCTCCAATCAAGAGGAAGTGATAAGGTTTATAGCATGGAATGGGAGGAATTTAAAAATATGGTAGAAAGGAAATTCTGCCCTCCCAATGAAAAGGAACAGATAGCTAATAAGTTTCTGAACCTTAGGATGACCGGGGTAGATAGTAAGGGGTATACTACTACATTCTTTGAATATGCTAGAATAGTACCAACCCTTGCATCACCTGAACCAGTGTTAATCTCCCGTTACATCTGGGGATTAATTGGAGAGATTAGACACGTAGTCAAGGCAGCTAGACCACAAACTATAGAAGAAGCTGTAGAACTAGCGAATACCTTGACAGATGAATTAATCCGTACTAGAGAAGAAGAACAGAGGAGAAACCTAACCCAAAGGCTTACTCAAGAATTCCGTTCTGGGAATTACAATCATAGGAATATGGGTTCTACCTCTGCACCTTTCTGCAAGGTCTGCAAGAAAAAGCATTCGGGAAAATGCTCTACTCTTTGCAACTTCTGCAAGATGCCGGGACACAAGGAAGAAGATTGCATGAGAAAATCCAGTAATGGATTGTGCTTCAACTGTGGAGAGAAAGGTCATATCAGGTCATATTGTCCAAAATTTGCTCCAGCTGTGAACAACAGGAATACTAAAAATGCTAGAGCATTTGTTCTGACTGCAGATGAAGCCAAGATGATTCCAGACGTGATAGCTGGTACGTTTTTAGTTAATGATGTTTTTGCTAAAGTATTATTTGACTCTGGTGCAAACCAAAGTTTCATTAATACTTCGGTTTGCAAACTTCTAAATCAGTCATTAACTAAACTACCACAAGAATGTCTAGTAGAGACAGCTAATGGAGAAACTGTTAGGATTTCCGAAATCTTGCAGGGAGCAAGAATATAAATTTTAAACCAAAAGTTTATGGCAAACCTTTATCCCATGAATCTGGCAGGGTTTGATATCGTTTTAGGAATGGATTGGTTAATAGCCAATAAAGCCAGTATTTTATGTGATCAAAAGTCAATCCAAGTAAATTCACCAAAAGGTGAAAATATCACAATTAAAGGAGATAAACCATCTAGATCCACAAAATTCATCTCTGTGATGAAAACTGCAAGTTATATAAGAAAATGTTCTATAGTGTATTTGATTTCCATAATCACTAACACTAAAGGAAAAGAACTAAAAGACATTCCAGTAGTGTCTCAGTTTTCAGATATATTTCCAGAAGAATTACCAGGACTACCACCAGACAGAGAAGTTGAATTCAGAATTCACCTACTGCCTGGAACAGCACCAATTGCCAAAGCACCTTACCATTTGGCACCCGCCGAAATGTAGGAATTAAAGAAACAATTAGATGAATTGTTGGAAAAAGGATTTATACAACCAAGTTCGTCACCATGGGGAGCGCCAATATTATTCGTTAAAAAGAAGGACGGATCAATGCGTATGTGCATTGATTACCGTGAATTGAACAAAGTCACGATTAAGAATCGGTACCCATTACCGAGAATCGATGATCTGTTCGACCAACTGCAAGGAGCTCGATTTTTCTCTAAAATCGATTTAAGGTCAGGATATCATCAATTAAAGGTACAGGAAGAGGACATTCCTAAGACCGCCTTCAAAACAAGGTATGGTCATTATAAATTTACTGTCATGCCATTTGGTTTAACCAATGCCCCAGCTGCATTTATGGACATGATGAACCGAATATGTAAGCCATATTTGGATAAATTCATAATTGTTTTCATAGATGATATTCTAATTTACTCTAAGAGTAAAGAGGATCATACAAAGCATTTGCACGCACTTCTAAGTTTATTAAGAAAGGAAAAGCTTTATGCTAAATTTTCAAAGTGCGAGTTTTGGCTAGAACAGGTACAATTTCTTGGACACTTAGTGAACCATGAAGGAATTCATGTGGATCCAACAAAAATCGAGGCGATTACCAAATGGAAAACCACTGAGTCACCAACCGAGGTTAGAAGTTTCTTAGGATTGGCTGGTTATTAAAGAAGGTTTATTCTAGATTTTTCTAGAATAGCCATTCCTTTAACTAAGTTAACATGTAAATCCATTAAGTTTAAATGGGGACCAAAACAAGAAGAAGCTTTTAGAATTCTTAAGCAAAGATTAACTAATACACCCATACTAGCGTTACCAGAAGGAACTGAAGACTTTGTAGTCTATTGTGACGCTTCCAAATTTGCATATGCATCTAGATAACTTAATAATCATGAAGAGAATTATTTAACTCATGATCTAGAACTAGGAGCTATAATTTTTGCCCTTAAGATTTGGAGACATTACCTTTATGGTAGTAAGTTTACCATATTCACTGATCATAAAAGTTTAAGGTATGTTTTCGGGCAAAAGGAGTTGAATATGAGACAAAGACGCTGGATGGAGATGCTCAGTGATTATGATTGTGATATCCAGTATCATGAAGGAAAGGAAAATGTAGTGGCAGATGCTTTAAGCCGAAAGTATCAAGAAAATCCAAAAAGGGTACGTTCTCTTAAATTAAATCTGCAGATAAATTTAAATAATCAGATAAGAGAAGCACAAGAATCAGTAATCAAGGATGATACTGAAAAACTAAAAGGTATGATTAAGGAATTAGAACAAGGAACAGATGGAATTTGGAGATTCCATGAAAAGAGAATGTGGATACCTAAATTAGGAAACCTATGCCATTGTATATTAGAAGAAGCCCATAAGTCTAAGTATGCAATGCATCCTGGAAGTGATAAGATGTATCAGGATTTAAGAAAGAATTTCTGGTGGATAGGAATGAAAAAGGACATAGCAGCCTATGTTTCTAAATGTTTAACTTGTACACAAGTTAAAGCTGAACACCAGAAACCCTCAGGGCAATTGCAACAGCTAGAAATGCCAGTATGGAAATGGGAATTGATAACAATGGATTTTGTTACTAAATTACCCAAAACAAGGAAAGGTAATGATACAATTTGGGTGATTGTAGATAGACTAACTAAGTCAGCTCATTTCCTACCAATGAAGGAAACTTTCAGTATGGAACAACTAGCTAAATTGTATGTAAATGAAATTATTTCATTACATGGAATTCCTTTATCAATTGTTTCTGATAGGGATAGTCGATTTACCTCTCATTTTTTGTCAAGTTTCCAAAAAGCCATGGGAACCAAGTTAAATCTGAGCACAGCTTATCATCCTCAAACGGATGGACAAAGCGAAAGAACAATTCAGACAATGGAGGACATTCTTAGAGCTTGTGTAATTGATTTCGGAGGTAATTGGGACGATCACTTACCTTTAATAGAATTTTCTTATAATAATAGTTATCACACAAGTATCAATGCTGCACCATTCGAAGCACTTTATGGACGAAAGTGCCGAACCCCAGTCTGTTGGGCAGAAATTGGGAAAAAGCAACTATTTGGACCTGAGATAGTGCAAGAAATAACCGACAAGATTATTCAATTCAAGGAACGACTAAAAAACAGCACGTGATAGACAGAAGAGCTATGCCGATAACCGACGCAAGCCATTGGAATTTCAAGTAGGAGATAAAGTATTGCTGAAAGTCTCTCCTTGGAAAGGAGTAGTAAGATTCATCAAAAGAGGAAAGCTAAGTCTCAGGTATATTGGACCTTTTGAGATTATTAGAAAAATAGGACCTGTAGCCTATCAGCTACAACTGCCAGAGGAAATGGCAGGAATACATCATGTATTTCATGTATCTAATCTCAAGAAATGCTTAGTCGATGAATCACTGGTAGTACCTCTTAAGGATATACAGGTAAATGAACAACTCAAGTTTGTAGAAAGGCCTCTACAGATTGAAGACAGGAAAGTCAAGAATCTCAAGCATAAGAGACTAGTTCTGGTCAAAGTGAAGTGGGACTCCAAAAGAGGACCTGAGTATACATGGGAGCTTGAATCTGAAATGCAAATGAAATATCCACACTTGTTCCAGTAGATCTCGAGGACGAGCTCTAAAACAAGGTGGGGAGGATGTAACAACCCTCAATAAAAACCGACACCCTCATAATATTTCTGACACCCTAAAATATTTTAAAATATCCCAATATGTCCAAAAATACACCCCATACGTGAAAACGGGCCCTGAATACCCTAAATATTAATAAATATAATTAATAATCTAATTATTAAGTTGAGGCGGGCCGTGTAGACCCCACCTCAAACCTTACGCGGGTGGTTTAAAGGTTAAAACCTGATTTCTTTGATTTTTAAGTTTAAGCGGGCAGCGTAAGACCCCCGTTAGTTAACGCGGGCCGCGTGAACTTAAAAACATGGCGCAACCCGGTGTGGCCACGTGGCCCAACACATGTCGAGTCTATATGATGACCCAGACCCCCTACGCAGTTGACCAGGTTTGACGCGGGCCGCGTAGGCCCTGTCTTTGTTTTACGCGGGCCGCGACAAAGTCAAGATCAGGCACTATATAAGAATGGCATCGGCCTTCAGTTTCGATCGCTCATTTCCTTTTCTTAAATCTCAAATTCTGAATTACAGGCAATATAAGTGGGTATTATACCCCCTAATTAGCGAAGTTCTGCTCCGTTGTAAGTATTATAACCCCTGGATACGTATTAGATACGCTGCCCGATTGATCTAGGGTTCCGTAACGGCTGTCGTGGTTCTGCCCGACGTAGTCGTTGGAATGCCGTCTCGGGGAGGGTATTACTAATGTTAAAATGGGTTATTATACTAACGCGTGTGCATTTGAATAATTTTAGATTATCACCAGGAAACCCTTACGGAAAATCTAAGACAACAATGTGAGTTGATCCGCTTTTTGTTAATTGTTTTTTGCAAAACCTCATTTAATTAATTATATATTAAACAGTTATTGAGTATTTGTAAGAATACAATTATCATGAGTATGTTGGGGTTTTGTATACAAAATTTGTTACCACCTGGTCAAGGAGTAACATTTCCACAAGTCGGGTTTGACAGTACCATGGATGTTAATTGTGATGTCTTGGAAACAAATATAATTGCGGGATCGCCCTCAATACTGTACAATGGGATTTTATTTAAACTTGATTAAACTGGGATTCACTCACCAGTATTTCCCACTGACAAATGTTTTTAAAACGCGTTTTAGGTAACAAACTGTGAAAGCCAAATAGAAGCCAGCTTGACAGCACTGAAGGCTTGGAAAAGTGGCAATAAAGTTACCTAAAATAAAATAGATGTTTTTATTAATAAAATAAGATTTATTCCTATGAAAATGTGTGTACTACGAACTTGAGTTTTAACCCATTTGTTTCATATTATGAAAATGTGGTATTTTACTCTGATCAATGTTTCCTAACTACGGTCCTGATGAAAATTTCCGCTGCCAAATTAGACAATACGCGATACCACCGAAACTGGCTCGCGGCCACCCGTTCTCGGGAATCAGGGATCGGGGGTTGCGACATAAGGTCACAATGAAAAGTCTTAATTTTCCGATTAAATTGGGTTAAGATTAGTTTATTAAATTTTGCGAAAATGGGAAAAGTTTCAGATTTATACTTAAGTGGATAAACCAAACAAAATGAGAAAGATTATCAATGAGAACCATGTAATATTTATATATTGTTTAGCTAGTTATGGGTGAGGTACACAAATCGCAACATACAATGTCAAAAGTTGCAAAAGTAAAAGAAGTAGATGCATAAAATGGTAAACGTTTACTGTTTGAGGTTTGACATGAATGACAAACATTAGACAAATTGTCTTTATTACATGTAAAATTAAAACTGTGAGTTAAAATATCTAGAAGTTGAGCCCCGGGATGTAACAACTCATAAAACGCCCTAAAATGCTCCGTAAGTGTAAAACCGAACCCCTATAACCTTATTCTATATAAAAATCAAATAAAACTGAAATTTTGTGTTGTCGCGGGCGGCGACCCAGTAAGAAGAAGTCTCTCGCGGCCCGCGAGAGACGGATGATGATCCGGACATGTTGATTGACACGTGTCAACCACGTGTTAAACCTAGGGGTATGACACGGAAGCCCTAGCCGTATCTAGGTGGGTGCTCGCGGGCCGCGAAGATCTTCGCTGAGGGAGCCGCGGGGCGCGAGTGACTGGCAAAACAGTTATAAATTGAGATTTCTGTGACATTTCAAAGTTGCTCAACAAATTTCTTCTGTCTCTTATAATTATGCTCAGTTTAATAGATCAAAGTACCAACACTCTGCTACGATAACGGGGTAATAACTCGATCACTGCTACGGTACAATATCCGATCGATTATAACTGATCTAGTGGATTATAACAACCCTAAAGAAAACCGACACCCTCGAATTATTTTCCGACACCCTAATATATTTTAAAATATTCCAATATGTCCTAAAATACACCCCATATTGAAAACGGGCCCTGAATTCCATAATTATTATTAAAATAAATTAAAAATGGAATTTTTGGGTTTGAGGCGGGCCGCGTGAGCCACACCTCAACCCTTATGCGGGCCGCGACAACTTAAAAACCAGGCAAGCTCCGGTGCTGACACGTGGCCGACGCGTGTTGAACCTACTAGCTGACCCGGATCAGCTACGCCGTTGACCCCCTTTGATGCGGGCCGCGAGAAACCCAAACTCAACCCCAATAAAGCTGGAGCTTGGGCCTTCAGTTTACATCGCTCAAATTCAATTCTCTCTCAATGAATTTCTGATAGTATAAGCTATAGTCGGGTCTAATACCCCCTAATTAGCGAAGTTCTGCTCCGTTGTAAGTATTATAACCCCTGGATACGTATTAGATACGCTGCCCGATTGATCTAGGGTTCTGTAACGGCTGTCGTGGTTCTGCCCGACATAGTCGTTGGAATGCCGTCTCGGGGAGGGTATTACTAATGTTAAAATGGGTTATTATACTAACACGTGTGAATTTGTGTAATTTAAAGATAATTCCCAGGGAACCCTTACAGAAAATCTAAGACAACAATGTGAGTAATCTCCTTTTTGTAAACTGTTTTTACAAAACCTTAACTATTTTACAATGCAATTTAGCAGTGATTGAGTCTTTGTAATTCTACGATTACTGCCGGTATGTTGGGGTTTTGTATACAAAATGTGAGACACGTTACCATTGGATGAAGAGTTAGCCAATGTGTAATATGACCCACCAGTCAGGATTGACATTACTGAATGAGTAATTGGGTAGATATAAACATTGTGATCGCTCTCAATACTGTTTAAATTAAATTAATGTTTCTTAATTAAACTGGGATTCACTCACCAGTATTTCCAACTGACAAATGTTTTTAAAACGCGTTTCAGGTAACACAATGTGAAAGCCAATTAGAAGCAAACTGGATAGCACTGAAGGCTTGGAAAAGTGGCTATAAAAGTTACCTAAATAAAGAAGGCGTTTTAATTCAATAAAATGGGATTTATCCCCTATAAATCAGTTTGTAATGAAAACTTGGGTTTTATCCCAATGTGTTTATTTCTATAAAATGTGGTGTTTTACTCTGATAAAATATTTCCTAACTACGGTCCTGATGTAATTTCCGCTGCCAAATAAATAAACACCGATACCACCGACACTGAGTTCGTGGCCGCCCGTTCCCGGGATAGCTAGGGGGCGGGGGTTGCGACAGAAGGTGGTATCAGAGCTAAGCCACTGATTCAGCCACAGAAGCGTTCTGCTGACATCAAAATTCAAATTGTTAGGAAATAAATTACGGGAATACGTGCATAATTGTATTTTCTTGTTATGTGTTATTTGACTATTTGTTAGTTTACAGTATGAGCGACCAAGGACCATCTGACGCGTATCGTCAATTGTCTGTTTCGCCTAGAAGTGAAGGCACCTCCTCTTCTCAGCCTGCCCTCTCAGGGTACTCTGCTGATACGGAAGAAGGAATATTCGTGTTTAAGGCTCAGTCCGAGGAGCCATTCCCTCATAAAAAGAGAGGATGGTTCAGTCGAAGGGTACACGAGCGTAGAAAGCGTATGAAAAAGTTACAAGACCAGAGAGTACTAGCCGCAGCCAAAAGAGAGACAGATGCCTATGCCCAGGATATGATTAATAAGGGTATAGCCAATATCCACATCCTAGCAACCACTGCAGCTGACCCTAACCTTGAGCAAATGATAGCACCCCAATCACAACCACCAATTCCTGACCAACCAATGGAAATAGAAAACCCTGAAAATCAAGTAGAAATGCATGATTTCAACCCGGAGGAAATACCTAGGGTACCCGCACCAAATCCCTTAGACCCAAATTACGACCCCTGGTGGGACGATAATAGGGACTATGTGCAACGCTACCCGATACACGAAGACATACCCATGCCAAACATAGGAGCCTACCCAGGTTTAGATCCTTTAGATCCCTATTACCACGATGTATTCATTAGGGAGATTTTAGAAAACCCTTACCAATTTTAGGCCCCTACACCTCCGTACCAGGAACCCGCACCCCAGCTTCCGAGCCCAGTCCTAGAACCTGCACCCCCAATGAGTGCAGACAATGTACAGGAACTTAGGACATTTGGTGAGAAAATTTTAGAGAGTAGTGAAAGAATGCGACAGGTGGGAGAGCGATTCGTCTGGAAGTACGACGAGCGCAATATGGATTTCTGGATGAATCCATATCCATGAATTTGATGGTAGAAACGGTAGTAGTAATAATAATAATAAAATAATATAATATGTGTGTATGTGTATGAAAAAAAAACTACGGATGCCTACTATTATTAGTGTAATTTTATTTCAATCGGTATTGTAATTTTAATTTCATTACTGGTGTGTAATAGATGCATATTATATGAATAGAGTAAAGTCGCAATGATCGACGCTTTTGACCAAAATGCGTGGCATGTGATTGGTTATATTAAATATTATTTTGTGATATTAATACATGGTAAATGTTTAAAATTCAGATGGCCGACGAAGGAAATCAAGGAAATCCGAATAACGATAACCAGAGTAACATTAACTTGGTTAATGAGAATCCGAGCATCAATAACAATGGAAACCAAGTGGATAATAGTGCCATTCAACATATAGTGGCACAAGGAATTATAGATGCAATGCCATTTATTATTCAAACGGTTCAGGAAGCGAATAATAAAAGTAAACATAGCAGTAAGCGACCAACTGAACCAGAAAACAGCGTAAACAATGGACCTGTACTTCAAGTGCCCATTCCCAAAATAAGAAGAACCATGTCTTATGGTTGTTCTTATAAAGAATTATGGTCCTGCAAACCAATAGAATTCTCGGGCAATGAAGGACCCATTGCAACTCTACGCTGGATAGAAAAGACTGAGGTTGTTTTAAAAATAAGCAAGTGTGCTGAAGAAGACTAAATAATGTTTGCTTCTAATCTATTTAAAAACTCAGCCTTAGAATGGTGGAACACTATCCTCCAGTCAAGAGGAAGTGATAAGATTTATAACATGGAATGGGAGGAATTTAAAAATATGGTAGAAAGAAAATTATGCCATCCCAATGAAAAGTAACAAATAGCGAATAAGTTTCTAAACCTAAGGATGACCGGGGTAGATAGTAAGCGTTATACTACCACATTCTTTGAATATGCTAGAATAGTACCAACCCTTGCATTACCTGAACCGGTATTAATCTCCCGTTACATCTAGGGATTAATCGGAGAAATTAAACATGTAGTCAAGGCAGCTAGACCGCAAACCATAGAAGAAGCTGTAGAATTAGCAAACACCTTGACAGATGAATTAATCCGTACTAGAGAAGAAGACCAGAAAAGAAACCTAGCTCAAAGACTTACTCAGGAATTCCGATTTGGAAATTCCAACCATGGGGAAAATGTAGGTTCCACATCTGCACCTTATTGCAAGTATTGCAAAAGGAAGCATTCTGGAAGATGCTCCATATATTGCAATTTCTGCAAAATATCAGGACACAAGGAAGAAGACTGCAGGAGGAAAGCCAACAACAGGACATGCTACAACTGTGGGGAACAAGGCCACATCAAGCCGAACTGTCCGAAATTGGCTCCAGCTGCAAACAACAAGAACACTAAAAATGCTAGAGCATTTGTTCTAACAGCAGATGAAGCCAAAATGATCCCGGACGTCATAGCCGGTACGTTTTTAGTTAATGATGTTTTTGCTAAAGTATTAATTGACTCTGGTGCAAACCAACGTTTTATTAATACTTCATTTTGCAAACTTCGAAATCAGTCATTAACTAAACTTCCACAAGAATGTCTAGTAGAGACAGCAAATGGAGAAACGGTTAGGATTTCTGAAATCTTGCAGGGAGCAAGAATAGAGCTTTTAAATCAAAAGTTTATTGCAAACCTTTACCCAATGAATTTGGCAGGATTTAATGTCGTTTTAGGAATGGATTGGTTAATAGCCAATAAAGCCAGTATTTTATGTGATCAAAAGTCAATCCAAGTAAATTCACCAAAAGGTGAAAAGATCACAATTAAAGGAGATAAACCCTCTAGATCCACGAAATTCATCTCTGTGATGAAAACTGCAAGTTATATAAGAAAAGGGTGTATAGTATATTTGATTTCTATAATCACTAACACTAATGGAAAAGAATTAAAAGAGATTCCAGTAGTATCCCAGTTTTCAGATGTATTTCCAGAAGCATTACCAGGACTACCGCCAGACAGAGAAGTCGAATTCAGAATCCATCTGTTACCCGGAACAGCACCAATTGCCAAAGCACCCTATCGTTTGGCACCTGCCGAAATGCAGGAACTGAAGAAACAGTTAGACGAATTGTTGGAGAAATGATTTATACAGCCAAGCTCATCGCCTTGGGGAGCACCGATTTTATTCGTTAAAAAGAAAGACGGGTCAATGCGTATGTGCATTGACTACCGTGAATTAAACAAGGTCACAATTAAGAATCGGTATCCATTACCAAGAATCGATGACCTATTTGATCAATTGCAAGGAGCTTGATTTTTCTTAAAAATCGATTTAAGGTCAGGATATCATCAATTAAAGGTACAGGAAGAGGATATTCCTAAGACCGCCTTCAGAACAAGGTATGGTCATTACGAATTTACTGTCATGCCCTTTGGTTTAACCAATGCCCCAGCCGTATTTATGGACATGATGAACCGAATATGTAAACCATATTTGGATAGATTCATAATTGTTTTTATTGATGATATTCTCATCTATTCTAAAAGTAAGGAAGATCATGCAAAGCATTTGCACTTACTTTTAAGTCTATTAAGAAGAGAAAAGCTTTATGCTAAGTTTTCCAAGTGCGAGTTTTGGTTAGAACAAGTACAGTTTCTTGGACACTTAGTTAATCATGAAGGAATTCATGTGGATCCCACAAAGATCGAGGCAATTACTAAATGGAAAACCCCTGAGTCACCAACCGAGGTTAGAAGTTTCTTAGGATTGGCCGGTTATTATAGAAGATTTATTCGAGACTTTTCTAGAATAGCCATTCCTTTAACTAAGTTAACCTGTAAATCCATGAAGTTTGAATGGGGACCAAAACAAGAAGAAGCATTTAGAATTCTTAATCAAAGATTAACTCACGCCCCCATACTAGCATTACCAGGGGGAACTGAAGATTTTGTAGTCTATTGTGACGCTTCCAAACTAGGTTATGGATGTGTGTTGATGCAACGCCAAAAGGTTATAGCTTACGCATCTAGACAACTTAAGAATCATAAAGAAAATTATTCAACCCATGATCTAGAATTAGGAGCCATAATTTTTGCCCTTAAGATTTGGAGACATTGTCTTTATGGTAGTAAGTTTACCATATTCACCGATCATAAAAGTTTAAGGTATGTTTTCGGGAAAAAAGAATTGAATATGAGACAAAGACGCTGGATGGAAATGCTCAGTGATTATGATTGGGATATCCAGTATCATGAAGGAAAAGCAAATGTAGTGGCAGATGCTTTAAGCCGAAAGTATCACGAAAAGCCAAAAAGGGTACGTTCTCTTAAATTAAATCTGCAAGTAGATTTAAATGATCAAATTAGAAAAGCACAAGAATCAGTAATCAAGGATGATACTGAAAAATTAAAAGGAATGATTAAGGAATTAGAACAAGGAACAGATGGAATTTGGAGATTCCATAAAAAGAGAATGTGGATACCTAAATTAGGGAACCTGCGTTATCGTATATTAGAAGAAGCCCATAAGTCCAAATATACTATGCATCCAGGAAATGATAAGATGTACCAGGATTTAAGAAAGAATTTCTGGTGGATAGGAATGAAAAAGGACATAGCAACCTATGTTTCTAAATGTTTAACTTGTTCACAAGTTAAAGCTGAACATCAGAAACCCTCAGGTTTGTTACAACAGTTAGAAATGCCCGTATGGAAATGGGAATTGATTATAATGGATTTTGTTACCAAATTACCCAAAACAAGGAAAGGTAATGATACAATCTGGGTGATTGTAGATAGGCTAACCAAGTCAGCTCATTTCCTACCAATGAAAGAAACTTTCAGTATGGAACAGCTAGCTAAATTATATGTAAATGAAATAGTTTCATTACATGGAATTCCTTTATCAATTGTTTCTAATAGGGATAGCCATTTTACCTCTCAGTTTTGTTCAAGTTTCCAAAAAGCAATGGGAACCAAGTTAAATCTAAGCACAGCTTATCATCCTCAAACGGACCGACAAAGTGAAAGGACGATTCAGACAATGGAAGACATGCTTAGAGCTTGCATAATTGATTTCGGAGGTAATTGGGATGATCACCTATCTTGAATAGAATTTTCTTATAATAATAGATATCACACAAGTATCAATGTTGCACCATTCGAAGCACTTTATGGACGAAAGTGCCGAACCCCAGTCTGTTGGGCAGAAGTTGGGGAAAAGCAACTATCTGGACCTGAGATAGTGCAAGAGACAACCGACAAGATTATTCAAGTCATGGAACGACTAAAAGCAGCACGTGATCAACAGAAGAGCTATGCCGATAACCGACGCAAACCATTGGTATTTCAAGTAGTAGATAAAGTGATGTTAAAAGTCTCTCCTTGGAAAGGAGTAAGATTCATTAAAAGAGGAAAGCTAAGTCCCAGGTATGTTGGACCTTTTGAGATTATTAGAAGAATAGGACCTGTAGCCTATCAGCTACAACTGCTAGAGGAAATGGCAGGAATACATGATGTATTTCATGTATCTAATCTCAAGAAATGCTTAGCCGATGAATCACTTGTAGTGCCTCTTAAGGATATAGAGGTAAATGAACAACTCAAGTTTATAGAAAGGCCTCTACAGATTGAAGACAGGAAAGTCAAGAACCTCAAGCACAAGAGATTAGTTCTGGTCAAAGTGAAATGAGACTCCAAAAGAGGACCTGAGTACACATGGGAGCTTGAATCAGAAATGCTAAGAAAATATCCACACTTGTTCCAGTAGATCTCGAGGATGAGCTCTAAAACAAGGTGGGGAGGATATAACAACCCTAAAGAAAACCGACACCTTTGAATTATTTTCCGACGCCCTAATATATTTTAAAATATTCCAATATGTCCTAAAATACACCCCATACGTGAAAACGGGCCCTGAATACCATAATTATTATTAAAATAAATTAAAAATGGAATTTTTGGGTTTGAGGCGGGCCGCGTGAGCCACACCTCAACCCTTACTCGGGCCGCGACAACTTAAAAACCAGGCAAGCTCTGGTGCTGACACGTGGCCGACGCGTGTTGAACCTACTAGCTGACTCAGATCAGCTACGCCGTTGACCCCCTTTGACGCAGGCCACGTAGCCCCTTGGCTACTCCTACGCGGGCCGCGAGAAACCCAAACTCAGCCCCTATAAAGCTGGAGCTTGGGCCTTCAGTTTACGTCTCTCAAATTCAATTCTCTCTCAACGAATTTCTGATAGTATAAGCTATAGTCGGGTCTAATACCCCCTAATTAGCGAAGTTCTGCTCCGTTGTAAGTATTATAACCCCTGGATATGTATTAGATACGCTGCCTGATTGATCTAGGGTTCCGTAACGACTGTCGTGGTTCTGCCCGACGTAGTCGTTGGAATGTCGTCTCTGGGAGGGTATTACTAATGTTAAAATTGGTTATTATACTAACACGTGTGCATTTGTGTAATTTATAGATAATCCCAGGGAACCCTTAGAGAAAATCTAAGACAGCAATGTGAGTAATCTCCTTTTTGTAAACTGTTTTTACAAAACCTTAACTATTTTACAATGCAATTTAGCAGTGATTGAGTCTTTGTAATTCTACGATTACTGCCGGTATGTTGGGGTTTTGTATACAAAATATGAGACACGTTACCAATGGACGAAGAGTTAGCCAATGTGTAATATGACCCACCAGTCAGGATTGACAGTACTGAATGAGTAATTGGGTAGATATAAACATTGTGATCGCTCTCAATACTGTTTAAATTAAATTAATGTTTCTTAATTAAACTGGGATTCACTCACCAGTATTTCCCACAGACAAATGTTTTTAAAGTGCGTTTCAGGTAACACAATGTGAAAGCCAATTAGAAGCCAGCTGGATAGCACTGAAGGCTTGGAAAAGTGGCTATAAAAGTTACCTAAATAAAGAAGGCGTTTTAATTCAATAAAATGAGATTTATCCCTATAAATCAGTTTGTAATGAAAACTTGGGTTTTATCCCAATGTGTTTATTTCTATAAAATGTGGTGTTTTACTCTGATAAAATATTTCCTAACTACGGTCCTGATGTAATTTCCGCTGCCAAATAAATAAACACCGATACCACCGACACTGAGTTCGCGGCCGCCCGTTCTCGGGACAGATAGGGGGTGGGGGTTGCGACATGGATGTTTAAGTGTTGCCTAAATTGGGCTATACTTTGTCATTCGTCGTGAGGGTTTCGATCTCGTGATTATCGTAAATGTTGAATTAAGTTACTAACCTAGTTTTGTTTGCATTGTATATTTAACTAGGTTTACCAGCTTAACCAGTAGGCAAGCTTTGACCGTTTAAACTTGCAGTGTGAGTAATTCTCTTTTTATGAAATTGCTTTCAAAACCCTACTTGTTTTCAAAGTTATAATTACAGTGATTAAGTCTTTGTAATCTACAATTACTGCCGGTATGTGGGGTTTTGTATACACTACTTGATAAGCTTCACCATTGGACAACGGGTTAGTCAATGTGTGATATGACCATAGTCACAGATCCGATCGAGTGACAAATACCGATTTGGGGTAATTGGTTGATATAAACATTGTAATAGCTCTTAATACTGTATATTATAACAAAGTGTCTTTTGTATAAATTGAATGCCCTCGCCAGTATTTTTCGCTGATCAAATCTTTTTATAACATGTTTCAAGTAATTTACTGTGAAGAAAAGGAAAAGTGCCACGTAGCACTACAGCTTCAATAAAGTGGCTCAGTAAATAGAAATAAACATGTTTTCTGTAATCAAAGGATTTCCCAGTGAAATTCCTTTCCTGTAAATGGGGTTTGTCCCAAAATTAATAATAAAATAAATCAGTGTTTTTAAAACTATGATATTATTTTTCTGACAAACGATCATGTTGAAATTTCCGCGGCCAATTAAATACCGATACCACGGGTTTCTGTCTCGCGGCTTCCGAACCGGGCAAAACGGGTCAGGGGCCGTGACAGAAAAGGTGGTATCAGAGCCACTGGTTTAAGCAAACCTAAGTATTTAAAAATACTTAAATTAAAGTAGTTAGGGATTTGGTGCTTTTGTGAAATTTATTTGCAATAATTAATATTAATTTAGAATTTTGTGTTTCCTTATGTGTGACTAACAGTAAGAATGAGTTATCGGAGGCTCTCCAAAACTTCTCGATACATTCCACAGACATGGAAACCACTGAGAACCAGACCGGGTACCAAGCTGAGCCAGATGAACCGATAGTGTTCCAAGCCCAAGAGAAACCTAAGCCAAAGAAAAGAAGGAGGCTTCTGGACTGGAAGAGGGGAAGGAAGAAGAAACCCGCAGCTCAAAAAGTGAAGAAAACAGTTGAACCAAAGGGAAAAGAGGTGTTAAGAGAAAGCTCCAGTCAGGCTCCGGCTTTACCACCCTGGGAAGAACTAGGCAGGAAATTAGCAAACTGCGATAATTTCGGCCCAGCTGATAAAAACCTTGTGAATGTTCCCGTCCAAACTGAACTTCCTATAAACCTGGAACCTGCCATCCCTGAACCTATTGTCAACCCACTACCCCTTCCTGATCCAATTGAGGAGTGGTGGACGAATGATTGGCAATTTCAGAATCTCATGAATAATCCAAATCCTTACTACCCACAATTTGAACCTGCCCCCGCCACCTTTCCACCTATGAACCCAGAAAATGTTGCCGAGGTACGCGCTACGGCGAAGAGTTGGTGGACGCGGGAAACAGAATTCGATCTGTGGGTGACAACATCTCCTGGAAGTATGATGAACGGGGATTCCACTTTTGAAGCCGGTTAACTATAGTTTAGGTGTTTTGTAATAATAATATGTGAAAAAATATATATAAATAATAATAATAATAATAATAATAATAATAATAATAATAATAATAATAAAATGTATAATAATAATAATATAAATGTCACCAAATAAAATAAAACATCTGTAAATATGTGGTTTGTACGGATGCATATATATATAAATCTAAACGTCGCAATGATCGACAATTTTGGCTATATGTGCTGACTCAGTCTATGTTGTGATTGCAATATTGTGTTTATTTGTTATCTATTTTTGTGATATTAATCAGTGTATATTGTTAATAATTCAGATGGCAAACGCAGTAAATCAATCGGCAAACGAAGTAAATCACTCAGAACAGAATAACTCCCTAAACAGAGAGGATATAGAAAACATAGTTGCTTAGGGTATAGCCAATGCTATCCCGGCAATCATAGAAGCCGTTAAAAGTCCAGTCAAACCTTCCAAATCTGACAATAGTAAACGCACCCGTGATGATAATTTCAGTTATAGCGTGAATGGAGGCAATAATAATATAATTCAAGCCCCATTACCTAAAAAGATGAAAGTTTCAACAACTAGTTATACTTTTAAGGAATTCCTAGCCTGTAAGCCAACCGAATTCGCGGGCAATGAAGGAGCAACTGCTGCACTACGCTGGCTAGAGAAGACAAAAGCTGTTATCAAAATAAGTAAGTGCGCAGACGAAGATAAGGTGACGTATGCTTCCAACCTGTTCAAGGAGGAGGCATTAGAATGGTGGAATACGGTTCTACAAGCCAAAGGAAGCGACATGGCTTATGCCATGAGTTGAGAAGAATTCAAGGAATTGATAGAACGGAAATTCTGTCCTTCCTATGAAAAGGAACAAATGGCAAACCAGTTCCTGAACCACATGATGGTGGATGTTAAATGCCGTGAGTATACATCGAAATTCTTCGAGTATGCAAGAATAGTACCGACTCTGGCCTCGCCAGAACCTGTACTTATTTCTCGCTATTTTGGGGATTGATTAGCGAAATCCGCGATATAGTCAAGGCTGCTAGACCTCGGACTATTGACGATGCAGTCGAATTGGCCAATACCTTGACTGACGGATTGGTTCGTACGAGGGAGGAGAATAGGAAGAAGGATTTGGCCCAGAAAATTACCCAAGGTTTTCGTTCGGGTAATAATAATAATTACAAGAAAAAGGGAGCCGGACAGTCTTCCGCACCGCCATTTTGCAGAAACTATAAAAGGAAACATTTTGGAAAATGTAAGGAATACTGCAATTTCTACAAAATACCGGGGCACTGAGAGGAAGATTGCAGGAAGAAATCTACGATCTGCTACAATTGCAGAGAAGCAGGGCATTTTAAGCTAAATTTCCCTAAATTAGTCAAGACAGCTAACAACAAAGTGAAAGCGGCCGACGGAACTAAAAAGAAGAACGTAAGAGCTTTTCAGCTGACAACGCAAGAGGCAGATCTGATTCCTGACATGATAGCTGGTACGTTCCTTATCCATGATGTTTATGCAAAAGTATTATTTGACTCTGGTCCAAACCAAAGTTTTATAAATACTTCATTCTGCCAAGCTCTTAAGCAACCATTAACCAAACTTAGTCAATTTTATACGGTAGAAACGGCCGAAGGAAACCCTATCAGTATAGATGAGGTACTTCAAGAAGGAAAAATAGAACTATCAGGACATAAGTTCTCGGCAAACCTTCTACCTATGAATTTAGCAGGATTCGACGTCGGGTTAGGAATGGATTGGTTAGTAGCCAACCATGCTCGAATCCTATGTGATCAAAATTCAGTGGAAATTCGTGCGCCTACAGGAGAGATGATTCTGATTACAGGAGATAAGCCAAGCAGGCCAATGAAATTCATCTCAGTAATGAAAGTTGCTAGCTACGAACGAAAGCAAGGCGTAGTGTATATGATTTCAGTAATCATTAGCACTAAGAGCAAAGAACTTAAGGAAATTCTAGTAGTATCCAAATACCCAAATGTATTCCCAGAAGATTTACCCGGACTACCACCAGATAGGGAAGTAGAATTTAGAATTCATCTAATACCTGGAACTGCTCCAATAGCTAAGGCATCCTATCGTTTAGCACCAACGGAGATGTTAGAACTGAAAAAGCAAATAGATGAATTGTTAGGAAAAGGATTCATACACCCCAGTTCATCCCCTTGGGGAGCACCGATGTTGTTTATGAAAAAGAAAAATGGGTCAATGAGAATGTGTATCGATTATAGAGAATTAAATAAGGTTACCATTAAGAATCGATACCCGTTACCTAGAATTGATGATCTTTTTGATCAACTTCAGCGAGCTAGGTATTTCTCTAAGATTGATTTGCGCTCCGGATACCATCAACTAAAAGTACAGGGAGAGGACATTCCTAAAACTGCTTTCAGGACTAGGTACGGTCACTACGAGTTTACAGTCATGCCATTTGGGTTAACAAATGCTCCTGCAACATTCATAGATATGATGAATAGGATTTGTAAACCGTATTTGGATAAATTTGTGATTGTCTTTATTGGTGATATACTTATTTATTCCAAAAGCAGAGACGAACACTGTGAACACTTGCATGCACTCTTAACCCTGTTAAGAAAAGAAAAGCTTTACGCTAAATTTTCTAAGTGTGAATTTTGGTTACAAGAGGTGCAATTTCTAGGTCACATGGTTAATCATGAAGGCATTCACATAGATCCTTCCAAGGTAGAAGCTACCATGAATTGGAAAGTCCCGAAGTCAGCTAAAGAAGTCAGAAGTTTTCTAGGATTAGCTGGATACTATAGACGTTTTATCCAAGACTTTTCCAAGAAAGTTGTTCCATTAACTAAGTTAACCTGTAAAACTGTTAAATTTGAATGGGGACCTAAGTAAGAAGAAACCTTTAGAATTCTAAAGCAAAGATTAACAAATGCCCAAATTCTTGCTTTACCTGAAGGAACAGAAGATTTTGTAGTTTATTGTGATGCTTCCAAACTAGGATTAGGATGTGTGTTAATGCAACGTAAGAAAGTGATCGCTTACGCATCAAGGCAACTGAAAAAGCACGAGGAAAATTACACAACTCGTGACTTAGAGTTAGGAGCAGTAATTTTTGCCCTTAAGATTTGGAGACATTATCTGTATGGTAGTAAGTTTACTGTCTTTACAGATCATAAGAGTTTAAGATATATTTTTGGGCAAAAAGAATTGAACATGAGGCAAAGAAGGTGGATGGAAATTCTGAGTGACTACGACTGTGATATTCAGTATCACGAAGGAAAAGCAAATCTAGTAGCAGATGCCTTAAGTCGAAAGTACCATGAGAAGCAAAGACGAGTGCGTGCTCTTAGGTTAAATCTGAAACTAGATTTAATGGAATAACTGAAAAATATTCAGGAAAGAGTCTGTTTAGTGGTGGGATCCTTCAAAGAAAAACAAAGGGGTAAAATCCTATAAAACATTATTGTCACGAGTAAATCGTCTTATTGAGATGAGATTTTTAATGATTTGTGGACTGCATAAGATGTTTGGAAAAATGTAAGTGTGGTTTGGTAATGAATGAAAACCAGTGCCAGAGCCTTTAATTGGTAAATAATTGCCATAATCGACTAAGATTGTACTACGAACAGTAGATGAATAATCAGTTAGAATTTTACCTTGATCCCGAGTAACATGTGAACCGGCTTCGGTATCCATGATGTCCTGTGTCCATGAGGAGTTGGGATGGTTAACCTTCATGTTAGTAAAAGCAACACTTAAATCTGATGGGTTTAAGGCATCATATCCATATTGTTGCGGGCTGAACTGCTGGGCTGAGAAATGGGGCTGGCCCGAGGGATCTATGGTAAAAGTTGGGTCTGAAAAATCTACATAGTGGGCCTGTGAAGGAGGTGCAGTAGGCTGAGAAAATTGTTATTGGGCCTCCAATTATTCTATGTCGGATATGGATAAGGATAAGTGTCACACCCCAAATTTCCACGTGTCACCGGTGGGCCCGGTGGGGAGTATCGTGACGTGGTTGGCAACATCATAGTCAAACAACACAATATTTAAATGCACAGCGGAAGCAAAAGATAATATATTACAATCCGAATATAAAGTAATATCCAAGTATTACAACGGAAGGTAAAGGATCCACAGGCGGATCATAAAACTTAAACATTGTTCAACAGACTTTAGACGCCTAGAACTTGCAAGATTCCTTATTAACGTCCTGAGCCGCTTCCAGCCTATTACGTACTTGTACCTGCCACTTAGACTTTTGAAAATACGTCAGTTTTCACTGGTAAATACACTCAACCGACTCATTTGAAAAGTGTTTAAGAAAATTGGTTTAGGTGCACAAGACACGTAAATGCTTCGACACTTTGATTAGAATGCACAAGGCAAAATTAATATTTTTATACTTGAGACAAATTATATTTCATGTTATCAGTTTTACATAACTTGCTCTACATGTAGGGCCCGAAACTATGTCGGTTCATGATTAACCGACACACCACTATTCCCCTATTGGGAATTCCATATTGGTAACATATGGAATCTGTCAGGTGTATGCCTACACCCCGTGCTTAGGTCGTGGCCATTGCAAATCATGAGTCAAGGATATCCAGGACACGGTCGCATTAATCCCCAATGTTTCAGTCAAGCAATACGAATTAAAACAGGTTATTTGGATTTCCCGACTCATTGGTCTTTGAATCCCATACCTGAACATGCGGTATTTATATTACCGTATCCCAAGCCCGTAATAGGGAAAATAAGTTAAGAGTATTTACCTGAGCTAGCTCCTGTCTTAATTAGCAGAAATTTATAACTCAGCCGTATTCACTTAAGCAAGCGTAGGTACAATTTACCGGAAAGCTCTAGTCTGGAATGATGGTATAAATAACTAATTAGAATGCTAACGGGTCTTTAATTAAGCTTAAGCTTAGACCGGTTAGTCTTACAGAAAGATACGGTTCGTACGCACGATTAAGCGAAGACCGGATAGAATGTGATTTAGACCCGACAAGTTCGAAGACTCGTATAATATGGGTATATTATACACATTCTGGATTTTGAGATAAAACCGATAAGGTTTGACCCGTTTCGGCTAATTTATGTAAACTAGTTACATAAACCGAACCTAACGCGTATGAAGCGTAACGGGTAACCATAAGAGTCCTAAACAGGTTTCCTAAGTTAACATGCCTTAAATATGATGTGATATCATTAGGATACCTTCCGTTATGCCCAAAACGAGTTTAATTTTATATTAATCCCCTTAGGGGTATTTTGGTCATTTTTAAAGATTATAAAAGGGATCAATTAAGCTTCTTTGGTCCGGGTCTGAATAAATCAGTAAAATAACTTATTTTAACAGGTTATAACATTTGGTAATAAGTCTTATATGTTAAAATAGTTTTAAACCCAAACTATGCGTTAAATACGCGTATAAAGTCGTTTTAAGCGACGTACGGTTTAAAATACGATTCTGAGTTTTCTGATCAAATAAACAGGTTCAAAACACTCCATTTAATATTTAAAATCAGTAGCAATTGGATTGGCGTTAAAAGGATTTGTAAAACTCATTTTATGGCCTAAAAGGGCATATTCGGTATTTACCGAATTAAGGCGCTAATCCAAGCTTATGATCAGCCTAAAAATAATAAAAATCTTTAAAAATCCTAAAATATTATTTAACATCAGTGGGTAAAAGATTTGGTGTCAAAACTGAGTTTAGATAGGCTTTACGCTAATGGCGCCGTTTAATTAATAAATATGTTTATAAATACGCCATTAAGCATAACTCCTAATCTAGACTCCCGATTGACGTGAAATTTTGCAGACATGTTCAATAATCAGTATTAAAGACTTTTGCACTTTTACATTTTCTAAAATCTCGTTCTTCGGTCATAAGGGCATTATGGTCATTATTTAGGCATTTAACGGAAACGTCGGATAGTTACGGATTCGAGTGGTATAAACGCAGAGGCTTATACACACATGTAACTAGGTCCTAATGGAACCTTAAGGCATATCTAAACCTATAAGAATCGGGTCAGAACTGAGGTCAAAGCAAAAGTCAAACCCTTGCGTATCTCGGTTCCGAATCGGTTCTAAACCTAAAGTTGTCGAATCAAACAAGTGTATACAAGTTTTTATACTTATTTTCAGTTGGTAAGAATGATAAAATAGGCTACACGCCTTCCGTATCATTAAATATGCGATTAATGTTTCTGTTGACTTTTTCGGATAACCTTTGACTCGATAAACGACATGGTTAGGATTTGAATCAGAGGGTGACCTTTTAGGGGTTTAATACCCATATAAATACCAACTTATAATGACTTTCGATTCGACAAATCTCTGGACCGATTGTGATTTATCACAAAGTCAAACCGTAGTTACGACGGTTTGATTTCTAGGCCATAAACGAAGCATAAATGAATTTAGAAAGATCAAAGGCACTTACACACGTCTAATGGACGATTTGGAATGCTTGTGGCTTGCTTGAATGATCCAGAAGTGCTCAGGAGTGATAGATGATCAATGTTGCATAAATGGGTCTTTATATATAACTTCTAACACTCTTAGATGATCAACACATAAGCCTAGGGGTGTTGTATTATCATCCACAAGTTCCCTATAGGCTAAAAACCATCTTAGCAAGCCCATAGAATCGAATACTTGCTCCTTAAGTCGGTTAAAAGCTGAAAACAGCCATCTGTCATGAATCTAGTCGCTGTGCAGTCCTAGCGCACCGCTACGCTTATGGTGTAGCGCCCCGCTACACTGGTAGCGCACCGCTACGCTTCTGGTGTAGCGCCCCGCTAGCCTGTCATCAGCCTTGAAAATTTTGCAATTTAGTCCCTGGTCCCCCGAAAGGTCGCTTTCTCATGTTTTCTTGCATTTTGGGACTTTGTTATTAACATATAGGGGCTTTAAAACTTATACCCACTTTGTGAAGCCCTCGGCCACTTCGGGTTTACCCGAAAAAACCTAAATTTCAACGTTGACGCTTATAACCCCTCGCACACGAATTCTATCATAACTTTCTCATACGATAACGAATCTTGGTGAAATTTTTATGGTGCTTTCTAGTGAGTATAATTAATCGTTACAAGGCTTCGGGTTTGCTAAAAGGTCACTCAGAGGTATATCTTTAACATGTTGACACATATAACCCCTGTAGTTTGTAATCTCTCACTTTCTTTCACAATTCTCTTTGTATGATCCATGATCCATTCGTTTAAGGTTATAAACATCATGTAGGGTTATTGTGAAGTATAATCATTCATTGTTGACACTTTAAACCCTTGTATCTACATAGTTTCATTGTTTGTCAACTTTAGTCCTTCAAGAACATTCTTGCACGCGTTCAAAACTTATGACACGTGTCAATACATTATAGGACGTAAATTTTCGGGGTGTTACATCCTCACCCCCTTAAAAGAAATCTCGACCTCGAGATTTGTTAAAATGCTGGAAGTACTCTTTGTCGCATAAGGGACTTAACTTTTATAGTATATCTGGAGTCTTTCCAAGCTCCCATAGTGGCTCTTATATTAGGCGTATGTATCCTTTTGGAGCTTCTTGACCTGTCGATCCTCAATCGATACAGGATGCTCATCACATCATAATTCTGCATATCATTATGTGATAGTGCTTCTTGACTTATTGGCGGAACACATCCTCCAGTCACTATTGTGCAATGTATTGCGAGCTCCGTCAAACTCCTTAAGTAGGTTTTAGCTTACAAGCTACTTGATCTTGATACATTCAATTTCCTTCGAATGATTTCCATATATTCAGAGCTTAACTAGACTGATAATTTCGCAAATTTGGTACACCCTTCCTGGGTGATATCTTTTGTTAAACTATATTCCTTAACAAGAACTTAGGAAGTTTGCTATTTTCATAACTCCTCGATTTCTTGCCATATACTGGCAACCTACAATCGATTTTGGATTTGTATAATCTTATTTGTTGTCCCCCAGGCAACTTTCAGATTTTGATAATTGGACTTACAAATTCTTTATCTAACACTAGACATTTAACATTCCATCTATACAAGGTCTCCAAAGGAGTAGCCTTAATACTTACATGATAATTGTTATAGAAAACTTATTCTATGATGAGATGGTTATTCCAACTACTGCTTAATTACTCTCCAAGAATAGCTAATTCCTACAGCTAGTCGAACCAGTCGACGATCCTGGGTAGGTAATAGCGATTCTTAATTGTTGCCTAAATAGGGTTGCGGTGATCAATGCATAAGCAAGATGAACCGTCTTTCTTATTTACTAAAAATTGGAGTTCTTAGAACTTTGAATGTTGGCTTTATGACACCTTCTCTAAAAACTTATCGATTTGGCTCTTAGTTCTTCCTATTCTGTTGGTACTAACAGATATAAGGCTTTTACAATTATTGCAGCCCTAAGCGGGATGTTTGTCCTAACATCCTCTTGCCTCTAAAAAGGTAAACATGGTAATTCTTATAAAGAAGATAATTATGACACACAGAGATGGTAGAGATGTCTGTATTTTCAGGCTTTGGTTCATCTGTCGATGTCGATGTCAGATACATGACACATTCTTTTTACAATAGCAAAGATGTCCTAAGTAGAGATACTTATAAGGACATTTTATATTAGATATCTTCTTTGAATACTACTAGTCGACTTTAGCACAATACGACCATTGGGATATCTCAGGGGTTCCATGCATTAAACCTCCATACTGATCAGGCATGGAAGCAATCTATGGGACACACTAAGATACGCCAATCCTCGTATGGCACTTTTATCAAACATAGTTAGGCATTCGCAGAAGATAGAAAGCAATGAGAAAAATAAAATAAAATAATATATATTGCCGTACTCTTTTTGGGGAAGAGTACTCCAGATCTTTATGGAAGGATTATCTCCGAAGATGTTAACTATAGCCCGTGGGCACTTCATCCATATGGGATGATTATATAAATAAGGATTTAGAATAACCCCATAAAAATGACTTATGTGATTTTATCGTATCACACTTTGTCGAGCATGTAATTATGCTTTCATATGTTTAATAAGGATTTGAATCTCTGGAATAGGTTCTACCATCTCGGCCTTGTATGCAGTGACATTTAGGCTAGGTTTTACCTTTAAGATTCTTTTTAATAATTAACGCAGAACAAAATTTTTTAAATCGAGATGTTAATAAGGATCCGAATCTAATTGTGGAACTACCATCTTGGCCCTGTCTTAATGTGGCATATGGCTAGGTCTTGTCCTTTTAGATTTTGCCATTTTATTATAATGGTAGATCTTATAATATAGGAATGATATTTTAAATATAATCGTTCCTTTAAAAATCTAAACAAGTATATGGTTGCCCTAATCGGGACTTCTACCGAGAATGACTCGCCCATACAAGAGCTAATCGTATAAATAACAAAGGAACCAAATAAGGACAAAATGAAACAAATTTGAATTTGTCCTATGTTCTCGTCTAGACTCAAGAATGTGCAACTGTGTAACTGAGATTAAACACAAAAAGGCTAGTGTTTAATTCACTCAGTGTTGGCTCTGATACCAACCTGTCACACCCCAAATTTCCACGTGTCACCGGTGGGCCCGGTGGGGAGTATCGTGACGTGGTTGGCAACATCATAGTCAAACAACACAATATTTAAATGCACAGCGGAAGCAAAAGATAATATATTACAATCCGAATATAAAGTAATACCCAAGTATTACAACGGAAGGTAAAGGATCCACAGGCGGATCATAAAACTTAAACATTGTTCAACAGACTTTAGACGCCTAGAACTTGCAAGATTCCTTATTAACGTCCTGAGCCGCTTCCAGCCTATTACGTACTTGTACCTGCCACTTAGACTTTTGAAAATACGTCAGTTTTCACTGGTAAATACACTCAACCGACTCATTTGAAAAGTGTTTAAGAAAATTGGTTTAGGTGCACAAGACACGTAAATGCTTCGACACTTTGATTAGAATGCACAAGGCAAAATTAATATTTTTATACTTGAGACAAATTATATTTCATGTTATCAGTTTTACATAACTTGCTCTACATGTAGGGCCCGAAACTATGTCGGTTCATGATTAACCGACACACCACTATTCCCCTATTGGGAATTCCATATTGGTAACATATGGCATCTGTCAGGTGTATGCCTACACCCCGTGCTTAGGTCGTGGCCATTGCAAATCATGAGTCAAGGATATCCAGGACACGGTCGCATTAATCCCCAATGTTTCAGTCAAGCAATACGAATTAAAACAGGTTATTTGGATTTCCCGACTCATTGGTCTTTGAATCCCATACCTGAACATGCGGTATTTATATTACCGTATCCCAAGCCCGTAATAGGGAAAATAAGTTAAGAGTATTTACCTGAGCTAGCTCCTGTCTTAATTAGCAGAAATTTATAACTCAGCCGTATTCACTTAAGCAAGCGTAGGTACAATTTACCGGAAAGCTCTAGTCTGGAATGATGGTATAAATAACTAATTAGAATGCTAACGGGTCTTTAATTAAGCTTAAGCTTAGACCGGTTAGTCTTACAGAAAGATACGGTTCGTACGCACGATTAAGCGAAGACCGGATAGAATGTGATTTAGACCCGACAAGTTCGAAGACTCGTATAATATGGGTATATTATACACATTCTGGATTTTGAGATAAAACCGATAAGGTTTGACCCGTTTCGGCTAATTTATGTAAACTAGTTACATAAACCGAACCTAACGCGTATGAAGCGTAACGGGTAACCATAAGAGTCCTAAACAGGTTTCCTAAGTTAACATGCCTTAAATATGATGTGATATCATTAGGATACCTTCCGTTATGCCCAAAACGAGTTTAATTTTATATTAATCCCCTTAGGGGTATTTTGGTCATTTTTAAAGATTATAAAAGGGATCAATTAAGCTTCTTTGGTCCGGGTCTGAATAAATCAGTAAAATAACTTATTTTAACAGGTTATAACATTTGGTAATAAGTCTTATATGTTAAAATAGTTTTAAACCCAAACTATGCGTTAAATACGCGTATAAAGTCGTTTTAAGCGACGTACGGTTTAAAATACGATTCTGAGTTTTCTGATCAAATAAACAGGTTCAAAACACTCCATTTAATATTTAAAATCAGTAGCAATTGGATTGGCGTTAAAAGGATTTGTAAAACTCATTTTATGGCCTAAAAGGGCATATTCGGTATTTACCGAATTAAGGCGCTAATCCAAGCTTATGATCAGCCTAAAAATAATAAAAATCTTTAAAAATCCTAAAATATTATTTAACATCAGTGGGTAAAAGATTTGGTGTCAAAACTGAGTTTAGATAGGCTTTACGCTAATGGCGCCGTTTAATTAATAAATATGTTTATAAATACGCCATTAAGCATAACTCCTAATCTAGACTCCCGATTGACGTGAAATTTTGCAGACATGTTCAATAATCAGTATTAAAGACTTTTGCACTTTTACATTTTCTAAAATCTCGTTCTTCGGTCATAAGGGCATTATGGTCATTATTTAGGCATTTAACGGAAACGTCGGATAGTTACGGATTCGAGTGGTATAAACGCAGAGGCTTATACACACATGTAACTAGGTCCTAATGGAACCTTAAGGCATATCTAAACCTATAAGAATCGGGTCAGAACTGAGGTCAAAGCAAAAGTCAAACCCTTGCGTATCTCGGTTCCGAATCGGTTCTAAACCTAAAGTTGTCGAATCAAACAAGTGTATACAAGTTTTTATACTTATTTTCAGTTGGTAAGAATGATAAAATAGGCTACACGCCTTCCGTATCATTAAATATGCGATTAATGTTTCTGTTGACTTTTTCGGATAACCTTTGACTCGATAAACGACATGGTTAGGATTTGAATCAGAGGGTGACCTTTTAGGGGTTTAATACCCATATAAATACCAACTTATAATGACTTTCGATTCGACAAATCTCTGGACCGATTGTGATTTATCACAAAGTCAAACCGTAGTTACGACGGTTTGATTTCTAGGCCATAAACGAAGCATAAATGAATTTAGAAAGATCAAAGGCACTTACACACGTCTAATGGACGATTTGGAATGCTTGTGGCTTGCTTGAATGATCCAGAAGTGCTCAGGAGTGATAGATGATCAATGTTGCATAAATGGGTCTTTATATATAACTTCTAACACTCTTAGATGATCAACACATAAGCCTAGGGGTGTTGTATTATCATCCACAAGTTCCCTATAGGCTAAAAACCATCTTAGCAAGCCCATAGAATCGAATACTTGCTCCTTAAGTCGGTTAAAAGCTGAAAACAGCCATCTGTCATGAATCTGGTCGCTGTGCAGTCCTAGCGCACCGCTACGCTTATGGTGTAGCGCCCCGCTACACTGGTAGCGCACCGCTACGCTTCTGGTGTAGCGCCCCGCTAGCCTGTCATCAGCCTTGAAAATTTTGCAATTTAGTCCCTGGTCCCCCGAAAGGTCGCTTTCTCATGTTTTCTTGCATTTTGGGACTTTGTTATTAACATATAGGGGCTTTAAAACTTATACCCACTTTGTGAAGCCCTCGGCCACTTCGGGTTTACCCGAAAAAACCTAAATTTCAACGTTGACGCTTATAACCCCTCGCACACGAATTCTATCATAACTTTCTCATACGATAACGAATCTTGGTGAAATTTTTATGGTGCTTTCTAGTGAGTATAATTAATCGTTACAAGGCTTCGGGTTTGCTAAAAGGTCACTCAGAGGTATATCTTTAACATGTTGACACATATAACCCCTGTAGTTTGTAATCTCTCACTTTCTTTCACAATTCTCTTTGTATGATCCATGATCCATTCGTTTAAGGTTATAAACATCATGTAGGGTTATTGTGAAGTATAATCATTCATTGTTGACACTTTAAACCCTTGTATCTACATAGTTTCATTGTTTGTCAACTTTAGTCCTTCAAGAACATTCTTGCACGCGTTCAAAACTTATGACACGTGTCAATACATTATAGGACGTAAATTTTCGGGGTGTTACAATAAGGTGGGTGTTCCACCAGGCCCAAGTCGGATATGATGGGTTTTGACCGGCCCACTGCTGCTGATGGGAATGTACATCTCCTCAACCCCGACTTCCTCGACTACGGTTCCATTGACCTCGGGCCCGTCCCCGCCACGTGTATTGTTCGGACTATAATTTTGATCAGAGGACTGTTGACCGATGGTGTTGTTGTTTGTTGACTGAGTTGGGGAGGCGACTGGTGCAACTAGTACTGTGGAAGATGACCCTGACGTGCTTCAATGAGTAGAGCTTCATCATGTAGCAAGCTTTGTGCCAGATTCCAAATCTGCATCAAGGTTATTAATAAACGTGGAAATAGTATCATACTGAACTGGAAGCCCTCGAACAAATTTCAAAACCAAGCGAGATTCGGACACTGGTTGGTCCACATCAGCAAGTTGGTTTGCGAGAGCCTTCAACTGCTGAGTGTAATCATCAAGAGAAGTGCACACTGCTAGGGTTAAATTAACAAACCGAGTTTCTAGAGCCGCAACTCGAGCCTTTTTATTGCTTAGGAATATTTTTCAAGTTTTACCCAGGCAGCACGTGCGGTTGTATTAGTATCTAGAATGCGAACCAAAAGATCATCTGAAACTGTACTGTAAATCCATTGTAGGACCAGGGCATCAAGTTCTTTCCACTCGTCGTATTATGTTGCTGTTTTGTCAGGCGCATAAGTTTCGTCAATGTGGTTAGAAACCTTATATGCAACCACATGAAGCTGGAACAATTTGATCCAAGAAGAATAAGTGACCTTTGATACGTCCAGTGTGCGGATTTTGGTTTGAATGTTTGTGATAGAATACGCTAGGTGGATAGCAGTGGCTGGTTTGGTTGAGGATTCAGGTGTCTCTTTGGTCATGACTGCAACTAATTGGAAAGAAATATTATACTATAACTGATCGGAAAAAAAATTATCGGCTGCTGAGAACAGTAATTATTATCAGCTGCTGGTACAGGGAAGAAGGGTGATAAAGAAAATTATCTGCTGCCAAGAACAGGGAAGAAGGGTGACAAGGTAATCAAATGAGAATCGTGGCTCTGATACCATAAAAGTCAGGATACCGTATAATTTTCTGAAGATTATTATTCAATCAAAATACCATATTCAATCAAAATACCCTTTATACATGGAGAATACATAACAACCCTATCACTAATTTAGGAATGGATATCCCTAACTATTACAACTATATCTCAGAACAATAATCTCCACAGCAATTATCTACACAATATAATTATCGGCCAATACTTTTTACATATTTCTTTTAAGAGTTTTTAATTGCAATGTTTTTATTTTAAAAAAATTGCCCACACTAAACATCAAAGAAGAACCCTAATTTCCTTTTTTAGTTTCTCAAATTATATATATATATATATATATATATATATATATATGGGTTAGTTAACGTACAATGTTACTTAACGTACGATGTGTACGCTGGGAAAGCACGCACGTTATAAAACTCAAAAACCCTAATCACGCATGTTGAAAAACATAATCACGCGTGTTGAACCTATGATCACGCCTGCTCCTGCATCCTCTGTTCTACGGGGCTGATTTCGAGTCGTCATTTTGTTGAAACTTTTCAAAATCAAAGATGAATTTGAACACAATTCGATGAAATTGACCAAACAATGGCCAATTTGAACTGAAACGAAAAGAAAACTGAAACGAATTGGACGATATTGATCAAACAATTGATCAATCCCAGGCTAATTGAAACGAACCCTAATAATGTATGTTATACAACTAATCATACACGTTATATTTTCCTGGTGTACGTAACGTACGTTAACCCAGATTGTACAATACACTTTCTCTCTCTCTCTCTCTATATATATATATATATGTATATATATTAAGTATCAACATTTTTATGTATTATAGTTTGTATATTGTGTTTTGTTGATTTTTGTCTTTATTTTCAATGATTTTTTTTCCTTTTGACCCCTTTACTTTGTTGGAATAGCATACCCAAGTAACAATTTTTGACAATACTAGTATTGAGATACAATCTAAGGTTTACACCGAGAACAAAAACTAAGTAAGTCTTTTTTTAATGCTTAAATAATCTTTCATGAAATGCGCGTAATGGTGATGATTATTGGAGAATAACCGAATCTAGATGTTAATTGTTATTACTTGTGAAGTTATAAAAGTTGATGGATTTGAATGATGGATATCGATCAAGGAGTTATTTAATTATTTCATTTCATATTAACAGCCTGGATTATTAAATAAATTGTTAATTAAATCAACATGTATACCTTTCTCGTTTGTGACATGCCCGAGAAAATAAACTTCTCGAATCCAGAATTCACATTTAGAGAACTTAGCATACAATTTCTCTTTCTTCAGTAGTTTAAAAATGATCTTCAAGTGTTGCTCATGATCTTCTTTGGTTCACGAATAGATAAATATATCATATATGAATACTATCACGAATTTATCCAAGTAGGATTTGCATACCCTTTTCATGAGACCCATGAACATTGTTGGCGCATTAGTTAACCCAAATGGCATTTCGTAAAATGATGCCAAGGATATCCGGGACATGGTCATTAACCCCCCAAAGGCGTTAAGCAAACAAAACAAATTTTTAAACGGGTCATCTCGATAATACTTAACCACCAAACGATTAAGGTTGAATGCCCGACCAAGCGGTATTTTATATACCGTACCCCAAGCCCGTATAAGGGAAAATAAGTTAAAAGTATTTACCTTTGCAAAGTAATAATCACAATAAGCAAGTGCGTGTAGCTTTTACCGGGTCTCCTATTCTAGAACGAAGGTTTATAATAACCTATTAGAATCCTAACGGGTCTTTAATTAAGCCTAAACTTAGATCGGTTAGTTTTAAAGAAAGATACGGTTCGAACGCGTGATTAAGCGAAGACCGGAATAGAATGTGATTTAGACCCGAAAAGTTTGAAGACCTATATAATATGGGTAATCTAACCACATTCTCGATTTTAAGATAAAAACGATAAGGTTTGACCCGTTTCGGCTAATTTATGCAAACTAGTTACATAAACCGAACCGAACGCGCAAGAGGCGTAACGGGTAACCATAAGAGTCATTTATAGGTTTCCTAAGTTAATATGCCTTAAATAGGTTGTGATATCAGTAGGATATCTTCTGTTATGCCCAAAACGAGTTTAATCTCAATTTAAGCCCCGTAGGGTTTTTTTGGTCATTTTAATGATTATAAAAGAGATTAATTAAAATTCTGAGATTCGGGTCTGAATAACTCAGTAAAATAACTTAATTTATCAGGTCACATCAGTGGTGATAAGTCTTATATGACAAAAATGGTTTTAAACATAAACTATGTGTTTAATACGCTTAAAAAGCCATTTTAAGCGATTTCCGGGTTATATAGGAAATCTGAGTTTTCTGAACAGGTTATAAAGTTCAAAATACTTCATTTATTAAATAAAATCAGTAGCAATTGGATTGGTGTCAAAATATTATGTAGAACTCATTTTATGAACAAAAAGGGTAAAATCGGTATTTACCGAATTAATGCCATAACCTTAGGTTATGAGCAGGTTAAAAATAATTAAAAATCTTTAAAAATCCCAAAATATTATATTACATCAGTGGGTAAAAGGTTTGGTGTAAAAAAATGGGTTTAGATAGGCTTTATGCTAATGACGTCGTTTAATTACTAAAAGGCGTTCTAATTACGCTAATGAGCATAACTCCTAATCTAGACCTCCAACTGATGTGAAAATTTAGGGACATGTTTATAAATCAGTAACAAAGATTATTGTCCTTTCATATTTCCAAAATTCTCGTTTTATGGTCAAAAGGGCATATTGGTCAACATTAGGCATTTAACGGAAACGTGTAAACGAATCGAGTAAACAATGAAACAAACATAGAGGGTTATTCCAACATGTAACTTGGTCCTAATGAAGCTCTAAGGCATTTCTAAATCATGCTAAATCGGGTCAGAACTGAAGTCAAAGCAAAAGTCAAAGTTTTGCGACTTTCGGTTCCGAACCGGGTCTAAACAGAAAATTGTCGGGTCGAACATGTTTAGACATGTTCTTACATTTATTACTAAGTTATATGAGTGATAAAATAGGTTACATGCCTTCTGCATTGTTAATTATGCGTTAATTCGAAGATTAGCATTATGTTGACTTTTTCTAATCAACTTTGACCCGACAAATGGTCTAGTTAGAGTGGGAATCAGAGGGTGCCCTTTTAAGGGTTCAATGCCCACATAATTACCAACTTATAACTACCTTCAATTCGACTAATCACTGATCCATTAATGATTAATCGCTAAGTCAAACGGTAATTACGACGGTTTGACTTTTAAGCTAAAACTAAGTAAAAACTCAATTAAGGAAGGTCAAGGGTACTTACCAAAGTCCTATGCATGACTAGGGATGACTTGGGTCTGCTTTGGAGCTCTAGAAGTCTTCAAGAATGCAGAGGGAAGGTGTGATCAAATGTTGCAACATGAGGGGCTTTTTATAGTGTTCTTGATCCATTATGATGATGACAACTAAGTCTAATGGGTGATCCAGATCAATAACAAGTGCTCCTAGGGTCTAAAAGCATGTAGGGGTCGCCCATAAAGTGAAAAAAATCTAACTAAGTCAGTTACCACGCTTATAACAGCCAACTGTCAACTTCTGGTCGCTGTGCATGCCTTACGGACCGTAAGGCTTGAGGCTTACGGTCCGTAAGCCTTTTCCAGAGGACAAAAACTCTTGCCCTTTCAAGCTTCGAACAGGTAACATGGTTATTACGAATTTTGGGCTTCTATTTTTCAGAATGGGGCCTCATGAACATGCCTTGTACAGTTTAGATCACCTTTAATGATGTACAATTGTCTTGGACTTTAACGAAAAGCCATGAACGAAGGTTTGTCGTGCATTTCTTCGTAGGATTCCACTTTTGCAAATAAGAGTCAATTATTGTTAGTATTTACCGGGTTTGAGTATAACAGATGTTTATAATATACATTAGGGTCTTGGGATTCATAATGAGGTTGGTCAGAGGTATGAATTAACATGACGACACTTTTAAATCTTGCCATACATCTTTAACTAGATCCGGGTTTATAACACTTTTTGTCTTACATGACACGTGTCGTTATTTTATTGAACACGATTTTTTTAGGTGTTACATCCTCACCCCCTTAAAAGAAATCTCGACCTCGAGATTTACTGAAACAAATGAGGGTACTTTTCTTTCATTGTGGACTCTACCTCCCACGTGTACTCGGGACCTCTACGGGAATCCCAATTTACCTTTACAATAGGTACATGCTTCCTTCGAAGCTTCTTAACCTGTCGATCCTCGATCGACACAGGTTTTTCAACAAACTTCAAGCTCTCTTCTATGTGCACATCTGTATGTGGTATGACTAGTGATTCATCAGCGAAACACTTCTTCAGATTGCAGATGTGGAATACATTATGAATACCACTGAGCTCTTCAGGTAAGTTTAACTTATAGGCAACTGATCCGACACATTCGATGACCTCGAATGGTTCGATATATCTCGGGCTTAACTTGCCTTTCTTACCAAATCGCATCACTCCCTTCCAGGGTGATACTTTAAGCAACACTTTATCACCTACCTTGAATTTCAGAGGTTTACGCTTTAGATCTGCGTAGCTTTTCTGCCTATCCCTGGCAGCTTTCAGGCGATTACGAATTTGGACGATCTTGTCCGTCGTTTCAAAGACTATTTCAGGTCCTGACAATTGGACATCTCCAACTTCCGCCCAACAAACGGGCGTTCTGCACTTTCTACCATATAAGGCCTCGAAAGGCACAACCTTAATGCTGGTATGGTAGTTATTGTTATACGAGAACTCAATTAATGGCAGGTGGTTATCCCAACTACCACCTAAATCAATCACGCATGCACGAAGCATGTCTTCCAACGTTTGGATTGTACGCTCACTCTGGCCGTCCGTCTGAGGATGGTAAGCCGTACTAAAATTTAAGCGCGTGCCCAAAGATTGTTGGAAACTTTTCCAAAAATGTGACGTGTATCTAGTATCTCTGTCAGAGATAATAGACACAGGTACACCATGTAGAGATACAATCTTATCTACGTACAATTGGGCTAACATGTCGGAGCTATAGGTCTCCTTGATGGGTAGGAAATGTGCTGACTTAGTCAGTCTATCTACTATCACCCATATCGTGTCATTTCCTTTCCTTGTCTTCGGAAACTTGGTGATGAAATCCATCGTCCCCATTTCCCACTTCCACGTGGGAAGTTCAGGCTGTTGTAGCAAACCTGACGGCTTCTGATGTTCGGCTTTGACTTGCGCACACGTCAAACATTTAGCTACATAGGCAGCTACAGACTTTTTCAAGCCTATCCACCAATAGTTTGCCCTTAGATCCTGGTACATCTTATCAGCTCCAGGATGAACGGAATATTTAGAACTATGGGCTTCCTGGAGGATAACATCCCGAAGTCCTCCATAATCTGGAACCCATATTCGTCCATTTAATCTCAGGATTCCGTCCTTGCCATAGGCTAACTGTTTTTCAGTTACTCCTAGCTTTTCGTTAGGATAGTTAGCTTCCATCACAGCTTCCTTCTGTGTAGCTAACAACCTTTCATTCAAACTATTCTTTATCTCAATGCTCTTGGCATTGATTCGGATGGGTTTGACCCTTTCCTTTCTGCTCAAGGCATCGGCGACTACATTCGCCTTACCAGGATGGTATCTGATTTCACAATCATAATCATTCAAAGTCTCCATCCATCGACGCTGCCTCATGTTTAAATCCTTTTGGTTAAAGAGGTGCTGGAGGCTCTTGTGATCGGAATAGATCACACACTTGATACCATACAAGTAGTGCCTCCAAAGTTTTAGTACAAATACAATGGCACCCAACTCCAAGTCATGGGTGGTGTAATTCTTTTCATGCACCTTTAACTGACGTGAAGCATAGGCAATAACTTTGCCTTTTTGCATAAGCACACACCCCATCCCGGTGTGTGATGCATCGCAATATACCACAAACTCTTCAATTCCATCAGGCAATGCCAACACAGGAGCATTGCTCAACTTTTGCTTGAGAATATCGAAGGATTCTTGCTGCTTAGGACCCCAATCGAACTTTATTTTCTTCCTAGTTAAGGAAGTTAGGGGTGCAGCAATCCTTGAAAAATTTTCAATAAAGCGCCTGTAGTATCCTGCCAATCCCAAGAAACTATGAATTTCTGTGGGAGTCTTCGGCTCTTGCCAATTCTTAACAGCTTCAACCTTAGCGGGATCTACTTGGATTTCGCGTTCACTAACCACATGTCCAAAAATTGGACTTCACGAAGCCAAAATTCACACTTAGAGAATTTGGCGTAGAGCTTCTCCTGCTGAAGTAGCGAAAGAATACATCGAAGATGTTTCTCATGGTCGGCATGATTCTTTGAATAAATCAGAATGTCGTCAATGAAGACGATAACAAATTTGTCCAAGTAGGGTTTGCAGACACGGTTCATGAGATCCATGAATGCCGCTGGTGCATTTGTGAGCCCAAAAGGCATCACTAGGAACTCGTAATGACCATAACGAGTCCTAAATGCAGTCTTGTGTACGTCCTCATCTCTAACCTTCAGTTGGTGATAGCCTGACCTTAAGTCAATCTTAGAGAAGTAACTTTCCCCTTGAAGTTGATCGAACAGATCGTCGATCCTGGGCAACGGGTACCTATTCTTGATAGTGACCTTATTAAGCTCACGGTAATCGATGCACAGACGCATCGATCCATCCTTCTTCTTGACAAATAAGATTGGTGCTCCCCAAGGAGAAGAACTAGGTCTAATGAAACCCTTGGCTAGCAATTCATCTAGTTGTATCCTCAATTCGTTCATCTCTGTTGGTGCCAACCTATAAGGTGCTCTAGCAACAGGTGCTGCTCCAGGGATGATGTCAATTCTGAATTCCACTTGCCTATCTGGTGGTAAACCAGGTAGTTCTTCAGGAAAAACTTCAGGGTATTCAGAAATGACGGGGATGTCTTCAATCTTAGGCTTCGGCTCATCAATAGTCACTTGTGCCATGTAGATGACACAACCCTTCTTCAAACACTTAGAGGCCTTGAGCATAGTCACTTGCTCAGGCAGTCCATATTGGGTATCTCCCTGAATGGTAAGTGATTCGCCAGACGGAGTCTTGATCATCACTTGCTTCTTATTGCAGACAATCTGGGCCTGGTTATGAGATAACCAGTCCATACCCAAAACTATGTCGAAACCGGCTAATTTCAAAGGAAGTAGGGACAAAGGAAAAGAGTGGTTCTTAATGGATATGAAACATCCATCTAATATGGTTGAGGCGGTTTCTAAGGTGCCATCTGCTAATTCCACCTCATACTTCACACTTAAAGTTCTAACAGGCAATTTCAACAATTCACACAACTTATTATCTACGAAAGACTTATCAGCGCCTGAATCAAAAAGTACTCTTGCATAGACATCGTTTATAAGGAAGGTACCCGTGATCACATTATCGTCCTGCACAACTTCCTTTGCATCCATCTTGAAGACCCTAGCATTGGTCTTCTTTCCTTCATCAGCTTTCTTTGCGAGTTTTGGGCAGTTGGACTTGATATGCCCTTTTTCGTTGCAACTGTAGCACGTTGCGTCCTTCAACTTTTTGCAATCCAAGGTCTTGTGTTCCTTGGACTTGCATATACCACATGCAAAAGTTCTTGACTGAGTCTGCGAGTTCGATTCATATCTGCACTTGCCAAAGTGCCGTTTCTTGCAGATCTTACACTTGGGCTTATCTCCAGATTGATGCCCATCCTTATTAGATCCAGACCCTTTCTTGTGGTCATTGTTTCCCCTGTGCTTCTTGTCTGACCGTCGCGAATTGTCATCTTCACGCTTCCTCTTCTCGGCAGCCGTGTTCCTCAGCGATCTCTGTCTGACCGCGTCCAGTGTGAGGGACAAATATATATCAGCTACAGATCTGAAAGTGGCTAGCCGAGAGGCTTTCACGCTTGCCTTAATTTCTGGGGCTAAACCCCCAATGAAACAAGCTATTCTTTAGGGTTCCGGGGTCACCAGATACGGAACCAATCTTGACATTGTATTAAAGCTCGTAAGGTAAGCTTGGCAATCCAGGTTTTTCATCACCAATGACAGAAAATCCGACTCAATCTTTTCAACCTCATGCTAGGGGCAGTAGTTCTCCCTGATGAGGGCAACGAATTGTTCCCATGTCATATTGTACAGTGGAATCTTCCCTGTAGCTTGAATCAACGATCTCCACCAGGCTAAGGCCTCACCTTTGAATGATTGAGACACAAACTTTACCACATCCTTCTCAGCGCACCCGCTGATATCAACCACGGTGTCCATCTCATCCAACCACGTCATGCAGTCTATAGCTCCTTTTCCCCAGTGAAATCCCTGGGTTTACATGAAACAAAATACTTGTAGGAGCAACCCTTATCACGGGGTCCTTGATTCAATACAATCTTTTGAGATGGAGCACTTTGCTGATTTGAGGACTGACGATCGTCATCACCTTTCTTGGGCTCTTCCTTCTTGGAAGGTGGCCTGCTGTTAGCCTCAGAATGAGTCTTAGGCTTTGAGTGCGGTGCAGATAGGGTCCTACTTCGAGTCTCGCTATACTCATTATACTGTCGCTCTATTGCTTTTGTAACAGCGTTGTCTATTAACGCTTGCAGTTCAGCACCCGCTATATTAATCCGGGCATCATTCTGATTCTCCCTTGGGTGACTATTAATTTCATCCGAGTCAGCCATTGTATCTTGAACTGTTACATAAGATATTGACAAAATTTTATTTGGGAGTTTATTTTGGAATTGTCTTTTATGGCAATTCATTAACCATGGTAACACAGGCCATATTTGGTTAATTTGTTAATCATATCTATGTAGGATTTTTATTATAATTTATCCTAATTATAAAACAATAATAGTTTTATTAGTAGCACAACAGGCCAAGTCACAAGGACATTTTTTTTTTAAATCATAAGCCATGATTTCAGAGAATCAAGGCATTTAAGGTTTGAACATAGTTCATTACCTTTCTCTGACAGCGAGTTGTAGACTACTACTGTCTTTTGTCTTATATGACAATGAGTATGGCTCGTAGGCACGACATCACCTATGGATGTATAATATATGGTCATCTTAATTGATGAGTTAAACCTATGATTTATATATCATCAGGTTAGGATAAGGATCTTTTGAAGAATCCTTAAATAAGAATGACGTGTGTGATTTTTTTAACGAATCACGTCTGCCAGGAGCGTTAACATGTTTTCAGATGTTAACAGGGGTCCGAATCTTTTAACAGGTCTTACCATCTTGGCCGAGTCTTATAATGACATGTAGGCTAGGCTATACCTTTAAGATTCTTATTTAATATTTAATAGGCAGATTATTTTAAAAGGAATGATTTTCGATTTATTTATTTCATGTATAATATATTTATGCATAAAATGACAAAAATGAAATTTATAAACTTAACATTCCATTAACATTTAAAGAGTACACTTTTGCCCTAAACAGGACTTTTAATAGACAATTTACCTACGCAGGGGTTTAACTGAAATTACAAGTCCACGCAGGGACCAAATACTAGAATAGATGTCCACGCAGGGACTAAAAAGACAAGTCCACACAGGGACTAAATACACAGATAAATGTCCACGCAGGGACTTGATTGAAACAGAAAATACAACAATACATGTAGGGATTTAATGATCCCTCTTCTTCTTCCCCTTTAGCAAGCCTGCTAAGCCCTTGAGGAAACCTTGTCGTTCCCTGCGATCTCTGTGAAAATCTCGCTCGACTTGGTCCAATCTTTGAAGAATTTCTTCGCGTTCTGGCGGGGAAAACCGTGGCGGCTGCGATATTTGCCGAATCAGAGGTCTAGCAGGTATTTGGTACCCATGAGTTGGGTACCCCACTCCCCAAGGAGCTCCATATGGTCCTTCCAGGTGAAGGGCGTTGTAATTGGCCGCTACTAAGTATGGGTCGGCTTCAGCGTAATTATAGTTGGTGTGAGCCGGCTGCTCAAACGGGTTGTACGCCATTGAACCGGCGTATGCAGGAATCGGGTTATCAAAACCCATCGGTGGTGGCTGTGGTGCAACTGGTGCTGAGTTCACCTCTGGAACTGGGTTTAAGGGCCCACCCAGTTGTGGGTCCTCAGGCAGTGGCGGGTAATGACTGCCACTGGAGTGTCGAGGGGTGCTAAAATGGAAATCCCCTCTTCGCGCGGATATTCTTGCGCCTGTTCTCCGACGCCTTGGTGATTCCGGGGGTGCTTGATGAACTGGCGGCGGTGGAGGTGGTGGCATGACTGCCACGAAACGTGAATCCCCAGAGGGATCCTGTTGCTGCTGCTGCTGGTGAGGTGATGAATGGTGAGAAGGTGTGAAGTACCATTCGTGCTGGTTAAACCTCGCTTGATAACTGTCTGGGCCACGGTAAGGTGACCCGTGAAAGGATGACCCATCCGAAATTTCGATGGGATGGTTGGGGGTCCCGGTTGCAGGCTCTATAGGGTCGGTGTCCTCATCCATATCCATGGCGTGATCGCCGGAAAAGTGATCCTCCGGTCCCAATGGGTTAAAACCCACTGGTTCTTGAATATAATTTGTTGGGTTGAACCGGCCCTGAAAGACAGGAGTAGGGTCGCCGAAGGAACGGTGCAAAGAAGATCGCTGCAACGGTAGGAAGGAATGGCGGGAGTCTTCGGGCTCATTTTCCGAATGTGGCCCAATGGAATGTCGATAGGGAGGCGTTGAGCTGTGCGAGACAGATCGTCTGGCTGGCTCCATGTAGGTCCTCCAGGCTCCTTGCGGTTCGGCACTCATAGTATTGGAAGAAGTTCGCCGGTGCGAAGGCCCGGCTTCGTGATCGTTGGGAGCGCTGATTGGCCCCTTTCCTCTTCCTCCTCGTCTAAATCTTGGCGGCATTGTTAATCCTGTCAACACAATTAAAAGATACAACAAGGAATATAAAGGACAAAGTTAAGATAAAAACAAAAACAAATTTGGATTATTCCTATGTTCTTTGTCTAGACTCGAAAATTTAGGAATGTGCAATTGTGTCATTGAGATTAAACACAAAAAGTCTAGTGTTTAATTCACTCAATGTTGGCTCTGATACCAACCTGTCACACCCCGATATTTCCACTTATTACCGGTGGGCCCGGTGGGGAGTATCGTGACGTGGTTGGTAACATTACAGTCAAACAACACAATATTTAATATGCACAGCGGAAGCAAAAGATAGATATATTTCAACCGAATATAATTGTAATATCAAGTATCACAACAGTTGAAAATAATCCACAGGTGGATCAAAAATAAATAGGAAATATTGTTCAACAGTATTGACATCCAAGCTCGCGAGACTTATTGTGGACGCTAGGAGAAAGCCAGCCTAGTTCGCGTAGTACATGCACTTTAATCTTTTTGGGAAAATACGTCAGTTTATATTGGTAAATACAATTAACTGACTCATTTAGAAAAGGTTTAATAAAATTGATTTGAATGCACGTGGCACAAACTTTTTATAACTTGGGATAAATTATTTGAATATAATACTCGTAAAAGAATTACATGTTCCTTATGCGTTCAGTAGCCCGGTTCGTGCCGGGTTAAAGATCAATAGACACACCACATTATTTATTTATGCACTGACAAGTGTACGCCTACACTCCGCACTTAGGTCGTGGCCATTTCGTAAAATGATGCCAAGGATATCCGGAACATGGTCATTAACCCCCCAAAGGCGTTAAGCAAACAAAACAAATTTTTAAACGGGTCATCTCGATAATACTTAACCACCAAACGATTAAGGTCGAATGCCCGACCAAGCGGTATTTTATATACCGTACCCCAAGCCCGTATAAGGGAAAATAAGTTAAAAGTATTTACATTTGCAAAGTAATAATCACAATAAGCAAGTGCGTGTAGCTTTTACCGGGTCTCCTATTCTGGAACGAAGGTTTATAATAACCTATTAGAATCCTAACGGGTCTTTAATTAAGCCTAAACTTAGACCGGTTAGTTTTAAGAAACAAAGCCAAACTCTTAAAAAAAAAATCCTTCTATCTTTATAGATGGATCCTTGGAAACGATTAAAGTGCCAAATGAAATCCATGGATTGGATTCCTAGTGTGCTTTAATTATCTATACCTAAAGAGAACGAATTAAAGAATCAAGTTAACTAATTTTGTGCTTATGTGTTTTCTTACATGTTTATGGTTGTATGTGATCCATCCAAATCCTCGTAGAATCTTTCATATCTCATATAAGGGATTCATAGTAGGATATCCAAAGTTACTATCTTAAATCCTTAATGGACTTCTACGTTGTAGTCAAATCCCATGGATTTAAAAGTACTATTTTATAATTGGACCCTTGGGTGGTCTAGTTAAACAGATTGATTTGAAAATCTGATTAGAAATATCATGTGATGATATAATTAAAAAGATCCCTTAAGTGGTCTATTTAAGGAGATCGTACGACGGTCTAGTTAAGAAGATCATGCGTTGGTCTAATTAAAAAGATTGTTCGTTGATCTAATTGAAAAGATCCTTTGGTGGTCTAGTCAGGTCGCTTCATGTTTATTCAATTGATTTTTCCTCTACGCATTATGAAATGAACTGTGCGGACTGTGCAAGGGATTACGTAATTATGGAGGCCTACATAATTATGGAAATTCAGTGCACAGAAACCACAAGAAGTTTTGTCATGTGTTAAAACCTATAGTGATAAGAATAATGATACGGGAGAAGTCTTGGACCTCGACCAATGTCATTTATTCTCACACTCCTCAATTCTGATATCAATCACACACCAAGTTTCCTATGATAAGTCTTCATAAGAAACGTTATTCTGTTGGTAGTTCAAAAATTCCATGTTTTACTATTACAAGGAATTCACTTTGAGGGTTAACAAATTCGCTAAGGATCCTAACAGGGCCCAGAGTTTTACTTAAGGGTTCAATGGATCTATTGGAAGGCGAAACAGTCACAGCTGTTTTCACAAGTTTCCTCTAGAATTAAATTTCGGGACGAAATTTCCTAAAGTAGGGGAGACTGTAACACCTGTGTCATTTCAACCATCAAACAAAGACCAAACCAATGAAATATTGTATTTCATACTTGGGATTTGTAAAAAATATGTGTATCATTTGCACATATCAACTCTTGTTCGATTTTAAGCTTTAAATCGCTTTCTGGAGGGTTATACGCGCTCTGATGCGTAAATATAACCAGTTTAATCCAACAAACACTCCGGAATAGTGAAATAGGCTTAACATACCTTAAATAACCTTTACATAACTTAGAAATAAGTTTTAAAGGCTTTGGTATGGCAAAAACAAGTTAATTCGCTTACAGGGACTAAATATGACAAACTGCGAAAGTATGTCAATTTGAACTGTACCGAACATTCCGGAACATGACCATAAGTTAAACACACCTTAAATATCCTTTACATAGCTTAGAAATAGGCTTTGAGGGGTTTAGTGTGCTAAAATAAACTTTTGGGACATTCAGGGACTAAAAGTGTCAAAAAGTGCACAAGTTTGCATTTTCGCGCATAACTTACGTTCTGAATACATCTGGACATCCAAAAATTTATGTAAGCATGACTACATTATATTTTAGTGTTCGCCTTAAGAAAAATCCATTCGTTTCGTCATTTGGATCGTTTTTCGCGCTTATGCGCATTCCGTCGTAATTAAGCGAACATCGCGTTCGTACGACTAAACGAACCATCATCTGAGATATTTTTGAACATTTTTTGAGTTCCCTATACTTTAACTTCATTTTAGAGCCTTGAAATGAGGTTAACGGGGTTCAAACGCATCGAAAAAGGGCTTAAACACGTGCAGGGACCATTTCTGCAAATTTTGAAACTTTCTGATTCAGGGGAGGCAGTAGCGTAGCGCGAGCCCTAAGGGCCTACCTGTCGCGCTACGCGACTGCATGATCTGGGCCAGATTCAATGTTTTAAACACAAGTTGCAACCAATTGATCCTTAACCACATGTTTTAAATTGCTTAATCACTAAGATAAGGAGCATATGTGGCTCCATAAACTTTGTGACAAGTGTACGGCTCGGATCGTGGCACGATATTCAAGAAACGATCCTAGCGGCTCTACTTTTTCTATAAATACCCACCCCCTTTGGCTTAAAAACCCACAAATCTGATCATTTGGGCTCTAAGTTGGAACCTTCGTTTCATACCTGAGCTATTTTGATCTGGGTTAGCATTCGGGGACCCTTCGTAAGTATTCTTTCGTTCTTTTCCTTATTTTTTTTACTGCTTTTCGAGTCAGAAAGTCAAACTTTGTTTGACTTTCAGCATTGACCAGTAATGGTCAATGCGAAGTTCGTTTGAACTTCGCAACGTGATTGTAATCACGATGGTTATAGTCCCTTGGGACTATGCCTACTGATTACCACATTGTCTAGGGTCGTAGGGTAAGCGATCTAATAAATCGCTTATACCTCGAACCCGACCCAGTTTGGTCGATCATTAGGATCCGACCAAACACAGTAGGTGACCATAGTAGGTAGGGAATAACCTTCCGAGGTTATACCCTATGGTCACATCGTTTAAGTAGTTGTATGATAGGTAGTTTATATGCCTTAGGTAAATTACCAGAATACCCTTTTCATGTATAATTGGTAATTAAGCATATGTAACCTAAACTTTTGTCACGTAACTGATTATGTAACATGTTTAGGCATATAACACTTGTCATAGGGCTAGTTAGGCGGTCCAAACGCGTTTCACGCGAACGACGCGTTAAAGTAGCATAAGCTACCTAAACGGGTCGTAATGGGTCGTAGACACTTAGGTTAAGTTTCATTTAGTATGTAGGCTTTGTTAAACCAAAAGACACGAGTCTCTACACTCGTTTGGTTTACAAACCCTAATGCTACCCGATCCTCCGATTTAGGTCCGGTTTATTAATGTAGCTACCTATACTAGGTGCCGTTTGATATCCGCGATCTCTAGCATTGTTTAGTTGTCACTCCAGAACTACTGAGCAATCCCAGGTGAGTACATAGACCCCTCTTTTACTGTTTTCCAAACTGTTTTGGGGTGGAACACATGTGCCTACTTGTTACTTTCATGCTTTCCTGCTTTCAATCATATACTTCCTATGTTCATTAGTACATTTATAGTACATGATTTCAAATCATCTTATGCTATGTATGCCCATTGAGTGCGTACTTAGTACATCGTTTTACATTACATTTTATGCTATGTATGTCCATTGTGAGCATACTTAGTACAGTTGATTTCATCACATGCTTATATTTTCTTGATTTCAAAGTATAATTGATTATACATGTTATTACTTATCATTTGACAAACTAAATGACTATCTATGGTTTAAATATTAATTTCTCAAAGAACATAAAATAAACTGTTGAATTGTACTTATTTTATGTTCACCAGACCGATTGTTAGTATGATATAGCGCTATAGGATTTGACACCCCATTCCTGTTGTCATGGAATGTCTGAAACCAATTTGTTGCTCCATCCAAATAGGGATTGCCTTTGTGGTATTTCTATAGTCTCAAAGGTGTATTTTGATGCACCAGGTCTGAATGAATTCTTAAATCACACTATTAAAGTATAATTTGATATACTCTCATGTGTGGTATTGTACAAACCAACATATATTTTGTTAAACATCCAAAGCATATTTTGATATGTTATTTACAAAACCAAAACATAGTTTAATATGTTATTTATCACATCCAAAACATATTTTGATATGTTACTTATGAAACCAAAACATAGTTTAATATGTTACTTACAAATCCAAAGTATACTTTTGATATGCTACTATAAGGTTATTCGTTTAACTTTACATTACTTACAATACATAAACATTTCTACAATTGTTAAACATTACTTTGGTGGTTTGGTTTGATTAAGTGATTAAGTAACGATGCATGTGTAATATGATACAAACATGGTGGATACGCCGCTGGTACTTCCTATATATAAGTGTTTGTATGGTATTACATATGGTAGCGTTATTTGAATCATTTCAGTTTGAGACATAGAACATTTTATACAACTAACATACTTTTCACAAGACATTGATTTACAAACAACTTATCTTTTACAAACTCATTATATGGTTATTCATTTAACCTTACATTTATTTATACATATCATCTGAACTTATCGTTTTTCAAATGATTTACAAGACAAAGCAAATTACAAGGTTCATGACTAAACATTTTCTCAAACATAAGCATGAATCCTATTTTCACAAAACCTATGTATCTCACAGGCATTTTTATGCTGACGTACCTATTTTCACATGTGTTTTCAGGAGATGAAGCATAGGACTTATCGAGACATACTTAGGCGGACCTGTGCCTTAGTGACTTAAAACGAGACAAGATCTAGTTAATTTATGTTATGTACTCTTTGTTTCTTGTTTAAACAATGTAAGCTCTCTTGTTTGATTAATAAAACGAAACTTCAATTGCCTTGGATTTGAAACAATTAATTCTGTTACAACACTCCCCGACATTTCCGCCACGTTTTGTATGTTCCACGTGGTCGGGGTGTGACAACGGGTAACCATAAGAGTCATTTACAGGTTTCCTAAGTTAATATGCCTTAAATAGGTTGTGATATCAGTAGGATATCTTCCGTTATGCCCAAAACGAGTTTAATCTCAATTTAAGCCCCGTAGGGTTATTTTGGTCATTTTAAAGATTATAAAAGAGATTAATTAAAATTCTGAGATTCGGGTCTGAATAACTAAGTAAAATAACTTAATTTATCAGGTCACATCAGTGGTGATAAGTCTTATATGACAAAAATGGTTTTAAACATAAACTATGTGTTTAATACGCTTAAAAAGCCATTTTAAGCGATTTCCGGATTATACAGGAAATCTAAGTTTTCTGAATAGGTTATAAAGTTCAAAATACTTCATTTATTAAATAAAATCAGTAGCAATTGGATTGGTGTCAAAATATTATGTAGAACTCATTTTATGAACAAAAAGGGTAAAATCAGTATTTACCGAATTAATGCCATAACCTTAGGTTATGACTCATTAGGCATTTAACGGAAACGTGTAAACGAATCGAGCAAACAACGAACCAAACATAGAGGGTTATTCCAACATGTAACTTGGTCCTAATGAAGCTCTAAGGCATTTCTAAATCATGCTAAATCGGGTCAGAACTGAAGTCAAAGCAAAAGTCAAAGTTTTGCGACTTTCGGTTCCGAACCGGGTCTAAACAGAAAATTGTCGGGTCGAACATGTTTAGACATGTTCTTACATTTATTACTAAGTTATATGAGTGATAAAATAGGTTACATGCCTTCTGCATTGTTAATTATGCGTTAATTTGAAGATTAGCATTCTGTTGACTTTTTCTAATCAACTTTGACCCGACAAATGGTCTAGTTAGAGCGGGAATCAGAGGGTGCCCTTTTAAGGGTTCAATGCCCACATAATTACCAACTTATAACTACCTTCAATTCGACTAATCACTGGACCTTCAATTCGGTAATTACGACGGTTTGACTTTTAAGCTAAAACTAAGTAAAAACTCAATTAAGGAAGGTCAAGGGTACATACCAAAGTCCTATGCACGACTAGGGATGACTTGGGTCTGCTTTGGAGCTCTAGAAGTCTTCAAGAATGCAGATGGAAGGTGTGATCAAATGTTGCAACATGAGGGGCTTTTTATAGTGTTCTTGATCCATTATGATGATGACAACTAAGTCTAATGGGTGATCCATATCAATAACAAGTGCTCCTAGGGTCTAAAAGCATGTAGGGGTCGCCCAAGAAGTGAAAAAAATCTAACTAAGTCGGTTACCACGCTTATAACAGCCAACTGTCAACTTCTGGTCGCTGTGTATGCCTTACGGACCGTAAGGCTTGAGGCTTACGGTCCGTAAGCCTTTTCAAGAGGACAAAAACTCTTGCCCTTTCAAGCTTCGAACAGGTAACATGGTTATTACGAATTTTGGGCTTCTATTTTTCAGAATGGGGCCTCATGAACATGCCTTGTACAGTTTATATCACCTTTAATGATGTACAATTGTCTTGGACTTTAACGAAAAGCCTTGAACGAAGGTTTGTCGTGCATTTCTTCGTAGGATTTCACTTTTGCAAATAAGAGTCAATTACTGTTAGTATTTACCGGGTTTGAGTATAACAGATGTTTATAATATACATTAGGGTCTTGGGATTCATAAGGAGGTCGTTCAGAGGTATGAATTAACATGACGACACTTTTAAATCCTGCCATACATCTTTAACTAGATCCGGGTTTATAACACTTTTTGTCTTACATGACACGTGTCGTTATTTTATTGAACACGAATTTTCGAGGTGTTACATAATGCAACGTCAAACGGTTATAGCCTATGCATCTAGACAACTTAAGGATCATGAAGAAAATTATTCAACCCATGATTTAGAATTAGGAGCAATAATTTTTGCCCTTAAGATTTGGAGACATTACCTTTACGGCAGTAAGTTTACCATTTTCACCGACCATAAAAGTTTAAGGTATGTCTTCGGGAAAAAAGAGTTAAATATGAGGCAAAGACGCTGGATGGAGATACTTAGTGATTATGATTGCAATATCCAGTACCATGCAGGAAAGGCAAACGTAGTAGCTGATGCTTTAAGTCGAAAGTATCATGAAAATCCAAAAAGAATGCGTTCTCTTAAGTTAAACCTCCAGGTAGATTTACATGAACAGATTAGAAAAGCACAAGAATCAGTAATCAAGGATGATACTGAAAATTGAAAGGAATGATTAAGGAATTAGAACAAGGAACAGATGGAATTTGGAGATTCCATAAGAAGAGAATGTGGATACCTAAATTAGGAAACCTACGCCATCATATATTAGAAGAAGCCCATAAATCTAAGTATACGATGCATCCTGGAAGTGATAAGATGTATCAAGACTTAAGAAAAAATTTCTGGTGGATAGGAATGAAAAAAGATATAGCATCTTATGTTGGAAAGTGTTTAACCTGTTCACAAGTTAAAGCTGAACATCAGAAACGCTCAGGTTTATTACAGCAGTTAGAAATGCCAGTATGGAAATGGGAATTGATAACAATGGATTTTGTTACCAAATTACCCAAAACGAGGAAAGGTAATGATACAATCTGGGTGATTGTAGACATGCTAACTAAGTCAGCTCATTTTCTACCAGTGAAGGAAACCTACAGTATGGAACAGTTAGCTAAGTTGTATGTAAATGAAATAGTTTCATTACATGGAATTCCTTTATCAATTGTTTCTGATAGAGATAGCCGTTTTACCTCTCATTTTTTGACAAGTTTCCAAAAAGCCATGGGAACCAAGTTGAATCTCAGTACAGCTTATCATCCTCAAACGGATGGACAAAACGAAAGGACAATTCAGACAATGGAGGACATGCTTAGAGCTTGTGTAATTGATTTCGGAGGTAATTGGGACGATCACTTATCATTAATAGAATTTTCTTACAATAACAGCTATCACACAAGTATCAATGCTGCACCATTCGAAGCACTTTATGGACGAAAGTACCGAACCCCAGTCTGTTGGGCAGAAATTGGAGAAAAGCAACTATCCGGACCTGAGATAGTACAAGAAACAACCGACAAAATCATTCAAGTTAAGGAACGACTGAGAGCAACACGTGACCGACAAAAAAGTTATACTGATAACAGACAAAATCCGTTGGAATTTCAGGTAGGAGATAAGGTATTATTAAAAGTCTCTCCTTGGAAAGGAGTGGTAAGATTCATCAAAAGAGGGAAGTTAAGCCCCAGGTATGTTGGACCATTTGAGATTATTAGAAGAATAGGACTTGTAGCCTATCAGCTACAACTGCCAGAGGAAATGGCAGGAATACATGATGTATTTCATGTATCTAATCTCAAGAAATGCTTAGTTGATGAATCACTGGTAGTACCTATTAAAGATATAGAGGTAAATGAACAACTTAAATTTGTAGAGAAGCCTATACAGATCGAAGACAGGAAAGTTAAGAACCTCAAGCACAAGAGATTAGTTCTGGTCAAAGCAAAATGGGATTCCAAAAGAGGACCAGAATACACATGGGAGCTTGAATCAGAAATGCAAAGGAAATACCCGCATCTATTCCAGTAGATCTCGAGGACAAGCTCTAAAACAAGGTGGGGAGGATATAACAACCCTCCTAAATAATTTTTGACACCCCTAAAATATTTAAAACGTCCCTATATGTCCTAAAATACACCCCGTATGCAAAAACGGGCCCCGAATACCTCTATTTTTATTAAAATTAAATAAAAACAAAATTTTATGGGTTGTCGCGGGGCGCGTAGCCCTTGACTACCTCTGTCGCAGGCCGCGACAACCTAGAAACCAGGTAAGCCGCGAGGCCGCCACGTGTCCCAGTCGTGTCGAAGCTAAGGTGTGAGTCGGACCAGCTAGGGCCTACCCTAGCCACCCTCGTGGGCCGCGAGGCCCTGGAGGAGGTTTACGCGGGGCGCGACGGAAGTCGAAGAGGCACTATATATAGAGGCATTCAGCTTCAGTCTCAACTCGCTCATTTCTCTTTTCTCTCTCTCGAATTTCTGAGTAGTTAAAGTAATTTCTGGGCATAATACCCCCCTAAATAACGAAGCTCTGCCTCATTGTAAGTATCATAACCCCAATTACGTATTAGATACGCTGCCCGATTGATCCAGGGTTCCGTAACGGCTGTCGAGGTTCTGCCCGACGTAGTCGTTGGAATACCGTCTCGGGGAGGGTATTACTAATGTAAATATTGGGTTATTATACTAACGCGTGTGCACTTGTGTAAATTATAGATAATCACCAGGAAATTCTTAAGGAAAACCCTAAGACAGCAATGTGAGTAATCTCCTTTTTGTAATCCTTTTTGTAAACTGTTTTTACAAAACCTTTATTTATTTTAAATTATAATTAGCAGTGTTGAGTCTTTGTAATTCTTCAATTACTGCCGGTATGTTGGGGTTTTGTATACAAAATGTGGAACACGTTACCATTGGACAAAGAGTTAGCCAAGTGGGTAATATTACCCACCAGTCAGGATTGACAATACTGAATGAGTAATTGTGTAGATGTAAACATTGTAATCGCTCTCAATACTGTTAAAAGATAAAAATCTTCTTGATTAAACTGGGATTCACTCACTAGTATTTCCCACTAACAAAATGTTTTTAAACGCATTTCAGGTAACAAAATGTGAAAGCCAACTAGAAGCCAGCTGGACAACACTGAAGGCTTGGAAAAGTGGCTATAAAAGTTACCTAAATAAAAGAAGATGTTTTATTTCAATAAAATGGGATTTATCCCTATAAATCAGTTTGTAATGAAAACTTGGGTTTTATCCCAATATATTTATTTATATAGAATGTGGTGTTTTACTCTGATAAAATATTTCCTAACTACGGTCCTGATGAAATTTCCGCTGCCAAATTGATAAACACCGATACCACCAAAACTGAGTCTCGGGCCCCCCGTTCCCGGGACAGATAGGGGGCGGGGGTTGCGACAAAGTGCACCCATCGTTGGCATATTATAGTGATGGTAAGATACCGAGGATGTCCAAGGACACAAGAGCTTTTAATACCGGAATATCGTCAACGTCTAATCTAACCAAATTTTGAGAAAATATTTTTAATAAGTAAAATAAAGGAAGAAACTAAATAAATAAAAGAAACAAATAGACAAGATAGAATCACTTGGTTCCGACTCATCTTTTATGTATCCTTTGATGATTTCCGCACTTAGGGTGTTTTAAAAGATTATCATAGTTATAGTGGCATGCCCTCTTTTGGAGGCAATGCTACCCCCAGCCATATTGGTCTGAGTTAGTAGGGATACAGTCCCGCAAGGCTGTAATATTGAAAGATAATTAAGTAAGTTATTAATGCAAAATGTGGCAGGTCCCTATTTTGGAGGCAACGCTACCCTCGGCCATATTGGTTTGAGTCAGCAGGGATACAATCCCACAAGGCCGGTTTAAAGTATTAATAGTATTTTATTTATAAGCGATTCAAACCATTCTTACTTCCCCCAGTTTGATGTTATCTACCTCAAAGGAAGTTCTAATAAGCTTGAATCAAGTCCTCGTAGGATCTATACACTGAACGAGGCAAGAACTTTACCCAAACCACCCTTCTAACCCCCTTCCAGGCAGTTAACGCGCTTTATATAGACCGTAAAGACACGAATGAGTGGTTCAAAAAAACATGAAGAGATGATACAATAAAGTTCACTTTCAATACAAAAAAAAACTAGATTATAAAGTCATAAATACAAACTCAATTAAAAAGTTAACCAAAGCTTGGAAATCAAAAGTAATACATAAATAACTTGTCTTCACCAAGTGATGTAAGAGATTAGCCAAGCATAGCCTTTGTTTAACAAAAAATCTTATGATCAATCTTGGATCCCGAGACTACTACACACTCTAAAGATGGATGATGGATGAATGTAGTGGATGATGGTGGTATTGTGGTGGTGGAGTGGAGGCAGCTATGAGAGAAGTGGTTTGCCAAGGGATGGATTACAATTGAATCAAGCACCCCTATTTATAGTTGGAAACAGAAGCTTTACACGGCCCTGTGCCCCCTTCTTCTCTGTCTTCATTTAATAAGTTGTGTCAATCTGGATGCTTGCACGGCCTCGTGGCCATTTTACTTGCTATACTATCCAAGAATTGCATATCTGGGAGTTGACCACCTCCCATGTCCATGGGACACGACCTCATGTATCTTGTCTGCTTTTGTTTTTCTTTTTCTTTCTGGAATCTTGAGCGGGACACGGCCCCATGCCTTGGTGGCACGACCCCATGCTTGTCTTCTGATTCGTTGTTTTTGGTCTTGGGGTGAAGCTAGGAGGGTCGGTATGATGTATCTTCCCTTCTTTTGTATTTATGTTGGTTTTTGCCGTTAATTTGTTTCTTTTGTACATTTAAGCTCTTTTAATCCTGAACACACTTTTTCCAACATTAGTACTAAAAAGGGTTGATTTTATACCTTATTTTATACATTTTATATGTTGCATTTGGTGCATATCAAATACCCCCACACTTAAATCTTTGCTTGTCCTCAAGCAAAACTCTTTAATATCACCCAAATGGAATTGGTAGAGAAGAAGTTTTTGGGTCTTGTTGTAGAGTGTCGGGAATCCAAGTTTTATTTGTTCTTATTTTTATTTTATTTACAATACTGCTCGACATGATTTATTTAGAGCTCTTTTTAAGAAAAATAAATAATTTTGGGCATTACATGCCTTTTAAAATTTCATTAAGCTATATACAAATTTACACACCTCACAAGTGATCACTCAACACTTGGCCAAAGATGTATAAGTGATCACTAAACTCGATTTGTCTAGCAGGGGGCAATCTTGGCAAGTCTTCAGGGAAAACTTTCGGATACTCACGAATTACAGGAATTTCTTTAACCTTTCTTCCTTCAATCTTCGTATCCACCATGTTTACCAAGAATGCAAGATAATCCTTGCGCAACATATTATGCTTCTTCATAACACTAACGATTCTTGATTTCAAACTCTTTCGATCTCCATGAATCACTATTGCTTCACCGCCAGAGCGGGGTATTCACACTAGTTTCTCCAAACAAATAATCCCAGCTTTATTCTTGGATAGCCAGTCCATCCCAACCATTACATCGAAACCACCCAGCTCCACTGGTAACAAACCAATACTTAAACTATAATTCTTCAACCGAATACTACAACCATGAATGACTTCACTAGTTTCTATCAATTTACCATTTGCTAATTCTATTGAGTACTTTTTATCTAGCTTACTTGCTTGAGAACACATAAATGGTTCAAAGTTTTCCGAAACAAAACTCAAGTCAGCTCCAGTATCAAATAACATGAAAGCATAGTGGTTATTGATTAAGAACGTATCGGTAACAACTGCAGGATCATCACGAGCTTTCCCAGCATTCAGGTCAAATGCTCTTCCTCTGGCATTCTGACCTTTCATCTTAGGACAGTTCCGCTTGAAGTGTCCCTGTTCTCCGCATTTAAAGCATCCTTCCAGCTTGACTCCATCCAATGTGTTGTTAGCAAAGCACTCACGAGCCACATGCCCGGATCGACCGCATCTGGTGCATTTCTTTCGCTCATCACCCTGAGTTCTCTTCATCAAGCCACTCTTATCATCCTTGTTCACATCTTTCCTTGAACCACTGGTATTAGCCACAAATGCTTTACCAGAACCTCGTTTTTTCTCACGTTTCTCATCAGAATCTTTCCTCGAACTCTCCAACTTTCTCTTTCTCAAATCCCCAGACTTATGCTCAGAACGTTCCGGTCGCTCAAATTTTCTTGCTGCATTGACTTTCGCTGATGACTTCCCAGTCTCATCCTTCTTGTTAAGACCACTTTTGCGAACGACATCATCGGTCAATGATTTCGCCAGTGCAGTAACTTCCAAATAGGTAGTGGGTTTCGCTGATGTAACCATGTTGCGAATCTGTGGTGCCAATCCCCAAATACACCTCTCAATCTTAACAAAATCAGGAGTGGCCATTCGATGAACCAATCTAGCCAAATCATTAAATTGGGTCATATAAGCTCCAACATTCAAACCTTCCATGGTTAGTTTCCAGAAATCCATCTCAATCTTATGTGACTCACTACGTGGGAAATATTCCTTAAAAAGCATATCTTTCAGTTTGTTCCAGGTAAGACCATAGGCAACGTCTTCTCCCAAAATTTGAACTTGAGCATTCCACCAGGAAAAAGCTTCGTCAATAAATGAACATGAAGCATACCTAACCCTCTGATCAGCTGCACAACCGTTGACTGCCATTACAGATTCCATTTTCTCAATCCATCTAACGATATCAAGGCGTCCTTCAACTCCGGTAAATGATCTTGGGTTACAACCTGGAATATTTTGTATGTACATCCATGCACTGTTCACTAGGTTAATGAAAAATTAAGATTACTCTTAGATTATATCATAACACAAGAACCTACTAAAACTTTTTCGATCATTACTCTACCTGGAGGGGTTCCAATCGGTGCTCCACCAAAACCGTACGCATTAGTACCGCGCCCACACCCCTGCCCTGTAGTATGGTTAGCTTCACGTTGTTCCAGAGCAGTGTTAACGTGCTAAGCAATTAACTGTGCCAATTCCTCCGGAGTGGTTGGTAATCCGGTACCGTCGGTAGTGGGATCCTATCTCGCTTTTAGTGGCATATTGACGTTTCTATTTGTAACACCCCAATCGCGTAATACAACAACATGCGGCGGAAATATCGGGGAGTCACGTTACGAATTTCTCACAACCACTGGTACTAAAATGTTTCATTATTGTTAACATTGTCTTACAATACAAAGAATACATGTAATTGTCTTTTGATTAAAGAAGTCTAAGGCTCGGATGCGATCCTATGTGTAGCATGCTTAAATAATCAAAACCTGAAACATATGTGAAAATGAGAGTCAGCATAAAAAGCTGGCGAGTACATAGGTTTGGTTAGCTAAATAAATGGCAAAAAGTTTAGTATTGCAATACTTTGACAACTACAAGAGTCGTCAATTGAAAATGGACTCTTTGAAGCCAAGGAATGGCAGAAAGATTTAGCATTTGCAATACATTATCTTGATTGTGAAACTTGTGACAAAAGATTTTTGCATATGGCAATATGATTATCACTAGGTAATTTTTATGCCATTGAAAACTTGTACTTTGGTCCTTGTTACAACATTGAAATCGGTCATAAGTTGTGAGAGTATTATTAGAAGTCCAATCAAGGATTAATAATAACAACATGGAAATCGGTCATAACTTGTGAGAGTATTATTAGAAGTCCAATCAAGGATTAATAATAACAACATTGAAATCGGTCATAACTTGTGAGAGTATTATTAGAAATCAAATCAAGGATTAATAATAACAACATTGAATTGGTCATAACTTGTGAGAGTATTATTAGAAATCAAATCAAGGATTCATAATAATACTTTGAATATCCTTCTAAGAATCGAACATACTAAGGTATCAAAGATTCTACAAGAATTTAGATATTGAACATTTGAATCAACTAAACACATAAATCCTAAAGTGATTCAGATAACGCTACAAGGGTAATACAATAAGAACACTTATATATATGAAGTACCAGCGGCGTATCCACCATGTTCTTATGGTATTTACACTCGTTTCGTTTCGTTATCTAAATCACTACTAATCCCATAAACACATAATCATCAACTTGTAAACACGCATTAAAGTACACAAAGAATCCAATCAAGGACTTCAATTTAGTACTTTAAACATCCCACAATAATCTAACTATGAAGATAGATAGATACATACTATAAGGATCCGGTTTGGTCACACTGAATCATAACATACGCATTAAAGTACATAAAGAATCCAAACAAGGACTTCAATTTAGCACTTTAAACATCCCACAAGAATCTAACCATGAAGATAGATAGATGCTATAAGGATTTGGTTCTGTCTAATTGAATCATAAAACACGCATTAAAGTACATAAAGAATCCAAACAAGGACTTCAATTTAGCACTTTAAATGTCCCACAAGAATCTATCTATGAAGATAGATAGATGCTATAAGGATTTGGTCTGGTCACATTGAATCATTGAATCACAAAATCCTAAATCCTAATGGTGATTCGGATAACACCACGAAGGGTAATACAATAAGCACACTTATATATAGGAAGTACCAGCGGCGTATCCACCATGTCCTTATTGTATTATTCTAGTTTCGTTATTGTAACACCCTAGCTATTATTTAACGATTTTCGTATAATTTACGAAAAATAAACATGTGATTCTGAGCACATATACATTGCAAAATACAGGTTTATTTAAAACCTTTTACAATTTAAGAAAAACATTCGACAGTCGTTCAAAACGACGACGTAACAATGTGCGGAAGCTTATAACTTGATCGTGTTCGGTTCTTCATTGAGCTTGATATTCATCCGGGTACTCTTGATATTCACCTATGATCAAAACCAACTCAAAAGTTAGTTTTGATAATTCAGAAACAAGTATAAACAAGTTTCAATATCAAATAAACGAAACAAAATAAAATATCAAATTTGTGCCCCTCGCGCCACGCGAGAGGCTCCACTTTTCTTTTCGCGTGCCGCGACGGCACCCGCGTGTCATGCTAGTGTCGTAGTTCCCCTGCGCGTGCCGCGGGGGAGAACATTTTCCAGCAGGACTGTGTCTGTTCCTGCATTTCCTGCCCAGCTCAATTATTCAACAAAAATCGAACTTTAAACGGCCATAACTTTTTATCTACTAGTCCGTTTTAGGCGATTCTTTTTCCTATGCGTTCAAAATTTAATTCTCCATCTTATGGAGTTAAAACCTGGTATTCAACTAGTTCGAAAATTCAAATTTCAAGCTCTCGGATTGAAATCCCTTTTTAACACTTTTGACCCGTTTCATGATTCCTTAAACCACTTTCGTCTAAATCATTGTAAATTCTTGAGATATTTCTTATCTCAAAACCATTAAAATCGTGAGTCTAAAACTCTCATACATTATACCACTAAAGGTTGAGTTATGCGTAAAACTTCATCTTGACCCGTTAGAGGGATTTACCATTTACTTTAAATTTCACTCTCCTTTCACCCATCATTTTACTACATTAAGGTATCTACCTTTATTTGGTAATCTTAATACCAATTCCTAAACAACCCATATGGGTCGTTTGCCCAATCTACCCATCAAGGGCTTTTTTGGTCAATTTTAGTCCTTCATTTTACGACGAAGGACTTTCGCTAATAGTTGACCAAACTATCATTTTTAACTATAATTCTAAAAATGCGTACCTGGCTCGGGTCATAGGATTGACTCGTTTAAATACCTTTCGCTATTAATTTCTAGTTAATAGCAACGCGTACCATGTGCTAATTCCTGTGTTCACTAAACTCAACAACCGATAGTCAAACATTATTGTCAAATGGTGTTAACAACACCATTTGACCCGTTTAGTCGAAATGACAAATTATCATTATGAGATGGTATTTAATTACCGTTTCATCCTTTAACCTATTCCGCTTTTTCCCATGATTATGTCTCATTTCAAAAATCATTTTTTTTATTTTATTTAACCCGTTATGACTTTCGCCATGTGGTGTCCCTTCGAAACCCTTTATTTATTCGTTAATCCATACCAAGATTACTACTTTACTATTTTACCCACCACGGTTTACACCAAAACATAGTGTTTCAATAATTTATATTTGTTCATCATTTCACATCTAGTTTTCCTTATTTACCCTTTTTACCGTAACCTATGGTTTTTGTCATTCTCACTTGTTCCGACCCGCATTGTATCGTGCCGGAACATCTTATTTCATTTACATACTACTATTCATATATTCCATACTCACTATAAGCATTTTGTAAATAATAGGAGGGGCGTAAGCTTTACTTACCTTGCATCCGAAGTACGCTTTCCCTTTACACTTAATTCGTTTGACCCGCTTCCTTTCCAAGCCTCCACCTAGCTTGTCAAGCGTCAAACTATCATCATGATTCGTAAGACGGTTAGATTAGTCATCATCAATTATGACTACTCCACCTTACGTATTTCATATAAAAATTATCATTCATTGTATGGTAGGTTGGTTTGACTTTTAAAAAGTCAAATGTCCATTAGTATATAAATGCACATTCAAGTTTATCAACTAGTTTAGGCATTTTCTCTAATCACCCGGTAGGCATTCTTTTAAGCCACCGTCTAACAGATCTTTTACCCGGTTCATTATATTTCCAATATCTCAACTAGTTCAAGCGATTATTAGATCTAACTTATTTATTTATTTTCGCAAGAACTTAGGGTTCTCTTCTATAAGTGAGACCCGTTTTATTATACCACTAGCATGCATTCCGAATACCTATTATAATCAAGTTTTATACACAACCGAGTAGACCGCGATTTCATTTAGGCATTTTAACAAACACCTAGTGGGCAAAATTTTTACATATTTACAATCAAGTTCATAACTTGTCATTTATCCAGGATTAACATCAATTAAGCAAGTTCATATCAAATTTTCAAATCAATAAATCTGAATTTACTTCATAGAGTTCAAAATACACTAGAATGATAACTATAACCCTAGTGTTTAACATGCTTTTACAAAACCCACTAATCACCTTCAATGGTGATTATGGAATTCTCAAGCATTGAGCATAATTTCAACAATCTAATGACTAGGGTTTGTTCCTAGCACTATTTCGCTTTAATTTCATCCAAACAACATTCATGCAACACTAATTTCGAATTATAATTGTTCATCCAGAATTTTGGATGGAATCAAATAACGAATGTTCACATACCTTATGATCCCTTTACGAAGAAGATCACTAATCTTTGCTTGGATTTCAATTTGGGTCAGATTTGTGCCTTCAATTGATCAATTTTAGCATGAACTAGGGTTTGAGGAGAGCTCTTGGTCGCCCCTGTGTTTTAGCCGAACCAGAAACACACACTTGTGTATGTTTGGGTTTTTTTTTGTTTTAATAAAACTTATTTCAATTTTGACACCTTTAACCCTCCAACTATCATTAGGTTTTTATTTTAGGTGTTTTCAACACACTAACATGTTACTACGAGGCTTTCCTCTAACTAGGTTATTTTTACTCCTAGTTAGTTCATTCTATTTATTACCGACGTCCAATTTATAAATGAAAAGGTTTATATTTTTGGGGTGTTACAATTATCTAAATCACCAACAATCTCTACACATAAACAATAATCATCCGCGTGTAAAGCACTTCTTAGAAATCTCACTATGAAGATAGAAAGATTTAAGACTGTACTTCAAATATCCTACAAGAATCTAACTATGAAGATAGAAAGATCCTATAAGGATTTGGTTCGTGTTCTCAATCTTCGTGTCTTGCATAATAGGAATAATACACAAAAAGCACTTAGTAAACATATATATGCCATACATTTGAGAAAACTTGATTACACATATGAATCACCCCAAAACATTTGAAAAACGTAAAAGGGGGAACTATGTACTCACTTGGGATTGTGTATAGGTCTTGTTCAAATGATTAAATAAAGCTCAAAGGTTCAAGAGTTCAAGTGTTTAAGTGGTTCCTAGTGTATCGGATAACTACATGTTAGTGTGTCGAAACTTGAAAACGGGAGATCGGATAGAATGAAGTCTTATAAACCAACGAGTGTTAGAACTCATATGATATGGTTTAATAAACTTAACATTCTGATTTGGAAAGGATCCAAAGTGCTTTTGACCCGTTATGACTCTTTAAGGTAGTTTACGCTACTTTAACGGGTCATTTGTGTAACTATATGATTGGACGGTCAAATATGTCCTATGATAAGTCTTACATGCCAAAACATGTTTAAAAATGTTGTAACATCAGTTTATATGTCAAAACTTTGGTTACATGTGCTTAAAATTGATTTATGTGCAAAAAGGGCGTTTTGGTCATTTTTAAAGAACATAGAAGCGACTTATCATAACACTAACCAAGCGACATGACCATAATGTATAACCTCCGTAGGTTATTCCCTATACAACTATGGTCACAAATATGTGTTTGGTCGGATCCTAAGATCGACCAAACGGGTCGGATTCGAAAGTCAAAGCGGTGGTGAAGACCGCTCGACTTACGACCCTAATAAAGCACTAAACTTGAAGTGACGAGTTAGACATGTCAAAACATGTCTAACTAAGTTATAAAACTGATTTGGTGTCAAAACTTGGTGTTATGATACCCGAAAATAGTTTCGTCGTAAAATGCACATTATGTGCATCTTTAACCGAAACTTTGACCCGTCACTTCGACTAGCAAACGTGGTAATCAGAAGGTGCAATCGCAAGGGGTTATAATCTTCGTGATTACGATCACGTGGCAAAGTTCAATTGAACTTTGACTTGACCAATTAAGGTCAGAACCGAAAGTCAAACAGAAAGTCAAACTGTTTGACTTTTAGTTCATAATAGCCTATAAATAAAGAACACTGAAACGGAACACTTACTAGTGATCCAAGGAGAAGTCTTCAACTTTAGGAAGCTCCCAAAATAATCAGGAACCTCCAATGTGGAAGATAGAAGAGGAAGATGGAAATGAGAAAAGAAAACAAGTGAATTTGATGGGTATTTATAGTGTTTAGGAAGCTCTAAGATCATCACAAGTGTCCCTAGAGCTGGCATGATCATGGGGGAGGTCCTAACACTTGTCATTTGCAGGAAACAAGCTGGAAATTCGAGTTCTTGGGCTCCAAGGCAAAAGAAACAAGTTGCTGTCCAATTATGGTTTGCTGGGCACCCCTTACGGACCGTATGGGGTGCCCACTTATGGTCCGTATGCAATGGTGGCAGGGGCAAAGTTTCCAAAAATGGTAGGTTTGGCCCCTGTACTTGTTTCGTCGCGTTTCGTCACTTTTAACCCCTTTTAAACTAATATTTAGGTTATATAAAGGTGTCAAAGCATATGTAACTTGGTTTTTGTCCGGAAATATCGTGGATGTTGTTTCGTTCGGTTTTACGGTTACGCGTTTCGCAAAAATACGTAAAACATTTTAACTAACACGAAAATGATTGAAATTACGCAACGATTGATATTTTTGCATTCTCATCAATAAAATACAAGATTTTATTGAGTACAAAATATTTGGATTTGTATATGTGGCCCGTATTAAAAAATACGAGAATTGGCATATTTTCGCAGTTTGGGAAATAGTCCCTGAACTTGTATAAACGTGTTTTTGTCATTCCTAACCCTTCAAAACTTATATGTAAGTTATGTAAAGGGTATTTAGGGTATGTGTAGCTTATGTCCTTGTCCCGGTGTATACGTTATGTTAAACGGATTATGTTTAAGTACCGGTTAACGAATTTCTTCCAAAAGAAAAAGTTTTTGAAAACCCGAAATTTTGCACAAGGGTTACAGTCTCCCCTACTTTAGGAAATTCCGTCCCGAAATTTATTCAAATGAGATCATAAAGTGTATTTGAAATGACTGAAAGATAATCAAAGCTCGAAATTCCAAAGATGCGGAGCATCATTTGGTGTTGGAAATTTTAGGGGATTCAAAGTGTGAGTAGGGATATTCAAAGTATCTCAAGGTATTTAAACCTTTAGAACTTATGAATCTTTTAAAAGTGTCATCAATGTATAAAAATTGTTTTGTATGGCACTATGTTATACTAAGCTCTTAGTGTAAATCCTAAGCAAAGAAAGGGGTGTACATTGAAGCCTGACCGTACTACACGGTTTCTAATGTCCCACGAGGTACATCCCATGTACCATGAGCATCTCATGCATAGGAGACGGGTCAACATACCTATGGAATCAAGGTCGTCACTTTTAACACCATAATATACTCCATGTCGGCTCGATTAGAGTTAATGAATGTACTCAGCATGGACAGTGCATTCAATAAACACATAATAAAAAATAATCACATAGAGATCCAAGATAACATAAAATCTTCAAGTGATCCGAGTAACGTTCTGATGAATAGCACAATAAGAACACTTATATATAGGAAGTACCAGCGGCGTATCCACCATGTTCTTATTGCACCATACTCGTCTCGTTACCTAATCACTCTAGATTTTATGCCACCATACTTAACAAGGCTTACTATGATTCTCATGCATCAAACCTCATAATTATGTGTGCACCCATAATTATTTGCTTCGTCGCATGGTCCACATAGCTCATCTTGTTAAGTGAGGGAAACAAATAATAAGGTCTAAGTAACATTTAAATCAAATAACACAACATCTATTGAACCAAAATACTAGCAATGATAACACCACTTGTTCCGCATTCAGCAAAATCAGTAGCAGGTATTTTATTCTAGTACAAATGCTAATATATATTTCACACTAACCAAACTGGTAGTATGCATCATATACTAAGCATGGATTGTCATAAACAATGTAAGCATGTCGTGAAAATGTTTTGAAACCATGTGTTAGGTATGCTAGGTCAACATACGAAGCAAAATGTCTTTGAAAATCGTGTACTAGGTATGCTAGGTCAACATACGAAGCAAAATGTATTTGTAATCATGTACTATATATACTAGATAAACAAACCATGTATGTAATGTCATGAAAACAAGAAAGTAGTGATAGGCACATAGTATTTGTAGAGATCATGTTGCATAGATTGTTTGAACGCACTAGTGTGCAGTCATAATATGCTAAACTACGAGATTTAGTTCCTAATAATAAAGAACAGAATCCTCGAAGTCGGTATGTAGTTGTATATTACACATAGTGTAATCACATTGGAATTTGTAAATGGAATACGAATAACAAGAATGAAGAAAACTTCTTGAAATTTATACTGTCATTACAAATATAGTTGAAATATGTTCATACTTTTTGGATGATAAACAGGAAATGTAGAGGTTCCAATGATCATAAGTGCTTGATCATAAGCTTGAGTCTCATTGACATTGTACATTCGTCCATTTGCGTTAGCAAGCTTAGGGCAGTTTTGCTTGAAATGATTTAAATCACCACAATTGAAACATGCTCCAGCTGGGTAGCGAGGGCGAGTTTGAGTAGGGGCAGCTTGGTTTTGGATGCGACAGGTCGCCGCTAGATGGCCAAAATGACCACAGATTGTGCACTGGCGGCATGGAGAATTAGCTTGGTGATAATAGTTGCAACGATTGAACCGAGGTTGTTTTCCACGATAAAATCCCCTAACGGGTACTGAGTTTAGTGGAATTGGTGCAGCAATGGTGAAATTCCTTGAAGCTTTACGCTTCTTAGAATTTCTAAAAGGTTCAGCCTTTGTTTCCTTTGGGTTCTCCATAGTAGTTTGTTTCTTGTCTCCCTTTCGAAAAAGTTTCCCTTTTCTAACTTGGGAGTCGGTTAAGGTAGCAGCTAGTTTGATAGCCTCCCTAACCATTGCAGGTTTGCTGCCAGTGACAATATCTTGGACTGGATCAGGTAGGCCATTAATATATTGCTCAATGGCCCGATCCGAAGGTGTGACCATAGTGGGGCAGAGTAGGCTTAACTCTTCAAAACGGTATGTGTAAGCACGGTTTTCACCACTATCTTGTTTGAGGTAATAAAATTCGGTTTCGAGTGCCCTCATTTCGCTTCATAGGTAGAATTCTTTCTTCATAAGATTTTTGAATTCTTCCCACATTTGTGCCATCGCTATGTCTGCACCTTTGTCTCTCATGACTCCATTCCACCAAGTGAGTGCTCTCTTTTGGAAAACACTCGAGGCAAACTCAACCTTGCGCTCACTAGGACACTGAACATGGCAGAATGTGCTTTATATACTCTCAAACCATTGTAGGAGCCCAGTTGCTCCTTCAGATCCATTAAACTTGAGTGGTTTAGCTGAGTTGAATTGTTTGTAGTTGCAGGGCGTGATAACATTGTTGTTGTTATTGTTGTAGATTTGATTAAGTCGGGTCACAAGATTTGGGAGTATAGCAGCTATCTACTGAGCGATCATTGCCGCCTTTTCTGCATCCTGAGTGGCGTCACGGTGAGGAGGCATCTTTTAAAGAAATAGCTATAGTGAAATCAAATAAATGAGACCCATAGAAATGTCATAAGTTTAAAACACCATAGTGATGTGAAAATCTTGACTTGGTATTTGTTCAAAAATGTTGTTCTTGTATTCAGGAAAAATAGTGTTGTGGATTTTGTTTTGAAATAAGAAATGCTTAAAAATAAACTTTTGTTATATTTTTTGATGAGAAAATACAAACCAAGTTAATGGTTTGTGTTATAAATTCTTTACCTTTTAAAAATTTATTATTTTTAAGATAAAAATATTTTTAATTGAATTTTTAAACTAAAGAAACCTTGTGTATAAAAATTTGAAAATTCTCATCCAAATGATAAAAATTTTGAAATTATGAAAGACAAAAGATAGTATTTGAAAATGAAATAGGATTACAAAGTGTCATGAGATGAAATGAAATTTGTTTCGAATGTTTTGAATAAAAACATATTACCGAAGGTAATATGATGGAGTAGTGTCACAAACGTTGTAGTGTTTAGAAATTGTTCGACATGGTCAAGGTGGATAGGTTTTCATAATGTTTCAAGAAGACATGCTTTAGCCTGTAAGTGAACACTCACCCCAAGAGTTCCAGTTAAAAGTCACTGGTTCGAAAATGCAAATTTGTACGAACACTCTAGCTTTAGATAGAAAACTCGGGGTACAGGCATCCACCCATCTAGTCTCCAGATGGCATGTGTTCACATTATTAAAACCCAAGATTTCTATGAAAATGTTTGAGAAAAACATTTTGAGGAGCACCTTAAGGCATAAAGCCTAAGGGTTTAGGATGAATCATCCAAGGTTAGATGATTTGTGAATCATAGAGTAGTTGTGGCAAGTATAAGAATGAGGATGAAGATTAGGATAGAGATCCTAAGTATACTCATGTTTGGGTCCCTAGGAAGGTTATAGACTAGGTTAAAGGTATTCTAATAACCTAATTCCCTATAACCAGAGCTCTGATACCAATATATTACACCCCAATTGCGTAATACAACAACACGCGGCGGAAATATTGGGGAGTCACGTTACAAATTGCTGACAACCACTGGTATTAAATTGTTTCATTATTGTTAACATTGTCTTACAATACAAAGAAGACATGTAATTGTCTTTTGATTAAAGAAGTCTAAGGCCCGGATGCGATCCTATGTGTAACATGCTTGAATAATGAAAACCTGAAACATATGTGAAAATGAGAGTCAACATAAAAGCTTGCGAGTACATAGGTTTTGTTAGCCAAATAAATGGCAAAAATTTTAGTATTGCAATACTTTGTCAACTACAAGAGTCGTCAATTGAATATGGACTCTTTGAAGCCAAGGAATGGCAAAAAGATTTAGCATTTGCAATACATTATCTTGATTGTGAAACTTGTGACAAAAGAGTTTTGCATATGGCAATATGATTATTACTAGGTAATTTTTATGCTATTGAAAATTTGTACTTTGGTCTTTGTTAAAACATTGAAATCGGTCATAACTTGTGAGAGTATTAATAGAAATCCAATCAAGGATTAATAATAACAACATGGAAATTGATCATAACTTGTGAGAGTATTATTAGAAATCCAATCAAGGATTAATAATAACAACATTGAAATCGGTCATAACTTGTGAGAGTATTATTAGAAATCCAATCAAGGATTAATAATAACATTGAAATCGGTCATAACGTGTGAGAGTATTATTAGAAATCCAATCAAGGATTCATAATAATACTTTGAATATCCTTCTAAAAATTGAACATACTAAGGTATGGAAGATTCTACAAGGATTTGGATATTGAACATTTGAATCAACTAAACACATAAATCCTAAAGTAATTCGGATAACGATACCAGGGTAATACAATAAGAACACTTATATATAGGAAGTACGAGCGGCGTATCCACCATGTTCTTATGGTATTACACTCGTTTCGTTATCTAAATCACTACTAATCACATAAACACATAATCATCAACTTGGTCATCAACTTGTAAACACGCATTAAAGTACACAAAGAATCCAATCAAGGACTTCAATTTAGTACTTTAAACATCCCACAATAATCTAAATATAAAGATAGATAGATACATACTATAAGGATCCGGTTTGGTCACAATGAATCATAACATACGTATTAAAATACATAAAGAATCCAAACAAGGACTTCAATTTAGCACTTTAAACATCCCACAAGAATCTAACTATGAAGATAGATAGATGCTATAAGGATTTGGTTCGGTCTCATTGAATCATAACATACGCATTAAAGTACATAAATAATCCAAACAAGGACTTCAATTTAGCACTTTAAATATCCCACAAGAATCTATCTATGAAGATAGATAGATGCTATAAGGATTTGGTCTGGTCACATTGAATCATTGAATCACAAAATCCTAAATCCTAATGGTGATTCGGATAACACCACAAAGGGTAATACAATAAGCACACTTATATATAGGAAGTACCAGCGGCGTATCCACCATGTCCGTATTTTATTACTCTAGTTTCGTTATCTAAATCACCAACAATCTCTACACATAAACAATAACCATCGGCGTGTAAAGCACTTCTTAGAAATCTCACTATGAAAATAGAAAGATTTAAGATTGTACTTCAAATATCCTACAAGTATCTAACTATGAAGATAAAAAGATCTTATAAGGATTTGGTTCATCTTCTTAATCATCGTGTCTTGCATAATAGGAATAATACACAAAAAACACTTAGTAAACACATATATGCCATACATTTGAGAAAACTTGATTACACATATGAATCACCCCAAAACATTTGAAAAACGTAAAAGATGGGAACTATGTACTCACTTGGGATTGCGTATAGGTCTTGTTCAAATTATTAAACAAAGCTCAAAGGATCAAGAGTTCAAGTGTTGAAGTGGTTCCTAGTGTATCGGATAACTACATGTTAGTGTGTCAAAACTTGAAAATGGGAGATCGGATAGAATGAAGTCTTATAAACCAAACGAGTGTTGGAACTCATATGATATGGTTTAATAAACTTAACATTCTGATTTGGAAAGGATCCTAAGTGCTTTTGACCCGTTATGATCGTTAAGGTAGTTTACGCTACTTTAACGGGTCATTTGCGTAAATATATGATCGGATGGTCAAATATGTCCTATGATAAGTCTTACATGCTAAAACATGTTTAAAAATGTTGTAACATTAGTTTATACTTTATATGTCAAAACTTTGGCTACATATGCTTAAAATTGATTTATGCGCAAAAAGGGCGTTTTGGTCATTTTTAAAGAACATAGAAGCGACTTATCATAACACTAACCAAACGACGTGACCATAAGGTATAACCTCTGTAGGTTATTCCCTATACAACTATGGTTACAAATATGTGTATGGTCGGATCCTAAGATCGACCAAACGGGTCGGATTCGAAAGTCAAAGCGGTGGTGAAGACCGCTCGACTTACGACCCTAATAAAGCACTAAACTTGAAGTGACGAGTTAGACATGTCAAAACATGTCTAACTAAGTTATAAAACTGATTTGGTATAAAAACTTGGTGTTTTGATACCCGAAAATAGTTTCGTCGTAAAATGCACATTATGTGCATCTTTAACCGAAACTTTGACTCGTCACTTCGACTAGCAAACGTGGTAATCAGAAGGTGCAATCGCAAGGGGTTATAATCTTCGTGATTACGATCACGTGGCAAAGTTCAATTGAACTTTGACTTGACCAATTAAGGTCAGAACCAAAAGTCAAACAGAAAGTCAAATTATTTGACTTTTAGTTCATAACTAGCCTATAAATAAAGAACACCGAAATGGAACACTTACTAGTGATCCAAGGAGAAGTCTTCAACTCTAGGAAGCTCCCAAAATAATCAGGAACCTCCAATGTGGAAGATAGAAGAGGAAGATGGAAATGGGCAAAGAAAACAAGTGAATTTGATGGGATTTATAGTGTTTAGGAAGCTCTAAGATCATCACAAGTGTCCCTAGAGGTGGCATGATCATGGGGGAGGTCCTAACACTTGTCATTTACAGGAAACAATCTGGAAATTCGAGTTCTTGGGCTCCAAGGCAAAAGAAACAAGTTGCTGTCCAATTCTGGTTTGTTGGGCACCCCTTACGGGCTGTATGGGGTGCCCTCTTACGGACCGTATGCAATGGTGGCAGGGACAAAGTTTCCAAAAATGGCTGGTTTGGCCCCTGGACCTATTTCGTTGCGTTTCGTCACTTTTAACCCCTTTTAACCTAATATTTAGGTTATATAAAGGTGTTAAAGCATATGTAACTTGGTTTTTTTCCGGAAATGTCGTGGATGTCGGTTCATTCGGTTGTACGGTTACGCGTTTCGCAAAAATACGTAAAACGCTTTAACGAACACGAAAATGATCGAAATTGCGCAACAATTGATATTTTTGCATTCTCATCAATAAAATACATGATTTTATTGATTACAAAAATATTTTATTTGTATATGTGGTCCGTATTAAAAAATACGAGAATTGGCAGACTTTTGCAGTTTGTCGGAAGTAGTCCCTGAACTTGTATAAACTTGTTTTTGTCATTCATAACCCTTCAAAACTTATATGTAAGTTATGTATAGGGTATTTAAGGTATGTGTAGCTTATGTCCTTGTCCCGGTGTGTACGTTACGTTAAACTGATTATGTTTAAGTACCAGTTAACGAATTGCTTGCAAAAGAAAAAGTTTTTGAAAGCCCGAAATTTTGCATAAGGGTTACACTATTATTGTAATAATAACAACGTAAGACAATATTCAAATAATTTAATCATTCAATGCACGTGGATTAAACAATACATATGTAACCACAACCACATAACAATTAAAGAATTTAACCAAAATCCCATCATATGATATTTTATCATGGAAATTACATCACTTGTTCGTAGTTCACAAAAGACTAACAAAATTTGGTGTGAATACAATCAAACACCATTAAGCAAGTTCACTGAATTTCCTACTAAAATATCTAGTTGGCATGCAAGCCTAAAAGTGTTACCAAAAGATACAAAACAAAACATAACAACCATCCATAACTTAAATCCTAAAAAGTCCAAAAGTGCTTAACCAACTCCTCTAGCTCCACAATCCTCCAGTACATCTGATGCATAGCACTATCATCTAACTCATGAATCTCCTCATACATATCCATCTGGCCTTCAAGGTCTTGAACCTTCCCCTTCGTCGTCTCTAAGTCTCCGCGCAAAGTAGCGATTTGACGATCACAGTGAGAACATCGGTCAACCCAAACTCTCTCCTGCTTCTTCAAAGCAGGCTTAGTAATGGCTCTCGGTGTTGATGCAATGTCTTCGGTGGGTCGGATCCTCTTCCTACGATGAGTGTAAACTAGTAAAGGAGTAGTGGAAACTCGTGACTCGGACTGTGGAACAGATGACTTGGATATGACAGACGGAGGGATCTCAGACATAGGCTCAGTAGCAAAAGTGGGTGGGACTACCAATGGCTCTAATGGTCGAGCCGTGAAAATAGTGGCGTCCACCACCGGTGCTACTCCAAATGATCCTCCAACAATAGGCATACCTCTGGCTGGCTCATCGACTAGTGGTGTTGTCCTTGATGATTGTCCAATCTCAAAGACTAAAGGAGAAACAATCGTGTCATCGTCATCAATTCATCCGTTACTCGTATTCGTGTAATGTGGGTCAACCTGACTGGAAAAAGCAGTAGGGCCGGCATAGAATGCCGAAGTGAAATCGGCCATGTGAATGAGTTGTGAGGTAGTGCGTGGTATCTCTAGTAAAACGGAGGTCGGAAAGGTCTCGAATTCGTGCATACTATCGGAATCGTGAATCTCGACAATCTCATGTGAGTGCGACACCTGTGACAGAACGTAACCGTACTAAGTAAGTGTGTGTTCGAATGAAAAGTAACATACAAGGCATAAATAAACAGATTAACACGTATGCACATAAACTTCTCATAGTTTTCATACATGATCAAAATCAGTGTTTATTTTAATTACTGGCTTCGCGAATTTTGGGAATTACTCTCAAAATTATTCGGTTGAAGTCTCGAGTTTTTCAAGAAAACTTCTAGTTCGCTAACAGCCATTGGCTCTGATACCAATTTCTGTCACACCCCAAAAACATCGAAGCAGAAATACAAACGTGGCGGTGACGGAGGTTGGTACCCATAATTATCTTTGTGGACGACGCAGTACTTATTTTGGACATGTAACTTAATTAAAACATAACATTTAAAGTTTTAAACGTAAACACAACATAATTTAGTTGTTTGATCCCTTATGGATCTTAATACAGACGGTCCCAAATAGTTTTAAAAAGTTGTTCCACACATTATTTATTAAGAAATTGCATCAACAATCACAAGACAAGCCAAAATCCCGAAGCCGAACTCATGTACATGAAGAACACGTAAAAGTCAAGCGTCAACACAAAAAGGTTGGTGAGTTCACTTATTCAAATTACAATCAATTTGTTAAGGAAAAGCTTTCTTGTTATGAATTCACATGTCAAAATCATTCATATATATTAAGAAAGTCAAATCAATTTCCTTATTAAAATCTAAGGGTCAATTCTCTGGTCGCAAGCGTTTTCTCAAAACCTTCGACACAAATCATCTTCCCATAGGTTTATTTATATATTAAATTTCAAGCATCACGTTTTCAGATTCATAGGGTTGCAAGGCCTATGAACTATATATAGACAATTATAGAATATCAATTCATCGTTTGACTTGACACGGAGATATCGGTCACGACGGGGTGGTCAACCCGATAGATCTATCAACAATTCTACGAATACCGGTATTAATGATTAAACGACTAATTCGCGCAAAGTGCCGTCCGAACGGCCGTTGAGAACCATCCGAATAATTAGCTCTTTATAAGAACAAGAGGTTGTTTGTTTACCTCTTAATGAAACTCTTAATGGTTCAGATCTCTTACTGGTTCAGCATTTAACCATTTAGAAGTTGCCAAACAGACTCTAAGAGAATGCAGGATGATGGGCCTGAGCCCAATACCAAATCAGCCCACTAATCATTAACATCAATATCCCCATCATCAATCCCCCCATTCTACAGATTCCATTCAACAAACCACCAAAATACAATCTTCAAAGCAAATTGTTCGAAAGATTACGATGGTTAAGTGGCGCCAAAATACTTCAATACTCTTTCGCCGGCCTGTAATTCATCCAAGGCATGAATTTCTTTTCAATAATTTGTTATTCAGTTGTTATACAACATTAAAGTTTCGATTTTTATGATGTTCTTTTGAGTTGAAATGGTAGTTCTTGACTCATCATACCCTGTCACAACTGGAACAAATTTATCTTTTTTTTATGATTACAAGGGAATTGTAGGGATTTATTAGCAGTCAAGCATTCATATTAAATAATATATACTGATAAGAGGTTTAGGGTTTTTTTTTTCCTCACAAGGTTACAGCAAAGTTGTTGATGATAGAGTTATATAGTTATGATTTAACTCATAGTTGTTAATAGAGCACTATGTAGCCATGCAACCTAGTGTCGCTGTACACGGGCCATAGCGACAAATAGCGATGATACCGATTGTTTTTTTTTTTATGTAAATAGCAATTAGATAGATATAGCTATAAAATAGCTGGATTTATAGGTTTTTGTTAAAGAGTTAAATGCCATTTTAGTCCCTGTGGTTTGGGCCATTTTGCCAGTTTAGTCTAAAGGTTTCATTTTTAACCTGTGGGTACAAAAAGGTTTCACAGTTGCCATTTTAGTCCACTGGGTTAACTTCATCCATTTTTTCTGTTAACGAGAAGGCCAATTCGGTCATTTTATATGGCTGAATTGTCCTTTTACTTAACATAATTACATATAAAATGACCCAATTGGCCTTCTCGTTAACAGAAAAAATGGATGAAGTTAACCCAGTGGACTAAAATGGCAACTGTGAAACCTTTTTGGACCCACAGGTTAAAAATGAAACCTTTGGACTAAACTGGCAAAATGGCCCAAACCACAGGGACTAAAATGGCATTTAACTCTTTGTTAAATATACATGTAAAATAGCATATATATATAGGGCATGGATGTATAGAAAACCCACTTTAATTTAGAAAACCCGGGAAACTCTAACCTCCCGATGTTTTTTTAAAAAAAAAAAAATATACACATGTTATATACATGTTTTTAAGGTATTTGGGCCAAAAAAATAAAAAAAGCGCCGAGTAGATATTTAAAAAAAAAAATAAACAAGTTTTGGTCTAACACGTGTTACATTCATCTGACATATTGTTAACACGTGTTATACTAAAACTTGTTTATTTTTTTTAAAAATATCTACTCGGCGCTTTTTTGATTTTTTTGGCCCAAATACCTTAAAAACATGTATATAACATGTGTATATTTTTTTAAAAAAAAAAAAACATCGGGAGGTTAGAGTTTCCCGGGTTTTCTAAATTAAAGTGGGTTTTCTATAGATACTTACACTATATATATATATATATATATATATACAAGGGTATTTTGATGTAATATACATATAAAAATTTTCAAAATTCTTTTTCTAGTGTAATCGCTATTTATAAAATCAGAGCCGTCCTCGAGAACTCTCAAAAAAGTTTAGGCCTCGGGCGACAAATAAAATTTGGGCCCAAAATTGTGGTTGGGGAAATGAATTAAAAAAAAACAAACCCTTGGTGGTGAAGTCAAAACTTGAACTTGAGACCTTTACATCTTGAGATGGTTTTCCACTCCACCACCAACACTTTTTCGCATAATGAGAAGATGCATATATTAAACATATAATTAAGTATATATATAAAAGCTCATGAAAATCTTTCGCGCCCTTTAAAAATTTGGGCCTCGAACGACGTCACGGGTTAGCCGGCCCAAGAGCCGGCCCTGTATAAAATTGCCGTCGCTATTTGTCGCTATTCGCTACGTAGCCTATAGGTGCCTTGTCGCTATTCGCTATCGACAACTATGATTTAACTTATTTAAGTGACCCTTTTTGTTTGTTCTTGGTTTCTAGGGTCATGGAAGATGGGATTCTGTTTGGTCAAGGTTTGACTTTTTGATTAGTATTTCTGGAAATTGGCTACCTGAAATATTACATTGTTTATTGACTAGGTGTTTTTAGTATTGTTTTGGCAGAATTCATAGTTGGGATGCCAACAGCAGAGTGCTACAATGAAGTTGATCCTCTAGCTAAAGTAAGAAATGCTTTTATTATTATTATTATTATTTTTAAGTATTTAATTGCACATTGGGATGATCTTGAGATAACATGCATTTTTGTTTTAATTTTGGTGCTTATATTTTCTGATGCGGTTATGATTATATAGTACTTGTCTCTGTGCTGGAAAAATAGAACTTGCCAATGAGTAATTAGTTATATACCTTATGATTGTTTACAATTTAGGTTTTGACCATAGTTACCAGATTCGCTGGAAAACCTGTGAATTTCGAATTGGTACGTTTCGTACCATACATAATACGTATACGAACCAATTCGGTACCAATTCGAGAATTTAGGGTTTCAATTGCTACTTTCTGCCGAAAACAATGAAGAAGAAGATGCGGCTGCGTAACTTTGTGTTTTAGGCTTTTTAGGTTTAAATAAGTTTAGGTATTTCAACATTTAACCCCTCTATCTTTCACTAGTTTACATTTAGTCCCTAAAACCTGTAATTTTTTTCATAGAAAGTGTAAGATTAGCTTGTTTATTTAAACATTTAACCCCCACTATCTTTACTAGTTTACATTTGGTCCTTAAACTTATAAATTTATACAAAAAAGTATAAAGTTAATAATTTATATATATACAAATTATAAATAGCTATTCTTTATATTTCTAAATTTTTTTACACCGTATCGGATCGTACCGAAACGAACCTACCCCCTCCGTACCGAATTCGTTCCATCTAGCGAACCGCGTATCCGAACCGGAGCGAATTAGGTGACTATGGTTTTGACATCCAGCTCACGTGCTAAAAGTTAAAGAGGAATTGGTATTGTAGTGTTAATATTTGGATCTGCCCCAAGGATATGATTATTGATACAAAGTTTTATGCTGCTTACATAGAACCAGATATAATCATATAAAGCTACTCTCACTGTGTGTGTGTTTTGAGTGCGGTACACACATGCTTGTGTTTCTAGTTAGTATTGAATGTTCTTATGAACGGCATAAACACCCTCACTTTTCCAACTTTTGTTTTAAAAAGCGCTAGGTGCGCAACTTTTCCAACTTTGGAATTTTTGTATTGTAGTTCTTTCCAGCTTTGGTTTTAGAAAGAACTGACCTTGTAAACCGTGTAGAAAGCCGAAACAAAGCAGCAACATATCGGAACAACCCTGTTGTTCATATTAAACGACAACTGTTCAGTGGTTCTACGCTGAGAGACTGGCGGCGACTGCAAGGCAGAAGTCTAGCTGAGTTCAAAGGCGGCAGTGAACCGAAAACAGCGGTGATGCCGTTGTATTCAGGGGCGGCGGAACCCTTATCTTAGTAGGCGGTGACGGTACCCTGGTTTGCCGGAAACGGCGGTGGTCGATGATGTGTTGATGTCGGTGTACCCCTAACAGGCGGCTGGGGTTGGTTTGTGTGTACAATCAAGAGCTTTTCCTAAGCTTTGATACTAGTTTATAGGATCAAACGAGCAGTACACAAACAAACAAATAAGCAGTAAACGAGGTTTGGCCGCAGTGTGCAATCTACGTCAACGAGGGCAGCTAGGGTTTTTGTATTTATGAGTGATGATAATTATAAGTACAGGAGAATGTTATATAGACTAGCTAATTAGGGTTTAGCCCCGTCTAAACCTAATCAACTAGAATGGACAATTGGGATGAGCTATTAGGGCCGGTCGGTCTCATATTCTGCTCCCTCTCTAATTTGCGGTTGTTCAGAGATGTGGGCTTAAGCCTACACCATATAGACTTGTTAGGGACTTAGAGCAGGAGATAAGATATGTCAAGTTGTTCCTATTGTCAAGCTGATGTGCAACTGGCCAAGTAGCTTAGATTTACACTATCTATCTAGATAGATTTAGTTATCTGATATATAGTGTGTGTATTGTAAGTTTACACATGAGTTAAAATGAGAAAGATGTAGTCTTATATCTCTTCTGTTTACCCAATGGGGTTTCTATTAGACTATATAATATTGTTATTAGTGTGAGCCCACGGGCCTGGCTTAGGTTCCTAGAGTTTCGTATATTCTCTATCTAATGTAATCCCTATTGAATCAATAAAGCATTTAGTCTCTTACCTTCTTATAGTTTCCACCCCTTAGTCGCGTTTTCTCCCTTTGTTCTTTATCTCGAATTCGTTGTTAGTTAGCTCTGAGGGCTATGATCCATGTGAAATCATTTTCTTATGATTGTTACCACGAATTCTTATATGGTATCAGAGTCTATGATTCATTCGGGAGAGTTCCACTTTGTGTTTAGAGAGTTGGTACTCACAGAGTATGTTTTGAAAATCAGTTTTCGAGCAACATTCGAATCTCACCTTCACCACCATCGGATTCACCACCCTCGAATTAGTAACCCTGAAAAAAACATCGCCAGAAAACCACTGACGCGCCATCGCCGGCCGCTCACCCGCCGACGTGTGAGGCCGTGTCCAACATTGGACAATCGACGACGTTCTTTTCTTGCCGACACTCAGTGATTTGATCACGTCTGTGTTGTTTATTTTTTGTTTTGAGCACTTCTGGTTCTGTATTTGTATATCAGACCTGATGGTCTGTTGCTGGTTTGAATTTTGGTGAGCAGCTGGTACCCTTTAATCCTTGTTGTACCCAACTTGTTTTACTTTTGATAAGTTTTGATATCAGGGTTTCGACTTGTACTTTGACCTTTGGTCATACTTTAGACTGACTTTCCGTTTCTGATTTGGACTTAAAATATTTTTTAAGTTTTCAGCTTTTGTTACCCTATGGTTTGACCTTTGACAAGGTCAGACTTCTGGCTTCACTACTCGTTTTTACTCTATTTGGGTTTCTGGTCTGATTTGGTCAGGTTGGACGTCTAAATTTCTAACTTTCTGATTTGGGAGTTCTGGTTCTGATCTTAATTTCAGAATTCTGGTTTGATTTCTGATCTTTGATTAACTTCGAATCTTTGCTATCAATGTTTACATGGGTTTCTATTCTGGTTGGAAATTTGTATGTCTTGTCCTTGTTATGAGTCTGACCTTTTGGTTCTGGAATTTGGATCCATGTTCTGTTCGAGCTGGTTTTGTTGTCCGGCTTGGATGCGTTCGCATTCGGGGTCGTATTCTGTTCTAGTAATCAAATTGGGTTTCTTTTTAGATTTGATCGCACGATCGGTTTGAGTTACTACATTTGGGTTCCGGTTTGGCTTTGGATATTGTCAGGCGAACAGCTCTGGTCTTTGTACTTTGACAATCATTTGGTTCGATCGCAAGATTGAATTTTGGTTTCGTTTCATTTTGATCCCAAGATCGGTTTGGGTTTCTTTCAGGTTCAATGCCAAGATTGGTTTGGGTGATTTTTTGGTTCGATCTCCATGAGAGTTGACTTTGGTTTTGAGGATTTCTGCATCATAAGTTTGATGCTTGGTCAATTTTGGGTTTGTTTGTGGACAGGGAGTCTTGTATCATTTTTATGTGATCATTGTGTTGAGCAAACACCTGATGTTGTTGCTTTGGGGGGGGGGGGGGGGGTCCGGTTGCTTATGTTTGTGTTCGTGTTTATGTTAACCACCATGTTGTTGCTAACAGGGAGTCTTTATGTGGGATTTAGGTATGGTTACACTTTTATGTGTGATCATGTTGTGTCAGCATTTCTTTGAATGATCATTTTGGATAATTTGGGAGTTTGAGTTCGGTTACACTCTTACTTTCATGAGTAATGAGTGTAGTGGATCTTTTGGGCTAATTGGGTCGTTGGTCTACATCTTGTTCGTTCCGCTATTCTTGATTTGAAGATTCAAATAGTTGATGTTGCTATTTGGGAATGTCTTGCTTCGCTTCCGGCAATTAGCTAGTTTTGATGGTCCATTTGCTTCTATTCTACTGTTGATATGTATTTGAAGCTGTTTCAGGAATTCACTAAAGCCTTGCGTAAGAAAATTTCACTATATTCGTAACAAGCTGGGTATGATTAACATCTCTGCTATAGCTTGAGGGGAGTGTAAGAAAATGTGTCTTAGGTAATATTTTATTGACATGGTATCCACTTGTTAAAGCAGGAGATGAGATATGTCAAGTTGCTCCTATTCAATGTTTAAAAAACGGATTTGAGTTTCGAGGCGTTTTCCCTTTGCCTAACAAGGCGTAAGCCTCGAGGCGAAACGAGGCGTAATTAAAAATAAATATAAAAATTATATATCTTATAAAAGAATAAAATATTACTTCAAAATTCTAATAAATACTTCTAGAATTCATTGGGCTAAGTCAAAATTTTCTTATCTATAAGAAAGAGCCCAAGTTTATAAAAACTCACGTCATCTTCTTCAGACCCAATCGTCATCTAAAAACCTCTCCACTCTCCATCGGAAACCCTAATTGTTGATACAACCGTCATTGCATATGCTTTGTTTCTTCTGGATCGCCCACGCTATATGTCCAGCTGCTGTGGTTCTTCTTCAGTGCCGCACCTGGTAAGCATCATTTGTTGTTACAACCGTATTCTCCAATGAACAAAACCCTAATTCTCCGGTTACCATCAGAAACGTGCGCCCCTTCATAAACGACCGCCTCTACTAGATACGACCCGCCTCAGACCAATGAGGCGTACGTATAAAAATAGCCAGTGAGGCGCCGCCTCAAAAACGATTTCTTCCCATCTCGCCTCGAGGCACGCCTCAGACGTTTTTTAAACCATGCTTCCTTGGTTTTAAAATGCGCGCATAATGCGTGATGCGCACATTGCGGTGGAAACAGCGCATCAGGTGTAACGATGCAAACAGATTACGTGATGCGGCGATATCGCATGATGCGAAGCATTGCAATATGCGGTCTGATGCGTGCAACATGTAAAATGAAGGGGGTTTTTATTTTGGCTTTGGAAGGAAAATGAAGAGTCACCTTTTTTTATTTTTTTTATTTTACACAGCTGGAAATATACACAAAAGATAACTTTTCTAAAAAGTAAGCCTTGGAAATTGGAGTTTTGACTTCTGAAAAGACTAAGTATGTTTTATTAATGTTTTGTTATTTTAAAGACCAAGTATGTTTATTAATGTTTTGTTATTTTAAAGGCTAAGTATGTTTTATAAGTCTGTTATAAGTAGTTTTTATATGTATGATTATTTTATGGTACTTTTATACTAAGAGACGTCCAGTATACGTGATGCGTGCGCATCACGCATTGCGCATCACGCATCGGATTTTTGGACCAAAACGCATCAGAGCGCATTACGCAATTTAAAACCAAGCATGCTTCTATTGTCAAGTTGATGTGCAAGTGGCCAAGTAGCTTAGATTTACTCTATCTAGATAGATATAGTTCTATGTATGGTGTGCGTATTGTAAGTTTATCGATGAGTTAAAATATGAGAAAGATGTAGTCTTATATCTCTTTTGTTCACCCAATGGGTAAATGGGGTTTCCACCCCATTGGTCTCATTTTCTCTCTTTGCTCTTTATTTGGAATTCATCATTGTTATGATTGTTACCTCGAATTCTTACACTTACGTTATCACCATGTTTATGATTCTTATATGATCGTCACACTTGTATAAAATTACTTAATGAAGTTAGAAAATGCTTGTACTAAATTTGGAGTCGGATTTATCAACATAAAGTTAACATTATTCGGTAAATCTAATAGGGTAAATAATGCATAATTTATTTTGAATATGAAATGCATAATTTAAGGCAAACAAACTTCGTTACATAAAATATTTACACTTTTTTATGGAAATTTAAATAAATCATTTTTAAATTGTTTATATGTTGAAGTGGACTTTTTATGTAAAAAATTAACTTTCTTGTATGTATATACATAGAAATGAGGGTAGAATAGCGAGGACATAATGTAAGGAACCTTGGAGAGCGAAGCACATAGGGTAGGTACGAGATGTAGGGGCGGGCGGTGGAACCTTGAAGAGCATAGCAAATAGGATAGAAAGGAAATGAAGTTAAAGAGGCTAAATTATTTTCTTTTGTATGTAAAAGGTCTAATGGGATGACACCACTGGTGAATCTAGAAGAAAAAAATCGGGGTATCCCAATTTTTTTACAGTACATTCATAGTTTCATACCATGTAAATGAAAAAGAACACGATAATTAATAAAGTTATAGAAATACCTAATAGATTTCTTTGTTTTTTTAAAGCTTGAAATCGAGTTGCATCGTTTTTTTATTACTTTATCAAATGTTTCTCTTTCGACCACATAAACTAGAGCGTTGTTCAAATAATCATCACTCATTCGATTGCGTAAATCCGTCTTGACAAGTTTCACTTCAGAAAAATATCTTTCAACAGTTGTGGTTGCAACTGGTAAAACCGACGCTAACTTTAATATCCGATAAACCAAAGAAAGAACGATATTTTCTGGTTTCCACCCCATTTGACGAACAAGGTCACATATTTCAAGTTTGCAAATCTATCATCTTTTCTTAAGTGTGATAAAAAAACCTTAAGATCACCTAAAAGACACCCTCTTTCTTTCGTGCTAAAATCATTCGGATACATCCTAGAAAATGCCATTATCTTAGATGTGTCAAACTTAGATCACCAATCACAAGGGTTTAAACCCGACGTATTTTCTAGCAAAGTAGTTACCCCATTGAACCATTTTCGAAATTCTTGAATTTGCATATCCAAAACCGTATTAAAAATGTCTAACTTCAAAATGATGTCGATTAGTAATGACATTCTTTCGGTTTCTTGGATCACCATAACTTTCCGTCATATCTAACATTGTAATATTGTTTTTTTTTTCACAAAAAGAAGGCGCCTTTTCCAACATCGAATCATACTCGCTTTGTCATAAATCGTTCAATACTCGTTTTGTTCCATTCATCTACTGAGCCGCTTCTAATAAGGCTTGACTTTTTTAAGATGTTTTAAGAGAGCGTTTGTATGGCCTAAAACATCTTCTATCAAGTGCATATAAAAACAAATTCAAGTATTTTAAAATATGATAAAATACATTTTGCACTAGACAGTTGTTGAGTGCAATCTCCTTCTTTAGCACAACAAAGTACGTCAACAACTTCCAGAATAATCTAAGCAAACTTATGATTGTTCTATGATGAGAACCCCATCATGTATCTTCGGCTTGTACAAGGAAACCCCTTTTGGTTTAATCCTTTTCCGGTCTTAGTTTCACCTTTAAGAATTTCTTTTTCCACTCTATTTTGCCTTCTTCGTTTGCAAGAAGCAGAAATTATATAACAACCATGGAAAAGGTATTCATAAAAAGTGTTAACACTAGGATCTTTTTTAGCAACAACCACAATCACTAACTGAAGTTGATGAGCTAAGCAATGAATGTAATGTGCTGATTGATTATCTCTCAAAATCAAAGGTTTTAAACAATTAATCCCTCCTTGCATGTTGTTTGCACCATCATAACCGTAGACCACTTATCTTATTTGTTTTAACAAGATAAATCAAATAAGCTCTATTAAAGTTTATGTAATGAAAATATGAAACTTATAACTTTCCTAGATCTATGCTCAACTTGTTATTTACTAATAAAGAAACAAGGCTTGTTTGAGTTAAAGATGATGTTCATGTCACATGAGCAAATCCAATAAAACTTTCTTTAACAACTCTGAGTTTATCAACATATCTCATAACTACAGTCATTTGTTCCTTTAAAGATACGTCACTAGACTCATCTAGTAACAACTCAAACACATCGTCTTTAATTTCTTTGTAAATGATTTTAGTTACTTCTTTTACAAAACATAAAACATTCGATAATCTCTTTTTGTATTGATGGAGCTGTCAATTTATTATTCTTTTTTGCATTCCTTAATGTGTGCTTATCAATATCTGGGTTATTATCACTAATCAACCTTAAAGTTGAAAAACAAGACCTTTAGAAAGGAATTCTTCCGATTCATCATGACCACGAAATGGTAAAGAATTCTTACAAGAATCTAGCATTATATATAGAACCGCTTTATCGAAACCGATTTGCAATCTTTTCTCCCTCACTTTACTTATCTTATTATTGAGTGCCACCTGAATGGATCGATTTTGTTTCGAGAGATTGTCACATTTTTGCACCGCTGCCTTACTGCCTTACTATGATAACCGTCAATTATCCTAGCATGGTTTTCTAAGGCACCCTTTGTACTCTAATTACAAAAGCCTTCAGATGAAAAAATATCTCTCTTCCACTTTGATTACCAACATTTTTTTAAACAAGTAACAAGATAAGAATTATGCTTTGTCTACATTAAAACTATATTCTAACCACATGTATTCATCATACCATTCTACAACAAAGCGTCTTGGCTTACCATCTAAGTCTTTGAATGGAAATCTATGACCACGTGGTTGGAAAAACCCTTTAACAAGATATGCTCTTATGTCATCTGTTTGATTAGGGTGATAACTAGCAATAGGTGGTCTATCAAATGGATTGATATGAAGGAAGATTGCAAATCGGTTTTGATTAAGTGGTTCTGTTCGTAGTGGTAGATTTTTGTTAGATTTTTTTTACCATTTCATGGTCACGATGAAAAGGAAGAATCTCTTTCTAAAGGTCTTTTTTTTTCAACTTTAAAGTGATTAGTGATAATAACCTAGATATTGATTAGCACACATTAGAGAATGCAAAAAATAATAATAAATTGACATGCCCATCGATACAAAAAAAGATTATCGAATGCTTTGCGAAAGAAGTAACCAAAATCAACTCATTTGCGAAAAGATTAAAAGACAATGTGTTTGGATTGTTAGTGGATGAGTCTAGTAACATATCTTTAAAGTAACCAACAAATGGTTGTAGTAGTGAAATATGTTGATAAACTCAGAGTTGTTAGAGAGAGTTTTATTGGAATTGCTAATGTGACAGTTACATATTCTTCAACTCTTAAACAAGCCATTGTTTCTTTATTAGCAAATAATAAGTTGAGCACAAATCAAGTAATAAGTTTCATACTTTAATAGAGATTATTTGATTTATCTTATAGTTTATTTTTGTTAAAATATGTAAGGTTATGATGATGCAAGCAACACGCGGGGAAAGTTTAATAGTTTAAAAGGCTTTAATTCTGAGAGATAATCTATAAGCACAATACATACATTACTTTGCTCATCAACTTCAGTTAGTGATTGTGGCTGTTACAAAAAAAAACATCTCGGTGTTAAAAACTTTTTATGAATACCTTTTCCATTGTTAATACGGTTTCTCCTTCTTGCATACAAAAATATATGATACGGGAGGTAAAATAAGAGAGTGGGAAAAGTTCTTAAAGGTGAATTAAGACCTAGAAAGGATTAAACAAAGAGGTTTCCCTTGTATGAATGAAATACACGATGGGGTTCTCACCATAGAAAAATCATAAGTTTGCTTAGATTACTTCCTAAAGTTGTTAACCTGCTTCCTTATGTTAAAGATGAAGGAGATTGCACACAACGATCTAATGCAAAAGGTATTCTCACACTTTAAAAAACTTGAATTTGTTTTTTATACACTTGATGGAAGATGTTTTAGGGCACGCAAATGCTCTCTCAAAACATCTTAAAAAAGTCGAGACTTATAAAAGTGGCTAAGTTGTTCTGTTGTTAAACAGAACATAATGAGTATTAAATGATTTAAGACAAAACGGATTTGATTCGATGTTGGATAATGTGACTTCTTTTTCTGAAACAACAATATTACATTGTTAGATATGACGGAAAGTTATAGTAATCTAAGAAATCGAAAGAATATCATTATTATTCCACATCACTTTGAAGTTGACATTTTTCATACAGTTTTGGATATGCAAATTCAAGATTTTGGAAATAGGTTCAATGAGGTAACTGCTTTGCTTGAAATTATGTGAAGTCTAAATCCTTGTGATTGGTTTTCTATGTTCGGCACATCTAAGGTAGTGGCATTTTCAAAAATGTAGTATCTGGATGATTTTAGTACAAAAGAAAGATGGTGTCTTTGAATGATCTTAAGGTCTTTTATCACACTTTAAGAAAAAAATGATAGGTTTGCAACGCAATTGTTGAAGCTAGCGTTGGTTTTACCGGTTGCAATGCAATTGTTGAAAAATGTTTTTCTAAATTGAAGCTTTTTAAGACGGATTTACGCAAGCGAACAACGATGATTATTTAAACAATGATCTAGTTTGTGCGGTCCAAAGAAAAACATTTGATAAAGTAACAGATAACAATGTAATGACTATTTCAAGCTTTAAAAAACCAAAGAGGGAAATCTATTAGATATTTGTTTTAAGTCTTTTTTATTATCGTGTTTTCTTTTTCATTTACAGTTTATGAAACTATGAATGTACGATAAAAAACTGGGGATACTGTTGAATTCTTATTGTAGATCCGTCATTGGTTAACATGGTGTACCCACTCGGGAATACACTACATGTGAACATATAGCTTAGTGTATACAAGTAAAACCTAGTTATAAACTAGGTGGCGTTTTTGTAACTAACATAAAACACTTATTCATGAGATATAGTGTTATTCATCCGGGAATACAAGTAAACACAGGTGAATACATTATTAGAAACCATAGTTCATATGTATTCACGCGTAAATCAAATGCTGGCCCAACACGTTTCCGTGTTAATTACGGAAATGCAACCACGTAAAATAATATTTATCAAAGTGGTTCTCATTTTCTCCAATGGTTTTTAAAGTTTTAGGGTTCTTATTTGAACCCAATCCTCTCTTTCTACACGCATAAATATTAGGGGTTGTTTGGTAGCCTCTTAATGATTCCATTCAGAGGTTACATCTCTGAATTTACACATGCCAAAACGGGTGGGGCAGGTGGCGGTTCAAAACGGGTCGATTAAAAAAAAGGGTTGTTATGGTTTGGGTTGGAATGGGCATGGCTAGCCCTGAGGGTGGGCAGGGAGGACCACCGGCCAAGGCCCGATATTTCGAATGGCACGTTATTTAAAAAAAAATGATATGTATGTCTAAAAAAATAAATTAATAGGGTATACCCATACAAACCAATGTTCTCAGACCCGGACCGAGCGGTTCGACCGGTCGGGCTGAGATTCGTAACACCGGGCCGGTTCACATGAATAGACCAGATGAGCATTTGGACGGCCGGTTTGGCCGCCAATCGGCGGTTTGACCGGATAATCAGTCGACCGGACTTCACAAAACTTCATCAGTAATAAACATTACAATCATCTAAGCCTTCTCTTTGTTGGATCTGCATCGAAATCGACGAACTTATGCTCGTTTTTGCCGGATCTGGACCAAATTTCAGCCTTGTTTTGCCGGATTTGAACATGACGGTTCGTCTTCGCAAGATTTGAACCTCTAATCTGTGAGGTCTTTTATTTGCAGTAGAGATTAGAGAGGGTAGTGATGGTGTGAGAAGAGAGTGAATGAGGATAACTTCATATCTTTGAGAGGATTTAGGAAAAGTAAAAAGAAAGTTGTATGTGCAGAGATAGTTGTTAAAGAATGGAGAAGAAGGTGAAGTAAATGAAGAAATTAAGTTATATTAATATATGCATCATTGGGAATGAAAAAGCCACAAAAGTTTCAGACATTTACTTTATATAATGCAATAGAGACCGTAAATCTTGAATAATTAGTTATTTTGTTTCACTTTTTTTTTACTAATTGGTCTATATTATATATATATTTTTATATAATTTATGACGTAATCCGGGACTTAAATCCGGTCGGACCGGTCCGACCTTTGACTCCGTAAGGCGACCGGGTCGACCTCTGGCCCGGTCCTGAAAACATTGATACAAACACCAACATAGGCCCACTTACAAAACTATTTTTAAGGTTTAGATTAGTTATTAGCCCGTTGTCATTAGGTTTAGACCTCCCAATACCCAATTTCGTTAAGGCCTTAGGGCACGTTTTTCGAGCTCGAACATGGTACACAAATTCTCAGGGCCGGCCTTGGGAACGGGGTCGGGTCAGGATGGGTTTCCGGTCGGGTTACATAGGGTTCTTTTAAAGAACGTTTGTAACAACAATATATCCATCTTCGCTTCATATTAACATCTTTGCACCATTAATCAAATTTCCACTATAAATTCATTGAATTTTATATACAAATGCAATATAAATGATACCATCACCACGGCTCAGTAGGTTTTTTACAAAACTAATCAAGTTTATACTTGATCGAACACTTGTTAAAAAAATAAACAAAAAACAATGTTTTTTTAATTTGCATTGTTCCGGCTTGACCGGAAGTAGATCAAAGACTAAATTAACACAAAAAAGTAAAGCAGAAAAACGGCGGATTCAAAGGGGTTATGTAAGAAAACAAAAAATCAAACCTGGATTTAAAGGGGTTATGTAACAAAAAATCAAACCTGATAACAACTGGTTAGAATTTCAATTCTATTCCTCTCCAAATTATGATTGATGAAACAGAAGGGGAGTTGTGCCAGTTGTATGGCGTAAAGAAGACGTTGAACCCTAGATCCCGGCTTGTCTCCGGTGAGAATAGCGAAGAAGGGAAGCAACGTCAGTCAATTTAGTGTCGCTCAATTTCTAGCCGAAAGGGAAGCAACGTGTTGGTTATAGTCAATTTAGCGACGCTCAAATTCTAACCAAAAGGGAAGCAACGTCTTGATTATACCTGGCAAAACAAGTGTGTCGGGTTGGGTAACATGGGTTCGGGTCGACATTGTTTCGGTCAAAAAAAGTGATGATCTGTTTTTAACTTCATGTTTCCGGTTAGTGATGATCTGTTTTTAACTTCATGTTTCCAGTTACTCACTCCTCAATCCAACCCATATGCACATATCAACATTCAATTTTCATCCAAAATTTATGAATCCTGTTCCATAATTCTCCCTAGACTTTCATCAAACATCTGGTGGGCGTTCCATTGGTACACTCCACAATCGCTACGGAAGAACACTTATTACCTGAGCCATACCAAAATGGAATTTGTGAATGCCAAGAAGAACGATTGCAGAAGAACAATTGATTGGAGAACAGTCAGAAAATTAAAGGACAAATTACATAAGAGCAATGGAGGAAAACAAAAAGAACGAATTTCAAAAAAAAAGGATGATTGTAGAAGAATGAACCTTTGAATAGTTGATCGGAGTGTCGCGCTCCGGTCAAAGATAAGATTTATATGCCCAAATTACCCTTAACAAATAGCTAGTGGTAGTAAGGGGTCGAACCACGAAGAGTATGTGGTTTGCGAATGGACTTGATTGATTTTTAATGGTTGTCACAATTTATGAAGCTTGCTAGATTATTTTTGTGGTTTTTGTTTGATTAAAAAGTTTGTGAATTAACTAGTGAAATTGATTAAATTAATTAACGACTAAAGATTAATGATTACAAGAAAACTTAATTGATAGTTTAAAACAAGATATGTAAACAAGGTTCACACCCGGTTCGGTAATTGAAGTCCTAGGGTTTTTACACGTTTTAGATTTGATTCAATTGCAAAAGTGATTAACGGAATTAGTGTCACGTGGTTTAGGTGCCAAGAGTTATCAACGTCGTAAACAACGGACCGCAATGCACTTTGTTACCAAGAACATGTAATTCCTAGCTTAGAAAATTATTCTAAATTCATGTGGTTTTTTCCCTTAAAACTTAAATCTGATGTGTTTATCACTTTCCAACACTTCATAACCATGGCTGAACGACAGTTTAAAACAAAACTTAAATCGGTCCAAACCGACTGGGGAGGTGAGTTTCGAAAATTATCCCATTTCTTTTTAGAACATGGCATTATCCACAGACTTTCTTGTCCACATACAAGTGAACAGAATGGCGTCGTTGAGCGTCGTCATCGCCACGTCGTTGAAACTGGGCTTACTTTACTCGCCCAGTCTCATGTTCCACAAAAATTCTGGCACTTTGCTTTTGGCACGGCAGTTTACTTAATTAACCGGATGCCTTCTCGCTACAACTCACATATGTCTCCATTTGAACATCTTTTCCATCGCAAACCCGATTACTCTTTTCTTCGGGTTTTTGGGTGCCAGTGCTACCCACATCTTCGAGCCTACAATTCTCACAAAATGGATTTTCGATCCATTCCGTGTGTTTTTCTCGGATATAGCACCTCACATTACGGATACCGGTGCTTTGATCTCCACTCTAACCGGCTTTATATTGCTCGTCATGTTCGCTTTAATGAACATGCCTTTCCTTTTCAACCATCCCCATCTTCTGCCCAACCAACACCACAATCTCCTTATTATTCCTCTTATCCCACTCCACCTATATCACCAGACCAAACACCTACCACATCGGCCCACTCACACCCACCAGTCCAAGTCCAAACATCCACCACACCAGCCCACTCCACATCACCAGCCCACTCCACATCACCAGCCCCTACATCACCAACCCATACATCAGCCCCCATATCCAACTCAACTCCACCACCCCCTTCGGCATCCTCACCTACAAACACTACTTCCACTCCTCCATCTGTTTCATCATCCATACCTGTTCCTCCTCCTCCTCCACCGCCACCTCGAACCCGCCCACCTAATTTGCGACCCAATCCGAAACAACCTTCTCGGTACAATCCTTCCTCTTACACTACAACCATCTCCCCGGGTACTGAACCCGTGTCCTTTGCTATTGCCAACAAAGATCCTCACTGGCGGAAAGCCATGGCTGAAGAATACTCGGCGCTTGTTCGAAACGGCACTTGGTCTTTAGTTCCACGTAGTCAAAATATGAATGTTGTGGATTGCAAATGGGTATACAAATTAAAACAGGATCAAACTGGAGCTGTCACGCGTTACAAAGCGCGTCTTGTAGCTAAAGGTTTTCGCCAACAACCGGGTGTGGATTATCATGATACATTTAGCCCAGTTGTCAAGGTTACTACCATTCGTGTTGTCTTGTCTATTGCTGTCACGAGAGGGTGGTCTCTTCGACAATTGGATATACAAAATGCCTTTTTGCATGGTGATCTCAAAGAAACTGTTTATCTCCAACAGCCACCTGGTTTTATTGATCCTCAAAGACCAGATCATGTGTGTCTTCTTCATAAGTCTCTTTATGGGCTTAAACAGGCTCCACGGGCGTGGTTTCATCGGCTGTCATCTGCTCTAATTGCTCTTGGATTTAGAGGATCCAAAACAGATCCCTCCTTGTTTATTTATTCAGCAGGGAACACTCTATTATATATGTTGGTTTATGTGGATGATATTATCCTCACTGGCAATAATCCTGCTGCCGTTGATAACATTGTTCATCGCCTTAGCACCACTTTTGCGGTTCAAGACTTAGGGAAGTTGTCCTACTTTCTGGGGATTGAGATTGTGCAACATGGCAAAGATATCTTATTGTCTCAAAAGAAATATATTTTGGAATTACTAAGCCGGGCTGGGCTTTCTCAAGCCAAACCGGTTCCTTCACCCATGACCACTTCTGCCAATCTAACACTTGGTGACAGCGCCCCATATGATAACCCGGTTCAGTATCGACAAATTGTTGGGGCTCTTCAGTATGTTACGTTATCTCGCCCAGATCTGACATTTGCAGTCAACAAAGTCTGCCAGTTTATGCATTCTCCCACGGTTAATCATTGGTCAGCTGTTAAACGGATACTGCGATATCTTCGGGGCACATCTGATTTTGGTCTTTTACTGCATCATAAATCTGTCTCGTTACTTCATGCTTATACCGATGCATCTCTTACAGCATATTCTGATTCTGATTGGGCTGGCTGCCCGGATGACCGTCGCTCCACCGGGGGATTTGCCATTTATCTAGGTAACAATCTTGTTTCTTGGGCTGCTCGTAAACAGAAGACTGTCTCTCGGTCATCCACAGAATCTGAATACAAGGCGTTGGCCGACACTGTTGCTGAACTGACTTGGCTAGAGAAACTTCTTCGTGAATTGTGTGTTCCTATCACCACTGCTCCTACATTGTGGTGTAACAACTTGGGAGCTACCTACTTATCTGCTAATCCAGTGTTTCATGCCAGAACAAAGCATGTTGAAATTGACTTTCACTTTGTACGCGAAAAGGTTGCTCAACAACAGCTGGTGGTTCAATTTATATCTACACAGGATCAGATTGCTGATGTCTTTACCAAGGCGTTACCCTCACAACGGTTTCTATTTTTAAGGTCCAAGCTACAGGTCGAACCTCGGCCTTAGCTTGCGGGGGAATATTAGATAAATAGACAATTAGTTATTATTAGAGGGTGTGCTATGTAATTATGTTTTCTATTTATACCTCCTGTAATCATCTTTGTTAATCACAATATACACAATACAATTACCAAGTTTAACTAGGCATAAGTGCACAAATTCATTTCGTAAAGTCATAACTTTATCATCGTTCGACAATTCACAAATTCAATTCAAATGCACGAAAATTATCTAAAGATTCAAAATCAAAATACAACTTGTCACAATCAAAGCTCAAACAATGTTCAACCCTAGAAACTTACAATAACCTACACCGGGGTGAAACCTTCAAGAAATTAGCCGCTCATGGTGAACAGGACTTGATGAACGGATGATGGGAACTTGAATTGGATCATCTTGAAACTTGTGGATTGGTGGAATTATGAGGATTAGGGTTTTGGTGGATGATGATGGTGAAAGGAATGATAAGTGAATGAACTAGGGTTATGGATTAGTGATGAAGGTGAATTAGGTGATAATGGTTCTTGATTCGGATGAAGGTTGGTGATAATCGATGATTGGGAGTGAGAAGGATGGTGATTATGGCTCCAAGAACTCCAATTCAAACTTCAAAAGAGTGTAACCCCCGTATGTTGACCAAAAATGGTGTTTAAATTCGTTCCAACAACCCAACAACCATTTTTTCGCGTCTGAGAGAACCAGGGGCCCTCCAAAAAACCAAAATCCTCCCGTCGCACCTAAAACGAACGCGTCGCCGACGGCCTAGGGAGGCGTCGGCGACGGGCCTTCCTTCCCTTGGTCTCCGTTTTTTCTCCAATCTTGTTCCCCGTTGATCCGATTCGCGCCCCGGTGGTTCGTTTTTTGTCCCAGTGATCCGTAAAGCTTCCGAAAAGCTCCTTAAACTCCGCCAAACCTGTAAAACACATATCTAATCAAAAGTAGGCTTTTCAAGATTAAAAGTTAAGTAAAAACTTACTTAAACATAAACGGACATTGGTTTTCGACCATGTATCAATAGTCCACTTGGAACAAGTTGGAGTCGAAGATTTTGAAAGCAAAACATAGTTGATTTTGGAATCAACAAGATCGATGTAGAAGATGATTTCAAAGACGAATTGATTTTAGTTTCACTCTTCAGAGACCCGAAATAGAAACCCAAGTTCACCCGCTCTTTCTCTGCAACCTAGTTTCACCTGCTCTATTTCTCTTCTTGACCCGCACTGACCCGTTAAAGCCTTTTCATCTTTTTATTTTGCCCATTTTGACCCATTAGAAAGTACATTAAACCCAAATCAACCCAGGAAGTTATTGTTGTGACCCATAAAGACCCAAAATCAACATGACGGGTTACTTTTGCCAGGTCTATCTGAATTGATCAGAGGTAGAGTGTGTTTGGTTAACTCAAAAGACACTTCTTAGTGATTGATGGAGCCTCTTAATGGCTCAACACAAGGTTTCAAAACAACACCTTAGAGTTATTGATATAATGACAGTTAAAAATGCTCATTTAATTTAGCAATTTTGTAAATATGTGAATGAAGGCTTTTAAACTAGTGGTGTAAAGCATGTATCATTTGAATGTGTAATGCGTAATTTAAGGGCCGTTTCAACTACGCTACATATCACCTGTTACACTCTTATCCTGAAATAGTAAACATATTATCTCTTTAATTTAATTTGATTGTAAATTAAAATTGTAATTATAATTTAGAGTGTGTTGGTTATTTGTTTTTAATGTTAAGTTTTCAATAAATATGAAAACTATGTAATAAACAAATGATATCCAACATAAAATTTGTTGCAAATTTAATGAATAAAAACTTTATTACAAAGAGTTGGTAGTGTGCTATATAAGGCCCATAGTGGTAGAGGAGGTGAATAGCAAGGTGATGGTAATTTTTTTTATTCATCTTATTTGTGTTTTTCATTTTTCGAACATCAAGAAAGATGGCTTCTTCGAGTGAAAACATAGGTGAATCGTTTTTCTTATCAACATTTTCTAATTATCTAACATTCATGTTGCTAATTGCTTGATATGGTATAGTGTGTGTTCCTTGTGGCTTCTTTTTCATTGTTTAAGGAAGTTCTTGTTTGATCGAATTTGTTGGTTTAAAGAGGTTATCTTGACTTAGTCCTATGTTTTTAAACACATATTGTCTGTATAGTATAATTTTTTTTAAATATGTAATATTTTCTATACTATGATGATATATCTCTTTTCATTATCCTTATTTCCTAAAATATTATTTATCAGAACTATCAAACGCGAGTGCTTTTGGCGCCTAGGCGCTTTTTCTGGGCGATTCACATTTACTGCGCTTATAGTTCCCAAGTAATAACAGCGCAGTTTAGTTCTTCCCATGCGTAATTAATGATTTATGCTTTTTATTTTTTTTAATTGGTAATTTCCACTTTTTCTGCAGTATTTATAGGGCTTTAAGTTTAAATAGATGATAGCAGTTTATTATCACATTTTTCAGTTCGAATTATCAAATTATTCAGTTCGAATTATCAAAATTATTCAGTTCGTGTTATCAAGATTATTCAGTTCGTGTTATCAAGATTATTCAGTTCTGCTTTCAAGTTTTACTCATTGTTACTTTAGTGAACCTTTTGTTTTCGAGTTTGACCATTGTGGCTTCAAGTATTTTGTTATCTGAGACTTTTTTAAGTGCTACGAGCATTTTGGTTTTAAGTATTTTGTTATCTGAGACTTTTGAAGTGCTAGTATGAACATTATTGTTTTGGTTTTGAGTACTTTATTCCCTTGATGAACTTTTTAATTTTTTTATTTAAGTGCGCTTTTTTTTCTCGGGCCCACGCTTTTTTTGTGCCTATCGCCTAGGCCCTAATCGGAGCCTATGCGCCTAGAGTGCGCTTCGTGCCTTATATAACTATGGTATTTATATCAACATATTTATTATATCATTATTAATATACATAGTAGAACTTAGTTACAATTCATTTGCCACAACCTCATAACTTGCACTCTATTTTTAAAACACTTACAATCTTATTATCATTATTTTAATTTTTTTAGTGTTACTCCGTATATAATAAGATAGGTTATAATGACTCAAGAGAGAAGTGTAAACTTATAAAATTATATTTGTATAGCTAAAATGTAGCTTTTCTTTTTGTTCCACTATTTTATGTAACAAGTCATTAAAATTTAACCCGTATAATAGCAAGAGATTGCAAACTTGTGAGATGATTATCAGGTACACCTACTTGTCTTATTGTGCTATACAAACAAACAATTTTTATAGTTCAACCCGTGTAATACACGGGACTGTAACCTAGTATGTGAATAAAGGCTTTTAAACTAGTGGTGTAAAGCATGGTATCATTTGAAAATGAAATGCGTAATTTAAGGCCGGCTCAACTACGTTACATATCACATGTTACACTCTTACCCTGAAATAGTAAACAAATTATCTCATTAAATTGAGATTAAAATTGTAGTTATAAGACCCATAGTGGTAGAGAGGTGAATAGCAAGGTGGTGGTATTGCTTTGTTTTCTTTCAGCCTACCTATTCATCTTGTTTGTGCTTTTCATTTTCTAATCATCAAGAAAGATGGCTTCTTCGAGTGAAAACATAGGTGAATCATTTTTCTTATCAACATTTTCTAATTATCTTGCATTCATTTTGCAAATTGCTTGATAAGGCATAGTGTGTGTTCCTTGCAGCTTCTTTTTCAATGTTCAAAGAAGTTCTTGTTAGATCAAATTTGTAGGTTTAACTTTTTTTTGGGAGACACAATGGTCCTTAGTTTTTTTGTTTGGTTGATTTGTTCTTTTTTCGTTCTACGTTTTAAGATCTGAAGAATCTACTTTTTAGTAGTCTCTTATGGAAATTTTCAGTCAGCTTGTCTATATATTTCTATAAACATTTGCAACAAATAGGGATATTTTTAAAATTTTATTCATAACAAGTTGAGTTCTCAAAAGTCAAGTTCTTGATAGAATTGGAGGTGTTAATACTTTTAATGTGTTTCAAGTTAAACTCGTGTTTTTTCTTGATCCGTAACTCTGAAGCAATGCATAGAACCATTAAAAATATCTTATTTGGATTTTTCGGTTGACTACGACCATCTTTATTTAAATTCTTATTTTCTTCTGTTTTTTTCTCACACCATTAACACAGCAATAAATAATTCATGAAAAAACTTTAATTTATTTTGTATTGGAATTTTCCGTTCACAACACGTCCATGAAAAACATTTTTTTCTTTTTTTTTCTCACACTTTATATACAGAAATAAATGATTCATTCAATATGCTAACACCATTTTTTTATTTAATTTTTTAGGTAATGATGATGTTGATTTGTATAATCAACTATGGAATGAATGTGCTGGGCTTGCTGTTATAATTCCTCACATAGGTGACAGGGTTTTCTACTTCCCTCAAGGCTGCCTCGAGCAGGTTTGATTTATCTGTTGATCTGCGTAATTTTAGTGATGAACATATGTAATAATTAGATTTGAGTAATTAATTTGTAACGTTATCATTAATAACATTTGTATAAACTGCTAGATTAAGGCATGCATGGAGGATAGAGATGACCCAACTATACCCGCCTATGGTTTACCTTCAAAGATTCTTTGCAAGGTTGTTGATGTTGAGTTAAAGGTATGTTTGACTTTGACTAATATATTGTTACTAGGTTGGAATCCCGTGTATTACACAGGTTGAGTAAATGTATTGTTCTATACTTAGTAACAAAAACGTTATTTCTTTATTAAAACCCGTGTATTACATCAATATGTTTATCAAATAATATTACAAAGATAATTTGATATTGTATATAGATAAGTGCTTGTAATTCTAGCGTTCTAAGTTATACTATTAATAAAGAGTTAAAATTACAAGTAGTTGTGCTTGTTATTTGATACTTTATTAGTAATAGTAATTATTGTTTTTATCCAAATAATATATTTTATATTATTAAGCTTGTACGCTCAGGTTAAATTGTCGATGTTTTATTGCTTGGGTTATTTTTTTTTAGTATCTTAATAACTTATTCAAAGAATATTATTTTGTAGTGTCATATACGTTTATGTAATAATTTAAATTAGATTTCATTAAATTGCTGTCTAATATTATTATTATTATAAATATTTAATAGGAGAGAAGTAGAAAAGTAAGGGTGAGGATAAATTAGATTTAGTTAACTTATTGTTTCATATTAATATTTAATAGAAAAATTAGGGTGAGAAGGCACCAGAAAGTGACATGTGTGTCCAAAAAGGATTTTTCGTTTATTGTTTCATACTAATCTTTGACTTTAAGTAGCTTAATCTTGTATGTCTGGCAATATCTTTGCCCATCTTCTTATTTTCAGTTGTAACTTTTGCAGGCGTTCCCCGACACTGATGAGGTGTTTGCTGAGATTGTGTTGCTTCCAGATGTAAGGCATTTATATATCACCCTTGATTTTTATTTGTTTTACAATTTATTTAATATATTTTTTTGGTGTGGATTCATTTTGTAATTTGGATTATCTAGCCTGAAGAACGTGAGGGGTCAACCTCTGGAAGTGTTACTAAAAAAATTCCTGCAAATTCTTTTCGGAAGATTCTGACGACTTCTGATACAAGCAAGCATGGGGGATGCAGCTTACCCAAGTTATGTGTTGAGAAAGCATTTCCACCTTTGGTATGGCTTAATGTCACATTATCTCACTTTAGTGTTTAATTTCTAAATTATTAGCTTTTATCTTTATCTAAAAATTTTGGGCTGCAAAGAACCGAACGAACACGAACAAGACCTTATTCATGTTCGTTTGTTAAGAAAACATACGTGTTCACGAACTGTTCATGAACACTTGCCGAACGAGATTTTATGTTCGTGTTCGTTGGTGAAGGAAATGAACGTGTTCGTTTGTTAATTTTAGGCAACGAACGCAAAGCTCATGAACACAAATGGAAACAAACGAACACAAACAAGCGTTCATGAACAAAACATATATATTACACTGATACTTATTAAATATTTTGATTGTTTAATAAAACTAAGTTTTATATGAACAAAACTAAAACCACTAATGAGCTAGTGAACACAAAGGAACATAAACGAACACGTTACCAAATGTTCACGAACATAAATGAACAAATGCGGCCTCTGTTCATGTTCGTTCATTCAACTATATGAACAAAATTTCTTGTTCGTATTCATTCATTTATTAAACGAACGAACACAAACGAACTTCCCGCCGAACGGTTTCATGAACTGTTCACTGAACGTTCGGTTCGTTTGCAGCCCTTGCTAAAATCACTTTATAACCTGTAGTTTTCAGTAAGTTGCAGAAAAAAAGTTAATTTAATTAAAACTCTGGTTGTGACTATGACATCTTATAATGTTTTATCTTGTTAATATATGTGCCTGCAGGATGCGACTAAAGATCAATCATCCCAACGGTTAGTGGCCAAGGATCTACATGGGGCAAGCTGGTCTTTCCAGCTTGTCCATCGCGGTAATGCCTTTTGATATAATTCATGTGAATAAGTTGATTCAAGTTTTCTTGAAGTTTTTTTGGGTAAAGAAGTTTTCTTGAAGTTGAAATGCATTTAATTTTACTATCTATTTATTCTACTTGCAAGTACAGGCGATCCAAAACGACACCTGCTAGCGAAGGGTTGGAGACCATTTACAAGTTCTAAGAAGCTTAAAGCAGGAGATGCTTGCATTTTCATTAGAGGATTGTAAGTATGCGTGTGTTTTATGCCCCTTAACCCACCAGATATTTCTTGTCTTCCAACATTTTGTCTTAATGAAAAAGTCTTTATTAATATAAAACTGTAGTGGGTTCGAAGCGTAGATAAAAATAAGCAAATCACGAGAGTTAAAGTTGTTGATGTTTTAGTTAACGGCTAAACATGTCATTATTAAAGTTGAGGGGCTAAAGTTGTTTAGTTAAGGGGCTAAACATGTCATTATCAAAGTTGAGGGGCTAAACATGTCATTGTTAAATTTGAGGGGCTAAAGTTGTTTATTTATAAAGTTGAGGGGCTAAAGCTGTAGTGAAGGAGCTAAACATGTCATTATTAAAGTTGAGGGGCTAAAATTAGTTAACGCCAAAGTTGAGGGGCCAAAGTTGGTTGATGGGACAAAATAGCATATTCATAGTATATATAATGTTTGACCGTTTATTTCTTTGTGACAGGGGCTCGGGTGAAATATATATCGGGGTTCAACGCGCCACTAGAATTAAAAAATTATGTACAGATGTAGATGGAAACACAATGCGACATGGCGTACTTTTCCATGCCTCTTATGCCATGAACACAAGAACCAACTTCGAAGTAATTTACCATCCTAGGTAACCTTCTCTACCCCAACACCTCTTCACTTAAATGCAAATGGTCTCATCGTATGTTATTAAACATACAAATTTACTGCAGGGTGTGTGCTTCTGCTTTTATAGTTCCTTATAATAAGGTCATGGAAGCACTTAACGTTAATTATTCTCCTGGAATGCGTTTTGAAATGCTTGTTGATGAAGGAGAAGACCCTGAACATATACCTAATAAGTTGTCACTTCTTGCTTTTAGATTTGAGTAGAGATGGCAAGATAGGGGTCAAACGGGTCGTGGGTAACGATCATATCACCAGTTGAGGTGTACATTGTGATTGCAAAAATAATACAGTAATAATATTAATAACTTGAAGCTTTTAAATAAAATGTTATGGTTTAGGAGGTTATGTTGTATGCAAACAAAATAGAGTTTGGGCAATTCTCAACTATTTGACCCATACCCGTTTTATTAAGTTTAACATAACCCAAATAGACCCATTCGGAAATAAATGGATCAAAATTGCCAACTCTAACAATGAGAGTGTTATTTATGAATTTTAACTGTTCTAAAAACTAAAAAGAATGTCGTCACCAGATTTTCAGGGATCATAACTGCAAAGGATGATATTGATCCTGCTAGGTGGCCAAATTCTGAATGGCGATGCCTCAAGGTAATTCATTGTTCAAATTTCTAATCATATTTGAAATAGGGGTGTTCAAAAGGTTCGTGGCTTGCTCAAAGCTCACTCGGAAAATCCCGAAAAAAGCTTGGCTCGAAAGAAGCTCGGTTGTAAACAATCCGGCTCGGTTAGATTTGTAAACGAGTCAAGCCCGAGCTAGGTCTGGCTCGGCTCGTGAGCTTGCGAGCCGGCTCGAATTGTTTTATATGGATTAAAATGTTTTAGAAGTACTAAAAAAATAAAAATGTGGGAGGGGATTGAAGTGTTAACATTTTTAAGTTTAATTAATTATCAACATATAAAAATATGGGAAAATAAACAAAAATTGTGTAATACTTTTACACACAATACTTTTAATATGCCTTTCGGTTTTTAAAATATTAGACTAATATATAAAAATAATACATATAATACTTTTAATCTGTCTTTTGGTCTTTAAAATATTAAAAAATATAAATAAAACATATAGATATATGAATTTCATCTTTTTAAGATGACATGTAGTCATTAGTTGGCGAATAAAATGTTAAAGTTCTGTATGTTCTATATTACTTAAAAAGTCTTATATGTATTTTTTTAAACACCTTGCAGGTTAAATGGGATGTCTCATCATCTCGTCGTGTGCTTCCTCCTAGGGTTTCCCCGTGGGAAATTCAACCTCTAGGTTTGGCTGTGCCACATAGGGAATCGTCTATTTCCATTGACCGAAACAGGTCAATGGCTTCTGAGCTCATGATCCGCAATAACCCGTTTTCAAGAACCAGTGGTTAGCTTTCCTATTTTAGTCGTCATAAAGAGTAAAATAGTTCTTTATCATTTTCTGTTCTATACAACACTCTAAATAAAAAAACTTATAACAGAAAATAATCAATGGGGTGGCTTGCAAAGTCAATGGTTGACTCTCTCTACTTCCGAAGTTGGTAGTTCTTTGCGCCAAGATGCGATGGATATGGATGTGGATGTGGATGTGGATGAAGATGAATAAAAAGGTATTGGTACTCTACTTAATCATATGATTTGTATATCTTGTCTGATTGTCACATGTAATGTGTTTCTTTTCTATCGAAAAAGTTACCCTTTTTGACCCGAACCAGTTTCAACCCATTATCTGACCCGTTCATTTGGCAACCTCTGTTGGTAGGCAGGCAAGCATTGGAGCCAAGATGCGTTTGTGATTTGATCCGTGGTTTCTGGCAATTCATAGGCGTTTCTGCATCTAGGCTCGTTTATGTTAATATAATGTAGTAGTGGACCTCTTGTTTTATGGTTTGGAAAATGTTCTTGATGGTTTCATACAATTTGGCTTTGTTTTCTTTAAACATGTTATCAGATTTGGATGTTTGCACATTTGTGTTTTGTTGATCATCGAAAACGTCTTATGCATAGGATCTTGTATAGGATCTACATCTTGTAAAAATGAAATGGTTTTTTAATATATTAGAAATCACATATAATTAAAGGTATTGAGCATTTATTAAAATACAAATTTAATGATAAGCTACATTAATCGTAAACCAATTTCAAGAAAATCAAAATAAATAGCGACACATCAATGGTTTGTAATGCACTTATGGTGAAATTTTAATGTTTGTTGTATGTTATTGATTTGTGCTTTTGTAATAACTTCGCTAAATTTGTATGCTTTCATAGTGATATAATACTATTGAAATACAACATATATAAAATGATTACTTTTAATCACTAAGCAAAATAAAATGGTTAATGAAAGGATCAAAATATATTCATTACTATGTGTAGATTAATTAAAAATTCTAATGAAGATGGATCCGTGTTTGACCTAATGTGAGTCATGTTTATTATTAATATACGGGGTTAGAATCTCATGTATTACACAGGTAGAGTAAATGTAATGTTATAAAAAAGGTACACCGTTCCTCTGTTTCATCTGGTACCACTAAAGTGTCTTATCCTAGTTTTGTATAGCCAAGCAGAAAGATCATACTCTGATTTTGGAAATTCTATTTTAGTGAGTTGAGAAGAGTAATTCTAGCTTGATCCTCCTTCCATAATATCGTGTGTATTGTGTTGCTAGTAATTAGTAAATATGGTACTAGTTGTTCGACTATATTGATCGTTAATGGAGTTGGCCAAATCCTTGATTGCTTCTTGCATTGGCGGTATAGATTGAGCATGTCCCTTGTGTATTTTCACTTGTTCCTTACGGAAATCTAACTTGTGCAAAATGTGTTCTAGCAAGACCTATTTAACTTGTTTAACTAAACATGAGGTGTTCGGTTGGCCTATTTAACATTGTCGACCAGCCAACCCTTCCGTTTGATCCATTTATTCGATCATGTCGACTCATTTAACAGATTTACAATGCCATTGCAACACATTTACAAATACATTAATATGTTTTACAACCTCCAAACCCAATGTTGTTTCGATAAAAGGTCATATTAAGTTATACATATGTTTTACAACCTCCAAACCCAAGGTTGTTTTGATAAAAGGTCATATTAAGTTATACTTGGGTTAGAATTGATATATTTAATAAGATACTTATTTGGGCTTAACGATTCAACTTGTGAAAACAAAACCCTTTTTCTTCTTATTTTTTTTTTCAATTCACACAGTTTTTAACTACAAATTACACACAATTCTTTTTCATTTTGAACTACATGAAACTCCCTTAATCTTCATTTCAACCCAACTTTTTTCTGCATTTCTTTCTGCTTTTTTAGAAAATCATAAAAAACTAGATAAGATCACGAAAATTAACAAAATAGGCATTGACTTAAATATTTTTTCAAATAGGCATTGACTTTCACGTGTGTCAGCTATGAAGGTGCTGGCTTTACATCAGTGTGGCGGCCTATAAAGGTGTCGGATTAACAAAGTGTGAGGTATGGACGAGCTACCTCATATGAGTGTGGGCAATGAAGTGTTGGAGTATCAGAGTTAATTTTTACCCCCGTTCTTTACTCAAGTTATTTTTTTTCTTTAACCAATTTACATTTTTCTATCCCTGAACTCTTGTAATGCTTATTTTTACCGTCATTTTGACCTGAACTTGCTTATTTTTTATCGTCTTATCTACATTAATTTTTTACAGGATGATACTAATCTACAAGTGGTCAAAACCAAGCCTTACATATTTTCCATTGCATCTACACCCCAACGCGAATTACTATCGCACCACGCAAAGAAATGCAAAAAAATGGCAACCCGTCGCAAAGCACACACTGGCTATGGGGTGTGGAGGAGCCCCATCCTTTAAGGATGGACCTCCACGTCACTTACCACATCAACACCCAAGGAGGATGTCTCTCCAAATATGGACCAAGGGTGTAGAGAATGAGTCTTTTTTTTTCCAAAAAAATCAACATGTTTTTAAACATTACATAAATTATAAAATAAAATCATTACGTAATTTATAAAAAACATTAGATAACTTAAAAAAATTACATAACTTAAAAAGAACCTTAACTTAAAAAAAATCTTAAGAATTCCATTTTTGGAGATATTTTCTTTCATTTTACGCAAACGTGACGGTCTTCTTTCGGATACGTTTTGATATCGGTTGTCATTATCTTCTTCCGTATTTGGTTCATTTGAGCGAAAGCGTTGGAGCTTTGCTGGAAACCCGAAAAAAAAAGAATTGCGATGCCGACCAACTCGGATCCATCGTTGGATAGTAGCTTGGTACCGAGAAAACGCTTGGGTTCGTGTTGTTTTGATTGTATGGATTCATGGCTAAATTTTTGTAAAAGATGAAGAATTTTATAAAAAAGAGAGAGAGTGGGTTGGATTGGTTTGAAAAACGGGGTGAATTGTAATTATTTACAAAGAAGGTAAATATTTTTTAGAAAACTAACTGTTACAACAACATTTTTGTTTGAAATTTGGCCCGGCTTGGGCGTCACAAGGAGGACGGAAAGAATGGGACGGCGCCGCACCGAGCCGGCCGTAGGCCGTCCCCCACACCGCAGTACCACTCTAGCTTTGTTAAAAAAAAATTTGGTCAACTTTTTCCCATATTCTGTTATTAATCGAATGCAGAAGAACCCTAAACCCTAATTTCCTTTCACCTTCGAATTTGCAAGAACAAACCGTTAGAAAGTAACGATGGTGCCAGAGTTCTGTACTCCTCTTTCGTCCGCCTGCTATTCATCTCCGGAAATCATTCTCGCTCCATTCATGCTTATCACAACAAGGTAACGAACGATTACATGAATTGCTTTTCCACAATTCATTATTCAGTTAGGGTTTTAGTGGTAGTGACGACTAATTTATATCTTTATGAATGTTATTGTTGTTGTTGACTGTAAATCCAATTAAAATTGAAACAATTTATGTTAATTCTATGCATTTGATTAGTAGTCAAGCAATATTAGGGGCCGAACTTTTCGCTCAGTAGTGTCCGGAATGTAGTTTTCGTATAGATTTTTTTTAGGTATATACGTTTTCGACCCCCCGGTCGGAAATCTCAAGCTTCACCACTGTTCAATATTATTTTCAAATCTGGAAGAATGCTAGACCAGTGGAGTAGTAGTATTGTAGTACCTGTATATAAGAACATAGGAGATGCCCAAAGTTGTGGGAATTATAGAGGGATTAAGTTGCTAAGCCATACTATGAAATTATGGGAGATGGTGATTGAGACTAGACTTAGAAGAGAAACCACGGTTACGGTGAACCAATTTGGTTTCATGCCAGGGCGGTCAACTACAGAAGCGATACACATTCTAAGGAGATTGATGGAAAAATATAGAGAGAAAAATCGTGATCTACATATGGTGTTCATTGATCTAGAAAAGGCATATGATAGTGTTCGTGCACCGGTAGGGGATACTGATTTCTTTCCTGTAGAGGTAGGACTCAACCAGGGGTCAGCGCTGAGTCTGTTTCTATTTGCGATTGTCCTGGATGAGTTGTCAAAGTCGATTCAGGAGTCAGTTCCGTGGTGCTTGCTTTTTACGGATGATACTGTGCTTACTGAGGAGAGTAAACAAAGCCTGAATGCGAGGTTAGAGGAATGGTGGGTAGCCTCAGAGAGCAAAGGCTTGAGGATTAGTTGCTCTAAGACTGAGTACCTTTACTGTGATTTCAGTGGAGCAGGCGATGATCATGGCACTCAGATCACCATTGAGGGCCAAGTGGTTCCGCAGGCAACTAAGTTCAAGTACTTAGGATCGTTTGTTCAGAGTAATGGAGAGATAGATGGTGACGTAGCTCACCGTGTTCAGAGTGGATGGTGTAGGTGGAGAGTAGCCACAGGGGTATTGTGCGACAAAAGGTTCCCAGCTAAATTAAAAGGGAAATTTTATAAAGTTGCAGTTAGACGAGCTATGTTATACGGTACAGACTGTTAGGCGATTAAGAAAATTCATGCACGTAAGCTAGAGGTAGCAGAGATGAGGATGCTAAGATGGATGTGTGGGCACACTAGGTTGGACAAGATAAGAAATGAGGTTTTCAGGGAAAGATTAGGGGTTGCTAGTATTTCGGATAAGATAAGGGATGGGAGATTGAGATGGTTTGGGCATGTCAGGAGGAGACATGTAGCAGCCATGGTTAGAACAATCGAAATGCTCGCTATATAGGGAAGGAGGAGTAGAGGCAGGCCGAAAATGACTTGGGATGAACGGATTAGACATGATTTGCTAGATTTGCACCTTTCAGAGGACATGGTTGAGGATAGAACTTCGGGGAGACGTAGGATTAAGGTTTTAAGGACTTTTAGGAGGTGGCCCTGGTTTTGTTTTAGGTTCTTGTCTTAGGAGGTTAATTTTCAATTTCTCTTTGAGGAGTTATATGACATTTTTATAGGTTTTCGCTATTTCTTGATGTCGTAGTTTTACTAAGAAATACTTTTTATGTGTGAATTTTAATTATTTTAATTTTACGTTTTTATAGTAGTTGTGTGCCTGAGTATGTTGTTTGGAATATTATGTCTTGGTTATGGTTTTGGAGCCGGGGGTCTCACTGGAAGCGGCCTCTCTATCCCTTGGGATAGAGGTAAGGCTTGCCTACATCCCACTCTCCCCAGACCCTATCAATAGCCTTGCTATAGGTGGGATTATGCTGGGTAAGGTGGTTGTTGTTGTTGTATCAATTTCATCTTTCAATTTCAAGTTCTTATCACATATACAACTGTATAACTTGAAATGAATAAAATATACTTCCAATACTACGATAGAGATATATACAAATCTCAATCAAATTGTACATATTTTAAAAGATATATTTGAATTCTAAAATAGTTAGAGATATATACACATTCATACTCTATTGATAAAGAATTCTGTAGTATATTGATTTCATTGCTTCATATAAATTCTTTCTGATTTGTTTCATATTTATTTATCATTTTGATTTTGATTCATATTCAAAAGGTTATGGCGTCTCATGATGTTGAACCCTCAAAGTACAGGAAATCCGACCCTGGAAGTATAACTTTCTTAGAAATCCCCAGGACAAAAAATGTTGTTACATGCAAATTCTGCAACAAAGTTACGAAAGGCGGAATTTTTAGAGCTAAGCAACATCAAATAGGAGGTAACACACGCGTTAAACCTTGTTTGAAGTGTCCACAAGAAGTGAAAGATGAGTTGAAGACCTATGTTATAAACCAAAAGGCAAAAAAACAAATGAGGGCTTGCATGATTTGGGTGATATCCCGTTACCTCATCCCCTCTTGTTCATCACCCAGATCATGCAAGCCATCATTTGTTTTTTTGCCTTTTGGTTTATAACATGGGTCTTCAACTCATCTTTCACTTCTTGTGGACACTTCATATGAGGTTTAACGTTTCTGTTACCTCCTATATGATGTTGCTTAGCTCAAAAAAATTTGCCTTTCGTAACTTTGTTGCAGAATTTGCATGTAACAACATTTATGTCATCGGAAAATCTCAGAAAGTTACGCTTCCATCCAAGGTCGGATATTTAGTTTGTCCAACGTTAGGTTGAAACGACATAACATGTCAAATAGGAATCAAAATTTAAATGATAAATAAATATCAAATAAATCATAAAGAATTTCTATGAAGCAATGAAATCCATATACTGCAACGTTGTTTATCAATACAGGACGAATAAATCAGTTGGTGTTAAAACTCAATGAGTTAGGTCTTTATATATTGCAGAATTCTTGAATAAAAAGATATACATCTCGATATAATGCAGATTTGAATATATCTCTAATTGCTTTGAAATTTAAATATATCTTTCTATAACATATACAATTTGATTGAGATTTGTATATATCTTTGTCATAGTATTGGTAGTTAAAACTTGGTAAAGATTGTATTATTGATTGTGATGATATGTGAATACAATATGAGATATATATAGATCTATACAACTTTACTAGGGCCCGATGATATAACATAATGGGCCGGTTAACCTATTCTAAATGTATCGACTAAGATTCCCACTCAAGCTAAGGCTGGGGACCGACTCTTAGCCTTGGACTTCAAGTAGAGAAAACGATCCGATGACAGCGGTTTTGTGAACACATCAGCAATTTGATCATGCGTAGAAATGAACTGAACATATAACTTCCTTTGAGCAACTTTCTCTCGAACGAAGTGAAAATCTACTTCCACATGTTTTGTTCTAGCATGGAAGACCGGATTAGCAGATAGGTATGTAGCTCCCAAATTGTCACACCATAAAACAGGAGCACAACGCATCGGGACATGGAGTTCACTCAGTAATGTTTCGAGCCATGTTAATTCAGCAACCGTATCAGCCAAGGCTTTGTATTCGGATTAAGTGGATTGCCGAGAGACTGTCTTTTGTTTTCTGGCAGACTAAGAGACGAGATTCGAACCGAGATAAATAGCGTATCCGCCCGTGGATTGACGGTCATCCGGGCACCCAGCCCAGTCTGCATTAGAGAAGGCGGTCAAGTTATGAAAAGCAGCATCTGTGTAGGCATGTAAAATAGGGGACGACAAGCTAGAAATCAAGAGACCATGATTAGCATGGCCGGCCCTGAAGGTGGGCGGGGAGGACCACTAGACAGGGCCCGATATTTCGAAGGGCACGTTATTTTTAAAAAAAAATCCAATATTTATATGTAAAAAATAAATTAATAGGGTATACCCATATAAACACCAACATAGGCCCACTTACAAAACTATTTTTATGGTTTAGATTAGTTATTAGCCCATTGTCATTAGGTTTAGACCGCCTAATACCCAATTATTTTAAGGCCTAAGGGCACGTTTTTTCGAGTTCGAATAGGGTACACAAATTATCGGGGCCGGCCCTGATTGATCAGCTGTCCCGTGTAGATATCGCAGGATGCGCTTGACTGCAGACCAGTGATTTTTTCGATAGGAGAGTGCATGAACTGACAAACTTTGTTAACTGCAAATGTAATATCAGGTCGGGAGAGAGTAACACACTGTAATGCCCCAACCATTTGTCTGTATTTTACTGGATCATTAAATGGAGCGATGTCACCAAGAGAAAGAGAGACTCCTGTGGTGCATGGGGATGGAACTGGTTTGGACTTAGACAACTTTGCTCGATCCAATAATTCAGCAATGTATTTCCTTTGTGAAAGAATGAGATATGTGCCTTTACGAACTAGCTCAATGCCCAAAAAATAGGATAAGAGTCCCATGTCTTGTATTGCAAACGGTTTACTGAGACAATGCACCACATGATTGATAGCTTGGTTGTTATTACCTGTCAGAATAATGTCATCGACATACACCAACATATACATAAGTGTCCCATTCCGTGAATAAATAAACAAAGAAGGATCTATTTTGGATCCCCTAAATCCAAGAGCAGTCAAGGCAGAAGAAATTCGTTCAAACCAAGCCCGTGGTGCCTGTTTTAGCCCATACAGAGACTTATGTAAGAGGCACACATGGTCCGACCGTTGAGGATCAACGGATCCTTGTGGTTGTTTCAGGTATACCGTTTCCTTCAGATCGCCATGTAAAAGGGCATTTTGAACATCAAGTTGTCATAGAGACCACTGTTTGGTCACAACTAACGAGAGAACGACCTTTATTGTAGTAGATTTCACTACCTGACTAAATGTTTCGGTGTAATTGATACCAGGTTGCTTGCTGGTGAAAACTGAAAACCTTTTGCAACCAGTCGCGCCTTGTAGAGCGTAATTGCCTCATGTTGATCTCGTTTAACTTTATATACCCATTTGCTATCCACCACATTTGTGTTTGGAACACAAGGGACCAAAGACCAAGTACCATTACGGATAAGGGCCGAGTATTCATCCGCCGTAGCTTTACACCAGTGAGAATCGTTGTTGGCAATGGCAAAGGAGGTAGGTTCAATGTCGGTGGAGACGTGAAACGAAGAGGGATTGTAAGGTCTGATTTGTTTAGGTGCAGGAGGTCGTAGGTTTGCTGGCTGTGGTCGAGGCGGTGGTGGTGGAGTTTGGGTTGATGGGTGGACAGAAAGAGGCGACTGGTCAGGTTGTGAGGTCGGCGATTGTGAAGATGTCGTCTAGTTAGTTGTGGTGAGCGGCGGATCAGGATGTGAACTGGAGTTGGTGTCTGGTTAGTGGGTGTGGGTGTTTGGGTGGGTGGAGACTGATGGTAACGGTCAAAAGCAGAAGTTGGTTTATAGTGGACCGACGAGAGTAGGTGTGGGCTGGTTGAGTAGTATTAGTAGGGAAGGCTGGTTGTGACGGTGTTTGAGGTTATGGTTCCACCTCAGTTGGTAGAGGGTTGGAATCGGTGGGGTAAGTGGAAACATAAGGATTGGGGGCGGCTTCGGGTGAGGGTTCGATAGGCTTAGGCAAGAACGGAAACGTGCTTTCGCAGAACCGAACATGACAGGCAATGTAAATGTGTTCGGAGACGGGGTCGAAACATCGATATCTGTGATGAGATTTGCTGTATCCAAGAAAAATACACGGAGTAGATCTGAAATCCATTTTGTTTGGATTATAAGGACGAAGATGAGGAAAACGACACCCAAAGACGCGAAGAAAGGAGAAATCAGGTTGACGGTTGAATATGTGTTCAAAAGGAGAGATGACGGAGTTTGTACGAGAGGGCATTCGACTGATTAGGTAAACTGCGGTTTCAAAGGCAAAATGCCAAAAACGTTGAGGAACGTGGGATTGTGCCATTAGTGTAAGGCCGGTTTCGACAACATGACGGTGACGTCTTTCGACCACACCATTATGTTCACTGGTGTGAGGACAAGAGTGAAGAACGGCGAGGGGAACAAAATCCCATGGATATAGTATTATAGTATAGGGACTAGGTGTGTAATATGACGGTCTATATAAACACCCACCTCATATAACCCTAATCACACAATTACAATCTAATACGATTCTGATTACAAGTTTAACTTGGTATCAGAGCTTAGGAGTACAACCACCAAAAAACTCATCGGAGGGGCGGGCAGCCGGCCATCGCCGCCACCTTACCATCACCACAAACAACAAACGTTCAGTTTTCTCTTCTTCCTTTCTACTACTGCCTGTGACCACCACCAAACACCACCTACAACAGCCATAACCCAAACCCTAGCCGCTGCCGCACCTACAAGCACCACCCCAAACCCTAGCCGTCGTACAACCATCACCATAAACCCTAGCCCTCGCATCTACAACAACAAACAACAATTACACAACCACAACTTTTACCTCCCTGCGTTTAGGGTTGCAAAAACAACCTGCTACAAAACCCTAAAACGCCGCCGACACCATACAACGGTGGTTGTTTCCTTTAATAACGCAAGAGAAGAACGGCGAGGGGAACAATCCCATGGATATTCGTTTTTTAAAGAAGGGGAACAAACCTCAGTAACGAGGCAGAGGGAAGTGTTGAAAAGTTCTGCACAAGACAAAAAAAAACTGGTGATAGTGGCGTGTGACGGGCGGAAACAAGGCGGAGAAGAATGAAGACCTATCTTTATATTTTATGCTTTTATATTTCAAACAAAGTCGTTTCCACGCTTAGTTTGCGGGGGAGTATTAGACAAAGTACTATAGTATAGGGACTAGATGTGTAATATGGTCTTCTATATAAACACCCACCTCATATAACCCTAATCACATAATTACATTACAATCTAATACAATTCTGATTACAAGTTTAACTTCGGTAAGTATATTTTATTAATTTCGAGACATATAGCTAAATATATCTTTATAATATTGGTAAGTATATTATGGTTTCCAAGTTCAAGATCGTGGCTTTTTTTACCTAGGATTAGAAAGCGATCTTTGGTCGCCTACGCGATTGCCTTTGACAACTATGATTAAAATCATAGTGAATTGAATTGAATTGTGAATATACCATAGATGCACCATTAGAAATCATAAGTGTCTGTATTCACAGGTAATACACCATTAGAAATATTATTCACCATTGAATTAATTGACAATTGAATAAATCAAATGCTTAAATTGTGACATGATGTGTTTTCACGTTAATTACGAAATTGCCATGGCGTATTGAAATCTTCACGTAGTTTTCAAATGTTTTCAGAATTTAGTGGTTCTTATTTGTACCCAACCCTACACGTGCACACATGGTTTTAAAAAAACGGTTGAGGCGTGCCTCAGGGGTTTATATTGTACGTGCGCCTCAAGGGTTTTTTATATTTGTTTTTGATGTTTTGACTTTTTGTGTCAATTTCAAGCAATTTATGTCTTTTTTATGTGTGTTTTTGATGATGAATTTAGTTAGTATTATTATTTTTATAAGATATATAATTTCTATATTTATTTTTTAATTCTTCCTCGGGCTTACGCCTCGGTTCGCCTCGAGGCTTTGTGAGGCGAATGGAAAACGCCTCGAAACTCGTTTCCGTTTTTTAAACCTTGCGTACACACACAAAGTGCGTGCGGGTGTATGCACACGCGCTCACACACACATATACAATAAAGTTATTTATGTGATGACAAAGTTAAAAAAATATTTATATTAATTTTAGATTCACGTAATATGAAATCATAGTTATCAAAAGCGTAAAAGGCGTGCGCCTAGGCGCTCGGTCGCAACGAGGCGAGCCTATAGCGCCTCGTGGTAGCTTAGGCACAAAAATGGGCTTTTTTTGTAAAAACGGTGCTGAGGCGCAAAAGGCGCACACCTAGGCGCAAAAAACGGTACTGAGGCGCAAAAAACAAAAGGTAACATAGCAAATGACCATTAAAAACGAAACCGAACCGAGTGCAAAAACTGCCTCACGCGGGCCCGGTTTTTCGGAGTTGCGTTCGTGTCCGCGGGACGTGCGGGCACGCACGAGTTCAACCAAATTCCAGTTCAAAAACTCATTTTTTTGCACCACCCCCTGCGCGCGGGTAGGACTTGTGGTAAAACATGTCATAAAGCTACAAATACAATGGGGTAGTAAAGGCTTTACCTTATAAACAACCACTCACTTTGTTCCCACACCAATGTGGGACAAAGTATTTGCCACCTTTTGAGACTTTCATTCACACACCCAAAACTTCCAACATACAAGTTCTAAACTTTTGCTACCAACTATTAACTACATGATCTTAAATGGCATATATAATAGTTTTTATTTTTATTTTTTTATATATGTGGAATCTTATTTATTTTCAAAGCATAACATATTTTTTATATTTTTTTTCTCTATGTGTGCTTTTCTTAAAAAAGCCCACACTTTTTTTGCGCCTAGGCTCCGAGCGAGGCCGATGCGCCTCGCCTGCGCCTTGCGTCTTTGACAACATAGTATGAAATTAAATTTTGTAAACATGTGAATACATGTATTTTAAGCCAATGGTGTAAAGCATGTATCATTTTGAGATGAATGCGTGATTTGAGGCACTTAAACCGCATTACGTTTCACATTTTACACTTTTGTCATGAAATATTGTAGTTCTTTATGAGAGGGCATTGGCGTGTTCATTAATTTGTTTTTATCTTAATTATCAATAAATAAAAAATGACATCCAACGTAAACTTTGTTGCAAACTTTGATGAGAGAGTAATAGCTTCATCATAAAGAGTTGGTAGTGGGCTATATAAGGCACATTGTAAAGAGTTCGTATTATTTTTTCTTTTCATTTTCATAGCATCAAGAAAGATGGCTTCTTCGAGTGAAAACATAGGTGAATCGTTTTTTCTTATCAACATTTTCTTTTTATCTTTAATTCTTTTTGCTAGTTTCTTGATATGGTATAGTGTGTGTTCTTTGCGGCTTCTTTTTCAATGTTTAAAGAAGTTATCGTTTGATCAAATTTGTTGGTTTGAAACTTTTGGAAGACACAATGGTCCTTCGTGTTTTTGTTTGATTGATTTTGTTCTCTTTTTGGTTCTAGGTATCAAGATCTGAAGAATCTATTTTTTTTAGTACAATGTTCTTCATAAATTTTTTATTCAGCTTGTTTATATATTTCTATAAACATCTGTAACCGAAAAGGACATTTTAAGGCTTAACACATAACGAACTGAGTTCTATAAAGTGAATTTCTTGAAGTAATCGAGGGTGTTCATACTTTTAATGTGTTTGAACTTTGAATTTAAATTCATGATTTTTTCTTGACGTGTAAGTGCGTAACTCTAAAGCAATATATGCAGGTCCCGAAAAAACTATGAACTATCTTGTTTTGTTTTGTTTTTCATTTACTACCACCATCTTAAATTAAAATCTTGTTTCTTCTTTTTTTTTATCACACCATAAATAAATAATTCATGAAATAACTATGAAATATATTGTCTTGGATTTTTCCGTTCATGGCCGTCATCTCTGATTAAAATTTCATTTTTGTTTCTTTTTGCTTCCGTCATCATAAACACAGAAATAAGTAAATAATTAATTTGCTATGCTAACACTATATTTTTTGTTTTAGTTTTAGGTAATGATCATGCGGATCTTCGTAATCAACTATGGCATGAATGCGCGGGCCTCACCATTAAAGTTCCTCAGATAGGTGAAAGGGTTTTCTATTTCCCTCAAGGCCACCATGAGCAGGTTTGTTTTTCTTTGTTGATTTGCACAATAATTTTTAGGAAAATTGGTTTTTAATAAACCAACCTTTGTCCCGTTGGTAAATAATAATCTTACCTACGTAATTGGTATACAATAATCCTACCTATCAACATGTTGGTACTCAATGAACTTCCGTTAATTTTTTTTTAACTGAAGTTAGTTTTTAAGTTTTATTTATTACACAAACAGTCCCTGTAGTTGTAATTTACTAGTTTTAACTATTTTAAAACTAGTAAATTACAGTCCCTTGAGGTTTTTTTGTTTTATAAAATAGTTAAAACTAGTAAATTACAACTACAGAGACTTTTTATGTAATAAATAAAACTTAAAAATTAACTTCAGTTAAAAAAAATTAACGGAAGTTCATTGAGTACCAACATGTTGATAGGTAGGATTATTGTATACCAATTACGTAGGTAAGATTATTATTTACCAACGGGACAAAGGTTGGTTTATTAAAAACCAATTTTCCTAATTTTTATATTTAACACATTTAATAGTTGGATTGAGTAATTATTCAATTTAATTGTAATCTTATAGTTCGAGTGTTTGACAACATTCAATACACTTTAATAGCTTGCACAACTTCTTATATATTTTTGTTTCTTAGTGTTTAGTTTTGTTTGTTAAGCAAAGTTAAAATGATTATTGAAATTGTTGAAATAACTTTGTCTAATGCTTATTATTTATTTATTATTATAGTTCAATTAGGAGTTATGGAAGTTTTGTTGAAAAAGAAAAGTCAAAATACATCTAAAGCACTTGTTACATTATACGTGCATGTTATTTTATCCGCCATTTGCTAATTGTTTTTGACCAACTTATTTTTTACTCCACCCAATTTTTACTACGGGTGTTCAAAAAGCTCGCAAGCTCCAAGCTTGCTCGAAAAAAGCTCGGTTGTAAACTAGTCGGCTCGGCTCGCTTGGATTTGTAAACGAGCCGAGCTCAAGGCCTGGCTCCGCTCGCGAGCCTACTCGAATCATTTTATTTTACATAGATTAATATCAACTTTAAATGTATTAAAATAAAAAGTATGTGGGAGGGGGTTGAAGTGTTAACATTTTAATTTTAAGTTTAATTAATTAGTAACATATTAAAATATGAGAAAATAAACAAAAACTTTACATGTAATACTTTTAATGTCTTTCAGCCTTTAAAACATTAGAAAATAAAAATAATACATATAGATGTATGCGTAATTTTTTTCTTGTTCTTATGTTATATTTTTTTTAAATAATACATATATTTTTTTCAAGCTCAACCTGCTCGGCGGCTCGTTTAAGTTCAAGCTCAACTTGGCTCGGCTCGATTACAGCCCTCATTTTTACCCAGCCCAATTTTTTGTCCCCATAAATAATATTTTTGGACCCGCCACTGATATGTAGTTATGTACAAGCTTCACTGAATTGTGTCAATAAATGGTTAAAACTTTTAATTATTACTCTTGATTTTTAATTTCTCTAAAAGTTACATAACTGAGAGAAATCCTGCTGTAATTGGAGTTCTGGAAATAATATGTTCTAATTATATATAAATTTTGTGCAGGAAGGAAGTAATTTCTATAAATTCCTTACTGAAGTGAATATAATTAACATTTTTAAAGGACCCACCTAGTTGTTGTTCTGCATCACATCAAATTACTTTATTATGCTATAATATGCTATTGAATAAACCTGTTGCTTTTATGAATGGCAAGGGCTGCAAACGAACCGAACGTGTTCGTGTTCGCTTGTTAAGGAAATATATATGTTCACTAACTGTTCATGAACACTTACCAACGAAATTTTATGTCCTTGTTCGTTAAGGAAATGAACGTGTTTGTTTCGTTTGTTAATTTTAGGTAACGAACGTTCATGAACATGAACATAAATGAACACAAACTAATGTTCATGAAAACAAACGAACACTTATGCATATTAAATATTTTATATTTCGGAATTTTGAAGTATTTAAATAAAATATAAAAACTAAAAACACTAATGAGCTATCGAACATAAACGAACACGTCACTGAACATTCACGAACATAAATGAATGATGTTCATGTTTGTTCATTTAACTAAATGAGTCTTCCCACTGAATGGTTCACGAACTGTTTGCTGAACGTTTGGTTCGTTTACAGAGCCCTTTGAATGCTATTGAATAAGCCTGTTGCTTTTATAATCTGCTAGATTGAGGCATGCATGGAGGATGAAGATGACATAACCATACATAACTATGATTTACCTCCAAAGATTCTTTTCAAGGTTATTAATGTTGAGCTAAAGGTATGTTTTGACTTTGACCAATGCATTGTATTTGACTAATCTTTGACTTTAGGTTTTTTAATCTTGTATATCTGGTAATATCTTCACCGGTCTTCTTATTTTCAGTTGTAACTTTTGCAGGCATATCCGGACTCAGATGAGGTGTATGCTAAGTTTCTGTTGCTTCCAGATGTAAGGCATTTACGTCACCCCGTATTTTTATTGAGTGAAGTACTTGGATGGTCTCTGTGGTTGACCAAAATTTTGGATTTGGTCCCTAGCTTTTGAAAAGTACACAAATGGTCCCTGTGGTTGACCAAATTTTTTGGATTTGGTCCCTAGCTTTCGAAAAGTACACGGATGGTCCTCGTGGTTTGCATTTTGTAACGCATTTAGTCCCCAACTTTTGTGAAAAATACATGGATGGTCCCTATGGTTTGCACTTTATAACGCATTTAGTCCCTAACTTGGACCTACCAAAACCTTTAGATTTGTTAGCAGGGGACTAAATGTGTTACAAAGTGCAAACCACAAGGACCATCCGTGTACTTTTGAAAAGCTAGTGACCAAATCCAAAATTTTGGTTAGCCACAAGGACCATCCGTGTACTTTACTATTTTATTTTGGAACATACTTTTGGATATATTTTTTTATTGTGGATTGACAATGTAATATGGATTATCTAGAGTGGAGAAGGTGATGGATCAACGGTTAGAAGTGTTCCTCAAAAGATTCCCGCAAGTTCTTTCCGGAAGATTCTGACCGTTTCAGATGCAAGCACACATGGGGGATGTGGCTTACCCAAGTTAGGTGTTGAAAAAACATTTCCACCTTTGGTATGGCTTAACGTCACATTTCCTTACTTTAATGGTTGTGACTATTACAACTCTATCTAGGGTTGTAAACGAACCGAACGTTCAGTGAACTGTTCGTGAACCGTTTGGCGGGAAGTTCGTTTATGTTCATTCGTTTAATAAATGAACAAACATGAACAAGAAATTTCGTTCGATAAGTTAAACAAATGAACATGAACAAAGGCCGCATTCATTCGTTTATGTTCGTGAACGTTTGGTAATGCGTTCATCTATGTTCGCTCATTTATGTTCATTTGTGTTTGTTCATTTAAAGTTTTTTTTAATTTATATTTTTCTTTTATTGGTTTTAGTTTTTAAAATTTGAAACCATAGTTATACTACACGCCTTCGCCAATATCCCTTGTTTGATCATTTCAATTTAAGTTTGTGTTAAAGCTTGACAAACTTCTTAGTTTGTGTGTTAATATGTTAAGTATTTATTTATTTTTTATGCATTCTTCATAATCTTTCTGATGAAAAATGCAGATTGTATTTTAAATGAATATATAACGTTTGTGTTCATTTATGTTAATGAACATTTGTTTGTGTTCGTTTGCGTTCATCTACATTTGGTAAGTTTTCATGAATAGTTCATGAACATGTTCCTTAATGAACGAACACGAACAAGAAATCAGTAAGCATTCGTGACCCGTTCATGAACGTGTTCGTTCGGTTCGTTTACAGCCCTAAGTTTGTCATAATACTTTAAATGACGTTAGTAATCTTTGAAGACCATGATCGTTCATTTTTTTAACGGATGTTTGCAGGATGCGAGTCAGGATCAAGCATCCCAACCTTTGGTGGCCAAGGATCTACATGGGGCAGAATGGCATTTCCAACATGTTTATCGTGGTAACGCCTTTTGTTATATAATTCATGTGAATAAAAAGCATTTTTTATATAATCCAATTATAATCTATGGTTTTTAATTGCATGTAATGTTCTAGAATCTAGAGTACCTTTCTAATAGGGGTGTGCATGGGTCGGTTTGGGTCGGTTTTTACTATTATCCATAACCATAACCGCTAGTTCGGTTATGGAGTTTTGGTAACCATAACCATAACCAAACTTTGGTTATGGTTAATCGGTTATGGTTCGGTTTTGGTTAATTTCGGTTAAGTAACCAAGCAAGGTTTGAAATAAATAGGGTTGTGCACGATTTGAACTTAGCTTGAGCCTATTTTATAAGATAACAAAGACTAAACTTTTTGGTTAAACTACCGATTTAGAGTTCTTTTTAATAAGGTAATTCTCAAACAAAACAATTATGGCCATAACACCTTAGTTCTTTATCAAAATAAATGATATCTATATCAAGATCATTTTGTTACTAACATACTTTTATCTTAGTAAAAACCCTCTATATGGTTTTGTAAAACACAAATCTATTATATAAAGTTAACATCACAACTTCGGTTCGGTTTCGGTTATATTCGGTTAACCAAAGCTTCATAACCATAACCATAACCGATTGAGCGGTTATACAAAGTTTCATAACCATAACCATTGGTTATCGGTTATTAGTGGTTCGGTTATGTCGGTTATGGTTCGGTTATCGGTTATGGTGGTTAATTTGCTCACCCCTACTTTCTAATGAGCTTGGTTTTAAAAAGCGCGAGGCGCACACCCTTGGGCTTTTTCGCTTAGCACCTAGAGTGATTACAAGAAGCGCCAAAAAGGCGCTCTTTTTTGGGATTTTTCTGGGCTTTTTTGGCCTGAGGCACACGCCTCTCGTACCCGAGGCGTTTTTATGCATCTAACTGTTGTACCTTGGGTTTTATTGACTTGTACATGTAGCTAAAATCATACGAAAACCTTACTTATATCTATATTTTGGATAGGGAAAGCTAAAAACCTATGAGATATATAAAAATATATATAATTAGCTTGCGCCTCGGGTACGTAAAGCCCGCCGCTTCGCGCCTCGGTTTTAGACCAAGTCGCTTTTGTGCGCCTCTCGCTTTTTAAACCAAGCTAAGGAGAGATGTTCAGGACTTGTAACTTCAAGCCTAAATGCTTCCAAAATTGAATACCGTTTCTGTTTGCAAGTACAGGCAATCCAAAGAGACATATGCTAGTGAATGGTTGGAATAAATTCGCAAGTACAAAAAGGCTTAAAGCGGGGGACACTTGCATCTTCATGAGAGGAGTGTAAGTGTGTGTTTCTACTAAAAAAGGTCTTTGTTTTCATAAAACGTTTGACCATTTATTTCCTTGTGGCAGAGAGCGAAACGAAATTTATATCGGCATTCAACGAGCTGTTAGTATGCAAAAAGCATCTAAAGATTTAACGGGATCTGCTATGCGACGTGGCGTACTAGTTGATGCCTCAGTTTCCATGACCACAAAAACTTACTTCCCCGTAATCTATCATCCTAGGTAACCTTCTCTAACCTGACACCATTTCACTTTTCTCAGTGAAATGCAAATGGTTAAAATACACGGATGGTCCCAGTGGTTTACCAAAATATTGAATTTCGTCCCTAGCTTTCCAAAAGTACACGAATAGTCCCTATGGTTTGCACTTTGTAACACATTTAGTCCCCAACTTTGCCAAAAGTACATGGATGGCCCCTGTGGTTTGATTTTGTAACGCATATAGCCCCTAACTTGGACCTACCGAAACCTTTAGCTTTATTGGCTGGGGACTAATTGCGTTACAAAGTGCCAACAACAGGGACCATCTGTGTACTTCTGAAAGGCTAGGGACCAAATCCAAAATTTTTGTATACCAGAGGAACCATCCGTGTACTTTGCTCCAAATGGTTAATTGGTTATTAAATCTATGGATTTACTGCAGGATGTGTTGTTCTGCTTTTATAGTTCCGTTTGATGTTGTCATGGAAGCACTAAACGTCAACTATTCTGCTGGAATGCGTTTTGAAACGCTTGATGACCCTGAAGATATGTCGAGAAAGTTGGTACTTCTTGCTTCAAGTATGGGGGTCAAACGGGTTGTAGGTGACAAATCAAAACAATATTGTTACAAAAAAGATAATAATATGAAGGATTAATTTCATATATACCCTTACAAACTTGAAAATTTTCATATATACCCAACATAAACGAAAAATATCATATACGCCCTTACAAAATAGTTAAAATATCAAATATACCCAATTTATTAAAAACAATTTAACAAATAATCATTTTACACTTATTTTTTTAACTTCCAAGTTTTCATATATGCTCATCTTTTAACTTCATATTTTTATATATCACATTTTAAGCTTAAATTTACTTTTACCTATTTTTGTTTTTATTTATTTTTTCTGTAAACAATAGTAATCTCCATATATATAATATTTAAACTAAATAAATTAAGCTAGAAAAGAGTAAATATAATATTTGAAGTTGAATGTCATATATGAGATTTCAAAGTTATAGAAAAATAAGGGTAAAATTGTCTTTTATTAAATTGTTTTTAATAAATTCGGTGTATATGATATTTCAACTACTTTGTAAGGGTATATATGATATTTATAATTTGCAAGGGTATATATGATATTTTACAAGGTTGTAGGGGTGTATATGAAATTGCCCCTAATCTGAATCCTTGAAATAAAAAAAATGCAAACAAAATTGAGTTTGGGCAATTCTCAACTATTCAACCCATTTGACGTGTTTCCATTTATAGACCCCTTTAGAATAGATGGATGAAAATTCGAAATTGCCAACTCTTAACTGTGAGAATATTATTTACCATTTTTTTACTGTTTAACAAACTAAAGTGAATACTGTCACCAGATTTTCAGGGATAATAACTGCAAAGGAAGATATTGATCCTGCTAGGTGGCCAAATTCTGAATGGCGATGCCTTAAGGTAATTCATTGTTCTAATCAGATTTGAGTATTAATGAAATATGTTTCAATTGTTGAAGATTGATTCACAATTTTAAACCCGTAGTTGTCAATAGCGCTTGGAGCGCCCGCTATGGCGAATAGCGTAGCGTATAGGTGAAGGGTTGCTACAAACCCTATAGCGATTAATAGCGGATGTTTTTATTTATTTTAATTTATTTAGATGATTAGTGATAGCGTATTTTAGCTATTTTAATGTATTTTTAGCACTTCTATACATAATTGGTGTGTTAAATATAGTTTTTAATTTTTACATATTTCTACCCTTTATCGCTAAACATGAAATAGTGGCCGCTAATTCGTTGCAATCGCTACGTAGCATATAGGTAGCCTGTCGCAATCGTCCACTATTCACTATTGACAACTATGTTTAAACCGCAGTATATTAATTTCATATCTTTTTGGAGTTCTTATTAGAAGTATCTAAATCTTCGTGATGCTAATATCTTATGAAAATAGAATCAGAGAATTAAATGTAAAAGTTCTACATGTTCCATATTACTTAAAAGTCAGTAACGCATAATAACTGGTATATGTAATTTTATTTTAAAAATCTTGCAGGTTCAATGGGATGTCGCACCATCCAGTCATCTGGCTCCTCGTAGAGTTTGCCCGTGGGACATTCAACCTCGAGCTTTAGATGTGCCACATATGCCATCGTCTATTTCCGTTGACCGAAAGCGGTCGATGCCTTTTGAGCCCGTGATCCGTAGTAACCCACTGTCTAGAACCAATGGTTAGCATTCCTACTTGTCACAAAGAACAAAATAGTTCTTTGTTATAAAACCACCTTTCATATTCTGTTCTATACAATACTCTAATAAAACGTTGCGACAGAAAATAATCAATCGGGTGGTTCACTAAGTCTAGCGTTGACTCTTTCCGTTGGCGACATTGGTAGTTCCTCGTGCCAGAATAAGACAAACTTGGCTGAAGATGTAAAGGTATTGTTACTCTGCTTGTTAATATTGTTATATAATTTGTGAATTTTGTCATTGCTTTTGGATGGATCCGTCAACTCCATCAACCTAACCTGTTTGCACCCATTGACCGACCCGTCCATTTGGCAATCTCTATGCATTAGGTGGGCCAAGATAAGTCTGTGAATCAAACCAAGGTTTCCAACAAGTCAAAGGGGAAAGAGGTTTGTGGAGGGAACCAGAACGCCTAGCCGCTATCCAACCCGATTGGCTGCTTTTCTGCATCGAGGCTTCTTTCTATTTATAAAGTAGTGAACTTCTGTTTTATGGTTTGTAATAAAATGGCTCATGGACCATGGCTTGGAGAATGCTTTTGATGGATTTTTAAACGACTGGTCTTTGTTTTCTTGGAAGTTTGTTCATTCTTGTTTTGTTGATATTTTATGACTCAGTTCATCAAAAACATGTTGACCGTGTGCAAGATGTGTGCGCGCATGGGCAAACCCGATCGTTTCCCCTTCTAGAACTGGTTTCAATCGAATAGTTTGGGCAAAACCAGCTTTGACTTTCTTTGGCTGAACCGGACCAGGGTTCAACTCAAACTGGTTTGGGCTCGTATACCGATTTTTAGTATAATTAACACTACGAAGCAAAAAACAGAGGGGGGGACCCACCTACACATTTTTCACGCGGAATACATTTTGCATGATCTTATTGGTTAGTAGGGTATCTGTGATTTTATTGGTTAGCATGGGCGCAACATAGTGGGAGCGAGAGGGGGTGGCCAACGCCCCGAACTTTTCGCTCAGTAGTGGAGAGTATGTAGTTTTCGTATATAAATTTTTGGGTATATACGTTTTCGACCCCCCGGTTTTATAGAAATTTTTAGGTCCGGTGACTTCCGTCTCTCGGTCGGAAATCTCAAGCTTCGCCACTGTAATGGTTGGTATGGTTTTGTTACTGATCAAAGGATAAATTTCCTAAACTTCCATGGGAGGTAAGGATTACGTAGGCAATAGGGTTGTTACGATGGCTTTGTAGCTTGCTAGTTTTCATGTTCAAATCTCTGATCTCTCCTCTGTATGGCCTTTTTTGTTCATTCTATGAATCAAGCCCACTCTTCGAGCTTCTTAGTGGGCTAGATTAATTTGTGTAACAGAACCTCTTTTTAGGTGTTAAATCCTCCCTATTTATACCCAACTCACTTTGTTTAAAACTACTAAAATTACCCGCGTGCTGCGCGGGAATTCAATCAACATCGATACAATACCGGCACTTGGTCTAACAACCGAAGAAGAAAACCCAAAAAGTAAACTTTATTAAAATCTAGAAGCTGTGTGATAAGTTTATTAAAGTATAAGGTGTAAGAATGTAAAATAGTAAAAGAAAAAGAAAAGAAACAAATTAAGTAAAGTGCAGGCGGTGTATAAGTTAATAAATATTAAAAGCTGAAGGGAGAAAATTAAAAGGTTAGGGCTGTGATTTCTCACCCCTAATATATACTAGTGGATTTCTCACCGCGCTTCGCTGTGGGAATCTGGTCGGTATCAGTTCGTTTACACATCAAGATTAGGGGTGTGATTTTTTGACACGACACGAATCTAACATGAAAATTCGTTGGTTTTTTCTAAAAAATTTCACAATATAATAAAACACGAAACCAAGTAATCATGCGTAAAAGCACGCGATTTCATAAAAGTTCACATAATGCACGTAAGTATCAGATGACATATAATTCACAATATTTATATTTATATAATTATTCCGGAATTATAATTTCACTTAATCACCAACGTTCGGGAACAAACTCGTGTGTGATTCGGTAATTCTCCGAATTACCGTTATGTGAGTGTTTGTGTAATAACTAACACACTTAATTAATCCTAATCAAGTGTAATGCATAAGTGAATGTTCAAGATAATGATTGAGATAACGGAGTTGTGTTAACCGTGTTAACGTGAATTATCGGGTGTCACAGTGTGTATATATATAAATGTGTGTGTATATGTATAATATATTATAATTATAATCATTTTTATTGTTTTTTATATAATGGTAAAAAATAAATAGCTAAATTGTCAAAATCGTCCCTGAGTTAACGATACACTTTATTTGGGCTTGTGATTTGAATTAAAATGGCAACAAAATTAAAACTTCAAATGTCCATATACAAAAAAAAAAGTTATTTTGGATGTAAAAAGCAAATCAGACCAAACATCGGGGATGATTTTGGAAATTTACTCTAAATATAATATAAATAAGTTCATAAAAATCTGTTTTTGTTAAGGTTTAATTAAAAAAGAGTAAACTGTCATTTTGGTCCCTGTGGTTTGGGCACTTTTGTCATTTTAGTCCAAATCTCAAACTTTTTACATCTGGGTCCCTGTGGTTTGCATTTTGTTGCCATTTTAGTCCAAAATCCAAAAACCCCATTTTTTTACTGTTGAAAGCTACCTATTTTGTCCTTTAGTGCAGGGGCATTTTGGTCATTTTTTAAATTGAAAACTGATTATTTTTTTTAGCTCTCTCTCTCTCTTATTAAAACCCAGATTATCAGCTCTCTCTCTCTCTCTCTCTTATTAAAACCCAGATCAAATAATCAGCTCTCTCTCTTCTCTCTCTCTCTATAGCACCACCACCACCGCCATCAGCTCTCTTCTCTCTCTCTCTATAGCACCACCACCACCGCCATCTGCTCTCTCTCTAAAATACCACCACCACCCCCACCACCGCATCATCCCCACCACCACCACCATCCCACTGCCGCCAACACCACCCACAAACTTAAAAAACAAACCCACAAACAAAATCAAATCTTGATCAAAACCCAATAACCTCATCCAAATTACAAACAAGCCCACTAAATCAAATCGAAATCAGATCAACTATCAATACCGATTTCAAAACAAAAGAAAAAAAAATGAAAAGTTCACCTGCACTAAGCACCTACACTACCGTTCCACCGCCACCTGACCACCGCCGCTGCTCTCTCTCTTCGTCAATCTCTCACCGCCACTAAATCAAATCGGCTCCCTCTTCTCCCACCGCTCTCTCTCTCCTCGTACCTGACCACCGCCACTAAATCAAATCAGCTCCCCCTTCTCCCACCGCTCTCTCTCCTCGTACCTGACCACCGCCACCTGACCACCGCCACTAAATCAAATCGGCTCCCCCTTCTCCCACCGCTCTCTCTCTCCTCGTACTCTCTCTCTCTCTCTCTTCGTCAATCTCTTTCTCTCTACTCGTCTCTCTCTTCTTTGATCTCCCAACCGACACCACCCACCACAGTTGGATGGTGGTTGTTGGGGTTTTGAGAGGATCGTGGTGTTGGTGGTTGTCCAGAGGTGGCGGCGTGGTGGTGGTCGGAGACGGTTAGGGGTGAGCAAGTTTAGGTCCGGACCGAAAATAACCGAGAACCGAACCGAAAAAAACCGAGACCGAACCGAACCCAAGTACTTAGGTATTTAGATCGGTTCCAATTTTTCATATAAAATAGGGTCGGGTCGATTCTCGGTTCTTTTCATGGTGAAACCCGACTTGGACCTATGGATCGGAACCGACCCTATATTTAGGGTAGTGAATCGGTTCTGTATTTTATGTTTAATCGGTTCTCGGGTCGGGTCGGGTCGGGTAATGGTCGGGTCGGGTCGGGTTTGTCCTTTTGCTCACCCCTAGAGACGGTAGGAAAGTGGAGGTGGTGATGAATTTGGGGGTTAGGGTTTTGGAAAGTGGAGGGGGGAGAGTTTATGAGAGAGAGAGAGACCTTGTGCAGTGTAACATAGCAGGGTCATTAATAGTGTTTATGTTTATAATAAATCTAAAATGACCAAAATGCCCATGAGGGTAAAGACAAAATAGCAGGGTCATTAATGGGAAATCTGGTCAAATTTGAAATTTGGACCAAAATGGCAACAAAATGCAAACCACAAGGACCCAGATGTAAAAAGTTTGAGATTTGGACTAAAATGGCAAAAGTGCCCAAACCACAGGGACCAAAATGGCAGTTTACTCATTAAAAAATATCATCACTATTATATTTTATATATTATATATTATAAGTTAAAGATATATTTGAAGCAGGCGCAAATTTTGTGTGAAGGTTAGGCAGATCTCATCTAACCAAAAATAGTCAACTTAAATATATATTTAAATTATTGGTCAACTTAAAGATATATTTGAAGTAAAAGCGGATGTTAAGGCAAGAATTTTAAAATAAACAATGTCGTTATTCTATGATATTAACCCATTTAAAAAATAATAATAACAAATCAATTTTGATTAAGAACTATTTTTTAGGAATGCTATAATATTAACACATTTCATTCTTTGAAATTATTATTCCATATATAAATTAGTAAGTTTTTTGTGCATTAGCACTTGTAACTTGTGCTTAGAGAGTTTTCCAAAAAAAAAAAAAAACGTACTTTCCCACTTTCAACCCAAAAGTTTTATCTTTTACGTTTTAACCCCTTTTAATTTTTTTTACTTTTAACTCAAAGTTTTCCACCTTTTATAATTTAACACAACACTTTGTTATTTACAACTTTGGTCCCCCATACTTTTTATCTTTCACAAGTTTTTCGTTTTACGTTTCGTTCTAAATTTTGCGAGTTAACATGTCGTAGCGTGCATGTGAGGTTCAACGTTTTTGCTCTATTTTTTCATATTTGACTGACCCATCGCAACGCATCCATTTTTCCTCTTTTGAAAAGTTCGCCGCAACGGGCGGGTCGTAGATCAACTAAGTTATTATTTTCTACGTTTTACGTTTCTGCTTAATTTCTTCGCATTAAGACACTGTAACGGGTGTGCGTGGTTCAACGATTTTAGTCTACTTTTCGTTCTGTGTAATTTTTACCATTTTATCTATTTTATTTTTACGATGTTGAGAGTCGATGTCGTTGTGGCATTGGTGCTACTTGGCACGGTTTTACGAACGTTTTTAACCTGTTAAATTTCTTACTAATATTTTCTTTCGGTTTACCCCTATTCTTCCTTTACTTAAAAACTATTTTTATGTGCATATTTTATGTACGGGTGTGTATAAATATGATCTGTTCTATATTCCAACGTAAACTTTTTTTATAGACGAGTCAGGTCAAATATATTACGTTTTCGTTTAAAGAAACCATTTTTACGTGCATATTTTTACGTACGTTTTGGTATAAATTCAAGTTGTTCTACGTTTTAATGTAAACTTTTTTGGGAAATGATTTAGGTCAAATATAATATGTTTTCGTGTTTATTTTATGTATGTTTCGTAAAGTTTGTTTCGAACCGAGTGGAGTTGAATTATGGTTTCTTTTTCTCCCTTTTTCCAAAAGCTTTAATTTATCCCTTTCGATTACATGTGCATATTTTCCTTCATACATGTTACGTTTTCTATGTATGAGTTGGGTCACATATAATACGTTATGATTGTTCGATATGAATTCCATTTACTTTACATTTGATCCAATCACAATGTTTATACAGGTTACACTGAGTTCAACTGGATACGTCGAAATGTGTGTTTTCATATGGTTAATGCATCATATAACGTTTGGACTAATCCATTCAATATTTACGATGTACCCGCACCGCAACGCGGGCGGGTCTTAACCCTAGTTTATTAAAATTAGGATAGGATGAATAATACAAGAAATGCTAAGAATATGACATCTTTATCTAAAGAAGAAAATAATAAAGACAAAGAAAAAAACTAATATAAGTTACTTTTTATCATACCAACATAATAAAGATAAAGAAAAAAACTAATAATAAGTTACTTTTTATCATAAAAATTAGTTTTACTATATTTAACCAAGGCAGAACCCCCATGTACCATATTCCTTATTTTTGAAGGCAAATTAAGATCCCAGAATTAAGTCAATTACTAACTTTATTTTGCACCCCAATACCTTCCATTTGACACAAAAAAACACCCCATAAGGGGCTAAATGTCCTATAAGTGTCCCTTAAAGACATAACCCACCCCCACCCTTCCCTTCCCTTCCCTACCCTATCTTATAAATGATAAGATTCTAATTTCATCAACACAACATTATTATACTTCAAAAAAGCAAGAGTGTGCATGTTTAACCCTACACTCAACTTAATTTATGCCAATTTTTTCTAGTGGTTAAGGAGTATTTTGGCATTTAGCTTTATATATAGGTGGTTAAATTTTAATTTTTAATAAGTCTGGTGTCATTAGGGTATCCAACCTTTTCTAAATTTATATACCATGAGTTTGTCGTTAGTAATATTAATTAATTTATGGATATGAATGATTAATTTATATATTACCAAAACTATACATTTTACAACAATGATTGATTTTGAATATATTATTAGGAATGTTTAATGTATACATGAATTTAATAACACATGTGTAAGTCGAATTTTACTTGTAGTCATTCTTTTAGAAAATCATACATATGACCCCAACTTATTGCTCGGTATTGCAAATGATGTCAGTTCAACTAGTTGATGCACCCGGGTTTTTACCCATGGTACCCAAGTTCGATCCCCACTTGAGGCGGTTTATTCCTCTCTGTGGCGGCTCTCAACTCGTCAAGCCTTGATCCAAGGCGAGGTACCTGTGGGGTTTTTTCCCTGGACGCCGGTCACACTCTGATGCCAGCTGGGCCACGGTTAAGACACTCACATCTGGCCGGAGAGAGGCGACGGGCCACCCCGATGGGGGAGGGGGGGTGTGGGGTGTCTCCCACCCAAAAAATTGTAACACCTTGCCGTTAAAAAAAAAATAGATATGGTCATTTTCAACAATTGAACTGATTTTTAATGCCACTTATTAAAAATACTAAATATTTTACGATTGAGCAAATCTTTAGAAACCATATATGTAATCTCTAAAAAAAAAGATATCCAAAAGTAAAATTTTGACTCACGACATGAACAATATGTAATTTACTCATTACTCAGTTATTTAATAAAAAAAAATAAATAAACTTCACAAGATGCTTCACTGACTAATTTCAACAGGCTAGACTTTAACTCGATTGCTAACTTCAACATTATAATTAGATGCTTCATTGAGTAATCTCACTCACAGCTTTTGCAACAAAAAAAAAGGTTATCATAAAAATGTATAAATAAAGAATCCAAATGCATCCTAAATTTCTAATCTATATACCTATGCCATTATCACATTTTTTACTTATTTTAATCTTACGTAAATTACGAATTATAATCTATTTTATTCAAACAACTATGTCACTAAAACTATCTTTTAGTGTTGAGTTATAATATAAAAGGGTTTAAAAATAAGAAGTGTAAGAAGCCAATATAGAATGATAAGTGTGTAAAAAAATTAAGGGAGAAAGGTAATTACGTCAAAGAGAATAAAAAAATTATGCACATGCAAGTCACATGTTATTTTCCTTTTAATCTTTAAACGTCCATAACTTTTTTATATGTCATTTTTTTAAATTATACCATAAAAGCGAACGTCTTTTTATCTTTAATATGATTATTACTATGTTGTTGTACTTTAAAATAATTTCAAAAACTCAGTCACGTATTACACAATGGACATTACGTAAAACACAATGAGAAAACCCAGTTGTTTATTACACAATGGACATAATGTAAAACACAATGAATATCAAACTAAAAGATAATGAAAAGTAGACAAAAAACACAATCGATGACAACAGATAAAAGATACACTGGACAACAGGATAAACACAATAGACATAATGTAAACACAATGAGTATCAAACTAAAAACACAATGGAAAGTAGACTAAACACAATTGATGACAACAGATAAAAAACACAAAGGACAACAGACTAAAACACAATGAACAACAAATTAAAACACAATGGACAACAAAACAAAAACAAAATGAACAACAGATTAAAACACAATGGACAACAAAACAAAAACAAAATAAACAACCGATTAAAACACAATGAATAACAGAATAAACATAATGACCAGAACCTACTACACAATGTATAGAAAACCCAAATATAACACCATACACATTGTGTTATAGGTCCTAATCTAGGGGCTATTTGTTTACCTCTTAATGAGGCTTTTAATGGTTCAGACCTGTTACTGGTTCAGCACTTAATGGTTCAGACTGTTTGTTTCACGAGCAGATGTCTGAATGGTTCAGACATTTGCCTCTGAATTGTTAAGATTTATACAAAGTCTAAATGGTTAAAACATCTAATCTGAATTGGTCAGACATTTGCCTCTGAACGGCTAAGCATTATACAGGCTCTTAATGGTTCAGACCTCTTACTGATTCAACACTTAATGGTTCAGACCTCTTACTGATTCAGCTCTTAATGGTTCAGACCTCTTACTGGTTCAGCACTTAACCATTCAGATGTTGCCAAACAGCCCCTCACAACCTTTCAAATTTAAAATCAATGGACTAAAATCCTTCTTACCCTTCTTATTTATGTTGTCTTTTGTATTTGATCCTAATCCTTACACTCATATAACCCTCATTATATTCACTTACAATTCACTAAGTGTGCTTTTGTGTCGTTTCAAGTTGGTAAGAGGTTGATAGAGAACTAAAGGGGGAGTTGAGCTTATCACTTCATTATATAATATTTTTGCCAATCTACTTAATCATGTGTTACGAAATTAAAACTTGCTTATGGCCTAGTGTTATTGGTAATTGTTACTCACAAATTTGATGTGTAAGATTTAAATACATAGTCTCTTAAAAATAGAAAGTCATAGAAAGAGTATCAAACGGACTTCGATTGCACTCATTCTAGCAGAATTGGAACCGTCTTGTTGATCTCTATGATCTTAGATTTTAGGTTTTCATTTTTTGATTTTTAGCTTGTAGATTTTAGTTTTTTTTTTGTTTATATCATTGTGTCTTTTTATCTAGCATTGTGTCTTTTTCTTATTTTCGTCATTGTGTCTTTTTTTGCGATTCATTGTGTCTTTTTTTCCTCGACATTGTGTTATATTTCTCGGCATCCTGTTATATTTTGCGATCCATTATGTTATATTTTGCCGTAGATTGTGCCTTTGTACACTTCCTAGATTTAGAAGACTTTGTATGATAGTTTTACCTAAAACATAATATGGGTTTAGATCCTTATAAATATGGATTAATTAGGAGGTATATAATATAAAATGCTATTATAAAGAGTGAAATTAAAGCTTACACGCCCTTTCTATAAAGAAACTTGTATTTGAAAGGACCAAATAAATACATACGAGATTATTTTTCACCTAAACTTCATACCTGTGTTTTTTTTTTTTTGCTAAATTCTTTAATTAAGCAATAATAATTTATTAGATAAAGGCAAATTGGAAAATAATAATCTCATCTTTATGAAATTGGCCGATAATAATCCCAAGTCAGTTATTAGCAATAATAATCCGACCTCATCCAATTTTTTTGTAAAATAGTCCGCCGTTAAAATAGCTTAACGGAGTTAAGTTTTTTTTTTTCCGAATTACAAACCGATGTTTTACGGATTTTGATCAGAACGAGGATACGAGTCGATTGATGTAAAACTTACCTCAAAATACTGTCCCCAACCCACGAAAACGGTGCTTCAATTCGGGTGTTTAACTTCCAATTAACAAAATTCAAGCCATTTCGAACACAATTTCGAGGTAAGTTTTACATCAATCGACTCGTATCCTCGTTCTGATCAAAAGCCCCAAAACATCGGTTTGTAATTTGGGAAAAAACTTAACTCCGTTAAGCTTATTTTAACGGCGGTCTATTTTACAAAAAAGTTGAACGAGGTCGGATTATTATCGACTAATAACTAACTTGGGATTATTATCGGCCAATTTCAGAAAAATGGAATTATTATTTTCCAATTTGCCTTAGATAAATAACTTATTATTATGTAAACAAACATTAACCAAAGGGTTGTAGCTTAGGGTTACCAAGTTATAATAGAATGTGTTACTTTCTTCTTGTGAAGTTGGGGCTTAGTCTTATAGTGGATTAAAGTTGTAGGATTAGTGGTTGTGTGATTTATAAGTATAAAAATGTAAATGAACATCAACCATGCTTTAATGTATTTTAATGCTATATAGGTTTTCTCAATGCTCAACACACACCCTAAAATTTACTCCTAAAATTTGTCTATCTATGTGAGACTTGAATCAACGCCACTTTGGTGAGAATAAACATCCGGTGTCACTAGGCTAAGAGGGCATCTGCAGAGGTATGGTATTGGACCCGACTCAAACGATCGGTCATTTCCGTTATTGCATTTTATTATGTTATTTATTATTGTGTACTAATCCGCGAAGCCTAGCGATGTAGTTTATACTACAATAGGTTGTGGGCTTGTAGGACAACCCCTAACTGGGCTTGGCCCATTGAGGTTAGGGTTGCACATGTCTCATATATAAGGATGTCTTCACCTCATTATTAGGGCATGAGATATGGGGCAAACACACTTTTTGTAGCTGGAAAAAAAGGAATTCTTTCCCTACCAGCCGTTTCTACATCTCACTTTTCTCTCTTCTTTTTTGCAGATCTGGATTTCGAAGAGAAGGAAGCAAAGTGTGATTCTACATCCTCTCAGAGAAAGCGGTTCTAATCACCCCGATGGTAATCACACCTCGTTTCTCTCTTCTCGATTTCGCATCTCGTTCTTCATACATGCTTTTCGGGGTTCAAACTTCCGGATCTGTTTTATTAGAGTTCAAAAAAGAAAGTTTCATAGATCTATTCTATCGATGGTCAAGAAACCAGATTTATGTTTTTGATACACAACTACATATTTCAGATCTGAGTCTAGTCTCGTCTTTCTCTATTGCAATTTATTTAGAATCTTGTGTTATCCTTATCCCAAAATCACACATACTACAAAAAGTGTGGTGGGTTTTATTTTGTAGGTGGCGTCTTGGGACGAGTGGAGAAGGCTTAGTATAAATGTTTTATTATGACCTGTCTTTAAGTTTTCTTGACACTGTGTTTTTTGCCTTCTCAGTTTTTTTGCTGGAAACTGTTGTTTTGTGATCAATATATTCCGTTTGCCATTAATTTTTTTTTTTTGATATCATATAGTTTATATTTGTTATTACAAAAAAAAAATATGTCCAATCAAAACTTATGGATCTGCTAGTTGGCAAACGATTTGCTTACATTTGAAGTTATTACTATAAAATTATATTGTTAAAATGTGATTTACTTTTCAATGATTTTATGAATTAACTTGAATTACAAAAAGCCAAATTATGGGGTCCAAGTGACAATAGACATTACTCATGAGTCATGGACTAGTGGGTCGTAGTCTCACTACTCCGCTCCTCAATTTGTAGGGTCTTCCCAAAATGCACATTTGTTTTCACACATTTAAAAAAATCCAATTAATTAAACTCTAATATATAATATACACACACATATTTATATATTCTGATTAGAGTAAAGTAAACGATGGTCCATGTGGTATATCAGAATTTCAGTTTTGTTCCAAGTTTTTCAAAAATACACAAATAGTCCATGTGGTTTGCACTTTATAACACATTTAGTACTCAGCCAACAAATCTAAAGGTTTTAGCATGTCCAAGTAGGCGGCGATCGCTAGTTCGATCCTTGAACTGAGCGGGTTTTACTTCACCGGACTGTCGTGCCTTCGGGCGAGTGATCACGGGTTCGGCCCTAGGTGAGGGTTATCCCCGGTTTAGAAGGCGAGTGTATTCCGATGTGGTGAATTTTGCCAGTAGCCCATTTGGAGGATTCGTTGGCCGTTCAAGAAAATGTTGATCAGTTCTGTTTAAACATAATGGAAAACATGAAAACATACCTTTGATTGCATCAGCACAGTCCAGCAGAGAATCCAGATGTAGATGTAGCAATAAGGTTTGACATGATTGTCGGCTTGGTTTGGTTCCTCCTTAGGGTGCAATCTAATGATGGTGATTATGAAAACCGAATAAGGGAGTTCGGTTATGGAGATGGAGGTCGATATTGATGTTATGATTATTAGGTTATGTGTCTAACCCCAGAACCTCTCCATGAGTCTTCTTATATATGCACCCAAGAGGAAACCCTAATTAGTTAATAAGGGTAATTAGGCCCATCAACAATTACCAACTAATTATTTAATAGGATTGTTATATATTTTGATCCATATAATGTAAATGATTATAATGGCTACTAGATTAAATATAACATAAAATATATTTAATCTTACATTTTCCCACTTAGCCGAGTAATCATTTACTATGAGTATTAGATAAGCCTGATCAGGAGTTAACACTCATTTTAGCCTTAAACAAGTACTATGACAGAGAAATACAGCCGTTGAATCATTATGCGACTCAGGACCCCCATTAGTCATACTATAGCCTTAATTTAAAACCTAATCGTCATGATCAAAATATGCATAAGCCCTTTGTTTGATTTGTAATTTTATTTGTCTATATGCCATTATGTCGACTTGACATATTCTTAGAGACATACAAAATCAAACTGATGAGGAAAATTAACTAATACTTAGTCATTCATAGTACGATATGCAATTTGCGCACGGCCATTAATTAATACCCGTCTATGAGCTCTCTTAATAAGACTTATGGGTAATAGCCCTTCAGTTATAGGATCCTTAAGCATATTGTGACACCTGTGCCTCCACGGCTATCAAACAAATACCAAACCAATGAAATATTGTATTTCATATATGGGATTTGTATAAATATGTGTATCCTTTGCACATATCAATTCTTGTTCGATTTCAAGCTTTAAATCGCTTTCTAGAAGGTTATACGCGCACTGATGCGTAAATATAACCAGTTTAATGCAAAAAATGCTCCGGAATAGTGAAATAGGCTTAACATATCTTAAATAACCTTTACATAACTTAGAAATAAGTTTTGAAGGCTTTGGTATGGCAAAATCAAGTTAAAAAGCTTACAGGGACTAAAGTTGACAAACTGCGAAAGTATGCCAATTTGAACTGTAACAGACATTCCGGAACATGACCATAAGTTAAACATACCATAAATATCCTTTACATAGCTTATAAATAGGCTTTGAAGGGTTCGGTGTGCTAAAATAAACTTTTGGGTCATTCAGGGACTAAAAGCGTCAAAAAGTGCACAAGTTTGCTCTTTCGCGCATAACTTACGTTCTGAATACATTCGGACATCCAAAAATTTATGTAAGCATTATAATATTATGCTTTAGTCTTTGGCTTGTCAAAATTCCATTCGTCGCGCATTTTGGACCGTTTTTGCGTTCGTTACGACCTCCGTCGTAATTAACCGAACAATGCAACCGTACGGCCAAACGAACCGACATCCGACATATTTTTTAGCACATTTTAAGTTCCCTATACTTTAACTTCATTTTAGAGCTTTGAAATGGGGTTAACGGGCCTTAAACGTGTCGGAAATGGCTTTAATGCATGACAGGGACTAAAACTGTAATTTTGCCAAAGTTGATGGCTTACGTACCGTAAGCCATCACCCTTACGGTCCGTAAGGATTCCCCAGACAGCAGAATATGCAGAAACATTGAACCTGGCCTTTCCACCTTTTGCACTTGCCTCTTCATGATAATGAGGGGCCAATTGTGGTGTTCCACAGAAATTTCAACAAATGTATGGATGAGATTGAAGCACGTTATTCGATAAACGATCCTAACGGTTCTACCACATCTATAAATACCCAACCCTTCATTTGCAAAAACCCACACCTTTGAAATCTGAACTTGCTCTCTAAGTTGTTGTGTTTAACACTTCATACCTGAGAGTGTTCGGATTCAAACCTTCCGTTCTTGGACCCTTTGTAAGTGTTCCTTCGTTCTTTTATTGTTTTAGCGTTAAAGTCAAACTTTGTTTGACTTTCTGCATTGACCAGTTTATGGTCAATGCGAAGTTCGTTTGAACTTCATAACGTGAGCGTAATCACGATGGTTATAGTCCCTAGTGACTATACCTACTGATTACCACGTTATCTAGGCTCAGTGACGAGTCGTAGTTTCGGCCAAAATGCGCATTTACGCGTATTTTGTAACCAAACTACTCTTGGGTATCAAAACCGTTTGTTTTGATACCAAACCTGTTTTCTAAACTTAGTTAAGCATGTTTTAACATGCTTAGCTCGTCACTTTTAGTTTAGTGCTTATATAGGGTCGTAAGGTAAGCGATCTAAACAATCGCTTATACTTTCGAACCCGACCCGTTTGGTCGATCATTAGGATCCGACCAAACACATTAGGTGACCATAGTTGTATAGGGAATAACCTTCCGAGGTTATACCTTATGGTCACAATGTTTAGTTAGTTGTATGATAGGTAGTATATATGCCTTAGGTAAATTACCAAAATGCCCTTTTTACGCCAAAATTCATTTTAAGCATATGTAACATAACTTTTGGTATCTAAACTGATTTGGTAACAATATTAGACATGTTAAGGCATATTTTACTTGTCATAGGACTAGTTGGGCGTTCCGAACGCATTTCACGCGAACGACGCATTAAAGTAGCATAAGCTACCTAAACGGGTCGAAATGGGTCGTAAGCACTTAGGTTAGGTTTCATTGTAGTATGTAGGCTTTGTTAAACCATATTACATGAGTTCTCATACTCGTTTGGTTTACGAACTCTCATTCTATCCGATCCTCCGATTTAGGTCCGGTATATTAATGTAGTTACCTATATTATGTACCGTTTGATTCCGTGATCTTCTAGCATTGCTTGGTGGTTATCCTAGGACTATTGAGAAATCTCAAGTGAGTACATAGACCCCTCTTTTACTGTTTTTCAAACATTTTGGGGTGAAACACATATGCCTAATTGTTACTTTCATGCTTTCCTGTTTTCACATCATATACTTGCTATGTTCATTAGTACATTTATGGTACATGATTTCATTGTGTTTTTGCTATGTATGCCCATTGTGTGCATACTTAGTACATCGTTTTACATTACATTTCATGCTATGTATGCCCATTGTGTGCATACTTAGTACATCGTTTTACATTACATTTCATGCTATGTATGCCCATTGTGTGCATACTTAGTACATTGTTTTACATTACATTTCATGCTATGTATGCCCATTGTGTGCATATTTAGTACATTGTTTTACATTACATTTTATGCTATGTATGTCCTTTGTGTGCATACTTAGTACATCGTTTTACATTACATTTCACGCTATGTATGCCCATTGTGCGCATATTTAGTACATTGCTTTACATTACATTTTATGCTATGTATGTCCATTGTGTGCATACTTAGTACATTTGTTATTCATCACATGCTTACATTTTGGTATGACATTTGGTTTGTTTAAATGGGACAATGTACATTCATTAACACCGATCATGCCGCTCGGTAGTAGGTAGTGGTACCATAGGACTTGACAACTCCCATTCCTGAAATCCCGGGTTTGTTTGGACGTAAGGAATGACCGAATCCGAATACATTTCTAGGTGGACCTTAGACATTGTGCTAGGGTTTATTCTACAGTCGCAAGGCTTGGATGTATGAATTTTCACAATACCGCATAGATGTTTATATCAGTATAGCATGCATTTTGTTCCACAAAACATAACTTTGATTTAAACCATGTTTTACTTCAATACCTTATTTTTGTGCATTTTACATATGGATGGTTGAGTTGATATATTTCACTTACCATACATGATATTTTGGATACACATTTCATGATTTACCTTAGACATAGACATTAGACATGGTTTTCACACAAACATTTTGACATTTGATTATACATAAACATTTACTTTGGTGGTTTGGTTTGAGTAAGTGATTTAAGTAACGAGGCGTGTGTAATATGATACAAGCATGGTGGATACGCCGTTGGTACTTCCTATATATAAGTGCTTGTATGGTATTACATATCGTAGCGTTATTTGAATCATTTCAATTTAGACATATAACATTTTATACAAATAACATACTTTTCACAATACATTGTTTTACAAACAACTTATCTAATACAAACTCATTTTACTTGGTTATTTACTTAACCATGTATTATTCTTTTATACATATATATCATTTGGTTTATTTATCACTTTTCAAATGATTTACAAGACAAAGCAAATTACAAGGTTCATGACTAAACATTTTCTTAAACATAAGTCATGAATTCTATTTTCACAAAACCTATGTATCTCACATGCATTTTTATGCTGACGTACCTATTTTCACATGTGTTTCGCGATATGATGCATAGGATTTATCAAGATACACTTAGGCGGACTTGGGCCTTAGTGACAATAAAAGATGCAAGACTAGTTATTTATGTTATATTTCTTTGATTGTCAAGACATTGTAACTCTTTTAATCAATAAAACAATATTTCAATTTCCATGTGTTATGAAACAATGATTCTGTTACAACACTCCCCGATGTTTCCGCCACGTTTTGTTGTTTTACGTGGTCGGGGTGTGATAGAAAAGTTGGTATCAGAGCTCATGGTTATAGGGAATTAGGTTATTAGTAAATGCTTTGACCTAGTCTATAACCTTCCTAGGACCCTAACGCGAGTTTACTTGCGTTTAGTCATAAAACAATACCGTCACCTATCCTTAGGCGACGACCTCAACAAGAACATAAATTTCAAAACCGCTTTGAAAACTAATCATCTGTTCTAGGATGATTGATTACTAGGTTTTGAACCCTCTAAGAATTTAAAATCTCGTCAAAGTTTGGGTCTTATAATGTGAACACGTGCAAACTGGAAGAGTGAATGCCTGTACCCTGAGTTTTCTGTCGAAGGATAGAGTGTTCGTACAAATCCGCAGTATCGGACCAGTCACTCTTACCTGGGAACTCTTGGGGTGAGTGTTCACTTATAGGCGAGCATGTCTTCAGTGATACATTAATATGATCCGTTTACTTTGATTTGTCACCGTCTCATTTGTTTGCCTTAGGTAACAAACAAATGATCGCAAATTCTTATGCATTGCCATTCTGTATTGTTTATCCGATGACGTTTCACTTGTTTCTTCCTATGTCTTTCATTTTCTTCTAGAATGTCACTTCATCGTGATGACGCCCAGATATCCGAGCAGACAGCCAAATTTGCCCTGCGAATAGGCGAAGTAGTCCTGAAGACTGTTGAATTAGCTACTGCCATGTATCGTCTCCAGGATGAAGCCACTCAAGAATCACCAAAGGAGACGGAAGCCAAGCCTTCACCAAAACCAAAGAAACGTAAAGCTTCAAAGAATCCTGCAGCGGTTGCACCAAAACAGGCAAGACCTAGCCAAGTGACAGTACCATCAGCCAAGAAACCAATCGAGGAATCAAAGACCATGAATGAACGATCCCCTAAGAAGTCAAAGAAGCAACATGCTTCTCAGAACTTCGCCGTGGTCGCTCACAATGGTAAAGCCTTCCCCAACCAACCAGCTCAACCCCCTGCTAGGAAGCCATACAACGGAACTGCACCCTTGTGCAACCAATGTAGCCTTCATCATCACGCTAGTGTGAAGTGCCGCAAATGCCAAATTTGTGGAATTAAAGGTCATACAGCAAGAGTTTTCCGAGCTGCAGTTGCTCCAAAGCAAGCTGGCGACAATCCTGCTCAAGCTCGTTTCTCACCAGGGTCCTACTACAACTGTGGCGAGATGGGACATTTCCTAAGGGATTGCCCAAAGCTTGCTAATGCAAATCCAACCCACGGATGAGCAGTTGGCTGACTAGAAGATGTTGCTGTCTTGTGCTTTTGTTCTTTTGTTTTCTTGTAATGTGAAACAATCTGTTTTGTTTATAAATAAATCGTTGTTCACAATTCTGATATGCAAGTGTAGTTACATGTGTGTATGGCATTTCCCTATAATACCTACATTAAGGAACTATGTTCCTTACAAACTACTCTTGTGAATATTTCTCATTCTTGTGTTTACTCATGATTCCCATAGAAAATTCTAAGTACTCGTTTCATTCTAAGATACGAAGTACAGAAAATAAAGTGACATTATGAGTAATCATGCTTCTGCACATCTGTGCCTTTGAATCCTTGGTTAGATAACTAAGGGTATTTTCAAATCTCATACCCATTACGTTTTGATTTTTCAACATACATAGTAAGAGTATTTCAAAAAAAAAAAAAAAAACAATCTTCATGATCTCAAAACATTTCATATAGTTTGAAAACAATTTTTTTTTCAAATGCATTGTCTATGTTATTTCAAAAACATTGGCTATGTTTTCAAAAACAACCTTCATAATTTCAAAATGTTTCATATAGTCTGAAAACAATATTAACACAGTACATTTTCTTATCATGTGCATGATTTCGAAAAGCATCATTCATGTTTTTCAAAAACCTTATACATAATTTCAAAATTTATCTCGCATGATTTTAAAACAATTTTTTTAATATATTAATATACCTACCTAATACACCTACTTTATGATTTCAAAGGTATTATATATAAGGTTTCAAAAACATTGAACACATTTTTAGAACCCCATGCATAGTTTTCCAAAAATATTCTCCTCATACATTGACTTAACCTTCAAATTCTGCTTCATATGTCACCTTGGCATATCTAGCATCTCAACTTCATAAGCATTTTTACTTCATGTTTTGACATAAACACATCCAGTGCAAGGTTTCAAAACATCTTCAACTTCTAAAATCCATATGGGATCTTTTTATCTTCACATTTAGACCCTTGTGGATGATTATCATTCAAATCAGAGTCCTTAATTGGATTCCTTATGTACCTAAATTCGAACATTTCGGTTCCTTATAATCGAAATCGAATTTTTCTTTTAAAAATCTTTCTATCTTTATAGTTAGATTCTTGATAATGTTTAAAGTACCAAATGAAATCCACGAGATGGATTCCTAGTGTGCTTTAAATACATGTGCTCTGTTAGCAAAACAAATTAACAAATTAAAGATCTAGATAAACAATCTTTGTGGTTATATGACTATGTGTTTATGCATTTTGCGTTTTCTTTTGTGCATTTTTGTGTTTTTGTATACTCTGGATATTCGTTATCCAAATCCTCGCAGAATCTTTCATATCTTCATATGAGGGATTCGTAGTAGGATATTCAAAAGGTACTACCTTAAAATCCTCATTGGGCTTCTACATGATAGTTAAAACCCTGGGATTATATAGTACCATTCTATCTTTCATAAGAGACCTTTTGAGTGGTCTAGTCAAAAAGATTGATTCAGAATCTGGTTAAAGAATGACATATGGTGATATGGCTGGACAGACTCCTTGATAGTTTATTTAGATCATTTATTGATTTAATTAAAAGGACTCTATGGTGGTCTAGTCACACTCATCACAGGTTTGTTCATTTGGCTTTCCCCTACACATTATAAAATAGACTGTGCGAACTATGCAACAAATTGTGTAATTATGGACGCGTACATAATTATGAAATTTAGTGCACAGAAACCCAGTAAGAATTATTATGTGTAAGAACCGATGGTGACAACAATAACAAAATGAGAACGATGTAATGGAGGTACGGTGGACGCACCAATAACGCTTAATAGAGTATTATATAAGTGTCCCTCCTACATTGTAAGCATGATGTTATTTAAAGTTACTAGAAGTTCAAGAACTCTAACCAGTGTTGTTCAATCTTTTCAACTTCATGTTTCAAGCCCTCACAAGTTTCCTCTAAATAAAATTTCGGGACGAAATTTCCTAAAGTAGGGGAGACTGTGACACCTGTGCCTCCACGGCCATCAAAAAAATACCAAACCAATGAAATATTGTATTTCATACATGGGATTTGTATAAATATGTGTATCCTTTGCACATATCAATTCTTGTTCGATTTCAAGCTTTAAATCGCTTTCTAGAAGGTTATACGCGCACTGATGCGTAAATATAACCAGTTTAATGCAACAAATGCTCCGGAATAGTGAAATAGGCTTAAAATATCTTAAATAACCTTTACATAACTTAGAAATAAGTTTTGAAGGCTTTGGTATGGCAAAATCAAGTTAAAAAGCTTACAGGGACTAAAGTTGACAAACTGCGAAAGTATGCCAATTTGAACTGTAACAGACATTCCGGAACATGACCATAAGTTAAACATACCATAAATATCCTTTACATAGCTTAGAAATAGGCTTTGAAGGGTTCGGTGTGCTAAAATAAACTTTTGGGTCATTCAGGGACTAAAAGCGTCAAAAAGTGCACAAGTTTGCTCTTTCGCGCATAACTTACGTTCTGAATACATTCGAACATCCAAAAATTTATGTAAGCATTATAATATTATGCTTTAGTGTTTGGCTTGTCAAAATTCCATTCGTCGCTCATTTTGGACCGTTTTTGCGTTCGTTACGATCTCCGTCGTAATTAACCGAACAACGCAATCGTACGGCCAAACGAACCGACATCTGACATATTTTTGAGCACATTTTAAGTTCCCTATACTTTAACTTCATTTTATAGCTTTGAAATGGGGTTAACGGGCCTTAAACGTGTCGGAAATGGCTTTAATGCATGACAGGGACTAAAACTGTAATTCTGCCAAAGTTGATGGCTTACGTACCGTAAGCCATCACCCTTACGATCCGTAAGGATTCCCCAGACAGCAGAATATGCAGAAACATTGAACCTGGCCTTTCCACCTTTTGCACTTGCCTCTTCATGATAATGAGGGGCCAATTGTGGTGTTCCACAGAAATTTCAACAAATGTATGGATGAGATTGAAGCACGTTATTCGATAAACGATCCTAACGGTTCTACCACATCTATAAATACCCAACCCTTCATTTGCAAAAACCCACACCTTTGAAATCTGAACTTGCTCTCTAAGTTGTTGTGTTTAACACTTCATACCTGAGAGTGTTCGGATTCAAACCTTCCGTTCTTGGACCCTTTGTAAGTGTTCCTTCGTTCTTTTATTGTTTTAGCGTTAAAGTCAAACTTTGTTTGACTTTCTGCATTGACCAGTTTATGGTCAATGCGAAGTTCGTTTGAACTTCATAACGTGAGCGTAATCACGATGGTTATAGTCCCTAGTGACTATACCTACTGATTACCACGTTATCTAGGCTCAGTGACGAGTCGTAGTTTCGGCCAAAATGCGCATTTACGCGTATTTTGTAACCAAACTACTCTTGGGTATCAAAACCGTTTGTTTTGATACCAAACCTATTTTCTAAACTTAGTTAAGCATGTTTTAACATGCTTAGCTCGTCACTTTTAGTTTAGTGCTTATATAGGGTCGTAAGGTAAGCGATCTAAACAATCGCTTATACTTTCGAACCCGACCCGTTTGGTCGATCATTAGGATCCGACCAAACACATTAGGTGACCATAGTTGTATAGGGAATAACCTTCCGAGGTTATACCTTATGGTCACAATGTTTAGTTAGTTGTATGATAGGTAGTATATATGCCTTAGGTAAATTACCAAAATGCCCTTTTTACGCCAAAATTCCTTTTAAGCATATGTAACATAACTTTTGGTATCTAAACTGATTTGGTAACAATATTAGACATGTTAAGGCATATTTTACTTGTCATAGGACTAGTTGGGCGTTCCGAACGCGTTTCACGCGAACGACGCGTTAAAGTAGCATAAGCTACCTAAACGGGTCGTAATGGGTCGTAAGCACTTAGGTTAGGTTTCATTGTAGTATGTAGGCTTTGTTAAACCATATTACATGAGTTCTCATACTCGTTTGGTTTACGAACCCCCATTCTATCCGATCCTCCGATTTAGGTCCGGTATATTAATGTAGTTACCTATATTAGGTACCGTTTGATTCCGTGATCTTCTAGCATTGCTTGGTGGTTATCCTAGGACTATTGAGCAATCTCAAGTGAGTACATAGACCCCTCTTTTACTGTTTTTCAAACATTTTGGGGTGAAACACATGTGCCTACTTGTTACTTTCATGCTTTCATGTTTTCACATCATATACTTGCTATGTTCATTAGTACATTTATAGTACATGATTTCATTATGTTTTTGCTATGTATGCCCATTGTGTGCATACTTAGTACATCGTTTTACATTACATTTCATGCTATGTATGCCCATTGTGAGCATACTTAGTACATCGTTTTACATTACATTTCATGCTATGTATGCCCATTGTGTGCATACTTAGTACATTGTTTTACATTACATTTTATGCTATGTATGTCCTTTGTGTGCATACTTAGTACATCGTTTTACATTACATTTCATGCTATGTATGCCCATTGTGCGCATATTTAGTACATTGTTTTACATTACATTTTATGCTATGTATGTCCATTGTGTGCATACTTAGTACATTTGTTATTCATCACATGCTTACATTTTGGTATGACATTTGGTTTGTTTAAATGGGACAATGTACATTCATTAACACCGATCATGCCGCTCGGTAGTAGGTAGTGGTACCATAGGACTTGACAACTCCCATTCCTGAAATCCCGGGTTTGTTTGGACGTAAGGAATGACCGAATCCGAATACATTTCTAGGTGGACCTTAGACTTTGTGCTAGGGTTTATTCTACAGTCGCAAGGCTTGGATGCATGAATTTTCACAAAACCGCATAGATGTTTATATCAGTATAGCATGCATTTTGTTCCACAAAACATAACTTTGATTTAAACCATGTTTTACTTCAATACCTTATTTTTGTGCATTTTACATATGGATGGTTGAGTTGATATATTTCACTTACCATACATGATATTTTGGATACACATTTCATGATTTACCTTAGACATAGACATTAGACATGGTTTTCACACAAACATTTTGACATTTGATTATACATAAACATTTTACTTTGGTGGTTTAGTTTGAGTAAGTGATTTAAGTAACGAGGCGTGTGTAATATGATACAAGCATGGTGGATACGCCGCTGGTACTTCCTATATATAAGTGCTTGTATGGTATTACATATCGTAGCGTTATTTGAATCATTTCAATTTAGACATATAACATTTATACAAATAACGTACTTTTCACAATACATTGTTTTACAAACAACTTATCTAATACAAACTCATTTTACTTGGTTATTTACTTAACCATGTATTATTCTTTTATACATATATATCATTTGGTTTATTTATCACTTTTCAAATGATTTACAAGACAAAGCAAATTACAAGGTTCATGACTAAACATTTTCTTAAACATAAGTCATGAATTCTATTTTCACAAAACCTATGTATCTCACAGGCATTTTTATGCTGACATACCTATTTTCACATGTGTTTCAGGATATGATGCATAGGATTTATCAAGATACACTTAGGCGGACTTGGGCCTTAGTGACAATAATTGATGCAAGACTAGTTATTTATGTTATATTTCTTTGATTGTCAAGACATTGTAACTCTTTTAATCAATAAAACAATATTTCAATTTCCATGTGTTATGAAACAATGATTCTGTTACAACACTCCCCGACGTTTCCGCCACGTTTTGTTGTTTTACGTGGTCGGGGTGTGACACATATCATGATTGTATTCGATATAAAACTTAGTTTCCT